>OZ004346.1:26514700-27820200 GCA_963924445.1 Philereme transversata
CACCTAAGCAATATAAAAAACCATTCATGATGATCATCATTTATTTATTCATTTTGTTTTAATCTTCTTTGTTCCCCGACATTTATATTCGTTATTTTATAATGTTTATACATTTTTACATTAATTATTTCACAAAAACATTTCATTTTAACCGACTTAATAAAAGGAGGAGATTCTTAATTCGTCGGAATATTTTTTTTCATGTATGTTCCCCGATTACACGAAGACGCCTCGACCGATTCGGGAAATTATTTTATTTTTTTGTTTAATAGGGTATACTTCCCAGGTGGTCTCATTGGCACCAATGATCTGATAATGAGATTTCATCATCAGAGAATCAAATTTTTCTGTTAACTGAAGTCAGTTATGTTTTTGTTTAAAAAATACTTTTATTATTAATAAGGATCAACTTATAACTAAATCATTTTTAATTTTTACTTAGGTACATATAGTATTCCTTAGAATATCGTAAACCGTAAAAGCGTAACACTAGTAATACAAAATAATGTTGAGTATTCGCGGATGCCATCACCCCTGCTCTAGCACAGTTTTCAAACCTGTCCAGTTCAAAGGTTAGCGCGTAGATCTAAACGCACGACTAGGGCCTTAGGATCTGTCCATATGACATTGACAAGTGTGACAGGAAAAAGGGCGGGATTCGACGCTATTTGTTTTATAATGTGACAAATTGCGCTAATCCCCCATAAAGAAAAAGATAGAAAATGACTCTTTAATTCACCATGGATTCTTATTGCAAACTTTTTTAATAAATGAATATTTTGATAGAAAAGCAGAAATATTAGTATTAAGAAATACTAAAAAAAACTCAACTAATAGTGGATATAAGCTAGGAATAAAAGTAGATAAATAATAGTAATTGAGCTAAGGTTAGGTATTTTACTCCTGCGAGTATCACCGTTTCCATTTTGTTTCTGTACACTGTTTTATGTTCTAATCCAAATAAAGATATCATTGATTTTGAAAAAAAAATGTGAGTTTAAGTTACCTATGTAAGTAAACTTAACTATAAGTAATATTATAATAGGTTAATATTACTTGATATTGGTATAGGTACATAATAATAACTAATAAGTGCATAATAATGGTATTATTGTATTGTAGTGCCCCAGCTGGACTTATGTTTTGGACCAAACATTTTGTAAAACATGTAATGTAAAACAAACATGAAACAATGGCATAAGCTGGTCTAAGTTGGTTTCATTTGCAAATACAACATTTCTAATATGACTTTTTTGTAGTAATAACTAACTGCCATGAGATTAAGTAACAATGTTACAATCAGTTTTAATCAGTCGGTTGTTCCAGACTAAAACTCCGACCAATTTACAAAATATTATTGCAGTATTAGTAGGATCCGTCTATAAACCAGGGATGTTGCAAGTATTCGCATCCGCATCCGGAAATGCAGAGCCTTCGCATCGATTTGGACATCTGCATCCGCATCCTCAATAATCGATGCAAACGTTCATGCGGATGCAGATGCAGCGCAGGTCTCGACAAGAAAGAAATTGGGTGGGGCTTGCGTGAGGCGCATGTCGTAGGCACGTGCTGATTGACTAATAGGAGCGAAGATTTCGGTGACAAAATCGTTTGTTTATTATTGTATCTCGTAAATCAATCATAACATGTTTACTTGCGATTATCGTATGAACATTGCAGTTTTTTAGTATTATTGTAAGTAAACAGTGAGTATTGTAAGTAAAGCGAGTTTTCTGCAGTTAATAGTTTTTATTTTTGTTTTACTTCTGCACCAAAACGAAGTTTCTTGATAAAAATCTCAAGATCCGCATCCGTAGATGCGGATGCGCCTTTAAAAATTCGCATCCGCGGATGTCTCAAAATCTGTATCCGCAACATCCCTGCTATATATGTACGTACTAACCAAGTTTAATCAATCGTATTATCCAGTTACCCGTTTCGAATCGATACTGATTGCAACGAAATAATTGCCCCACAGACTTAATGCCTTTCAATCCTTTTCCATATAACACTTTTAATGCCATTCAAAGGGATTCTACCCAACATAATAAAAAAACTCGTGGGAATATAAGAGGTCGGATTTGACAGAAGTCAAGTCCATCGAACAACAAAACCAAATGATACAACATCGTAAACCCGTCCTGTCGAAATATTGATCCAGGAATAACAAGTGTTTCCGAGTGTATGTTCAATATAAAGTGAAGCTTAGTGTTTAATAAACTCATTATAATTATAGTGTATGGATACCTTAATAATTGTTTGGCATTATGTGGTTGGTTATTCATACTTATTTTATTGTATTCATTGCCATATTATTTGAATTCGTCGTAATGTTTTAATCCATTGACATTTTTAAGCTAATTCACTGAGAAACAATTGTTTATAAACACTGTTTCAGAAACAAAATCTACGTGTTTCTGAAACATCATTTTATTACAGAAACACTACATACGTGTTTCTCGCTCGGAGCAGAGGGCACAGAAACAAATCAGTTTCGTAACAGATGTGTACGACGCGTGTTTTACTTGTTTATGAAACATGAAGATAGTGTGGGGAAAACGAAAAAATGTTTAACCTCTTCGGGCGACATATTCTAAACAACTTTATTTATTTATTTATTAAATTTATCTATCATTTAAATTTTTTACAAACAGTAATGGTTAAAAATAGCACTTAAAGACCACTAAGGTTTTAATGATGATGTTTTTAACTACCTGATGATATGGACGGCACAGTTTCCGAAACATTCGTCCTGGAAACATCTACGTGATGTTTTAGACACTGTGTATCCGAAACATTGTTTCTCATGGCCTTAATAATTATCATATTTAGAATTTATGTTCTTTAATAATGCATGCTTATTAGCCGATTATGGAGGATCTGAATTTTATGTTTATGTTATCATCTATGTAATTGTATTCATTTTTGCATTGAATTAATGAAATGATTTTTCTATTTCATGGTAGACATTCGTACAAAGTTATCACGGCATAATGATAGACGTCATTCCGGACCTATTAAAATAACTTTAGTGTAGTCTAATAGTATGTAGGTATCAAGTGTGGAGAAGGGTTTACCTGCCCACTGCCCTACAGGGCCGGGTCAGCGAAGTCCGGTTTCAAGTGTGCTATGTATGTATGGATGAATAGGATGCTGACGGTTGCTAGTTTTTATCAAGTAAAAGTAAGTAGGTGGTATAGATTCGCCGTGTGTTGTATTGAGTCTACTAGCTAGGTCAGTAAACAATATAATTTAAATTTATTCATTTATTAACTCAGATCAATACATAGTAATTTTTACAAGTGTGTGTGTGGTAGGTTCGCTAAAATATCTAAAACATAAATAATATATAGTTAAGTAAGGAGTTACAATTCAAGGTCATGTTTTGAGTACCTTTTTGCTAACTTAATCATCAGTATCGGCCGTTTATACCGCGTGGCCGTTGGGGCAGAAAGGTTATTCAGTGGAGACAGCGCCGGCCCTAGCTTTTGATCAGGGTAGAACGAAATTGTCTTTCAGTGCCTTTTAGTTGACGCTTTCACTTTAATTCTACTTCGTTTTTATGTTACACTAGTTGGCCCGGTGAATTTCGTACCGCCTTGACAGGCATATGACGCGGGCTTCCAATGTACGTCAATCGGCCATCATTAGCTACATCTATGTATGAGAAAATAAATTTTCATCATAATATTTTTATGTGTGAATTTTTCAAATATTTTTATAGTTATATATATTATTTTATAGTTATATAGTGCTGTTCGGAGCGGAGATAAATCCAACAAATCAAAGTTCGTCAAAATCGGTTCAGCTGTTCTTGAGTTATAAATGGTGTAACTAATTCGACTTTGTTTTATATATAAGATAAATACCGCTATTTATCATAAGCATAACCTTATAAAGCCTTGATTTCAGCTGTGCACAAAAGAGTAGATTATTCAGCGCCACCCAACGGATTTTTAAAAATCTGGTCTAGCAACACTGGCAACATCTGACAACACTGCTCCCGCGCCTCTCAAAAGCCGCCATCAAAATTTTATTTTGCGTTGGAAAATGTTATTCACATTTGGCTTTTTAACTCCCCTTGCCATCTCGCGTTTAGCCTTGCCTCCTCTCGCTCTACCCCAGGGCCGGCGCTGAGTGTAGACCACGTGGAAAACGCAACACAGGACGGCCCCCCAATAGATAGAAGGTGACCTAATAAAGGTTGCTCGGAGCCGTTGGGTACAGGATCCGGTAATCCGGCGGATCCGGCATCAATATATACTTATATACAATTGTTTTCTTATTTTAAAATTAGTTACAATAAAGTTGATTTGGTATACGTATCGTTTTTTTACACTTCATTAATGGTCCATGTTGGAACGAAAAATTCAATCCCGGATTGTAATCCCTACGCACAAGATCAGGCACTCTGTAAATTTTAAGAAATCGTGATTCATATACTTAGCCCAGCTTGTACAACGATTCCTAAGCGTATTTAGTGACTAAACATGTTTAAATTTGGCGTAGGTATTTGTATTATTTGACAGAATATTCAAATCATACAAATCCATACTCCATACTAATTTTATAAATGTGAAAGTAACTCTGTTTGTTCGTTAGTTTGTTTGTAACCTTTTCACGACTAAACGGCTGAACGGATCGTAATGAAATTTGGCATGGAGATAGATTATATCCGGAAGAAGGATATCTTTTGTCTCAAAAAATAATCTAGAAGAAACTGACTTTAAATCTGAACTGATTGGATGAATGAATGAATAAATGAATGAAAATTCTTTATTATACCTTACAAGCTAAACACAACAGATATCAAAAAAAAAAACAAATAAATGTAAGCATAATAGGCGGTCGTATCGCTTAACAAAGCGATCTTTTCGAGACAACCTTCAGACAGATGAAATTTCTATGAGACCAATATGAAAGCATACTTTCAAATAAAAAAAGAAATTGCCAAATCGGTTGATAAATGTCGGAGTTCTGAGGTAATAACAAACATAAAACCGAATTGCGTCGCTATAAAATTAGATTTGCCCTCGATTTTTTGGGATTCCATTATAAGATCCTGACTTAGTGCCAATGGGACCACCTGGGATGTATACCAATTTAAACAAAAAAATAATTTCATTAATCGGTCAAGGCGTCCAGTAATCGGGGAACATAATATAAAAAGATTCCGACGAATTGAGAACCTCCTTTTTTGAAGTCGGTTAAAAACATTTGTATTTGTATTTATGGGCGTAGATAAAGTTATTTACCATCCTATAATTAACTATTTAATAATATGTTATGAATAGGCAAGATATGCCACGAACCTACAAACTGGTCATAATAAACATCTAGGTCTTACTAGGTTTAAAAATAACTAATCTTTAAATAGAACCTGCTTAAAAAAGAACGGTTAAGTACAAGCAGGGCTCGCGCACCGAGGGTTCAGAACCTAGATACATTTATTAATGATAATAAGGCAGCGTCATCTAGTTACGTAACCGGTAAACCATGAAAATTTTAAGACAGATATCTAAAAAACTTCTTTCGTCTCAATGGTAAGCTGAACTATTTAGTGGTACTTTGCCACTTCTATAGCGTTGGCGTGGCTTTGTTGAGGTCATCCCTTGTGCAGATGGTACGGCACAAGGAACAGGAGAGCAGATGATCTAAAACACTGTTTGAGATAAAGACTTTTTTTATAATTTTCCTTTAATTTTTGCATATATGTATATTACACAATTACACTGATTTCAGATTTTTGTCTTTAAAAATATCGGTGATAAAGGTGGGAACGGTATTTTTCATTATAACTCCAAACCTATATAAAATAAAATAATAAAATGGTTTTGGAATGTGTAAATTAATCTCTATGATAAGATACTCCACGTGATCCAGTAACCGTATTTTAAAATTTAGACCCCCACCATTTTGACCCTTTAGGTCATCAAAATTAAAATATTTTTGTTTTTTTTTTCACTTGCTAGGAAGGTCAGTCTGATTTATAACAATTCCAAATTTAAAGCCGATAGGTTAAGTAGTTGCTGAGATGATCAGTCGTGACGGACGGACGCACAAAGTCGCACCGGGTTCCGTTTTTACCATTTTGGTCTTGAGCCCTAAAAAGCAATTACCGGAGTCAGTAGGCTATAACTGTACGTTACTTTGTGAAAGCCATACTATGTTTAAAAGGATTAAAAGGGATGGGACTTGGGGCAAGGACGAATTAATATAAAAATTAAAGAGAAATACTTTTGTATAATAATGTAAGCAGTAAAGGATTTGGGGGAGACCTTTGTCCAGAAGTGGGACGATATAGCTATTGAAGTTATACTTCTTTTGGCGCGATGGAGAAAATTGATGAGAGTGAATTTTTACGATGCGCGCGCACACCGACACCTAAATTTAACAGCATGAAGTTAGTTCTAGGTGGTATGAAAATTGATAACTATGTTCAAGTTGTATATTCTAGTATTTTTATATGTAGAACACGTGTTTCGTAAGGGTACAATTAAACAGTGTGAATAAATAAATATTATTTTGGTGTTTTTATTAAATCAATTTCATATACGACGGTGATACTAATAATTTATTATTTATTTAAATAAAATCTTTTTGATTAATTTTAATATTTATCGTTAATCACTACTGCATTTTAGTTATTTTTTTTCCATACGCCAAAGAAGTATAACTTCTAACGCGTGTACATAAGTACACACACTCTTTTTTTTTATTTAAGTAATAGACGGTTACATCACACTAATATTACATATGCGAAAGTTTGAATGTTTGTTTATTTGTTTCTTTGTTAGTCAAATAAGTCGTAACGGCCGAACCGATTGCGATGAAATTTGGTATATAGATAGAATATGGCCTGGATTAAAAGATAGGCTACTTTTATTAACAAACCACGTGCTTGAAGCCGCGGGAGGAAGCTAGTAAAAGATAAAAGATTATTTTCCTGAACATGGGAATTATACAGATGTTTAAAAAATAAATACTTTCACCATATTTAGCCATAGTGGCTTGAAATAACATGTCATATAAAATTAAATTATGAATTAAAATTATAAAAAAAATTATAAAATTAAATTTGGTATTCGTGTAACTTTAGTGACACAAATATATGCAAAAGTCTGAAATCTAGATCAACTGTCATTTGTACCCCAAAAAATATAACCAATAACCAAAAAAAAACAAAAGATTGTAATAAATCACGAAAGTTTTCTAACTAAAATTATAATAAAAAAATATACCTATCGATAAAATTGGCAATCGATACCTTCCCCTCTCTATGATTGTAACAGTTACCTCCTGCGCTACTTTTTACCGCGAGAGCAGCTCCGGGCTATAAACGCGAGATGAGCTCTATAAATATCATCATGTATGTCCCACCTGATCTTCTGATGGATATTTTATTTCTACGGTAAATATATAATATTAAACCCGGCGACCGACAGACTGACGGCCGTTGGGGCAGAAAGGGTATCGAGGCGAGACCACGCACTGGAAAGCGCAGCGTAAGACGTCTACACTAGATGGAAATCTATGGGGGTGGCCTATGTTCAGCAGTGGATATCATGTGTGTAGCTGATATGATTACAAGCCTCATAAGTGATTTTGCGCTCTACTCAATAGAAATCCTACATAATTAAATAACTAGTAATAAACTGAGATCTCGCGAGTCTCCCATAAAAACAAAAAAATATTATTCGTAATCTTTGACTATCAAAATAGTGCCACGAAATACCTAACCACTTTACATGACCCACAGTTTCATTCAAATTACAGGTAACGGGAGTTCATGTAAATTGATTACACTATTTTGGGGTAGCAATTGCAGTTATTCTGGATTTCAGACTTTTGCCCATATTTGTGTCACTAAACTTATACGCATACCAAATTTCAGCACTGTGGGGTCACTGGTGTGTCCTGTGAATTTTGTCAAAGTTCAGTTTTTATTACGGCTAATAACTTAAAAACTACAAGGTCTAAATCAAAAATAAAAACAGGGTCGAAATGTACTCACAAAGACCTTTTATTAAATGTGCCACTTGACCGGATAGTCTCATTTTATTTTTTTTACCCCTTTTGAACCCCTCCCCCCCCCCACATTTTTAGCTCATTGTGCCATCACTTATATACAAAATTTCACGAAGATCGGATTAACGCTTCGAAAGTTATCCTTGGTAGGTATGTATGTATGTTGTCGCCGATTTACCCAAGTTGGTTTAGAGATCTCGCTTCGCTCGATCAATAATAAATAAATATTGCTGGACATTTCACACAGCGCTATCTAGCCCTAAATTAAGCGGAGATTGTACTATTGGAACCAGATAACTGATGGAATACTTATATAGGTACATTTTTTTGTAAATATGTAGATACTTAAAATATATAGAAAAACATCCAGACCAGAAACAAATATCTGTAAATCATGCAAACATTTGTTCCGAGACGAGAGTCGAACCCGTAGCGGGTTCGACGCCTGCGTCTCAGCCGGCTGTTCACCCACTGCGCCACCATAGTCGTTACAGGCAATTAAAGCCTGGCCACCCTTAATTACAACCCGTCCGACAAGTCCCGTCCAGTTTCTACGAGCGAGTCAGTGGGACAGTAGAACACATTCTTTCATACTAACTATCTAATTGATCTATAAGATACACCCTTTATGGTCTGACTAGCTTCCACCTGCGGCTTTTCACGTTTAGTTTGTCAATAAACACTTTACATTACCTTCCTTCATTGCATTCGAGTAAAAAGTAACCTTACAGGTCATAATCGCGCCATCTTACAAATACGAAGATACATCTCCGCCAGGCCGCTGCAAAAACTTGGGCATTCTCCTATAAATACTGTTACGAGCTGAGGGTTCGGGATAAAATAATGATAATCGATCTAACCAAAATAACACTTTTATTCAACACTAAACGATGAAGACACGAACTTGGTCACGCGTATCACAAGACACTAATTTACACCACTGTTGCACCACTTAAAGTCACCGAAATGTTCTGCCGTATAGCAAAATCCAGACTGACTGTCCGGCCATCTCTCCGGCCTATTTATATCGCACACAATTCACTACACTAGAAGGATCTCGAACATTCCAGGAAAGGGTCGGTGTTTCGATAGAATGACCACTCCCCATCCTGCGCAACCGTAGACAATAACACAGCAGGTAAGACAAAAGCGTTCGAGAAACTTCGATTATTACTCATTGTTTAACAGCCTCGGCGTAACAATACCTTAAAAACGATCATACGTAACACCTTAAAAACGAACACTTTTATTTACTCGTATATGGGGGAATTAGCTTTGTAGCCGGATCCGGAATCCGGAACCGGAAATCCGGATTAAGTAGCATATCCTTATGCTTCGCCAGAATCTGAAGAGTGTAGGCCCTGGGTCCTCTCCCCCGCGAATCGGAGTACATCATCTCCTGAAGTACTCTCATCTATTCGGGAGAGGTAGATCTTGATGTTCGGCTTTTAATGTAAGTGGTTATTTACGTAAGATGAAACCTGGTGACATCCATTCGTACAACATTCGAAACGAGGGCGAGCTGGCATCCGTGGCTGATCTACTACGTATTTTTTTATGTAAGACATTAAATAAAAACATGGGTATGGCCATTGAAAATTTTGAAGTTTCAAACAACCTTAAATATCAAAGAAACTGACTGTATAAAATAGGTAAACAATAGTAGATTATTAAACGAGGGGATAAAGCAGTGTCTTGCGTGACGGACGCTATATTGAATCCATAACGAAGGATTCTAGGGTTAACTCAAGAGCGGAGCGAGGAAGTTACTGATATTCTGAGTACAGAAAGGATATAAGCACGCCCAAGATGCAGACAGCTTTACCCACGAGGAGAATACTCTACTTTTCACACTTTTTGCGAAACAATAAAAACCAAATCTAGGTTGGTGCATTCTGTGCAGAGTTTAGTTCGACTTAGGCTGCCTGTCCATTGACGCGGAGATAGGCGGCGGAGCGGAGAAACGAGGAAATATTAACCAATAGGATTGCATGAAATGGACAGGCAGCCTTACGAATAAGTTCTTATTGTGTGAGTCCTATTGGTTTAAATTTTAATACAGAAGAGGTTCCAAATTCAAATCACATTATGCCTGCGAGGGCATAACGAGAATTAGTACAACTTTACTTCCGGTTCCTCCGTAGGGATTTAATTAATAGGTGATTAAATGCTTTCGGTGAGGCTTTCGGTGAGGTTTAGATACATGACATATAATTTGACATTGTCGTGCAGGTGGTGAGAAAATCATATTTATTCATCATGTAAGTAGGTACATGTTAAACTGTTTAATAATAAATAAATAAATAATGCCCGGACATTTCACACAGCGCCATCTAGCCCCAAACTAAGCATAGCTTGTACTATGGGAACCAGATAACTGATAGAATACTTATTGTACTTTTTTTTGAACAAATATCTGCAGATCATGCAAACATTTGTCCCGCAGCGGGAATCGAACCCTTCTGCGTCACAGGCGGCTATTCGCCACTGCGCCACGGAGGTCGCGATATAAGAATATGAGAAAGATAATAAAAACTAAACAATCTACCCTCATATAATATAGAGGCTCAATCAATCTATAGATTTGCATAAGATTTACGTAAGTCCATTCATAGCGACTAAGCAATTAATTTACCTAGCGCGATAGCTAGTCAGAGAGTTCTGTATTTCATGTCCATTGTCTCAGGGCCTCTTCCTTTTTCAGAGGGGTGAATGGACGAACCAATAACGGATATTGGATAAAACTAACGCCTTATTCTCGAAGAGTTAGCCAGAGACCACGGACTTGCAGTATCAAACTCATTAACCATTGGTATGCCGGGATTCTAGACACAATAGCTATTATGTTTCGCATAGATCTCTGATCCATATCCGGCATAACAAAGGTTAAGAGTAGTAGAAGTTCCTTGTGAAAGGGCTGCCCCGGGGAAGTACTACCACATACCTATTTCTGCCACCAAGCAGCATTGTGGTCGCTTTAGGATGTACAGGCATATGAGGCCTTTTACCTGTATGTCTTATATTGATGGACGTACAGCAGTCAAAATCAAAATCTTTTTATTCATTAAAATCACAAGGATCACTTTGAAACTTAAATTTTACTGCCTGTTCCTTCGCGACCAAGCCAGGAAAGAAAAGCAAGAAACAAGGCTTCTTTATTTTAATGACCCTTTTAGAATACATAACTATAAAGAAAATAAATTACGTCTAATTTGTAATATTTTGAACGAGTTAGAGCAATTTCAATCCCAAGCTTCTCTATCATCTAAATAATCCGATATGTAGGCTTTTTTATAAAGATTTTGTTTAATTACGTTTATAAATTTGTTAATTGTCAATTTTTGTACATCCCTTGGGAGTTTGTTATAAAAGCGTCCACCTTGCCCTTTGAACGATTTACTAACTTTATGGAGTCTACAAGTGGCAACAGCGAGTGTATCGTAGGGCACGTTTCTAAGGTGCGTGACCTACGAGACAATACTTTATTATAGGCAATGGTTACCACTTAATATTAGGTGGGTCATATGCTTGTTCTATCTCCAGGGCTACCCATATTATTTCATTCTATTTTTTATACTAATTGAAGATGGAACAGGTTTATTTAGATTTAGTCACGTCAAGAACGTCTAGAAAGGCCGTTGGGGCAGAAAGGTTCTAGAGTAAAGTTTTAATGAATGAGGTGTCAATTGATTCTTTATTGAAGTGCGGGTGGTATAGGCTACATTTTTACCCAACTATGGCAAAGGAAGGGTTATGTTTTTAGCAGTCTATGGACGTATGATCAACCTAAGCGCCTAAACTACTTATCCGGTTTTGATGAATGAGGTGTCAATCGATTCGTTATCATGGTCCATGTGACATAGGCTACTAGGGTTGCCAACCCTTCTTTATATTATAGTAGCCTACTATATTAGGGGATCAAATACTATATTTCTAAAAAAATATATAGTAATATAAATATACTTATCTATTACTCAAGAGCAAGATTTTACTGACTCACTATGACCTAGGCCTTAGACAACTATCGCGGAAAGCAAGCTCAGCGTCCGCTCGCTGCTGTTCAGATGCACAAATTAGACACCTACCCACTTTAACTATTTTTTTTTGTTTTGTTGTGTGTGATTGTTATTAAGCTATTTTACTATACTTTTTTATATACAATTATATCAATTTACGCTGTAAGGCACACTAGTTTTACATTATTTTTAAGTTTTCTCTGTAAGTGAATTAAATTCTTAAGAGAAAAAAATATCTTGAACCGATATAGTAGGCAAAACTACTATATTTTGCGTAAAGCGGAATGCAGCCTTAATCTTTTTTTTAAAGCCCGCTCCGCTCTAAAATTAGAATTTGTTGAGATACTAAAAATTAATTTTACAATTTGTTCTCAGAAATCAATCAAATTAACAAAATTTTGGACACTGTACTTTCCGACCAAAAATGTTCTACTAAATCAACTGTTGAAAAATTGCAAGAAGTTCTTCTCTTAAATAATTTAGACTTGCCCAATATTTTAAAAATTTTATCATTTCTTCTATCAATTCCTGCAACATCAGCATTCACAGAGAGCATATTTTCTGTCATGAAGACGAAATGGAGAGATGAGCGTAACAGGGCCAGTTTGAATTGAATAAAAGCAGAGATAATGGTGTTTTTCAACTTAAATTTGGACTGCCATCAAGCATATGAATGCTTTCTTAAAAATAAAAATTTCGTTATTAAGGCGCAGACCAGCAAAAAAATATTAATTTAAAAAATAAATATTTTAATCACATACTATATTTATTTACATTTTTTTTCCATCATATTTTTAGAGGTAACAACTTCGAAAATACTATATTTCATAGAAAAAAAATGGTAACCCTATGGGCTACCTTCGACATAGGTATTACGTAGTAGGGTTTCTGTTTTTAAACTTATTCTACGTGTTTTGTTATGTACGACATTAAATGAAAACACGCAGGTAGGCTTATATTGTTGTAACATACGATTTTTTCAAATTAATTACCATAGAAAATTTTAAATTCTCTAACAAATCATATTCATTTATCATGTAAGTAGGTATCTGTTAAACTGGCTAAGCGGTATCGTCGCAAAGGCGCCGCCGATTTACGTTAAAAACTGTTTATTGGAAATGTATCGATTACTGGATACATATTCAAGCTACCGGTATTAAGCCCACCTGTAAACTTATTTAATACGATTCCGGATATGTGTTTTAAATTAATGTCGTACATAAAAAAACAGGTTGTATAGCTTGTTCACGTTACAATCATAGTTTTTTTACACCTGGTAAACTTACATAAAGTGCCTTGTTCAGTTCCCGTTCTCAGAAACGTAACAATACTGGAAGAATTTTACCCATCAGAAGACCAGTTCGGAGACACTTCAGATCTCAGATTATGTAACTTGTTTAACGGTTCGAGAGCCATTGTTTTGTTACGTGTTTTAAGAAATATTCATTCTTCATTATACAAATATTCAATAACTAGCTTTCGCCCGCGGCTTTGCACGCGTGGTTTCTTCCCCGTTTCGGAAATATTGTAGATCCGCGGCTGGTTTCATTGACACTTTTTTAAAATAAGATTCCAAAATATAGCTTTAAAGTGGACATTTTCGTACTAGTCGTGTTCCCCCCTCTCCCTCCTCCTCCATCCCCCTTTCATGGACATTTTATTTATGGTTATTTTAAACTAATTTCGGTTTAAAACTTGCCCTGTGTATCCCAGAAGGTATGTTTCTAAAGGAACGAAAGCTTTCAATTTATGCACATTAATTATAAATCCTTAAAGTATTTCCTGGTTAATCACAATCGCAATAGAGTAAAGGTTCGTTCACACGCGAGGCTCGCCGGCCGGAACGGACGTCGAACTGGACAGTCTGCCGGGTTGTGTGGCGATCCATGCTATGGGAGAAATGAGAGACAGGTCCTGAAGGCTACTGTCTTTTACCTATAGTCTGATTATAAAAAATATTTCAATTCATATTTTTGACAGTATTTTTCAAACTTTCGCGATCACTGTACATAATTATTGATTTAAACGGTTGACTCAGTCAACCCGTGACTATTGCACCACAGCCAAAATGATGGGATAATAAATAAAAAAAGTACATACGCGATAAATACCCGTTTGAATCAATAATCATATTCTTGGCGTTTAGTTTCTTTTATTTTTCTTGACGTCAACCGTCGATTATTATTATTATGGCCACTTCTGTCCCACTTTTGGGCAAAGGCTTCCCCCCATTCCTTCCAGACATCTCGATCACGTGCCAAATCTGCCCAGTCCTCCAGGAATCTGTGTAGCTCTCGTCATCTCCGTCTCGATGTACCGTGTCGCCTTCTCGCTGAGTGGCGACTGGCGATGGCGATAATAGACATGGCCAGTCTAATCCCACTTCAGCTTCAACTCCTCCGAAACGGCTTGACCGATTCTTATAAAATGTTTTGTGTGGTTGGTCTGAGAATAGAACGTAAACTATGTTTTACCCTCCTACCCCCCCCCCCAATTTTTTATCGTGATTTTAGTATGAACAATATCCATATAATTTAACCGTCACTCATTTACATGAAGGGTCGTGTCACTTTGACAAGTGTGTTTTATATGGTATTTATCCCGAGGTTGCCACGGGAACGGGAAATTTCAAGCGTGCGAAGCCGCTGGCGGAAGCTAATTTGAAATAAGCTGTTGAATTTGGTGTCCCCTCAATCACCTTTACCACAGTCACCCTATTAATTAAGAATGTGGTTTCTAAGTTTCTATGAATGTAAACAGTGTATTATCCCATAATTTAATCTATAACAGCATAAATAAATTATAAAGATCTATGTTAATGAGTTAGGATGATGAAAGTAATCCAA
Source organism: Philereme transversata (assembly GCA_963924445.1). Taxonomy (NCBI): domain Eukaryota; kingdom Metazoa; phylum Arthropoda; class Insecta; order Lepidoptera; family Geometridae; genus Philereme; species Philereme transversata. The sequence goes on from OZ004346.1 coordinate 26,529,591, forward strand.
GGGTTTAGCCACGTTAGATTACATTAGCGATGACGCTAGTCGACAAGTCTGAAAATGTATGGGATTTGACACATGCTATGGAAATATCACGTGATATATCGAGAACAAACCTATGTAGAAATAGAATTGATTCCAAGCGAATGTAACTTGGCTACGGGCCCTGGCAGCTTAGTCCAGTTTTTATGATTTATCTGTTTTATGATCTGACCACTAAATAATTACGGATCGGTTGAGGAATAATTTTATTATCACATTAAACTAAGGTTGCCATCTCCAAATTGTGAAATCCAGGACATTTCGGATTAAAACCAGGACGCACTTTTGTGTTTGAAATCCTCTGAGAGCTTTTACAAGAAAGCAAAAAACGAAAAGATACAGAAAGCTTTCTACGTTTGCTTCTTTGTTTAAATCATACATTATCTACTAACATAACACTATATAATCTACGTGCATACTTAATTTCAAAGAAATCGGTACAACCGTTATAACGTGATTGAGTAACAAAGAAATAAATAAACAAACATCCAAACTTTCGCATTTATAATATTAGTGTGATCGCATAAAAAAATATCTAATGGCAACAAAACAAAGGGGCATGCCCACTCTCCCTTGTAAAAAATGCTGTCACTGCACACACTTGAAATTAATTGCTAATGATTCGAGGCTTAGTTAGTAATAAAAGAGCTAAGAAGTTAGTTATAAAAAAGTTTACTATAAAGAGAAAAATCAGTTTTTATTTTTCACAAACAACCAGTTTTACATCACTGTATTCAACTACAACTTAAATAGTTTATTATTGTAATTATAACGATTCCTAGATAAATTATGATATTGATAATTACTATCAATATAATCGTTTAAACTTTTAAGTCAGCAAACAAACAAAAATACGCGAGAAAACAAACGAAACGGCCACAGACACAGATCACAGGAAACGGCTTGTGTAGGTACTTGTTTGTGAATGACGTACGCGCTCAGTCATAGGGATTGGCATATCGACCATCGACTATTATCCGAAATATCGATTTATCGGCGCAAAATAATCGGTCAAATCGAGCAATCGATTATATTTAATCTCAAGACGCGCGCGCACTGAAGTGCCATTTTTGACATCGCGCTCCTGTACAATCAACAGACGAGGGCAATTATTCCAGTAAATCAAAATTCAATATTTTAATGCAAAGAAATAATAATCATCTGATTCTGTTGAGCAAATGTTGAATCGAAGTAAAATCGAGTTTATTTCGATTCAACACGAGCGCCACAGATAAATACAAAAATATACCTAAAACCTACCTATTTACTTCTGAAAATCAGATATTTAGTGTGTCAGGGGTAGTAATAAGGTAATAAAATGTACGAAAAATGTAAGTACCAATTGTACCCAAGCGAAAAAAAAATGTACTTATTTGCCTTTGGAGATGTTTAATAGAATTCATTATGTATTTCTGTGTTGATTTTGTAAACTTGGATTGAATAGGTAGTCGATATCGATCGATATCGACTATCGTTTGAGTTAGTTCTTAATTCGATGATTTGGGAGGAATAACGAGTGATAGGTGCCTAACTAAAAAATATCTCATGTCTGTGTCATTAACTCGTCTCTGCATGGCCTAATGCAAAAATCGTGCGAAGCTTTAACCTCTCATCTGTTGATCGAATTAAAATCGAGATAATGCTACAGATAAGCCGAGTTATTTTTTTCCGCTTTTTTTCTCTCCACTGGTTAATCCTAAAGCCATCTAGAAGGTGGCGCTGAGATCAACGGCCCGCCGATTATGATCAAGGTTAGCTGAGAGCGAGAGGATTTAGATCAATTGCGGTGCGTCAACAGCTGAGCGCAAATTCAGCGCGCACTGCGATTGGCTGAGATTATCTCGCTCGGGCGCTCGCTACCAGCGCGAGTCAAGCATAATACCACCCCCGGGTTAATTAAAGAGAAAAAAAAAAACGATTTACAAAACGCTCATTGGGAAACAAATATCGTTTTGGTTTCGTACTTCTGAAATCGGTGACCGATTTTTCGTGTCAGTGAAAATACAGTCAAATAAATCGATTATTTTATTTATGGTCTTTTATCAACAATCGATTATTGTCTCAGAACAACTCTGGCTCAGCACTAATGTTTGCAACTGGAGGCAATTTGCTACCATTTCATTTCCTGTCGTTTTCATATTCATTATTATTTTAAAATATTGTAGGATACTTTTCGTGTTAATCGATTGATACGTAGAATAACGAAAAAATGTAACATATTTTTTGGATGAACGCAATTTTTTTGTGCAGTTGACAGCATTATATGGGCATGCCCTTTCAGTCTTCCTAAACCTCGGAAGCACTTGTTGGACAGTAGAATGTCTCACACCCATCATTGTTCTGTCTGTATGTTCTGGGATCTCCACAATTCCAACATATGATGATTCTTTTTATTTACAAGTAGTCTGCCGTAAACACTTTTAGTTATAAAATCGATTCGATACGCATAAACAATAATTCAATCAATGTGAAAACAAAAGGATTCTAATGTAGTTCAAAAAAAGTTGACTTTTTTCTATCCATGACTTTAAACAGTATGTAAAAATAAAATTGATTTCAAGATGTTTTATACTAAGGTTTAAGAGATATTATTATTAAGAGCCTGTAGTGTTCCACTGCAGGACAAAGGCCTCCCTTTCTTCTCTCCAGTCTTCTCTATTTTGGGCTATTGTGGATCAATCCTGTAAATAGGCATTAATTTCGTCCCACCATCTTCGCTGCGGTCCGCCCCGACTTAACAAGTGGCTTTTTATATTGCTCATCAGTTTATTTGAGTTTTATCGATCGAAATACAATTTATAAATAGTACAACTTTGGAGATGACGTAACGATGCGTCATTTGAATCTGGTTTTTCGGGTATAGGTATACAACACCGGTTGGCTACGATTCACGGTCAAAGAGATGTGACTCAATTGTCTGTTTATGTATCAAAATACATTCCGTTTGCATCATTCATTTGGTAAACAAATGACACCCGAAACAATTAGGTAGATCTGTTCAACTCAGGTGGTACGATTCCTAAACAAACGTCCAGTGGCGATTCACTAGATACCTATCTGAACAGCAGAAATGTCTAAACAAAATACGTATCGAATTAGTCACGTCTTATTCTAGCAAAATCAATAAAAATGCACACTTTTATTAATAAAAAACACAATAATTTGAAAAAAATCTTTTATTTAATGACATTTAAATCAAGTGAAAATTAAGAACATTTTTATATATACGAGTATGAATGTCAAATCATTCACCTTTATAAATGATCATGTGAATGTCAAATGGTTGTTTGTACCAACTTAAACTCAGCATAAAATGATATTATTATTAAGAGCCTGCTGTGTCCCACTGCAAGGCAAAGTCCTTCCTTCTCTTCAGTCTTCTCTATTTTGAGCTATTGTGGGCCAATCCTGTAAATAGGCATCAATTTTGTCCCTCCATGAAATGATCATCATCATCATCTCAGCCCATCTGCACCCACTGTTGGGTAGGTATAGGCCTCCTCTTTATTACGCCATTCTTTCCAGTCCCTTGCCAGTCTTATCCATTGACACCCAGTTACACTTTCAATGTCATTCGGCCATTGGGCGGTTGGTCTGCCTCTTGATATAAATGATTTTTTTATATAGCCTATGCGGACAGCACACTGACACTGACACACAGACACTGCTGGGCAAAGGCCTCTCCCTCATCTCTTCACTTATTTCGATCCTGTACCAAATCCCGCTAGTCCCTATAATAAGCGTCCAAATCATCACGACACCGCTTCTTAGGCCTTCCACGGTGTCGCTTTCCATCCACAGGGCTCCATCCAGTTACGACCTTAGCCCACCTATTTGCTGGCATAAGCCATGACCCGCTTTATCCCACTTTAACTTGGCAGCCTTGATACCGACGTCAGCAATGCCGGTCCTTAAGCGCAGCGAGGTGTTCCGAATCCTGTCTATTCTCTTGACACCCAAAATGCTGCGCTCCATCGCTCTTTGGCAAACCCCGAGCTTGGACTTTTGAGATTCAGTCAGTGACCAAGACTGGGCTCCGTAGGTTAGGACAGGCAGAATACACATTTTAATATTGCATGCCTTGAAAGGCTGAAATGTATTGACTGACATCTTTGTTACATGACATACATCAAGCAATTTCAAGCAATACATACACTTGATTAGATCGTGCGGCGTGTAACATCTGCCCCCAAAAATAATGATGCAACTTGAAGACCTCGACTGCTTTGTTAAGAGCGTTACGATTAAAAAGAAAATGTTTTTCACCCCTATACTCATCTTTATGGCAACATTTTGTCTACTTTCGACTAAATATTTGTCTCTTGTTGCAGGATCCCCGGCTCAGATACAATGCACGCCCGAGATCATGAAGGTTACCATTCCCATGGACGGGGACAGAAAATTAGCATACCTAGATCAACTAAAAGGTAACAAATCAATAACATTATTTATGTTAAGCATACAAAAAATCTTACATGAAATTAAAAAAGAACGAACTAACAAGTAAATTTTTATCAAAAATATTACAGATTTAAAAAAAAAAACAATGAAAAACAATAAAACTTATATTTTATTTAAAAGAGCTTACCAACAATACCACATATAATGGTGCAAGGGAAATTTTGTTTTTCTTTACCTCAATGGACCTTCAAAATATTTTTACATTAGTGAAATTTAAATGGGAAACACTCATGAGTATAAATTAAAAAAATAGTATAACCCAGGAAAAAATATACTGGAACATACATTAAAAAATATTTAAAAAGTTGTCGGTGAAATACCTCCTCCTTTTTTTGAAGTCGGTAGAAATTAGCTTTAAATATCATTGAAGTGTGTATCGCACACATTGCGAGTGTCGCAAAAAGGCTCCAAATCAGTATATGCTGTGCCGTTGTGGTTATCCAGCGTTGGTCTTCTGTCGGAGCCTCTTTGAGTGGTACCAAATATCACGATACCAAAGCTAAATTGATAAACCCTTTTCAATATAATAAACGGTACTATAAAGTATCCAAGAACAAAAAAGCTAGGGACTACCATTTTTTAAACTCTGTACAAACGAAAACAAACAGTGCTAACGGTGTACCCAGCATTATTAGCAGCCCTTTGTTACCATGACATCTTACAGATTTCAGATTATTGTTTAAAGATTGTTCCTCGCCACCAATCACCTGGCAAAAAACACGGCTGGCTTACAAAGGATTAATATTAATGTCTTTAGAGTTGAAGCAAATTAAGTGCCAAGCATAATCCGATATCTTTTATATTAGGTTTACACCATCTAAATTCCTATCCTTCGTTTTAGCCTACAAGCCATGCTTGTCGGAAATAGATGGCAGAAACGCCGTCTTCGTGCTGGACTTACAAGACGTCCACAAGTGTGGCGTCTACAAAGTGCTCAACAAAATGACGGTGAGTAAAATTTATTTATCCATCAGTCCATTGCTTAACATAGCAATATATTTCCATAGCGGCCTGCACCCAACGGCTTCCAGCAATCTACAGTAGACCATTATCCATCTAGCGAGAGAAGTGTCCTACGCTATGCTTTCGTCACTTCAGCTTGCTAATCCTCTGGGATATATCAGTGACATTAATTATCTACTAAAAATACCTAATATCTACGCTTATTCAATCAGTCTTGAGTAAGTTTCATCCATCGTCAGATCGTCAGCGCATCGGGCCGGTATTCTGCCATACGGTCGACGTTTTCCCGTCTCTTGGCCACCACTCTGTGACTGCCTTGGTCCACTTGTTGTCATCCGATCTAGCCAAGTGGCAGCTCGTGATTCGTACACCTACATCTTTGACTTTAGTTTGACGCCGAATCTAGATAACGATTGACTAAGTGGATTACAAGCATGGCCCGTTTAAATACTCTTTGAGCGACTCTGATGGTGTACATGTGCTTCGTTGTGACGTTTCGGATCCGTAAGTGTCTGCTCTCAAGGCAATGCGGGAAATTTGATTTGAAGACATCCTAAATTTTTTCAAACTTTATATATTTTTTTGTATAATTTCAGGGCAAGCGAACATTCTACCACAAGATAGTGATAGAAGACCTCACTGGCAGTCGAGAGACGGTCACCGTCCGATGCGAAGTTACAGGAAAGCAGAGAATCTCACGAGCGGTTGGACCTTTCCCGCTGGATGACTTTGACGAACCCGAGTTAGTATTATACTTCATTGCATTAGAAATAATAGATCTCAGAGGTGACACGCTAACTTATGAATCTGGATCAGATTGTGCTAAAATAACTTAGGCTCGGTGCAAACGAGCAGCCACCGGCTACAGCCGCCGGTAGCCTACGACAAGAGGTTCACACGCTTTTTCATGTTTTGTATGGATTCACTGCACATTTGGCTGGTGGCAGCCACTCGCTAGTGTATACGATACGCAGCAGTCGTGCGACAGCCACCATGGCTGTGGGAGCGAGTGGAACCGCCACCGGTGCAGAAACCCACCACGGGCATATACCGAATCGGTTGTAACAATGACTACAATCATATGCATTTCCACATTATACGCACTTGGGTTTGCGAGGACTTGATCGCGTTCGGTTGGTTTTAAACCACTCCATAAGTGCGTCTCTGATCCCTTTGGACCGTTTCCGCACTTCGGCAAACAAAAAGTTGTAATGGGGCACAAAGAACAGGTACCAAAACCGTTATAGGTGTAGCGGTTTTAGTAAAAAACGTTCTAAGGAAAATTTCCCTAACGTATACTCGTACCTATAGAAATAAACAAATTTTATAAAAATGTAGTCGCAAATTCAAAACACAAAAAAATGTACGTCCTCCGATTCCCTACAAGGTAAAGTAAGGTAGCAAGCGTCCAAGTATGTATTACCTTTATTTGGCCATACTTAAACCTTATATGTAATCTTTTAACCATTCCAGTGTCCTGAACATAACTCGATACGAAGAAGGCAAAGCTCCTGAGCCAGTGCTAGGAGCTGTCGTCAAACAAAACGGAAAGCAGTGAGTATTCTTACTTCTTACCTATTTACGCTTCATATATTACCTACCTTTGATTGTTTACCTTTGATTACCAAAACTTATCCGGAAAGTGCGCGTCAACTTCTCGTCCAAAATACCACGTCAGTTTCCAGCGTCAAGTTTCAGTTACGTGGTCCCACACTGCAAGACTCATAAGAAGGGACAATGTCGCTCAGCTATGAATATTTAAACAAGATCTTAGGCGGTGCTTAGTGTTGAAAAGATTGAATAAAAAACGAGGAGATCCGTACACAAATTGAAGCCACCGATATAGTCCAGAGGATTAGCTAGCTAAAATGGCAGTGTCAGGGACATATTTTCATTTATTTATTCATAAAACAATGAAATAATTGTATGTGAAACACAATAATAATCAATAAAACTAATGGATAATGCTTATTAAATATAGTTCTGAAAGGAACAAGAAATGAACTGACTATGTTTGTATGAAAAAAGCCATGTATATTTAAAAGAAAAATTGTTTGCTAAATATAAATTTAAAATAAAACAGCTTAGCTTAATTTGTATCAAATAAAGCATTAAAAAAATGCAGTTTTAAGAATAGAACTATTTTTTACGATTGCAAACAAGCACGGACATCTAAAAGCATTTTCAAAATATTTTATATATCATGTTTTGCGTAATACCTTATTGGACCTTATTATACGTTAATACTTAGTGGACCATATTGGACCTTTCAGAGGCACTCTATATCTTTATTCTAGATTTATCTTTTACTAGCCCCGGCTTCGCACGAATTATTTCGATGTATGTCATAAGGCCGAAAGTGTTTTTTTACGACTTGATCACATTATATGTATCTACTTTTCTCTACGTTCTCTTGATACGTGTATTATACAATTACACATATAAACCTTCCTAAAGAAATTATCTACATGATAGTGAAAACCGTATCAAAATCCGTTGCGTAGGTTAGAAGAACCAAGCGCACAAACAGACAGACGCAGATAGCAACTTGTTTTATACTATTTAGAGAATTCTGTTTCTATATTTCAGAGTGTCAGGCGAGATCTCAGTGAGCCCAGGTACCCCCCTCTCTATGGAGATCTTCCTGAATGAGAAGTCAGCTCCAGTGTACGGACTCCTGGTGAACTACATGCATGCTACTGACACTGGCAGTCAGCAGGAGACCATTATACTAAATGGGTAAGTTATACTCCAACGCTACTGGCAGACAAGGTCTTAAAACTTGGGGCAAGCAAATGCAATAGTAGATTATTAAACGAGCGGATAAAGCCGTGTCTTGCGTCACGGGCGCTTAATTTGAATCCCGGGCGTAACGAAGGATTTTAGAGCTAACCGTCGAGCGGAGCGAGGGAGTTCCTAGAATTGATTGCGCGCGGACTCATAATGATATGATCGGATACCTAAATGCTAATATTTCTTAATAAAAGACACAGTGACGGGCAGGAATAGGATAAATCGGGAGCCACCTTGCACCTACGCCTTCGTTCCAGGAAACTTTCGCCAATATCGCCAATCCTTTGTTCTTCCAGTACTTTAGTTTCTTCTCCTCGCGAGGTACATATCACTACACCTTTCTAACACTTTTCAGGTCGGATTTTACAGCAATTTCTTTAAATTACTTAATTTTAGCACAGAGCATTTCACAGCACAGGTATTTTATTCAACCATCTTTCTTGACCGACGATAATTAGGTGGGAGGGAGACAGGACACTTCACATAGAGGAACGATAAGGACGGAAAGTCACGGTGTCTCCTACCGATATTAGAACAGCATCTCAGTGTAGAGAGGGATATAAGCACGCACAAGATGCAGACAGCTTTATCCACGAGGAGAGGATGAAAACCAAATCTAATAAAAACAAAAATAACAACTTGCCAAAGGGTAATGCAAAGAATCATCTTATTCTAATTCTAGGGTGGGGGAATAAGATCTGCACTGACGTATGCGGGGATGCGGGAGCATAGGGTGTATTGTGCATTACCCACCGTCTAACCTAAGAAAGAGGATCTTGAAAATTAGAAAAATAGAACAAGTCACAAGTGAATTCATAAGGGCTCGACCAAAACGACGAAAATATGAACTGACGACCTCCGTGGCGCAGTTGGCGAATAGCCGGCTGAAACGCAGGAGGTAGTGGGTTCGATTCCCGCCGCGGAACAAATGTGTGCATGATCTGCAGATATTTGTTCCGGGTCTGGTGGTTTTTCTATATATTATGTATTTACAAAAAAAAGTGTAAAGTATTCTATCAGTTATCTGGTTCCAATAGTACAAACTCTGCTTAGTTTGGGGCTAGATAGCGCTGTGTAAAATCGTTGGGCATCAGTGGATGACAACAGCAAAAGATAGAGAGATATGAAAGAAAGCAGAAAAAGAAGACCTATACCCAAAGAGGGGCTCCTATTTCCGAATCGTATTGAATATAATCATCATCATCATCATCAGTCACACCCCGACTTTCACCCACTGCCTGGGCAATGGTATAGGCCTCCCCAAGTTTATGGCATCCTCGATCCTGCACTAGTCTCACCCATAGTCAGTGTCGCCCACCCATCTCGCAGCCGGACGTCCTACTCTTCTACAGTCATTCCTCGATACCATTCAGTCGCTACCCTGCTCCACCTGTCAATACCACGTCATTGAATATAATACAAATGTTAAAAAATAAATAAAAAATAGGATAAGTAAATAAAGAATACTTTAATAATTAACACTACAGTGCACGCGCAAAAACTGAAAAGAAGGCTCTTTTCATGGCTTTTGGACAAGTGCTTCTATGACGTTAAAGAATATTGGAATGATTCACTTTTACATTTATTATTTTGTCAAATTATTTTTTTACGATTCAATTAATTTATTTTTATTTTCTATTCATGAACATCTTAACTTTCAATTATTATTATTTTTTTATTAGAGATTATTATCAATTTTATTGTAATATTAACTTGACATTTTATTTTATCCGAATTTAATTAGAAACTTTTATTGATAAATGAATGTATTATTTTTATTAAAATTATTGATGTATGCCATAACTGGTATTTTTAATTTTATTGCAATTTTATACTATTGTGGTTATGCACCTGTAAATAAATTATTGATACTTTATTTATTAAAACGGGATAGGTAGTATGGTAACATTGTACACTCGGGAGAGTAATTTGTGACTTTGGTATTTTTTTCTATAGAAATAAGATCTGTATCATACCACATTTACAATGATTAAAATGTTTTCAATGGTTTCAAAAAAAGGTGTTATATACAACATAGTAGAACACAATATATCAGATATTTTAAAAAGGTGTGGTTTTAAAATGATAAAACTGAATAATATTTGTCATTTATTTATTATTAAACACAATTATTGCAAAAAATCACAGTTTTAATAGAATACACATAACTTAGGAACAATATACGAGATCAAGAAAAATAATCAACATTTTTGGCATGTTTGAGATTTAATGTATTTGCTTTCAGGTGCTCAGTAGACCCGTATCTGTTCGAGAACTTCATCACGACGGATGGTGACGTGCTCACCGGCAAGTTTCGCGCATTCAAGTTCCCGGACAGTACTTACGTGCAGTTCAAAGGGACTGTCACCGTCTGCCTTGATAAATGCCAAGGGGTGAGTTGAAATACCACGTGTTTTATTATGTACGACATTAAATTAAAACACGGGTAGGGCTAATGGCTAGTATTGTTGTAAAATAGGTTTGTATCAAATTAATTACCATAGGAAAATTTTAATTTTCAAACAACCTTAATGTATAGTCTTAAAATATCAATGAAACAGCCTGTATAAAATAGATAAACAAATCATTTAATTCATCATGTAAGTAGGTACCTGTTAAACTGACTAAGCGGCATCGTCACAAAGGCACCGCCGATTTACATTAAAAATTGTTTGTTGGCAATGTATCAATTACTTGGCTACCGACCGGTATTAAACACACCTGTAAAATCATTTAATACGAGTCTGGATGTGTGTTTTAAATTAATGTCGTATATAACAAAACAGGGTGTATAATCTCTGGTTTGGCGACAAATAAATACCACAAAATTTGTAACTAGCTGACCCGCCCGCGGTTTCACACGTGTTGTTTATCAAATAAAACATTACCCTCTTTCTGCGCAGTCGGGTAAAAAAAGCCTATATCATAAACCCGGTCGTAAATTCTGCATACCAAATTTCATCGAAATTGGTCCAGCTAGTCGTGAAAACATATACAAAGAGACGGTTAAAAAATAGCCTGTGTCCCACGTCATCGTTACAAACCACGCGTGCGAAGCTGCGGGCGGTAGATAGTAATTTATAAAAATAAATATTTTAGAGCTACTAACGTCCAATACTTACAATAACCACCTTGTTGCCACAAAAAGTTAACTGTTTAACACGTGTTTAAAAAAATCATTATGCACAAGGTAAGTATTATTAGACTCTTAAATAAGAGATAGAGACTCAAAAAAAATGTATAATCTTCCAGGTCCAATGCAGCAACGGCGTTACTGGATACGGCAGGAGACGACGTGCTATCGCCGCAGCAGAGGGCAACAAGCTGTATGAAGTCTCACTCACTGCCTTCATCAAAGTGGACTACGAGAACGGAGATACAGAAGCAGGTATGTATGGTTGCCGTAAGTCAGGAAAACTTACAGCAGCAACCACTAAATTTTCCAAGGGTTTCTATTGAAAAGGAAAACTTACATAGGCAACCACAATATTAACGTCAGCAACCAGCAAGTATTGTACTATCGACTTGAAAAATACTTACAAAGGCAACCACCAAATTTTCTGATGGTTTCTATGGATGATGGGTTAGGGAATAACCCATCAGTAGACATTTGAAGGATTGAGGAGGTACTTCGAGTTAAATTTTTAGGTACATCTGTTACTTTTCTATTTAAATAATTACAATTTGAATAATTAAACCACATTAAATCGACATTCGTTTAAATATTTTAAATTGGTAAAATCACGTAAAAACTTTTCGTTTCCACCCTGTATTTTAAACAAAAACTAAATTATTTTCACTAAAACGCTATATACGCTATTATTTATGAAATTTTGGATCGATGTATCTGCCAATAACCATTCACTAGCAAAGACTTCCGTTTATCCTGATCATGGTGCATGCAACTGTGCCAAAATATGAGTTTTTTTAGTTTTTAGTGAAAAGAGGAAAATTAAATGAAATTAAGTAAATGTATCTGCTAGAAGCATAGTATATAAGTTGATACAGCTATATAGGTAGGTTTCACATACTCATAACTTCAAAAGCTTCTTATATAGATAGCTCCAAAAGTTACAAACTGTATTTCATTACAGAAGACGTTCTAGCCCTCATCAAGAACATGAAAGTAGCCAACCAACGCCTAGAAGACCGCGACGGAACCCCTGCTACAGTCGCCGAGCAGACCCAAGACAACAAGCTCATTCCACACTCAGTGGAGAGCAAAGCGAGCTACATTTCTTGCAGTGTAGCATTACTTGCTTGTATACTAGCGGTGTTTAATTTGTAAAGGACTTGAGTGCAAATACCATTAAAATTTACCAATTAATTGAACTACATTGGTATTTGTGATTACTTAAAGGTTCTGGGAGGGTTAGTGAGTTCAAATACGCGCTTGGTTACGTTTGGTGTACCAAACTCGTCTAAGATCTCAATTTTCAATGTTTTCGTAAGAAGCGCGTATTTGGAAAGAGCAATTTGAAATAATAATAAGGTGCTAATGTTCATAATACTTAATTAGAATATTATTAATTAATAATACTGTCTAGATGCGAGAATAATTAAAAATGTGCAATGCGTAATATGCCACAGTTTAAGTGACACAAAAATTGTGTGCTTATTTTTGCTTTATGTATGTATGAAATATCTTGTATTTTCTTGAACTTTTTATAATCATAGAAAAACTTTTTATTTTGTCTATGCTATTATTAGTGTCATTTATATTCTTAATTTCCTAAAAACTATTAACTGCCATTGTAACTCTCTTTAAATATTCTTAAGATTAAACGTAGGATTAAACTTTGAACCAGTGATTTCTAATTTAAATAAATATCTGGTAATGGTTTTAATAAATAATGAAATAAATAAATAATGCATACGCATTTGTCCACTAGTCTTATGGTAATCTAGACCTATGGCAAACTCATGTAACCTAGAGTAAAACAAAGTAAAGACTAAAGTTCATCACAACGATTGCTTCGGTTATGTTGTTTGTCATCATCTTTCCTCAAGTGGTAGGCAGCCTGTTCGATTCTCATCGCGGAATAAATGTTTGCATGATCTTCAGTTATTTGTTCCGGGTCTGTATGTTTTTCTATATAAGTATGTATTTATAAAAAAGTATTATAAGTATTCTATCAGTTATTTGGTTCTATTAGTACAAGCTCTGCTTAGTTTGGGGCTAAATAACGCTGTGTGAAATGTCCAGTAATATTTATTTATAGATATTTATTTATTTTATATAGATACACCTACATCATTTTACAAAACAGTCAAAAAAACTTTTAATTTTTTCACCTTATCCTATCCCAAAAGGAATAACGAAAAAGTATTTCACCTTTTTTTAAATCTGTTACTTCCTGGTAAGTACTTTGTTTTCCTAGACCATAGTGAAATCTAAGTAGACCGTATTGTGAATAGTAATTTAGATCTTGACTATAATATACTTAAGGTCTGTGCATAGATATTAATAAACCTCACAATAAAACCTACTGATAATCTTTTTGTTTAATTTACTTAAATATAAGAAATAATATACAATTATTCATATGACTAATAAATACATAAGAAACATTTGAACCGTCTAAAGAGCGTCGCAAATGATCTATAGATAGCTCAATTGCTCTACCAGACGGAAGTGACCCCCAGAAAGCTGCATTGCCCCACTGAAGTTCATTAATTTAATCAAATAAGTAATAAAATATTTTACTAACAAGAAAGGAAGAAACATTGTAACCTCGTCTACAAAAAATAAAACAATCAAGCAGAATTTCAGTCTTTTAATAGAACCATAGAAAAACGAAACTAACAAAAGACGTAGGTAAATAAAAGCTAAATGACATAATCACAAAGTTTAATCATCTATAATTGTAAAATAGATTCGTATCTATTAATTTAATGATTTATGAGTGAATAACAATTTTTATTTGAAAATTTCAACATAAGTCTCAATCATACGAACAAACTTACAATGGCAACATATCTTAGACCATTTTGCGTCTCAACCTAGGGCGTGGCGAAGCAATTTATCAAAAATGAGAATTCGATGCAACCCACGCTAGTGTCATATACAATAAATCTCGAAATGTAACAAAAATCATACAAGTTGCGTCGCACCGTATGAAAACATTGGTTACTTTGCAATGATGGTTTTTTATTTTCGATTTAAAAGAAAAAACTAGTTCCAACTAGATGGCTCTGTCTGGTGATGCGCCTCTAGAAAATATGTCTTATAAGTCAAAATCTCCAAAAACACAATATCAAAATTTGTCTAAAACTATATAACTTCGTCAGATAAACAAACACAAATGTTTCTTTTTATTTATTTCAAGTAACTCTGAAAATAATGTTGACACAGCAATTGACATTGATAATTCACTTTACTTTGATGATCAGAGCATGACAGAGCAACGCCATCTGTTAGCAGTTATAAAAACATGACCGTGGAAACCCCTCACTGGCAAGTCTGGCAATGTAAGTTAAAGTTGTATCATGTGATAAGATTTTAATTTGGAATACGTCCATAGAACACTTTATAGTAAAATCAAACTTACAATAGCAACCAAAAAGATATATGCAACCAGTGAAACTAACATTGGCAACCAACAACGCACTGGGTAACAGTTATTTTAGCAATAACTAATAGATATTGGAAAAACGTAAAACCTAAAGATGACATATTTTTTAAGTAATTTTAAATTGGATTTTAGATAAAAGATTACAGTTTTATTTCTAATAACATAATAGCTCTAGTAATTCTCACGAAACTAATCTACAATGATTACACTTCTAACTTATACAATTTCTTATAATTTACAAGTTTATTATGAATCAAGTGTTTAGTACATAATAATTATTTAGGTACTCTTTAAATACAAACAATTGAATCACCTAAAGACCGTTGCAAACGATCTATAGATAGTTAAACTGCTTAAGATCAAGGAAATGCCCTCAAGACACTGGCTGAATTGCGCCACTTATGCGTTGACTCAGATAAATTAATATTTGAATTCAAATTAGGTAGTTTCATAATATTTGTGTAATAAAATTTAATCCCATAAGTGTATATATAAAAAAAATATATTTTACGTTGGTACTTTTAGGTTGGTAGTGTCAGGCAAAAAAAAACTCGAAAATGATTGCAATTTAAAAGAAAATTGCCAATATTTTCACATCGACAGATTTATTTTAGGTATGCGTTTTTGTAGCATCCGATAGTATACCTGTGATACTAAATCAAAGTCTATACAAAGTGCTTCGAAATTTTTGTATGTGTGAGTGGCTTAAGAATCGCCAGGTAAAAAAGTATTACTAGATACAGAATAATTCCTAGGTTTTAAATATAAATCACATTACTATTTGAGTATTACACACATTTATTAATAATAAAGATAAATAGTTTGGCAAGAATTGAATGGTAAATAAACAAAATGGACGGATGAGTGAATGATTTGATGAATGAATGAAATCAATAAGAATTGGGTGAACGATGATGAGAAATGATGACGTGAAAATGATATAATTGAAATCTACTTGGCATAATACAATATAAGTATACAGTTTAATAAAAATATTAATACCACGCAATAGTCACATCAGTCCTCGCCCTACAGCTGTATCGTGGGTAGGAATTTAGTAGCGGGAATCGAACCCGCAACCTTCTGACTCACTGTCGACTACTCGCCCACGCGCAGAGGTCGACAAGAATAATAGTAATTATCGTAATTTAGAATAGGAATTAATTTTAAATCTTTTTTGTAATTTTTACACAATTTGAGCCCAATATTTCCATAATAGAATAAAATCGGTCCTTATGTAAATGCATTTTTTTCTTATCTTTTATTTTTTTACTAAAGAAAGAAAACAATTATAATTTAATAATACAAAGTATATACTCAAACTATTATTTATTTTACATTAATAAACTAGAAAATCTAGAAAAAATCGTAAATTCGAACATCCTCTTCCATATTATCATAGAAAATAGGAACACTTAAAAATTACCTGACAAATATATTTTTAACATTTTAAATTGGCAGTTTTTATTAATTTATTACTACAGATGTCACCTATTTGACAAACCAACTAAAAGTTTTCATATATCAGAAAAATACATTTTCAACTTTGCTTCGCACACGGATGTCAGAATGAATGAACGAATGAAAATCCTTGACACACCTTTGATATTACAAACAATGAAACATAATGTATTATTATTAGTTATAAACAATAATTGTATATTTCTAGTATGTACTTACATAATTTTATATCAACCTTATTTATTTTTTAGTAATAAAGGTACAACCTGTTTTGTTATTTACGACATTAATTTACAATACATCCTGAATCGTATTAACTGATTTTATAGGGGGGATAAATACTGGTAGCTTGAATATGTTTTATCCAGTAATCGATACATTTCCAATAAACAATTATTAACGTAAATCAGTGGCACCTTTGCCACGATGCCTCTTAGTCAATTTAAAAAGTACGTACTTACATGATGAATGAATATGATTTGTTTACCTATTTTGTACAGCCCCTGTTTTATTGATATTTTAGAAATTGATACTAAGGTTGTTTGAAAATTTAGAATTTTCTATGGTAGTGAATTTGAATAAACCTATTTCCCAACAATACCAGCCATTAGCCCTTCCCGTGTTTTCATTTAATGTCGTACATAACAAAACAAGTAGTTTATTAAGGTTCAATGACAATACTATTAAACTGCGCAATGGCGGCCATGCGGAGATTGATTGTAGTCGGCAAGTGTTGCAAATGCTACGTGATGCTTCGTTCATATAATGTTTCATTATATACGCTTGTGTGAATCAAAATAAAACCTTAACTTTCAAGTGAAGGTACAATTTTTTTTAATTGAATTAAGTTTAGTGTTTGAAAAGTAGGTTTCTAGTATCATAAAACTAAGTATAATCAGTATCTGAGCCATAATACAATTTGTACAAAAAACAGTCATACTAAAATGACTTCTGAAACTTCACTAAACACGTACAAACCAATTATTTTGTAAGTTTAGTCTGTGACTTGTTTCTCGGAGCCGCTTTGCCACCCTGAATCCATGGTATTAGTGTCGCTGTAGCAATGATGATGATTAGTCTTTAAAATCTCCTCTTTTTCCTCCCTCACCGGCTCGTACTGAGAGTCAGGTCCTAAGCATTTTGATGTATCTGGGTCGTTCGAATATACAGTGTCTTGTGGTCTCTCGTCATCAGACAATAATGACTCTTCTGTGTTAGGAGATAGAGGTGAAATTATCGGTGGGGGTGGAACGAAGAAGTCTGGTTTGTTGGAATCTGAACTTGACTGCCTAGGATGTTCTTTAGGCAGGTTTTTAGGACTTGTCCTAGGCAAAGGCACGCGTAAAGGACTTATATGCGTCCTGATTTTAGGACTACCCTCAATTCTAATACTGGAATTCAAATCTGACATTCGTTCTATACGGTCACTGATCCGTGATTCATTGATTCGTTCGTGCCGAGAATCATTCATTCGGTCGCACGAATCGTTGATGCGACTGATTCTTGACTCGTTCAATCTTGGATCGTTTATTCGTTCGCAGTGACGAACTTCGTTCATTCGTTCACTGATGCGAGAATCATTTAAACGTTCGATCCTAGAATCATTAAGACGATCCAATCTTGAATCGTTTAATCGTTCACTAATTCTTGAATCGTTCATTCTTTCAAGTCTGGACTCGTTCATCCTATCACAGACCCGTTCACTCATCCGCTCACTCAACCTCGTCTCATTCATTCTATCACTGATTCTCGAATCGTTCATTCTGTCCAACTCATTCCTAGAATCGCTCAATCGATCTCTAGCATCTCTCGACTCACGCATCGAGTCATTCAACCTATCTCTCGAATCAATCCGCTCACTCATTCTAATATCATTCCGGTCCATCCTAATATCATTCCGCTCATTCATTCGCATATTCAGCTGCTCTATCTGATGTTCAGTCAATCGTAGTGAGCTGTTATTCTGTCGTAGTTTTTCTTGGGGTATGTTTTGTCGTATTTTCTCGGGTTTGTGTTTGTTGGGTCGTCGTTTGGAGCCAACTTGGGGTTGGGGGCGTTGCTGGCGGGTGAGGGTGAATGACCCGGTGTCGGATTCCGAGGTTGATTCGGGATGGTTTTCGATAGTGCCGACCAGAGAAACGTTAGGGTTTATGCAGCATTCCGCCTGAAAATAATAAAGTTAATAAATAACGTATAACGTATTTTGAATACAAGTCATAGGAGGATGGACGACCTCCGTGATGCAGTGGGGGAATAGCCGGCTGAGACGCAGGAGGTAGCGGGTTCGATTCCCGCTGCGGAGAAATGTTTGCATGATCTACAAATATTTGTTCCAGGTCTGGATGTTTTTCTATATATTATAAGTATAAGTGGAAGAGATCGCTTTTAGCGATAAGACCGCCCATTGTACTAAATTTGTTAGCAAAAATTATGTTCTGTATTTGACTTTGGTGTACATAAAGAGTTATCTTATCTTATCTTATCTTATCTTATCTTATCTTATCTTATAAGTATGTATTTACAAGAAAAAAGTAAATAAGTATTCTATCAGTTATCTTGTTCCCATAGTACAAGATCTGCTTAGTTTGGGCTAGATAGCTCTGTGTAAAATGTCCAGCAATATTTTATTTTATTTATTTATCATACAAATCACACCGACACCGCTGGCTCGGCCATATACTGCGAATGGGTGAACATCGAAGCGTCGAGAGAGCATACTTGGGCCGATCGATTGGCCGTCGACTGGTTGGTTGGTCGGTTGGAAGTTGGCCTGCTCGACCTTGGAGTCGACGACTGGCAAGAAATGGCAATGGACAGAGGAAACTGGAGAGTTCTTGTATCGGAGGCCAAGACTCACTTTGGGTCCCTGCATCAATGGAGTAAGTAAGTATTTTGAACCCCAAAACTCGCTTCCTTAGAGCTTATTTTGGAGCACAGTACGACACACTACACTAACCGTATCTAAGCACTGTGATGACCGATCACGCAGAGCATCTGGTAGACTCGGTACCGAACCATTGGATTGAACTTCATGATCCTAAGGTGCTCTCTAGTAAACGCCATTATTACAAGAGAATAATTCGTGAAGCGATGGAAATCAAGAAATTTCCAATTTCAATCGGGAAGATGGCTACAGACTCTCAGCGTCCTGGAACCCGGTGATTACTAGATGTGCGCGTCGTGATCGCTCGTCTCAGTGGGTAGATACGGTTAGTGTAGTGTGTCGTAATATGAACGAGGACATTCCTAATTCTGAAGACCAAGTGAGGGTAGTTGTTGCAGCTGTCATTACTTCTCGACGGTAACTCCAAGTACTCCAGTCAACCCGTGACCATAGAGAATATAAATACTACGTAGACCCACGACCACGGCAACAGCAACACATTCGAAACGTCGGGATTACAAATAAAAAAGTTACATACGCGATAAATACCCATTTAAATCAGTAAGTACTATAGTCGATAGTCACAAGATCTTACCTTGAGGGAAACGTTGCAACAGCTAGAGACATCTGCGAAGTACACTTCCGATTCCGCGTTTTGGTTCACAGCGCGACAGTCTTGCAATGAAGACCTGGAATGATTATAGATAAATAGATATAGCATTTATTTGAAATATCGAACACACACATACTTATTTTAATTTGTTACTTAGTTGATAACTGTACTTAAAAACTGTTTCTTTTAGTTTTTATATTTATGTAACCTATAACTGTAGTTTTATTAAGGCAGTTTTATTAAGTTCGTGAAATCTTAGGTCATAAGTTGTTTAAATATGTTGTCGAACTCAATTCAGTATTGTGTACGCCTATAATAGGCATACACATAAGTCCTAGAACTCAATGTTAAAATTTTCAGTGTGTGGAAATATTTGTATTCTATTGGCGATCTAACTTGTTAATAAATAAATAAATAACAACAAGACCTATCATTCAATTTAGAAATATACAAAAAAGCACAAAACAGACAAAATATACAAAAAAAGAACATAACTTAAAAAAAGTATGTGTGCAATTGACACGTGGTAGAAGTGAAACCTTCAAAAACTTTGGTTTCAAGATAATGAGACGAATGTAAAATTTTGGGTAGATGATAATTGTAGGTTTTAGTAATGATCATAGTGATGCAAAGTTATATAATTATTAACACGAGTGGAGGGAGTACGAAGCAAACCACAAAGAGAACCACGAACATAAGAAACACTGCATAATGCTTCTTATCTCATTTTCTCCCACGTTAAATCTTATGAATTTATGTGTTTGTCTCTTTTTATTGTCGCTTTTTCGTTTCATAGATTTTTAACTCACAACGATACTAAAGAAGTTTTCACTTCAATAACATATTAAAATGTGGGATTTACGGTGTGACATAATGATCTGTTAGTAAAATTAAATAATAATGCTAATAATAACATTGACATTTTCAATAATAAATTATTTAAATTAAAAAAACTCTTATTAAAGAGAGTACTTCAATGCCACAATTCTCTAAACATTACTATTTTATTACTCGTGAATAATTGTTATTTTTATGTTGGTTCGCAGCGCGACAGTCTTGCATTGAAGACCTGGAATGATTATCATTTTTATTTTTGTTCAGAGTGCGACAGTCTTGCATCGAAGACCTACAAATATCCTCATTTTCACATCATCCACTTTTTTTATACATTTTTATTATGGTTCACAGCACGACAGTCTTGCATTGAAGACCTGGAATATCATTTTTATTTTGGTTCACAGCGCGACAGTCTTGCATTGAAGACCTAGAATATCATTTTTATTTTGGTTCACAGCACGACAGTCTTGCATTGAAGACCTGGAATATCATTTTTATTTTGGTTCACAGCGCGACAGTCTTGCATTGAAGACCTGGAATGATTATCATTTTTATTTTGGTTCAGAGTGCGACAGTCTTGCATTGAAGACCTGGAATGATTATCATTTTTATTTTGGTTCATTGAAAACCTAAAAATATCATTTTCACATTATCCACTTTTTTTATACATTTTTATTTTGGTTCACAGCGCGACAGTCTTGCATTGAAGACCCGGAATGATTATCATTTTTATTTTTGTTCAGAGTGCGACAGTCTTGCATTGAAGACCTAAAAATATCCTCATTTTCACATTATCCACTTTTTTATACATTTTTATTTTGGTTCAGAGTGCGACAGTCTTGCATTGAAGACCTGGAATGATTATCATTTTTATTTTGGTTCACAGCGCGACAGTCTTGCATTGAAGACCTGGAATGATTATCATTTTTATTTTGGTTCACAGCGCGACAGTCTTGCATTAAAGACCCGGAATGATTATCAGTTTTATTTTTGTTCAGAGTGCGACAGTCTTGCATTGAAGACCTAAAAATATCCTCATTTTCACATTATCCACTTTTTTTATACATTTTTATTTTGGTTCACAGCGCGACAGTCTTGCATTGAAGACCTGGAATGATTATCATTTTTATTTTGGTTCAGAGTGCGACAGTTTTGCATTGAAAACCTAAAAATATCATTTTCACATTATCCACTTATTTTATACATTTTTATTTTGGTTCACAGCGCGACAGTCTTGCATTGAAGACCTGGAATGATTATCATTTTTATTTTGGTTTAGAGTGCGACAGTTTTGCATTGAAAACCTAAAAATATCATTTTCACATAATCCACTTTTTTTTATACATTTTTATTTTGGTTCACAGCGCGACAGTCTTGCATTGAAGACCTGGAATGATTATCATTTTGGTTCAGAGTGCGACAGTTTTGCATTGAAAACCTAAAAATATCATTTTCACATTATCCACTTTTTTTATACAACTTCGAGATGGAACGAGCAAATGAGCCTCGTAGTTCACACACCTTAGGAACGTGCTCTACGATGCACTGCCCTGTAACCATCTACATAATTATAACATACAGGTTTTTTTATTATTAAAATATTTTAACAAAGATTACATTTCATAAATATAGAATCTAAAAACCACTAAAGTTTGTGCTGGTAAAGGGTAAAGCCTTATATGCCTGTAATTTAACCGGTACCCATAACCTTCAAACCGGTACGCAGCAATGCGACAGCTTGGTCGCAGAAATAGGTAGTACTTCCTCATACGAACTTTTCCACGAGGACTCCTACTACTGGCGGTCGATTGCTTACCTGATAGGCGAGTGCTTATCATTCTGGAATCCCAGATTCTCCTTGCCTTGCTTCTGACAAGAATCGGAGCTCTGATCTGAAACTACAGAATAATATATTTATTACTTCTATCTATCAATCTATCATAACTAATTAAGCATATCATATCATTGTATGTAAACCAATTAGTGCCTAAAAAGTTCTAACAAGATCTAATGAGTTTCCTAATGATGGTTTACATAACAGCGCTGAGCTGTCGATCACACATTGGTTCTAAACCTTGGCTTCGCACGCATGGTTTGTCAATAAAAACATTACCCTCCTTCTGCGTAATCGGGTAAAAAGTAGTCAATGTCCCAATCCTGATCATAATCTATCTGTATACTAATCGTCCATCCGTTTAGTCGTGAAAACGTAACAAATAGACAGAGTTACTTTCGAATTGCTTTTTGCTACCTTCGATAATGCTGTGTGACATGTTCAGCAATATTTATTTATTTATTTTATTTATTTATTGTTCTACCTATAACATACCAGTCCATTTAAATAAATAATCAATAAATAAATAAATATTGCTGGACATTTCACACAGCGTTATCTAGCCCCAAACTAAGCTGAGCTTGTACTATGGGAACCAGATAACTGATAAAATACTTATATACTGTTTTTTAATACATACTTATAATATATAGAAAAACACCCAGACACGGAACAAATATCTGTAGATCATACAAACATTTGTTCCGTGGCGGGAATAGAACCCGCTACCTCCTGCGTCTCAGCCGGGTATACGCCCACTGCGCCACGGAGGTCGTCATTTCTTCCCTATTAACTTGTTTCGGTGGATAGACTATAGCAATAGATTTGATTGCACAATGCCCGCCTTATTATGTCCCTACCTATCTATTAAGCAAATAAATAAATATTAATATTACTTAATTTATAATATTTGAATAGTTATTATTATATAACCTAGGGGTCTTCAAGTCACGAGTGAATAGAATGGTTTCTTCCAAGGATGTTAACGCATATTTGCATCCGCATCCGCAAATGCGGAGCCTCCGCAAGGATTTGGGCATCTGCATCCGCATTTGCAATACTCGATACGGATACAGATGTAGCGCAGGTCGCGACACGAAAGAAATTGGGTGGGGCTTGTGAGTGGCACGTGTCGTGGCCACGAGCTGATTGGATTGACTGATAGGAGCGAAGATTTCGGTGAGAAGATCCGATGCGTTTGTTATTGTTTATCATTTGTATCTCGTAAAACAATCATAACGTATTTACTTGCGCTTATCGTATGAACATTGCAGTTTTTGAGTGTTATTGTGAGTATACAGTGAGTATTGTATGTTAAGCGAGTTTTCTACCGTTAATAGTTTATATTTTTGTTTTTACCACACCAAAACGAAGTTTCTTATAAAAATCTTAAGATCCGCATACTCATCCGCGGATGTGAGCCTTCAAAAATTCACATCCGCATCTGCATCTGTGGATGTCAAAAAATCTGCATGCGCAGCATCCCTGGTTTCCTCTAGGCAAGCGTATACCATCGTAGACTGCATCATCGCGCGCCATCAGGCGAGATCGTGCTCAATCGCTAACACACAGTTAATAAAAAAAAATTGAAGATAGATGTATATAACGGTACCTTTGCTGGCGCTCTTCTGATGCAGACACTCGATCGCGACGCCATCGTCCATCCTACAGTCTCTGTGCAGGTTACTAGCACTCATATCTATTCTTTGACACCTGTCAACAAAATATTGCATTTTACAAACAAGACATTTTTCCCCCCACATATTCCCAGTATTTCCGCTAGAGAGCCTTAATTACTCGCGCGATTTCTCGCGCGAGGAGGGATCTGCTTAGCCATCTAAGGCATTAATCGCGGCAAATTCAATAGACAAATGTTTGCATTGTCTACAAATATTTGTTTCAGGTTAGGGTAACATAAGTATGTATTCACAAAATAAAATGTATACAGGGTGTTTGGTAATATACTCACGATATTCAATTGACGGTTTCTCAAAACATAAAAAAGACTCCTTGAAAAAAACTACTAGTTATATTATCAAATTGTAAAGAAAATCGACTAAATTTAGGTGATTAATTAATTTGATATAAAACTTACTGCCTACTCTTGCAATCGATAACCAAAAACAAAGGGCGATTTGATATCTCTTTCGAAAATGGAAGCGGGTTTAGGGTTAGAAAGGGACAACAAGAGATATCTCGAGGCGTCACCAATATAGTATCTGTGGTTAGATGGTAAGCATTAAGCAATAGCACAACATAAGTTTAATTAAGTGTTTGTTTATACATGCCAAAATAAATTTCATATTTCTATGGTAAACATTTCACAAATTTATTTGTTATGCTCATCAAAACAACCCCTTTCATTTTTGTGCGTATATTATCAAACAGCCTATATAAGTATTGTGTCAGTTGTTTGGTTGGTTGGTGAAATGTCCAGTATTATTTATTTACTACGCCACAGCCTGTATTAGCTACACCCAACCAGCCTTCACATGCCGGTCCTGGTTTTAAAACAGGGCTCTTTGGAAAATATAACCTTTAATTTTTTTTTTACCTGTATGGTACTAAATGTCCTCTCAAGGTATTGAATCTTCCATCTTGAATGTGCGTCATTTCCATATCTTCTGGGTACATCTGACTCATATGACCCATTTCCAGACGTTCTTGGTTCATACGACCCAATTCTGGGTTAATCCGACTCAATTCAGGGTTAATACGACTCATTTCTAGATTAATACGAGATATATCTGGGTTATGACACATATCTTGGTTTCGTGTGTCTCTTAATTCCGTATTCATACGGAGTTCTTGACTAATACGACCTATTTCTTGGTTCATACGACCATCCTGGTTAATACGCCCATCCTGGTTCATACGACCATCTAGGTTCATACGACCATCTTGGTTGATATGGTCTGGGTTGATGCCAGCCACACTTTGTATGACCCTGGTGTCTGTTGGTGGTATATGGTGAAGGTAGGAGCGACAGGTGTGTGGGTGATTGTGTGAGTGGTCATGGTCGTGCGGATGGTCATGATTATGTGGATGATCGTGATGGTCGTCTATGTGGTCGTGAACGGAGTTTCTGTGGACCTCTATATGGTGGTGGTGAAGAAGGGTGGCGGCTGCTGGGTCCTGGTGATGGAGATGATGGCTGAAAATCAATAATTTAACCGTTTAGATAAATAATATCTTCATTTTCTGAGATTACATCACCACCAAATTTCACGAGGATCAGTTTATTTTGTACTACCTGGATGGAACAAGCATATGACACACCTGATGTTAAGTGGTATAACTCCGTTAACTTAACTCGGTACCTGGCTCGAATTACAGTTCTATTAAATACGGTCAGCAAAAAAAACTAGTACTTAGATTGAAAAAATACAATTTTAAAATAATGAAAAACGATGAAAAAAATAATCGTAAGATATTGACAATTATTTTTTATTTTTGAATTAAAAAGAATGATCTCTACTATAGTTCATAGGTTCTACCCCAGACATGGTATCACTGCATTCGCTCGTTATAAATAATAAGTTATAAAAATAACTCGGTTAAAGACTACGAGTACGTCGATGAGTTTAACTACTTGGGCCAGTTAGTTTCTTTCAAAAACAGGGAAGATAAGGAGATCGATCGCCGCATCGAGAACGCCTGGAAGAACTACTGGTCCATGAAAGAGCTGATGAAGGGAAACCTTCCTATGTCATTAAAGCGCAAACTCATCGACATGTATATACTGCCCGTCCTTACCTATGGTTCCCAAACGTGGTCATTAACCGAGGCTCAAAAATCAAAATTCAAGGTTTGCCAAAGAGCAATGGAACGCAGCGTGGTAGGACTAAAGAGGATTGACGTAAGACGAATGCACCCGGACTAATGGGCAACGATCGTCACGCAGTGGGTGCCTGAAGACGGGTGACGGCGCTGAGGAAAGCCTAGTAGAAGCTGGCGTGACGATCTCGATGCATTCAAGACAGATTATTGGGATTTGGCACGCAAGCGAAAGTCCTGGAATACAGTAGGGGAGACCTTTGCCCAGCAGTGGGATGATATAGGATGAATAAAAATATATATAACTCGTTCGTTATACATAAATACATCAATTCCAAACGTAACAAAAACAAAAAACTTTTAACAACCAAAAACTTAACAAAAAACAGAAAAAGAAAAAACTCGGAAGTGAACTGAAATAACGCGCACGCGTGTATCGCTAACAAGTGTGCCAACGCTACCGGCGGGATGAGGCATGGGGACCGGGACAGGAGTCGCCAGGTACAGAGTTAAGTTGACGGAGTTATAACCCTAACCATCGCCTAGCTAGAGCAAAGTATTGCCTCGTAGGTCACGTACCTTAGAAACGTGGCCTACGATGCACTGTGTCCAGCAACTTGAGGTATACATGTGTAAAGCCTCATGTGTCCGTAATTTCACCGGAAACATACCTTTCAACCCGAAACACATCAATGCTGCTTTAACAAAGATTAACGCTTCGAAAGTAATCCTCGGACAAACATACATACATCATCATCATCATCACAATAGGTTTTTGGATTCTGCCACAGCCCTCAATCTTGACATTCTCTGATATAGCTTGGGATGGAAATTGCTCCAACTTGTTCAAAAATGTTACAATTTAGACGTAATTTTTTTTTATTGTTATGTATTCTAATAGGATCATTAAAAAGAACAACCAGCCTTCTTTCTGGCTTTTCTTTCCTGGATTGGTCACGGAGGAACAGGCAGTAAAATTGACGTTTCAAAGTGATCCTTGGGATTGTAATGAATAAAAAGATTTTGATTTTGATACATACATAAAAACCCCCTATTACTCAAAGTTAATTTGGGATCTGTACGCTCGGTCAAATAATTAACAATCAAAGACCCACAATTCAATCAATTCAACACTGTGTGATGTAGACACATCAGTAATTTAGTAGCTTCATACTTGCACAAATAAATTAATAAAATTATGTAATTAAATGTAAAAAATAATGAGACATTTTCCTTTTAATTAAAAAAAAACTAGTTCCAAATAGCGTAATAGATGGCGCTGTCTGGAGATACACAGGTAAAAAAGCGGGACTCCGGGAGTGCCGACAGAAATGAAAATTTGAATAAAAGCAGACCATCGCCATCTACAGATAGGTATTTACATACAGAGGTGTCAGTAACAGTCAGTGTCAGTTGTCAGTGACAGGTGTCCGTAACGGTGTTGTGAGTTCAATGGTTTTTCCCCATCTCAAAAAATGCTCAACGCGCCTAAAGAAGTTTTCACTTCAAAAAATATGGTTCAAAATCTCAAAGACACAATATCAAAATTTGCCTACAACTACTTTCTCATTTCGTCAGATCATGAAATACAATTTTTTAATTCAATTTGCACGAATAATAATGAGAGAGAATACGGCAATTGACATAGACAATTCACTTTTCTTTGATAATCAGCGTATGACAGAAAACGCCATCTGTTAGCAGTTATAAAAACATGAGTTCATTGAGCTTTCTCATTGAGTTTACCAAGTATTTGTATGTAATATAACTTACCGACTACCACTTCGTCCTTGAGGGCTGTACGGCGGCGGCGGCCCCCACACCCCAGTCTGCGCATCGAAACTCCCACTCGACTCCCCGAATCCTTCCTGATACTGGCCGAAACTACCTTGCCCTGGGGCGAAACTACCCTGCCCTGGGGGAAAGTTACCCTGGCTTGCGGGGAAGTTACCCTGTCCTGGGGGGAAGTTACCCTGGTTTGAGGGGAAGTTACCCTGGCCTGGGGGGAAGTTACCCTGGCTTGGGGGGAAAGCAGCATTGGTGATCATTTGGTTAGTAGTAAAGTTTGCAGTTGAGGCAAAGTTTCCTTGGAAGTTTTGACGGAATTCCTGGGGGTAGCGGTCGTCGTAGGGTTGGGGGTTGGATGAGGGGGTGTCGTCGCAGAAGCCGTACGCGCTGTCTCCCGATTGGGGGACGCCTCCCATTTGGCAGCGGGAACTGGAAAATAAGCTTTTATAAAAGTGCGAATTTTTTGCGTCCAAATTTGTATTCACGGAGGAGAAGAGAAGATGAGGCGAATGGTAAATTAGGTTAAAAAAATATTAATTTCGATTGGATTTCGACAACTGTGTTATAGCAACCAGAGTTATTATAAAAATATACAGGTCGCTTCGTTGCAACCAGTGTTTGAATTTTGATATAGGATAAAGGAATAGAAAAATAGGAAATAGCACTCGATAGTTTTCGTATCTATTCCTAAGCAAAATGGCGACCGCTAAATATGTCAATATTTAAAGTTGGCAACACTGCACCTGTACCTACTGTAACGTCAAATTGTCAAGTACTTACCTTAAACCTGACTGTATTTTGTGTTTTAAATAAAAATAGTTAAAATACTGCAATTTGTATTTTATACTTATAATATACGACATAAATTATTTTGTATTTCGTATTTTAAATACGTGCGAGATAGTGTTTTGTAATTTGTATTTTAATAAACGCAAAGCATGTATTTTGCCCAGCTCTTGTTACAACTAGTTAGCCTGAAAGAGGTTACTTATAACAACATATTTCTTTACAGGGCTACAAATCAAAATCCCCCTAATAAATCAAATTACGTACATAAAGATATAGCCCTTTTAATCATATGTATGTTTAATTTTCGAATATATTAATGCTGGACATTTTGCTAGAAATGTTATGGCAAAAGTGAACTTACTTTTGGCTGTTACTCCTGGGCCAAGGAAACCAGCTCCAAGCAGACGCCTTTCTGCCAGTTCCAGGGTTAGGAGAGTACAGGTTACCAATACGACCTAAAATAGATACAGGGGATTAATAAACTCGTGAGCCAGAATAACCATATTAATATTATAAATTCTATACAACGTTTTTTGTTATTTATTTTTATTTTATTTTATATATTTAAGTCAACCAATGATATTTACAACAATACATTCAATTAATACTTTACAGCAGTAGTTGAGGAGAATTTGTTACGTACGACATTATATAAAAACACGAGTAGGACTAATAGCTAGTATCGTTGTAAAATAGGTTTTTTCAAATTCACTACCATTTCATATTCATTCGACATGTAATGGTACTTGTTAAACTCACTAAGCGGCATCGGCGCAGAGGCGCTACTGATTTACGTTCAAAATTGTTTATTGGAAATGTACCTATCTATTACTGGATAAATATTCAAGCAACCAGTATTAAACCCATCTCTAAAATCTGTTAATACGATTCCGGATGTGTATTAATGTCGTACATAACAAAACAGGTATATGACCACAAATAAGAAAGGGAATAGATTAGAATAGAAATAATGTTACCTGGTGCCCAAAACCTGTGCTGCAGGCTAATGTCCCAGGCAGGCTGTGTGGGGTGGCACTGGGTACAGCAACTGCACGCATTCTGGAGGAAAACATTCAATTCATTTTTTTATACTATACGGAGATGGAACAAGCTTATGGCCCACCTGATGTTAAGTGGCAACCATCGCCTGTAACAGACAATTGTCTCATAGGTCACGCACCTTAGAAATGTGCCCTACAATGCACTGCCTGTCCATCAACATGAAGCAGACAGGTGTAAAGCTTCATGTGTCTGTAATTTCGCCGCCGAAAGGGCTCGCCCGGGGAGTACTATTTCTGCCGCCAAGCAGCATTGCTGTGTTTCGGTTTGAGGGGTATGGTTGCCGGTAGGTATTATACCGGTTCTTTGTTATAGGCGATGGTTACCACTTAACCAACAAGTAACTTTTTAACAAAAACATAATCGACTTCAGAAAACAGAAAATCTAAACCAGTTATCTTGATTTAAAAACCGAACTTCTGAACCGATTTTCATGAAATTTCTATGAGACTAATCTGAAAGTAATCCTTTCAAAAAAAAAATTTCCTAATCATTTGGTAAATAACGGAGTTCTGAAGTAAGAAACAAATTTAAAAAAAAATTATCCCTTTTTTTAAGTAAAAAAATTGTGTTGGTAGTTCACCTGAACGGGTCTGCCCGTGGTGGTAGCGCCGGCGGTTCCTGACGGTGGTCGGTAGAGAGATCTGCAGCGGAGTTCCAACTGCTCCCAGTACATCTTCTTACGTTCGTGGCTGGAATGAAAAAGGTAAACCATTTTAACACTACCAACACCAGAAAACGCAGAGACGGCCCCTTCATTAGATAGAACGAACTTATGAAAACACTTTGTGGTAAATTATAAAAAAAATTACAAACAGAATAGAAGACACAAACCATATTGGTCATATTGTGTGAATGTAATATTATAAATGTGAAAGTTTGGATGTTTGTTTATTTATTTGATTGTTTGTTACTCAATCACGTCGTAACGGCTGAACCGATTTCGATGAAATATAGTATGTACGTAGATTATAACCTGGATTACCACATAGGCTACTTTTTAACCCATAAATCAGGTCCCTTGGGATAAATATGGGGTGTCAAGTCAAATTGCAACAGCGAGTTTAGCTTTATTTCTAGGTTACCTACACATTTAGTAGTGAACGCGTACGAAGTCGCGGACAACAGCTAGTCTTATATAAATTTTCTACTAACAAAACCTAGAATAAGTACTTTGACCATAATCTACTAACATAACACTTTAATATTGTGTCCTGTGTATGATCCCCAAGTTGATTGAAATTAATTAATTTAAAAAACAAATAGTACAATGGGCGGTCTTATCGCTTTTAAGCCATTTCTTCCAGACAACCTTGGAGCCTTGGATGGAGGGGATTTATGTACTTATGTCAAAGATATAGAAAGACGATATAAAGCGGCCTTTACGCATGGCTAAATTCAGTGCACTAAAGTTTAGACAAGTGTAAAGGTACTTAGCCTGTTAGACGCACTAATAAGACACGTACAAATGTGTATGATAATAAAATAAATACTTTACTTTTTCTGACGACCGACAAGTTTTGGAATGGTAATTATAATTCATCAATTTTATTGACGCAGGGCAGATTTTCATTTTGATATATCCATTACTTACTGAATAAATATTCAAGCTACCGGTATTAAACCCACCTCTAAAATCAGTTAATACGATTCCAGATAAATTAATATTTTAAATTTATGTCGTACATAACAAAACAGGTTGTATATATTTGTCAAGTATGTGACTGATGAAAAAAAAAAATTCGCGGGTAACTCTTGGATGCGATGCAGGACCGGGAAAGGTGATGTTTATTAAGGGAGGCCCAGTAGTGGGTAATAATGGGCTGTGGATGATGTTCATGATTGTGACTACCTTAGGATCTACCAGTATTCTGTTTGGGATGATTTATGCTTATAACCTTCACAAATCACCTCAGAGGTCGAAACAAACCCATAAATGACACCTCGTAAATTGCCATAGTAACACCATGGTGACAGCCTTCAAAATAAACACGGGAATTTCAACCTTATTCTATAGACACGGTACGAAATATGTGTGAAGTTGTAGTGTTAGAACTGCTAGTGTTGGCTCGAATTTTCGGTTTTGGTTTCATAATTCATTTATTCATTCTCAAACATGGATAAATATGCATAACAACAGGTGATAAATAGTAGTAGTTAGCTTCCGCCAGCGGCTTCGCACGCATTGTTTGTCAACAAATAGCTGAATAACTTTCAGGTCTCGGGACTGGCCTAGCCAGATTTTGATGGATACCCCCCCCCCCTCCCCCCCTCCCTCTCCAAATATTCAAAATATTACAATAAATATATTGTATAAATACTTATTTCACGAGAAGCTAGGAGTGCAAATTATTACATTAATATTTTTATGCAAACATTTTATCGCTTGCCTTCTGTTATTTATTCACATTTGATTTTCATTTTTTTTTTACTAACCTATATTGTCCCATTGCTAGGCAAAGGTCTCCCCATCTCCCCTCCATCCATCTCCCCTCCATCCATCTCCCCTCCATCCATCACGGTCACACACACACACACAGCCAAATCTGAACAATCTGGTTTGAATGCATCCAGGTCGTCTCTCTATCTTTTTCTGGGCCTACCACGGCTGCGTCGTCCGTTCGGTATCCACTGGGTGACTAGATTCGGCCATCGTTCTGGATGCATTCGAACCACATGGCCTGCCCAATCTCATTTTAAGCGGGCGGTCTTAATGTCTACATCGTGTATTTTTTATATGAACATTAAATAATTTCATATTCATATTTGCGTTGTTTTATTTGCTTGAAACCTTCGAGTAATTTGTTTTCGTTCGGATTTATTTTCAAAGCGCATTCCGGGCTCCTTGTCCATGCCGAAAAATCCCGAGTTTCGGCCAAAACGATTGAAGTCGAATCGGGCACGGTCAAACACTATTTATTACTTGTCAAGACACCTCTAGTGTTGTTTTTGTTACCTTTTCGATTTTTACAAACGAATTTATACAAAATGTAAGTTACTCTTTTAATGTTGTATCTTTTATTGTAAATCAATGAAAGAAAATCCTACGAAGTGACTAATAAGTGATATTTTCACTAAACGGTGTCCAGAAACACATCTAATTATTTAACGTGACTATAAAAACCAGTGTGACAAATTATATATGAACCCCCAACGTAAAAAGAGTTGTGTTAGGTATTTGAAATGTTTGTCTGTTTATCAGTGTCATCGTCGTTTCCAAACGAACTAACTGATTTTATTCTTTATAAAAAATACATTAAAAAGTATAGAAATAGAGAACTTGTACAAAGGCGAGCTTAACCCTAAGAAGAGTTTTCTTCCAGCAAACCTTTGAGGCTAGAGACTTAGATGATTTTAAAGTTATGATGATTTGAGACATGATTTCAACGTCATATTTATATTTAGAAAACTAGTTTTTGCGACATGATTCATAAATTTGGCTCTAATTGATGTGAGGATTAGCAAGCTGAAGAATTGACAGCGCCTTTGCGGCAGAAAGGTTCTGGAGTGGAGTCCACGCACTCAGAATGCAGGGTAGGACAGCGCCCTACTAGATGTAAAGACGACCTAATAAAGGTTGCTGGAAGTTGTGTGTCCCACACATGGACTACTCAGTGTGTGTGTACGCATGGGTGTATAGTCCATAGTCCCACAAGATCAGAAATCTGGAAATCTATAGGTTATGTACAGGAGTGGACTTCGCATGGCAGTGGCTGATAATGATGATGATAGGTTATTTATTTAATTAACTTGTTTTATTGCACACGGTAAACAAAGGTAAAGTAAAGGTTATCTGGTAGAGATCGCTATTCAGCAATAAGACCGCCAATTGTATCACATAGTTTTACGG
This sequence comes from Philereme transversata, assembly GCA_963924445.1. Taxonomy (NCBI): domain Eukaryota; kingdom Metazoa; phylum Arthropoda; class Insecta; order Lepidoptera; family Geometridae; genus Philereme; species Philereme transversata. Next base: position 26,563,311 of record OZ004346.1, read on the forward strand.
TGTTCTTTTTTAGTTGTATTGTTATAAAGTGTGCAATAAAGAATTATCTAATCTAATCTAATCTAAACATTTGCAGCGATAAGACCGTCCATTGTACTTGTGGCTTTGTGATTTTTTAGTTTTTTTGTGGTGTCGAATAGTGTTTTCATTCATTACAGCAGATTTATCGGTCTATGGTAATCACTAATATTATAAATGCGAAAGTTTGGATGTTTCTTTATTTATTTGTTTGTTACTCAATCACGTCCTAACGGCTGAACCGATTTCGATTAAATTTGGTATATACTTAGATTATAACCTGTATTGCCACAAGGGCTACCTTTTATCACATAAATCAGTTCCTATGGGATAAAAATAGGGTGTCAAGTAAAGTGGCTTTATTTCTAGGCTACCTACACATTTAGTATTGTAACGCGTACGAAGTCGCGGGCAACAGCTAGTATCATAGATGCAAAAGTTTGGATGTTTCTTTATTTATTTATTTGTTACTCAATCACGTCGTAACGGCTGAACCGATTCCGATGAAATTTAGTATATACCTACGTAGATTTATAACCAGGATTAACACATAGGCTACTTTTTATTGACAAACTACGCGTGCGAAGCCGCGGGCGGAAGCTAGTGAATATAATATATTATTAGTGGGATGCATAAGCATATCTTGCCAACCTTAAAAAATACTCCTTTTATATCTCCTCCCACACGCCGTTTGAAATATTCAACGAGAGCAAAATGTACTCCCATGTAAAATACGAGCACAAAAGACTGCGATACCCAATCATATGATTGGGTGTTATCCTTTGGGATTTTTTCTTGCTAACGAGTGACAGTGTAACACGTTAGGAAAAAAATCCCAACGAGTAACACTGTGACTCTTTGGGAACCCAACGTCTTATCGTTAAAAAGAGTTCTTTTCCAGTTTTCCTTTGAGACAATGTCTGGGGGGCATGGCTATAAAACCAGCATCAGTCAGCACTCCCGATCAGCCAGTCAGTTCTTTAACGATACGGATGAGTTGACTGACGCGGAATTGATCAAGCAAGTCAATGATCTCAAGCAGCAGATTAAGGTATGCGTTCGTCCGAGGAAGTGCTACCAGCGTATCCATTCTGCCGCCAAGCAGTAATACGCATTTCTGTGTTCTGGTTACAGGCACAAGAGACTGTAATTTCACCGGTAGACTGTATGCTATACTGGGAGCCGTTTGGGTGCAGGCCGTATAACCTCGATAGCTCTGGAAATCTATGGGGAAGCCTATGTTCAGCAGAACGACTATTATGATAGTGATGTTTCATTTCATGAAGTTTATTCATTCGGCAAAGACATACACTATATGTGTATATCCTACAAGGGGGTAGTCAGAGACAAGTCCAAACGTTACGTTTTAGACATGCCCACTTTTTGCATAGAAGTATGTTTTTAGTTATGTGCTAAAATTAACTTCTGCGAATACCATCGTGTTCCAGTGTTGTTATTTTTTTGTACCATGTTTTTGTTCCAAAATAAAGCTTTTTTTTTTGATCCAGCAAAGCGAGATCTCTGAATCAACTTGGGCAAATCGGCGTTGTGTGTATGCACGTTTGTTTGTCCGAGGATAAATTTCAAAGCGTTTATGTTAGCGTGAAATTTGGTATATAAGTAGGTAGTGATGGCACTATTTGGGTGTGACTAAGTAAATGAGCTAACAATATGGGGGGCTTGTTGAGATATTGGAGTTTAAGAGGAGTAAAAACAAACCAAAATGGGACTATCCGGTCAAGTCGCACGTCTAATAAAAGGTATTTGTAAGAGCATTTCGACCCCATTTTTATTTTTAGTTAAAGCCTTGAAGTTTTTAAGTTATGAGCCATAAATACAAACTGAACTTTGACAAAATTCATAGGGTACGCCAGTGATTCCACAGTGCTGAAATTTGGTACACGTGTAGCTTTTGTGACAAAAATATAGGGAAAAGTCTCAAATCCAGAATAACTGCAATTTCTACTCCAAAAAAGTGTAACTAATTAACATGAACTCCCGTACCTGTAATTTGAATGAAACTGTAGGTCAAGTAAGCGAGTTAATGCATTTAGTGGCACTATGTTGTTGGTCAAAGACGTGGACTATACGTCAAAGATAGCAAATAATATGTTTTTGTTTTTGTGGGAGACTCGCGAGATCTCAGTTCGGGGCGAACCACTAGTATTACTAAGGTAGCAAACAAGCATACGGGTAAACGGTTACCGCAGCCTATGGACGTTTGTAACACCTAGGATATCACACGCACGTTGCCGACTCTTTAAAAATTTTAAAACGCCTGTTTTGAAGAACCCTTAGTCCCTAGGGAAAACCAAGGTTATTTTGATTTTAGATTTGCATTTATAACTTTCAGATCCTAAAACTTGAAAATGAGATATTCGAGAAAACGATAATGAGACTTGACCCCGCCCTCATGCACGGGGTCCAACATGCCTTGGACTACGCAGCCAGACTCCAAAGCAGTTCTTCCCTGTACATCGGCAGCATGGGCAAGTCCAAGACTTCTACGTTCGGACTCATAGACTCTATGATTAGTCCGTCGAGAATGCTGGCAAGCCCGTCTAGAATCAGCACCAGGAGGGTCGAGTCGTCTGCTAAAATAGGAGGTAAGTCATCCTCGTCATCTTCATGACCTTTTTCCTTCTTCTCCCTTCCACCTACGGACAAGCAGATGTACTGAAAAGTAACACCCATACCTCCAGGGTTGGTTTTTGTCAGATACTATTTTGAATCCTAAACGCTAAATAAAACTGACCCGCCCGCGGCTCACACGCTTGAAATTCCCGTTCCCGTGGGGACTTCGGGATTAAAACTATATAAAAAACTCTTGTCAAAGTGACGCGACACTTCACGTAAATGACTCACGTCAGTGAACGGCGGTTAAATTATATGGATATTGTTAATACAAAAATACTAAAATCGCGATTAAAAATGGGCAGTGGGGGTAGGAGGGTGAAAAATACTTTACGACCAATTCTTATACCCATATACCAAATTCACAAAAAAAAAATCACTAAAATCAGTCGACCCGTTTCGGAGGAGTGCGACCACAGACACTGACAAGAGATTTTTACATATTAGATTCATTTCGGATTGATGATAGAGCTCGGATAAATAATAACAGTTTTTGTTGAATCCGACAAAAACTATCGATCCGATCCGACGTATTAAAATAGCCGCGCTGGTCGACATACCACTTTGTACCAAACAATTCGCTTGTACTTTCGTTTTAAGATTAAGATGACTATGATTAAGATAGATGATTAAGAGTGACATTTTTCATGTCTGTTGTTCAGAAACACTTTAATCTAGGAGTCTTTAAGTCCAGAGTGAATTAACAAATTACCCTACATTCCTGTACCCTTAAAAACAAGTATTTTTTGTCACTAGACGTGATTAAAAAGTATCATCGTCAAAAATGAAAAACAAATGGTCTATAAATAAAGCGGTTGTTAGAGCCGAAATTATTTTAAATCTTTTTTAACACTCTTAGCACTAACATTTCATTGATATCAGGCGATTAGACGATCGAAAATAATATTTTTACTAGCAATCGCTATCTCACCTGAACGGGCGTGTTTTTAGCAGGCGACTTGACGGTTGAGTCCTCAAGACGAACGGGGCATGCTGAGGCAGGCTGTGACATACCGTGGCATCCCGAAATGTGAGTGCTAAGAGTATTAAAATAAGATTCAAAATCACTTCCGCGCACAAAAATCCTTGGGCATGCCATGCCGTCAGTCAGCGCTGGCCCTAACAGCCCTTTCCCATGGCAACATCCCGTTTTTTGCAAGGTACAGTTTTTTGCAGGATCCCGTTTAGTAGTGTACGTGCTTCAATACTACTTAGTATTCACACGAGTATCCTGTTTGCAGTAGTATCCAGGAAAAAACAGGAAACAGGATACTCGTGTGAATATTAGTATTGAAGCACGTACACTACTAAACGGGATCCTGCAAAAATCTGTACCTTGCAAAAAATGGGATGTTGCCGTGGGAAAGGGCTGTAACGCCGATTCCACACGTTGGCCCCAACGTCGCCAGTGCCAACGTTGGCTGGTTAATTTGCTAGGCATCCGTTGGGGCTAATGCTATTTTCTAGATCCACACGTTGGACGAGTGGCGCTGGTACCGACGCACAGTGTGTTATGAAGCCCAATTCTGTTGCACGTCATTTTTATTACAAAAATCATTTGTTATGATTTTAATCATTAGTTATGATCAGTTATCATTCGTTTCGGACTCCACACATTGGCCCCAACGTCGCGACATTGGGGCCAATGTGTGGAGCCCGCGTAACTGCTCGGACGGACATGGCGAAACTTAAGGATTCTGAATTCGACTACGGGAACCCTAAAAAATGGTCCATATTATGAAACTTGTGTATTTTCAGGTACGGTTATTATTGGAACCCGTCTTAGAATCAACGTTTTAGAAAGATCGGAACTAGTATCTGCTGAGATGGAGATCCTTATATCGACGATGGAGAAGATCAGGTCTAAGGCAGCGAAGCAACACGCGCTCCTGAAGGCACAGTTAGAAGAAATAGGGGTGCGACTGGTGGACTTCGACAAGGCCACTGCAATGTTCAACCAATCTGTAATTGTTGAAGGTACCTTTCTAGTTTCCGCTTATTGGTTCTATAATCAACACAAATCAAAAGGTTTTTATTCATTAAAAGATTACTTTGAAACGTCAACTTTACTACCTGTTCCTTCGCGAACAAGCCAGTAAAGACAGGCAAGAAACAAGGCTGGTTGTTTTTTTAATGATCCTTTTAGAATACATACTTACCAATACAGAAAATAAATTACGCCTAAATTGTAACATTTTGAACGAGTGGAGCAATTTCAATCCCAAGCTTCTCTATCATCTAAATAATCCGATATTTTATAGTAGGCTTTTTTATAAAGATTCTGTTACGTTTTTAAATTTGATAATTGTCAATTTTTGTACATTACTTGGGAGTAGTGTTGCCAGGTGTGTGATTTACACGGGACATCCCGATTTTCAGGGGTCTGGTGACACGTCCCGATTCACCCTTGATCAGGACGCTGAATGTCCCGATTTTTCACAAACCTCCTTAGTCTTTATTTGTTTATTTATTCTATGTACCTACCTAAATTGTTGGGTAGGGCTGTGGGGGGGAATAGAAATACCTACCTACTTTTTATATGGGATACATTTAGTAACAGAAATAATATACAATTATTAACATGATTCAAAAAACTGACCATCCGATAAAAATAAATGATGATTAAAAAACAATTTTTTTGTAGCCATTCTAGCTGTCCCGATTTTAAACTCAAAGTCCCGATTACTTTAACTGCTGTAAGCTCCATGTGCCACACAAGCCCTTCCAAAGAGCATTATGAGTATTTGCGAGTGAAAGTACCTGACTATAATTATTATACATATGACTTATGATTATTTTGTGATCTTTATATTTTATTTTAATTATTTGTGTATATGAATGTAATGAGTCTAATATAACTAAATTATAAATTGAATTAACTAAGCACACTTGGACTAACCCATTTGACATGTTTAATTTTATTTTTACTAACAAATATGGATCTCTGACATCTGAAGTAAATAAATTCATTTAACCTTCTGCAGCGAAATTAGACACACTGGACCTGGCAACACTACTTGGGAGTCTATTACGCCAATTGGTTTTCTTGAGTGACCAATGTCTGACGATTAAAACGCTTATCAACTGCCCAAAGTTATTATCAAGAAGTGTCAAGTTTTATCGAGAATCTTCAAACCATTCAGTGAGTCCCACTGAGTGATTTTCAAGACACAGTAAAGGAGGACCTATTATTAATTCGAAAGTAACTTTCTGACCGTCTTTCTGACCGTCTCTGTTTGTTTGTAACGTTTTCACGACTAAACTGCTCGACCGGTTTCGATTAAATTTGGTATGCGATAGATTATGATCTGGATTGAGACATTTTATTGACCAAACACGCGTGCAAAGCCGCGGGCGGAAACTTGTAATAGTATAAAACGTGGATGTTATACTACCTGTTTTGTTATGTACGACATCAATTTAAAACACACATCCAGAATCGTATTAAAAGATTTAAGAGGTGGATTTAATACCCGTTAGCTTGAATATTTATCCAGTAATCGATACATTTCCAATAAACAATTTTTAATGTAAATCGGCGGAGCCTTTGCGACGATGCCGCTTAGTAAGTTTAATAGGTACCTACTTAGATGATGAATAAATATTATTTTTTTACCTATTTTATACAGGCTGTTTCGTTGATACTTTAGGGCTTGATAATAAGTATGTTTGAAAATTGAACCTATTTTACAACAATACTGGCCATTAGCCTTACCCGTGTACGCATTTAATGTCGTACATAACAAAACACGTAGTATAAAGTCTAAGTTGTACAATATTTTTATTCAAGGTTGGGACAAAATAGCTCAACGCATACCAGCGGAGATATGGATCCGATTCATGACAGAATGGATCAAAATATGCGACAGTCAGATCGGCAAACTACGACTGAGGACCAGCACATTAAACACGCAATACAGCAAGCTGAATGGACAAATACGGGTGATTTACTATGTTCTTTCTATCGTCATCATTAAATATAGAAGGAAATAAAACATTTCATTTAAAACCACACAGATAAAGAATGAAAACACGCAACAACAACATCTCACTCAAGCACTAATAAACTTATACATATTATGTCCAATGCTTACTGCTTACTATCAGGTCGTCTTCCATCTATAATCAGTTTTGTTGACGCCCACTGACTGTTTTGTGTCCTTGTCTTTTGTATGGGATTTTATGATAGAGACAACGCTCCATTAACTTGTTCCGGCGGATTGACTATAGTGGTTTTCGCTGCCTTTTGCAGTCCATGGTTTCCATTCGAAAACCTTTCTACCCCAACGTTCGCTATATGTCCCGCCCATTACCACTTGCTAATCTTTTAGGCTATGACAGTGACCTAGGTTTATCTACGAATCTCTAATGTTTTTACTTAAGCACTTACTCCTACTGCAGGGCGTCATATTAAATAAATAAATAAATAAATATTGTTGGACATTTCACACAGCGCTATCTAGCCCCAAATTAAGCAGAGCTTGTACTATGGGAACCAGATAACTGATAGAATACTTATATACTTTTTTTTTGTAAATACATACTTATAATATATAGAAAAACACCCAGACACGAAACAAATATCTGTAGATCATACAAACATTTTTTATTTGATTTATGATCATTATTTTGAGTAAACAGCTGTCAGCATCACAGTTTTTTTACATAAATAGAAGACAGATAATTCTCTACTTTGTACCTATGTTTTATCACACTAATATTATAAATGCGAAAGTTTGGCTGTTTGTTTGTTTGTTTGATACTCAATCACGCAGATCCGATTTCGATAAAATTTGGTATATGGGTAGAATATGACCTGGATTAAAACATAGGCTACAATGGATGACTTTCTTCTTCGTACCTATATTTTATTTGTATTTCATCTATCTATCTATCCAGCCTCTAGCACCTATTGTTGGGTTTAGGCCTCCTCTCTACGTCGCGAGTCCAATCGGTCTCGAGTAAGTCTCATCTATTGTTGTCCAACTTCCGCTACAAGATCGTCAGACCATCGGGCCGGTGGTCTGCCCTGCGGTAGACGTCCATCTCTTGGCCACCACTCTGTGACTGCCTTGGTCCACCTATTGTCATTCCGCCTAGCCAAGTGTCCTGCCCATCTCCACTTAACCCTCGCGATTCGTATATCTACATCTTCGACTTCAGTTCAACGTCGAATCTCGACGTTTGGTATACGATCGACGATGTAGATTCCTAGCATGGCCCGTTCCATCGCTCTTGCTTTCATTTGTATTTCATAATTAAACTTAATTTCCAGGTGAAAACTGAGCTGAGCGAAAGTTTAAGACCGGTGGATTTCGATAAGCTAAAGATTGAAAACAACGAGTGCATGGCATTGATTGACAAGAAATTAGTACAATTGGAAGAACTGAAGAAATTGACAGGTGAAGTTGTCTTGTTTGTTTTTGTATAACCGCTTTATAGGGTTCGATTCCAAAATGGTGAAAACAGCAACTTTGTCCGTGTGTACTAAATTCCTTAAAAATTTAAAAATTATATGGTGTTATTGATAATTCTCTCTAGGTGACTAATCTCTTAAAAGTTATGTCTATAAAATGAGAATCTGTTATTGGCATTAAGCTATAGCTTATTTATATTGATATCAAGTGCTGTTAATTCTGTAATGAATAAATACAAAAAAAAAGTAGCACTCCTGGAGTGCCGACAGAAGTGAACACTTGAACAATTACGAAATACTTATACACAGAGGTGTCGGTAACGGTAACAGTGTCGAGAGTTCATTGGTTTTTTCCCCAACTCAAAAAATGCCCAACGCGCCTAATAAGCTTTCACTTCAATAAATGTGACTTTAAGATTTCTTAACCATTTTAAATATGTCCCTTGATACAGTGCAACAATTAACTTTCTATTTCAGGTGACGCAAATTTGAATCTAACAATCCATAAGAAATCAATGATGGAACAAAACAGCTATTTGTCAAATGTTCTAAAAACTATCAAGCTGAAAGAGAAACAGATGATAGAATTGGGTAAAGAGAGAGATCTCATTACAATCCAGGCTGACAGCTTAGCTCAGAAGCTGGAAGACGTTAGGAAGGTACGTTATCGAATGGTATACAATCAAATATTCGAACTTATTCGAATATTCGACAGATTTTTGTATTCGAATATTTGTAATAGCGTTATTCGAATAATTTTAACTATGAGAGTCAGCCGCGTAGCCGTGGTCTACCAATGGTGAAAATGAGTATATTTGCTTGATGAACCTTACAATCAGTGTCTTGATTATTACAAGCTTTTTATTAACTTGCAATGTATGTATGTTTGTCCGGGTGGAATCTTGCAATTGAATTTTAAACACGTTCCCCTCAAACGATTGAGCTGAAATTTGGAATACATGTAACGTCGGTGGCAATGCAATAATATGGTACCATGGAGGTGGTCTCATGATGGAGACGGATGCTAGACAACGGAACTTCTGAATGGATTATAGTAGGCTACTAGTGTTAGGGCTCATTTGAATCTGCTTGCGGTTTCGATTATGAATTTTATAAAAAGTTGTTTTGAAAAAGTCATTTATAAACAAAAAACTTATTTGTAACTAGCTGACTCGCCGAACTTTGTACCGTGTTGACATGCATATGGCGGTAGATCTGTCAATCGGCCATCATTATCTACATCTATGTATGAGAAAATGAATTTTCTTCATAATTTTTTTTTGCGTAATTATTTCGATATTTTAATAGTTATTCTGCTATTCGGGGCGGACAAATCCAACAAATCAAAGATCATCAAAATCGATCCAGCCGTTCTTTAGCTTTAAATGGTGTAACCAACCTGACTTTATTTTTTATATATATAGATTATTAGACACATTGTTTTGTTTGATTTTATCAGACAAAACACTATAGTAAACAATAATACCTTTTTTTTAATAACCTATCCTGTCCCACTGCTGGGCAGAGGTCTCCCCCATTTCCTTCCATTTCTTGCGTTAATTTTTGTTTTTTATTCGTAAACTATTTTTACACATTTTGTGGTTTAGATAACAAGGGTTCACCATAAAGCCTGTTTGGAGTATTCCTAAACGGTTTTGTGATGATTTTCTAAAGTAAAAACTAGTTAAAATTGACATATAAAAGTTTCGAATAATATTCGAATATACTTATTCGAATACCCCCCAAATTGACGGAATACTATTAGAATATTTGCAAGCCCATGACATAGACTGACTTCTTATTGACAAACCACAGAATCCGAGGACAGAAGCTAGTTTTTAATAATAAATGATTGCAGGTAAGAAACGCCTACGAAGTCCCTGACATAATGGACTACGTGACGGTCAAATCTGAAGTGACAGAGCTGAACAGAAGCATCAAGATATTGGAAAACCGAGTACATATACAGCAGATTGCTCTCACGTCACTCAATAAGAAACTTAACACTATGTATATCAACAACTGATTAACAATGAGGGCTTTTCACACTCATCGTGCTCGACAATCTCAAATTATATGTCATGTAAACCTCACCGAAAGCAGGTGATTAAATCCCCACGGCTTAGCCGGGAGTAAATATGTAGTGAATTTCATTATGCCTCGCGGGCATAATGTGATTTGAATTTGAACCAAAGAGACCCACACAATAAAAACTTATTCTTAAATCGAACTAACCTCTGCACAGAATGCACCAAACTAGATTTGGTTTTTATTGTCTCGCAGAAAGTGTGGAAAGTAGAGTTTCTCCTCGTGGATAAAGCGTGAACCCGCAACCTCGTGCGTCTCAGCCGGCTATTCGCCCACTACGCCCCGCAGGTTGTCCTATACGACTTACCTCAGCAGTTGATACGCCAGCATGCAGCTGAATATGCAGACGAGCACAGCGCTGACGGAGAGGGCGAAGACTCCGCGGAGGCACCAGTACAGAGCTCCATGCACCACTCCGCACTCGGAGACACCCTCGAACACGCACCGGACTCCTGGGGAAAATAAGTACTTATAGCAATTATTAGTATAGCCTTTTTTTCCAAAACTATACAAAAAAAATTTTAAATCTATAAAAAAATAATCAAATAATTATAAATTGTATTATATTAAATCATTATTAACTAAATGTCATTATTATTATTATTATTTATTTTGTGATCTCCAATTTTGGATAAAGGTTTCCTCCATCTTTTTCCATTCGTCCCTGTCGTGGGCTAGGCGGGTCCACGTGGCCCCAGCGGTGACTACGATGTCGTCCGCCCAGCGGCGGCGCGGGCGCCCTGCAGGGCGGGCGGCGCGCGCCTCGGGGGTACCAATACTTATTGTTAGAAAACAATAAGTACTTACTTATAGTAATTACTAGCTGTTGCCAGCGACTTCGCACGCGTTACACTACTAAATGTGTAGGTAACCTAGAAATAAAGCTAAACTCACTGTTGCAATTTGACTTGACACCCCTTTTTATCCCATGGTACCTTATTTAGGGGATAAAAAGTAGCGTATGTGTTAATCCAGGTTATGATCTACGTTCATACCAAATTTCATTAAAATCGGTTCAGCCGTTCCGACGTGAAAGAGTAACAAACATCCACACATATATACATTTAAACATTCGCTTTTATAATATTAGTGGGAAGGGACTAACACAGACTGTTCATTTAATTTATTGTAGTTATTTGTACCTAGTTTCCAAATAAATAAACTTACCCTCATCGTCGCCTGCATTATGCTGTGTGTCGGGAGGCATCGAGAAACAGGTGCAGGTTCGAGTCAACTTTGTATACTCACAAAATTTTAATGTTTGCAACCTGAAATAATTAATATTGATCACAAATACATAGTCACAACAATTTGCTGGTCGTCAATGGGTGAGAACAGTATTGTCTGTCACCCATTGACAACCCTTTTCGAACAAGATCACTTTTTACAGCGAGGAACCCGTTTTTTCACTGTTTAGCACGGAAGAGACAATCTAGCCCCTTTTGGACACATCCTTCAAATTAATGCACGCTATTCATCTATACATATAAAAGGCAAAATTGATTGACTGATGTATCAACACACAGGCCAAACCCTTCAAACTAGAAAATTGAAATTTCGCACACGTATTCCTCATATCATATATATTCTCTTGTCTAGGAAGAAACCTTATTGAGCCTGCTCGGGGCAAAGACAATTTCGGAAGAATCGACAGATATTAAAAAACAAATACCAATACACGCAGAAACACAGAGCCTTGTCGTTCCTTCGAAGAGTAGACAAGGAAATCGATGTGCTAACCTTGCAGGGCAAAGGCCAACCCTTTTCTCATAATTATTTCCTCTTATAAGTGTAGTAAATTCATTTATTGGAGTAGAATAAGTTAGGTAATTAAGTTAGAAATTTAGTCAACTAGGTTATTGTATTAGGTTAAGGTCTGTAAAAATAGATGTAAGTGGGATTATATACTAAATACTCTTGCATATTTAGACCCTGGAAATACAAAATACAAACACAAATTCGCGGCTCGCTTTGCTCACCAGACACTTGTACCAGATACTTACTTATTCATATGTATAACTGTTGTTGTGATAGTGACAAGGACGCATGTCAGTGCGCACATGAGACAGCAAGCTCCAACCACTTTTATCTGGAAAAAATAATTAAATATTATAAAGGAGTTCGATAACGTTTGGCTTAGTCCCCGGCCCGCCATTTATTGATGGGTAACATCTTTCCTCTCGGTTTGTGGGAGTGGGAGTGGTTTTGTCAAAAGGGACGGAAATGTGTAACAGGAAACTGGGGAAACGCGCGCTATTTGATTTGAGCAATGAGCGCGCGCAGTGGTCAGATGTTACCCATCATATGCGACTACTGTAAGGTACTGTTTTTTTCTGAGTCGCTTCGCTCTTATTTGGATATAGACAATATAGACAAACAAAAAAGACCATAGTGCATAATGTAAATAATTATTAATACGACCTCCGTTGCGCAGTGAGCAAATAGTCGGCTGAGACGCAGGAGGTTGCGGGTTCGATCCCCGCTGCAGGACCAATATTTGCATAGTCTACAGATATTTGTTCCGGTTCTGGTTGTTTCTCTATGTATTTACAAAAAAAATGCATATAAGTATTCTATCAGTTATCTGGTTCCCATAGTAAAAGCTCTGCTTAGTTTGGGGCTAGATAGCGCTGTGTGAAATGTCCTATGTTAACACATAGGTTACTTTTAACTGACAAACCACGCGTGTGAAGCCGCGGGCGGAAGCTAGTTTATAATATTGTGATGAATGAATATGTGATGGAATGAAAAATAAAACCTACAGAAAAGCAAGTAAATAAGGATTGTAAAAGCATTGCCACATACTTTTCTTACCATATAGCTGTACCGGTTTCTCCTTCTGGCAAGACTCATGATGCAGACTCCTGTTAGTACCAACTGAAACACAAACATATCACATTTTCATCAATCATTCTCTTCTTCTTCTATCGTGTGGCTGTTTCACTTCTAAATTTTATTAGTCCAATAGAAAGCAACTTCTACACCACTCTGTTGCCTGATACAAGTCCTCTCCTGTGCAGGTGGTTGGGCAGAGGATATGAGAGCAGGTGGGGCATTGTTTGTAAAGTGGCCCCGCAGTGGCACTGGCTCTTGAATGGGTCGATGTAGCCCCACTTGGCTAGACTCGGCAGCGGCCAACTTGAGTGTGCAACTGGTTTAGGGACTTCCAAATTGGCTACTGCAGCTTGTAGCCGGAAGGAAGATGCTCTGCTGGTAGAATGTAATCACGAGGGACTCATCCTCTAAAAGTTGGTCATTGTTAGCTCGCTATCTAATACGTAAATGCGATTTAGCCCCTAGGGGAGTTGGTTTTGAAAATAGGATGAACCTCATTGCATTCATAATCTAAAATGGAATACAACCTCCTTATTTCTATTAAAGAAAAGTGGTCATAGTCTAGTAAAAAAAACAATGGAATCCGGGAACACAAATTTCTTTTTACCTATTAACTGAGAATCTGAGCATAATTAACACTTTTTAGCGTGATCTGTTGGTTCTACACCCAAAGCCAGAAAACGCTCACTGGGAGATTCTCGCTCGCTGGCCCATTTTCCTTCGTAGATCTTCCTACATATCGTCCGCCAAAGTGACTTAGTTAATTAATTTATTTATTAAGGATTGATTATTAAGGATTTAGGAAGGAGGATTTATTGAGTGCAATACATAGATTATAATTAAAATAAAACACGATAGATGCGCTCCCTATGCTCACTCTGTGAAGGCAGCTAACAAGGCAACCACAGCTAACGAGTCAACAAAAGCTAACGAGGCTAGTTGACAGGAACCCAGTTATCTTACCATAGCAGCTGGTACAGCAGCCGGCACCGTCTCTAGATGATGAGGGGACGCAGTGTACGCCCGCACCAGGATATGCTGGGCTGCCAGTAGGCCTCCCAAGGCGGCCGCTAGGGCTCCACACCCGCAGCACCACCACGCGTACTTGCGCCGGCGGCATGACGTGTCCGCGTTGCAGCCTACTGAAGCTAAAAAACAAAATATTACAACAGAGCCTTATGAATAGGACCATTTGACCCATTAATGGGACCAATCGACCTAAATATGACTGTTTGAGGCATTAATGGGATGACTAAGGGATTTGATGAGAAGAAACATGAAGTAAATATCTGACATACCTATTCACTAAATAATAGGAACACGAACACCCATTCTTAGGTATCCGTAATACTATCCGAGCGGTTTAGTTGTAGCTAGGATTCCCAGATTAAAAAATCGAAATTCCGGAGTAATTTCCTGACATTTGATGAAAATTCCTGACTGTTCTTGTTAGCATCGTGCATGTGAGTGAACGAAGCAAAATATTTGGTTTATTTTATTTCTATATTATTCGTTACCTACTTAAATTGTAGAATTTCCGGACTGCTTAGGATTCCCCCAGCATTCCGGACAACGACCTATATTACCGGACATGTCCGAAAAATTCCGGACCTATGGCAACCCTAGTTGTAGCCTACATAAACTTGAATAGAAAGAATAAAATATAACATTAAACCGGCCATGGTCCTAATAATGGGACCATCTGAGTACTTACAGGGATAACACATGGCTTTAATCGGATGACTTGACAAATTAATATGACTATTTGATATATTATAGTCGACTACAAGCTAATCGATCAGTGGCACCACGGCTTAAAGTACCTATGTTGCGATTAATATAACCATCTACACCATTATTATGACCACGATTACAAACAGCAACACGACCTCGGTTAGTTAAATAAGAATCATTACAAACTTTTAAATGACGGTTCATTTGAAACATTTAAAATGGCTCCAGGAAATGTGGCATTTCATGGAGCCCATTAATATAAAGGTGGATTTCATTCATATGCCTACCGAATGCAAAATATCTTTTCACTTCATGCAAATTCACCAAAACTGTGGCATAAAATTTACTAAGCCGGCTGAATATTAGTAATCGTTTAGACCGTTTTAACCCGGAATTCTTAATGATATTGTAGACCGGATATTGGCAGTCGTAAGAATTCTTAAACGCAGTCGTAAGGAAGTTTTTACGTATTTCGCAAACCGGAAATTGGTTATGGTACCGAAAAATGTTAACTTCTTTACTAAAGGAAACAGTGTCTTTAAAAAATAATGATATTTTTTCGGCGGTATTTCATATAATAAAACCATTTAATTATGTAATAATGTAATCTTTGCCACCAGCAAAGTTTTTCGATAAATAAAAATATAGTTCTTAATTTAAATTACCGAAATAGGGAGGTGGCGGCACATAGTGTTGTGCAACGTCTGCTGCAATTGTCGATTGTGGTGTCGATACTTGGTATTGAAGGACTTGCATCATTTTATCACAAAACTTTTATCGATTATTTTTCAAAAAATACATCGTATTGATAGAAATTTTAAATTTCTAAGTAGGTACGTTGGTTGTTTATATAAATATATGTGTAGTATTGGCAATAAAGATTTTAAACTGGGTGTTTTAAATTACGTAGGTATTTTCATTTTGTTTAAATTCTAAGCCACAAAACTAATGTAGGAAGTTACAAAGTCGATTTATTAAAATAAATATTAATCACAACAACAAAATATTACAAAAGTCATAATTCAATTCACTTCACAGGACGAAAGGAGATTTGAAACTCGCGCCATTACTATAAAATCGATATTTACAACCTACGCGGAGAAGGAACGTTGACCTCTTTGTAATAAACAACGAGTATTTACTATGACACTGGCAGAATAAACTAGGAAACCGTGTCCACTTATGAAAAATCATCTGTTCTAAATTTAATTCCTGTTACAAAATGGAGTTTTATTTCATAGTTCTTATTTTCCCTCCTTCCCTTTGTTTATTATAACTACACCAACAAAACATAACACTTCCTCCAAATAAAAACGCATCCGCGCACTTTTCTAAACAAATTATGCTAGCTTTAATTCATAAAACACCGAATTATCTTATTTTATCTAAATTGAATTGCATTAGTAATTCAAAACCAGTGCGATGGATACTCTTGGTTATTTTGACAATGGTAGTCCGCGCAGAAGCAGTAGGCACTTCGGGTCAGGTAGAAATATCAAAAAATAAAGTTACATTCTGACTTACAAGTGATTTTTTTTGCAGTTTATACTTACGTAAATGTATTGATTTTTTCCTACACGCATTGTGTTGTTTATACAAGTAAAATTTAGTTCTATTGTGTTTTTTATAAGATTTCATACAAATTTACGGCATTTAGATGCGTGGGAAGGTCAATCACAAAGCTACACAATCTTTTGTGATTTTGAATGAGTTTTTGTAATTTCGTATCTTTTGAGGCTGTGAAATTTAGTGATAGTTAAGTATATCTACAGAATAAAAGCTTTGATTTTGTGGATTTATACTTTCCGGTCCAGTTGAAATTTTACTTTGCTTACATTTTATCACATCAGTCATAAAAAGTTTTTTATTTTCAGAGCAAATATAGCGTCATTAATGAAATACGAGTTAATTTCTTACTCATTAGAATTTAAAATGTTACAGTATAGTTGCCGGAAAATTTAAATTTACCTTGATTTGATAGGTGTTCATGTTCATACTATCATTTACAAATTATGCAAATCTAAAGCTCATCCGAAACTCATCCATAATATGAGCTTTCCCTCAATGTTGTCTATCCAAAATAGTCCTTAAACTCGTCCTTGCATGGTCCACTATAAGTTATTGCGCCTGATGCCTATACAAAAGAGTCTGTATTCTTTATTGTACACAAATATATTACAGACATTTTAAACAGCTTACAAAATGGGAATGCGAAAAAGGCGAGCTTAACCCTAATTAGAGTTTTCTTCCCGCAAACCTTAGAAGATAAAGATAGTTGATTATAGTGGTGGTGTTGTGGACTGTATTTGATGTGAATAAAACCTTCGATTTCTTCTTCACTTGTTATTATTTATTGAACTGTTCTAAACGAAGTCTTAACGCTGAATACAATTTTGAGGGCGGCCGCCGCTACTTTTATAGGCCGGGATCTAAAATGTTATACTGCTGATCCGATAGTGTGGGAGAGAGACGGGTGTATCTCGCTCACACACCATAACATTTTACTGCCGATTCGATAGTGTGGGAGAGGGACGGGTGTATCGCGCCCTCTCGCTCGCACACTATAAATATACAAAAACGGCGGCGCCCGGCTGCCGCGCTCAGTTCGGCGGCGGCGACCCTATCATTCGTTTCTAATTTCTAAATTTATACAATGCATTTTCTATCCTAGATCTAGCTCGGCGTCCGCTACAGTTCCTCCCACCGGCGCAGCTTGCGTAGCCTCTTCTTTTTTCAGGACGATGAGCTTTCTCACGGGCCACTTGAAGACGCCAGTCCTCGTTCGGACGTCTGCCACTCGTACTCCGCCGTCTGGACCTGGATAGGCGCGCTCGACGATTCCCATGGGCCACACGTTCCGTGGCAAGGTGTGGTCGACTACGATGACGATGTCCCCGACTTGTAGTCGCCTCTTGTCGTCCGAGGGTTCTCCTCGTGGCACCAATGTGGGCAGGTATTCTCGGACCCAGCGCTGCCAGAAATGGTCAGCGAGCGCTAGGCTGGCCTTCCAGGTGCGTCGATCGGTTTCGCTGTGCTGTCCGGCGGTGGGCAGGCCGGCGGATGACCCCAAGAGGAAATGGTTTGGAGTCAAAGCTTCGGGATCTTCATGACTCACGCTGACATGTGTCAAAGGTCTCGCGTTCACAGAGAACTCTGCTTCTGTCAGTAGGGTGAGCAGAACTTCCTCGGTCGGTTCCTTTTCGTTCAGTGTGGCGGCTAATGCGACTTTGATGGATCGCACCAGTCGTTCCCAGGCTCCTCCCTGGTTGGGAGCCCCTGGCGCGATGAAATGCCACTCCAGTCGGTGTAGCAGGGCTTCGTCTTGCAGCGCTGGTGCCCACTCAGCGTAGGCTGCTCGCAGCTCGTTGTTGGCCCCTCGAAAATTGGTCGCGTTGTCTGAGTACATGGCGCGCGGCCAACCTCTCCGCGCCGCCATTCTTCGCAGTGCCATGATCGCAGAGCTCGTGGATAATGACGACACGAGCTCCAGGTGTACCGCGCGTGTGGTGAGGCACGTAAACAGTGCGCCCTATCTTTTCTCTCGGCGGCGTCCAATCTTCACTATCATCGGCCCGAAATAGTCCACCCCGCAGTGGGTGAATGGGCGGTGGTAGGGCTCGAGGCGTGCTCGTGGCAGGTCCCCTGTCGCCGGAATCAGAGGTCTCGATCGCTTCCTTCGGCAGAGGGCGCAGTCCTTCTCAATGGTGCGCACGGTGGGTCGTAGATGAATGATCCAATATTTCTGACGGAGATCATTTGTCACGCGCTCGCGGTTCGCGTGCCCTGCTGCGCAATGCTCTCGCAGCACGATGAGTTTGGTGATCCGGTGGCGGCCGTCGAGGATGATGGGCTGTTTGACTTCAAGAGGTGCAGTGGCCGCCCCGATGCGGCCTCTGACGCGCAGGATGCCGTCTTCCAGGACCGGGTCCAGCCGAAACAGTCGGCTCGTCCTGGTGATCGGACGAGATGCTTTTAGTTTCTGCAGCTCGTCTTGGAAGCTCTCCTGTTGGGCTTGACGTAGGAGAGCGCGTTCCGCTTCCTCGATGTGTCGATGTTCTAGTCCCGAGGCTCGGCGCCGACACAAGTCGATGAATGCCAGCACGCGGGCCGACGCTCTGACTAGCGTCTCGTATTTGGAGAAGCGTGCGGGATCTGGCAGCCACTCCCCTGCTTTGTTTTCTTCCGTAACATGCAGGATCACTTCTTCCTCGCCATCTTCGCTTGACGTCGTTTCTGTCGGCCACTGATTCTCGGGGCGGAGCAAGAATTCTGGGCCCTGGAACCAGCGGTCTTCTATGGAGATTGGTGTGCTCGCGAATCTCGTCGCATCGTCGGCTATGTTCTCCCTGGTGGGTACCCATCGCCATTCTTCCTTGTGAGTGAGCTCTGCTAGCTCACCCAAGCGATGGGCGACGAACGGAGTGTACCGTCTCGCGTCGTGCCGCACCCAGTGAATCACCGTCATCGAATCGGTCCAGTACACTGTTCTCTTGACTTGGACTCGATGTTCTTTCTTGATGGTGTCAGCCAGTCTGGCACCGATGACAGCCGCCTGCAGTTCCAGGCGGGGAATGGTCTGCGCGCGTTTCGGAGCCACTTTTGACTTGGCGGCCACGAGACTCAGTCTGACGCTTCCGTCGGGTCGTGTGTCGCGCCAGTATGCCACAGCAGAGTAGGCCTGTTCGCTGGCGTCACACAGAACGTGCAGCTCCAAGTTTTGGTCGTCTTCCATCGCGTAGCGTCGTTCCAGTCGCAGACCCGAAAGATCGGTGAGGTGTCCCAGCCATGTGGCGAAAAGGTCGTTCTCCTCATCAGGGATAGGCTCGTCCCAGGAGATGTTCAAGCGCCACAGGCTCTGCAGGATGATCTTTGCGCGTATGGTGCAGTGGCTCAGCAGTCCAAGAGGGTCGTATATGGACATGACCGCGCTGAGTGCTTCTCTCTTGGTAGGCGCGCGACTTCGTGCACGCACTTCGGCGGGGACTCTGTTCATTGAAGTGTTAAACCCCAATTCATCTCGCTCGGCGTTCCAGTACAGCCCGAGTATCTTGTTCTCTGGCCCGTTTCTTCCAAGTTGAGTCGGTGTGGTCGCTCGCAGTTCTTCGGGTACGTCTCGCAGTACGCTATTGTTGCTAGCGCTCCAGCCTCGCAGTGTGAACCCTGCCGCAGCGTGAACTGCTTGTACTTCAGTAATCACGCGGTGGGCTTCCTGTTCCTCCTCGCAGCTCGCTACCAAGTCATCCATGTAGTGATCTCGAGTGATGGCTTCGTAGGCGAGAGGGTGAGTTTGAGCGTGTTCTTTCGCATTGTGGTTGCGTACGTAATGCGCCATGAAGGGAGAGCTCGCGGCGCCGAATATCATGCTCGTCATCTTGAAGTGATGAGGTGGTTTCTCTCTGTCGGCGCCTCTCCATAAGAACTGTTGTGCCGGTTGATCTTCCCGACGAATCTTCACTTGGAGAAACATCTCCTGTACATCTGCCGTGACTGCGATGCGTTTCTCCCGGAATCGAAACAGGATGCCTGGTAGTGACATCAGTAGGTCCGGCCCTTCCAGGAGATGGTCGTTCAGGCTGACTCCGCGACTTTTCGCTGCCGCGTCGAAGACAAGCCTCTGTTTCCCCGGTTTGTTGACGTTCTGTACCGCGAAGTGTGGCAGGTACCAACAGACCGGACTTGTCTTCTCAGTGCCGTCGCATGGTTCGGCGTATCCTTTCTGCAGCAGGTTCTCTATCTGCTCGGTGTATTTTCTAGCGAAGCCTGGGTCGGTGTCCATCTTCATTTCCATTTTGTGGAGGCGACGGAGCGCTCCACTGTAGCTCGGAGGCAATTTCATGCCGTCCGCCTTCCAGGGCAGCCCGATCTCGTAGCCCTTGTCCGTCTTCTTTATAGTTCGCTCGATTATTCTAGCGGCTCGCTGATCCGCGTCACTCACATGTGGCTTATGAGTGATGCCGAGCGCTTCGATGCTGAAGTGGTGTTCCACCAAGTTGTGGAGATGATTGTCCTGCTGCTCTCTCGCCTCCACTCTTCGTTCCGGAGTGTAGACGTGCAGGACGCTGTTTCGATCTTCGATGATGGTGCGTGGCACAGTCCCGTGCACCACCCATCCTAGTCGAGTTCGGGATGCGGCCGGTTGGTTCCGTTTACCGACGCGCAGTTCTTGCGTTACGATGTATTCCCAGTGGTCTGCTCCCACCAGTATTCCAGGCCGTACGGTATCGTAGCACACTTCCTCTTGCGATAGATCTCGGAGATGTTCGTACTCCAGAAGCGTGCTCGGTATGGATTGTTGAATCAACTTCATGCCTCTGATTGTTCTTGCTTGAAATTTGTGCAGCTCTCTGTCGGTTCCCCTCAAATGTATGGTGACCAGCTTGCTATTATTTTCTTCCTGTGTCACGTTGACTCCTTGCATCCGTAGCGGTAGCAGCGATCCCTTGGCACCGATGTTCTGCGCCAACTCCTCATCGATCAGCGAGATTGTAGCCCCTTCATCCAGGAGGGCGTGTGTGCGGATCTCCCCCCGTGGACCCACGACAGTGACTGGACACATCTTCAGCAGCACTGTCCTCTTGCTGGTGGCGGTCGGTGTTGCCATCGTCAGGACAGACTCTGCGGTGCCTGCTTCGGACCTCGGGTTTTTGGGACGTTCCTCCGGCTTTTCTTGCTGATGCAGACTTGTGTGATGAGGTCGTAGGCATTGTCCTATGCTGCACCGCTTGGCCTTGCAATGGAGGCGCATGTGTCTCTTGGCAATACATTTGAAGCAGAGCTTGTTCTTGCGCACAAGCTCCCACCGTTCGTCTACGGATAGCGCTGCGTATTTCGGGCAGTCCGGTAGCTTGTGCGGCTTCTCACACATCGGGCATTTGTCTAGTTGTTCGTCTTCGGCTACATTGTACACGGCGTTCGGTTTCCTTTTCAGCCTGGCATCGGTGATGGTCGGCCTGGGTTCTCTCTTGGCAGCGGTTGCTATTGCAGATGGAGCGTAACTATATCGGAGCGCTCGGTCTGCCTCTCGCATGAGGAAGCGAGATAGCACGACGATTTCTGGGTCCGCTGTTCCTTCTTGTTCGTTTGCGTAGTCGCACCACCGCGCCTTGATGTGAGGGCTCAGCTTTTCCAACACTTCTCGGGCTAGCATGGGGTTAAAGAGGTACCCCTGGCGGTTGATGCCCTTGATTACGCAGACCACGTTCTGAAGCTTAACAGCGAACACGTTCAGTTCTACCGCTGATGATCCTGGCTTCGGCAGCCTCTTGAGGTCATCTAAGGCTCGGTCGATGATGGCCTCAGGTCGCCCGAAGCATTGTTCAAGTGTCTTCAGGATGACCTCCGGATTGCTTGCAGTGCACAGCAGGGCAGACACCAGTTCCCTAGCTTCTCCTTTCAGGCAGCTCCTTAGCCGCTGCAGATTTTCTGCCGGTGTCAGCCGGTATATCGTCGTCGAATCTTGAAAGGCGGCCTTAAATGCCAACCACTCATTTGAAGCTCCGGAGAATGGTTGCAAGTCAGGACACTTGATCCTGGGTCTGGCCAGCTTTTTCATAGCCTCGGTCAAGGCGTCGACATTACTTCTTGATCTGACGGGGGTGGTTGATCTGTCCCTCACGTTGAACCTCAGGTGTCGGTCGTCCTTGGTTCCGGACCTCGGCACGTCCCGTCGTTCCCTTCGTGCATCAAGGGTGTTCGATTGGAGCCAGGCGTCAACCTTCTGATGATGATCGGTTCCGTTATCACCGTGAAGGCTTTCCTGGTCATCCTGAATGGCCGCTAGGCTTACAGCCAACCGCTTCTTGATAAGGTCTGCCTCGATCTGAAGCTCCTTTCTTCGCAGGGCGGCTAACTTTTCTTCAGCCTCCAGCTCCACCATCCGTGTCCTCGTGGCAGTGCTTGCGGTCGATCGTACCGATTGTGCGGGGGACCGGGGTCTGTCACCCCCAGCACCGTCATCGGTGGCCACGTTCGTAGGCCTTGGTTCGATTGCGACACCGCCTCGTGGGTTTGGTGACGCAGGTGGATCCAGCGATAGCCTTCGTCTTCGTTCTCGTTCGATGGCCTGAAGATCGGCTCCGGCTTCTCCCTGCAGCTCGCGTTCCAGTTCGCGACGTTCCGTGTCGCGACGCTCCTGGTCTGCGGCGTCTGCTTGGCTCCGGGTTACCACCATGGTAACGTCGTCAATTTTTCAATCCGTCGAATTTTCTGTTCTGATCCGGCTTCTGATCCGTGTTCTGATCCGTGTTCTGATCCGCGTTCTGATCCGGCTTCTGAAGGACCAAACTGTTGTGGACTGTATTTGATGTGAATAAAACCTTCGATTTCTTCTTCACTTGTTATTATTTATTGAACTGTTCTAAACGAAGTCTTAACGCTGAATACAATTTTGAGGGCGGCCGCCGCTACTTTTATAGGCCGGGATCTAAAATGTTATACTGCTGATCCGATAGTGTGGGAGAGAGACGGGTGTATCTCGCTCACACACCATAACATTTTACTGCCGATTCGATAGTGTGGGAGAGGGACGGGTGTATCGCGCCCTCTCGCTCGCACACTATAAATATACAAAAACGGCGGCGCCCGGCTGCCGCGCTCAGTTCGGCGGCGGCGACCCTATCATTCGTTTCTAATTTCTAAATTTATACAATGCATTTTCTATCCTAGATCTAGCTCGGCGTCCGCTACAGTTCGGTACGTACAGAAAAGGACATTGCAGTAAAATACTAATAAATAACTATAGTTATACATAATTTGTACCATATTAAATACAATACTTATACATATGAATCAAACCGGCCAGGTGCGAGTCGGACTCGTGCACGAAGGGTTCCGTACCATTATCTATAAAAACGGCATATAAATCACGTTTGCTGTATGGGAGCCGACTTAAATATTTATTTTATTCTGTTTTTAGTATTTGTTGTTATAGCGGCAACAGAAATACATCATCTGTGAAAATTTCAACTGTCTAACTATCACGGTTCATGAGACACACGGACACACAAACAGCGGAGTCTTAGTAATAGGGTCTAGTTTTACCTTTGGGTACGGAACCCTAAAAATGAGTCCTTATAACCCTACCTTATAAATTCCAACAACTTGCGCCTGAAGATATCAAACAATTTTATACTTAACCAACTTTAAAATAGAGTCTAACATACCATTATTTCTCCTGTTACTGGCCAGCACACTGGTTGGTGGACGCGGGGGCAGCGCTGGTGGAGTGTCAGTTTTGGCGGGAGGAGGAGGTCCTGGGTCGTCGGCGCATGCGTACTGCGCCGATCCTGGCTTGCAAGTGCATGCTACTTGATACTGAAAGACGACATTGGAGAATTATTTGATAGGGATATAGAATGATGCAGGTAAATACATTGAAACCTACCTTAACATACCTATGTGCATTGTTCTACATAAGTTAGTTGAAATCTGCTTTGTTTGACTTTGTATTTATTTTTAATTATCCGGGCTTGTCATGGACCGTTTTTTAACAGCTCCTGACTAATCCGTCGCACAACCAAACATTAGAATTTTTCCTGCATCGACTACACACGTTCCGAGGCTCCGATTTTTACCTGGAAGCAACCGGGACATGCTCCGGATTCGCAGGATAGGGGAGACCCGGATGCCATACAGTCCGAGCCTATATTGTATGTCCTAAACCAGGGGTCGGCAACCGGCGGCCCGCGGGCCGCATGCGGCCCGTAGACTATCTCGGTGCGGCCCGCAACCCTGAGGTCCGTAAGAAAAAAATACCGAAGCAAAAGGCCATATAAATTCACTAGAATTTATACGGCCATGCTGCTGGGCCATGAGAGTATTCTTGAAAGCTCGCTCCCACGCGGGGTGATAAAAATGTACCTCTATTTCATTTCTTAAGAACTGTTTATCAAGACTGTGATGTTATGTATTGTTTCTACCGAAAATAAATATTTGCTGTACTTATTCAATTCTTGGCAATTTCTTTTGCGTTTATCCGCCGCACGTGCGGCGGCGGGCGGCTCCTTTGAGACAATAGGCGGGGCGGCAGTCTTTGATTAGACGCAGGTGTGCGGCGGCGAAAAAATTCAAAGCGACCGGTTTTAGTTAAAATCACAGCCGCGCGCAGCTCTCGCCACATTTACTGGGCTGAGCCCCATCTGCGCTCGCCAAAAGTTCGGTTAAGCTGTCACGGCCTCAGAGGCCAACAGCGAGATTAGTCCATTCGAAAAAAAAAAAAAAAACTCTCGCCACATTCGGTTGTGGAAATTCGCCGGAAACTCACGTCTCATCTGGTTGCTAGCTACGCGTTTCGTTTCACCTTTCTTCCCTTCGCTGATAGCTTCTCACGCACGACGTATGAGGTAAGTTGTATGCACTCGCGAGCATTTTGTTTTATTTTATTTACTGCTTGTTAATGTGAACCTTCAGATTGATGGGTAAATGTTATAAGGACGGGGATAGTAGTTACATGACATGAAGTTAGTTACGAGTGTGTCATGTTTTAATTATTATTTGAATGTGGAGTTGAATTTGTAGGTGCTAACTGGAACATATAATTTTACAACGAATTTATTTTTTTTCATTATTGTTACAGAATAATTATATAAACATGGCTTCAAGAAAAAGGAAGATAGAAGAAGAAAAAAGAGTTTTTAACGAATTATGGACAGAATTATACTTTTTTATCGAGTTTAAAGGAAAACCGTTATGCTTGATTTGTCAAAAGAGTATTTCTGTAGTAAAGGAATATAACCTGAAGCGACATTACGACACCGAGCACAAAGCTAAATTTGACTGTCTTGAAGGAGAAATACGGAAAAGGAAAATTTCCACTTTGAAATCGTCATTACAAAATCAACAAAACATATTTAAGGTTGTGGCAGACAACAGCGAATCGAATGTTCGGGCCAGTTACAGGGTAGCAGAGATTCTTGCAAAAAGTGGACGTCCGTTTACCGATAGTGAATTAGTAAAAGAGTGTGTCTTAGCTATCGCAGAAGAAATATGCCCAGAGCAGAAAAAAATGTTTGAAAGTCTTAGTCTCTCTGCAAGAACTTGCACCCGACGTACTGAAGACTTGGGTGCTAATTTGTGTGAACAACTCAGGGATAAGGCGCAGTCTTTCGACTGCTTCTCTTTAGCGATGGATGAAAGTACGGACGTGTCGGATACAGCACAGTTACTCATATTTGTACGCGGCATTGACGAAAACTTTACTGTTTACGAAGAGCTTGTGAAAATGTGCAGTTTGAAAGGTACAACTACGGGAGAAGATTTATTTCACCATGTGGAACAAGCTCTGGATTCATTGCAATTAAGCTGGGAAAAGTTAACAAGTGTCACTACCGATGGAGGCAAGAACATGAGCGGTCAAAACAAAGGTGTTGTTGGGAGAATCATCAGCAAAGTGAAAGATTCTGGATCTACTGTGCCATTGATTTTTCACTGTATTGTCCATCAAGAGGCATTGTGCTCCAAAGTTATATCCTGGAAAGAAATAATGGATACTGTAACATCCACTGTTAATTTTATAAGAAGAAATGGGCTCACACACCGTCAGTTCCAAAAGTTTTTGGAAGATCTGGAAGCTGAACATGGTGACGTGGTTTACTACTGTGAAGTGAGGTGGCTCAGTCGAGGTGCCGTTTTGGAACGGTTTTTTGATTTGAGGAAAGAAATTGGCAACTTCATGGAGATGAAAGGAAAGCCAGTAGAAGAGCTTACTAACAAACAGTGGATTATCGATCTTGGTTTTTTGACTGATTTGACTAAGGACCTGAATCAGCTCAACAAACGCTTGCAGGGAAAAAATAAATTGATTTGCGATATGTATACAGATGTAAAGTCATTTGAAATGAAACTGAAAATGTTTATCAAGCATATTGATGAAAAAAAGCTTGACCATTTTCCTAATTGCAAGAAAGCCGTGGAAGAAGCTGGAGATAATTTTGTGTGGCAAAATATTACAATGAGAAACGTGTTAACACAACTACAAACTGAGTTTGTAAATCGATTCACCGACTTTAAAAAGAGCTCCCTTAACATGGAAATATTCCAAAACCCTTTTGCAATTGATATTAGTGAGATACCAAGCAATTTGCAAATGAACATAGTAGATTTGCAAAGTAATAGCACACTTAAAACGGCATTTAAGGAAAGCACTGACTTGATACAGTTCTACGGAGGTTTGAGTTCTGAAAACTTCAAAGAATTGAAAAAGTTTGCTCAGCAGATAATAACTATGTTTGGTAGTACATATTTGTGTGAGCAGACTTTTTCAATTCTCAACTACCGCAAAAATAAGAATTGTTCGCGGTTAACGGATGAACATTTAGACGCGATACTGCGCGTGTCTACTACTAAAATGAAAGCAGACGTTAAAAAACTTGCAAGTCAAATGCAGCCTCAAAAATCTCACTAGTTCTTACTTTTATGTTAGTATAGTAGTTCAATTAAAAAAGAGATAATTGTATGAATATATATGCGTTTTATTTCAAATATTAAAAATACATGCCCGAACATATAAATATAAGTGCGGCCCGCACTGATACTCTGGCAACATAAGTGGCCCGGCTATAGCATAAGGTTGCCGACCCCTGTCCTAAACGAATAAGCTGTGCAAACTTGTACATACCTAATATTTACATAAAAGGCAAAAGTGATTGACTGATGTATCAACGCACAGGCCAAACCCGGGGCTAGGCTAGAAACTTAAAATTTCGCACACGTATTCCTCTTATGACGTAGGTATCCACTAAGGAAGGATTTTTCAAAACTCAACCCCCAAGGAGGTGAAATAGGGGATAAAAGTTTGTATGAATTGAGTACGGCAAAAATAATGAGTTACGTATTTCATCGTTTTCCAAAATGCAACCCCTAAAAGGGTAAAATAGGGGATGAAATTTGCACAGGCCAAAACCTTAGGGCTAGAAAAATAAAATTTCGCACACGTATTCCTCTTATGACGTAGGCATCCACTAAGGAAGGATTTTTCTAAACTCAACCCCCAAGGGGGTGAAATAGGGGATAAAAGTTTGTATGAATTGAGTACGGCAAAAATAATGAGTTACGTATTTCATCGTTTTCCAAAATGCAACCCCTAAAAGGGTAAAATAGGGGATGAAATTTGCACAGGCCAAAACCTTAGGGCTAGAAACATAAAATTTCGCACACGTATTCCTCTTATGACGTAGGCATCCACTAAGGAAGGATTCAAGGCTGTTTAATATAGTTTTTATCCGGAAGTTCTCACGGGAACGGGAAATTTCAAGCGTGCGAAGCCGCGGGCGGGTCAGCTAGTACTTAATATTTAAGATCTTTATTGTACAACAGTTTAACAATAAAATATGTCTGATTCTGATTCTGACATATTTTGATGTTTAGGATTGTGTCATTTTTATTAGAAGTGTTGCTGTGTTGTTGTAGCTTGAAAATATATGACGGTGGTAAAAGTACCAACAAGAATTATCTATGTACATCATTCTTGTTGGTACTTAGTGGTAGATATCCCACTAACATTATTAACGCGAAGTTTGTATAGATATATGTGTGGATGTTTGTTGCGTCTTAACGGCTGAACCGATTTCGATGAAATTTGGTATGAACATACGTAGATTATAGCCTGGATTAACACATAGGCTACCTAGGTACTTTTTGTTGACAAACCACGCTTGCGAAGCCGCTGGCGGAAGCTAGTTAGTAATAATCTTGAGTTAGTACCTATACCTACCCACCCTGATTTGCATACGAACTCGCCTAGGGGAGTTCGTATGCCCCCCGTTCGTATGAGTTCGCTAACACGGCTAAACGTAGCCGAACCATAATTGCCCAAATAAAAAAAATGGTAGATATAGCAAGCTTTACCTTGTGTAAGTCTGAAGTGACGGACGCTGTGGCATCACACTCGGGGCAGTTCTCGGGGGCTGGGGAACTCCGAGCTGACGTCACGTCCGCCAGTGACATAGCTATGGTTCCTTCTGAAAAAACAATTCGTTACTTCAAGCATTTTTTAGGTTAGGATTAAAATCTTCGTTAATAATTTATCGATAATCGCAGTAAAGAGTGGGCAAAAGTAGCCAATTGGCGCAAGACGCAGGCACAAAATAATTATTATGTTGTAGGTTTGATGGCCACTTCGGGACAAGGTGTGCATGAGCTGAGCTGACATTTAATGTTACTCGTTGCTACTTTATTTTTATAAATTTATAAAAATATACTCGTTGGGAAAAAAATTCCCAACGAGTTACACAGTGACTCGTTTGGGTGTAACACGTTGGGAACCCACCATATTTTAGAGCTATGCTCAATCAATCTAAGGTTAGATTTTAGTCAGTTTTCAATAGAAGTACTCTCAAAATTGTAGTACCTACGCTTGAGGACTAATTTAGCAATAAGGTTAGTTTTAGAAATTGGAATATACTGGAACCATTGTTTCATTTTTTGGCGCTACACGCTAAGCCCGCACAATAAAAAATAAATAAATGGAACTCCGGGAGTGCCGACAGAAGTGAAAACTTGAACAATTACGGGATGTTTTATACAGAGGTGTCGGTAACAGTGTCGCGAGTTCAATGGTTTTTTCCCCTATTAAAAAAATGCCCAACGCGCCTAAAGAAGTCTTCACTAGTTATATGCAGAGGTGTCGGTAACGGTAACAGTGTCGCGAGTTCAATGATTTTTTTCCCATCTCAAAAAATGCCCAACGCGCCTAAAAAAGTTTTCACTTCAAAAACCTTGCTATTTTATTTTCGCAATTGTGTAACATTTGGAATCGTCATTAAGTACACGCACTCGCGATTTTAAATTCGCGTATACAAATTTGTGGTTTCATACAAAGATGCCGATAAACTGTGAGAATAAAAACCGCGCGGGGAGATTTCGCTGCGTTGGTTAGGCCTTAGTGTAATTGCCATATATCGATATCGATCAAATTTAACAGCAATTACCCCTTCATTATTTAAACTTTTAAGAAAAAACATGCCAAGGTGAGCCTATCCATACAGCCAAGCTCATAATAGAATCGACATTGTAAGGTCGGCAAAAACTAGTAGACCACTTATGGTTAGGTATTGATCACAAAACAAACAAGCATCTGCTGTTAGATGATTCAAGTTGCTGTGACATAATTTCACGTGAATTTATTTAAGTGCATTCTCGAGTTGCGCACTAACTTTGAAATTCAGGAAGGTTGAGGTATTCTGATGGCACGTATAAAAAAAAACCTCGTTCGACAGTACTTTGACTGAAAAAGCGAAGCAAATTTAAATCATATTTGCATGGCGCGGCAGATCTAAAATTAGATCAAATGCCTGTGGAATAATTTAAAGTCATATAGCCAAATAAGCCAAGGACAACCACGTCAACCACACATGACATAGCTCAAACATCAAATGAGATTGCATAAGTGACTGACTGTGTTAAAATTTTACTATAGTATCGGCTAACATCAATAAGTGTACAAAATCATTATAAAAAAAATCATTTTCACAAAGTAGAGTTGTACCTACAACCCTACAAGTACGAGTTGTTCTACCTATAACTACTGTTTTTTTAATAATATTCGTCAAGCGCATTCGTCAATGTGCAACACGTGAATAGACATAAGTCTAATATGAAATGATTCGCTGCTTATTAGAATCGCACTGTTGAGTACGTCCGGTGACAGATGGTCTCACCAACTCCGCAAAAAGGGGAACATGTGCTAATGCCAATAAATACCCAAGCTTCGAACATCCGGTTTGCAAAATGTAAGCAATTTCTATCGGTTCATTCTTGAAATCCCCACCGCTACATCCCCACTAGTGCGTAGAGGCTTTATAACAGGACAATTACTACAAACATACATACACGGGTGATTTCTTAATACGAATCTTAATTCTTAACGAGAAGACATCACACAGTTTCACGAACGCTGCCCAGCCGAGTTGGATTCGTCGACTGACCTCTCTCTCGAAGTTGAACTTGAACCTATCAAACTGGGACTGTTTATCCTTGGCAGACGTACTACGTACAACAACATCGAGATTATATTTCCAAAATTATTGCATACAGCATAAATTGCATTTCAATTCTGATAGTTTTCTTTTTTAATACTTACCAATTATGATATTATATAATCACAGCCTATCCAAAGGTTGTCTGGAAAAATATGCTTTTTAGCGGTAGGACCGTCCATTATACTTGTGACTATTTCTTCTTTTATTTGTTTGTTTCCTTTCTGGTGTGAATTAAACTAATATATTCATTCATATATTCATATTCAATAAATTTGTTTGAAAACAAATTGCCCTCGTTAAAGTATGTATGTTTGTAGTAATTGTCCAATTATAAGCGGTGCAGACCCTCAGACTATGGCACACTTACTAAGCTGCCTATTGTGCCCTTATTCTTGCATCCTGAGGGATACTTGTTCCGCCACAGATAACGCTGTAGCAGTGCCCAAGTATTGGCAAAACAACATTTGATATTTAAAATAATATGAACCATATCAACACGAAGAAGAAAAAGAAGAAGTAATTGTCCAGTTACAAGGCCTACACACCGGTGGGGACGTAGCGGTGGGGATTTCTAAGTTAAATTCTAAGTTTTTATCTATATTCCTGTTCAGATGACAGACAAGAAGAAAGGAAAGTAAAAAGCTAATTCATAAAGAGTAAAAATAGCTAATTATATCAGAAAAAAGTATTTTGCCTGTTTGGCATACATGTTATTTATCACCTTCAGAAATTTGCAATGCTCGTAAAGGGAAAATAAATGTAAAGTGCCATTTATTATGCCAAAAATTATTTAAAGCTAGGTAAGCTTTAATTGGTGGAAACCACCACTTTCAGCTTGCAGCGAGCTAAGCAACGGGAAGAATAAAATCCATGATGAGATTATCCGACAGAGAACCAAGGTCACCGACATAGCCCAGCGAATTAACAAACTAAAGTGGCAGTGGACTGATGCCGACAACCGTTGAAGTAAACAAGTTCTTGAGTGGAGACCTTGTCTTGGCAAACATAGTGCGGGGCGCTCCCCGGCTAGGTGGGGCGATGACATTAAGAAAGGTGGGGGACAGAAATTGGATGAGAAGAGCCGAAGACCGGGCTCAGAGACCGGCCGTATTGGAAGAGGCCTATGTCCAGCAGTAGACTAATGTGGGCTGATAATGAATGGGATGATGATGATGAAGAAAGCTACATCATCATCGTCAGCCCTCATAATAATAATTATTTTTAATTTTATTTTTATCTTGTATCTGTTATAATATAAGTTATAACCTATTTCTGCCACCAAACAGCATTGCTGCTGTGTTTCGGTTTGAAGGGTATATAGTTGCCGATGAAATGACAGGCACATGAGGCTTTACACCTGTATACCTCAAGTTGATGGACACAGTGCATCGTAGGGCACGTTTCTAAGGTGCGTGACCTGCGAGGTAATACTTTGTTATAGGCAATTGTAAGCGATGGTTACAACTTAACATCAGCTTGCATCTCCAGGTCGTAAAAAAAAGTGCCACTCCGGGAGTGCCGATAGAAGTGAAAACTTGAACAATTACGAGATACTTATATACAGAGGTGTCGGTGACGGTAACAGTGTCGCGAGTTCAAGGGTTTTTCCCCATCTTAAAAAATGCCCAACGCGCCTAAAAAGTTTTCAATTCAAAAATAAAAAGATATTTTTTGCATGAAATGTGGTGTCGATTTACGCGATGCAATTTAAATTATATTTGAATTTATATTAAATAAAATGTCATACAGAAGTGCAATAAAAATAAAATATTTTCGGTTAGCTTACGGCGTAGCTTTCTAAACTGTATTCAAATTTTTTCTAACCTCTGACAATATGAGAAATATCTAAGTACCTAGTTATAAAAGAAAAAAATAAAATGCAACACACAAAACAAAAGGACAAATGGTCTTCGCGCTGAGTGACCAACCTAGGTCGGTTTGATCACTCTCAACACGAAGCTTTCAGGATGTTGTTTTGACTGCCCCGCATTCTGTGAATCAGGTATGCACGTAGGATAGCTTCCGTAGGATGGCTTCGAAACCATCCGTTTGATATTCTGCAAACATCCCTGAAGCACTGCAGAAGTAGGGCAGTCCAAAAATCATCCTGAAGATATCATTAGGTAGGTATATTAAATACGCAGGGTCTCTAGGGGCTTTTTTGGTGTGGTTTCCCGCGTAAAAGCTTTGGCAATATGCCTTGAAGAGTGTTAGTATAACCTCTTCAGTACAGCTATGACATTCAAAACTAATCCAAATGTCTCCAAATTACACCAACAACTCGTAAACACGAAAACAAAATGTCCATATAACTTCCCACGCGTGAAAAGAAGAAAAAGCGCGCCACCGCAGGGGTCGACGACCTCGCGTAATCATTCAATCATAGCAGTAAGTAGGTAATACTTAACTAGTTGTTAAGCTCTTTAATTTTGGGAACTTTTTAGTTAGCGCTTGCAACTCTTTACATAGGCATTGATTACGCAATATACACAACTTAATATTTTAATTTATACAATCTGACAATGCTTTTGCTGCAACCAATTAATTTTATATACATATAAGTAGGTTATTTTATTAATTTAAGCAAAAATTCAATTATCTTTACACCGTCGCGAGTCGTTGGCGAATGTTGTACCTACCTATACAACTGGTGCACGTATCAGAAATGTGTTTATGACTCGTCATAAATCTGGCAATTAGCTGATAAACTGATAAAATATGTGTGTGTAAATATGGTGTCATTAAATAAATAAAAAAAATGTTTCTGTTAACTAGTCTGTGAACATGTGAATATGTCTATGAATGATTAAAATACAATACAACATCGATATCGACAAAAACGCGTGTTATATTTCTAGCAATGTTAGGTATATGAAAGGTTTTTTTTAACCATAGACAAAATTTCGGCATAACGGAATGTCTATAGTTAGATACCCAGTTTAGGCTAAAAAGACATGCCTTTAATACAAAAAAAAAGATGAAAATCTCGTGCGTTACTGATTCGATTCTCCGACTTCATACAAGCTACAAAGAGGTTGAATCATGGAGTCCGATAAAAAAATATTGAGATCGTGATCGGGACCACAGATACTAAAACTACGTTCGTGATTTCGACATTTTACCGCCTTTTTTATCTGTTGGTTGAACGTTTATGGTAACAAGGATCGTTAGAGGCATAGAGCTTTCTAAGTTCACAGTGCGTTATAATATGAATGAACTTCAGATTGTATTTTTTTTCAGTAATTTCTGTGTCTTTATGATCATATATTAAAAGATACAGAAATTCTACTGCTGAACGGAGGCCTACACCAGTGTTTTACAAAACGACAGATCCTGTGCAGCCTGTATCCAACGGCTCCCAGCAACTTTTATCAGATTGACCTACTCTGCGCTTTCCAGTGCGTGGTCTCTACTCATGCTTTCTGTACAAAGGCCATCCGTTTGTAAAACAAAAATATCATTTCGTTGCAGTTTTTTAATTATTAGCCATAATAAAAACTGAACTTTGACGAAATTCACAGGGTACAGTGACCCCATAGTGCTGAAATTTGGTACGCGTGTAGCTTTAGTGACACAAATATAGGCAAAAGTCTGAATTCCAGAATAACTGCAATTTGTACCCCAAAAAAAGAGTAACCAATTAACATGAACTTCCGTTACCTGTAATTTGAATGAAACTGTAGGTCAAGTAAATTGGTTTGCATTTCGTGGCACTATTTTATCGTCAAAGATTACGTGAGATCGCAGTTCGGGGCGAACCACTAGTAAAAAAAATATTCTCAATACTTACAAGTTTCCCTACCTGCTTTGGGATCATAAAGGCCGACTGAGAAAGAAGACATTGGAAATAGCCAGGTAGATCTATTCTTTTTTTATAAAATACCTGACAATAGAATAAGAATTGTTACCTACTTTTACAAATAAGTCCCTATGTAACTAAATGGGCCAGTAAATTTTTTTCATACTTTTTAGTATATAAAAATATGGCCCTGTTTGGCCATATTTTGGCCATTGACATAAAAGGAATCCCTGCGAGGTGCACTGGCACTGGGTTTTTTTATGCCATTAAGTTAGCAAACAATTATGCGGCCCACCTGTTCTTAACGGGCTACCATAGCCTATGGACTTTTGTAACACCAAAGGTAACCATACTTGCGCGTTGCCGGTCATTTAAATTGATTATTATAAACGTGAGTACTCTGAAGTCATATTTTAATGCTATTTTATTTTGTTTTCAGCTACAAGACACATAAAAAATGGACGATCTAAATAATGCACAGAACCTTCGAATTTCTTCGTGGTTGGAAGAGGATTCTGATGATGATTTGCTAGCAGATCTTGAGAATGGGGAAGAAAATCGTGCTGACAGTATAGAAAGTGATGGTTCTGTCATTTGCAGTCCTCACCTAACTGAGACGGAACAATCTTCGGATGAAACTGATGCCGATATTTCAACTCCTGCGCTACAACAACCAAGAGGTAGGACCGCATTTTATATTGGGAAAGATCGCACAACGAAATGGCTTATGCACAAGCCTTCACGTAATGTACGTACCAGGAGCTGTAACATCGTTATCCATTTACCAGGAGTCAAAAGTGTAGCCAAGAATGCAAAGGAACCCTTACAATGTTTTTCATTGTTTTTTGACGATTCAATGATAGATAAAATAATTATATACACAAATACATACATCATAAAGTTACGAGAAAAGTTTTCTCGTGAACGGAACCGATTCCTACGGCTACTGCAGAGCCTAGGCTAAGCGGATTCTGTGCGATATGTCCTAGACGTAAGAACAGACGATCGAAAAAAGCATGCACTTCATGCAAGAAATTACTCTGCACCGAGCACATAACATATATGTGTAGGTACAACGTGTTTCGAGAGGCACACTTGTCCTGAACTCATGGAAGAGTGAAATTTTTAAGTTTATTATTACTTAGTTTTTTTATCGTGATTTTTTTGAAGACTGCCAAAGATAGTAGATCCAAAATTAGTTAATTTGTTATTTAAGGTAGAAGTTACATTTTTGTTTCAAAGATATAATTAAAACTCTTGTTTACGTATTAAATAAATGTTGTTTTATTCATTACGAACCCATTTATAGCCAAAATATACTATTTTTGTAGAAATATAAGCATTTAAAGTAGTGTGAGCAATTTGCTCACGCGCGCCTATCCGTGTAACAACATTAGGCGCGCCTTCTCACGGGTTAAAAATTTCAAAACGCCCTTTTTGAAGAACTTTTTGACTTGTAGTCCGTGGGGAAAACCTCGGCAATGAATGATGAATGAATGAATCCGTTCATCATACAGGTTATTTTACATTGGATACTAGGCCCTTTTCTGGGGTACATACATATCATAACTTTTTTTAATAATAATCGCGCAGAGGACTGCGACGCGCAGTGCGAGGCGAGACGTTATTCGGAGCGGATCGCATTCACCCTGATGAAGGTTCACAAATTGAACTGAAACATTATCGGTCGAAGCACCGATAAGACAGTACGTATCGTAAATATCGTAATCACGAAAGTTTTCTAAGTAAAAGAGCATTTATTCATCCATTTACCCACACATTTTACAGGGAGGTACACTAGTGTACCTAAGTGCCTACAGAATATAATTTAAGTTACATTTAGTTTTATATATGATAGGTTCATCCATGTTACAACGTCCAAAGGACACACGTCCAATAAATTAGTTACCAGAAACAGAAAAAGCAAATCTCAAAAATGCATACCTAGCTGTAAATACTTACTAATGATTATGTGTCACTAATAAAAATTATCACAATGGAATAATAATTGTTGAAGTTACATAAGACATTTGATTACCCTCAAAATTTCTTAATTTACGCAAAGTACTGAGATGTCCAATACAACGGCTGGGCCCAGCAATTGCACACCTCACTGGTCCCTTGTTGATACAATGCTTTTTAAAATTAAGAGTGGGAACGGGCACGCCACAGCTAATTTTCCCACAGGCGATGGACAATCCTTATACCTAGTAAGAGTTTATACTAAAGCGTCTCCGGTTTGAAGCTGGTAAACTTCTATTGTATCTCCCTCCTCCATCTCCACTGACGTTGGAGTGTTATTTATTCTCTTTGATTGGTTTCCCGTCAAATACGAATTTCACTAGTTCTATTGATAGACCCGCTCTATCGCAGAACGCGTTCATCAGCTTTCTGAGAGGTACGTGTTTTTTTGATTTTGAACAGGACGGTGGCATTGTCCTGAGCTAACACTTTCAAGTTGATGTGCTCGCTTTCACCCTTCTTTTCGTAAGACATTTTGATTTATTATTTCAAAAACGAGCACCACAGAAACAATAATTCAAAACAATATTCACAAAACAAGCACTATTGACAGATTGTGATTCAGTAGCGTGGAAATATCGTCCGGCCCGAATGATCATCGATGACATTAAAGGTATCTAATGAAGAAGGTAGTATGATAACAACTTAATATTTATGAAAGAATTAATGATACAAAATCTTTTTTTGCAAGTGCCAAGATACGCCATGGTTACAATAAAGCGATAGATAAAATTATACTGGATTTTCAAAGGAATTCACGCGTCCGTTAGAAAGAAAGAAAGAAAAGGAACACGTTACAGGATTTATAATGATTATCAGATGAAAATAAGCTTTAAAATGTATGTTTTTGATCTTTAAAGCATAGAGCTAGCGCCATGGCCTGATTTGTGGAACGAACGATTCGTTCCTCAATGCAGAACGAATATTACTTTAAAATGTTGACCTCTTTGCTTTTATAATTTGTTTTCAAATCAGTATAACATTCTCCATGGCTATTTTGGAACCGATTTTATAAAGGCCAACTACGTGTTGATTTCAAACTATTGAAAATAACCGATTAAGGTTTAGTGATGGGACATCGACAGTTGATTTTATAGTAGAATTATTTTTCAATAAGACGAATTGATCACGCAAAGTAAAATGCGAGATGTTGTAAAAAATAATTCATAGTTTTTGTTGTGATTTTAATAGAAACTGATTATCCTAATTTCAGCCAAGTGTAAAATAAGCAGTGGGACAATTATAGGTCAGTAAAAAAAATAAACCAAGAATATATAGGTCCAAGTGAACCTAGATATTCTTACATATAAATACGTGAGAGGTTTTTTTATCTTTTTTTTAGCTTTTAACGTGTACAAAGGACTGAGAGTTGTCATATTTATAGTTTATATGGAGAAGGAGGGGCAAATGCTAAAATTAACCTAATTAACAAGAGACTGACAGGATTTAGCACAGGACCGAGACGTGGAAGGAAGAAGGCCTTTGTGCAGTAGTGGGAGAGTGAGAATAAAAAAATGTCTTTAGCAGCTTCAAAATAAAATGTATAATACTTGTAAGTATGGGTGTTTGGTACGAAACAATGCAAAATAAATCTAAGTGAACTGCCTAGGCTCACGCGATACTTTCACTGACCTCTGCCTCTATTTGACTCCATCGAGAGCAATTACACAATCTTGGGAATATATTTTGCTTTCACTAAACTCAGCACTTTTGAACGAAATTAGGCATTTCCTAAAAGACTTAAATAGTCTACATTCAAAATACGAGTAGTTTTATATAACAAAAAGAATTAGTTTCGATTTGATGTTGATTTGATTTTGATGATGGTAATCTGCTGCGGGACAAATCTTTACATACCTAGTAAGATAAAATGAAGTCACTTCCGCTGTCTGCTCGCCTAGATCTTTTAAACTACTCAACGGATTTTAATGCATTTTTCAGCAATAAAAGAGCGATTCAAGAGGAAGATTTATATGTTTAATACATACATAACTCTGTTTGTTTGTTGTCTTTACACGACTAAACGGCTGAACGGATCGTAATGAAATTTTGCAAGGAGATAGATTATATCCTGGGAAAAGACATCGGCTACTTTTAGCCAACTGCGCAAAATGAGGGTAATGTTTTACTGAAAAACCACCCGTGCGAAGCCGCGGGCGGGTCAGCTAGTGTTTGTATAAACTGCAAGTACCTATTTGTTCGGGTCTGGATGTTGTTGATAAGACGCAGACGTCTTCAAATGACCGACCTAATTACGAACACCATTGTCATTTAGCTACCATCAATTAAGAGACAGTTCGTGTCGTCATCTTAGCTGTCAACTGGTCAATTAGTCCCTGACTGGTAAATTGGACCAATTAGGTCGCTTGAGTCTTGCACATAATATTAACGACCATCCACATACCACTACCAGCTAGAGGCTCTAGATTCAATTGAGAGAAGAGCCAAGAAGCTCATTTGCAATGACTAATTAGCAGATGCAAGGCTCCACAGCCTCGAGCATCGTTGAAAGGTTGCAGGCCTCTCGATTTTTTATCGGATACACTTCGGAGAGTATGCTGCGAATCTTTTCAACCTGATCCCACCATCCCCATTCTATGATAGGACAACCAGAAGCTCCACGATGCGCCACCGCTACATGGTAGACATACCTCCCATACGCACAAAGCGGTACTCTTCCATCTTTATTATGCACCGCCAAGGAGTGGAACGCCTTGCCCGAGTCTTGTGTTTTCTGATAAGTACAACCTAGGGGTCTTCAAGTCGCGAGTGAATAGGTTTCTTCTAGGCAAGCGAGTACCATCGTAGACTGCATTATCGGGATATCGTGATCAAACGCTAGTCTACAACTTATATAAAAAAAATTGTTTGTTCGCGTGAGTATTCACGTGAGCTTCGAGTACAAAATATCAAATCCCTAGGTCTTCATTTTTAAATCTCAATCCACAAGCATCTACATAGCAATCCTAATACGTCCATAAGATGTCTTTGATCTGTGTCTGTTAACGTCATGACATATTTTCACAGAAATGTGGTCTCTCACAAGCCTCTAGGTCGCTCAGCGTGCTATGGAAAGGACTATGTCGGATATTTCTCTATGAGATCACAAACCAAAGTCACTAACATAGCCCGAGGATTAGCGAGCTGAAGTGGCAATAGGCGAGGCACATATCTCGAAGAACAGACGGCCATAAAAATTTGCAATGCAATTTGTTTGTGTACCGAGCAAAGCGTATTTTACAATTTTTTGACATAATCAAGATTTTAAAACCATCTCAAAAATGTTCAAGCCTAGACTAGACGGGACTTGAACCCACAACGTTCTTCTTGATACGAGGATGCACTATCCAATTGTGCTACCGGGCTCTGTCACGTCAGGGTTGAAATCAGTGAGACGATTCAGATTACGAATAAAGCGCCGTTAGCTCCATCTACAGAAAAACTTATATAGTTTTTGACCTGATCAATGCCAAACGTTGCACTTTAGTACATTGACAAGAGATGTCGCGTTGCATAGTTCAAATAGTATTTTTATTTTCATAGTGTTATCCGTACATACAAGTACGGAAAATTTCAAGATTTTAAAACCATCTCAAAAATTGGGCAGGTCAAAAACTATATAAGTTTTCCTGTAGATGGAGCTAACGGCGCTTTAGTTGTAATCTGAATCATCTCACTAATTTTGACCCTGATGTAACAGCCCGGTAGCACAATTGGATAGTGCATCCTCGTATCAAGAGGAAGGTGCGAGTTCAAGTTCCGTCTAGGATTAAACATTTTTGGGATGGTTTTAAAATCTTGAAATTTTCCGTAGGTATGTGTTCGGATAATACTATAACAATAAAAATACTATTCAGACATATTCACAAATAAAGTATCTAATCATCCAAATGACCGTTAAATGTTTAACGGAAACATGACGTATCACTCTACCAGCTATCTCTTGATCGTCCGTCACAATCACTATATCAAAACAATCGGCATTGTAGTCTGCACAACATTCCCAGCATAATAAAACCACATAGGCACTTGTCTCACCGCCGGTGATGAGCGAAAAGCGAATAAATCTAGTAACTAGAAACGAGTTGTCGAGCAGCGAGTGAGCGAGTGCGGCGGCCGATACTCATCATCTCACGGCGTATGTTCTGACCGCCAAGCGAGCATCGCTGAGCGCGTATCGCTGAGCGAGTGTTGTAGTCGCTGCGATAAAATAGTGGAGAGCGAGTTCTCGCCGGCGGCAGTGTGAACGGCCAGCGATCAACTATTAACATACGTGTCTCTTTTACTGACACGGAATCTATATCTTTTGTTCATTTCTTGAGCGAGAAAATAGTTGATAACTAATCGCCTAATCGCTTACTCGCCGGTGGTGAGACAAGTGTCTAAATGGCCACAATCAGTTGGAGCTAGTCTGATACCCACTTGAGCCAATGATATCCTTAGTCCAATAAGGCAATACACAAGGCCAATAAGTTGATAACCCAGACAGGATAATACTAAAGTTTACTACTAAAGTAATACATAGTACCTATAGTATTTTTCAAACTTTCGTACTAACTGTACATAATTACTGATTAAAACGATGATCTTTGTCCGCCCGCGACCACGGCTGTTGCAACGTCGGGATAACAAATAAAAAAGGTACATACGCGATAAATACCCGTTTTAATCAGTAATTATAGTATAGTAGTTTGATGACCTCCGTGGCGCAGTGGGCGTATAGTCGGCTGAGACGCAGGAGGTAGCGGGTTCGATTCCCGTCACGGAACAAATGTTTGCATGATCTACAGATATTTGTTCCGTGTCTGGGGGTTTTTCTATACATTATAAGTATGTATTTACAAAAATAAGTATGTAAGTATTCTATCAGTTATCTGGTTCCCATAATACAAGCTCTGCTTAGTTTGGGGCTAGGTAGTGCTGTGGGAAATGTCCAGCAATATTTATTTATTTATTTATTTATAATATGGTACCATGGAGGTGGTCTCATGATGGAGACGGATGCTAGACAACAGAACTTCTGAATGGATTATAGTAGGCTACTAGTGTTTGGGCTCATTTGAATCTGCTTGCGGTTCCGATTATGAATTTTATAAAAGCTAGTTTTGAAAAAGTAATTTTTCAACATAAAACTTATTTTGTATCGCGATAACCCTGTGATGACGGTACAGGGGATCCTAATGTGGGATTAAGACTTTTTTTTAACCAAAAACCAATTGGAGTTAATAATTGTCACATACATGACTGTCATAATGACTGTAATATTGGCCAATTGGCCTGTCTTTGTAATTATTACTCATGTGGAGACAGTAGGCGGCATTGCGAATGATATCAATAGCTCCTTGTTAAGCGGTTTCAAGATAATCAACGCTCCAGTAACAGAGATGTGTTGTATTCGGTCATCAGATTGGATTATGTATAAAATACTAATGATTTCCACATATTTTTTTTTTTAAAACACCGATTCTTATGGAAGTGAAAACTTTTTTAGGCGCGTTGGACATTTTTGAGATAGGAAAAAACCATTGAACTCGCGACACTGTTACCGTTACCGTTACCGACACCCCTGTTTATAAGTATCTTGTAATTGACCAAGTTTTCACTTCTGTCGGCACCCCCTAAAAATGCCACTTTTTTACCCATTTGCGGGGTGATTCGGAATAATACGTAAGCTTTACCTATGTAGGTACGCAAGGAGGTAATAATTGATCGAGCGAAACGAGATCTCCAAATCAACTTGGGCAAATCATCAAATTTAGTGAAATCATGTACCAAAACACTGATAAAATAAATGCCTATTCTCATTTGAATGTTTTAAAAGGTTAACAGCCTAGAGATGGGCTTACGAAGTTATGAGGTCGATAATATATCGATAGTTATCGACAATTATCGCTACGCTAATGTGAAGGCGTCGAATCTTAGGCCCATTGTCTGCTGAAGCGTTGGAGTGCAGTCTAGGCACTTCAGGGTTAAATACTGCTCCTATAAAAGAATTTAATTCGCCACCAAACTTAGCAGTTTGTTGTAGTAACTTAACACTAGTTTAATTAAAATGTTTTTTTATTTTCTTTGTTTAGAATAGAATAGAATAGAATAGAAAAACGTTTATTTTGCATCACAAGTGTATATTACAGCTTAGACAAATGGGTATAAATTAATGAGCAAATTTGCGAGTAAAAACGGTCACCACTCAGCATTGTGCTACAGTAGCATATTTACTATACTACTATAGCGCTGTTTCTTGTAGTAGTTTGAATAGGTAGGTACATATATGTTTTTCTTCCAATATTTTTATTTCTTTTACTGATAATCTTACTCTGTCAGGTTGAGGGCATTACGATGATAATTATGATTATGACATATCGATAAACTAGTGTGGTAGGAAATTATATTAAGCTGGCAAGTTGCAAAGAACCGCTTATTGCAGTAATAATTTTAAATAGTTGCTCTAAATCTCGCAATTCTGTGTTTTTTTTAACAACCTATACTGTCCCACTGCTAGGCAAAGGTCTCCCCCATTTCCTTCCATTCCTTGCGTTCTCCAGAAATCTCCTGCTAGTCAGAGTGGAACCCATCCAGATCGTCCCTCGTTGATTTGTTCCTTTTTCTGTACACTACCTACACATCTATATCTACAATACACAAAGGTTATCTGGAAGAGAATTCTCTTTAGCAGTAAGTTCGCCTTTGTACTAATTTTATAAGTGCAATAAAGTATTTTCAATCAATCAATCAATCAATCGTCGAGCCACCGGTGGTCTGCCTCGTTGCCGTGGCAAATCTGTATTTAATGCTGGCGCCTCACATTGGCTATGTTGGCTCCAAGTTATACTGTTGGATCCAACACACCAATGTGAGGATCGATCTTTGAACGTTATTGGATAAAAACGGAACATTGCGTCCAATAGCCAATGCCAACCCGACTTGTGTCGGTTTTTTGTACAAGTTCAAAGGCGAGGGGAGTGAAGTGTGTAGGCGGGGGGGCAACTTGGGTCCAACGTCACTTCTCGATCCACACATTGGTTGCATCAGTACGCGCTCTGCCGATGTGAGTGTTGGACGTGCTGCGATATGTTTTCTCCGAACGCCGAGTGGACGAATGAACAAGTGTTGGAGTTCATTGAATTATATCGAGCAGAAGAAGCACTGTGGAATCCAGCTAATAAATACCACAAAAATAAAAATGTACTAGCAGATTCGTGGGAAAGGATTCGAAAAAAGATGTGCGTGGAAGATATGACTGTTGCCGATTTAAAAAAGAAAAAAGAATCTTTGATGACAACTTATAGATATCATCTCAAAAAATACAAAAATTCTGCTTCCCCTAGTTGATTCATAAAATATTCATAAATGTAACAAATAAAATATACCTATTATAAAAATACAGAAAATTTATTTGTATAAGACATGTGTACAATGAGGATGATATAGGTATGTATAAACAAAGGTAGTGTGACAAAACATGTCTTGAAAAGCAATATAGGATCAAACTTACTTTATTCGATTAGCGTGCATTTTTATCATCCAGAATCGCCTTTTCCTTGGCTTCTTTTTTCTTTGAGTAATTAAATAATAATAATATGTGCTCAATGCGTGAGCGTAAGTAGCCAGAGCGAAAAGTGTCCCGTCCGACATGACTTGCTAGCAATAAATTTGACGATTAAATGATACCTGCTCAAACGTCCAACCTTCCAATGCTCTTGGCATGAGTGTTTGCCCAATTATATTGGAGCCAATATGAGGCCGCAATCTTGGTTGCAATTATTG
Organism: Philereme transversata; assembly: GCA_963924445.1. NCBI lineage: Eukaryota > Metazoa > Arthropoda > Insecta > Lepidoptera > Geometridae > Philereme > Philereme transversata. The sequence continues at coordinate 26,607,598 of OZ004346.1, forward strand.
GCCATTCTATTCGTAGCCAACGTTGGAACCAAGTCATAAGCCAATGTGAGGCGCCAGCATAAGATTTAAAAATAATTGGTCCGAGATGGTAGTTTTAACTTATGATTTGAATGGCCTGTCGTTGTAAAACGACACAAAATTTTGCAGCATACTAAAGGAACAACAATCTTAAACGTCAAAGTCAAACATTTATTGCGTACATGTTGTTTTAAATAGGTCTTATAAGTATTTCCGTTTCAAACATGAACCCTGAAGTCATTAAATAATGGTATGACGCCTTTATCGTTTTTCTTATAAAATAGTAAATTGGCCTCCAAGTGCATATCAAGGATAGGTAAATATTGTTTTTCTGTACACTTTAGTCGACGGTAAACCTTATAAAATTGTAGAAACATGATACGGCGAATGACTACTGTGGAAGAAATTCCCTTTTTATAGCCAGGTTTTATACTGAATCAGTAGTTTAGAATGGATTTGATGACGGTGTAAGGCAATAATATGGGTACAAATGACAAGCCATGAGAAGGCCTTATACATAATTGTTTATTTCATTGTACGCAATTGCTCGGTAATCTATCAATCTACTTGTTTTATACATCTTGGAGATGGAACAGCCAAAAGGTATACTTGATGTTAAGAGCCATAACAAAGCATTTCCTTGTAGGTCACGAACCTTAGGAACATGTCCTACGATGCACTGCCCTACATCCATCTACTCGAGGCATTCATAAAGCCTCATGCGCCTGTAATTTCACTGGCACCCATATCCTTCAAACCTAAACAGCAATGCTTTCAAGGAAGCAGAAATAAGTAGAATGGTAAGTAATTCCCCGGGCGAGCACTTTCACAAAGCTACTGTAAATTTTTTTATCGCATTACGATTTACAGTTGAAAGGAAGTATTCATACGGGCTACAACTCGGAGCTTTGTTAGCACTATCATCTCTACGCATTTTACGGCCATACCATCTGAGTCTGCTATCCTTGAGTTTTGAAGAACTTGAATTTACCTTGATGTTATTTTAGGAATTGGTTTTTAAGTTGGTATGGTACTGGATGAGTAAGAAGATTACAGGAAAATGGTGAGGGAACGGAACCCTCATCCATACGAACAGCATACTCTTTTTCAGTCTGAACATTAAAGCTACCTACTCCAAAAACTATTGTTTTTTTTATTTACCACTTAGGTGGCAAACAATCATACGTACGGCCCACCCGATGATAAGTCGTTACCGTATCCTATGAACGTTTGTAGTGCCAACGGCATCATTCGCATGTTGCTGACCCTCTAATATTTATAACACGCTATTTTTGAAGAACCCCACTGTAGTCATTAGAAAACCTCGGCAGGGAGACCATGCCACTATCTAAGTGTATATACTCAATACATTTTGACGACCTCCGTGGTGCAGTTGGCGAATAGCCGGCTGAGATGCAGGAGGTAGCGGGTTCGTTTCCCGCCGCGGAACAAATGTTTGCATGATCTACAGATATTTGTTCCGGGTCAAGTTGTTTCTCTGTACATGTATGTATTTACAAAAAAAATTTATATAAGTATTCTATCAGTTATCTGGTTCCCATAGTACAAGCTCTGCTTAGTTTGGGGCTACATAGCACTGTGTGAAATGTCCAGCAATATTTATTTATTTATTGCTTTCACATGATGACAAAGTTGTTACAGGTAGTAGGTAGATCGTTTCACATTATAAACCCTGGCAGGGTATAGCAACAGGAAGGCAGACCATATTTTAGTATCTAAGTATGTGGGCGGGTGTTAGCAGGAGGAAACTCCTAACTAAATGACTACATAAGAAGTGTGATGATAAAAAATGAGTATTAAGATCATACATAATATTGATGCTTTTCATTTGCAAGATATTCCCACGAATTTTAAACAGTAAAATAATAATTTTGATACGTGAAAATTAAACGCTGTCAGCTGTTATCGTAACCTACTTTAAACGATTGGTTTTAGAATCAATTTAGATAGTGTACCAAATCATTCAATACAAGGCGTTCGAAGACTGTTGCAAAATTGTATCGCTCCAAAATCTTCATCATGAGAACTTGATTCTGTGCAGCCCCCGTTCTTTAGGAATGGTCAAATTTGCACTAAATTAATCACAATTTCAAAATCATCCAAGTTGTAGAAAGTATTTTTTTTTTAATATCAGCTTTTGCGGCTTTAGTGGCACTGCGGCCATGAGGCCTATTGTACCCTAGTTCATGGGGGCGTTTAAAGTTCACCACTAAGCCTTACAGGCCCTACAGCTCTTATGGAGCCCACTCACATAACGATTTCTTTGCGCAAGTCTAGAAATTTGAATTAATTCTTTCCCTAAAAGCATGTGCAAGTCTTACACAAGCACCACAAGCCAAATTAACACAACACCAAATTTAAACAAATTCTCCCCTTGATTGGGCAAAGAAATCGTTGACGTATGTGGGACTCATTAGAAACTGAAGGTTATTCTTAGGGGTGATAACTTTTAACTCCTCCGGACTAACGATGTGTTTACCCAGATGAATGCTACGTTTACGCATTAGTGGACCACACTCGCCTAACAGATGTAAGAGTGATTCTGCCGCCTCATTGCAGTCTGCAGGTTTGTGTATCGCATAGCCCTAACTTGAACGTGTTGTTGTTAAATCAACAGTGTCCAGTTATGGCTCTGACTATAATGCGAAGATTGAGTGTAGAAAGTAGATAGTGGTAGATAATTCAAAGAGCCATGAGGACCCAGGTTTGTGTAGGCAAGTAAAGTTTTCTTTCTTTATGATAGAAATCTGCCAATCTAAAATTGCGCATCCAACTGTCTTACTTCAAATCTAAAATATCTTCATTGATTGCAATCAGGATCATTTTGAAATGTCTTATTGTGAATGTGAAAACCTTTTATAGGTTTTTATAAAACGTGATGGTAAGTGTAGCTCCATAAAACAAACTAGGGCCATTTCATCTTTCAAATTGTTGAAGCCATTGAGATCTTGCATTAAAGATAACCTCACGCGTGGGAAGTTATAGCAAAGAATACTAACTTTATGGTTATAGCCATGGACTTAGGACAGTTATTTCTAGCAGACTCATTTGACCATTTCAGTCCAATTTTATTCTCACAGATCTGTGCACCTTAAGTAGGTAATCTTTCAATCAAATAAAATTTGTTGACTGTAGGCACAAAGATAAAGCATAGTAATTAAGTAATATTATGTTTCACAGCAATCAACCAGATTATCTGGTGTACACATGATAGTTTTCATCCAGCAAACCTTTGAAGGGAGAGAAAAACATGTAAATATAGTGAATGAATTTGTAAACATGACCTAAAGATAAAGAAAAATGTATTTTTAATTTACCAGTAACAAACTTCACTATTCTAGGATAACTAACCTACATTAGATTTAATATATTAGAACCTAGTTGGAAATACTTGGGGACCCACCACACCACGTCAACAAGATTGACATCTACCACAAAGTTGTCTGAAAGAGATCGCTTTTTATTTTACATTAGACCGCCTATACATTTATTTGTTTCTCATTCTGTTGTATCTAGTTTGCAAGTTCATTCATTAATTCATTTAAATTTGACAAATTTAGATACAAACTGTTGTGTTACATCCGCTATGATTACCTACTGAATGAACTCAACAGTACCAAATATCGGGACACTAGAACTCCTAAATATCCTGTTTTTAACCTACTTTAAAAAAGGAGGAGATACGTTGGAATATATTTTAAGTAAATACCTAGTCGCATGTTCAGCTATTAATATTTACCACTTTGTCCGATATCAACGATTCTTTTTTTGTTAGAAGGGCCACCTCAAGGGTGGGACCATCATAAATTTGGCCAAAATTGGTCATAGAATCCATGAGAAAATCATCACTCTTAAATTTCTAAGAGCAACTGCAAATTTTTCGATTTTGTGTTCTGAATCGTTAAAATGTACCTATGTTAAAAAGTTACCTAACTGTTCCAAAAATAATGTTCATCACTTTAATACCTATACATACATATAGGTTGTAAATACCATAAAACCAGATTCAACTATCGATCATCGATGTTTTATCGATATCGATATTTTATATATCACATCACTAGGGGTGGGCCTAGCAAACTTTTTGCAATAAAAAAACGGGACCGAACATCCTGCTCAAATAAGTAACAGACGCGTACTTTCGAAACTAGTTATCTTGATTAGCCTTTGTTCTCGACCTCACACGAAATAACGAACAACTGACTTCATGTTAAACTTACTAAAAACTAACTAAAAACTTACCATAAAATCATAAAATCCTTATACTTTAGTGGTAGAATGCGTTATCCTTCCACAATATTTTTTTAAATTAAACAAAAACTATTTAGACACTGGCGCTGGTGTTCCAACGCATAGCGTTCACTGCACTGAATTACGAACAAATTACGAAATTAGATTAAACTTTTAACTGAAAAATAAATCAAAAAGTTTTTAAATTATTGAAACACGTTCGGTTTGCAGCGCGTCGCATTTTTACTGGATTCAATGGATTGAGTCGACCCAAAGATATTTTTACCTGCCTTGGGCAAAAAAAGTTTTGTTTCTGTATAGAACTTTTCTTATCGAATAAACCCTATGATTAATGATATAGAGCCCAAAATTCCTTGTAGTTTTTAAATTGCATTAGTGTGATAGTAGCTGTGAATGAATTTATAACTTATATTTATGTGTTAAGGTTGATTATTGCAAAGTTTCAACATTAAAGCTCCTTGCGCTCAGCTTCGCTTGTAGATATATTTGTGGGCAGTTGGTCAGAGTCAGTGGTTCCTAAACTTTTTGTAAGTTTATTGAATAGTTATGTAATGATAACCATGATCGTCAAGTTTTATCGTCATCACACTAATATCACTAGTGATTCGCCCCGAACTGAGATCTCGCGATTCTCCCAAATAACAAAATAGATATTATTCTTAGGGCGACTTGCACAACGACGATGCTTAAACGTATTTAGGAGCTAAATATTTATTTATTTATTTTATATAATTATACTTATTAATACTTAGATTCAGTTGCATTTGTACCGTATATTATAGACTAATTAACATAGTGAATGTGATGAAAGGAGTTGTCAAATCATACAAATACGTCAAATTTAAACATGTTTAGTCACTAAATACGTTTAGTGATCTTTGTGCATGCCAGCCTTAATTATTGGCTTATAAATTAGGTCTTCTTCTTAGCGTGTCAAGAGTTTTACATTTCTAATGGTTCATAAATTAGGTAGTGCCACGAAATGCATAACCAACTTACTTGACTTACAGTTTCATTAAATTAGAGGTAACGGGGGTTCATGTAAATTGGTTACCCTTTTTAGGGGTAGAAATTACAATTATTCTGGGTTTCAGACTTTTCCCTATATTTGTGTCACTAAAGCTTCACGCATACCAAATTTCAGCATTGTGGGGTCACTGGTGTACCCTATGAATTTTGTCAAAGTTTTGTTTTTATTATGCCTAATAACTCAATAACTACAAAGATCAAACTAAAAATAAAAACGGGGTTGAAATGTACAAACCTTTCACTTGACGTCCCATTTGATCTAATAGCTTCATTTAATTTTTTTTTATCCCTCTTGAACCCCAATATCTCAACAACCCCTCAACATTTTTAGCTCATTTAGTCACAACAAAATTGTGTCATCACTACCTACCTATGTATCAAAATTTACGATGATAGGATCGACGCTTCGAAAGTTATCCTCGGACAAACAAACATACATACATACATACTTGCATACATACTGTTACGAGCTGAGGGTTCGGGATAAAATAATGGGAATCGATCCAACCAAAATAACACGTTTATTCAACACGATAACGATGAATACACGAACTTGGTCACTCGTAATCACAACACACTAATTCACACCACAGTTGCACCACTTAAAGTCACCGAAATGTTCACACGTATAGCTGAATCCAGACTGACTCGGGAGCAACTACTGTTCACGCGAGACCCTTCCCACGTCAGTCCTCCAGGGCCTCGCTGAGACTCACTCACTCACTTAGACTCGAGACTGACTCAGACTGACTGTCCGGCCATCTCTCCGGCCTATTTATATCGCACACATTTCGATTGTTCGAGAACTATGTCGATCCTTCCAGGAAAGGGTCGGTCCCTCGACACAATGGCCACTCCCCATTCTGCGAAACCACAAACAATAGCAACAATAACACAGCAAGACAAAAGCGTTCGAGAAGGTTCGATTATTACTCATTGTTTAACAGCCTCGGCGTAACACTGCCCCCTCCTAAAACATGCTCGTCCCGAGCATTCTTAGCCCCATTATCGCGGCAGCTGATCAACACGAACAATTTTAGGCGCACCTCGCGCTGAAGATGTAGCAACTAGAGGAGCCACATTGCCGTCTCCAGTACTTCAGGACACCCAGAGTCCCTTTCTCATCAGCGATCCCAATTCCAGCCTCCAAAACACGGCTCTCATGATTTCTATCTGTTCTTTCACTTCCTGGAATTCCTTTCCAGATGAACCGAACGATTCCCTCATCAGTCGAGCACGCTCTTATGGCCAACGTCGCTGATCTTCCTGTTGACGACGCTGCTCTTCTTTATCCTGACGTCGCTGTTCCTCTTGCAACCGAGTCTGCTCCACCTGTTCACGTCGCTGTTCCTTCTGCAACCGAGCCTGCTCTTCCTGCTGACGACGCTTCTCTTCTTTATGCTGACGGCGTTCTTCCTCCTGCAACCAAGCCTGCTCTTCTTGCTGACGACGCTGCTCTTCCTTATCCTGACGTCACTGTTCTGCCTGCAACCGAGCCTGCTCTTCTTGCTGACGACGCTGCTCTTCCTTATCCTGACGTCGCTGTTCTTCCTGCAACCGAGCCTGCTCTTCTTCCTGACGTCGCTGTTCTTCCTGCCAACGTCGCTGCTCTTCTTGTTGACGACAAAGCATGGCCATAATAGCAGCAAGATCGCCTGTCACAGGAGCTTGTCCCACGGATGATGATGATGATGATGATGCTCTAAATGATTCGGTGGCGGCTGATTCCATCTCCTTCGGCTGACGACTCTGCCGAGCTTCTTGAACCGGAGAATCTCCAAACCGCCTTTCATCCATTTCCTGTTGTCGTTGACCTCTCGTCCTGACACCGTCCACGTTATCCATTGGTAGAACCGGCATTATTTTATCCCACTTCTGACACCAAATTGTTACGAGCTGAGGGTTCGGGATAAAATAATGGGAATCGATCCAACCAAAATAACACGTTTATTCAACACGATAACGATGAATACACGAACTTGGTCACTCGTAATCACAACACACTAATTCACACCACAGTTGCACCACTTAAAGTCACCGAAATGTTCACACGTATAGCTGAATCCAGACTGACTCGGGAGCAACTACTGTTCACGCGAGACCCTTCCCACGTCAGTCCTCCAGGGCCTCGCTGAGACTCACTCACTCACTTAGACTCGAGACTGACTCAGACTGACTGTCCGGCCATCTCTCCGGCCTATTTATATCGCACACATTTCGATTGTTCGAGAACTATGTCGATCCTTCCAGGAAAGGGTCGGTCCCTCGACACAATGGCCACTCCCCATTCTGCGAAACCACAAACAATAGCAACAATAACACAGCAAGACAAAAGCGTTCGAGAAGGTTCGATTATTACTCATTGTTTAACAGCCTCGGCGTAACAATACTTATATACAATGCCGATTTGCCCAAGTTGATTTGGAGATCTCGCTTCGCACGATCAATAAATACGAAAGTTTGGATGTTTGTTTGTTACTCAATCACGTCGTAACGGCTAAACCGATTTCGATGAAATTTAGTATGTACGTCGATTATAACCTGCATTAACATATGCTACTTTTTATCCCATGAATCAGGTCCCATGAGATAAAAATGGGGTGTCAAGTCAAGTTGCAATAGCGAGTCAGCGTTATTTCTAGGTTACCTACACATTTAGTAGTAACTAGTAACACGTACGAAGTCGCGGGCAACAGCTATCTACATATATGACCAATTTTAATGTGTAATTTTTTATTGTAAAAAGCTCCTTCAGTAATCAGTAATTTGCGATGCTCGTAAAGGGCAAACAAGTACCTATAAAGTGCCCTTACTTAGTTTAAGACCATGTTATTATGGTACACATGCTTATGCAAATAGATATCTTGTATCGTAATTTTTTTTGTTTAGCTTTGATGTATTGTAAAGATTCTACAAAAAAAAGTGTTTGTGCTTGATCACTTATCGGTAATTAATTACAAAATACTTATGTAATTTAATACTCTGCCCCATCCCAACACTTTTTATTGTTATTTCTAGATTTTACGACTTATTTTGTATCTTTGTCGTTTGTTAACTATGTATTTGTATCAAAATAAATGTAATAAAAGTCTATCTACTTTTTAACAAAACTGGAATACTTATCTACAGACCTACCAACATTGTCCCCACCTCCTCAATGCATATGATTTCCTCTGGGAAGATTGAATTACTGAAACTAAAAGAAATGTCCTACATAATTGACAATGATTGATGAAAAACTATTTTCGGAGCTTGAAAGGTTCGACTGCTAAGATTTAAACGCAGCTGCTTCGTACGCTTCTTGCATTATGAATGAAATTAGATTGTTAGAATTAACTGAACTGGCTTGGTTACCTACGTTTTTTAGTTTAAGTACCCTAGTACTTACATATGTACTTATTATTTAGTTATTATTGTAGTTATTATTTAGATTCATGTAGTTTTCATTTATGTAAGTTTTATATTTTTTATTTTTATATAATTAGTATTAGTATGTATGTACATGTAGTATGTCAGGTACACCCCAGGTAATGTCTACACAGTCCATTCCATCCAAAGGTTGTCTGGTAGAGATCGCTAATTAGCGATAAGACCGCCAATTGTATCCATAGATTTACGTAGTAGTTTTTTTTTATATGTATTTGTTTCGTGGTGTGCAATAAAGTATTATCTAATCTAATCTAATCTACTTAGGCACCTACCTTTCCTGTAATAGATTTCACTGAAATAGCAATAGTATGAATTGATTTACGTTATTAAAAATTATGTAATTAAATAGAGTACCTATAACCTATTAGTAAATAAATATTTCTCTTCAGCTGGTCTACACAGAACTGCTCTAGAATTGTCATGCCGTGTACACATGCTTTGGGAAACAATCTATGTCTAAAAGTTGACAATTACATTTTGTATCTGATTGATTGTATTCTATTTTGTGTGCCTTATTATATAAATTAAATTAAATTACTTGTGTCAACTATTAAAACGCTCCAACTTCTAAACAAACCACACAGATTATAAGTATTAAAAACAAAATTAAAAATTTTGCGTTAGTTTACAAGCTGTGTATTTTGTCTAATAGGTACCTACATAAAATTAAATTAAAGCATTGGATTTAAATAAACACAGACTATTGTTATGGGTCACTGGTAAACTTATTCCTGTAGTTTTGTCGACTGTTTTTTTTTACAATAAAAACTCATATTATTCTATAAAAATGTCGACATTTTGGTCGCATAGGCACGTAGTAGTTATCATTATATTATATTCTGTGACTCAGGGTCCAAACTTGAGGTCCGCTGACCTGGTCCCAGGCCACAGAACTGGTTTTAAACGTACATTATAATAACGGCTGTGAGCTACGAATTAATCGTGCAGTATCCCACAATCTGCCCTCTCACTGGTTGCGTCTTGGGCAACCAGTGAGACGAGACGAGACGAGACTCGTGGCGCAGATAGATACCTAGATAGATAAAACTTTTTACAATTAAAACAATAAAACCTCCTAAAAACACACTTTTTTATACGACCTGAAGATGGAACAAGCATATGGCCCACCTGACCATAGCCTATATCAAAGTCTTGCCTCGTAGGTCACAAACGTGCCCTACGATGCACTGCCCTGCGTGTGTCAACTTGAGGCATGTACCTACAGGTGCAAAGCCTCATGTGCCTGTAATTTTACCGGTAACCATACCCTTCAAACCGAAACACAGCAATGCTACTTGACGCCAGAAATAGGTATGGTGGTAGTACTTCCCCGGGCGAGCCCTTTCACAAGGAGGTCTACTACTATTATCAAAACAAATTAAACTTATACCTACAATATTTTAAAAAATCAAGACACGTGGAAATACAGGTGGCGGTCGTATCGCTACAAGCTATATCTTCCAGACAACCTTTGAATTGACTGGATTTCGTGCGACCGTTATAGGACAGTAGTTTTTATAAATTAAACAGCTACTACGGTGCAGCGGGTGTATAGCCGGCTGAGACGCAGGAGGTTACGGATTCGATTCCCAATGTTTGCATGATCTACAGATACTCATTAGTTCCGGGGCTTGGTGTTTCGCTAAATATTATAAGTACGTACAGTAGTCTCTGTGATCCGGCACTTCAGTAGTCCGGTACGGCCAATAATCCGGCACCCTCCGCTCACGCCTCCATCACCCCTCCCTACTCCCGTTTCGCGCTTGCGCACATAAATATTTTGTTTACATGTTATGATTTTTCTGTACAATCCCATAATCCGGAACCCCTAGTTTCGGATTAGTGAGGTTACTGTATTTACAATGTATCAGTTATCTGGTTCCCATAGTACAAGCTCTACTTAGTTTGGGGCTAGATAGCGCTGTGTGAAATGTCCAGCATTATTTATTTATTTTATTTGATGATGATGATGTGAGTTCCGATGTGTCGGAAATAAATAAGACTCATTAATTTCATTAAATTCTTTATTTAATCTTCTACTTAGAACTAAAAACAATTCATTAATAAAATTTAAAAACCTTTTTTAAATAGGTTCTTGTATTTAAGTTTATCAAAAGATTTGAAAAATGGCTGCTAATTGTCTGTTCAAGGTCTTAAACTAGAACTAGATGAAGTTTACATATAAAGCGATGTCATAAGCGCAGACCAAATAAGAGACGTAAGGCGAGGACGAGGCGAAGACGTGACGTCCTAATTTACTTTCATACATACTAATAACATAAATTCGAAAATAACTCTCTGTTTGTTACGTATTCACGACTAAACAGCTGGACCGATTTCGATGCAATTCGGTATACAGATAGATTATAACAGACTATTTTTTTCGCGACTGCGCAAAAGGAGGGTAATGTTTATGCTGACAAACCACACGGGCATAACTGCGGACGGGTCAACTAGTAATATTATAAATTCGAAAGTAACTGTCTCTGTCCGTCTGTTTGTTACGTATTCACGACAAAACGGCTGAACCGATTTGGATTAAATGTGTTATATAGATATGACAGGGATTGAGACATATGCTAATTTTTACCCGACTGCGCAGGATGGTAGTTTTTTTTAACAAACCACGTAGGCAAAGCCACGGGCGGAAGCTTGTTTTAACAAAAATCACCAACAAATTATATAATTCCTGTCTTTTCTGTACGTTTTGCTTATAGCTTCTATACATTTTTTATGAATCATTATAAATACGGGATTTATCGGGAAACCGAAATTCAAATTAGTATTGAACCGAAACATTCTCGTAACACCGATAAAACGGTACGTAATAAATCTGTACTATAATAATGATTGAAATAAATCAACATTTTCTAAGTAAATTTTATTTGAAAGTACATTAAAGGGACGTTACGTCTTCGCCTCGTCCTTGCCTTAAGTCTCCTCCGTCTATACCATCCTCTCTTAGCCTTAAAGTAAGTTCTAGAATGATCCTTATGGATTTAAGAGCTCTTAGGAGGAGTCCAGGCCTCAATTTTAGGGGGGCAAGTGCTGTAGGGGATGTATTGGCCGGTCGTACCCGACATGTTCTCAGTGGAATCTAACATCCACTTGTATTTGGGACGGCTTGGGTCCTGAAAGTAAAAGAAAAAACGAATTATCATCATCATATGAGCCAAAGGAATACCACTGCTGTACCAAAGTCTCGAACACCACCGAAAAGTTGCAAGCCCATAGACCTTTTACAGAATACATTACAGGGAATGTGCCCAGGAACTATACGATCTGATCCCGCCATCTCTCTTCTATCAAAGGACAAGCAGGCGCACGGCTCAGTACCATCCGTACCTGGGCCCCAATTCTACTAAACCAATCGCTTCACTATGACTATGATATCGTCGAAAAATCGCCACTATAGATACCTTTTGGTATTCTAAGAACACAATCTTTTTTCAATGACCGCCGTTGCTATGACAACCCCATTGAACATTTGGTAGCATATGACAGGAGTAACAATCATAATCGTTTAATAATGGTATGGCTCCATAATAGTTTTTCTTATAAATTAGCAGAATTGGGCCCCTGGTTGATATTCCATCCATTCACACACACCGTTTTGGTTCTACGTTCATGATGCGTACAGCTAAGGTATGGAACCGTCGTCTGTTTTTCTAAAGAATACAATTACAAGTCTTTAAGGTAAGAGTGAATAGGTTTCTTCTAGATCTTCGCGCTTCATCTTAGACCACATCATCGCTTACCATCAGGTGAGATTATGGTCAAACGAAGATCAATTAAAAAAAAACTTAGGCCTCCCTCTCAAAATAAAAACCAGAAGCTATGAACGCGCCTAATTGAAGCGTCAAAAACGACTCCAAAATAGAGTATTTTCTCTATACTGAAGCCTCCCCCATTTATTTACAAAGCAACCGATCTTGTGCGGCCTGCACTCAACGACTCCCAGCCACCTCTATCAGGTCGTCTTTCGTACGCTGCGCTTTCCAGTACGTGGTCACTCGAGAACCTTTCTGCCCAAACGGCCGTCAGTTTTCCGAGCTATAATGCCCACTGCCGCTTGAGCCAGCTCCTTTGTGCTATGTCGGTGACCTTGGTTTGTCTACGAATCTCTTCATTTCTGATTGGATCCTGTAGAGAAACACCAAGCATAGCACGCTGAGCGACCTTGAGCCTTCTTATGAGACCCATAGTGAAAGACCACATTTGTGTACCATACGTAACACACATACATATGTAATGTATGTGTATGTACAGTGACGGAATGAAAATACACATTCCCTTGTCAATACATCTATGAAAATCTAATGTATGTTCACAAAAATATTAATTTGTTTAAGAAAAATAGCGATAATCATAATTTTAATACTAGAAATAAAGATAAACTCGCTGTTGCCACTTGTAGACTCCATAAAGTTGGTAAATCGTTTAAAGGGCAAGGTGTGCGCTTTTATAACAAACTCCCAAGGGATGTACAAAAATTGACAATCAACAAATTTAAAAACGTAATTAAACAAAATCTTTATAAAAGAGCCTACTATAAAATATCGGATTATTTAGATGATAGAGAAGCTTGGGATTGAAATTACTCCAACTCGTTCAAAATGTTACAATTTAGACGTAATTTATTTTCTGTATTATGTATTGTAAAAGGATCATTAAAAAAACAACCAGCCTTGTTTCTTGCCTTTCTTTCCTGGCTTGGTCGCGAAGGAACAGGCAGTAAAATTGACGTTTCAAATTGATCCTTGTGATTTTAATGAATAAAAATATTTGACTTTGACTTTTTGACTTTAAAAAGGTTTGTCAATTTTCACATTGATTCGTTCAACGTATCGCGAGTACATATTACCTTTTGAAACTTTGTTACAGAATAGACTGAGTTAGAGAAAATAATGTTTAACTTTTCCTTAATAAAGTTCAAATTTATTCCGATCAAAGTTGTGTGACTATTTATCTTGTCAAAAAGAATTAATTGATTCTTGCATTATTGGTGCAAGCGAAAACCGACTAAGGTGACGAACCTTTTCATTCCGTCACTGTACATACATCAAAAACGAATTAGCGCCTTCAGAATTCATGGATAAAATTAAAATCCACACTAATATTATAAATTTGGAAGTAACTCGGTCTCTCTGTTTATTACGTTATCATGACTAAACGGCTAGACCGATATCGATGAAATTTAGTACACAAATATGCTCCTCTTTTTGAGTCGTGAGTTAGGTGGTAAAAGCTTAATACTTACATGATGGGGAGGCAGATCAGTTTTGTAGTGAAGCCATCCAAACCACTCAGCGGGGACCTGAAATAGTATTAAAATAATTGGTCATTTTACTTAGAAAACTTTCATGATTGATTTCAAACATTATTATAAATACGGGATTGATATTGTTACGAGCTGAGGGTTCGGGATAAAATAATGGGAATAGGTCTGACCAAAATAACACTTTTATTCAGCACTAAACGATGAATACACGAACTTGGTCACACGTAATCACAACACACTAATTCACACCACTGTTGCACCACTTAAAGTCACCGAAATGTTCGCACGTATAGCTAAATCCAGACTGACTGTCCGGCCATCTCTCCGGCCTATTTATATCGCGCATATTTCGATTGTTCGAGAACGATCTCGATCGCTCCAGGAAAGGGTCGGTCCCTCGACACAATGGCCACTCTCCATTCTGCGAAACCACAAACAATAACAGACAAAAGCGCTCGAGAAACCTCGATTACCATTCATTGTTTAACAGTCTCGGCGTAACACTGCCCCCTCCTAAAACATGCTCGTCCCGAGCATTGTTAGCCCCGTAATATCGCGCCAGCCGATCAACATGAACAATTTTAGGCGCTCCTCGCGTTCCCTTCTGAATTCGGTATGTGACGTCATTGATCCTGGTCAACACACGGTATGGTCCATCCCATTTTGCTTGTAGTTTAGGGGATTTTCCCTTTTTCCGTATCGGATTGTGCAACCAGACCTGTGACCCCTCATCAAATCGCAAGTTGTTTGAATTTCGGTCATAACGGGTCTTCATTTTCTCAGACATTTGTTGACCAGTTAGTCGAATGTGTTCATTTATGTCGTTCATTTTATTGCGCAGGTCGTTTGCATAATCTGTGATGGCACGCGGAGAATCTGGAGGAGTGCCAGTTATCAGGTCTGCAGGCAACCGCAGTTCTCTTCCAAAATTTGCCAACGCAGGAGTGGCGCCTGTACTCTCATGGACTGCACTTCTGTATGACAGTAAAAACGGCTGTATGTGTTGGTCCCAATCGTTTTGCTTATTTTCGACCACTTTGGCCAGATATCTCTCCAATGTCTGATTGAATCTTTCCACCATTCCATCAGACTGAGGATGATAAGAAGTGGTTCTTGTTTTATGAGTCCCCATTATTCGGCATGTCTCCTGAAATACTTGTGATTCAAAATTCCTTCCTTGATCACTGTGAATTTCCAGGGGAACTCCAAAACGACAGAAAACTTCGTGGACTAGTTTATCTGCTACCGTCGAAGCTTCTTGATTAGGAATGGCGAAAACTTCGGGCCATTTCGTGAAGTAGTCCATAACGACCATGAAGTACTTATTTCCATTTTTACTTACAGGGAATGGTCCTGCAATATCCAGGGCTATACGCTCCCATGGGGCTCCAACGTTATACAGTTTTAGTGCTCCTCTGCTGCGTGCATGGGGTCCTTTCACTGCCGCACAGGTAGTGCATTTTCGGCACCAGTCTTCAACATCTTCTCTACAATGTATCCAGTAAAACCGCTCCCTTATTTTTAACAGTGTCCTTTTTACTCCCATGTGGCCTCCCGAACATCCTTCATGGTAGAGTTGTAGCACGTTAGGGACCTTGGCTTTGGGAACCACCATTTGCAGATGACAGTGATCTCCACGAGCGTTTTCCCATTTGCGACACAGCACCCCGTCGTGGATAACCAGGCTCTCCCACTGTGCCCAATAACTCTTCGTTGTTGAACTCAGAGCAGCAATGTCACTCCACAAAGGCTTAGTGCTACCCGCTGTGATCCTTTCAATGATGGGTTTAAGGTCTTTGTCATCCTGTTGTGCCTGCTGCAAAGTTTCTTTCCATTCGTCACTTAGATCCGTTCTCAAACTTCTCAACAGCCTGACGGGCACCGCTTCTTTAGGCTTCTCTTCGGCACAATGTTTCCAGTTTTCAGGGCATGGTCGTCGTGATAACTCATCCATGCTCTCTTCTCTTTTTGGGCAATTTGACTTCAGATGCCCTTTCTCTCCACACCCGTAGCATCTAGGACTAAATTTTGGACGATTGTACCCAGTATAAGAGTCCTTCACTTCTCTGATGTGGTGAGCTCGGTGGTCCTGACGCACGGCCTCCACCTTCTTTGGGCAGCTTGACCTCAGATGTCTTCTTTCTCCACACCCACAGCACCTAGGGCTAAACTTCGGACGACTGTCGTGAGTGTAAGAGTCCTTTACTTCTCTGATGCGGTGAGCTCGGTGGTCCTGACGTACAGCCTCCACCTCCAATGCATGGGCCAAGGCATTTTTCAAAGAATCAGGATGTCCAAGCCTTACAGCAGCTCTCACTTCCAAATCACGTATTCCGTCTACGAATGCCTGAACCAAATAACTGTCAAGGGGTGCTGGAGAGGTTTGGTATGCCTTTCGAACCAGCTTTTCTATCTCAAGAGCCCACTGCTGTAAATTCTCCGAGTTACGCTGGCTCCGATCCTTTAACTGCGCTCGAAAAACATGTTCCAGATGTGCGTCACCATAGCGTGACTCCAGTGCCTCCAATAGCTGTTCATAGGTGAAATCCTTTCCAAGAGCCTCTAAAACCGTAAGTGCCTTATCACGAAGGCCCAGTGTTAAAGCCGTCATGGCCTGTACCGTTGTCCATCCGTTGGCCTTGACCACAGCCTCAAACTGAATCTTGTAGGCTGACCACGAAGAACTTCCATCATATGGTGGCATTTTAAAATCTCGCGCTGAAGGTGTACCAATTGTAGGAGCCACATTGCTGTCTCCAGAACTCAGGGCATCCAGAGCTTTTTTTATCTTGGCGATCTGAATTTCAACTTCCGACATACGGCTCTCATGATGTTCTATCTGTTCTTTCACTTCCTGGAATTCCTTTCCAATTGAACCGAACAATTCTTTCATCAGCCGAGCCTGCTCTTCTTTGTCCTGACGGCGCTGTTCTTCCTGTTGACGGCGCTGTTCTTCCTGTTGACGACGCTGTTCCTCCTGCCAACGTCGCTGCTCTTCCTGATGACGACGCTGCTCTTCTTTTTCCTGACGGCGCTGCTCCTCCTGCAACCGAGCCTGCTCTTCCTGATGACGACGCTGCTCTTCTTTTTCCTGACGGCGCTGCTCCTCCTGCAACCGAGCCTGCTCTTCCTGATGACGACGCTGCTCTTCTTTTTCCTGACGGCGCTGCTCCTCCTGCAACCGAGCCTGCTCTTCTTGACGACAAAGCATGGCCATAATAGCAGCAAGATCGCCTGTCATAGGAGCTTGGCCCACGGATGATGATGATGAAGCTCCAATTGATTCGGGGGCGGCTGATTCCATCTGTATCGGCTGACGACTCTGTTGATCTTCTTGAACCGGGGAATCTCCAAACCGCCTTTCATGGACTTCCTGTTGTCGTTGACCTCTCGTCCTTACACCGTCCACGTTATCCTTTGGCAGAACCGGCATTATTTTATCCCACTTCTGACACCAAATTGTTACGAGCTGAGGGTTCGGGATAAAATAATGGGAATAGGTCTGACCAAAATAACACTTTTATTCAGCACTAAACGATGAATACACGAACTTGGTCACACGTAATCACAACACACTAATTCACACCACTGTTGCACCACTTAAAGTCACCGAAATGTTCGCACGTATAGCTAAATCCAGACTGACTGTCCGGCCATCTCTCCGGCCTATTTATATCGCGCATATTTCGATTGTTCGAGAACGATCTCGATCGCTCCAGGAAAGGGTCGGTCCCTCGACACAATGGCCACTCTCCATTCTGCGAAACCACAAACAATAACAGACAAAAGCGCTCGAGAAACCTCGATTACCATTCATTGTTTAACAGTCTCGGCGTAACAATATAAATACTGCGAGGCGAGACGTTATTCGAAGCGGATCGCACTCACCCTGATGAAGGTTCACGAATTTAACCGAAACATTGTCGGTCGAAACACCGATAAGAGGGTACGTGATAAATCCCGTATTCATAATAATAATTGGTCAAGTGTGTGTCGGACCACGCACTGTCAAGGGTTAGGTTAGTACCTATCTTAGTCATTTTAAAATATTATGTTAATTTTGCAGTTAAAATTGGTAATGTTGTACAAACATTTTATTAACTGTTTACAAACCCAACTGTAGTGTAGATGAATTCAAAAATGTATATTTTTTTCAACACACTTGCTCGTAAAATGAGCCTTATTGCATCGATCTTAGGGCCATACACCGAGCTATAAGCACACACGTGCATAATAATATTACACACTAGTGCATAATAGAATTATCCCTACAAAGTTAAGTTAGTACGTAACTGCAAATTATATGCGAGTAAACAGAGCATTTTCAATTTAACCGGGTAATACAGTTTTGTAACAACAAAGAGGTTTAATGCCGCTGAAAATCCATTTACATTTTTTGGAATAAATAAATGTATCCCTAATTATGACGAAAAAACATTTATTATTATCAAACTATTTATAGTTCACAATAATTTGTTACAAAATATTTGCATTTAATCACTAAAATTATAATTTTGAAGTAGGCTGTATGGCTATATGAAATCAATCACCTTACATTTGGCGCGTGCAACAATATCGTTTTGAAAATTGTACATTCACCAACTGTTTTATTAATTTTATGCTTAACGATTCATGCAATACATGTTTGTTTTTTCCTCGCAAGTGTGTTGAAAAAGTGTGTATGAAACTCGTGAGCAACTTGCTCACTAGACACTCGGCTGATTTACGCACTCGCCTACGGCTCGAGCTGCAACCCACAGCCTCGTGTATAATGAGGAACTTAGCTCACTTGTATCATAATATACTATTACACAACCTCTCGATAACGTCAAATTATATGTCATGTAAACCTGAACGAAAGCAGGTGATTAAATCCCTACGGGTGAGCCGGGAGAAAAGTTGTACTGAACTTCATTATGCCCTCGGCGGCATAATGTGATTTGAATTTGGAACCTCATCTGTATTAAAATTTGAACCAATGAAACTCACACAATAAGGACTTATTTGCGAGTCCTAACCTCTGCACAGAATGCACCAACCTAGATTTGGTTTTTATTGTCTTGCAAAAAGTGTGAAAAGTAGAGTATTCTCCTCGTGGATAAAGCTGTCTGCATCTTGGATGTGCTTATATCCTTCTCTGCACTCAGGATTCTCTAGACAACTCTAGAATCCTTCGTTACGTTCGGGATTCAATATAGTATCTGTGACGCAAGACACTGCTTTATCCCCTCGTTTTATAATCTACTATTAAGTGTGGGTTTTTATTTGCTCAGTAGCCTTCATGACTACGTCAGAAGCCTATTTGATATCCGGGAAGACAGGGTAGCAGTATTCTTTTAGCAGGGGTCATTCTTTTTAACAGTGCTCTTTATAACAGGTATGAGGTGACTTCTCGGAATGAGGCAACTTCAATATCCACAAGCTATAAATACATAATATCATGATTATTGTGGTGATATGAATTACCTGGCTACCATCATACTGCATATGGTACTTAGGATTGTACTCGATCCAGCGGTTTCTGCTGTAGAAGTAGCGAGGGTTCTCATAATACTTATTGCCGTATTTATCTTCACCGACAAGGTTGCCATCTTTGATTTCATCTTGTCTGAAAAATTATAAAGGACTGTTGGACAACTGTATACATGACTGTGTATGAAAAGAAATGATATTATCTGATCTCAATGATTTTTAGAATGTTATACAATTAACAAATAGGTACAGGTTTTATTTGTTATAATATTTTTTTTTAATGTTATTTGTGAGGGAACAGGCTTACCGCCCACCTGATGGTAAGCGGTCACCATCCCCTATTGACACCGGCAACACCCGGAGTATTGTCGATGCATTCCCTACCCTGTACAAACCTCTTTACATTTCTCTTGAAGCGTACCATGTCGTAGCTTAACGGGAAAACCTAAGATGGTAGCTCATTCCACATCTTGCAAGTATGGGGTAGAAAAGATCGTGTGAAGCGCGAGGTGCGCGATACCCAATTGTCGACGATATGTGGATGAGCTTTATTACATTGTCGAAAAGTTTATTATTTACATTTAGATACTTACAAAACAACCTAAGCCATAACGTTAAGAGCTAGTTCCACTTATCTACATAACAAACATACATATAGATATGAATGTACGTACATTTGTGTGAAACAAATCTATCTCATGTGTTTAGGTAATCATGTGTTTAGGTAATCATTGTATTGAGTAATGTGTGTGTGCAGTTTGTACATACAATGCAGTGTTGATGGGGACCGCGGATGTTGTTCAAAATTCGTGATTTAAGCACCATTTTGAGTTTATTAGAAATTCTGAATGGGGCATACACTCGTAGTCTAGGAAACTTAATTTAGTTTGATAACTAATTTATTTTTATGCATTACGGTATTCTTAGACGCTATATAGTATTCTGTCTGCTTTATATCATAAACTAGTAGCCGAAACCTACCCTAGACGCTTTTTCCAGCCCTAGACTTATCAAAACATAACCTTACCCCGAAAATTACATAATACAATTTTTATTACTTACCTGTACAGTTTATACAGACACCCCCTAATACCACCATTCTGGCGGATAATGGTGAATAAATTCACCAATTTATCAAACGCCAAATACTTCGTCACAGACATTTTTCGAGTTTTTTGTCCCAATATTTTGTGATGACTTGACTGACTACTTCGTTCGTTTTGACATTGATTGATTAGATAAAAACAGACAACGTCAAAAACAGCTGATTGGTGTTGTTATCGCTGAATTTTTAATTCTACTACGAATTTTACGTTCTACTATTCCTACCACCAATCTTATGTTTGTTTTAGAGAATACGCTCTTTGCCCTCTACGCTCAAGCATCCCGATTCAGGATCTGTCATAATAAAAAAGTATTGTATATGCCATAGATTTGCCTGTCGTACTACGCCATTTCACCATCAGCCCCCCTGCTGCTGAGTTCGACTTTTCGCACGATCTTCATGGTGAGACAGCCACCCAGGGCATTTATTTTAATAGAAATGCCCATTACCATTTAACCATAGGAAATAAAATTATTTTTTTACTTCACGTGCAATGAACTCACGTTTTTGTTCCAAAATAAAGTTATTTGATTTGAAAGTTAAAAAAAATATTATTAGAGCCTATTTTAAAAATGATGTATAGAAAAATTGACCACACATGTTAGCTTACTTTATTTTATTTACAAATCGTTAAAAATATTTGTCAGCAATCTCTTAGTTCACCTTTAGCTTTTTTCTTCTTTTTCTTTTTTATTTTACCTTCAGAAACTTCTTGCATATCTATTAATTCTAATATTTCCGTCTCTCTGTCTTCAGCTTTCAGTTTCTTGTTTTTTTTTGTTTTTACTATTTCACCGCCATCCAAATCATCACAATCAACTGTCATTATTTCTTCTGGATTTCTACCGTTTTCATCATTTATATTTACACTGGTATCCCCGCTCTTACTTTTTAATTTTTCAGGCAAAGAACTTTCCAATTCTACCGGCTGAATCTGTTCATTGCTGCAGCGTTTTCGTTTCTTTTTTTTCTGGACTTCAGGGATTTCTTCTTCCATAGTCATTTGGTCATTACGTTTCTCAGCATTCTGCTTTAACATCTTGGCATGTGTATATCCCTCGTATTGTGGCTGTATCAGAAGCATTTGCTCTTGTTTTTCTATTCTTGCTAACTTTCCTAGTGCTCTAAGTCCATGGCGTGCACCCCTGAGAACAATGAATTTTATTTAGTTTTAGGAGTACATACTTCAAGAACTACCTGCCAAAGAAAAAACATAAGTACATTTTTACAAAAATATGTTGAATATTTTTTATACAAACATATAAAAAAACTTTAGCATGCATTAAAAATTTACCATTAGGTTTTTATCATGTAATCATCTTTTACAGTTTACTCATAAACCACATATACACACCAATATAAAAATTTCAATGTTATTTGAACCTGCAAATTTCCCATTGTTATGGGCGTGCAATTGCCAACTATGCCACTAGTCCATGAGGAATGGTCCAAATCAATAACATTAAAAATTATAACTGACTGTTACATCATCACACTAATATTATAAATGCGAAAGTTTGGATGTTTATTTATTTATTTGTTACTAAATCACGTCGTAACGGCTAATCTGATTTTGATGAAATTTGGTATGTACATAGATTATAACCTGGATTAAAGCATAGACTACTTTTTATTGGAAGCCGCAAGCGGAAGCTAGTTGTTAATAAAGTTTTAAAGACTAACACAGTGTATTCACTAACAGAAAAATGCAATTAGCTTGCAATAGTTATCTAGTTTTTTATCTATATTTTTTGGAACTTTCATCATTTTATATCTATGTCAGCTCCAGCTCCATAGTACTCTCTTGGAGTCTCTAGTCATAAACCAGCTTTGAAAGTGAAAATCCTTACTTATGAGCTGTCCGTCCTTCACATGCCGCAAACAACTCTTCATCTGTCATTTTAAAGACATCCTTTCTATCTTCATCTTCTGACTCACTCTCTTTAACCTTCTCTGTCTTTCTGCCACCCTTATCATTTGTTAAAACAGCAGTTCTAACAAAGTATTCGGAGTATTGGGCTTCATCGGTTGGTTTTGACCGCTTTTGGTTGAGTTTCCAAGTGCTACTGGTTATGACAAATTCATCGCTGTCCTTCGTTTTAATTTTCTTTGTCTTCCCATTTTTGTCTTTAACCTGCAGACAAAGATGTTATGGGGTTAAATTTATTTTATAATACAAGTACTATAATAATGATGTAAATATTAGATAAAGATAAAAAGATAAAGTGTATCATCATAAATAAATAAATATGGCTAGACATTTCACACAGCGCTATCCAGCCCCAAACTAAGCAGAGCTTTTACTATGGGAACCAGATAACTGATAGAATACTTATACAGTAATACGACCTACGCTACCCCGTTTTACGCGAATTCGGAGATACGCGGTTTTTCTTTTTGATGGGCGCGCGCATGCTCTCGCACTCCGCCCTGTTAGTGTTCCGTTTACGACGGGTTCGAACGTGTTCCGCGTGGAATTGTTTTACGTACACAGTGCGTTTTATTGATAACCTCTAATTATGTCATCCAAAAGAATAAAAAATGCATATATTTATATGCAAAGTTGAACCCCGACTTACGAGAATTCGACTTACAAGGTTATCGTTCGGTCCCACCTATCGCGTAAGTCTGGGGTATTACTGTATACTTTTTTTTGTAAATATTTTTGTAATTTTTGTAACATAATAATAATATATAGAAAAACATCCAGACCAGGAACAAATATCTGTAGATCATACAAATATTTGTTCCGCAGTGGGAATCGAACTATTCGAATCGGCTATTCGCCCACTGTACCACGGAGGTCGTCAATCTCATCATCAACTTGTTAATTGCTAAAATCTAAGTGAGAATTTGTCTCCTAATAATCTGTTTTGTTAATTATCTCCAATATTTTCTGGAGCTATGATGAGCCAGCTCTAATAGAACTAACATTTAAATGGTGATATGATACTTCAATGAATAAATATAACAACATCCCAAGAACATGGACAATACATTTTTTAGGATGACTAATTTTATTTTATTTATTAATGAATAACAAAAGGGACTAATAACCCTTAGTATTTCCAGTGTCGATTAAACACAATAAAAATCTATAGTACTAGGAAGCTGTAAATACCTCAACATTTTTTGCAGCTTTATCATACAGAGCAGTCCACCAATGTTCATTGAATTCAGACGCGGGATCGTGACCTACTCCCGTGACACTTCGTTTTAACTTTGGCTTTAGGGCTTCCGAAATACCGTTCTCATGTTTACCGAGTCCTTTGCCTAAAAAGTAAAAATAACAAAAACAATATAACAGAAGCATTAAGTGAAAACGTTTACGTAAATATTCATGATGTTAGAGCTATATAGATAACTTGCTAAGGCTTACCATCTGACCAACCGTATTTCTCGAGCTGCTTTCGAGCAAAATCCATGATAAAATAAATAAATTTGTGTTTATTTATAAAAATACATGGTAGCCATGAAAATTAGACATAACCTCAAAAATCTAATGTCAAAATCACATGGCTGGCATCGAAGTATGACAGATGTCACTTAAATATTCCGTTTTACGTCTAGGTGTCCTATAACCACATATTAATTTTTATAAGTTTAACCACGGTGCACGCACCGCAAGTTTTTGTGAAAAATCATGCGGCTGTAGACGACAGTTCTGAAATGTAAGATTTCAGAACTGTCGTCCTAGTCCTTCCAGTCCTTTCTATAGAATCTATTCCATTTCTATTTTCAGCCATTTGCCTCCCACTATTATGCAAAGGCCTCCCCATTCATTCTTAACTTAGCGATAATCTTACGGAAAAGGAATGTATCTTGTAAAATAAAATGCGTTTATTTTATAAAAATAGATATAATGGAATATATTTATAATCAGAGTATTTACACAGAATATAATACACATACTTACATATGAGAATTGCTTGCTATCTATTTATTTAAAACATCATCCAAATCATCCACCGTTGATTCATTATTGCTGCAAAATAATAAATTCAAATTTATTTCACACATTGAAAAAAGAAAAAAAAAAATACAAACTAGCTGACCCACCCCGATCCGCCACGGATTGTTATATTCATTAGAAATATTTATTTTTATATCTTTATATTCCTGTTTTTTAATAACACAGCCCAATTAATTTCATCTTTCATTGAAGCCGTTCCAGAGCCTATTTGTGACAAACTATCAGATGAACAGACAAACAAAAATTCTAAACATGGTCATTTAAAAAGGTTATCTGGAAGCGAAGGCTCTTTAGCATTAAGTTCGCTTTTGTATTAGTTTTTTAAGAGCAATAAAACATTTTCAATCAATTTAAAACTGTACTACACCTTGTTATTACCCATATTACGCAATAAATACAATTTGATTTGAATTTATACAATTTATATTTAGGCACCATAAAGCAGTTTTCACTTTTTTTGTATTAAACATTATCAAAATATTTGCTAATTCTATTTGTAGATTCATCACATTTAAAAAATCTTAATTTTAATCTTTTAGTTCAGCCCTATAGTTATAAGTAGGATCACGCATTGACCTTTCTTTATAAGGCAAGCCATGAGGTCCCTTCGAAGAGTAGTTGTCCATGTAGGGCCAGGACAGCAAGTCAGGTTTGAAAGATTTTAGAAAATACACCCAACAACGCTCTGCTTTCTGTTTCTCACTAGATCTGTAATAGAATGAGCAAAATTTTAAAAAGGGAATTTATAAGGGGACACACAATCCTTTAAAAACTTAAACAAAATCTATTACCACAAATAATATATAAAATAATGATTTAAATTAAAATTAGTTTAAGGCCTAATGAGGGGGTTTTACGGCCATGTTTTTATAACTGCTAACAGATGGCGTTGCTCTGTCATGTTCTGATTACAAAGGATAGTGAATTGTCAATATCCATCGCCATGTCAATATTATTTTTCGAGTTATGTACTTCAAATACAAAAAAATTGTGTTTATTTATCTGACGAAGTGAGATTGTTTTAGACAAATTTTGATATTGTGTCTTTGAGATTTTGGCATATAAATCATATTATCTGGCGGCGTTTTTCCAGACAGCGCCTAGATGGCGCTAGTTGGCACTATTTTTTTCTTTTTTAATCGTATTTATAAGCCCTCATTAAAAATATGTTATAGTCGTGTAGATGGCGCTGTTTGAAGATATTAAAAAATATTATATAAAAAAAATTTCACAAAATCATATGAAAGATCTTTACTATTTATTGTCTTTGACAAACAATGAAGACCTTATAAATAACATAAGTCTCTACAGTAAAACTTTTAAAAGCTGTTGCGTTATAGCCAAAAGAATTTATATACGAAACAAAGTTTTTAATTCTAAAAACATCATCAAATCTACATGGAAAATTATAAAGCAGGAAACTGGCAAAGGTTCCATAAATCGCAGAATAATAGAAAATATAACAGGCTATAAAAATGAAATTCTTACGTTACCATCTGATATTGCTAACCATTTCAATGACTTTTTTGCTCAAATAGCAACAACATCAGAGATCTAATGAATTCAGACATTGAAGCCATGAAATATATTAAAAAGTTTACATTATATAATTCCAGTCCGTTTATGCTTAAAGATATTACCCCGACATGTATTATTAAAATAATTAATCAATTAAAATGTAAAAGTTCATGTGATCTGTGGGATGTGTCTACTCTACTCATTAAGAAAATTAAAAATGAAATAGCATCACCCTTGACAGTTGTAATAAATCAATGTATACATAGTGGTACCTTTCCTGACGCGCTCAAATTAGCAAAAGTGATTCCATTGTACAAGAAAGGTTCTCATTCTGACCCAAATAATTATAGACCTATTTCACTTTTGCCCGTGTTTAGTAAAATCTTTGAGAAATATATTACCAATGAGCTATATTCATTCATAGAAACTAACAATATAATAAATAACAGACAGTTTGGGTTTCAGAGAAATAAGAACACTTCTCAGGCAATAGCCTCTCTTATCGAGAAAATTCTATGGGACCTGGACAGCCGTAAAATCACATACGGCCTTTTTTGCGACTTGTCAAAGGCTTTTGACTGCGTCAGCCATAAAATTCTTTTATTGAAGTTGGAATACTACGGTGTTAGGGATAGAGAGCTATCTATTCTCACGTCGTACTTAGATAATAGCAAACAAATTTTAGAGTGCAATGGGCAAAAGTCCGGAGCACAAAATATTGCAATGGGTGTGCCACAAGGGTCCATTCTAGGACCTCTCTTATTTATCCTTTATGTAAATGACATCGTAGTTTGTGTAGAAAATGAGACGGACATAGTTCTTTTCGCTGACGATACTACTGTAGTAGTAAGTGACAAGAACAGAACAAACCTATGTACAAAATTAGATAAGTTAATATCAAACTTTAAGGACTGGTTCAATGCTAATAATTTAATGCTTAATGTGGAAAAGACCAATATTGTAAAATTTTTTTTAGGACATGGAAATAATGTTAATGATAATTGAATAAATAATATAATTGATAAACATTTCATGACAACTCTTGATCACATTCAATTTCTAGGGGTATATATTGACGATAAAGTAATTTGGAGTAAGCATATTGACAGTCTAGTTGGGAGATTAAAATTAGCCCTATACGCAATAAAAACGATGAGATAACTAAGCGATATAAGTACAGCTAAAATGGTTTATCACGGATATTTCCATTCTATCATGACGTATGGTATCCTTGCATGGGGTAATGCCTCCCAATCAAATAGAATTTTTATACTGCAAAAAAGAGCAATACGTTCAATCCTACTCATGAAAAATCTAGAATCTTGTAGACAAAATTTTAGGCAACTAGAAATTATGACGATGGCAGGAGAGTACATATTTCAAAATCTTATGTATGTAAAATTTCACTTAAATAAATTGGAATTGAATAGTGACATTCATAAATATAATACTAGAAATAAAAATAATATTTGTCTTCCAACACACAGACTAGCTAAAGTTGGAAAAAGTTTTTTATGTCTAAGTGTTAAATTATTTAATAAATTATCACATAATCTGCGGAATACAAGTCATACCGACTTTAGTAATAAAATTAGAAAGATGTTATTGGACAAATCATATTATACGATTGACGAAGCACTTGCTGATGATCTTAGTACACTGTGAATTTATTTATTTTATATATTTTTGTTATATAGTTAAATTATTTGATATTACTATTATTTGAGATGTAAATTTGTACTACATACACAATGTTTTATGTTAGTTTTAAATTAGTTACTTTCTTTTTTATTGTTTATATTGCTATATTGAAATTGTTACTATGTATGTAAAATATTGACTTTTCCAAGTGTACTGTGGTATCTTTGTGGAATAAATGAATCTGAATTTAAATTCAGTCAATTTTTCATGTCTCCTTTACAATGTTAATTTGTTATGTGAAACATTATGTCATTTAATTTATATCATTGAAATTATTATAACGTAAAAAATTATATGAATGTAAGGGATTGCACCGAAATTCAAAATTAAAATGATTGATTGTTTAATTTTTTGTGTATAATGTTTTAACCAAGGGCTGTCACCAGACTTCAGGATCACCATGAAATATTGCAATGGATAAGAACCACACTACTCACCTAAGTTGCTTTGCCGCTCCAGATGAAATTGTGGTTGGCCACAGGCGCTGAGAATGTTGTAGCCTCTCTTGGCCACCCACACTTTCATCTTCGCTCTTTGGGTAAAGGCTTAATATTATCATAGGTACAATGAGTCTAATATAAATGATTACTTACTGTTTATTCAGAATAATATCATCTAATTCTCTGATGTAGTAGTTAGGGTGGTCCTCTAATATGTCCAGCTTGGACAACATTGTCTGGTCAACTTCATAAACCTCTCCTGAAATTATAATTTCTCTTTATTTATTTTGATAAAAACAAGCAGAGTGATGTAGAGATGTACAACATTAATTTAAAATACACATCCCAAATCACATTAACTGATTTTGGAGGTGGATTTACTATCGTTAGCTTGAATATTTATACAGTAATCGATACATTTCCAAAAAAAAAACAGTTTTTGACGTAAATCGGCAGCGCCTTTGCGTCGATAGCACTTTGTCAGTTAACAGGTACGTACATGATGAATGAATATGATTTGATTTACCTATTTTAAACCAGGAGTTTAATTGATATTTTAGGACTTGATATTGGTTGTTAGAAATTTAAATGTTCTGAGGTAATGACTTTGAAAAACCTATTTTACAACAATACTAGCCATTAGCCCTACCCGTGTTTTCATCTAATGTTGTACATAACAAAACACGTAGTATATCAATATTAGTGTCACATCAATCTACTTTTGTAACTAGGTTGTAACGGACAATCAAAGACGGGATAGGATCAGAGCTAGATTTAAATATAAGATGTAACGGTCAAAAGAACGAGATAGCTATATGGAAGTCCCTGTCTAGCCTTTCTAGAAATTTCGATGTAGAAACTTGATTTGTGAAAATGTAGATTACGATCCCTGCACCACAGCTAGGGCGAAAACTAATTTTGTATAAGTATAAACCGATTTGAATTGAAATTTGTGATCATCAAGTACACGATTTATACCTTGTAAACTAGTAACTAAGAAAGAAAACTACTGTCCACTTTGCTACATACCGAGCCTATCATTTGAAGCCTAGGTAGGAACTCTACATAGGTATTAAAGTTACGTTAATAATGCACATTTATATTTATGCTGACTTCTTCCACTACATTAATTATGGTTGGTTAATTACATACCCAGCATGACTCAGCTGGGCAGTGTTCTGGAAACTTCATGACATCATTCTGATCCAAAATACCTCAGTGACTTTCTAATTCTAATTCTAGGGTGGGGGGAACAAAAGATCTGTACTGACGTCCCGCACTTTGGGGTGTATTGTGCATTACCCCCCTTCTAACCTAATCCCAGCCGTCCCAACTCCTTGAACGGAGTAGGACTTTGGGTTAGTGACAGCAGCTTTTCAGGGTTCCCGTGGATGTTGATGTAGTAGCGGTGTTGGTGGAGGATGAGGATTTGATGACCCCTTGCAGACCCGTTCTCAGTCTAGCGTCGTTTGTGGCAGTGCAGTGAAGTATCACATACTCCAGTCTCTTCCTCCCGAAGGAATCTGCGACAAAGTCCACTGTCCGTGGCTCCGGTTTTCAGGAGGTGATGGTTAAGTTCGCAGTGTCTCATGATGATTCCCACCATCATCCTTAGATCTTCGCATTTCATCTTTAACAAAGTGTTTGTTGTTTTTCTGTTTTTTACAGGAACCTTAGTGACTTATGATGAAAATCTTTGATCAGTGTTTGTTACCTGTGATGACATAATGTGGCACAGAAACATGGTATTTCACTGCACTTCATAATAAACTCAAGGTTGCTCAGCGTGCTTTGGAGAGGGCTATGGTTGGTGTTTCTCTACGAGATGCAGGGGCACAAGATCAATCGCTCTGGATTTTTATCTTTTGGGGAGGCCTATGTTCAGCAGCTTATAACTGATATGATGATGAGATTCATAATGGGATAATTATTAAAGTGTTTACCTTTAACAATACTCCCTTTCCCGGGACTGTACAGCAAGAATGGAATGTTATATTTAGTTGCAATTATCAATGGATATTTATTCTTGGTTCTGCCCTCGCCTAGGAACTTGCCAATGCCATTGCTGGGGTCTGTGAGCCAGTGGTGGTTCGGCTCATTGTGTTTTAGCGTACCGTACACAAATACTTTGTGAGACATCTGGAAAAAGCATTACAATTAGAGTTATTTAGGTGAATTTACCAAAAATTACACACTACACAAAGGTAAGCTGGAAGAAAATGCTAATTAGCATTAAGTTCACCTATGTATTATTTTTTTAGTGTAATAAATATTTCTAATCTAATCTAAAAATTATTTTAACTAAGCGATTTCAGTAGGCTGAGTGCGAACATTACGCTCGATGTACTAAAAAGTATAAAATTTTCGAATACCTTATTTTTTATGGAGATATGAACAGCGCTCCTAGCCCCTGCTGAGTTCACATCTAGAAAATAAGGTATTCGAAAACTTTTATAATAACAGTATGAAAGTTCGCACTCGGGTTGCTGTACTTTGTGTGATGCTGTACATAAGAAAGACAAGTTTATGGTAAAGTTTACGTATAAAGAACACGAAAATGCATAAATAGCAGCAATTTACTAAAAATAATGTTTCAAGAAAACTGCCAGATTCAAAATGGTAAGTACTTACGTTTCTGCTTGATAAATAAATGCATCTGAATACAAGTAAATGTGATAAACTGCGTATCATTAATAATATTCAGATAGAGCTCATTTTGCGAGAAAACAATGAAAATACATTAATTGTCAAGATAAATCAGAAACCAATACATACTTATATGTATAGGTACAAAAAACAAAGAAATTAGAAATAAATATCTTGAGTAGACAGACACATAATGAAACACATGATAAATAAACAAAACGTTGGCATAAATTGATTGATTTAACATTGACAGCATTGAGTTGAAGTTGAAGTTTCTCGAAGGTTGCAAGCCTGACAACAAGATTACACAACAAAATGTATGTTCGCTTCATCTACAAAATTCAGTACCTACTGCCACCACGCTCACCTTAACGCCTTCGCTCCGCTGCACGCGCGGCCACCATTCGACGCCCTGGTGTCCATTAGTCCGGGAGCTCCTGTGTTTGCCATCCTCTTCATATGACGTGCGTAAAGCCACAAGAACACTAACTAACTAACACCAAGACGTCGGCCACGTAACGTCTAGTCTGAGAGGCCAAACTGCAAGCCTTAATGGCACTCGGCATCACCCCGTGACTCAGAGATCTCTCTAACGTTAAAGCCAGGGTTAAGTACGAAAGTCCGACCCTTACCCACACTTATCAGACAACAATGGTCGAAGTGTTGAACACCCATGATGATAGATCAGCAAACTTCAGGCAACTTCAGTTCATTCATTCATTGTTCACTTTGTTCAGCTTTATGCAAGTTTTTTTTAATTAGTCGTATTTTTGCGCAATCGTGAGTGGTTGCGTTAGTGTGAAATAAAACCCATTTTTAATTCGTTGTAATCATGTATTACAATCGTATGTGACTGTGGATTTCGTTAAGTGAATACATTATTAATAATTCGGTGTAATATTACATCAAAATCTTTCAAGATGAGGTTAGCCGGAGCTATTTTTTCTAACGTTACCAAAATGTTGGATTTCTATTCCCAGTTCAACCCTTCGCCCCTGTCTATCAAACAATTCATTGACTTCGGTAAGTTTAGTTGATAATAAAAATAACTATTCTTAGTGTAAGCAAGTTCTGCAAGTTTTCGCACCGAATACGATCTTTTTGAACAAGTTTTTGTTTTGATTATCTTTCTAGCAAAACTAGCAATTTACAACGTAATTAACCGGCTGTACGTAATTTTAGGGTAATGTACATACTTCAATGATGTCAGTTTTTTGGTACAACCGTAGTACTTACGAAATAGCTAGGAAGAGATGCTGAAAAATAATTAGGACCATGATTAATTGTATGAAATCTATCATTCTGTCGTATCTCAGTCGTGCCCTAAAATA
This sequence comes from Philereme transversata, assembly GCA_963924445.1. Lineage (NCBI taxonomy): Eukaryota > Metazoa > Arthropoda > Insecta > Lepidoptera > Geometridae > Philereme > Philereme transversata. The sequence goes on from OZ004346.1 coordinate 26,639,813, forward strand.
TACATGTATTCAATTAAAGGTCCACAAGATGAGTCGCCCGCCTCGGCCGGTCTAAAAATTCGATTCCAGGTTTGTCTATTTATTATCTCATAAAGCTACAAACATAGTCTTAAGCACCGCACTCTGTATCTTGGTAAATTTCTCTCCACCCAAAGGTTGCCTGGAAGAGATCGCTTTCAGCGATCAGGCCGCCTTATTTATTCAAGCCTAGTAATTATTTTGTATTATTTCTAATTGTGTGGTATTTCAATAAAGAGATCTATCTATCTTATGAGACCTACTTTCAGAAATCAGAATGTTTATTTGCCAGAATATAGGTACATAAAATTCGATGTTACATTTTGTTGATCCTATATTCTACCATCAGATGGTGAGCAAATATAAATTATTATATAAATTAAATTTAAATTATGTGAATGCAAAACTTATAGGTAGGTACTTCTTCTTCACGTCAATATGGTTATATTATTTTAAACATCAAATGTTGTTTAGGGCACTGCAACAGTGTTATCTGTGATGGTACAAGTATCCCTCAGGATGCAAGAATAAGGGCACAATAGGCTGATTTATGGTTTTTTTTTTCGAATGGTCTGTTCTCGCTGTTGGCCTCGGTTGCAGCATAACCAAACTGCTTATTTATGGTTTCAACTTATACCTTTATACTTACCTGACTGTATTTAGTGATTAATAATACTTGCTTCTCTCAGCTGTGTATTAGGTGTGCAAGTAAATAAATGTCTTTTATTATTATGTTATATTTATTTTTCAAATACTTTATATTTTTTTATTTTACGCGGCGGAAATGCTAAATGTGGAGATGGACTTGTGGGGTAACGAGAATGGATAAAATAAGGAAAGAGTATGTTTCTAAGTAGCACCAGTGATAGAAAAATTGAAGAGTAATAGACTAGCGTGGTATAAGCATTTCATGCATGAGGGAAGAAAATCATGTGACTAAACGAGTGTTAGATTAGAGTGTGGATGGATATAGAAGTAGAGGAAAACCGAAGAAGAGATGGATGGACTGTGTGAAGAATGATATGGGTAGGAAGGAAGTGACCACGGAGATGACGGCTGATAGAGAGATGAGGAGGAGGAATACATGTTGTGCCGACCCCGCATAATGTGGAAAATGGGCAGGAAGAAGAGATTTATTTTACAAATCAGGTAGACCTTCTTAGTCTAGATCTGTATTGTAACATAGGTATTACCGGGGCTGAAGCCAATGAGAAAGAGGTCTGTTTAAGTTGATTATAATTAATGAGAGAGATGGGGTGAGACAGATGGTACTATTGTAAAAATGGTTACAGTACAAACTACAGCAAGAGTAATGCTTATAAAATGGAGCACTGCAGTTACCTATCACTCAAAACCATACACGTCTCTTGAAGGTGTATGCGTTGAAGCACAGAAAAACTTCAGGGGAATCTCATTCCTAATCTGCAGGTATCTTATGGATTGAGATTTAAATTAATCAAAAGAGGTAGATATGTCAGAATCTTTGTCACTTTACCTAGGTAACTTTTAATTAATCATGCTTTGTACACTTGCTTAGAAATCTTGTCAAATTCAACAACTAAATTATTGTAATTTGGTTTTTTATTGAAGTGAAAACTTCTTTAGGCGTGTTGTGCATTTTTTGAGATGGGAAAAAACCATTGAACTCGCGACACTGTTACCGTTACCTACACCTCTGTATATAAGTATGTTGTAATTGTTCAAGTTTTCACTTCTGTCACTGCGGGAGTGCCACTTTTTTTTATTTGATTTGTCAGTGTTGTGTAACATCTATCTATTCAGCCCATATCCACGCAGCTGGGTATCGCCTGTGCCAAGTGCATCCATTACCTTCTTAAGGCACAGCTCACTACATAAACCCGGCACCCGACCCGCCTCGTCGCTCGACGTTCACTCGTTGACAGCGGGTGGGCCACGGGTGGACGCCTCGTTATTACCAGTGAACGCCGCGTGGTCAACCAGTGGACCTCGCGCAATCAATGGGTGGACGCCGCGTGGTCAACCGGTGGACCTTGCGCGGTCAACGGGTGGACCCCGACACGTTAGAAAGAAAGGCTGGTAGAAAGGTAGTAGGCGGGGAGCGAAGCACCGCCGCCGCATTGTGCTCGCGTGAGTCACTCGCGGTCAACGCGTGGACCACGCGGGGTCACCAAGTGGTCAACTCGTCGTCCGCGCGTGAACGGCATACGCCCGAGGCGATCCGGAGGTGATGTAGTGAGCGCACGTCCATACAATTTCGTTGGGTGCCGAGTTGATGTTGTGAGCTGTGACCTTTACAACTCACGCTTAGATAACAAACTTATCCTTATTGATATCCTACAACGTTCTCGTGAAATCCAGTCCATCCAAAGATTGTCTTGAAGAGATCGATTTGAGCGATAAGACCGCCATTTGTATTTCCGCGTGTCTGGCTATTTGTTTTTTATATTGCGTTATCTAACTAATATTATAAATTATCTGTTACTGTCTGTCTTTTCATTATATCACTACGACTCTTTGTTAAACACAGAATGACCGATTTTGACGAAATTTGGTATATAGATAGGTTATGACCGTAATTGAGACATATGCTACTTTTTACACGACTTCCGCAGGAGGGTAATGTTTTTATTGACAAACCACTCATTCAAGGCCGCGGGATGGTCAGCTAAGGTACCTAAGTACTAAGTGCCTAAGTTTAGGGGGCTGATTCACCCACGTCCGTAGGCGAAGACCCTAAACTGAATCCCTACACGTAGTCCCCGGGTGGTGCCAATCAGGTGAAATCGGTGGTAGGCTTCGGCCGTGGCTGATCACCACCCACTGGCCAAATTCGTGTCGCCAAGTAGCCTTGCTGCGTTCCGGCATGGTGGCCGGGGTAGCCACTATAGAGGACGGGTCGATTTGATGGTCGTATTGTTGGCAGACCGACCTGAAACACATTGATCAGGACTCACAGCATCAGAAAGCTAGTCGAGGAGGGTAGCGGGATCCGAGGCACGGTGCACCGCTGGCCGACCGCAGTTAGTAGGGGGCCCAAGTAGCGAGAAAGCCACTCGTGAAAGGCTGCCCCGCCAACTACCGAAAAATCCCGAGATGCGCCATGGTGCCGGTTGGCGACCGGAAGAGAGGGCCCTATGGACATCCTCGGGGGGGCTCGGGCGTCCCCGCAGTCTCCAGACTAGTCCTCGCAACGATGCGATAATCTGTGTGTGTCTGAGGGTCACCAACATGAAGCCTCATTTCACTGCCGTCTTCTAACCTCAACTCACTCCAAAATGAAAATGAAGCACAGAAATAAGAGAACGGTTAAACAGCGGCTGCACTCCCTCTCTCTCAAGGTGCACCTGAGCAATATCCGGGGTCTGCACTCAAATCTCGTCGCAGTCCATCACCACCTAGAGACTGAAAAACCAGCTCTCTTGTTCCTTTCGGAGACGCAGATAGGGTGTCCGTCAGACACAGCGTATCTCTTACCCAGGGTTTACCCTGGAGCACAATTTTAAACCCCGTGCAGGAGTTTGCGTGTACGCTCGAGACGATATCTGCTGTCGGCGTCTTCGTAACCTTGAAAATCCTAGCTTCTCTGTTATTTGGGTTATGGTGGATACGGGCCTGGAAAAAATCCTTTATGCCTGTGTCTACCGCTCGCACAGCGGAGATCAGGAGACGACCAGGCTCACAGCTTACCTCAGTGAGGCGGCAGATGCCGGTCAACAGAAATACCCGACAGCTCAATTAGTGTTTTTGGGGGATTTTAACGCCCATCACCAAGAGTGGCTCTTCCCATACCGATGCACTGACCACGCTGGGAGAGAGACGCGAAAGCTAGCTTTAGCGCTAAATCTCACCCAGCTAGTCCAAGGAGCAACGCGGGTTCCCGATGTTGACGGCCAAACAGCCAATTGCTTGGACCTTCTGCTGACGACTGATCCAGACCGCTACTCCGTTTCGGTTTCATCACCCTTGGGTAGCTCCGACCACTGTCTGGTGAAATCTGTGTCTGTCTACTCTCCGCCCGATTTTAGCCCTAGAGGCAAGCGAAGAGTGTGGCGGTACAAGTCAGCAGATTGGGATGAAATGCGTGCATTCTTTGCATCTTACCCTTGGCAGCAAGTTTGCTTCTCATCTGAGGATCCTTCGGCTTGTGCGGATGCTGTGACCGATGTGCTGCGCCAGGGAATGGAATATTTTATTCCATTCTCTGACGTAGCAATGTCAGGCAAAGCTCAACCATAGTTCGGGGCCGAATGTAGACGTGCCTGCGCGCAGAAGCATGAGGCACTCCTGGCCTGGGCTGAAGCTCGAAACAGCAAAGCCAAGGACTTATCTCAAATGAAGACACTATATAACAAAGCTGCCAAGTCCTGCAAAAAGGCTTTAAGAAAGGCACAATTTGGCCACATAGGCCGAATAGGGAACAAGTTAGCTTCGTACCCATCGGGTAGTAAAGCTTTTTGGTCCCTGGCTAAGTCGGTCGAATTGAACTTTTGTCGCCCCACACTACCACCACTGCTGAGACCTGACGGCACGCTAGCCCACACCGCTGAAGAGAAAGCGAACTTGTTCGCCACTCTTTTCGCGGAATCTTCACGTTTAGACGCTGCAGGCGGGACACCTCCGAGTCTACCTGATTGCGGGGTACTTATGCCGGAAATACGCATTCGTCAGACCGAGGTTCGTAAAACGCTGCGGACTTTGGACGTGAATAAAGCTAGTGGCCCTGATGGGATTCCAGCAATTGTACTTAAATCCTGTGCGTCTGAGCTCGCTCCTGTACTGACACGCCTCTTTCGCCGCTCTATTGAGGCTGGACATGTGCCGAAATCATGGAAGCTGGCTAATGTGCAGCCTGTGCCCAAAAAAGGTAGTCGTGCTGACCCATCAAATTATAGGCCCATCTCGGTCACGTCCATAATTTGTAAGACTATGGAACGTGTTCTGAACAACAGGCTCCTGGCACACCTAGAAGCTAATAACCTCCTCAGTGATCGCCAATATGGCTTCCGCCGAAACCGGTCAACTGGGGATCTTCTGGCGTATGCCACGCATTTATGTAGCGAAGCCATTGAGAAATACGGAGAAGCGCTTGCTGTTTCTCTCGACATCTCAAAGGCCTTTGACAGGGTCTGGCATGATAGCCTTATAAGTAAGCTTCCATCTTTCGGTCTACCCACTGGTCTTTGTGTTTGGATCTCGGACTTTTTGAGAGACCGATCGATACGAGTCGTCGTTGATGGCTGCTCGTCCGATCAATTGGCGATTAACGCCGGAGTCCCTCAAGGGTCGGTACTCTCTGCAACTCTCTTCTTGCTGCATATCAACGATCTGCTAAAGCCTGGAACCTTTGGGTATGCGGACGACAGCACAGTTGTGGAGAGTTACACATCTACTGCACGAGCCAGTGGGGCGCAGATTCAGTCTCACAGAGAGGCCATGGTTGAGCGCTTAAACTTGTCCTTAAAGGCGGTCTCCGACTGGGGCGATGCCAACTTGGTTAAGTTTAATGCTGATAAAACCCAGGCGTGCCTGTTTTCTGCGAAACGGAGCCCATTTCATCTGGCTCCTACTTTCCGTAATGTACCCGTGCCGATTTCTGACCACCTCGAGCTTCTTGGTATCTCATTAACACCCACTCTCAATTTTGGCTCATACATTGAGTCGAAAGCCCAGCTGGCCGCTAAGAAGCTTGGAATACTTGCAAAGGTGAGGCAATACTTCACACCGGGACAGTTGCTCAACTTATACCAAGCACAAGTCCGATCATGTCTGGAGTACTGTTCTCACCTCTGGGACGGATCAGCGAAGTACCAGCTAGAGGCTCTAGATTCAATTGAGAGAAGAGCCAAGAAGCTCATTTGCAATGACGAGATAGCAAAAGCAAGGCTCCACAGCCTCGAGCATCGTCGAAAAGTTGCAAGCCTCTCGGTTTTTTATCGGATACATTTCGGAGAGTGTGCTGCGGAGCTTTTCAACCTGATCCCACCATCCTCATTCTATGATCGGACAACCGGACGCTCCGCGATGCGCCACCGCTACATGGTTGACATACCTCCCATACGCACAAAGCGGTACTCTTCCACCTTTATTATGCGCACCGCCAAGGAGTGGAACGCCTTGCCTGAGTCTGTGTTTCCTGATAACTACAACCTAGGGATCTTCAAGTCACGAGTGAATAGGTTTCTTCTAGGCAAGCGTGTACCATCGTAGACTGCATCATCGCTTACCATCAGGCGAGATAGTGGCGAGACGCTAGCCTATAATTTATATATAAAAAAAAAAAAAAAGTACCTATATAATTAAAGTAAAAATAAAGAAATTGGTGAAGCATTGTCTCTGCCTACTTCTCTGGGTATTATAATAAATAGTATAAAATGTGTATATTTAAAGAAAGAAAATACTATTATTTGTTCCCGCAGAAAGTTTACATGTGTTATGGATAATAAAAAATATGAAAGTCAAAATCAAAATCTTTTTATTCATTAAAATCACAAGGATCACTTTGAAACGTCAATTTTACTGTCTGTTCCTTCGCGACCAAGCCAGGAAATAAAGGCAAGAAACAACGCTGGTTGTTTTTTTTTAATGATCCTTTTAGAATACATAACAATAAAGAAAATAAATTACGTCTAAATTGTAACATTTTTGAACGAGTATTGGAGCAATTTCAATCCCAAGCTTCTCTATCATCTAAATAATCCGTTGTGTTATAGTAGGCTTTTTTATAGAATTTTGTTTAATTAAGTTTTTAAATTTGTTACATATTTGTTAATTTTTGTACATCACTTGGGAGTTTGTTTCAAATAGCTAGTCACCTTTGACACAGTTTATTTTATTTTTATTTTTATTTTTGTGATACGTTTATTTTACGTTATTGTTACGTTGTCCCTGTCTCAGCATAGACTGCTTCGAACCTTGTTAGGCATGGAGCGCGTTTTTCTGACAGGGCTTATGTGAGGACACGAACACTGGTGAAGCACATATCTTTACATAGTATACAATGAAGTTGCTTCCGCTGTCTGTTCGCTTAGATCTATTAAACTACTCAAAGGATTTTAATGCAGTTTTCAGCAATAGATAGAGTGATTCAAGAGTAAGGTTTATACCTATGTATAATACATACATAACTCTGTTTGTATGTTAGTTTGTTTGTTACCTTTACACGACTGAACGGCTGAACGGATCGTAATGAAATTTTGCAAGGAGATAGATTATATCCTGCGAAAGGTCATAGGCTACTTTTTAACCAACTGCTCAAACTGAGTGTAATGTTTTATTGAAAAACCACCCGTGTGAAGCCGCGGGCGGGTCAGCTAGTTATATATATAAAGTAAGTACATAAAAAACCTAATTTTAGCACGTCGCAAAACAACATACACTTAAAACAAGTAATAAGTAAAATAAGAGTGACTCATGTTTGCGTGACCTGGTTACGTAGTGTGCTAACCAAGCCTTGCAACTTGATATCCAGCAGTTGCACCTTGCATTTATACATAGTAAGTACAATATAAGTGTTGGAATAATATTCCGTCACCACTTCGATATTTAAAATCAAAGTTTATCTTTATAAAAATGTTTGATTATTAAACGAGGGTCACGGGCGCTATATTGTGGATATAATCATGCCCAAGATGCAGACAGCTTTATCCACGAGGAAAATACTTTTCACACTTTCTGCGAGACAATAAAAACCAAATCTAGGTTGGTGCATTCTGTGCAGAGGTTAGTTCGATTTACGAATCGAATAAGTTCTTATTGTGTGGATCTCTTTGGTTCAAATTTTAATACAGATGAGGTTCTAAATTCAAAGCATATTAAGCCCGCGAGGGCATAATGAAATTCACTACAACTTTACTCCCGGCTCAGCCGTAATCACCTGCTTTCGGTGAGGTTTACATGACATATAATTTGATATTGGCGAGCAGGTGGTGTGAAAAATCCTTAATTTAGGAAACAAAAAGCTGGGTCGTCTGGTGCGGGAAGCATTAGTGCACTTATTTATATTACCAATTTATTAATTTGATTTACATATGTATTGACTTTATTTTATTACCACATAATTATTTAGACATATTTTGATATTTTCTAGTATGTATTATATTTTGACACAACATGACATGACAGTCATATAATATTCTCACTTGACAACACAATATTCTCACAGGGTCTAGAGGCTAAATGGAGCGCTCTCGACAGAATATCAGCGCTTAATGCATAATGCTAAGTGACTCCCATTTACTGCTGTAGCACACAGTTTTCTAGATCAGCAATGAACGCACTGAAGAAGATATGGAGAAACAGGATCATTACGAAAGCCACCAAGACTCGTCTCGTCAGAGCGCTAGTGTTTCCCATATTCCTGTACGCTTCAGAGACATGGACTCTACGGGAAAGTGAAAAAAAAGAATGAAGACGCTCTCGAGATGTGGTGCTGGAGAAGAATATTTGGGGTATCATGGACAGAATTCCGTACCAATCAGTCCATACTTCAAGAACTCTGCATCAAGCAGCGTCTCTCTTCCACGGAAACAATCTCGCATCCTCACTTTCTTTGGACACGTGTCACGGCGCGGGGAGCGAACCATTGAACGCTTGGTGGTGAAGGGGAAGGTTGACGGCAAAAGAGCGCGTGGCACATCGCCTATGAGATAGACGAATCAAAGAAAGACTGTCTAAATATTTCTATGTGCCAGAAGAGCAGCGATGCGAGAGGAGTGGCGAAGGCGCGTCACAACCCTGACATGACGATCACGACCACTCTACCAAGAGTGCTACGACTAAGAAGAGCAAACAGTATTTAGCAAGTTCTCCTTTATTTATGTTTTACGTTTAAACTATTTAATTGCTTCTTTTTTTTCTTTTCTTTGTGTTATAATGTACCTCACTGTATTGTGTGCTAATGTAGTGAATAAATGATTGTTTATGTCTAATATATCATACATTATGTTGGTATACCTAGCTTATTATGCAGGTAATAGCTAACCCGCCCGCGGCTTCGCACGCGTGGTCCTTAATAAACCATTACCCTCCTTTTGCGCAGTCTGGTAAAAAGTAGCCTATGTCCCAATCCTGATCATAAGGGGGCGTCCATTAATTACGTGAGACATTACTGACGATTTTTACGAACTGTATGGAGTCACAAGTGGCAACAGCAAGATTATCTTTATTTCTAGTATTAAAATTATGATTATCGCTTATTTTTCTTTTACTAGCCCGGCTGAAGGTAATATCCAGATTATTTCAGGAAACTAGTTTCCGGGCATTTTGTAATCTAGACGAAATAAAATGAATTCTCTGCCAACAAATTCTGTAATTTTCCTAAAGTATCACTAATTTAGATTTTAAACGTTCAAATTATAATGATATAGTAAGATCTAGAATAAAACGGGGTTATAATAGTATTTTACAAACCTTCACGATCCTGTACATAATCATTGATTTAAACGGGTATTTATCGCGTATGTACCTTTTTATTTGTTATCCCAAAGACGTTGTAACACAGTCAAAAAAAAGTCAAATAAAAAAGGTACGTACGCTATAAATACCCGTTTAAATCAGTAATTATACTAAAATAGCTGACTTGCCCTGGCCTCGCACGGATTTTTATTAACTGACTTGTCTGGGGTTATTAGCTAAGTGTGACGAAAATCAGGTCAGTCGATCCGATGATTATCAGCACATTTCATTTTCGGAAATCTCAGCTGTAAAATGGAAAATTAAGGGTTTTATAAATTTGAGTAACGCTCTTGAGCATGCGCGTAAAATGAAGTGGCAATGGGCGGGACACGTAGCCAGAACGCAGAAGGACAGATGGGCAACTGCAATTACCACCTGGAAAGGACCAAAAGAAAAGAGAAGAATTGGCAGCCACTAGCTAGATGGACCGACGAATTAAAGAAATACATAAAAAAAGAAAACAGGACTAAAGTAGCACTCGACCGAGACCACTGGAAAGGACTGGAGGAGGCCTTTTCCCGAGAGGAGTCCTACCCTAACTGAAAAATTACTAGTGGTTCGCCTCGAACTGAGATCTCGCGTAATCTTTGACGATCAAAATAGTGCCACAAAACTAATATCCAATTAACTTGATCTACAGTTTCATTCAAATTACAGGTAACGGAGTTCATGTTATTTGGTTGCTTTTTTTGGGGTACAAATTGCAGTTATTCTGGATTTCAGACTTATGCATATATTTGTGTTACTAAAGCTACACGCATACCACATTTCAGCACTGTGAGGTCACTGGTGTACCCTGTGAATTTTGTCAAAGTTCGGTTTTTATTATGACTAATAACTTAAAAACTACAAGGCTTTAAACTAAAAATAAAAATAGCGTTGAAATGTACTCACAAAGTCCTTTTATAAGACGTGCCACATGACCGGATAGTCCCATTTTGTTTTTTTTATACCCCTCTTGAACCCCAATATCTCAACAACCCCCCCAACATTTTTAGCTCATTTAGTCACACCAAAATTGTGCCATCATTACCTACCTATATACCAAATTTCACGATGATCGGATAAACGCTTCGAAAGTTATCCTCGGACAAACAAACAAACATACATACATAAGGTACATACAACGCCGATTTGCCCAAGTTGATTTGATCTCGCTTCGCTCGATCAATAATAAAAAAATATTTACTAGCAATCGTTGTATTATAATAATCTTTATAATTTAGTTTAACTGAATTTAATTTCCTAATCTTAATAAAATAACAACAAAACCCATGAATTATTATAGCATCTAGATTTGAAATTGCACGTGTTGAAATTAGTATCTGAATTATGGAATAAACAGGCTTTTTTATTTATATTTTCTTATACTTAAGTACCACAGTATTGACATTTTATCACCATGACGTAAATTCATGAATCCTCAATATTTTGGCGGTAAATCTTGGCTTCTTGCCATAGCGTGTAGGTCAATGGCGTACCTAACTATAATACTTGATGTACATCTCTTTCTGTGTACAAATACATAATTATATTTCGTTATGGGAACAGTCGAAGGTCTTTGAGACATTTTTTCATTATCATTATATAAGCCATACAACTATTGGAGAACATATGCCTCCCTCATAATTATTCAGAGCGAATGATCCATCCTTTGTTAGGTTGGCTTCACATCTAGTGGGGGTCTATCCTACCTATCCGCTGCGTAGTTTCCACTAGAAAATCTTGGCGGGTATTTCTTTACGAGATAGAATCAGAAATGAGGAGATTCGTAAACAACCCAAAGTCACAAAACAGGATTAGCAAGCTGGTGCAGTGGTCTGAACTCATAGCTCGAAGAATTGACGGCCGTTGAGGCAGAAAGGTTTGCGAGTGGAGACCACGCATTGGAAAGCGTAGTGTAGGATGGGTCCGCCACTAGAGGGAAAGACGACCTTATATGTATGTTGCTGGGTGGCGTAGTGTGAGGCCGCACAAGATCGCTCGCTCTGGAAATCTATGGAAGAGGCCTATCAGCAGTGGATGTCCTATGACTGATATGATGAGGATTTAAAAGCAGAAATACTCTAAAAGTTAGGATTAGACTCCTACAAACATTTTCTTTTAGCTTTAGTTCTAGTGGCTAAGCTACCCTTCGTGCCCTTTTTTTTACAGTGAGAAAATGCTTTACGCATGTCCTCCAACTCGAGGAGCGTAAAAGGGGTCTGTCGGACTATCCGTAGGTACCAACGGCATACCGACTAAAAACCCACCGATATTCCTTCATTCACCTCAGTCCTAGTGCATCATCAAACCGCCCATCTTGAGATGAGTGAGTCCATGCTGCACCAGCACTTGACAGGGTCACGGGGTCCCTACCCCTCGTGCCCTATCTCAACTTTCCGCCCTCACAGTTAGCACACACATGTACTGTACTATAGTCATAGTGGTGAATGTGATGTATAACTCAAGTTCTAGGTCAAGTGAGTGTGTCGGCTAAATATATATTTATACCGACCGACACGAACGCTACAGAAATGTAATCATTAAAATGCAATTTAGAGCGATTGAACTGACAATCATTGTCGAAGAAGATATTTGATGAAGTGGTCTTTCGTGACGTAAGAGTAATATACTTCCTTGTGAAAGGGCACGCCCGGGGAAGTTCTACCATCATACCTATTTCTGCCGCCAAGCAGCATAGCTGTTTCAGTTTGAAGGGTATGGTTGCCGGTGAAATTACAGGCACATGAGGCTTTACATCTGTATGCCTCAAGTTGATGGATGGCAGTGCATAGTCATTTCTGTCACCTACAGCAAAGTAGGTAATCCTAATATTATAATTATTAATTTAATGTAGTAATCTGTTTTGTGGATTAATAAATTAAATAAAATCCATACTAATATTATAATTCGAAAGTAACTCTGTCTCTCTGTCTGTTTGCTACGTTTTCACGACTAAACGGCTGGATCGATTACGATGAAATTTAGTATAGCTACAGATAGATTATGACCGGGATTGGGACATAGGTTTTGCATAGGCATGATTTTATTGGCAGCTAGTTTCTTTTAATTTCTAAAGCGAGGTCTCGACGTTATTGGAAATTCCTGAAATAGGAATGTCAGAGCTATCCGGAGTATTATGAGGGGCAAAGAGACGGACGTCGAATCATTAGAGAGATGGTATAAATAACTCGACCTTAGAAAACAAATTTTTCTTAGACTAAAGACAAGTCTAAAAAAAGGTTTTACTAAAAGTATTGTACCAAGTAAATACGTTCATAGTCTTTACATTTTGTATTATTTTCAGCAAATTTTGATGATTTCGTGGGTTTCATGAATTTGACTGATTCTTTATAATACAAAAGAAATGGCGTTCACTCTTAATTTGGACTCATACATACTTACCTCAATACCCAAATACGACTTTCGTATCGTACTGCGTGCAAAGTTGCATGTAACGACTCTAATTGTTTTGAGGATGTTCAAACTGAATCTGCCATATCGGGACTCGACGAAAATTCACGTTATTATATCTATGTTTATTTTTATTTTTTATACGACCTGAAGATGGAACAATCATATGCATCACCTGATGTGAAGTGGTAACCATAGCCTATAACAAAGTATTGCCTCGTAGGTCACATTAGAATCGTGCCCTACGAATCCTACGAATGCACTGCCACTGCAATGCACTGTGCGGCTTAAAAAAATATTTTATTTATTATTATTAACTAGTGGTTCACCCCGAACTGAGATCTCGCGAGTCTCCCATAAAAATATAAAAATATTATTCGTAATCTTTGGCTATAAAAATAGTGCCACGAAAATAACCAATTAACTTGACCTACAGTTTCATTCAAATTACAGGTAACGGGAGTTCATGTTATTTGGTTATACTTTTTTGGTGTAGAAATTGCAGTTATTGTGAATTTCAGACTTTTGCCTATATTTGTGTCACTAAAGCTACACGAATACCAAATTGCAGCACTGTGGAGTCACTGATCTACCCTGTGAATGTTGTCAAAGTTCAGTTTATATTATGGCTAATAACTTAAAAACTACAAAATTTAAACTAAAAATAAAAACGGGGTCGAAATTTACCCACAAAGACCTTTTATTAGACGTGCCATTTGACCGGATAGTCCCATTTAATATCTCAACAACCCTCTAAAATTTTTAGGTCATTGAGTCACACCAAAATTGTGCCTTCACTACCTACCCTATATAGCAAATTTCATCATGATCGGATAAACGCTTCGAAAGTTATCCTCGGACAAATAAACATAGATACATACATACAACACCGATTTGCCCAAGTTGATTTGAAGATCTCGCTTCGCTCGATCAATTATTACTTAAATATAATTTATTAATTAAAAAATAAATAAATAATACTTTTTTGGGTTAGCGGAATCAATTTGATTTTATAGATTTAATGAGTCATTGATACGAGAAGAATAAGCAAGAAGGACTAAAATTCAAAATCGTTTATTCATTAAAATCACAAGCATAATTTCGAAACGTTAATTTAACTGCCTGTTCCTTCTCGACCAAGCCAGGAAAGAAAGCCAAGAAACAAAGCTGGTTGTTCTTTTTAATTTTAGAATACATAACAATAAAGAAAATATGTAAATTACGTTTAAATTGTAACATTTTTGACCGAGTTGAAGCAATTTCAATTCCAAGCTTCTCTATGATCTAAATAGATTTTTTTAAATTACGTTTTTAAATTTGTTAATTGTAAATTTTTGTACATCACTTGGGAGTTTGTTATAAAGGCGTACACCTTGCCCTTTAAACGATTTACTACTCTCACCAGCTACCTACCTGATTAATGAATGCTTCATTAGGTAGTTATTAGTTATGGTTACACTTCAGGCATTCGATTTTAATTCGTTCGTGGTGAGAGTGCTGATGCCGACCCAACATCTGTCAACCTACTTGAACGAAGAACTTGTTTAAGTATGTTATAAATAAAGTTTTTATTGATCGAACGAAGCGAGTTCTCTAAATCAACTTGGGCAAATGGGCGTTGTATGTATATAATGTATGTATGTTTGTTTGTCCGAGGATAACATTCGAAGCGTTTATCCGATCATTTTGAAATTTGGTATATAAGTAGGTAATGATGGCACAATTTTGGTCTGACTCAATGAGCTAAAAATTTTGGGGGGTTGTTGAGATACTGGGGTACAAGAGGGGTAAAAAAAAATGAAAATGAGACTATTAGGTTAAGTGAGACGTCAAATGAAAGGTCTTTATTAATAAATTTCGACCCCGTTTTTATTTTTAGTATAGTTTTTGAGTTATTAGCCATAATAAAAACGAAACTTTGACAAAATTCACAGGGTACACCAGTGACCCCACAGTGCTGTAATTTGGTATGCGGTAGCTTAAGTATCACATATATAGGCAAAAGTCTGAAATCTAGAATAACTGCAATTTGTACCCCATAAAAGGGTAACCAATTAACATGAACTCCCGTTCCCTGTAATTTGAATGAAACTGTATGTCTAGTTAGTTGGTTATTTATTTTGTAGCACTATTTTGATAGTCAAAGATTACGAATAATATTTTTTTTGTTTTTATGGTAGACTCGCGAGATCTCAGTTCGGGGCGAACCACTAGTATTTTTAATGCTAAACTCTGTAGGTATAGTGTTCTTTCTAAATGTATTTTGTTGAACTCTTAGGCATTGGCGGATTTACCAGCAGGCTGAGCTTTAAGATTTTGTAAGGCGGTTTTCGAGGCGATGTTAAAGCACCTAGTTCACGGCCCAAACTTGCTGCGTCCTTACATTACCCTCCATTATCGTACATGATTGAGCTTTGATTAGCTTAGAAACTTACTCAAAAACGATTTCTTGTCCATTATGATCATTCTCAGCCCGTGTCGACCCACTGGTGAGCATAGGTCTCTCTTTGTCTCATTCTTCCCGATCCTGTGCCAGTCTGAACCACGTACGACCCACGGTCTTATGGATGTCGTCAACCCATCTCGCTGGTGGGCGTCCCCAATTTCAATGCCCAGTTTTCGGCCTCCACACTGTTAGTGCCTTAGTCCACCTGTCGTCACTACGTCTGGCCAAGTGTCCTGCCCATCTCCACTTGAGCCCCAATATTTGCTTGCTGACGTCTTGTACTTTAGTCTGCTTGCGAATTTTGGTATTGGGAACTCGATCTAAGAGTGTGATACCGATTTCTTGTTCAATTTCAACTAAATTGTTGGATTAAACAGGGCGGCAAAAATTGCCACAAAAAAAAATTGCAACAACCTGTACTTGGGAAATGTGTGAACCCGCTGTGGTAGGAAAACTCCAAGCCTCTCCATAACAGACTGAACGACCTTGAGCGTTTGTATAAACTAGAAACAACGGTAATCCACATACATATAGTTACATACGTAATAGATGTAGGTGCGCTAAGTGGCCCTAAGGTCATTTCAAACCAGGAACATGATAGTCATATAACTGAGTGCGACTTCTCCGGAAGCATGTTGCATTATTTATAACATTTGCTGATGAAATGTCGTGTGCGTTTTATTTATTAGCCATAAGCAAAAATTGGTGTTATGAGTGCGGAGTCTTGGTTTGCGGCATCGTATATAAAATAATATGTATTATGAAAGTTTGGATGTTTGTTTGTTTATTAACCACGTCGTAACGGCTGAACCGATTTCGATGAAATGTGGTATATATACGTAGATACACGTAGAGACCTGGATTATCACACAGGCTACCTTTTATCCCATAAATCAGCTCCCATGGGATAAAAATGGGGTGTCAAGTCAAGTTGCAACAGCGAGTTTAGTTTTATTCTACACATTTAGTAGTGTAACGCGTACGAAGTCGCGGGCAACCGCTAGTCGTATATAAAATAATGAATAATTCTGGATTTTTCACACAGCGCTATGTGGCCCCAATCTAAGCAGAGCACTTTTTTTGTAATTTATAATATACTGTCTGCCTCGCCCCGGATTCGCATAGATTTAGATCAAAATAAGCCTAAGAGATAATGTAGCTTTTTATTAGTGAAACAATTTTCAAAGTTGGATCACTAGTTCCAGAGATTACCCCCTACATCCAAACAAACAAACTTGCAAACTTTACCTCTTTATAATATTAGAATAGAAAAAAATAATATTAATTTATATAGAGGCCCAAAACAAATATGTGTAGAACATGCAAACATTTGTTCCGTGGCGGGAATCGAACCCGTAATCTCCTGCGTCTTGGCCATCACCGTCAATTACATAGTACATGTTTTGTCTCTTTTGATGGGTTATAAAAAGTACCTATACATGACGCCAGCCATCCATACTAAATATGAATTCGTTTTCACGACTAAACGGCTGGACCGATTTCGATGAAATTTGGTACAGGGAAAGATTATGACCAGGATTGGGACATAGGCTATTATTTACCCGACTGCGCAGGAGGTGAATGTTTTTATTGATAAATCACGCGTAGAGTATAAAAATAAACAGGCGATCCCAAAGGCTGGAGATACCAAAAATGCAAAACCCAATACACAGTGTAAACTATTCTACAGATACCTACATACAGCGAGTTTGTTTGTTAAAGAAATAAAGTAAACATTTTATTCAAAAACCACGCAGTAATAAAGAAAACTGAAACACAACAACAATACAACGACGACCTCCGTGGCGTAGTGGGCGAATAGTCGGCTGAGACGCAGGAGGTAGCGGGTTCGATTCCCGCCACGGAACAAATGTTTGCACGATCTACAGATATTTGTTTCGTGTCTGGTTGTTTCTCTATATATTACAAGTATGTATTTACAAAAAAAAAAGTATTTAAGTATTCTATCAGTTATCTGGTTCCCGTAGTACAAGCTTTGCTTAATTTGGGGCTAGATAGCGCTGTGTGAAATGTCCAGCATTATTTATTTATTTAATAACATCTAACCTAAGCACTAACAAACTTAAAAGCTTTGTGTGGAGATGAATTGGTACTCAGCCCAGCATGATGCTGCGGCATGTTAATATGCCGCAGCGCTGGTCTTCCAGTAATCCAGTACAGATTACCAGTACACGTACATCTTGATCAAGGGTAGCCTTCTAAGAAAATCACAACTATTATTAAATTCAAACCAAACCATATTAAAAATATACAGATACTTTGTTAGACGGTACAATTTTCTGTATAACAACAAAGATAATTGGACGAATGCCAGAGCACCGATGTTTAGGATATGTTAGTAAACACAGATTTCTGAACGAAATACCTTGTTACTGATGACCTTGGATGAATGAGTAATTGAACTTTGACAGTTGTTTTTTAAACTGTAACATCATCATCCATCATCATATTCAGCCCGTGTCGACCCACTCCTATGCATAAGCCTCTCTTTGTTTCTGCCATTCTTCCCGATCCTGTGCCAGTCTGAACCACGTACGACCCACGTCTTATTGATGTCGTCGACCCATCTCGCTATTGGACGTCCCCTATTTCGATGCCCATTCTCGGCCTTAACTCTCTTAGTGCCTTAGTCCGCCTGTCGTCTCTACGTCTAGGTGTAAACTGTTGCAAAAAAAGAAAATGAATGCCTGTTTCTTACTTCTTACTTTATTATTAAAGATTTAGATAACAATTTCAATTTTTTAGGGGTGTGTCTGTCACTATTGATCAAAAATAAAAAAAAATAAAAAAAAAATAAAAAAAAAAAAAATATAGATACTCGTATGTTACTGTAAAAGCTAGAACTACGGTAAATCTTAAGATTGTTTTAGTAACGTCTAAGTTTAAACAAGTACCTAATAGCAGTAAATGTCCGAACTGTTGTGTACTAGTCGTATATTTCGGACTTTTACCAGCATTCACTCGGTAAATCTTAGGTTATACTTCAGAGCTTTCTGGATGCTACTGCCATCCAGTTCGTTGTTAGGTTTTTTTTTACCTCTTTAGTCGAAACTGCTTTTGACATTTTTTTTTGCAGTTAAAAGTACTTTTGAGATGTCTTAACCGATCAAAAACTCTTAAATTTCTTTTACATCAATCTTTACAGTTACCAGCTCATGTTGGTAAACCTCAAGATTTACAAGTATGACCTAAGATTTACCACTATTCGGGCTTTTACAGTAAGATATACTCAGCCTTTGGCACTATCGACGTTACAAGCAATAAACTCAAGTTAAAGTTGACGTATTACGATACCCCCGTTGTGCTCCACTTTGCTAATAACCTTTAACCTTCGCCCGTGACCTTTAAACATGGCGGCTGCCGATCACCTGTTTCTATGTAGGTAGGTTTTACGACTTTTTGCTCTTTGCTGAATTATCGTTGTTATTGGGTTTTTGTGGATGATGCTTTATTTCATAATATGTGCTGATGTGTATAGTTTTGATTAGCACGCGACTTCTATTAGTATTACATGTCTTTTTGAAAATGAGATTTATTTAATTAATAATCCTATACTTAATAGATAAAATAACTTTTTACGTTGATGAGACATGGTACTTGACTTGGTTACTTATTTTGGCTCTAATTTTTTATGTTGACCTCTAGGGCATTTATTACACTGCCCGATCGTAAGAAGCAAGGCGGGCCGGGACCGCCAAGTCGCTCTAATTAGGGACCCTAACTGCCTTTCTCTTATTACAACATCCCGTACCGATTTAGGGTATGGGTCTCTGAATATCGTAATACGCCTTTAAGCCTTCTGGTGTACATCCATACTCCATACTAATATTACAAGTAAATACCCACTTCTGTTAACAGAACAAGGAGTTGTACCTTCCATCATCAGCTCACCTGAATAACTCAAAGGAACATAAGTAGCGGTCTATACGAGCCTATAATATTTAAAGAATTATCCACTAACTCCTAATAGTTAAGGAGTTATATTTTCCATCATCAGCTCAGCAACATGAGATGATCCGTACCAGACGCAAATACTTGAATAGTTTTTTTATAGAAAATGTGTAAAACACATTATGCATCCCTATAAAATGTGAGGGTTACTCTCGATTTTTTTGGGATCCCATCATTAGATCCTGACTTGGTGCCAAAAAATTCTCGCATCGATCCAGGCGTAGTAATCGGGGAACATACATAAAAAAAGATTCCGATGAATTGTGAACCTCCTCCTTTTTTTGAAGTCGGTTAATAAATGCGAAAGTAACCCTGTTTGTTTGTTTTTTACATTTTCACGACTAAACGGCTGAACGGATCGTAATGAAATTTGGCAAGGGGATAGGTAATTATATAACCTAGAACCTGGGGAAGGGCATAGGCTATCTTTTGTCTCATAAATAATCTTGAAGGGGGTGAAATAGGGGTTAAAAGTTTGTATGGGCAATCCATAATTCCTCAAGTTCCCTCTAAAAATCTATTAAATTTGGTATATAGATAGATTGTGACTGGGATTGGGACATAGGCTACTTTTTATCAGACTGCGCAGAAGGAAGATTATGTTTTTATTGATAATCCACGCGTGGAAAGCCGCGGGCGGGGCAGCTAGTTTACATAATCGACTGCGCATGACCGAACTATACAATTAAGGAATGATGATATTTTTTTAATGGAGGTCAAAACATAAACACGTCGTTACTACTGGCTACATTGTGGCCAGTCACATGACAATGCTTTTGTGGGATCTATGAGTCATTATGTGCAATTGAATTTAATTTTTGTCACGTCAGAAGTTAATTGCTGATGAATGCAGCTGAACCGGTTCGGCACATTTAATGAGCTGGTTTTCTAGGCTTTTTTAGGGTTCCGGACGAATATGCTAAAGACGGAACCCATAATACGACGACCTCCGTGGCGCACTGGGTGAATAGCCGGCTGTGACGCAGGAGGTAGCGGGTTCGATTCCCACCACAGAATAAAAGTTTGCACGATCCACAGATATTTTATTCCGAGTCTGTGTGTTATTCTATGTATTTTATAAGTACCTATGTATTTACAAAAAAAAGTATATACATACATATAAGTAAGTATTCAATCAGTTATCTGGTTCCCATAGTAAGTACAAGCTCTGCTTAGTTTGGAGCTAGCTAGCGCTGTGTGAAATGTCCAGCATAATAATTATATTTAATAATAATATTTAATAATAATATTTAATAATAATAATATTATTATTAAAAAGCGCGACTTTCTCCGTACGTAATTTTTTTAACTTTACTCGTAGCCAGGCATTGTTCTAAAAAATCAGGACATGTTGGGTAGTCTAGCTAGATATTATATACGTACATACACGCCGATTTGCCCAAGTTGATTTGGAGGTCTCGCTTCGCTCGATCAATAAAACAAAGTTTGGTTAGTTACACCATTTTTAACTCAAGAACTTAGTATTACGGCTGAATCAATTCCTATGAAATCTGGTATATAGATAGATTATGATCGGGATGGAGACAAAAAGCTTTTTACCCGACTGCGCAGGAGGGTAATGATTTTATTGATAAACCACGCGTGCGAGGCCGCGGGCGAGTCAGCTAGTATTAGTTATAGATAGATAGGCATTCATTTTGAATTTCTGCATCACAATCAGCTTAAAATACGAAAATTGATAAATCTGAAACATCTTTGCACAATAGCATGCAGAATAAAGATGTTATGCTAATTTTGACGCCGAGGTCGCGAATGTTTACAAAATATAATTTCACGGCCGCCGAGACAGCTGACTGGTATAATACCGTCTAATTTAGTATGTGGGGAAAGTTCTAATTTGAATAAAACGCTGCAGAAACTGGTTATGTAAGCAAAATTCATGTTGTTAGGTAATGATGGTGTAAACAGAGCCTCTTGCGAATGTTTTAGGATTTTTTGGCAATAAATGTATTTGTTCAAACAAAAAATTAAGGGGGTGTTCAAGTATTACGTAACGCAAAGGGGGGGGTTTGAAAAACGCGTTACGTAACATTGTTTTTATTTATTTAAATAAAGAACTAGGGAATTAAAATCTCTCAAGCTGGCAACCCTTTTCGTTTGTTTGTCTCGATTCTATTCCTACGTCATTTTTATTTTGTTCTCGCAAGTTGTGACTTGGGTAAAAATGGTCACTTGGGTGTCACGTAACGTTTAGGAAGAGGGGGGGGGGTACAGAAAAACGTTACGGTGCGTTACGGGGGGAGGCAGGGACAACAATCCTCACGTAATACTTGAACGCGTCACCACTCTAACTAAACCTAGTTTTATCGATAGGTTAAATAAATAAAAATGTTAATGTAATGTCAAAAAAATCGTAATGTAAAAATGCGTAGGTAAGCAGTAATAGTATTTTAGCAAACTTAGTATTTACATAAGACAAAAATATTAAAAAAAATTGCTTAGAAAACTTTCGTAATTTATTTCAATCATTGTTATAAATACAGGTTGTATCACGTTAGATTAGATAATACTTAATTGCACACCATAAACAACAAAACAATAAAAAGTAACAGTATTCAAATGAATGTATACAATTGGCGATCTTATCGCTAAGTAGCGATCTCTACCAGACAACCTTTGGATGGAATGGATCATGTGAGTTTTACCTAGGGTATCCTTGGTGTACCTACCACATACTTTACATACATACAGTACATACTTTAACATTACGTTTATGTTTATGTGTATAATATCACGTTCTGTTTATTAAAAAAATATATCTAAATACAAGATACAAAAATTATATCAACGCTTGAAAGGCAATAATTACCAAGCGACATTTTGGGCGATATTGAGTTATACCTATATATCATTGAAATCAGAAAAAAATTCTGCGTCGAATGGTCTTACTCTCATGCCGCTAGGACGAACTTTGTTGTCGCTTGGTAACCTAAAAAAAATCATATTTTTACAATTTTCGGCGTCCAAGCGACTATAATTTTACCGATTTATGAATAATTTTCACATAGTATATAAACTGTTTTTACTTATTACACTTAGTAATTTTTGCCTAGACTAGTAATAATGCGTTTCAACATAAAGTATTTTTTGCTTTGCAGTACCTAGGGTATTAACATTGTTTAGGAAATTTTACGTGATTCAATTATTTTTTTTTCGTTATTTATGACTTTTTAACACACCTTAATTACGTATTAATTTTTATTTAGTACTTTTTACCTAAATGCAATAGACTTAAGAACTTAAAGTAGTAATGTTTACCTGCCTAAAAAGGATATAATTTTGTCATTTGGTAATTTTTTAATCTGCCGTTTTTTCACTGTTTTTGTTACTTAGATAGCTATTTCTGATATGAAATTTGTATAAAAGTGAGCTTAACCCTGATGCACGTATTTTGTTTTGTCGCTTATCCGCACTGTAAAGCAGATTTTGAGTGGCTGTTGGTAACAAAATAATGATTTATTCTTCACCGAACTGTCGCATAGGCAACTAATATTGGAATTTCAGAATATTTTTTAAGAATTGTATCGCAAATCTGTAACTAATTTGTATGTGATTTAATTAGGTTCCTAGAAAATATTTCTGAAAAAACTGTTATTAGTATTGTTGGTAGTTCTATTTTGTATTCCTAAGTAATATAATAATAAGATATAGTAATAGTGTAGACGTAATAGTGTAAGACTGCTGAAAAATACAACTTAAATATTTGATGTGGTTGATTTAAACTTGGTTTAATTAAGTAATGAATAGGTACTAAAAACCCATTCCTATTTAAATTTTTTGTATCGTTTTAAATTTAATAGCAATTTTCTTCTTCGTTAAAATTTTATTTTACCTACCTATACTGATTTTGAAATTTCTAATAAATCTTAATATATAAAACAAAGTCGGATTTGTTCAAACACTACTCGAGAATGGCTGGACCAAATTGGATGGTTTTTGATTTGTTGGATTTGTCTACGCCCTGAATAGCAGATTTTTTTAAAGTATTATCTGCGATCAGTTTTATAACTATGAGCAAATTGTGTCTGGGTTTTGTGTCGGGCAGAGTGCACTCCTTTATCTCACTCTTCATTCTTTTCAGTCAGCAAGTAGCATGACATCTTTTCTTTTCAGTCGCTTCTTATATGAAGGCTTTGTGAGTTGTTGTGCCAGCTTATTTGGGTGTATTTTCAGCGTTTTCTGGTAGATTTCAGCATTAGCTTTGATCTCATCAGATACCGTGTTGATTCGTAGTATGTCATGCAGCTCAGTATTTCTGATGAACCAGGGTGAATTTGGAACATTTTTCAAGAGGCCGTTCTGGTAGCGCTGGATGCAGTTCAAATTAGAGGTAGAGGCTGATCCCCATAGTTGGATCCCATAAGTCCAAATTGGCTTCAGTACAGTCTTGTATATAAGTAATTTATTATCAACTGATAGTTTTGAGTTTCTACCAAGTAGCCAGTAGAGACTTTTGAATCTTAGATTGAGTTGATCCCTTTTCATTTGGAGGTGTTTCTTCCATGTTAGGCGGCGGTCCAGGTGCATGCCTAGGTATCTGACAGATTCACTGTTTGGGAGTGGTTGGTTACCCAGGTTCACTGCAGGGCAATCGCCTTTTCTGAGTGTAAAGGTTACATGAACAGATTTTGAGGCACTTGCTTTAATCCTCCATGTTTTAAGCCAGTCATCTACCTTGTTAAGGCTGGTTTGTAGGAGCTCCGATGCTTCAAGTGGATCCGTACTATTTGCAAGGATTGCGGTGTCGTCGGCATAGGTGGCAATACATTCTGCGTTTCAGGAAGGTCAGCTGTAAATATTGTGTAGAGAACCGGCCCCAAAACAGAACCCTGTGGAACACCAGCTGTTATGTCATATAATCCAGATGTCTCCTCTCCATCTTTGATTTAGAAAATTCTATCTTGAAGATATGAGTTCAGTAGTGTATGATATGTGTGTGGTAATGATGTTTTTATTTTGCATAAGATGCCACCATGTCAGACTTTGTCAAAAGCCTGCTGGATATCCAGGAAAGCTGGGGAGCAGTATTCCTTGTTTTCCAGGGCACATCGTATGGTATCATAGACTCTGTGAACTTGCTCTGTTGTTCCATGTCTTTGTCGGAACCCAAATTGATGATCAGGGATAATATCCCTGTCTGCCAAGGCAGGAGACATTCTTTTTAAAAGTACTCTTTCAAATAGTTTGGATAGTACTGGCAGGAGGCTTATTGGTCGGTATGAGGTGACTTCATTAGCTGGTTTACCTTCCTTGTACACCATTATTATTTGTGATACTTTCCACAGAGAAGGGAAGTGTTGCACTCGGAGTATTCCATTCAACAATGTAGTTAAGTATAAAATAATTTTCTGTGGAAGTTGTTGTAGAACTTCTTTTGTGATCAAATCAAAGCCTGGTGCCTTTTTATAATCCAAACGTTCTATTTCAGAGTCAATTTCCTTGGGTGGTACTGGGTTGATTGGCAAATCTAATTGGAAATCCTGATGTAATGTCGCCTCAGTGTCTGCTGGTGGGACGATGGAATCAGCTTCATTCGGTGTGAACACATTACTTAGGTGGGTCGCAAATGCTTCAGCCCTTTCTCTGCTTGACCGGGCCAATTGATTATTAGGCAGTTTTATAGGTGGATTGACTTTCTGTGGTTTGTCATAATTTTTCATTGCTTTCCATAGTGAGTAATTAGTTGCTTTGGTAGCAGTTAGTGAATTTAAGTAACTTTGCATTCCTTCTTCTTCAGCATCCCTTAGCATGGTTTTCAGTTCAGCAATGGCTTTATTAAGGGCTGCCGAATAGCAGAATAACTATTAAAATATTGTAAAAATTCACGCAAAAAGAAATAATGAAGATAATTCATTTTCTCATACATTGATGCAGCGGGTGATGTACATTGACATCCCGAGTCATATGCATGTCAAGGCATATAAAAATAAAATGCCTTATTCATTTACAGCGACAGCCCATGTTCTTTATAAGATCAGATATCTACTTTGCGGTACGCTTGTTTTGACTGAGAAGAAGAAGAGAGATTTTACTGCGATATTCGAATGTTAGAGGGTTTTAGAGAGGTATTTAACAAAGGGTTAGTCACGGGCCTAAACCCTCCACCAACCTGCACTAGGGCCGCGAGGTGGAGTATGCTCTAATACGTCTCTCGTTAGATGGAGGCCCATATTAAGTAATGAGTTATTGTAGATATAATAATGATGATGATGACAAGGACCGTAATGATGTTGACGATAATGATATTCGTCAAAAACTTGCCAAAAAGCCTTTAATTTTGTGTACTAAAACCTAAATTCTTTATTACTTGTTCAAACAAGTCCTACACTTACCTTACTTAATTTGTACTATGGTTGAAATTGCCTGGCAGAAAAGTTTTATTGGTTTTTATTTAGATCATTTTACCTATATGTCAAACATGCGTTACTTCTGGATGCATAATTCTGCTTCAAACGCAATTATAAAATAATAGGGTTCAGTTAATTTTACATGTTTTATAATAAAATTTTGTTTTCGGTTAGTAATTTTTACGTGCTTGTGATTTTGATTAAAATTTTACTAACCGACACTATTTCATAAAGTATTGAGAATAATAATAATCTTTAAATGCCAGTTTACGAAGCCTTTAATCTGCATTTAAAATTCGTTGGAATCGAGCAGATATGACTAATAGGCAATTTTTGACGATTTAAAAATGAAAAAAAAAAACGTTAAAATGCTCTGGTGTAAAGTTGCCAACATGTCGCTTAGTAATTATTGCCTTTCAAGCGTCGATATTTTAGACATAGTTATAAGTTAAGTTTATTAGTAAGAGACATAGTAAAGTGGTTGACCTAAAATACTAATGACTACTCAACATTCAAGTACGTACTTCACTTCAATATCGATTGTTCTGATTACGGCGCAACGCAACTATAGACAAGTTACAAATACTTAATAAGTAAAACAACCGGCCAAGTGCGAGCCGGACTCGCGCACGAAGGGTTTCGTATCATTATCTATAAAAACGGCAAAAAAATCATGTCTGTTGTATGAGAGCCGCACTTAAATATTTATTTTATTCTGTTTATAGCGGCAACAGAAATACATCTTCTGTGAAAATGTTAACTGTATAACTATCACGGTTCATGAGATACAGAGATCGGACAGACAGATAGCGGAGTCTTAGGCTCGGACTATATGGCATCCAGGTCTCCCCGAACCTGCAAATCCGAAGCATGTCCCGGTTGCTTCCAGGTAAAAATCGGAGTCGGATGGCCTCGGATCGTGTGTAGTCGATGCAGGAAAAATTCAAATGTTTAATTGTGCGAGGGATTGGTCAGGGGCCGTTAAAAAACGGCCCCTGACAAGCCCGGTTGCCATGTAGTCCGAGCCTTAGTAATAGGGTCCCGTTTTACTCTTTGGGCCTGGTGACAGACAGCGGAGTCTTAGTAATAGGGTCCCGTTTTACCCTTTGGGTACGGAACCCTAAAAACAGTTTATCGGATCAGTTTTTAGGGTTCCGCAGCTGAACTAGAATCTCCATGGGCATGCCCATTCTATTGTACACAAGAAAATACATTAAAAACATACAGAAATAGAGGACATGTACAAAGGCGAGCTTAAACTAAGAGTTTCTTCCAATGGTTCCTGTCTCAGCATAGGCTGCTTCGAACATTGGGTAGGATGATAATAATGTTGAAATGTTAGAAGGGTTCCTTCTGAACACCGCCGGTTAGGTAAAAACTAGGTGCATTACATACCTGGGTGTTTTAATATGGCGACCTATTTTTTTAAGAACAGGATCTAGATTTAACACTAAAAAAATAAATTCAAGTGGGGGATCTACTGATAATATAAACTTTATCAAGAATCACCTTATCATATCAATGACAGTTATTATCCTCTACCGGACTACGGAATACTGAACCCTAAAAACAAGGAAATTAAACTTAGAACTTTTATTTTGTCAGTTGATCTGCAGGTTGAAGGTCCAGTTGGTGCAGTTTCTTTAAAATTATAATTGTTCAGACTGAGTTGCTTTCGAATTTATAATATTAGTATGGTATGACTTGAGATGACTTTATCGCGCCACAGGAACATCCATCTTCCCCCAGGACACGCCCTTCTGTGGCCAGTTTGGAAGTCCATGAACCGACTCCGAACTCAGGTCGGCCGGTGCAGGAAGAATCTGTGTAGATGGGGAATGCGGGACCCCACATTGACTGGCTGCGACTGCGGGGAACCCATTCAAAGCATGGCCCACATTCTTATTTGTCTCTGTGCCCTACCACCTGCTCAAAACACGACTTAAGCTTAGCCACTGACAACGCAGTAGAAGTGGCAAATTTTTATTTATCCACAATGTGATTGTGAACTGAATCGTTGACTCTAAAGAAGAAGTATAGTGTATGCATGATGTATAGATCCTAAAGGTCTCAACGGTCCTGCAGAAGCAGAGTTGAGGCCATTTTGCAACCAATTTGTGTACCTAGCTTTAAGTTTTATGTTGTATGTACTATTGATATACTGTATTATTTTTTATAATTATTATATCTTCTTCCTGCCCTTTTCCCACATTACGCGGGGTCGGCACATCATGTATTCATCCTCCACATCTCTATCAGCCGTCATCTCCGTGGTCACTTCCTTCCTACCCATATCATTCTTCACACAGTCCATCCATGTCTTCTTCGGCCTTCCTCTACTTCTATATCCATCCACATTCATATCTAACACTCTTTTAGTCACATGATTTTCTTCCCTCCGCATGACATGCCCACACCACGCTAGCCTCTTACTCCTCAATTTTTCTAACACTGGTGCTACTTTTAACTTTCTCTAATTCGTTATCTTATCCATTCTCGTGACCCCACACATCTATCTCAACATTCGCATTTCTGCCGCGTGCACTCTTCTTTCATCCGTACCTTCCCTTGTAATTATTATAATATTGCAAATAAAAAGCTTGATTTGATTTGATGTATATATTATCGTAATGCGGAAACAACCTTATCGTGAATATTATCAAGAAAACAGTTTTCTACGTAACCTTAGTTGAGCAAATCGAAAATAAGTAATATCTACGTTTGTCAGTGATAACCCCAAGGTTGTGTACTCAGATAAGATCATAATGGCATAATATAGTCAGCTAACAAGGCCCTCTAAATATCTCATCATAACACAATATTAATAAATTAAGGAAAGATTAATAAAATCCAATCCTAAAAAAAAAATCGCAGTTTTCGTGTAAAAGCAGTTTTTAAGGTGGTTCTATTACTATACAAACAATCAGTGGAACAGTAGAAATTTCTAAACATGTACGTATCGAACTGCAGGGCTAGCACAGCGATTTCATTGTCTACTCTTCAAAGAGACGACAAGGCTCTGACCGCAACTTGTATTTCTGCGTGTATTGTTATTTGTTTTTTTATATTGTTTTAAATTTAAGTGTGGTGTGCAATAAAGCGTTATTCTATTCTATTCTCTGTCGATTCTTCTGAAATTGTCTTTTCCCCGAGCAGGCTCAATAAGGTTTCTTCCTACATAAGAGAAGGATACTCTGTCTATAGCGTTGTTATATAATATATAATGAATTAATTAAATATCTAACCAAAAATTGTTGGCAAGCGTGCGATTGAGAAGAATGCGAAAGAGACAGCATTGTCTAGGCATCGCAAGACCTAGACAATGTTACTGTTCTGGTACTGGTTCGAGTTATTATGTCTTCTCTGAATCATTTGATGGTCAATGATGATGTGGTTGAAGATGGAGTACGCTTGCCTAGTTCCCTAACCTTAACCTGTTCATTATGGATTGGACCAGAAGACTCCGAGATTATAGTGGTCCGGAAAAACCGACTCGGTCTTGAAGTGTGATGCATGCATGGCTCGCTCACTCGCTAAGGAGACTAATTCAAAATCTTTTTATTAATTAAAATCACAAGGATCACTTTGTAACTTCAATTTAACTGCCTGTTCCTTCGCGACTAACACCAGGAAAGAAAGGCAAGAAACAAGGCTGGTTGTTCTTTTTAATAATCCTTTTAGAATACATAACAATATAGAAAATAAATTACGTTTAAACTGTAACATTTTTGAACGAGTTGGAGCAATTTCAATCCCAACTCTATCATCTAAATAATCCGATATGTCATAGTAGGCTTTTTTATAAAGATTTTGTATTTGTTAATTCTCAATTTTTGTACATCACTTGGGAGTTTGTTATAAAAGCGTACACTTTGCCCTTTAAACGATTTATCGGAGCACTGTCTCGTTCATGAGCGACAGTTAGCCCACAAAAATAATTTCGTTCATATTTATCGACTCAAATATTCAAATCATAGAATCTATACATAATTTGTTGCTGCCAAAAATAGTTGTGTGGACTTTGCTTCCCGTACGTTCTCGCAGAATGGATCAAAGTCCGCACTTTGTCTAGTACGAATCTGGCCAAGGACGAAGTTGTTTGTACGACGAAACGTAATTGGGATGATTAAGACAATTGTTGCTAACGTATTTTGAAGTCGAAGACATCTGGTACCGCGCGAGTGATGACACAAAGAGACCACATATCGTCGGCCTAATTTTTTTCGTGAGGGAGAGGATCCAGGACCGGATTACAGGCATGTTCCGAATGTCTCTCCAGCGACTGGAGTCCAGTAGGACTAGTAACACTCTCCAGATTCTGGCGAAGCATAAGGATGTGCTACTTGATCCGGATGTAGGCGCTACAGAGAAGCGGTAAGAAGCAGAATCCCACAAATAAATATAAGTGTTAGTTTTTAAGTTTATTGTTTTATGTATGTCTTTAAGGTATTTATAGATCATTGTAATATTTTTTTGTATGTGCACATAGTTGCCTGAAATAAATGTTATTAATTATTTGACGACCTCCGTGGCACAGTGGGCGTATAGCCGGCTGAGACGCAAGAGGTAGCGGGTTCAATTCCCGCCACGGAACAAATGTTTGCATGATCTACAGATATTTGTTCCGTGTGTTTTTCTATATATTATAAGTATGTATTTACAAAAAAAAAGGTATTTAAGTATTCTATCAGTTATCTGGTTCCCATAGTACAAGCTTTGCTTAGTTTGGGGTTAGATACCGCTATGTGTCCAGCAATATTTATTTATATTAGTATTATCTGAATAAACTGATTTTACCACAAAGTTTGAGAGATATTTATTGAGGTGCTCTTACTTTTGGAATAAAAAGAGGGTAGATATAAAATGGACTAACGAATTCTGATAGTAAGGCCGACGATATGTGTACTTAATATAAATGATACGCCATAGTACTCAATCATTCAATGTATTCTACAATGTAATTGTATTTTGTATTTATTGTTTACTAGCTGTCCAGCCGAACGTCATCTATGTATGAGAAAACTAATTATCTTCGTTATTTCTTTTTGCATGAATTTTTCCGATATTTTAATAATTCTGCTATCCGGGGCGGAGACAAATCCAACAAATCACAAACCATCAAAATCGATCCAGCCATTCTCGAGTTATAAGTGTTCGAACAACCGGAGTTTGTTTTATAGGTATAATAAGATTGTTTTATTGTATAGGTACAATATATGTTAAAGTATGTATGTGGTACACCATTGATACCCTAGATAAAACTCACATGATCCATTCCATCCAAAGGTTGTTTGAGAATAGAGATCGCTACTTAGCGATAAGACCGCCTTTATTTGAATACTGTTACTTTTAATTGTTTTTTTTGTTTATGGTAAGTGCAATATAGAGATATATTGCAAGATATATTAGAAGATATTGGAGATATATTGCACTTGTCTCGCTCGCGAGTCATCATTATATCATAAAGGACGTCCACTGCTGAACATAGATCTCCAGAGCGACTCGTGCCAGCCTGCACCCAACGCCTCCCAGCAACCTTTACCTAGACCCCTCGCTCGCGAGTAGCGCGAATTTGTCATCAATAGAGTACAAACGCTCGATCACGGTCGGCATCTACGCAAACATTTCGTCAAGCGACGCATTTTGCGCGACATCGTGCGGTTGGCTGATTTATGGCGGGTTCCTATATCCGTCGGTAAGTAACCGACTATGACTCGTTTGGATCTCCTTGATTAAGTGTCAAACTGGTGTCAAAGTTTGACACTGATTAATGGCAGAACCTGCCATTAATCGATTGTTGGTCAAGCATGCGACATCGAAGTGTCTAGCTTTTACTAGATTTACTTTTTACTCGACATAATC
Organism: Philereme transversata; assembly: GCA_963924445.1. Lineage (NCBI taxonomy): Eukaryota > Metazoa > Arthropoda > Insecta > Lepidoptera > Geometridae > Philereme > Philereme transversata. The sequence goes on from OZ004346.1 coordinate 26,671,310, forward strand.
TGCGAAATTCGTAAACAATATTAAATAATCAGTTTGTAAGCGTGCTTATTAATACTAGCTCACCTTGAAATACTTATTGCTCCAATCATACAATAGTACCGAGCGAATATAGTCATCAACATAACCTGTTGGTTTTGATAAGGATAAGTAGCTGACCCGCCCGCGGCTTCGCACGCGTGGTTTGTCAATAAAATTATCCTTCTGCGCTGTCGGGTAAAAAGTAAACTATATCCCAATCCCGGTCATAATCTATATTTATATACCAAATTTCATTGAATCGGTCCAGCCGTTTTGTAGTGAAAACGTAACAAACAAACAAACACAGTTAGTTAGTTACAAACAGAGTTACTTTTGAATTTATAATATTAGTAATAACTTTTGAAACTATCATGGTTATTAACACTATTTGTACTAAACACGGGATATTTACCATGATTTGTGAGTTCTCGAGTGTCCCGATATTTCGACGCAGTTGCATGCGCCATGATCACGGGTAAACTCATGCAACTGCGTCGAAATATCGGGACACTCAAGAACTCACAAATCATGGTAAATATCCCGTTTTTAGTACAAATAATATTAGTAATATTACTAATCGTCTTAAAAACAAGACCAAGTGCGATTGGCCTGTGTATGTCCAATAAATTAATTTTCTTTCGTTCTTTCTATTGAGACTCACGCGCATTGAGTGCTTTGAACTTCTGTGCCTGCCAACCTAGATTTATGTTAATTTAGCAGTGGTTATGTGAATGCTAAACTCAAGAACCTTAGTAAACTTTTAGGGTTAATTTCTAAAACTATTTTCGATAGAGACATCGTTTAATTTTCCCTGTAATATTTGCACTATCAACCTTTAGAGATAAGGGGGAGGGATTTTACATTTTTTTCGTAATTTTGAATAGTCTGCGTCTGTGTTTCTTGTTAACTACAACTTAGGGGTATTCAAGTCGCGAGTGAACAGCTTTCTCTATGCAAGCGTGTTCCATCGTAGACTGCATCATCATCACGCGCCATCACGCGAGTTCGTGGTCAAACGTGAGTCTACAAAATATAAAGATTATTTATATTATACATTGCTGCAAGACTCAAATAGGAGTGGGCGCGTCATGTCACGCGAATGCAAGAAAGGCGGACGAAATTTTTTTATTTTAGACAAGCTTTTGACCACTACCTCACTTGATGGTAAGTGATGGTGAGATCGAAGATGGAGCACGCTTGCCCAGAAAGAACCTTTCACTCTGGACTTGAAGACTCCGAGATTATACTGGTTCGGAAAAACATACGCCGGGAGTGAGTTCCACTTCTTACTTGTGGTAACAAGAAAAGTTGAAGCAATTCATTTGGTACAGCAAGGTGGTATGCCGACCAGGTATGGGTGGTACTTCTCGGTATGTCTGCTTGTCCGGTGGTGGAAGGGGGACGGATAAGGTCATGAAGATCTTACGCACATTTACCAAAATGAATCTTGTAAAAAACTGAATGTCTGGCTACTCGGCGTCTGTGCTCTAAACTTTGTAAATTGGCTTCCACTAGGGAGTCATCGCCAATGAGCCTAGCAGTACGTCGCTCAATCGAATCAATTTCCACTGACTGGTAACGGCAACGAGGCAGACCACGAAAACTAGCGCGACGATCTAGATGTGTTCCATTCCGACTGGCAGGGGATTTCTAAAGAACGCAAGGAATTTAAGGAAAAGAGAGACTTTTGCCCATCAGTGGGGCAGTACATTGAAAAAAAGAGTAATAAGTCGTGTTTTAAACACCAAGTCAGCCACACTGTTAATTAAATTCTGACAGGTAGCGTTAGTAGCCTTTAGTCATTAAAACTGAAACATGAACATGAAATAAAGATAGCATTGATGATAATAAAATAACATTACATAAAGATAAACATGACTATCTATGAAAGATAAAGTTTTGGTAATAATTACGCAATCTTTATCTCCTCATAACCGCAATTTAATTTCAATATCGTAGTATAAACTTTTTATTACATTGTATTAGTTAAGATTCTGATAAGAATAGAATAGAATAGAATAGAATACTCTTTATTGCACACCAACAAAATTAAAATACAATAAAAATACACAAAAATTAAGGTAAGGACAATGGGTGGTCTTATCGCTAAAAGCGATCTCTTCCAGACAACCTTTGGATGGACAGGACAAAACAAAATCAAAAAGACGGCGGTGTAAATACGAGTATATTCATAAACTTACATAAACTACCTATACTTACTAATAAACTAAATATATATACTTACAAATATAATAATATATTATATATATAAACTACAATAAAGGAGATAAACATAACGATAAACTAGCAGTGCGTAGACAAAGAAAGGAAATGGTTGTATACCTTAGCTTTGAAGATAAGAAGAGATTTAGATGATCTAATAGAGAAAGGTAAAGCGTTCCACAGCCGCACAGCTTGAACTGTAAAGGAATCACCATAAAATTGAGAACTGTGGACAGGGGTTTGGAGACTTAGAGCTTCAGATGAGCGTAGATTTCGATCATGCGCCTGGTGCAAGAACACAAAACGCTCCTTTAAATAGGATGGTGAAGAAGGATTGAAAAGAATGTTAAAAAGAAGGGACAGAATATGTGCATTCCGGCGAAGACGGATAGGGAGCCACTTGAGTTTTGCGCGAAATTCTGAAACATGGTTATATTTGCGCAAGTCAAATACGAACCGAATACAAAGATTTTGAAGGCGCTCAAGTTTGCTCAATTGGACTTCAGAAAGGTCGAGATAGCTGACGTCGGCGTAATCTAAAATAGGATAAGATATACATATAAGATATTTTCTTACCAGCCTGCACTGTCCCACTGCTAGGTCCTTTCCAATGCTGGGCATTAACCATAACTCCAAAACTTAACACAACAAGTAACCTTTTAACAAAAATATAACGACTTAACCAAACTACTGAACTGATTTTGATGAAATTTCTATGAGACCAATATGAAAGTATATCATTTCAAATAAAAAAAATATTTTCTGTATCGGTTGATAAATGACGGAGTTCTGAGGTAATAACAAACATAAAACCGAATTGCGTCGCTATAAAGTTTGAGGAATGCCCTCTACTTTTTTATGATCCCATCATCAGATCCTGACTTGGTGCCAATGGGGCCACCTGGGAAACTCTTGTAAACATAAAAATAATTTCTCGAATCGGTCCTGGCGTCTTCGAGTAATCGGGGAAAATACATTAAATTTTTTTTTCTATTAATATAAAAAAAAATAGAAATATCTATAGTTCTAAGTTTGACTATGTTGACCCCTTTGGCAATCATAATTTAAATATTTATCTATTTTTTGCTTATTATTCACATTATTTGCAACTAGCACGTATTATTTACAAAGATAAAGCTGTCTGATAGACGCACAAAGTCCATAGGCAAAGAGGTTTCGGTAAAAAAACAACGCCATTTGTTGGCAATACAGAGAACTTCATACGAAACAGCCTTGAAACTAGGAATGGAGCATTTCGCATGTGAAAAAACATATGATTATTAAAATGATATGTCACACCTGCTATTTTCGTTTGCATAATCTGCTAAAAATCATTTCGGTTTTCATCGTATATCGGTCGCAATCATTCACGTCTGCTAAAAATCACAGTCGTCCGCATTTCTTCGGAATTAATCGGGCGGTTTCGTTACCCGTGATTTTTCACATGTGAAATATCAAATGTAACATTACGGCATCGTAATGAAAAATCATTTCCTATTATTTTTCACATGTGAAATAGCAGTGATAAAAAACAATCATAATTATGATCATATGAAAATGATTTAAAAATAGCAATCATTTCCATGGTCCTCATAAACCATTGTAGGTATAATCACCTCCAATAAAATGGCTCAGTGGTCTGCGAGCCAATATGAATTCTAAGTTAAGTGAATCTAAGACCACTTTTCCGAACCAGTGAATCGAATAATTATATTTCCGATCAGTTAAACAAAATGACAGATGCGTTAGGTGTCTATAAGTTTAGTACTTCAGTAAGTACTTGTTCTTTGTTACTCTTTAGGGTTCCGCACCAAAATGATAAAAATGGACCCTTACGGTATGACTTTGTAAGAAAAGAAATACTTTTATTTGAACCCACATGACATCACTCACAATAACAACAAAGGAAAAGACATAAAAACACAATAAAAACAAGCTTCACACAGGCAGAAACTGATGTTGTTACGTGGGGACAAAATGGACCCTGTCTCAGCATAAGGTGTTTCGTACCACGGTGGATACGTCTGTTTGTACGTATGTCTGTCCGTCCATCCGTCTGTCAAAGCTGATTATCTCAGCAACTATTCAAACCAAAAAAAAAACTAAGTATATCGGAGCTATTAATAAATAATACGGGCCCACCGTTATTGCGATTAAAAAAAATCTAAAATAATCATTTGGATATAAGAAATAGAAATATGAATTGATTCAATAAAATGTGTTGATGTATGCTGTGTTGGTGGTCAAATAAATAAATAAATATATATTATTTTGATTGCAAAAGGGGCAAAATGTTTAAATAGCATTATTAGATCAAGTGGGGTATCATATAAAACAGCCTAATTTACACATTTCAAAACCATTTCGATGGTTCCGTACCTCAAAAGGAAAAAAGGAACCCTTATAGGATCACTTCGTTGTCCTTCTGTATGTCTGTCTGTCAAGACCTCTTTTCTCAGGAACGCGTAGAGGTATATGGTTCCTTGAAGCTGTCTAAGTCAACGCAATTAAAAAAGACGGCCATTTATACCGTATATTTTACTCGCAAATAAATCAAAACCTATAGGGTACTTTTCGTTGACCTAGAATCGTGAAATATGACAAGAAGCAAGATCTCACAGCACAATCAAATGAAACAATCTGGAAAAGGTTAACTTTTAATTATATAACGAAAAAAAAAACATTTTTACGGAACCCTCGTTTCGCGAGTCAGACTCGCAATTGTCCGTTTTTTTTAAGTAGTTTTGGAGTTGAAAGAAATTATATAAAAAATATATATTTATTGCTACATAAACAATTTAACTAACAATTAACCAATGTTACCGACATAGAATAGCGGATTAGCAAACTGAAGTGGGATCATATATGCCGGAGAACCGACAACCGTTGGCGTAAACGAGTTCTTGAATGGAGACCACGTCTTGACAAACGTAGTGTGGGGCGCCCCCCGGCTAGGTGGAGCGATGACATAAGAAAGGTGGCGGACAGAAATTGGATGAGAAGAGCCGAAGATCGGGCTCAGTGGCGCGTATTGGGAGAGGCCTATGTCCAGCAGTGGACTAATGTGGGCTGATGATGATGAAACAACTTATGAAAGGTAGATAGGTAAGGTACTTAATCGGGTTTAAACAGAGATGGTTTTCAGGTTGATCTAACTAGTGGTTCGCCCCGAACTCTCGCGAATCTCCCAAAAAACAAAATAAATATTATTCTTAGGGCGACTTGCACAACAACGATGCCTAAACGTGTGTTTGCGGCTAAATATGATTTAAGGAGTTGTCAAATCATACAAATACGTCAAATTTAAACGTGTTTAGTCGCTAAATACGTTTAGTGATCTTTTCCTTAATCTTTGACTAATAAATTAGTGCCACGAAATGCATAACCAACTTACTTGACCTACAGTTTCATTCAAATTAGTGGTAACGGGGGTTCATGTTAATTGGTTATTTTATTAAGGGGAATAAATTGCAGTTATTCTGGATTTTAGACTTTTCCCTATATTTGTGTTACTAAAACTACACGAATACTAAATTTTAGCATTGTGGAGTCACTGGTGTAGGTACCTTGTGAATTTTGTCAAACTTTTGTTTTTATTATGGCTCATACTCAAAAATTACAAGGATTAAATTACCCCTTTTCAACCCCAATATCTCAACAACCTCTCAACATTTTTAGCTCATTTAGTTATACCAAAATTGTGCCATCACCAACTACCTGTATACCAAATTGCACGATGATCAGATAAACGCTTCGAAAGTTATCCTCGGACAAACAAACATACATACAAAAAAATTGGCATTGTATGTACGTAACTTGCATACATACAACGCAGATTTGCCCAAGTTGATTTGGAGATTCGCTTCGCTCGATCAACTAACAGAAGTACGAGGCATGCCTTTTAAGTTCTGTCGTTTCCATATTTTCCGGCAATTTTGAATTTGGAACTGTTCTATATTCGAATGTGTTTACATTTTGAATCTCAAAACAGTTGAAAGTATTAGGATTAATGCTATTGTTTAGTCACAGTTTCGATTTGAATCTGTCAGGTCACGTACGAAAATGAATCTTTCTAAGGAAAATGTTCGTGCAATAATTTTCTACAACTTTAGAAGAGGCCTGACACGGCTTCAGTGTTTAGAAGAGCTAACATCTGTGTTCAGTGATGTAGCCCCATGTCTGCGGACTGTCGAACGCTGGTATTTAGAATTCCAGCGTGGACATACTAGTGTTAGTGACAGATTTCGCGAAGGACGCCCAAAATCCGCCTTCACTGAAGATAACATCATTGCTGTGAGACAACTAATTCTCGAAGATCGTCATGTGACGTATCGAGAGATAGAGGCTCTATTAGGCATCTCAGGGACAACCATTCAGAAGATCTTGCATGAAGCGCTTGGTGTGAGAAAGCTAGTTTGCCGTTGGATACCGCATCTGCTTTCCGACGATCACAAGGCGGCCCGCGTCAGATGGTGTAAGAAAACTCTGCAAAGGTTCAACCGAGGGGAGTCAAATCACGTCTACGACATCATAAGTGGTGACGAATCTTGGATCTATGCCTACGATCCTGATTCCAAACAACAATCTACAATCTGGGTCTTTCAAGACGAGCCAAAGCCGACTAAAGTTGTTCGTTCTCGAAGCACTTCAAAGAAGATGGTGGCCACGTTCGTTGGAAAAACCGGCCATGTTGCGACTATTGCACTTGAAGATCGTAGAACGGTTAACGCAGAGTGGTATACTACAGTTTGTTTACCACAAGTCATCGCCGAACTTCGAAAATCTAACTCAAAGCGACGCATCATCCTGCACCACGACAACGCAAGCTCACACAGCGCTCGTCAAACGATTGAGTATTTGAAGCAGGAAAAAGTAGAAATTCTTGACCATCCTCCATACAGTCCTGACCTAAGCCCTAACGATTTCTTTACATTTCCTAAAATTAAGAAAAGTCTTCGTGGTCAAAGGTTCCAGTCCGGTGAAGAAGCAGTCGACGCTTTCAAGTCAGCCATTTTGAACACCCCCACTTTAGAGTGGAATAAATGTTATAATAACTGGTTTGAGCGAATGGAAAAGTGTATTAAGCTACGCGGTGAATACTTTGAAAAACAATAAAAAGTACTATAAGGTTCTAGTTGTGTTTTTTTCTTCAAACGACAAAACTTAAAAGGCATGCCTCGTAGTGTACTTATTTAGATATCGTTTGGCATTGAAAATAATATTGTGAAAAGCACTTGACACCAAATTGACGCTTGCATTCTTTGTTTTTATGTCTGAGAGTTGTTTCTAGGTGTTAATTTAGATTCAGCAAATTGCTCAATTGAAAGATTTTGCTTCTCTGTTTATATTAACTTTTTTCTTGCATTGCAGTGAGAGCGTTGCGACCTATTGAATGAATGTACCTATTTATCTACTAGCTGACCCGAAAGACGTTGTCCTGTCTTAGATATGAATATTGAATTAAAAAAATATGTATTATCCAATTTTCTCTCGCGTATTAGAAAACTTAAAAAAAAAGATGCATTAAATCGGTAAAGTCGTTCTCAAGTTATGGCGTGACCAAGGAAAACAGGGATTCATTTTTAATATACTGCGTGCGTGTCACCGCATTTACTACATTAATTTAAATCACGGGTAGCCCTGATGGCTAGTATTGTTGTAAAATAGTTTTTTTTTTTTCAAATTCATTACCATGGAGTTTTTTTAATAAATTTGTCATTATTATTTTATTTTGAAAAGTCTATTTTGTACTCTTGATAATTCAATTTATAGTGTTTTTTCCATTGTTTCAGGATTAAATGCGTGCGAAAGAAAATCATTCCTTTTCCTGAGAAAGGAACTGCCAGTAAGGTTAGTATCCCACTATCCCTCCATTCATCGCGGTCAAGTCAAAGTCAAATATTTTTATTGGTTAAAATCACAAGGATCACTTTGAAACGTTAATTTTACTGCCTGTTCCTTCGCGACCAAGCCAGGAAAGAAAGGCAAGAAACAAGGCTGGTTGTTTTTTTAATGATCCTTTTACAATACATAATACAGAAAATAAATTACGTCTAAATTGTAACATTTTGAACGAGTTGGAGCAATTTCAATCCCAAGCTTCTCTATCATCTAAATAATCCGATATTTTATAGTAGGCTTTTTTATAAAGATTGTTTTTATAAAGGTTTGATTACGTTTTTAAATTTGTTAATAGTCTATTTTTGTGCATCCCTTGGGAGTTTGTTATAAAAGCGTACACATAGCCCTTTTGCCCACGCCCACGCCCACGATTTACTAACTTTATGGAGTCTACAAATGGCAACAGCGAGTTTAGCTTTACTTCTAGTATTAAAATGATAATTATCGTTATTTTTCTTAAACACATTAATATTTTTGTGAACATACATCAGATTTTAATAGATGTATTGACAATGGAATGTCATAATATTTATTTTTTAAACTTATTGAGTAATGATTCTCTGGGCCCCATATTAAAAATTGCACGAACAGCCCTCTTCTGCAGCACAAAAACGGTGTTTATATCTGCAGCATTCCCCGACAGCAGTATACCGTATGACATAATGTTGTGGAAGTAGCTGAAGTAAGAAAAGACGGATCTTTTTGACTGCGTATACCGCAGAACTAAGTCTCTACGACAACCTATCAACGTGAGGGCCCCATTGAAGCTTATTATTTAGGGTTATACCTAAGAATACGGTGGTGTCCATAAGAGCCAACTCTCAAGAGTCTTTGATTTTTATATCTGCTTTAACGTGTGTAACATTAGGTAGTATAAATCTAATACATTTTGTTTTCTTTTCATTTAGAAGTAGGTTGTTTACATTGAACCATTTAACCACCTTAGAGATTGCATTGTTTACATCGTCAAAATCGGTTTGTCGTCGCTTTTTTAAATAACAGTGATGTGTCATCTGCAAACAATACAACCTCATTATCGTCCCTTACAAGATGAGGAAGATTATTAATATATAAAATACTAGAAACAAAAATGGTCCCAGAATTGATCCCTGTGGTACACCCATTTTAACCAGAGACCCCGGAGAACGCTTCCCATTCACGTCAACTCTTTGTACTCTGCCACTTAAATAAGAAGTGAGAAAGTCTAGAGTCTTGGTTTACAGCCAAATCTGACCAATCTGGTTTGAACGCATCCAAGTCGTCTCTTCATCTTTTCTGGGCCTACCACGTCTGCGTCGTCCGTTCGGTATCCACTGGGTACCACATGGCCTGCCCAATCCCATTTTAAGCGGGCGGTCTTACTGCCCACATAGGCTATGGTTTTGGGTCCTAGGTCGGTATTTCTGACTCGATCGATTCGTTTCACTCCAAGGATGCTTCTCTCCATCGCTCTCTGGCAAATCTTAAGTTGGGACCTTTGTGCTTCTGTCAAGGAGCAAGTCTGAGCTCCGTAGGTCAATACGGGCAGGATACACAATGTCGATGAGTTTTCGCTTCAGTGTCAGTGGAAGAGAAGTCTTCATAAGCTAATCTTCAGTAGCTCCTCCAAGCCTTTTCAATGCATTGATACACATGACAGTTATATAGGTAGGTGACTATCAAAAAAACTGACCAAGTGATAAAAATAAATGATGATTCACAAATACCAGTTTTTTTGTATCTATTGTTGCTGTCCCGATTTGAAAATCAAAATCCCGATTATTTTAACCTTCCGTTCCGAAATTTGATACACTGCACCAGCGTTAAGGCGATATCATTGAGCATACATTAAGGAATAGCGATTATACAATAAAGATTTACATTTTTCAAGTAGATAAACCATTTGTGCACTGTTGATATAAACACCCAAATACATCAAAAACAAACCAAATACAGATTTTTGAAATTATCGTAAAATAATCGAACTGGACGGGACTTGAACTCGCTACCTTAATCTTGATACTGGGATGCTATACTTCATTTATCATTATTTTTTTGCGATGATTTTAGTAATCTTAAGCTTTTTCCGAAAATCACTTTAAAATAAAAATAGCTACGTACATAGTAGTAATCTTTTTGGTAAACTTAATTATCCTATTCCACGATTTTACGTCACTCTACGTCATCTGTCACGCGGTAACAGCGGTCAACTTGAAACGTCATTTATCAAATGTACAAATATTGACATTTGATTGACACAATCAATTGACAGTCCTTAAGTTCTCAGGTCTTTAAACTGTTTATAGATTGTATTGACTGGTCAATATCATTTTTAAGACCTCCGTGGTGCAGTGGGCGAATAGCCGGCTGAGACGCAGGAGGTTGCGAGTTCGATTCCTGCCGTGGAACAAATGTTTGCATGTTCTACAGATATTTGTTCCAGGTCTGGTTGTTTCTCTATATAGTATAAGTATTAAAAAAAACGTTGTATCAGTTATCTGGTTCCCTTAGTACAACCTTTGCTTAGTTTGGGGCTAGATGGCGTGTGAAATGTCCAGCATTATTTATTATTTACTAGCTTTCGCCAGCGACTTTACACGCGTTGTTTGACAACAAAAAGTAGGCAATGTTTGAATCCAGGTCATAATCTATCAACACACCAAACTTTATCAGAATCAGTTTAGCCATTACGACATACCAAAATCACTGCAAAATTAACTTTATATTTGAAAATTACTAAAATGCAACTTTACTGACTACGGAACCCTCAACCCTCAACGACACCCGCTTGACCAATTATTTAAATGTATGCAAGCGGTAATTTACTTTGAAGTTTTCTATACAATAGCAGATAATTCCTATGAAACAATTACTTGAAGCTAAATATCTAAAAACTATTATAATTGAAACGCGCGACCGTGTGTATTAGCTAAGCGATTATGCATGTAAACAATACGGTCTTTCAACTATTGTGCCACTATCTGTTTACTGTACAGTCAGCAACATAAATTTAACCATTTATATTTATATATTTTTGATGTGAAACATCTATTGGCGCGTTAGTGGTAAGACCGACTCGTATGGCGTCACGCTCTGACGCCATGCGTCCAATAAGATGTCGGCTATCAATAATTGGCAAAAGTACGGATAAAGAATTTGCCGTCACGAGTATTTATATTGCGTATGATAAGATTAGATTAACATAACGGTTTTCTTTAATTATAAATTACTAGCTGTTGCCCGTGACTTCATACGCGTTACACTCCTAAATGTGTAGGTAACCTAGAAATAAAGCTAAACTCGCTGTTGCAACTCGACTTGACACCCCATTTTTATCCCATGGGAATTGATTCAGGGGATAAAAAGTAGCCTAATAAACATCCAAACTTTCGCATGTATAATATTAGTGTGACTAGCTGTTGCCCGCGACTTCATACGCTTTACAATCCTAAATGTGTAGGTAATCTAGAATTAAAGCTACACTCGCTGTTGCAATGACTTGACACGCCATTTTTATCCCATGGGACCTGATTTATGGAATAATAGGTAGCCTATGTGTTAATCCAGGTTATAATCTACGTACATACTAAATTTCATCGAAATCAGTTCCGCCGTTACGGCGGCATTGAGTAACAAACAAACAGATAAATAAATAAACAAACAAACATCCAAACTTTCGCATATATAATATTAGAGTGATTTCAATAACTATCAATTTAGATGTTTCATCCGGCCTCCGTGACAGCCTCATTTTTTATTACACCTCCAATTTCCATTCACTAATACTCCTCTCCGTCCAAAGGTCTGGATGAGATCGCTTTCTTTAGCGATATGACCGCCCATTATACTTTTACTAGTTTCTCATTCTATTGTATCTAGCGTTAGTATTTGCCTGTCTCGCCTGTATTGTATTAGGTATTATACGTTTTATTTGAGTACGCGCGTGAAAATGTTTTAAATTCGCATCGATATGCTAATGGTAAACAATTTGAACATATCGCTTTGTTTAGAAAATGTTTGTAGCGTTGGCGTAATAAGTTTCAATGGTCAGAATATAAATTCGGAAGTAGCTCGGTCTATCTGTCTGTTTATTAAGTTTACATAACTAACCGGCTGAACCTATGTCGATTAAATTTGGTAACCAAATACATTAGTAAGTACGTGTTTGTGTGTATAGCTTACCTACCTACCTAAAAATATTATATCCCTTCTTTTAACGCGAGCTCCACACGTTGGCCCCAACGTCGCGTCGGTACCAACGCCGCTCGTCCGACGTGTGGGTCTATAAAATAGCATTGGCCCCAACGTGTATGCCTACTATGCCTAGCAAATTAACCAGCAAAGTTGGTTCCGGCGCCGTTGGTGCCAATGTGCGGAGCCGGTGTAAGTCGTGATCAGCGTTGCCAGTTTTTTTTTTTCAAGTTGGGATTTTGTAACTTTTTCAGTGAAAAAAGCGGGATTCTTTCGTTGAAAGGAATAGTAAAAAAACCGTATGTAATCAGAAGGTTTCAAATATTTATATATTTATTTGAGTTTTAAATTACGTTTACGTGACAATAGATGGCAAAAATAGCCATAGAAAACGCATTTTATTAAAAATATGATATTTTAAATCAGGTTTACCTTATCGTTAGGTAGTTGAGTCTTCATCGTCTTCTGAAAAAAAATAAAAGACAAAAATCAAATAAAAAAGTTTTATTTATTAGAAAAATGTGGTGTTTCAAACAATAGTCTGAGAAGTGAGCGTTACAAATTGTAACTTACAATAGGAGAATAATTTATTTATAAGAAGTACTTATTCATGATATTTCTGTGATATTCCTTCGTACGTAATCGTGCGTTTTCGTGGAATAGAAATTTATAAAAAAATGGGGATAAGAAAAGAGTGAAAGAGAAGATGTCGCGGTCGCGCGCACCGATTGCGTGATGCGCCCCTCTAGAGGGGCGCCTTCTCTTTTTCTTTCACTCTTTTCTTATTCCCATTTGTTTATAAATTTCTCTCTCTGCCGCGCGCTTATCTATCTTCCTTCATTATGCGCCGGGTGGGCGGCCAGTTTACACTTGTCTGTCACCCGGCTTCGCTTCCTCAGCACGCACGGTCGAGTTATTCCAGAAAAGCGGGACTGAGCCTGTCCCGCGCGAGTCATTTAATTTTGATTTAAAAATCGGGACATCCGGCAACGCTGGCCGTGATTATTAGGCCGGATCCACGCATGTATGTACGCAAAGTTTGAACAAACATTAGCACATTGCCAATTTGCCATCCAATGTCGGTTTTCAAAGGGAGCTTAAACTTTGTTTATATTGAAAAAGACTAAGGTTTTTTGATTAACTTTGTGCACTTTTGTAGCACCCCCTCTTTTCTATGGTTTAACCATGTTAGATCCGTTAGTGGTATTTCACTGAGCGCTTCCGTATAACAGTAGGAACTAGGAAAAGGTATATATACCTCCATGTGAATAATCTCGAAGTATCTACTCGTATACACTGCCGGCCAAAAGTTTGAGACCACCTACATCAAAGTAGGAAAATGAAATAAAACTCAAAATACAAAGCAAGAGGTTTAATTATGAATTAAAATACTTATTTCCTAATACACATACATTATGAAGAAAACAAAAAAATCAAGAAAAATCAACCATTTACTTTAAAAATGTCGCTCATATTTTATACAGATTTTTCGTCGAAAAACCCTCCCTTGCATTTTATTACTACTTTCACTATTCTTGGCATACGAGCAATCAATTTGTCGATTGTATCTTGTGATATATTGTTCCAGCTTTCTTGTAAAGCCTTCCACATGTCTTCTTGCGAAGTGGGACAACAACTGCGCACATTTCTATCAAGCTCTTCCCACAAAAGCTCAATCGGGTTGAGATCCGGACTCTGAGGGGGCCACACCATGTTTTTTAAAACCCCTTCTGTTTCTTTGTGTTCTAAATAACCCCTGCATAATTTTGAACTATGTTTTGGGTCATTATCTTGTTGGAAAAAAAATCCATCTCCAATTATTCTTGAACCAGACGGAATGGCATTTTGCTGTAGTATTCGTTTATATTGCTCCTTTTTCATGATTCCTTCGACTCGTACCAAATCTCCAGTTCCATGGCCCGAGAAGCATCCCCAGACCATAATGGAACCACCACCATGCTTGACTGTTGGCACCACACAGTCTGGCATCATCTTTTCCTCGACGTTACGTCGAACAAAAATTCGTCGTTTTGAACCAAATATTTCAAATTTGGATTCATCTGACCAAAGAACTTGTTTAAAGTATTCTTCAGTCCAGTCTCGATGGGTAAGGGCCCACTGCATCCGTTTCTTTTTGTTTTGTGGCCTTAGTAGTGGTTTTCGAACGGCGACGCGACCAAATAACTTAGCATCTCTCAAACGTCTTTTTACTGTAGTCAATGATACAGGTTCTGATCGGGATTTGTTCACTTCTACGCGGATTTCTGGTGCTGTTAGGCGTCTATTCCGCTTGCTGGTAGTGACGATGAAGTGATCCTCGCGAGAAGTGGTAGTTCTCGGCCTTCCCGAACGCGAACGATCTTGATTACTGCCAGTCTCCTTGTATCGGGTTATTGTGTTATGAACACAAGTCTTCGACAACTTAAGTTGAGAGGCAATCGCACGTTCAGATTTGCCTTCGCCGTATAAAACAACTATGGCAGAGCGAGTTTCACTGCTAATTTCGCGAACTTTTCCCATTTTAAGATGTCTTCACTGTAACAACGACGAGCTCAGACTAATAAGGTAGAAAATAATTTACTCCATAAAAACTTAGGTACTAAATATGTTTTAGGAAGCTAACATAATCCCTGATATCGGTTAACGCGAAACAAACCCAAAACAATAAGTAATGAGCAGATCATAAAAATATTACAATGACTATACCACCTGGTCCTTGCGCGGCGCTCATTGATGTTTTGAAACAATAGACCTTTTTAGGATGATAACTTAAACAACAACATAAATAATGACTCTTAGAAATTCTTTAATAATAATAGAATACGCAGGTGTTCAAATTAGCTCATTATCATACGTGTACTTTGAAATATTTTGTTGGTGACCAAGATTTTTACAGTGGTCTCAAACTTTTGGCCGGCAGTGTATAATGTGGACGTAGTAATGACGCTTTGTTTATCTTCCTATCAAGGTCGCGGTCCGCGGTTATAGTGTGGTAGCGAATGTGATTAAAATATAAATGTTTGTTTTGCACTCAGGCTCGGATCTAGGAGGGGGCCAAACCAGGGCACATGCCCCGGGCGGCAATTTCAGAAGGCGCCAAATTTATGTCTTAAATATACATCATCATCCCCCTCCCCCCATCCGTCTCTCAAACGCTGGAGGGGGCGCCATATCAAGTTTCTGCCCCGGTTCGGAGAAGTCGTAGATGCAGTAGAGGCGGTAAATGACTCTTGGTTGAGATTGGCTCATCTGGATCCGGTCTAAGATCTGAATCACTGAAACGTATTTCTATCATTCGGCTCTGATGTACATGTGAAGCAATCGCAGCCCAGAACCAGATTTAGATAGTATGTATCACCTAGATCTGACACAATACAATAGTATATTTCAGATCCATTTGCATCTCTTTTACTCTTCCACAACTCGTACTGGTTGTCTCGTTCACTAGCATGATGCCAAGTAGGAACGGCACGGAGTCATGCAACTAAAACCGAAGTCTTGTTTTGTTTCTTTCGTTTCACGAACAAACAAATTATCTACCTATCTTAGCTATCTTGTACTGTGTAACCGCGCGGCGTCGTCGAGAGTGAGATGCAAATGAAACACTTATTTTATTATGAACTTATGAAAGATATGAACCATTTATGCCAGTTAGAAGAAACGACTCCCAGAGCCATATCCGTACAGAGATACACACCGCTAATTTGCACGCAAGTGACTGAAATGTTAATGTTAATGAAAACAAGTTAATTTGTACCCGACTTTGAAGGAGGTTTTAGGGTGTATGTGTCTGTTTATTTGGCGCAGTTAGGCTAAACGGCTTGACAGATTTTGACAAATGAGCTATCATTGGAATCGTCTGTATCACGAGAGAAATATAAATATAGATAGGTAGTGAAAAATTTATTTATTAGTACAAAATGCTCACAGCTCGGTTTCGTGCGTTATTCATCGGTCGTATTCGTTCGAATCTGTTAAATCGCATAGTTGTCAAACTTGCTATGAGCTATAAAAATTTAAATTTATTGTACGTGAAATAGCAGTGAAAAAAAACTAATCATTTCACGAAATGAAAATGAATTAAAAGTAGCAACTATTTCCATAATTAGTAGGCAGTGACTCGTTCTATAGGAGAGTTTTATTTTCTCTTGGCTACCATTATTAAAGTATCTATTAAATAATGGTTGCTGACGAGGTTGAAATATCCGCCAAATTGAAGTAAGTTTTAAATACATTATAATTGTTATTAAGATAGGAAGGTTACCAGTTTAATTTATAGTATGAGGCATGTCAAAACAGGGCCATCTGTGGCCTGGTTATTGCAAGAGTTAATTCATACTGTGCTGAACAGATGTGTTCGATATGGCGATGTTTATCTATACTATACTAACATTACTAGTGGTTCGCCCTGAACTGAAATCACGCGAGTCTACCACAAAAAACAAAAAAAAATATTATTCATAATCTTTGACTAATAAAATAGTGCCACGAAATGCATAAGCAAATAACTTGACCTACAGTTTCATTCAAGTTACAGGTAACGGGAGTTCATGTTATTTGGTTACTGATTTTAGAAATTGCAGTTATTCTGGATTTCAGACTTTTCCCTACATTTGTGTCACTAAGGTACACGCATACCAAATTTTATTACTGTTCGGTCACTAGTGTACCCTGTGAATTTCATCAAAGTATTTACTATTGCAAAATCAAAACAATCAATTCGAAAGTTAATCCGTCTCTCTGTCTGTCTGTTTGTTACGTTTTCCAATCTACAATATTATACAACCAAATAAATACAAACGAATTTTGATAAGAACGTTATTCATTGTCAGTTAAATAAACATTTTGACGTAAAGTATCAAGTAAAGAGTTTTAGAGGTTTACTACTAACACCATACCCTTTTCTGCCGCCAAGCAGCATTCTGTGTTTCGGTTTGAAGGGTATGCTGGTGAAATTACTGGCACATGAGGCTTTAAACCTGTATGCCTTAAGTTGATGGACAGGCAGGCAGTGCATTGTAGAACACGTCCTAAGGTGCGTGACCCACGAGGCAGTATTTTGTTATAGCGATGGTTACCACTTAACATCGTGGGCCATATGCTTGTTCTCTTTCCAAGTCGAATAAAAAAAAGAAATAAAACATCACAACCAGCTAACAAATTATGGCACTCGCGGCTGGCGTTCGACCGACTTGATCCGAGATCCTCGTATGCGCATATCTATCTGTGCGTGCGCCTGTTATCGCTCGTTGTACTAAGCTTAACTTCTGTATCTATCTATATTGTGTTAACATTTAGCAAACAATAGGTAGTTCTATATTCCAAACAATTTCATTTCACGCGGCAATTAATTTGCAACAATTGTATACATAAACATAATTATAAACATCCTCTGTTTTGATAAGGATGTTATGTATGTACGCTATGTATATGTACATGCATGTGTTACGCAATAGCTCTTTACTAACAACGTACCTTTCCGCTATTTGGTATTACCGAGAATCGAGTCGCCTATGTCAGCTTTTTACTAATTGCGTCTTTTTATTAAGATATTTTTCTCGTTGAAATTACACTTCAAAACCTGTGCGCACCTCAAGAAGAAGTAACATTAGCTCGTAATTAACCTAATAACTTAATAAGTATTAACTACAAGGAATTTTAACTTTTATTTGATTTATCATTAACTTATCTGGGCTCGATGTTTTTCTATATAGCATGCAATTACAAAAAAAATATAAGTATATATATATATATATGTATCAGTTATCTGGTACCCATAGATAGTATAAGCTCTGCTTAGTTTGGGGCTAGATAGCGCTTTATTTATTTGTATCACTTTTTCACGAGTTGAGAGAGAGTTTAATTGTAAGTTTACGTTGAAATCTCACTAATGTTATAAATGCGAGTGTTTAGATATTGGTTTGTTACTCGATCACGTTGTAACGGCTAAACTAATTTGGATGAAATTTGCTTTACCTAATAATTTACTTTTTATTGAAAAGCCACGCGTGTGAAGCCGTTGGCTGAAGTTAGTAAATAACATGATATTTATATTTCTTATTTCTTTCACAGACTGGCAAACATAATGAAGGAAATCGCTCTTCTACCAGAAAACCTCCTCCGAATGCCGTCAGTTGGTCTCGTCAACCAGTGGTACGAGCGGTCTTTTGAAGAGATCATACAATTTGAGCAAATGGAGCCCGAGCCGCCTGTATTGAGCCAGTAGGTATTTCCTGAAGAGCGAATCAAGCTATTATTTGCTATTATACCTGTACACTCAGTTCGAACCAAGTTGTACAAAATAGAAAGTTGAGATTTCTAGCTATTTGTGTCCCACTACTGGGCAACAACCTGTCCTCATTCCAGGCATCTTATTTTATTTTTATAAATATAGGATCGCTGACGTGGGCATTAAGGCTGCGAAGCTGAAATGGGACTGGGCGGGTCATGTCTCCCGTATGCAACCCGATAGGTGGGCCAAGAAGACAAGCATATGGATTCCTAAAGACGGAAAGCGATGCCGAGGAAGGCCTAAAAAGTGCTGGAGCGATGACTGGGACCTCTTCCGAAAGAAACTGGCGGGATCAGGCTCTAGACCGTGATAAGTGGAAGGAAGAGGGGGAGGCCTTTGCCTAGCAGTGGGACAGTACGGGCTAGTAAAAAAAATATATATATATACTACCTATATAGGATAGCGATCGACCATGATCTCGTCTTATCTATCTTTTATATTTCTCGCCTATCTTTTACATAAATTTTTGGTTAGCGTTTGACCACTATCTCATCTGATGGGGCGCGATGATGCAGTCTATGATGGTTCACGCTTGCCTAGAAGAAACCTATTCACTCGCGACTTGAACACCCCTGGGTTGTAGTTATCAGGAAACACAGGCTCAGGCAAGGCATTCCACTCCTTGTCGGTGCGCATCTCGATGATATAACCTGACTTATGTTCCAGGTTCTGTGCTCGGCTTGTTCACATCCGGAACCGACATGCTGACGTGGTGCAGACCATGGCCCAAGGAGTACTGGAACTCAAGGAGTCGCACGAGGTATGTTAATGTATACTTGTGTATATATATGTAAAGAGTATCACTACGTTTAGTGTCGTACCTTTTCTCTATGGAATAATTATCTACAGATCTTTAATGAATGACAGTGTCACCGTCTGTCAGTATTGAGGTAATTTTAACAAGATGCGGTTAGGCTGATAATTTAGTAAAACTTGGAACGGTAAATAGTTTCCTGTATTAATAAAAGGAAGTATATAAACTAAACTAGAAGTAAAGGCTTTAAATGTTGTTTTTTGTTATTTCAGGTAAGTTACTCTGTTTAGAGTAAATTGTGTTTAAACTATGTATTTAATTGTGTTGTTAATAAAAGTAAATTTGTTATTTCAGAAAACTCAGTTACGTCTTTATTTCACGTACGCACTTTGTCATTATAAAACAACATTTTCTGCAAATATTTCAAGAAGTATGGAGAAGTTAAGATTTGACTTTTGTGTGAAAACAGCATCAGATGGAAAATCAAACATTATTTGTATAACCTCAATAGGAACACCTGACGGTCAAACCTTTGACATGCCGGCCGAATATCAACCTGCAAGTTTACATCAATTAATAACAAATACATCTAACTATGCCAAGATAAGAAAAACATTGAATAAAAGACATCAAACAAGGAAAATATGGATAACTTTAACTGATGAGATATCAAAGACATATTTAGATGGAGAACAAAATATACAGTTTAATGATTTTTACCTTGAAGAGATTATGGAAAACATAAATGATCAAAAATCCTTAACTAGAAGTTCAAATGGAACATTGGAGAAACTATTAGAGAAATTACTCGAAGAAAAACAAAAAAAATCAGAAACTCAAAATTTGGGGAAAATTTCAAAAGATTTTATGATTGAAAAATTCACTGGTAGAAATGCAAATGCTCACCAATGGATTAAGGATTTCAACAAAGAATGTGAACGTTTCCATATTGATGAAGACAGGGAAAAAATTGAAATTTTAAAACAATTTTTAGAATATTCTAGTGTGAATTGGTACAGTTGTATGTTAATGAAATTTACAGTAGAATCAGAGTGGATTAAATGGGAAAAAAACTTCTGTGAAACATTTGGGAACAAGGGTTGGTCGCCGATCAGATATGCTCTTGGATTTAAATATCAAACGGGATCATTGCTTGAGTATGCATTGAAGAAAGAAAAATTGTTATTGGAGGTTAGGAAGACGATTGATACTGGTACTCTTATAGACCTTATAGCCGCAGGCCTGCCAAATTACCTAAGTGATAAAATTGACCGAGAGACATTACAAGAAACCGAAGATCTCTACAATGAGATAGGCAAATTAGAACATTTTGTTGGGAGGAACAGATATGAAAAAAAGAACTACACATACTCTGACATAAATACAAAAAAAAATGAAGAAAAGAAACCATGCCAAATTTGTGTCACTGAGAAAAAAGGGAAACGTTTTCACCCTCAGGAAACCTGCTGGTTTAATGTGAAAAATCATAAATCAGTTGTGAAAAGTGTGAATAACTCTGAATTAGAAATTGAACTAAATGAAGAGAATCCAAAAAACTAGAAGTACCACCATTAATAAAAGTAAAGTTATTATTAAATGACACTTTAAAAGTTACCGCAATTTATGATTCGGGTTCAAATGTGTCGTTAATTAATGCAAAACTATTGAAAATACATGAAAAAGAAGAAGATGTACTTAATAAACAAACAGCAAACTTGAAAACTATTAATGGTGAGAAGAAAACAAAAGGTATGGTAACATTAAAAATAAAAATATATAACATTGAAAGAAAAATGAATATTTTTGTGATAGATAATGAAAATTTTCATTATGATTTTCTCATTGGTTTGGATTGTATCAAAAAATTTAAATTAATCCAAAATGAAGAATTGAATATCATACAATGTTATAACCCACAAAAAGAGAATAAAGTCAAAAATGAAGAGGATTACAAAAATAAAGACTCAGAAACTAATATTTACAATTTAATGAATGTCGGAATTCCTGATGTACTAGGTGACAAAAATGAACAAAATGTTTCTCTATTCTCTGAGGTACAGGAACAAGAGGTGAACAATATAAACAGATGTGAAGTAAATTTCAATGAACATATTAACTACAGTGAATTTGAAATTTCAGTAAACCACCTAGATTTATGTAAACAAACTGAAATTGATAAATTAATAAAAAAATACAAACCAGTCTTTGCTAAGGACAAATACGACGTTGGTACGGTACGAGGTTATGAAGCTCACATAGACTTGATAGTAGATAAATATTGCTACAAGCGCCCATACAGATGCACAGCTGATGATAGAAAAGAAATTGAAAATCAAATATCAAAATTATTGAAGAACAACTTAATTGAGGAATCATATAGCCCTTTTGCTGCACCGGTTACCCTAGCGTATAAAAAAGAAGATGGAAAAAGATCAAGACTGTGTATAGATTTTCGGGAATTGAATAAAATTGTTGTCCCTCAATCACAGCCATTCCCCTTGATTGAAGACTTGATGGTGAAGACTGTAAACTGTGAGTATTATTCTACTTTTGATATAAATTCAGCATTTTGGTCCATTCCGTTGAAAATTCGAGATAAATATAAGACGGCATTCGTCACGCAAGAAGGCCATTTCCAGTGGACATGCCTCCCATTTGGTTTAAAGACAGCTCCGGCTATTTTCAAAAGAATATTGAGAAACATAATAAGAAAATATAAACTCTCAGACTTTGCGGTGAATTTCATCGACGATATCCTTGTTTTTTCTAAAAGTTTCGAAGAACACATAATACATATATCAAAACTACTTGAGGCAATACAAACAGAAGGATTTAGACTGAAATTCTCGAAATGCACTTTTGCAAACAATCATGCCAAGTATTTGGGGCATATAATAGAAAATAATTCAGTAAGACCTCTCAAAGATTATTTAACAGCTGTCAGGAACTTCCCCATTCCAGAAACAAGGAAAAATATACGCCAGTTCCTTGGGAAAGTAAACTTTTATCATAAATTTGTACCACACATTGCAATTATCCTGGAACCATTACACAATTTATTACGGAAGAATGAAAAGTTTATTTGGACCAAAGAATGCCAGAAATCATTTGATAAAATAAAAGAATTACTATGCACGAAACCAATTTTAAAAATACTTGACCCAGAACAACCAATAAAAATTTACACTGATGCCAGTATTAAAGGAGTGGGAGCTGTGTTAAAACAGGAAGATGAAAACGGAGAAAATAAACCTGTAGCTTACTTTTCAAAAAAATTGACAGACACTCAAAAGAAAAAGAAGGCAATATATTTGGAATGCCTGGCAATTAAGGAAGCTGTAAAATATTGGCAACACTGGCTTATGAATAAAGAATTTATAGTATATTCAGATCATAAACCTTTGGAAAATCTGAACATCAAGTCTAGAACTGATGAAGAACTGGGTGATTTGACATATTATTTATCCCAATACAATTTTAAGATAAAATATAACCCGGGACAGTCAAATCAAGAAGCAGACTGCTTAAGCAGGAATCCAGTCTTAGAACCTCATGAAAATGCTGAAGATTTTCTAAAAGTTGTAAACTTAATAAGCATGGGAGATATAAAAAAGGACCAAGACACAAACCTAAATCTACAAGATGAAAAATCAAAGTTTATACTGGAGAATAACATATATTACAAAAAGAATAAAAGAAGGAAAAAAATTATACTATCAGAAGCATTTAGCAAAACACTAATTAGAGATGTCCACAATACTTACTGCCACATTGGGAGAACCCAGATGATAAATAAAATAACCCCTTTTTATACAGCAAAGAATATCATCACAAATATTAAGAAAATGTGTGATGAATGTGACATTTGTATAAAAAACAAGTCAAGAAGGAATTCAAAATTTGGTTTGATGTCCCATTTAGGCCCAGCAACACGCCCATTTGAAATTATATCAATTGATACAATTGGAGGCTTCGGAGGATCACGGTCTACGAAAAAATACTTACATCTCCTGGTTGATCATTTTACACGATATGCTTATATTTTGACATCAAAAAATCAAAACTCCAATGATTTTATCAAGTTGATAAAAAATGTGACACAAAGCAATCATATTGATATGGTATTAACAGACCAATACCCTGGAATAAATTCCAAAGAATTTAAAGACTTCCTGAAAAAGGAAAACATAACAATGGTTTTCACTGCTGTGGACGCACCTTTTTCAAATGGACTCAATGAAAGGCTAAACCAAACTTTAGTAAATAGGATAAGGTGCAAAATAAACGAAGGGGTCAAGAAAACAGCATGGACAACTATTGCACAAAAATGTGTCGAAAAATATAACGAAACAGAACATACAGTCACTAAGTTTACTCCAAAATATCTTTTGGAAGGAGAGAAAATGGATATTTTGCCTCTGGAATTGAAATCAAGATGCACAATAGAAGATCTCAAAAGAGACAGAGAACTAGCATTTGAAAATTCAATAAAATCTCACAACTATAATAAAAAAATATATGATCTGCATAGAGGAGAATATAAATTCGAAGTAGGTGATAGAGTATATGTAGAAAACGGAAACCGGCTGAATAGGAAGAAAATGGATGAATTAAGGATTGGACCATACAAAATCCTAAGGAAGATTTCAAATTCAATCTATGAAGTTGATGCTGGACATAAGAAGGCGGAGTCAAAC
Organism: Philereme transversata; assembly: GCA_963924445.1. NCBI lineage: Eukaryota > Metazoa > Arthropoda > Insecta > Lepidoptera > Geometridae > Philereme > Philereme transversata. Next base: position 26,695,365 of record OZ004346.1, read on the forward strand.
TTCTACCATATTACAAAGTTATCTCCAGTAATGGTTAGCTCATAATCGAAAAATCATTTTGATTTGTTCTCTCCGAGGGTGGGAGATGTAAAGAGTATCACTACGTTTAGTGTCGTACCTTTTCTCTATGGAATAATTATCTACAGATCTTTAATGAATGACAGTGTCACCGTCTGTCAGTATTGAGGTAATTTTAACAAGATGCGGTTAGGCTGATAATTTAGTAAAACTTGGAACGGTAAATAGTTTCCTGTATTAATAAAAGGAAGTATATAAACTAAACTAGAAGTAAAGGCTTTAAATGTTTATTTTTGTTATTTCAGGTAAGTTACTCTGTTTAGAGTAAATTGTGTTTAAACTATGTATTTAATTGTGTTGTGAATAAAAGTAAATTTGTTATTTCAGAAAACTCAGTTACGTCTTTATTTCACGAACGCACTTTGTCATTATATATATATCATCATATCAGTCACAGGACGTTCACTGCTGAACATAGGCCTCCCCCAATAGATTTGCAGAGCGATGATCTTGTGCGGCCTGCACCTAACAGCTGCCAGTAACATTTATCAGGTCGTCTTTCTATCTATTGGGGGGCCGTTCTACGCTGCCCTTTCCAGTGCGTGGTCTCCACTAAAGAACCTTTCAACCCCAACGGCCGTCAGTTCTGTGAGCCCCGCCCACTGCCATTTCAGCTTGCTAACTATGGCTATGTTAGTGAGCTTGGTTTATCACGTGGATAAGACTGTGTTTAATACTTTGTGAGATAATAAATAACTCGCGTATACTACATGCTACTATATTACTAATAAATAGTTCGCGCATGACTTTAATAGCTTACGCTCATGAATAGCCTGGGGTCTGACTCTACAGACCCTCTCATCCTACGATTCGGCAAGGCATCGGTCTCCGTAATGTACATTCCTATTCATTCATCTCTTATATCTTCACTGCCTCCGGGTTGCGGCCTCCTGGGGATGCCAGAGTGGCGCACGCTATATTTGTACAAGTACACTGACATCCCTTCGTTAGGCACCCGGGCCGGACTTGGAGCATCTCGATGTATGTTATCATTGGTGCCCCAAGTACTGACACCACGTCCCCTATTCAGCTGCTCCTACTTCCCAAACACTCGCCGATCGCTCCATGCATGCAAGTGGACAAACCATGCATGGGTCCTGTGGCGCAGTACGTATTACGCACTATACGCATATGTGTATGTGTTTATGTGTTGGTATATGGGTATAGGTGTGTAGCAAGCAGAACATGGTGCGTACTATACGTATACCACGTATAGCACGCACCACGTCCTGCTTGCGAATGCCACGCCTTTCGGCAATCAAGGCCAGGAGACCCTGAGCTCGCCAACCCCGAATCCCCTACTCTTGGGAGATTAGTCCCTCTAGTCCACGTCTTGAAGTTACCTAAATGGTGTCATATGGCTAAGTCCTGTACTCTTAACGCTCACCAAATAGGACTATCTCTTATTAACTAAGACACCGAAAGTAATTCTATTGTCTATTGCGAATGGTCTTCTCTGTATCTCACCTCGTGGTAATATAGAATTATCATTACACGCTAGCACTCACCAGTTCGCTGCTAAACTCACTTCCTTTGTTTGCTGGAGTTGGTCTTCTATCCCATCACCAGCCACGACCCTCCGTCCAACCCTCTCTTCCCTGATGATGTAAAAAACAAAAATCACAGAATATAAATATATTACTGTCAGAATTTAATGACATCTCACCAACAACGTCACGTATGTTTACTTACTGAGCTGTCAACAATCTCCCGCTTCAGCGCGACATGTAGATCATGCAAACATTTGTTTCGCGGCGGGATCGAACCCGCAACCTCCTGCGTCTCAATCGGCTATTCGCCCACTGCGCCACGGAGGTCCTCAAATGAAATATACATAATGAATTCAATATATTATTTCTTTCTCCAGGTTGACGCTGGTATCGAAAACTCAATACAATACTTCTTAGACAGATTCTACATGAGCCGGATATCAATTAGGATGCTTATCAACCAGCACAGTGAGTAAACTCATAATATTAAATGAAAAAACTCGTTCATTTAATTTAGCTGCTTTTTGCGTAACATATCTGCGAAACTTGGAGCCGTATCACAGGTGGTAGGTATGGTGTTTGTTATGCAGTATGTGAGTCCAGCCCCAGATCAAGAATTTTTCCTAACCGGGGCAGAAACTTGATGTGGCGCCCCTCTCCTTTTAGCGTTCGAGAACGGGGGGGGGGAGGTTGAAGCGTAGGTGGACCACGGGCAGGGAGTGGAATTATCGATAGTACGTGCGCTGGATGCCAAGCGCCTTTTGAAACATGTTTTCCTTTTTCAGACATAGTTTTATTGAATAATTTGGCGTCCCCTGAAATTGTCGCCCGGGGCAGGTGTCCTGGTCCTGATTTAAGATGGAGGGACGAGCTCACTAATTTTCGAGCGGATTGGACCATCTTAGCGCCTGAAAGAAATATTTGGAATGAATGGGGGGAGGCCTTTGCCCAGCAGTGGTACACAGAGGACTGATAATAACAATAATATTTATTTTTGAACCAAGGGTCAGATACAGAAGGCGGTACTCCAGGACTCGGCACGCATAGTCAGGATGTTCCTCTCTCTGCAGCCCTAGCCACCCATCGGGTGGCATAGCGGTCGGTGGTTTACCGTTTTTATAAATATATTTATTACTATAATGTTTTAAGATACTTAATAGTGAAAAATGTATTTTTAATAAACGAGTTTTAAAATAAATATGTGTGAATAATAAAAATATCCTTTTCCAGCCCTTCTCTTCGGTGAGCAAGCGCTTGGCAGCCGGCAAGCATCCGTCAACGGGATGGGCAGCGGCGGGCGTCACATCGGCTCCATCGACCCGGCGTGCGACGTCGCCGCCGTGGTCAGAGACGCATACGAGAATGCACGGTTTCTATGCGATAGATACTACCTAGCCGCGCCTGAGTTGGAGCTACTGCAAAATGGAGGTTAGTAAAGATGTCGTTTTATCCCTAAAAGGGTTGATAACGGCACTATCGACAATGAAAGAACTTTTCAATTTGATCCCACCATCCAAGGGCGGATTTAAAGGGGGGCACGGGGGCACGTGCCCCCCCAGACGGTATTTTTATGTACTGTGGAGATTCCATCACAGTACATACTTAGAAGCAAATCAAATTATCAGTTGTTAATATATATGAATAAAACAACAGAAAGAACATGAGTAAAACTCATGATACTTCAAGTTTATTTTTAAAAGTATTTTCTAACAGAAAAAAGTCCGCCCTTGCCACCATCCCCATTCTATGATCGGACAACCAGACGCTCCGCGATGCGCCATCGCTACATGGTAGACATACCTCCCCACTACCTCCTGCGTCTCAGCAGGCTATTCGCCCACTGCGCCACGGAGGTCGTCAATGTTATATGGATGTTTGTTTCTGTTTTTGCATGTACTGTTTAATTTTCTTTATGTTTAATAATTTTAACCACCTTTCTTATTTTTTGCAGTGGCAAGCGAGCGTCCAATGCCAGTTGTGTACGTGCCGTCCCACCTCTACCACATGCTGTTCGAGCTGTTCAAGAACGCGATGAGAGCCGTCATGGAGACCCACGAGAGCTCGCCCCCACCTATCACTGTCAACTTGGTGCACGGCAAAGAAGACGTCTCAGTTAAGGTAACAAGACAAAGTGTGGGAATATAAACTACAAGCTGACCAATCCGCAGCTTCGCACGCGTAGTTTTTCAATAAAAACATTACACTCCTTCTGCGCAGTTGAGTAAAAAGTAGCCTATGTCACCCAGGGATAGTGTATCTTCCCAACGGTGAAAGATTTTTTTAAATCGGTCCAGTAGTTTCGGAGCCTATTCAATGCAAACAAACAAACAATCAAATCTTTCCTCTTTATAATATTAGTATAGACAAATAACTAGTGGTTCGCCCCGAACTGAGATCTCACGAGTCTACCAAAACACAAAAAAATATTCTTAGGGCGACTCGCGTAACGATACCTTAACGTATTAAGTGTATAAAATTTAAAATTGTTTAGTCGCTAATTACGTTAAGGGATCGTTGTGCAAGCCGGCCTTAATCTTTGACTAATAAAATAGTGTCACGAAATGCGCATCCATATTCTTGACCTACAGTTTCATTCAAATTACAGGTAACGGGAATTCATGTTAATTGGGTACTCTTTTTTGGTGTACAAATTGTAGTTTTTCTGGATTTCAGATTTTTGCCTATATTTGTGACACTTAATCTACATACCAAATTACAGCACTATGGGGTCACTGTGTACCCTGTGAATTTCGTCAAGGTTCAGTTTTATTATGGCTAATAACTCAAAAACTACAAGAACATTACTAAAACTGAAAACGGAGTCGAAATGTACTAATGCAGACCTTTCATTTGACGTCCCACTTGACCTAATAGTCTAATTTTCATTTTTTTACTCCTCTTGAACCCCAATTCTCCACGACCCCCAACATTTTTAGCTGATTTAGTCACACCAAAATTGTGCCATCACTACCTACCTATGTATCAAATTTCACGATGATCGGATCAACGCTTCGAAAGTTATCCTCGGACAAACATACATACATAATACAAAGCCGATTTGCTCAAGCTGATTTGGAGATCTCGCTTTGCTCGATCAATAAATAAGAAATGTTTTTTTCTTAATCCAAAAAAATTTGTTTTTGAGTTTTTGTGCCTAACATGTAGGTGCTTACCGCCCTACCGTACGCACTATACGCGCTTTGTTGACTGGGCGAGGTCATTGAACGAGCGGGGTGGTTGAACGGCTCGCAGTAACTTTTTAGTATCTGTGACATCTTACATTACGCTAGTTATCGAACATTTCGTCGAGCAGCATTTTATTGATTTTCTCGAGATTTTGATAAATTTTAAAGATACATTCTTTTATTATTTTTAGTATAGAAACCGTCCATTCAATATTATATTTGATCAGTTAACTGGTTCTCATAGTACAAGCTTTGTTTAGTTTAGGGCTAGATAGCGGTATGTGAAATGTCCTGTATTATTATTACTTATTTATTTCCCTAGATGTCAGACCGGGGCGGCGGCATACCGCGCAGTGTGTCGGACCTGCTCTTCAAGTACATGTACAGTACGGCACCGCAGCCTTCCAAATCGGACTCACACACAGTGCCCTTGGCTGGTAAGTTACACTTGGTTATACAACCTGTTTTGTTATGTACAACATTAATTTAAAATACACACCCGGAAGCGTATTTACTGATTTTAGAGGTGGGTTTACTGTCGGTAGTTTGAATATTTATCCAGTAATCGATACATTTCCAATAAACAATTTTTAACGAAAATCGGCGACGCCTTTGTGCATAGTCAGTTTAACAGGTAATGAATGAATGTTTACCTATTATATACAGGCTGTTTCATTGATATTTTAGGACTTTATTTTAGGGTTGTTTGAAAATATTTCTATGTGACTGAATTTAATAAAAAACAATTTTACAACAATATTAGCCATTAAGCCCTACCCGTGTTTTGATTTATGGTCATACATTACAAAACACGTAGTATAAATAAATTGCAAGCTATATTATATTTTATTTAAAAAACTTTAAATATCAATGAAACAGCTTGTATAGAATAGATAAACAAATCAAATTCATTCATCTTGTAACCTGTTAACCTGTAAATGTGTACCTGTTAAACTGACTAAGCGGCATCGTCACAAAGGCGCCGTCGATTTACGTTAAAAATTGTTTATTGGAAATGTATCGATTACTGGATTGGAGATCAAGCTCCGGTATTAAACCAATCTCTAAAATCAGTTAATACAATTCTGCATATATTGTGTGCTTTAAATGAATGTCGTGATTGCGGTGACAGACTGTGTGTATACATACAGTCTGTCAGTCAAATTTTATAGAAATTGGTCCAGACGTTCTTGAGTTATAAATGGTGTAACTAACCAGACTTTGTTTATTATATTTATATTTATTGTTTGTGTGTAGGTTATGGGTACGGGCTGCCTATCTCACGTCTGTACGCGCGCTACTTCCACGGCGATCTCAGCTTACTGTCGTGCGAGGGACACGGCACTGACGCCGTCATATACCTCAAGGTACACACGGCTACACCTCCTGAAGGACATCATTCACGTTTCATACATCTCTACCCACATTCTCTATACAAAAGTTGTCTGGAAGAAATCGCTTCTAAGCGATAAGATCGCACATTGTACTTGTTGCTTTGAGAATTTTTATTTGTATTTCTTTTTTGGTGAACAATAAAGTGTTTTCATTCATTCATTATGATTCATCATTTGACGACCTCCGTGGTGTTGTGGGCGAATGGCCGGCTGAGACGCAGGAGGTAGTGGGTTCGATTCCCGTCGCGGAACAAATGTTTGCATGATCTACTGATATTTGTTCCGGGTCTGGTTGTTGTCTCTATATATTGTTACGAGCTGAGGGTTCGGGATAAAATAATGGGAATCGATCCAACCAAAATAACACTTTTATTTAACACTAAAACGATGAATACACGAACTTGGTCACACGTATCACAACACACTAATTCACATCACTGTTGCAGCACTTAAAGTCACCGGAATGATCGCACGTATAGCTTAATCCAGACTGACTCGCGAGCAACTACTGTTCACGCGAGACCCTTCTCCACGTCAGTCCTCCAGGGCCTCGCTGAGACTCACCGCTGAGACTCACTCACTCAGACTGACTGTCCGGCAATCTCTCCGGCCTATTTATATCGCACACATTTCGATTGTTCGAGAACGATGTCGATCCTTCCAGGAAAGGGTCGGTGTTTCGACAGAACGACCCATCCCCATTGTGCCCAATCGCAGACAATAACAACAATAACACAGCTAGACAAAAGCGCTCGAGAAACTTCGATTATTACTCATTGTTTAACAGCCTCGGCGTAACAATATTATAAGGATGTATTTACAAAAAAAAATGATTAAGTATTCTATCAGTTATCTGGTTCTCATAGTACAAGCTTTGCTTAGTTTGGGCCTAGATAGCGCTGTGTGAAATGTCCAGCAATATTTGTTTATTCATTATATACAATTTTATTTCGACAGGCGCTCACGAACGAAGCCAACGAATTGCTCCCAATCTTCAACCGGACCTCAACGAAGTTCTACCGGCCGGTATCTCAGCTCGGCGACTGGTCTGGCTCACTAAATACCGGTAGCAACGCCAGCCAATGCAAAAACCGGGAGAAAGTCTCCCCCCTTTCAACACCCCTTGAACGGAGCCAGTAGAATGGAAGAACCATTCGTTGTCTTTACAAATATGTCTTCGAAATGGCAAAATCACATGTAGCATGATGGTAGAATGAATTAACATTCGTTGCCCTCGAAACGTTATAAAGGGGCTTTAGCATAAAATAATATAGGTGTAGTCGCTAGCGAGACGATGGTAAAATTTTAACGTTCATGTCACAAACGCTAAATTGGCTTATATTTTACAAACGTCTCGCTAGCGCTTAGAGTAAATTATAAAGACCCTCTTTCAAAGTTCTATCAAATGGTAGAATAAAGTAAGATGTAGACTAAAAATATAATTTCGTTGTGATCAAACAATTTTTTTTTTGTCTAAAGCGCGTCATACAATGAAGTTAATATAATATTTCATGGTAATATATAATATCACTCGCCATACAATCCAATGGACTATCACGGAGACGATAATAAATATTTTCATCTTACAAATCAAGGTTGTCTGGAAGAGATCGCGTTTAGCGATAAGACCGCTTATTGTACCGTTATTTATTGTTTATTTCCTTTGTTAAGTACTGTATTTTTGTTTAGTGTGCAATAAAGTGCATTTCATTCATTCAAATCAAATCAAATTGTATTTATTGCGCAATATGGGTAATAACAAGGTGCAGGTATAGTATCGTGATATACCGAGCGATATGGATATTTTATTATAAGATACGTAATATATCGTAAGATATGATAGATTGGTATACAATTTTGACAGACTTTCATGGAAATAAAATGATTTCCTATATTATAATATCTTAACCACATGATACTATAATTTCATAACTTAAGATATAATTACATAAAATATTATAGCATCTTTATCGTGTGTGATGAGCATAACGTCGCTGATAATTCAAAAAAACGTATGTCAAAATTCCTTTTTTTTCCAAAAGGACGTATAGTCCCGAAAATCATGTTTCAAGCGAAATTTGTTACCAGACACCTTACAAATCCATAGATTAGTTTAATTAAAAGCTTGTCCCTGAATACCCTGAATAATAAGTTTAGTTTTTATGTCTTCTGAAAACCTACTGTTTTGTCATACAAACTTTTGAACTGACAGCGACGATAAGGTAGAATGAAAATGCTTCCGTAAGCTTTGACCTAAAATTAACTGTCAATGTCAAGTAGGATTATTGTCGAATGGTAGAACGTAAGCATCACTCATTGTCTAGAAAAGATTCATTCATTTTTAAGGCGGAATTCCAGCTCCGCAAAAATAATCGTGAAACTTAAACGTAAGTAATTTACTTGTTGTTTATCTTATTAATTAAGTTAGTTATACATAAGAAGACAGTCTAGCAAACGCTTGAATATTAAAAAAAGAAACATAGTACAACATAGAAAAAGGGTAAACGTTTTTCTCGATCTCGATGTAAGTTATTGAGAAAATCGTCGCTTTTAAGTAAGTTATATGAATTAATTGTGTAATAACACATTTTTTTGTTTAAATTATAGTACCTACATATAATAAGTATTTTTATCGGTCAGACACTATAACCATACAAAAATAAATGACTAATAAAATCTGATAGATGTGTGGAAAAAAGTTTTTTTTAAATATAGAATTAAAAATAACTGTGTTTAATAGACTGTCCTCTTAAAATAAATTAAAATGAAATTTTGAATGCATCAAAAGATCAATATCATAGTACAAGTATATGAACTATATTAATCTTGTATTTTAAGTTATCATATTTATTTATTTAATAGTCCTTAATACCTGCAGAAATATTTATATAAGGTCTTGCAATTTAAACTACGAATAATGGAACAGTATATTTTTGAGGACATAAATAATGTTAGTTTTTAAACTAAAAAACTTTGCTTTTGAGTTTTTGTGCCTAACATGTAACAGGTTGGGTGCATTGACCGGGCCGGGTCATTGAACGGCTCGTAGTAAGTTTAAGTAATCTGTGGCAGCGCTAGTTCATAATAGCATATAAGCTAGTTCTGTAACATTTCGTCGAGAGATTCTTATCGATTTTCTCGAGATTTTTTAATAAAACAAGAACATTTTATACAGATATATATATACTTTTTTTGATGTGAATACGTTTTAAAATTGCTTCCATAGTGGGAGGCAATTTAAAAAACGATTAATAACAAAATCGGGGGATACAGTTTGGTGTTGCAGCTACATATCTATCATCTCCATATTAAATGTAATTACACCACTGAATAGCTAAAGAATCAAAGAATTCGTTACGCTAAGTGCCGACTGTGACGCATCGCGCGCGGTGGAGGGTGAATCGCCGCCATTTTGAGGTCATTTTGCTGTGTTTCGAGATTTCCATTTAGTATGACCCAAAGGACTTCTTAATGTTCAAAGATGATTATAACATACATAAAATAGCGTATTGTATATTTTGTGTAGAAAATATTACCTGTTACGTTACGTACACGTATTCACGTACAACGCACGGCTGTGTCCGACCCACAGCCACACCCCATTTTTTTGTGTAGAAATATAATTACCTTCAATATTATTATTATCAGCCCACTGTGTCCCACTGCTAGGCAAAGGCCTCCCTCTTCTATTTTTTCCAGACACTTCGATATAATTAGTTTAAATTGCAACACATTATATTAGACGCTAAAAAACAATAGTAAATTTTTAAAAAGGTGAAATGAAGTCAACAGTACTACGATTTAAGATGCCTCGGCAAATATCGTATATCATCGGAAATACGGAATATATCGGAATCTATACAGGATGTTTGGTAATATACTGACGATATACAAGTGACGGTTTCTCAAAACATAAAAAGACTAGTCGAAAAAAAAACTACTTGATATATTATCAAAGTTTAAAGAAAATCGACCAAGTTTAGGTGATTAATTCGATATAAAACTTACTGCCTACTCTTGCAATCGACATCCAAAAATAAAGGCCGATTTGATATCTCTTTCGGAAATGGCTGCGGGTTTTGGGTTAGAAAGGGACAACAAGAGATATCTCGAGACGTCACCAATACAGTATCTGTGGTTAGATGGCAAGCATTATGCAATAGCACAACATAAGTTTAGTAAAGTGTTTGTTTTTACATGCCAAAATAAATTTCACATTTATATGGTAAACATTTCACAAATTAATTTATTATGCTAATCAAAATAACCCCTTTCATTTTTGTGCGTATATTATCAAACACTCTATATACTTCCAAATACTGGAACCGCACGTGTATAATAAGATTAAAAATTATTTTGATGTGATACTTGGATTAGAATTTTGAAAAATTGGCTCAACTGGACTGTTAGGAGCTTGCAAGCAATATCATGAGTTTATAAAACAACTAGCTGCCGTCTGCGGCTTTGCACGCGTGGTTTGTCAATAAAACCATTACCCTCATTTTGTGCAGTCAGGTATAATGTAGTCTATGTCTCAATACAAGTCACAATCTATTTATACCAAATTTTATCGAAATCGGTCCAGCCGTTTAGTCCTGAAAACAACAACTGTATTTATAAATTCATGATTAGGAAGGAGATATTAAAATTGATCTAAATTCTTTCAGATATTACAAAAATATCAATATTTATAGAAATAGTTTTAAGCGTGACTGTGTTTGTTTTCTGTTCCGGCAAATATTAAAATCTAAACATTATATGTCTATCCTAAGTTTGTCTGGAAGAGATCGCTTCTAGCGATAAGACCGCCTGTTGTACTAAATCAATTTAAACAAGAAATTAGGTTCAGTTGTTTATTTTGGTGTTATAAAGAGTTATCACATTAACATTATAAATGCGATAGTTTGGTTTGTTACTCAATCGCGTCATAACGGCTGAACCGATTTTGCTGAAATTCGGTAAGTCGATAGATTATGACCTGAATTGACAGGGAACTTGAGAGGCATCTTCTCTATACAGCGCCATCTATTACGCTAAATAGAACTAGTTTTTTTTATCGAAAATGTAAAGCCCTCATTCTTCATGACATTCGACGTTAGTGAATATTTTCAAATTACAGAATAGGCCTCCCTACATATACATTACTCAGTGCCGGATGAACCACGTAGCAAGAGTAGCAATTGCTAAGGGCCCCGCGTATCCAAACCCGCCCACCTCCGCCACTTCGCGGTCTCGACAGAATTTACTGCTGTAGCGCACAGTATCTACCAAGTTCTACCTTGTTTTTGTTTATGTATTACGTACATACTATTTAATTGTTTATTTTTTGTCTTTTCTCTGTCTTAAAATGTAACTGTATTGTGTGCTAATGTAGTGAATAAATGATTGCCTATGTCTATCAAGGGCCCCTCAAAAGAATTGGCTACGGGCCCCGCGCTTGCTAAATCTGCCACTACCTGTACATATATGCATTTCTGTCTTTGGATATAATTAAGTTTTATTCCAAAAATATGTAGTGTAGTTAATGTAATAGCGACTAACTAGATTGAACTAAAAATATTTAATTTTTACAATAAACTTTTTAGAAATCATTTTACTGTTGTTTTCTTTTTAAAGTCATGGATTATGTTTGAGTACCAACCTAATGCTTTAATATTTTAGGGTCCGGAATTAAAGTAGTAGAAACTGCGGGAGAGTAGGACGAGATAGTAAGATAAAAAAATATTGACATCAGGACGTTGGGACCCGCTCGCTAGAGATCTGGTTTCCTTGTCCACTTATAGGTAAGATTTTGTAGTTCCCGAAAAGCATATTCGTAGTCGTCAATATTTTTGAAACTTACGCTACAGAAATACTGATTTAAGCTTCTTAAATTCTAACAAGATTTAAGTTCGCCCCGAACCGCGAGTCTCCCATAAAAACAAAAAAATATTATTTGTAGCTATAATCTTTGTCTATCAAAATAGTGCCACGAAATGCATTACCACATAACTTGACCTACAGTTTCATTCAAATTACAGGTAACGGGAGTTCATCTAAATTGTTTTTTTTTGAGGTAGGTAGTAATTGCAGTTACCTATTCTGGATTTCAGACTTTTCCCTATATTTGTGTCACTTAAGCTACACGCATACCGAATTACAGCGCTGTGGGGTAATTGGTGTACCCTGTGAAATTCGTCAAAGTTCAGTTTTTATTATTGCTAATAACTTAAAAACTACAAGGTTTAAACTAAAAATAAAAACGGAGTCTAAATGTACTAATGAAAACCTTTCATTTGACGTCCTATTTGACCTAATAGTCTCATTTTGGGGGGGGGGGGGGTAAATAAATTGACAAAAACGTCTCACGTAATTTAATGTAAGCTTATGTACCCCAAGGCAATCTACCCGCCTGGAATCGGTCAGGCGCGCGCGATACAAAAAAAATATTAGCATGGTTATATTTTGGTCTGTTATAATTTACTGTCACTACAAATGTTTTAATCATAAGTAATCTTTAATACACAACACTTTAATCATACTTTATTATAATCACTTTAATATTATATTATAATCACTTTAATCATAAACACAATACTTTAATCGATGTTTGTATGTAGATAACTAATTTCGTGACGCAAATAAAGAAAATAAATGAATGTTTAAAAATGTCTACGCTTGAAAGTGACTCCATTAATTTCTATATTTTTTTTGTCAAGGTTAAAATGATACATACGTCGATGGGACATATCGTAACTATATATACAGTGAAACCTGGTTATTAGGGATCTCAAGGTCCAAGGATTTTGTACCATTTAAAGTGGTTTTCGTTTATCTAGTTTTCCAATTAGACAGGTTTAAGTCATAAACTTTACTGCATTGTATTGTTTTTTTTAATAATAAATACATACCTACACTTAATTCATAACACCAAAAATTCGCATTTTTATTAACATTTTCACCTCTATAAATGAAAAAATAACGGTATATTTTGACCTCTATAAGCGGGGGCGCGGGGGGGGGGGGGGGCTCTCTAAATGAGACAATTATAATTTTAAAGTTATCCATTATGTTTATTTGTATTTGATTGCTATAATAGTTGCTGAAACCTGTTTCTCTATAGAATAAATTTGATCACAAATATTAGAATTACCAATATTTGAGATAGTACTGACAAAGCACGTGCGAAAGAAATTCAAATGTTTCTAAACAAACGTGTCGAAACCTGTCCCAACCTGATAAATTGTCTCACTTATACCTACAGGGAATTGAGCTACATAGTCCCAACTATAAAGTTAAATATAAAAAAATCCTAGTATCAAATCTCATTCAAAAAAATCGAAAAGTCCCAGTCAGAGGTAATTCGATGAAAAAGTGTCGGGACCTAATTGCAATTTTCAATAATAGAGGTTTCTCACTTATCCAGGTCCCACTTAACCATGTTTCAGTGTATATTTTAATCCAGAATAAGCAGAGTAGGTATCAAGAATCCTTATATCCATTATAACTTTTGGATATATTGAGGATCCTTTATACTATTTATTTTATATACCTACTTAACGTATTATATCTTTATATTTATTCTGAAATGAGTGACTGTTTATCGGTTTCAACATCCCTTTCACAGCCTCGTAAGCATACTTGTGTTGTATCGAGTTTATTGGAAAAATATCAAGCGCAGAGCAAATGCTGTAAAAACATTTGTAGTCCATAGATTTTTGTTGGTTTATTTTCTTAAACAATGCATCTTGTTTGTCTGTCATTTGTACATTGATAGCACTGTTTGCATCCCAGTTATTTTCGCAAGCCCTGCAGTCACACGTCTGTCGCATAGCCTTGAAGACATGAATCATTCTTTTGAATTTATCCTCGATTTGGTAACTGGGTATTGGATGGTCATAGAAATGTCCACTGAAACAAAAATAATAAGGTATTGTTATTATAAGTGTCAACAAAAGAACGTACATATTATATATTTATTTATTTATATCCCTTATGTCTAGGAATTTAAATTAAACCTCTTCCTCTACCAAATATGCACTATCTACAATAACTGTTGTCTGCATTACACAAAGGTTAACTGGAAGAGAATGTTATCTAGCACTAAGTTCGCCTATGTACAGATTTTGTTTATATTGTGCAATAAATAATTTTTCTTTTATTCTTTATTGATCGAGCGAAGCGAGATCTCTAAATCAACTTGGGCAAATCGGCGTTGTATGTGTGTATGTATGGTTGTTTGTCCGAGGATAACTTTCGAAGCGTTGATCCGATCATCGTGAAATTTGATACATAGGCAGGTAGTGATGGCACAATTTTGGAGTGACTAAATGAGCTAAAAATGTTGGGGGGTTCAATAGGAGTAAAAAAAAAATGAAAATGAGACTATTAGGTCAAGTGAGCCGTCAAATGAAAGGTCTTTATTAGTACATTTCGACCCCATTTTTATTTTTAGTAAAGTTTTTTTAGTTTTTGAGTTTTTGAACCACTTTGACAAAATTCACAGGGTACACCCGTAACCCCACAGTGCTGTAATTTAGTATACGTGTAGCTTAAGTATCACAAATACAGGCAAAAGTCTAAAATCCAGAATTACTGCAATGTGTACCCCAAAAAGATTACCATATAACATGAACTCCCGTTACCTGTAATTTGAATGAAACTGTAAGTCAAGTTAGTTGGTTATTAATATCGTGGCACTATTTTGATAGTCAAATATTACGAATACTTAATATTTTTATTGTTTTTATGGTACACTCGCGAGATCTCAGTTCGGGGCGAACCACTAGTCATATCATCAAATCATAACATAAAAACAAGAATGTTAATAAAAGCTAACACAAAGATAATGGCTAGTACTGTTGCAAAACAAGTTTTATTCAAATTCATTACCATAGAAAATTTGATATTTTCATACAACCTTAATATCAAGTCGTAAAATATCAATGACACAGCCTATATATTAGGTAACAAATCATATTCATTCATCATGTAAGTAGGTACTGTTAAACTGATTAAGCAACGTCGTCGCAAAGGCGCCGCTGATTTACGTTCAAATTTGTTTTAAATTTTATTGGAAATGTATCGATTACTGGATAAATAGTCAAGCTACCGTATTAAACCCACCTCTAAGATCAGTTATTACGATTCCGGGTGCATGTTTTAAATTAATGTTGTAAGTACATAATAATACTGGTTGTATATTATATAGACAATCTCAACATGCATTAAGTACCTATTCAGTTAAAAAAATACTGTAAATAATGGTGGTACGGAGGTGAAACAGTGAGTAGTTTCTGAATTGCATCCCAATAACTGAGACTTATATACCTAAAAGTGAACTTGTTGGGATTTTATGTATCTTCACTCTCATTTTTTGGTCTAGATTGACCGGACTACATAGCCTCTGCCTATTTTATCACAACAAAAAGTATTTACTGTTTCTAACAGTAATAGGTAGGCGCTTTTAATTTTTTGAGATGGGAAAAATTTCGATTTTTTTTAGTTTGTGGGGGGGGGGCGTAAGACAACTTTCTTAGTAGGTTTTCATGTTTATTCGACATCCATCATTATCATTTTGCAACATCCAATTTTTTTTTTTTTTTTCTTTGTGGCATCATAAGGCAACTTTCTTACTAAATTTTCATGTTTATGCGACATCCATCACGATCATTTTGCAACATCCAAATTTTTTTTGAAGTGATAACTTTTTTAGACGCGTTGGGCATTTTTGAGATGGGAAAAAACCATTGAACTTGCGACACTGTTACCGTTGCCGACGATTCAACAAATATTTCCTGACGATTCAAAAAATACACACGTATTTGTTCAAGTTTTCACTTCTCTCGGGCCCTCCCGGAGTGCCACTTTTTTATACACCATGATGATGGGTGGAACAGTAGTAGAAGGCAGTAACTTATAATAAAAAAGAAAGAGTTTAGTCTATGATATCCGTGATATCCTCATTTTTAAATGGTTCCAACGGAAGATCAGCGTTGTGCCAAAAGCACAACAAATGCTGAGTTGGACGCCTTTTTGTGACGTCGGTCGTTTAGATATACCGTAGTAATTGTGAGACACACATTTGTTAGGTATTGTTATTCTTGTGTGCATGAACATTTTATCTTGTGTGTACCTTACTTGTGTGCTGTGTGTGTTGTGTAACGTCACAAATAAATGTTTTTTCTTTCTTTCTTTCTATGATTATTATTATTTTATTATTATTAAACTACCCCTCACTGACTCACTGACTTATTGACATCATTGTTCTCCCAGATGCTCCCTCGTAGGGAGGAAATGTTTGGTCGGATTGTATAGCGGGAGTTGTGGTGAGTTGGGAATAAATCCTAAAGTCCCCCTTTTCCCCCCCATTCGCTCCCATCCAACTCGTATCTCGGAAAGTACAAGTCTTAGAGCATTAAAGCCGAAACTAATATGGTTCAGAACATTTTTTTATATCCGGGTCCATAAAAAAAGGTCTTGCATACAAAAAAAGCCCCATACAAAATATTTCTGTGTGAATACCGTATACCGTACATTTCGTTTACCGTAACTATCATACGGGATTTGTCACGGAATGTGTGTACTATAAAATTCAGATTTGCTTCCTTCTATATAATGGTGGTGGAGGGGCATGAGATAACTTTCTTAGTAAAATTTTCATGTTTATGCGAAATTGTGAAACATCTTTTTTGTTTATTTTTAATGCAAATTCCATCCTGATCGTTCTGCAACCATTATATCTTTTACATGCAAAGACCATCATGATCATTTTGAAACATCAATAAAATTTTTTTTTTTATTTATAATGCAACTTTCATCATGGTCATCTTGCAACGTCCATTTTTTTTAATTATACAAAGTCAATCGTGATCATTTTGGAACATCCAATTTGATTTTGATCTGAACTCGATCTATGAGTTTAATATCGAACACAGCACTAAATATTAGACAACCTCCGTGGTGCAGTGGGTGAATAGCCGGCTGAGACGCAGGAGGTAGCGGGTTCGATCCCCGCTGCGGAACAAATGTTTGCATGATCTACAAATATTTGTTCCGGGTCTGGTTGTTTCTCTATATATTATAAGTAGTGTTACGCCGAGGCTGTTAAACAATGAGTAATAATCGAACCTTCTCGAACGCTTTTGTCTTGCTGTGTTATTGTTGCTATTGTTTGTGGTTTCGCAGAATGGGGAGTGGCCATTGTGTCGAGGGACCGACCCTTTCCTGGAAGGATCGACATCGTTCTCGAACAATCGAAATGTGTGCGATATAAATAGGCCGGAGAGATGGCCGGACAGTTAGTCTGAGTCAGTCTGTCTCAGCGAGGCCCTGGAGGACTGACGTGGGCAGGGTCTCGCGTGAACAGTAGTTGCTCCCGAGTCAGTCTGGATTAAGCTATACGTGCGATCATTTCGGTGACTTTAAGTGGTGCAACAGTGGTGTGAATTAGTGTGTTGTGATTACGTGTAACCAAGTTCGTGTATTCATCGTTTAGTGCTGAATAAAAGTGTTATTTTGGTTGGATCGATTCCAATTATTTTAGTATTATATCAGTTATCTGGTTCCCATAGTACAAGCTCTGCTTAATTTGGGCTAGATAGCGCTGTGTGAAATGTCCAGCAATATTTATTTATTATTTATTTATTATATTCCATTAGTACTACGATGCTCTTATGAGAGTTCATATTATTTATGTATTTTTACGAAGATCCTTACATGTACGAGATGGTAAGCTCCTCTCCTTTTGCTATAGTCCTCAACGCCACTAGTCCCACGGAGTCATTTAAACCCACAACCATAAGATTCGGTTCGCAAGAATGCTTCAGCTTACTGCTCATTGAAAACCACCCGTAGTTGGTCTGCACGTCGCTTCTAAAGCTCAGGCTGTAACAGGTAAAAGTAACTTTTTAACAAAAATATAATCGACTTAACGAAATTACTGAACTGATTTTAATGAAATTTCTATGGGACCAACCTGAAAGTATATTCAGTATACAGTGTGGCCCTGGATAAAGTGCAACCCCGAAAGGGGGTGAAACTAGATCAAAAATTATCGACAAAAAAATAGAAAAAAAAATTAAAAAAAAATTAAAAATTAAAAAGTTGACCACTGACCCAGTGGTCAACTTTAAATGCTCCTAGCCAGCACATTTTTTATGTTAGAACGTAGGTTTTTATTTTATTTAAAAGCTATTATGATAGACAATAATAAAAAGTCATAAAAATGTCTAGTATTATAGGCTTAATTTTAAGATTTTTGGAGTTTATTGGAAATTAATAAGCATTTAAAGTTGACCACTGACCGTCAGTGGTCAACTTTAAATGCTCCTAGCCAGCACATTTTTTATGTTAGAACGTAGGTTTTTATTTTATTTAAAAGCTATTATGATAGACAATAATAAAAAGTCATAAAAATTTCTAGTATTATAGGCTTAATTTTAAGATTTTTGGAGTTTATTGGAAAAAAACAGCCTAAAAAATTTAATTTTAATACAAAAATTAAACTTTAAGTCACGATAGCCACTTGTTTGTCAGTTATTTGTTATTTTATCGTCATCGTCACATATCTGACATGATTATGGTTTTTATTTTAACAAAATAGACCTACTACTTTGGAAGAAATAATTTTTTTATTAAATAGAGTCATTAGTGAGCAATAAAAATTTTAATACATCAATAAAGTATAGGTATACGATTTTTTTTTAAATTTTTTTTTCTATTTTTTTGTCGATAATTTTTGATCTAGTTTCACCCCCTTTCGGGGTTGCACTTTATCCAGGGCCACACTGTATATTTCAAACAGAACAAGTTGAGTTCTGAGGTAACAAACTAACATACAACCGAATTGCGTATCTATAATATTTGAAAGGCACTCGATTTTTTTGGGATCCCAACATCAGATCCTGACTTAGTGTCAATGGGACCACCTGGGAAGTATACCCTTTTAAACAAAATAATAATTTCTTGAATCTGTCCAGGCGTCTTAGAATAATCATAAAAAAAGATTCCGATGAATTTAAGAACAACCACCGTTTATTGAAGTCGTTTAAAAACAAGTGGGTTAAGGGCACGTAGTACCTGCAGTGCCAATGCGAGCATACCTGGCGCCCCCTAGGCAAAACACTGGAACGGCGCCCTTTTAATACAATTCGTCACAAAATAAAACAATAATGTAAAAACAAGATAAATGAATTAAGTACGAAAAATAAGGTGTTATGAACTTTAACACGAAACAAAAGCAGGCAAAAATAATATATTTTCTTAGTTTAAAACGTCGTAAAATCGGATTCCCGTGAAGTCGAATTGCCTATTTTGAGACATACCTTATCTTAAAATCGTAGGAAGAACAAGTTATAGGTATTGTGTTGGTGAAGGTCACAAACAGGTGAAGCATAATTGTTGCCATTGCATCCCTGGCTGCATCGCGTACCTTTGTCTCTAAAAAAAACAAAATATTAAGCTAATGAATAAAATAAAATTACTAAGAACAGAAGAGTACTCCATGCGTCAAAGTGAAGAAACTGGCATTGAAAACAATATGTTTACCATTATTTTTTTTTTTCCGAATGGACTTTTTTTCGCTGTTGGCCTCTGAGCTGAGACCGTTGCAGCTAACCGAACTTTTGGTGAGCGCAGATAGCGCTCAGCCCTGTAAGTTTTGATGAGGCAACTAGCGCAAGGGCACCACTTAGGTACGACCCTCGGCTTGGGCGGTTGCCAGGATGGGGATAGGAGAGAAACACCCGGGTACATGTTTGTACCACGTATGGGCGGCGACTGAAGGGAGTCGTCGACCTCGCTGGCGAGGTCGTCACTGGCAAGGTCGACGAGTCCCCGAAACGTCGAGATAACAAGAAAAAGGTACATACACGATTACTACCCGTTTAAATTAGTAATTATGTTCAGTGATCGCGAAAGTTTAAAAAAATAATAGTGTACCTTTGGTTTAGTAGCCTTTCACCGTCATGTTACTTTACGGTTACAAGACTTACAAGTACGACTACACATTACCTGTTGGAAAATAGTCTGGCACCTTATCGAGACAGTGCAAAATAGCCGCGCAAATAAGACTGCCGTTAAACATTTTACCTCCCATTAAATGTGTTCTATCATCATAACTCAGAATCGAAAGTGGTTCATCAGGATTATACATCTGTTTTACGGTAGCCTTTTTCATTCTTGACGCACCTATATCCTTAGACGCTTCTATCAAAGCGTCCCAGCCCAATTTTAAAGACAGTTTTATGGCCGACCTCGTGATTAGTATATTTCTAGGAACCTCGTATGTAGAGCCTAGATAATCTAATACTTGGCATTCTATTCTGTGGTACTCCTTCCAGCAAAGATCTCGGCATTGAACGCTGCAAAATAAAGCTTGGGAACAGCATTTGCACGGGAACAGACTTAAATCAATTCTATGGCAGAAATAACAGCATACGTAACTGTTGTCATCTGTGCAGGTGGAGAATGCTCGCTCGATTGCCACTAGAGTCCCAGGGTTAATTTTATTACCCGCTGTGACTAACTTAGCACCGTTTAAGTTTACAAATGCTATGTCATTCGATGCGCAAGGTACTTCCGCATTTTTCTTGCAATTAAATGACATGAATTCAGAAACAAAACTTGTTTTAGTGCTTAAATGTATTGCATGCTCCTCGGGAATTCTAATCATAGCTTCAAAGCCTCTCTTCTTTAATTTATGGTGCATATGAGTCGAGCATCCGTTTTCTATGCAGATTGCAGTATCTGCGAGGCAGGCCGAGAAATATTTGATGCTGAAAAAAACTGTTGATCTTTTAGCGTAGGCGAGTATCAACTCTTCAGACTCGAACGGAGCGAATGCAATTGCCTTGTTGTAGAACTGTAAAGCTTCTCTGTGTCTGCTTGCTTTGTAATGTTCGTTGCCTGCCTTTCGGGAAGCTGAGGAGATTGCCTTGACATTTTGTAAGCTATTGTGAACAGGTAAGAGATCGTTATTTCTTAGCACATTCGTGGCCGCTCGCACCACTAAGGCCATGTCATATGTGTCGATAGCCGCGTATATTTCGTCCAAGTCGCTAACGTCATGACGTTTTATAAGTAGCGCTTCCATAGTAGGGCAATCTGAAAATAAAGCACAAAATGTATATGTACATTCAATATTTTAACTATGCAAGGAAACACGAGAATGTAATAAGAAAATTAGTTACACTTTCTAGATATTTATATAATAAAATCAAACGTGTGTGTGTACTTATGTACGCACGTAAGAAGTTATACTTCATATTTATGAATATTTGAGAAATTACTTTGAATATATTTATGAGTTTTCACGGAAACTTGAGACAGTTATCAGCTAACTTCATCATGTCGCTTTTTGGCTGTCAGTGTGTGCGCGCATTAGTTATCAGGTAACTTCATCATGTCGCTTTTTGGCAGTCGGTGTGCGCAGGCATCGTAAAAATTTTACTCATAATTTTATCCAAACGCGCCAAATTAAGTATAACTTCAAAAATCGACAATCTACCTACAATCTAAGAAATTTGCGATTGTAGAAAAGGTAAATTATGAGTCTAATGTGCCATTACCTAGCTAAAGACCTAACTGTACTTACACTTACGTAAGCAAGTAAATGTCTTCTATCTGATTCTAGATAGCGAACTGTATTGTGGTACAAGCAAGCTACTTATCTCATTCTACCGATATTGTCTGAAATGTTGGCATAGTTATGGTCAAGCGTGAGTTGTCCATAAAAGTAAATATAGTTAACAAAATATTTTTATAATGTGACTCGCTCGTCTCAATCCATGTTAGTATTATTTCATTCTATTGTAACAAAAAAATCTGGACAGCAGATGTTGGTCAAATTTAATAATAACTTTGTATACAAGTGCTACTATCTAATAGTAGGTACATTATGATATAAGTGCGGTAAGTTGAAAATTACAGCCGAGGCCCGAGCTGTAGGCGAGGGCTACAAGAAAACAAGAGGCTGTAATTATCAATGCGCACGTATGTCATACGACGTTTTATAACATATTTGCGAGGAAATAAATAAAACTCGGACTTTCTCGGAAAGAAAAAGCGCACGGAATAATTTTTACTTGTAATTTAATTTATTGTCAAAATTAATTAAATATAAAAAATAAACATTTAATTCTTTAATTTAATTAATGTTTACGGTAAATTATAACCTACCCCATAATATCTGTGACAAAAACAAAAAAATATTAATTTACTTTATTAGTAATACTGGCTGTTTTTGTGCCTTTGCCTTAAAAAAAAGCGCTGATGCACTCTATTCCACTATTTCACTATATTCCGAACTGTACTGCAATCCGTACACCTTACTTTAGTGCGGCTTCGACATTCACGCATTTAGGACGCGTACGGAGCGGCACTATTATTACAGGAATTCGAATCAAAGTATGACATAAATAACAATTAAGTAAAATTATTGGTTGTTCAAGTGAATAAATAGGTAATAATATCGTAATACCACATTAGAAAAAAAAATGTTTATTATAATGCCACGCCATCTAAAATATGCCGATATTCCATTACAAAACCGGTTGTAGGTAAAAATATGTGACTGAACACGGACTTGACGTGGTGTTTTAGAAAGTGTTTTAATTTGTTTATAATACATATAATAAGTTTGATAATTTTTAATATTTATTTTATGTCCTTTCTTTTTAGTATATGAAATGTGTCAAAGGCCAGAAAATATGACGAAGTGCGTAATTCGATACCGCAAAAATACATCAAAAAGTGTCAGTGAATCATCAGGTGACAGTTTGATTTCAAACAATTGTTAACGTACTTGAGCTGAAATAAACGCATAACAATTAATTTTATTTTACTTTTCTACTTTACCATATTTTTAATTATTAAATTTTTTACTATTATACATTTGAAATAGAGTATGAATTCTAATGAAGTTTTGTAGGTACAAACGCTGTGTCACGTCTGTGGTGTAAAATCTATAGGGACGACGGTTGTTGCACTCGTTGAACGGAACGCGCCATGAAATTCATGGCGCTTACAACATTTTGGTAGCGAGTAAACTAAAACCTATAAGCGATCTAGCGCTGCATATTTTAATAGCATGGTTAGATCACATAAATAATGTGTGCACTGCAGCGAACTTTAGTTCTAACTCACCAGCATTTTAACAAACTTTTTTCAAGAATGTTCTTGTCTATTGGTAGAATATGGCATTTCAACAAACTTTTTTCAAGAATGTTTTTGTCTATTGGTAGAATATGTCTATGACTAAGCACAAACAAGGTTCCATCATCGTAGCATTATGTATGACTTGGTTGTTATTATTTATTTATATAATGCAACATACAATATAGTCTCTCTAAGTAATTCTTCTTCTTCTCTCGTGTCAATAGCTTACAACGTATTCGCAAATTTATATATTACTAAATTTATGTACTGGCTGACCCGCCGAACTTCGTACCGCCTTGGCATGCATATGACGCAAGCTGCCAATATACGTCGCCGGTAGTGACAGAATTTAAAGAAAGAAAGAAAATACATAATTTAGTTTGCATAATTTTTTTTAGAGGTGCAATTAAAGATTCTCTATTTAAAATTAAGTTCTTTTGAGAATAAACATCTATAAACCGATAAACTGTTATGTTATTTCTCTTTTATATCACTTTTTCCTAAGTTAAATGACACTCACTCAAAAATTCTTCCAAAGTTGGTACTTACAGCATAGATGAACGTGGGCGGTTTCCAGTATACAATAGGTCTTTGGATCGACGTTGCGGGTGGCCGACCACCTACCGATGGTAGATATTAGATTGGTGGCCCCTGGGTGGGGTTTTTTATAGGGAAGATAGGAGATTATTCTTCTACCCCTAGGAACGATTTACAATACAAAATACACATTTACAATAGACGTCAGTCAGGGTTTTCAACTCTCTTTCAGGATAAAGTCCCGGCCGGTCACTGTTTTCAACTGTACCATCATACCATGTAATGTAATTTGTTTATCTCTTGCAAAAAGTTGCCAGAACCCCAAATATTTTACCCTAAAAAATTTATGGAAGTAGCTGAAGTATTTAAGAAACAAGAACATAATTTGTTTGCACTAAAACTACATTATATGCAAATCAAAACTGTTTTAATCAAAAATATTACAATTAATTCCATTCAATCCAATATTTTTAAATCTCGTTGTAAAGTTACTAGAAAATGTACATAGCTAAAATTTTCGAAGTTTGTAGCTGGTGGGCGTGCAAAAATAGCTAGATCTAGATACAAAGTAGCTAATTACAATTTCAATTATTCAATAAATTTGTTTTATATGCCCTAAAAACACTAGAGATAGCCATTTACTGACATTGTCAATATTACTAAAAATAGCAACTGATATTATTTACTAGTAAACGAGTAAGATCTTTAATCGATCAGGTCACTACAACCATACAATAATGTATTGGCGTGGTGGTTGACGAGTTAAATTGGCAACCCTATCTTGCCAACACAATGTTTATCAGGGCATCCCACACTCACCAATCTCTAACAAACACTATGCCACAGATAACGGAGCACAGGCAACCTCAGAACGAGTTTATAGAGTAACTATGATTATAAGGATTATGATGAGTATACTCTATGGCAGTCAACTTGAATGGCACACACATAATTAAAATTATACTTTACATAAATCGCCAATACTAGGCCTACTCGCCGCTAGATGGCGCGTTGCACCTTTCAACCGCTTAAAATTTACAATCGCACTTTATTATTATCCCACTAATAATAAGCGAAAGTTTGTATGGATATATGTGTGGATGTTTGTTACTCTTTCACGTAAAAACTACTGAATGGATTTTAATGAAATTTGTGTATGTACGTAGATTTTATCCTGGATTAACACCTAAGCTATTTTTTATTGACAAAACATGTTTGCGAAGTGTTTTGGCACGATTAATTTTATTATTCAATCATTTAGGTATTCCAGAATGTAATAAGATAGATGGGTGAAGATAGGTGGGCAAAATAATAATACCTACAATATTCAAGATAAAAGTTATTAATTATAAAAACAAAGATTAAAAAATTAGACATTTACAGCAATGATCATAAACAATTTAATACTAACATTACGCTTTAATAAGCAAATAAAATGGAAGGTCACGTTCCTAACAGACCAGCCAGTTTAGCCGGACATTTGAGTAAAAGTTTAACACGACAATTTTTTTTAAGTAACAAAGGCTGTTTTATCATTTACCATAAAATCTTCTTATATTTTAATAAAGCAACAATAAATAGTAGGTACGGCGCGCCCGCGCCCGCTGCACCCGCCGATGATCATCGCGCGCGGATATAAAAAGCCTAACAAACGCCGGACAGGCCTGATTCAAAAAGGGGGTGGTCTCATTCGCTCGCCGGTCCTCGCACCGGCAACACGTCTGCTCCGCTCCGCTCGCGCGCTCCCGCCGGCCCACGTGCCGCCCCGCGCCCCGCGCCCCGCGACCCGCGCCTTGCGCTGCGCGCTCCGCGCCCCGCGCCCCGCGCCGCACTTGGCATCCGCCATTTGCTCTGTTGTGTGCGCTCGCTTGCGAGTACACCTCAGAAGAGTCCTTTATTGGACTTTGTCCTTTTCAGGGCAAACTCTTGTTTCTTCTCATTAAGAGCCCAAATCCACGTTTAGTGGTCGGTCTGGTGGATACCTTGCGGTGTTAACACAAACCAGACTGGGCGTGGACCCGGAACGCCAGCTTTCCTCTCCTGAGGAACGCTACATCCGGCTGGGCTTGGTACCACCGGCCTTGGGGGCTTCCCTCGCCGACACCAAGTATCGGTTAGGACACACCCCTCATACCCCGTAAGAGCGGTAAAGGGACACACTTTAGGTAGGACACTTAGGCCTCACCCCTCCTGTCTATCCCGACGGGAGGATCACGCACTCCCTCACCTCTCCGGGTGTTCCCCCCCGGAGAGTTATGATGGACATCGCCGGGGACGACCTCGTCCAGTTGCCGGGTTCCGTAATCCGGTTGCTGCTCGAGAACGTTCCCGACAATGTCCGACAACGTATTATGAGGGAGCAACAATCGGTTGCCTCCCTCCCGCGTCTAATGGACGTCGTCACGTCCACTCCGGCCCCTCTGGCCAAAAATGTGGCTCGGAAGCCCGTGCCGGCCCCTCTGGCCTCCCCAGCGGCTCGAAAGCCATCCCCGGCCCCTCAGGCCACTAACGAGGCCCGGAAGCCTCTGAAAGCCCCTCTGGCACCCCCGGCGGCCCGCATGCCTGCCCTGGCCCCTCAGGCCACTAACGAGGTTCGGAAGCCTCAGCAAGCCCCTCAGGCACCACCGGCGGCTCTTAAGCCTGCCCCCTCCCCTCAACTTCCTGCCTCAGCGCCTCCCTCGTCATCGAAAAAGCCCGACTCTCGAGAGGCCTCACCTCGCAGAGTCTTTTTAGACTCTCCGGAATCTCCGGACCCACCCTCCCCTGAGGACGATATGGAGATCGACCTCCTTCTACGCCCCGCGTCTTCCGCAGAGGCATCAAACTCCTCTTCCTCCGACTCGGAGGAAGATTTCACCCTCGTCACGGGTGGTAAGAGGAAGAAACCCTCTTCGAAGAAGACCTCTTCGTCGAAGAAGGTTTCCTCCGTTTCCCCCCCAGCCAAAAAGGCAACCCCTCCCTCGGCCTCGCAGCCTGCCCGCCCCGCCTCTCCCCCCGCGGCTTCCACTGCCGCGAGGAAGGAAAGGCCTCCCCCGCCCCTTTTCATCCGCGAAAAGGGCAAGTGGGACAGAGTTTCCTATCTGTGTAATGAGAATAAGATCTCATTCACAAACGCCCGCAACACCAAGGACGCTATTAAAGTCCTACTCCCCACTTCAGACGACCATCGTCGTCTCACTTCCCTCCTACGTCAAGAGCACATAGGCTATCACACCTATGCTCTCGAAGACGAAAGGCTCCTTCGAGTTGTGATCCGCGGCCTCCCTGCGGAGCACTCCACTGACTCCATTAAGTCAGATTTACTCGCTCAGTCCTTCCCGGTCAAGGAGGTCCACCGTATGCATAACGGTAAGACCACCTACAATCTAGTACTCGTAGTACTAGAGCTGTCACCGGCAGGGAAGGCCATCTTCAACCTGAAGATGGTCAACAACCTCTCCGGCCTCCGGGTTGAACCCCCCCACCGAAATGGCACTCCTAGTCAGTGCCATAGATGTCAGCTGTATGGCCACTCGGCCAAAAACTGCCACGCCCGCCCCCGTTGCGTCAAGTGCCTGGGTAACCATGGCACCTCTGACTGCAACCGCACTCGAGACACCATCGAGCCGCCAAGCTGCGTGCTTTGTGGTGCCGTGGGACACACCGCGAATTATCGTGGTTGTCCTTCGGCGCCCAAAGTCAGCAGGGTGGTGGCTCGTAGGAGTCAACCCCGACCTTCTCCGCAGTATACCAAAACAACTTCAAAGTTGATCATGGTACCCTCGCAGGAGGCGCAACCTCCCAAAAGCTCAGCATGGGCCAAGCCCTTGCCATACTCAAGCCTAGCCCTTAAGGCAACGGCCCCCCCGCCGCGCTCTTCTGAGCCAGCCCCCCCTTCTAAAATGGGCAAGTCGGACTTTGCTGCCGACTTGGCTCTCATCATGGAGTTCTCCTCCATCGACCTTGCCGAGGTTCGCGTGCTAGCACAAAAACTTAGGCAAGCAAACTCCACCCTCGAAAAGCTGATTGCCCTTGAGGCGCACTCAGCTCTTCTCGCCGCCGTTAAGGCAGCTTCGTCCTCCTCCAAACCCTTTTAGGCCCCAAAATGGTTGTACAAAAGGAAAGGAAAAAACCGCGTTCTTTATCACTAGCGTTCTTCAACGCTGACGGTCTTTCAAGACAGCGTTCTATTATCCAAGATTTTCTAAATAGGCACCAACTTGATATCTTGCTAGTACAAGAGACAAATTTAAAGCCCGGTCATCGGGACCCTAAAATCCCTAACTACCAAATTGTGCGCAATGACAGACTGCTAGCTCAAAAGGGCGGCACTGTCATTTACTACAAGAAGGCTCTACACTGCATGCCTCTTGATCCCCCTTCTCTGTCTTACATAGAAGCCTCCGTCTGCAGGCTAGCAATGACCGGGCATTCCTCGGTCATTATTGCATCCTGCTATGTCCCTCCCGGCAAGCCTCGCTCACCTCAATTCGAGAGTGACCTGCAAGCCCTTTTCAGTCTAGGAAGCTCCGTCATATTGGCGGGTGACTTCAATTCCACAAACGTCATGTGGAATAGCACCACGACGAACTCTAAAGGCAAACAACTAGAAAGCCTAGTTGAACCCCTTAATTTCGACATCATTGCCCCTAGGGGCATGACTCGCTTCCCTACTTCCACTCCCCCCGAGCTCCTTGACATTGCACTTCTTAAAAACGTAGCCCTTCGGCTACGCTTAATCGAAGTCACTCATGAGCTCGATTCCGATCATCGTCCGGTAATGCTCTTACTCGGCCCTCCCACTGACCAGCCCCCTGCCACCAAGACTGTGGTAGAGTGGCATAAACTTGAGAAAGCCCTCAAGTCTGCGCACTCGACTGACCTAGATAGGATCCCTTCTGTCATTCGGACATCTGGTGATATTACGGTAGCGGTTGACGCCCTTACCACACATATCACGAACTCAGTCAGAGACTCATCAAAGCAGGTGCCCGTAGTGGATGACCACCGGGGCCCCCTGCCAGATGATATCAGACGGCTGATGACTGAAGCTAACGCCGCAGTTAGACTTCATAGTCGCTGCCCCACTAACGACAATCGAGTCTTGATGCGTTCCCTGCACCGTGAGGTGAGAGAGCGCATCAAAGAACATCGCAATCGTGAGTGGGAGAGCCTGCTCTCGGGGATCGAGCCTAGCCATCTGGCTTACTGGAGGTTAGCTCGCTCCATGAAAGCGGACGCTCTCGCTCCGATGCCTCCCCTTATCCGACCCAATCACCCGCCAGCATTCGAAGACGAGGAAAAAGCCGACTTCCTGGCCGAAACCCTCGAATCTCAATGCTCGCCCAGTCTCGAAACCGTCGACCCTGTTCACCTCCATACGGTGAACAGCGAGGTTGACCGCTTAGCCTCCCGACCCCCTACCTCCCCACTTGATCCGATTGAGCCCTCTGAAGTCTTTGACACTATCAAGGCCCTACACCCAAAGAAAGCCTCCGGCCCCGACGGCATTTCCAACAGAGTACTCAAACAGCTCTCTGTTCCCCTTATACATATCCTAGTCTGCATCTTCAATGCGGCTATGGAAACTTGCACCTTCCCTGATGCTTGGAAGGAAGCCAACGTCATTGGCATCCGAAAACCCAGCAAACAGGCAAACGATCCAACTAGTTATCGTCCCATTAGTCTACTTAATAGTCTAGGCAAGATATATGAGCGTCTTCTAATGAAGCGCCTCTGGGCTCATGTCAATGAGTTCAAACTCCTTCCCGACGAGCAGTTTGGCTTCCGTGCCCAACACTCATGCCCACAACAGGTGCTCCGCATAACGGAGCACGTCCTCTCCAATTGGCAAAGTACCTGGCCTTCAGATACTGGTGCCGTCTTCCTCGACGTAGCGAAAGCTTTCGACAAAGTCTGGCACAACGGCTTGATTTACAAGCTTTTCAAACTCGGAGTCCCAGACAGACTCGTGCTCATCATACGAGACTACCTACAAGGTCGCAGCTTTCGCTACACCGTGGAAGGCACTCTCTCTAGTCCTAGACCAGTCAGAGCAGGAGTCCCTCAAGGCTCCGTTCTCGGCCCCCTCCTGTTCACGCTGTACACCAGCGATATCCCCCGCACTCCTCAAGTGGAAATAGCCCTATACGCAGACGACACAGCCTTGTACACATCCAATCGGAATCCTGATCGGGTGGGTATAAGGCTGCAGGCTGCCCTTCATTCACTAGCCACTTGGTTCTGTAAGTGGCGGATCGAGGTAAACCCGTCGAAAAGTACAGCAGTGTACTTCTCACGGAGAAACCTCACCCCCAAACCGATCTCTCTATTTGGCCAGCCCATTCGCTGGGCCCCATCAGCCAAATATCTGGGTGTCATCCTCGATAGGCGTCTTTCCTTTAGGTTGCACATCACTAAGAGGTGCAACCAAGCAAAGTTCACCCTAGGACGATTGTCCTCACTTCTAGGCGCGAAAAGTAAAATGTCCCTTAAAAATAAGGTGACCCTTTACAAAGCGTGCATTCGCCTCATTATGACATACTCATCTGTAGTATTTGCCCACTCTCCCAAAGTTGGTGCCATTCAGGTTATTCAAAATCGCTTCTTGCGAAAAGCCTCAGGCTCGCCCTGGTACTTTCGCAATAACGATCTACATCGCGATATGAAATTAGAGTCAATAGCCAGGTTCATGAAGCTCGCTTCCAAGCGGTTTTATGAACTTGCCTCTAATCATCCGAACCCTTTGGTACACACCATTCCGGTCTACCCGTTGGATCCGCCCGCCAACAAAATCCTCCGTCGTCCGAGACACGTTCTCGGAGACCCGGATGACGAAATCACCTCCGCTAATGCGGAAGGTGAGTCATCAATATCAGACAGAGCAAACACTTCACAGAAACACCGACCTCGCCGGCGAGGTCGACGAGTCCCTTCAGTCGCCGCCTATACGAGGTACAGACATGTACCCGGGCGTTTCTCTCCTATCCCCACCCCGGCAACAGCCCAAGCCGAGGTTCGTACCTAAGTGGTGCCCTTGCGCTAGTTGCCTAAAAAACTTACTGGGCTGAGCGCCATCTGCGCTCGCCAAAAGTTCGGTTAAGCTGTCACGGCCTCAGAGGCCAACAGCGAGTTTAGTCCATTCGAAAAAAAAAAAAAAAAAAAGACAGGCCTGATTTGGCCGGACACGCAACCAAAAAGCCTGACTGTGTCCGGCTTTATCCGGACGCCTGGCGACCCTACCTGCGAGGGAGCGTAGCGGACTTGTAGCTGGATCGTTTTGGCTGTTACTTGATAGATACATAGCGTGACCATGTACTCGTACTTTTGTTGTCAGATTTTAATAGGTACAAAAGCAAGGCTCCACAGCCTCGAGCATCGTCGAAAGGTTGCAAGCCTCTCGGTTTTTTATCGGATACATTTCGGAGAGTGTGCTGCGGAGCTTTTCAACCTGATCCCACCATCCCCATTCTATGATCGGACAACCAGACGCTCCGCGTTGCGCCACCGCTACATGGTAGACATACCTCCCATACGCACAAAGCGGTACTCTTCCACCTTTATTATGCGCACCGCCAAGGAGTGGAACGCCTTGCCTGAGTCTGTGTTTCCTGATAACTACAACCTAGGGATCTTCAAGTCACGAGTGAATAGGTTTCTTCTAGGCAAGCGTGTACCATCGTAGACTGCATCATCGCTTACCATCAGGCGAGATAGTGGTCAAACGCTAGCCTATAATTTATAAAAAAAAAAAAAAAAAGGTACCTATTTATTAAAAAAAGAAAAGGACAAAAAACAATACATTAAGTGTGATGTTTTATTATGAAATTTTAACATTATATTGCGGTTTAAGACGCATTTGTTTTAGAGGAGCAAATTTGTTATTAAATTAGTTAGTTATTAGTTAAATTAGCTTGCTGTGTTCTCCGTGCTGGCACTGTCACCGGTGCGTTTCGAATCCAATGGACAACGGGATAGACAGCCTGAAAGCGAGACTGTCCCGCCCAAAGCGGGACGAATGATCACGTTATAGATACATCAATTTAGAATGGAAAGTTACCTTCAAGTTGACAAAATGTTGTTCCTAACTGTCACAAGTGTCTTGCGTGTCTTCTCTCGACATAACCTTTAAGTCTACGAGTAGAGCCAAGCGTCGACAAGAGTAGGTCAAGCGAAATATTCTCTACATAAAATAAAACGAAAGTATGGGTTGAATTGCGTTTATTAAAGGAAGATTTACATACATAGCTACATCCATCAAGTTATATAAAGACGTGCATCGCCTCGATCTGCGTTACATTACGCCAAATGCATTTCTAATATGGTGTCGCATGTCGCGGTGACAATATTACATAAGTATTTATTTAAATATATTATGTAATTGGTCTTCAATTGAACTGAATTTAGCCCCTAGCGAACATTTGACGACCTTCGTGGCGCAGTAGGCGAATAGCCAGCTGAGACGCAGGAGGTAGCGGGTTCGATTCCCACCGCGGAACATATGTTTGCATGAACTACAGATATTTGTTCAGGATCTGGATGTTTTTCTTTATATAATAAGTAGGTATGTACTTATTTACAAAAAAATATATAACTATTCTATCAGTTAACTAGTTCCCATAGCAGAAGCTCTGCTTGGTTTAGGGCTAGATAGCGCTGTGTGAAATGTCCAGCAATATTTTTTTATTTCTTTAATTAAGTTTACAGTGTAAGCTATCAGACCAAATGGTCTGATAGCACACATTTTGAATTAATTACTCGCTTACTACTAATTTAGTTAATTTATCTTCTTTAGTTCGTTATTTTAAACAATTATCTGGCTATAGAAAAGTTCTTAAACAAATTACATCGGTATTTCGATCAAAATCAGCTTTAGCATTTATAAAAACGTGTCCGTGAAAAAAGACTCGTTGAATTTTTAAATGCTGGAATAGGTGACTGACATCGCCGTTCGTTCATAGAATATATGTAGATCCACGCCATTATCCCTAGTGACGCCTTAGCACTTTTCGGGCTAGAAATAGTTCTTTTTACAGCGGGAAACCCGTTTTCAGAAATGGAAAATCTAGCCCTTATTGACACATCTCTAAGATCAAATGTGCCTATTTTTACACACGGTAATTAGCAACTCGATACTAAATGCATGGTAGGTTTATTATTTAAGGTAAAAAGGGGGATTGACCTTTTAAAGCATGTTATTTGACCTGATAGTAAATTTTACCTCAACTAATTTCTTCATAAATATTTTATTGCTTGTTTTAGCCCTTTTGTAAAACCAGATTTAGGCAAATCTTTAGCTTCATAGCAGCCAACCATCAATCGAAAATTTCGCGATCAGGGGGCCAATTCACGAAACAGATTAATTAAATTGGAGTATCGATCTAGTCTCGTTATGTTAAATATCTTAAGACGGTATTCACGTAACTGACAATACAATGGTATGAGTTGACTGACATGCGATTGTACACTTTATTTATATCAAGCTAATGTTGTAATATTGGTGGAGAAGAATGCCAAAATACCTATATTTCATTCATAATGGATAATGTTACATCTAGAGATATAAATGTATATCGCTCACCATACTTCTATAAGGAACTTTTTACACTGAGCTGTATGTAATATTTAATAAAGATGCCGCGATTATTCGTTATTCGGCATTACTCGACTTTTTTTGTTATTATCGAATACCGATTAATAGCTAGTATTATTCGACATTCGGCAGAGTTCTATAAAATAAACTTATAATGAACAAAAAAATTATAGACTTAAAAATAATTAGACTTTTTACTTACAGAACTTTCGTGATTAGTTTCAATCATTATTATATAAATACGGGATTTATCACGTATTGAGTGCGATCCGCACCGAATAACATCTCACCTCGCACCTTCACCCTGATGAAGGTTCACGGATTGAACCGAATTATTGTCGATCGAAACACCGATAAGACGGTACGCGATAAATCCCGTATTTATAATAGTAATCAAACTTTATTTATTTTTAAACAAGTAGTAGTCAACACTCTTATTATCACTCATATAAAAAGTTAGCCAGAAATCAGACATGTCATGTTGAAGTTAATTAGTTAGTTTTAAATTAATATTTAGTCTAAAATTTAAATTTTCTGCACGATTGGGGTCCAGTCGGTTGCACTTTTCTTCATAAATCAAATCTGCCTCAGAAAATAGCGTCGCTGTCAGTTCAAAAGGACGTATGTCAAAATTCTTTTGTTTCCAAAAGGACGTACAGTTCCGAAAATTATGTTTTAAGCGAAATTTGTTAGCAGGCACCTTACAAATCTATAGATGTGTTTAATTTAAAGCTTATCCCTGAATATTGTTAGTCTATGAATCAAAATTTTAAAAAAAGGATGTGTGCAATTCACACTTGGTCGAAGTGAAACCTTCAAAAAACCAACCAAAGTCAAAGTCAAATATTTTTATTCATTAAAATAACAAGGATCACTTTGAAACGTCAATTTTACTGCCTGTTCCTTCGCGACCAAGCCAGGAAAGAAAAGCAAGAAACAAAGCTGGTTGTTTTTTTTAATGATCCTTTTACAATACATAATACAGAAAATAAATTACGTCTAAATTGTAACATTTTGAACGAGTTGGAGCAATTTCAATCCCAAGCTTCTCTATCATTTAAATAATCCGATATTTTATAGTAGGCTCTTTTATAAAGATTTTGTTTAATTAAGTTTTTAAATTTGTTTAATTTTAAACCTCCCAACCAACCACCTTTCAACCTTATGAATTTATGTGTCCGTCTCTTTTTACGGTCGCTTTTTCGTTTCATCGACTTTCAAATCACAATGATGCTAAAGAAGTTTTCACTTCAATAATAGTTTTTTGTGTCTCCTGAAAACTGTTTTATCAAACAACCTTTTGAACTGACAGCGACAATAGCCTTTCTGAATAAACAGAGTTTGCTGGTGTGATTAAGTATCGTTCAGCAAGCTTACCTTAAATGGGGAATCCATTCTTAGGTTACAATAACAAATAAATGATTGGTAAGTTCAAGACTACTACAAGCGTGATATTATTATTTGATAACAAATAAATTATTTTTTATATTCGACTATTCGCCATAGAGAATGGCGATTAATTGGTATTCGGCTATAACAAATATTCGCGGCATCTCTAATCCACTTCTAATAATCTCAGGATATAATGTATGTATATCTCAAGGTGAAAAGCAACCATAAAGGATCATTCTATCCATGTACTATTCTGAACATATTTACTTTGTATCGTTTTCAACATCCCTTTCGCAGCCCCGTAAGCACGCTTGTGTTGTATCGAGTTTATTGGAAAAGTATCAAGCGCAGAGCAAATGCTGTAAAAACATTTATAGTCCATAGTTATTCGTCGGTTTATTTTCTTAAACAATGCATCTTGTTTGTCTGACATTTGTACATTGATAGCACTGTTTGAATCCCAGTTATTCTCGCAAGCCCTGCAGTCACACGTCTGTCGCATAGCCCTGAAGACATGAATCGTTCTTTTGAATTTATCCTCGATTTGGTAACTGGGTATTGGATGGTCATAGAAATGTCCACTGAAACAAAAATAATAAGGTATTGTTATTATAAGTGTCAATAAAAGAACGTACACATCTATATAAGTATACAGGGGGTTTGATAATATACTGACGATATTCAAAACAAGTGACGGTTTCTCAAAACATAAAAAAAGACTTCTCGAAAAAAAACTACTAGTTATATTATCAAATTTTAAAGAAAATCGACTAAGTTTAAGTGATAAATTCGATATAAAACTTAGCGCCTACTCTTGCAATCGACATCCAAAAATAAAGGCCGATTTAATATCTTTTTCGAAAATGGCTGCGAGTTTTGGGTTAGAAAGGGACAACAAGAGATATCTCGAGACGTCACCAATACAGTATCTGTGGTTAGATGGTAAGCATTATGCAATAATAAATTTAATAGTGTTTGTTTTTACATGCCAAAATAAATTTCACATTTCTATGGCAAACATTTCACAAATTTAATTATTAAGCTCATCAAAATAACCCTTTTCATTATTGTGCGTATATTATCAAACATCCTATATAAAAAAGTCGGGTTAGTTACACCATTTATAACTCAAGAACGGCTAGACCGATTTTGATGATCTTTGATTGTTTGGATTTGTCTTCGCCCCGAATAACTATTAAAATATCGGAAAAATTCACGCAAAAAAAAAAATATGAACAAAATTCCTTTTCTCACACATAGATGCAGCTAATGATGGCCGATTGACAATTTTATCGGTGACGTACATTGGCATAGTTATATACCTACATGTCAAGGCGGTACAAAGTTCGCCGGGTCAACTAGTTATATATATTTATTTAAATCTCTTATGTCTAGGAATTTAAATTAAACCTCTTCCTCTACCAAATATGCACTACCTACAATAACTGTTTCTCGGCAATACATAAAGGTTATCTGGGAGAGAATGCTATCTAGTATTAAGTTCACCTATGCACAGTTTTTTTTATTTTGTGCAATAAGATTTTTTTATCATATTGTTACGCTGTTACACAATAAGTAATAGTCGAAATTTCTCGATGGCTCTCGACTTGCCTACTGTGTCACGGAATACGTAATACTTGGTATGGAATATACCTACATGCTGTGTTTTTACCTGCAGTTGCGCAGAATGGGGAGTGGTCATTCTGTCGAAACACCGACCCTTTCCTGGAACGATCGAGATCGTTCTAGTGTAGTGAATTCTGCGCGATATAAATAGGCCGGAGAGATGGCCGGACAGTCAGTCTGGATTTAGCTATACGTGCGAACATTTCGGTGACTTTAAGTGGTGCAACAGTGGTGTGAATTAGTGTTGTGATTACGTGTGACCAAGTTCGTGTATTCATCGTTTTAGTGTTGAATAAAAGTGTTATTTTGGTTAGACTGATTATCATTATTTTATCCCGAACCCTCAGCTCGTAACAATATCATCAAAACAAGAAGGTTAATAAAAGCTAACATAAAGGTTTGACGACCTCCGTGGTGCAGTGGGCGAATAGCCAGCTGAGATACAGGAGGTAGCGGGTTCGATCCTCGCCACGGAACAAATGTTTGCATGATCTATAGATATTTGTGCCGGGTCTGGTTGTTTCTCTATATATTATAAGTATGTATTTACAAAAAAAATGTATATAAGTATTCTATCAGTTATCTGGTTCCCATAGTACAAGCTCAGCTTAGTTTGGGGCTAGATAGCGTTGTGTGAAATGTCCAGCAATATTTATTTTATTTATTTATTTATAGGTACTGGCTAGTATTGTTCCAAAACAAGTTTTTTCAAATTCATAGACAATTTGATATTTTCATACAACCTTAATATCAAGTCGTAAAATATCAATGACACAGCTTATATATTAGGTAACAAATCATATTCTTTCATCATGTAGATAGGTACTGTTAAACTGATTAAGCAACGCCGTCGCAAAGGCGCCGCTGATTTACGTTCAATTTTTTATTTTTATTTTATTGGAAATGTATCGATTACTGGATAAATATTCAAGCTACCGATATTAAACCCACTTCTAAAATTAGTACATAGGATTCCGGATGTTTGTATTAAATTATTGTCATACATAACAAAACAAACAGGTATATCATATAGTCGATCACGACATGCATTATATACATATTCAGTTAAAAAAAATACTCTGTAAATAATGGTTAATTATAAAGCAATGGTAGTGATTTTTGCATCCCAATAATGAGGTCATCAGTTCTGGACGCCACGCGCCAGCGGGCAGCGCCCTCGCCTTGCCAGCTATGGCCCGTGCAACTTCATTTGACGACCTCCGTGGTGCAGTGGGCGAATAGCCGGCTGAGACGCAGGAGGTTTGCGGGTTCGATTGCCGCCGCGGAACAAATGTTTGCATGATCTACAGATATTGCTTTCGGGTCTGTGTGTTATTCTATATTAAGTAACTATTTACAATAAAAAGTATATAAGTTTTTATCAGTTATCTGGTTTCCATAGTACTAGTTCTGTTTAGTTTGGGGCTAGATAGCGCTGTGTGAAATGTTCAGTAATATTTATTCATTATAGTTTCGATGTAAGATTCGCAGTATCTTTGTTCTACTTCGGAAATTGATCTGAACACGGTCTATGAGTTTAATATCAAACACAGCACTAAATATTCCATTAGTACTACGATGCTCTTATGAGAGTTCATATTATTTATGTATTTTTACGAAGATCCTTACATGTACGAGATGGTAAGCTCCTCTCCTTTTGCTATAGTCCTCAACGCCACTAGTCCCACGGAGTCATTTAATCCCACAACCATGAGATTCGGTTCGCAAGAATGCTTCAGCTTACTGCTCATTGAAAACCACCCGTAGCTGGTCTGCACGCCGCTTCTAAAGCTCTGGCTGTAACAGGTCAAAGAGCATGTATAGGTTCCTAACTACTTACCGTAAAATATGAATGAATTTATAAAAACATTTTAGCAAACTAAGCAAGCCACTGTAATGACTATCCCATCAATACCATAAATGTGAAATGAGAGCAAACTTCAATATTATGATATATGCCTTGGTTGTTGACTTCAACGACAAAACAAGTGAAATCAGAATGGGTGCCAAGTTCAATGGTCAGTCCTCAAATTTATTTATAACAACATAAAATATTATAGATATTTTATAGAGGACGACCTCTGTGGTGCAGTGGGCGAATAGCCGGCTGAGACGCAGGAGGTAGCGGGTTCGATCCCCGCCGCGGAACAAATGTTTGCAAGATCTACAGATATTTGTTCCGGGTCTGGTTGTTTCTCTATATAAGTAGATATGTATTTACAAAAAAAAATGTATCTAAGTATTCTATAAGTTATCTGGTTCCCATAGTACAAGCTTTGCTTTGTTTGGGGCTAGATAGCGCTGTGTAAAATGTCCAGCAATATTTATTTATTTATTTTATAACAATTTAAAATATAATTTCTTCTAATAACTTTGGATAATATATTGAAGGCTAAGGTCTGACTTGGCTAGTTCTCATATACGAATTATATTATATTATATTTAATTATATTATATTATATTTATATTATCCTAAGTAATTAGAAGAAATTATATTTTAAGTTGTTATAAAATATTTTATGTTGTTATAAATAAATTTCAGGACTGACCGTTAAACTTGGCACCCATTTAGATTCCACTTCTTTTGTCGTTGAAGTCAACAACCAAGGCATATATCATAATATTGAACACCGCAACTTTTTGTACAAAAACTATTAGTAAGTAGGTACTTATTCATAATAAAATGAATACCAAATGGTTTTCAGTAGATTAACTACTGTACTGTACTGTTAGACGACCTCCGTGGTGCAGTGGGCGAATACCCGGCTGAGACGCAGGAGGTAGCGGGTTCGATTCCCGCCGAAACAAATGTTTGCATGATTTATAGATATTTGTTCCGGGTCTGGTTGTTTCTTTATATATTATAAGTATGTATTTACAAAAAAAAATGTATATAAGTATTATATCAGTTATCTGGTTCCCATAGTACAAGCTCTGCTTAGTTTGGGTCTAGATAGTAGGCATGGGCGTTTATTCAACGGACTAGTCGAATCAACCGTTGATTAACATTCGACGCTTCAACGGTCTATCGTTTATTCATAGACTAGTTGAATTCGTAGACGGTTGAATAAAATGTTGAGACGTTTGTTTCAACTAGAGCGCGACGGCTCGACGCGTAAACATAGTCGTATAATACGGGAACGGTAGATAGCTGGCTCGACGCGACGATAAAATAAATTTGAACTTTAAAGTTACCTAGGTAGCGTTCATATTTGAATAAATAGTTATAGTGAGTTAAGCATTTATTAAAATTATCCTGTCGATTAAAGAAAAAGGATACCAATTACTTAATTTTTCACAACAATCTAACTGGACATTACATTACGGTCGACCTCGAGTTCAAAACAGTGTTACTTGGATGTTGCCAATTTCAGGGACACCACACTGCTGCTAATTAAATATCGCAGCCAGCCGTAGGACTACATCTACTTGTCGCGACGAGATTGCGTCGACGTCGAGCGGCTTTATCGTTGACTTTCTCAACGCATAGACTATAGGTCACGTTATGAACTAGTCGAAAAATTCAACTACTTGATCGACTAGTCGACGATCGACGATGAACGGTTTCGTTTCGTTTATGAAAAAATCGTCGACGACCCATCTCTACTAGATAGCGCTGTGTGAAATGTCAAGCAATATTTATTTATTTATTTTCCTACATTTACGGGGTATAATTGTCTTTCATGTGTTATTTTCTACCCGCAATCAATTTTAGTTGTCGATTACATTACAGGCACTATAAGTAAGTGTTTGTAATAGAATTAATTAATTGAAAAATTATAATAAAATAATAAAAATTTACCAGTTTCTGATTTATTCCTTTGTATTCACCCAACTACCTATCTGGATGCCAAATTTTAACTTTCTAGGTCACCTGGAACTGGGTTAGGTTAGGTTTTGATCTATGGGTCGGTCAGTCAGTCAGTGATAAAAATGACGATATTTGGACTTTAATATCTAAATAACTCTTTGAGGTGTGTTTATGAAATTTGGAGCACATATGTATCTCGCATGCCTCAATATATGAGCTAAATGTGACATGTTTATGTGAAATAGTTTTTGAGTTATGAGGTGGTCTATAGTGGCTCCAAACGTTTCGTATAATATTACACACGGTGCTGTTCGCCAGTTCTGTTAGCTTGAACTTGGCTTGACACGCCACCGCGTGTCTAGATGAAGTGCTCGTTTTGCTTTTTTTACCTTATTTACAGTGAATTTTAATTTCAGTTAGCTGGAAGAAAATTTTAATGAGCATTAAGTTCTCCTATGTATTATTTTTTAGTGCAGTAAAGAATTTTCTAATCTAATCTAATTTTATAAAGCGCTTGCAGCTCCATTTACACAGTTCTATTTACAGTTCTCGCTGCCTCCTAATTTTGTGGATTATTTGGTATACGGCCGGGTTTATCTACCTACCTGTTAAAATCGTAGGCAGAACATTTTATATGTATTGTATTTTTGAAGGTCACATAAAGGTGAAGCATAATTCTTGCCATTGCATCCCTGGCTGCAGCACGTACCTTTGCCTCTAAAAATAGAAAAAAACTATTTATCTATTAATTTTTGAATTAAATAAGATAAAATTAATATTTAGTTAAAGAGTACCAAATCAGAATGGTTTTATTTATTAAAATGACAATGATCACTTTGAAACATCAATTTTACTGCGACCAAGCAAGGAAAGGAAGGTAAGAAACCAGGCTAGTTAATGATACTTTTAGAATACATAACAATGTAGAAAATAAATTACGTCTAAATTGTAACATTTTTGGCCGAGTTGGAGCATATTCAATCCCAAGCTTCTCTATCATCTAAATAATCCGATAATTATGTTGTAGTGGTTTTTTTATAGAGATTTTGTTTAATTCAAGACGTATTTCAAAATTTAACATTACCTGTTGGAAAATAGTCGGGCACCTTATCGAGACAGTGCAAAATAGCCGCGCAATTAAGACTGCCGTTAAACATTTTACCTCCCATTAAATGTGTTCTATCATCATAACTCAGAATCGAGAGTGGTTCGTCAGGATTATACATCTGTTTTACGGTAGCCTTTTTCATTCTTGACACACCTATATCCTTAGACGCTTCTATCAAAGCGTCCCAGCCCAATTCCAAAGACAGTTTTATGGCCGCCTTCGTGATCAGTATATATTTAGAATCCTCGCCTTGATAATCTAATACTTGGCACTCTATTTTGTGGTACTCATTCCAGCAACGTTCTCGGCATAGAGGGCCGCAGAATAAAACTTGGGAGCAGAAAGTGCACGGGTACAGTTTTAAGTCAATTCTATGGCAGAAATAACAGCATACGTATTTGTTATTAACTGTGCAGGAGGAGAATGCTCGCTCGATCGCCACTAGAGCCCCTGGTTTGATCTTATTACGCGCCGTGACGAACTTAGTACCGTTTCGGTTTACAAATGCTATGTCATTCGATGCGCAAGGTACTTCGGCATTTTTCTTGCAATTAAATGACATAAAATTACAAACAAAATCTGTGTTAGTGATTAAATCTATTGTATACCTCTGGCAGTATAGAGCTTCGTGGTATCTCTTCTCTAATTTAATGCGTATATGAGCCGGGCATTGTATTGCAAGGCAGGCGGCATAAGCGTCTTCACAACAAGCCGAGTAATATCGGATGCTGAAAAAAACTGCGGATCTGTTTCCAAGGGCCAGTATCAACTCTTCAGACGGCTCTTCAGACGGGAACGGAGCGTAAGCAATTGCCTTGTTGTATAACAGAATCGCTTCTCTGTATCTGCCTGCTTTGTATTGTTCGTTGCCTGCCTTTCGGGCAGCTAAGGAGTCTGCTCTGGTTTTAAAGCAATAGGGAATGGGTAAGCCATCGTAATATTTTAGCGCGTTCGTGGCCGCTCGCACCACTAAGGCCATGTCATATGTGTCGATAGCCGAGTATATTTCGTCCACTCCGCAAACGTCAATGCTCTTTCTAAGCAACTCCATAATCAAGCCAACTGAAAATAATGAATAATTTATTAATTTTATATTTTAATTTGTTTATTTGCTCTGAAATAAGGGGATATGATAAGACATTTAGATACCTATAATTTCAAGACCATTTTCGTATAAACAATCTAGGAAAATCATATGATTTTTCACATGCTACTCATGAAACGTTCCATTCCTAGCGCTCGATTTTATACATAAACTAACTAATTTTGGTACTTGAAGAATAGGATTATTGGCCGGCCACTCTAACGCTGTTACCGATTGTTCTGTGCGTGCATGCTGTGTGCTTTGGGTCATTGTCGTGCTGAATTATCCAAATTTCTGGCAAATTTTCCTCGGAATATGGAATCATTGTCTCCTCTTAAAAATAAAAGTGTTTTTATGCAATGTAAACATAATTCAAGCGACACAGCCATGCGCAACTGGAAGTGGCATGGACATCACTGTGATTTTGTAAATGGCAAAAGGTATAATAGGTAAGTATATCTTTATTTACTTCATTTTGTATTTATAAAAAATTTTTTGCCGTACTGGATGATGCGTCGAGCGAGCGAAAACATAAGAGCTTGGCCTTTTCCATGGAAGGGGGTGAGGAGCTGTTACCTCGTCACTTGCTTGAGATGAACGAAAGAACGTCGCAACAACCACGCAGGAGAACTAAGCAATTTTTACACTTGGCAGCGTTACAAGTAACAGATTTGCGTTAAGGTACCTATATGATTATGGATATTTAAAAACAATTATCGACACAACTTATTTGGGATTTGTTTGTTATTATCTTGGTATTTTCTCGGTTGATGAGGAAGAAATAGAATATGTAAATTCCTATATATATTTGGGCCAACTTATTGCCTTCAGCAACCAAATGGATTCAGAGATAGAAAAAAGGGTAGCCAATGCCTGGAAGAGATTTTGGTCTCTCAAAGAAGTAAAAGGTAATCATTATAATGTTGCAATGAAAAGGAAAATATACAACACATGCATACTACCAATTCTCAGCTATGGGTGTCAGACATGGGCAAACACACAAAAACAAAACCAAAAACTGATTACATGCCAAAGAGCCATGGAGAGGAGTATTTTAGGTTACACAAAAAGAGACAGAAAGAGAGCTGTAGATTTAAGACAAATCACAAAAATTGAAGATGTTATAGTCAAAACCAAAAAACTCAAATGGAGGTGGATAGGCCACATGATGAGAGATAATACAAATAAATGGACGAAAGACATAACAGAATGGACCCCTAGATTCCAAACAAAGAGGAAACGAGGAAGACAAAGGAAACGTTGGTCTGATGAATTGAGAATGCATGCAGGTCCAATATGGCACAGAATAACTCAGACAAGAACAGAGTGGAACGAGCTGGAGGAGGCCTTCGTGACGCAAAGACACGCCGAGACGGAATAACCATGACATATCTCTACTTAATAATATAAAATCAACAAAAATTCATGACAAAATGTAATATGTTAATGTCAATCTGATGTTCAATGTATACGTTTTGTGAATATAATTAATAGCATGTTAAAATTAACTGTGGAATGTATAAAAAAATATATATGTACTTGTGTTGGCAATAAAGTCTTAATAATAAAAAATCGACACAACTACTCTGTATGATGCCCAACGGGTTATTCCACCACTCCAAACTCGCTGTTGCCACTTGTAGACTCCATAAAGTTGGTAAATCGTTTAAAGGGCAAGGTGTACGCTTTTATAACAAACTCCCAAAGGATGTACAAAAATTGACAATTAACAAATTTAAAAACGTATTTAAACAAAATCTTTATAAAAGAGCCTACTATAAAATATCGGATTATTTAGATGATAGAGAAGCTTGGGATTGAAATTGCTCCAACTCGTTCAAAATGTTACAATTTAGACGTAATTTATGTTCTGTATTATGTATTGTAAAAGGATCATTAAAAGAAGCAACCGGCCTTGTTTCTTGCCTTTCTTTCCTGGCTTGGTCGCGAAGGAACAGGCAGTAAAATTGACGTTTCAAAGTGATCCTTGTGATTTTAATGAATAAAAATATTTGAATTTGAATTTGAC
This sequence comes from Philereme transversata, assembly GCA_963924445.1. Classification (NCBI taxonomy): domain Eukaryota; kingdom Metazoa; phylum Arthropoda; class Insecta; order Lepidoptera; family Geometridae; genus Philereme; species Philereme transversata. The sequence continues at coordinate 26,739,806 of OZ004346.1, forward strand.
TCAAGTTATTCCACCACTCGGCCAGACCTAACGACATTGATACTTTTTGTTTAACTGATATTTCTTTTTAATTTCGTTTTGGTTGTCCAAATATTGTTGCTTGCATTTAAACTAGAGATATTAATTGTGAAGTAGTGAAAAATAAAATTGAAATATAAATGCTCTAATAATATTAGTTACTTTACTAATAGGGGGGGGGGGGGGGGGGTTGTTGAGATATCGGGGTTCAAAAGGGGTAAAAAAATATGAAAATGAGACTATTAGGTCAAGTGGGACGCCCAATCCGACTCCGATTTTATTTTTAGTAGTCTTTATAGTTTTTGAGTTGTTAGCCATAATAAAAACTGAACTTTGACAAAATTCACAGGTACACCAGTGCCCCCACAGTGCTGTAATTTGGTATACATGTAGCTTAAATGACACAAATATATGCAAAAATCTGAAATCCAGAATAACTGCATAAAAAATGCAACATGAACTCCCGTTACCTGTAATTTGAATGAAACTGTAGGTCAAGTCATCTGGTTATTTATTTCGTGGCACTATTTTGATAGTCAAAGATTATAAATAATATATTTTGTTTTTATTTAAGACTCGCGGGATCTCAGTTCGGGGCGAAACACTACTTAAATAGAGCTTGTTTGTTTAGTTAGCTAAGTATTTTCAAAAGAAAAGAAAGGTTATACAAATATGTGAAAGTTACAATGAAAGAAAAAGTGAGAACAGTTGAACCAATTCAAACCAGTGTTCCAAAAGAACGCGCTTGAATTTGGAGGGTTTTAAGTTAAATAAATCTAGCTCAGCAAAGTCAACCAGTTTATTGTATTATTTAGCAAATCTGATGAAGGAGTTTTGCCGATAGTTTGTGTTGAGGAACTTATAGGGAAAGAAAAGGTATCCTTACGGTTATTGTTGAGACTCATTGCCAACCAACCAACCAACCAAATTACTAGTTATATTATATATAAAATTAACCACGGAAGAAAATTGCACTGTTGAATCCATTTTCTTTTGTGACAAGAACTCGCGACAATACTTACCTGACAATAGAATCAGTTAATAGACGCAGACGAACAGACACACCGACTAATTATATGAATAGACGATTTTATGGATTGATTGAAGTGGATCTGTGTTGCCAACTCCTATAAATTCAAGTCCCTATGTCCCTAGGCTCAATATCAAAAGTCGCTAGAATGTCGCTAAAACTATTTCTAGCAGGAGCGGACTAAAGATTTTGTTCTGGTTCTCTCAAAAAAATTATTAATTAACTAAAGCTAGGGTTAAAAAAACTATAAAACCTAAATTTGACAAAACAGTGGCACTCCGGGAGTGCCGACAGAAGTAAAAACTTGAAGAATTACGAGATACTTACATACAGAGGTAACAGTTTCACGAGTTTAATGGTTTTTCCCTATCTCAAAAAATGCCCAACGCGCATAAAGAAGTTTTCACTTCATATACAGAGGTGTCGGTAATGGTAAGGGTAACAGTGTCGCGAGTTCAATAGTTTTTTCTCATCTCAAAAAATGCGCAACGTTTTTTGAAGTTTTTACTTCAAAAATTGGATGTTTTTTAACAAAATAAAGTTTGAATTTGATGCACAAGCGCGTTTGCGTTTTCCATAATTATAATAATTTAATGAACTTACAATTTAGGCAAAATTTAGCTATAATTATATTCATGTTATCATGCAGGTCGACGTTTACGAGCATAATAAGTAGGTAAATAAATTGCGTTCAACGCTTGATTGACGCGACAATTTTAAACTGAGCAGATGCGCTTCGGAGTATACAGTTAGGTAGATATCTACACATTTATTTTCACACAAGCCACAATAATAGAAACTACATAGAGGGATACAGACGCATTAAATTATACAGAAAATAAAAACAATTCTTCATCAATCTATCTTGTTGGATCCAATTATTTGTGGCGTCATCCTCGATACACCGAGTCCGTCCCCTTAGTGCGACCCTGCGCTGCGGGGTTCGGCGCGGGACGCGACGGAGGAGATCTACGGAGCGCACTTGCGCCGGCGACGCGGTCACACTCACCTAGCGCCTCGCGACGGGGAACACGTACCGCTCTTGCTCAGCCGCTCGCGCCTTTTACTCGCTAATTCTAAAGCATAATTCATATCGCATCACTTCATTTAATTTGTATTGTACTGTATCGTTTCATTCTTCCTTCTAACGTCTGTAACTATCTACTATCCTCATTAAACTCCGTAAATCATACTGCTGTTTCATATTCATCGCCCGGCCTACCGGCTACCTAGCAGAACACCTAGGACAATATAAGAAACGCTTCATATTTATAAAAGTCATCAAACCCTGTCAGAGATTATGAGAGGCCGAAAATAATCATTACCTACTAACATTGGCAATGTGATTAAAAATAGCAACGGTTAAGATTTGGCCCAGTAAACGAGCAAAATCTTTAAGTTGGCAACCCTGTCTTGCTAATTCTTGTCTAACAGGGAATTCCACACTCACCAGTTTATTTATTGTCTATGCGCACTTCTTGATAGACTCACTATGCCACAGATTAATATCGCAGGCTACTTCTAACAGATAAAAATACTTTACTTAGACGAATCGCTACTACCAGCCGCTAGATGGCGTTGCACGTTTCAACAATTTAAACAGTGGTGGACATTGGGGTTTTATTACTTTTATTATTTACTCACATAAACTACAAAATGATTAGGTATTTTTATGTAATTTGTTTCCATAGAAAATAAACTACTAAGGTAGTTCGATTCCAATACAAACGTTCAGTGGCGATTGCCGATCCAGCAGAAGTGTCTAAACTAAACATTCGGCTTGGGAAGAAGTGTTTAGAAACTGAACTAAAATTTTAAAACTCTAGACGACTATCATTCATTGTTATTATTATTTTTATATTTTATAATATTGTTTTATGTACTAGTATTAAAAGTACTTGACCGTCACTGGAAGCTTTATATAATGAGAGAGAGCATATCCGTTTCCGTCGTATTCTCCCTTTTTTCGTACTTTTTTACCTAGTGTTTCCGGTCCAGTGGCGACACCTGGCGGCCGTGCGCCATTTTGGTTTCGTTAAATGTACCGCACCATTTGGAATTCATTGGCGTTTCGTATTCCGTCGAAGCAACACCTGCACAGCAGCTCTGTCTCTGTGTCCGTTGCAAATTCTTTTGAAAAATAGTTTATAGTGAAAGTGAATAATTACGTAAGTAATATTTTTTATTTAATATTTAGCTATTTTGTTGTAGAAGCTGTTGTTCAACTCGGTCGAGTTTTGAATTTACAATTATATTGCAGCCTACCTGCACTAATAGGTACTGGATCATTATTTTAACGGGTTTTCCGTTCGGATCTTGTACATTGTTTTTAAATCTACCAAGGTATTTCGTACGATAAGGTAGTATAAAGATTTAATTTATATGTGTATATTTTATAGCGAGATATTTAAATTTCTTTCTTTGCATAATGAACCCTTCGTGGCTGCCGAGCCACTGGTTATGGCCGGCCCGAGTAGAGGTGCTCGCAAACGTGCTCGAAGCAGCTCCAGCAGTAGCAACTCGACGAGCAGCAGTTCATCAAGCTCATCTGCCTCAGCCGGTGATCAGCGAGGATCTGCCAGCAAGAAGCGGCGTCAGCGCCGCCACCGCCGCAAGAAGACAGCGCACTCAGCGTTCAGACCGCAAGGTGGATAAACTGGTCCAGGATATGGGTGAGTTCCGAAACATTGTTACCAATTTCATATCCGGAAATAATGCAGGTTATTATAATGCTGCGTCACTCTCTGTTCTGCGTCGTTCTGAAGTTAGTGGAGAGCTATACGAGCATCATAACGTCACTGACGAACAGTGTGTTGACGATGATAATCGAAATGTTAGCGATTTCACCTTTGATATCGAGACCAAATTAAAGGAACCATCTGTTCCGAAAACCCCTGATAGGTTTCTGAAATGTTACTTGAGGTTCAACGCTTAGGTAGTACTTCTTGGTCGGAAGTGAGATACGCAGATACGCAAAAAATATATAACCATACTCCAGGGTTCATAGACCTGGAAACAAACGATGAGGTTAAAATATATGATACCCTTCGTCATCTGGCATATGCTGATAGATCTTATGCAGCTATAACCTACTGCATACTAAAACAAAAAGAAACGTTGCAGGAAGGTATTCGCAATCTCCTTTTATGGGCTAAAAATACAGATGCTAATTTTAACAATCTGAGCGGAAAGGTTGAAGAGCTTTTTCAAAAAGGGGATTTAAGTAAGGTTTCTTCAGACCTCTTGCAATTAGTTTGTGGCCATCGTGCCTAAAGTATTGAAATGCGTCGGGAAACTATAAAGAGTCCTGAATTTTTATAGTTTCCCGACGACCCTTTGGTCCCTTTGGTTAAAGCATCATTGAATAGGATACCTCCGTCTTCTACTTACGTATTCGAGTCTGAACCGTTCACTGCGACATTAGAAAAAGCCGGAGGGGTCCGTAAAGCTTTTTGGCCCGTAAAATCAGAAAGGTTCTCGCAAACTAGATCTAATCAGTCTCAAAGCCACCCCTCGCGGGGGCCAGGCGTACGAAAGCCAGAAGTTCCATCGCGTGGAGCTCAATGCACTTTCCACGATCAAGGTTCCCAAATGCATATGCATCCTTGTAACAATCCACCCTCGCGGGGTGGCTACCATCATGCGAACTATAATTACCGAGGTCAATCCTCGAATGTTCAGTATGAACACCAAAATTCTTATGAGAGGTTCATTTCACAACCGAGGCTCGCGACCCGATCGTGGCAGTAACCGAGGACACTCAAAGGTTCCGAGAGGTTACAAAGGGAACCAAAAACGTTACAAGCAATGACTCGAAACTATTTCAAGCAGGTCAGTTAGCGCATTTCCACTCGCAATGGAAAGAAATGGGGGCACCAGAAACGGTGTTAAAGTTAATTCAAGGGTACCGTATACCATTTTTTCAGAAGCCTCCACTTGTTTACCCAAATATAATCAGAGGTCCTTTTCGCACGCCTGTTTCGGACGAAATGTCTGTCATTGTGCAAAAAATGAAAAACCAAGGCATTTTAAAGGTAGCTCAACCCTCACCAAGTTTCATATCTCCCCTGTTTCTGGTGCCAAAAGCCGACGGATCAGCCCGTCCTATATTCAACCTCAAAGCGCTAAACGACTACGTAATGACCGAACCCTTCCACCTCATAAACATGTATCACATTCCAGATTTTCTGCAACCGCAGGACTGGCTCTGCAAGATAGATCTCTCTCAGGCTTACTTTCATTTAACAATGGCAAACTCGCACATGCGCTTCCTACGCCTTGTATACAACCAAGAACTGCTAGAGATGACTTGCCTTCCTTTCGGATTGAGCACAAGCCCAAAAACTTTTTCGATACTCACGAATTGGGTGGCTCAAATATTACGAGAAAGGTGGAATTCGAGAATCCTTTTATATCTCGACGATTACTTAATAGTGTTACTTAATCAAAATATGCACCTTCTTCTCAAGCATGTCGAGATCACAGTACGTACATTGCAAAATCTCGGGTGGCATATAAATTTCGAGAAGTCTGTTCTCATGCCACAAAAGAGCATAACTTATCTAGGAGTACTGTGGAAACCCTGGAACAATCTAAAAACCTTACCCGAAGAAAAGTCGATAGGGATAATCAAAAAAGTAAGTCAGGTTCTCGAGGTAAGAAAAGTAACGTTAAAAGATTTACAGAGAATAGTAGGACTTCTAAATTTAGCCAGTTTTGTTGTACCTCGAGGACGACTCAACCATCGTCAATTGCTCATGTTCATGAATTCTATGCCAGACCTATCGTCCAAGGCCTATCCACTACCTCTGGATGTTCGCGAAGAACTGAATTGGTGGATTCGGAATTGCCGGTTGGCAATGCCGCTTCATTATCCTCCGCCGGCAAATTTTCTTGTAACAGATGCGTCAGACCAAGCTTGGGGGGCACAAATAAACGATCTGGCTCTTTCCGGCTCTTGGTCGCAAGAGGAGCAAGCACTACATTGCAATCAGAAAGAAATGCTAGCTATTCTTCATGCACTTCAGAGCCAAGCTCACGTACTGCACCACAGCTCGATCCTTATTCAATGCGACAACAGGACTGCAGTCGCTCACCTTCGAAAAGAAGGAGGACGAGATCATTACAATTGCTGAACACAACTTATCAAATTCTAAAATTGTTAGATCACCATCAAATTCACTTCAGCATACACTATATCCCAGGTAAGTACAACAATCACGCCGATCACTTGTCGTGAAATCGCCTACCTCCGGAGTGGCACCTACTGTCGGTCTGTACGGATATAGTGTTTGCAAAGTGGGGAACCCCGATGATAGATTTGTTTGCCTCGGAGACCGCGCACGTAGTTCACAATTACGTGTCTCGAGATTTGAGAGACCGTCAAGCCCTGTTTCACGACGCATTCAGTGTTCCATGGAATTATCCACTTGCGTGGGTGTTTCCACCACCACCGTTCCTAGTCCCAAAAGTGTTGACTCATCTAAATCAGTCGACGGGGGTTTACCTAATAATAGTACCTCGATGGGAAAGGGTATTTTGGCGTGCGGACCTCAAAGCCCGAGCGCTGGCTGCGCCGTTAACCCTGACAAATCTGAAGAAACATCTAATCGACACGTCCACGGGCCTCCCACCTCCGCAAGTCGAGAACATCATTCTAGAGGTGTGGAAATGTGGGGGTGGTCCAAGGCGATAGAAACTTGGAACACTGATCAATTGACGTTGCTTAAAAATTCTTGGCGAAAGTCAACTCGGAAGACGTACGAGGTAGCTTGGAAACGTTGGATTTCTTGGTCTATTCCTAAGAACGTGGACACAATAAATCCTACAGGTTCGCAATTAGCACAATTTCGGTCTGATTTACATTTAATTGATAACTTGTCATATAATACAATACTTTTACACAAGTCTGTTGTTTCTACCTTGTGTAACGCTGAGAGATCGAGTCGATTAAGTTCTCACGTTCTAGTAAGACATATTTTAAAGTCAATTGCTCTAAGAAATCCAAAGTCTTCTAAAGCACCGGTCTGGGATATTAGTAAACTTACTTCTTATTTATGTAGTTATACAATATATATGAAAAATGTTTTTCAAGTATCGCGTCATACTGCTATACTATTACTCCTTTGCGCAGGAAGACGCATTCATGATTTAACCTTGCTTACCTTGCTTACCTGACCACTGCATCAGATCCGATGATAATATTATATTTTGGCCTCGATTTCGTTCGAAAACTGAGAGCAGTAACTATAGGCAATCTGGCTGGAAACTACTTTTAAATGCAAATAATTTAAGATTAAACCCTGTGTTTTGGATAAAGGAAACCATAACTTTATTAAATGAAAGACGCAACGCAGCTCAATCATTTAATCTATTTATTACAGTAAGAGGTGTAGCTAAGCCCGCCTCGCGCACTGTTATAGCAGGTTGGGTCAAAACTTTGTTTAGAGAAGCCAGCATTACAGCTCCCCCAGGAAGCATTCGATCTGCGGTAGCTTCCAAAAGTTGGTTGGAAAATCACCCACTTGATGTAATTTTAGCCAGAGGGAACTGGCGATCAGCTAATATATTCCAACAGTTTTACAGACGAGAAGTTATTACCAGCAATCAACCTTAAAATGTTACACAAATGTTTCAACCAATAAAATAATTTGTGATTATTTGATTTCCGATTCTATTGAATTATATAGATTATAATAATCAATTAACTGATTGTAAAAAATTATAACTTTCATATTAAGTTAACAAAATTCATGTTTAAATAAGAACTTACTATTGTTTATTTTTAAATTTCGTGTCACATTGGCGATATAATAAGTTTCATGTGTATTATTAAGTGGCGTCACCAGGCGATAACAAACAGGTCTCATTATATAAAGCTTCCAGTGACGGTCAAGTACTTTTAATAGCAGCGTTTTACCTGAAATAAAACGCATATTAAAATACTTACCTCACTGGAAGCTTTCACTTTTAATTCTGCCTGGTGAAAATGAGCCAATGAATTCCAAATGGTGCGGTACATTTAACGAAACCAAAATGGCGCACGGCCGCCAGGTGTCGCCACTGGACCGGAAACACTAGGTAAAAAAGTACGAAAAAAGGGAGAATACGACGGAAACGGATATGCTCTCTCTCATTATATAAAGCTTCCAGTGAGGTAAGTATTTTAATATGCGTTTTATTTCAGGTAAAACGCTGCTAATAACACTTTGGTTTTTGTAAACTGTTATGTTGTTTCTGGAGTAATAAACGAATTTGAATTTGAATTTGACGACCCTTTTAAAAGTGTCAAGTCAAGCTCCATTATCCATATTTATATGCGAAAGTAACTGTTTGTTACCTTTACACGACTAAACGGTTGAATGGATCGTAATGAAATTTGGCAAGGAGATAGATTATATCCTGGGGAAGGACATACATAGGCTATCATTTGTCTTAAAAATAATCTTGAAGGGGGGTGAAATACATACAAGGATAAAAGTCCACGCGAACGAAGTCACGGGTAACATAATAAATAAATAAGCCGTTTAATCAGATTTTACAATTTGATACTTAGAAGAGAATACTTTTTATTGCACACGAACAAAATTAAAAATACAATAAAAATACACAAAAATTAAGGTAAGTATAATGGGCGGTCTTATCCCTAAAAGCGATCTCTTCCAGACAACCTTTGGACTTAATTAGGTAGGTACATTGGTAATTTTTAATTGTTATCATCTATGTGCCCTTTGGCATAGGCCTCCTCCAATTCCTTCCATTTTTCTCTACAGTTTGTTGTCCTAGTCCATAGTTTTCCTCCCGTATTTTCAATATCGTCTTTCCAGCGTTTGTATTGTCTTCCTCTACTTCTTTTCCCATTTCTCCAACCAAACCGTAACTTACTAAGTGACTCCACTTGTCAAACCTCTTAGTGTGTGTCCTGCCCATCTCCATTTTAGTGTTTTTGTTTTAGTTATCACGTCAGTCACCTTGGTCTCGCTCCGTATGTCTGCGTTTTGCTTTTGACCTCTCCTCCTGACGCCCAACATGCTTCTCTCCATCGCGTGTTGACAGACCGAAAGCTTACGAAATTGTGAGTTCGCCACGGGTAACAGCTATATTATAAATGTGAAAGTTTAGATGTTCTATCTGTTTGTTTGTTACTCAATCACGTCGTAACGGCTGAGCCGATTTCGATGAAATTTGGTATATACGTAGATTATAACCTGTATTACCACATAGGCTGCCTTTTATCGCATAAATCAGTTCCCATGGGATAAAAATGAGGTGTCAAGTCAAGTTGTAAGAGCGAGTTTAGCTTCATTTCTAGGTTACCTACACATTTAGTAGTGTAACGCGTACGAAGTCGCGTTACTAGCAAGAGCTAGTAGCCTATAATCCATTATGCAGTTCCGTTATCCAGCATCTGTCTCCATCATGAGAACATCTCCTTGGTACCGTATTATTCCATTATCATCGAAGTTACATAATCCAAACAAAAAAAATATGTTTGTTTACAATTTAAACATAACCATATTATTATATAGTTGGGCTTAAGAGGAACTGGTAAGTTAATTCCCAAATACAGTTGAAAGATTTGACAAACTAACAATACATTGCATTGCTTTCAGCGATAAGACCGCCATTTGTATTTCTGCCTGTATTGTTATTTGTATATTGATTTATAATTTAAGTGTGATTTTCAATAAAGCGTTTTCTATCTATCTTGTGTGGTAGGTAACCTACGAGCGAGCGAGCGGAAGTGATGTCATGACTGCAATCGAACCGAACGTCAACGACAATTTAAAACGCGCGAATTTTGAAATTGCTTTAACTTTCGTGTGCTCGTTTTTTTTCCTCGGTCGTCTTAAATAGCTTATAGCTATAGCTTAAAAGGACTGTTCAGGATGGAGGGGGACTAACCGAATCTCACGTGAGGGGGGGGGGGTCTCGCCAAATATCACGTATTTTTTTTCATTTTATCACTGTATTACTAGATTACGAGAGAAGCAATCTTTTTTTTATTATTATTTCTCTAAAATTAGTTTTAGTTATTGGTAAAACTTTGATTGACATCAGAACGTTGGGCGCTATACTTAACTTACTATAACTTATAACTAAGAATTTGTAGTTCCCGAAAATCATATTCCCTGAATTTGTAGTTCAACAGTCCAGGAATTATGAGCATTTATCTAGGTCCGTACAGTCAGTAATCAGGCTGTACCGCCCGGCTAGATCTCGGAAACTAAGGATCTGAGACATCATTCAGTCAACAGCTAAAGTTTATGTAGTTAATTACTTTTTTGTTATAGCTCGTATTCTGAAATAAATGAGGTTGAATCAAAGTAACATCAGGCTGTACCGCCTGACGATATCCGAGCATCTGTACATCTTGGAGAATCCGTCACTAATTCAGCCTTTTGCAGTTGTTTAGTTAGGAATTTGTAGTAATGGTTTCTATTCAGATTTAAATGGATTTTAGTCAAAATGGAAGTTTCACTTACATCTCCACCAAAAGAAATCTAGAAGAACCGTACAAAGCTCAAAATACTACCGTAGTCGAGGAAAAGTTAATTACAAAGTTTCACCGAAATCGGTTCAGTATGAGATAATTGGATCGAAAGAAAAACTCAATGTAATATTATAATATATTTTTCATTGTTCATTTCTTATTACATAGGACCACAGAACACTTATGGAGTTTATGACAGAGCAGCGCCATCTGTTAGCAGTTATGTAAACATGGCCTTGAAAACCCCTCATTAGTGATTAAACGTGAAGAGAGGCAAGTTGTTTTTTCAGTTCGAGTAGAATGTTGAGTTCTGGTTGCCACACAGCTTTGTCCTTGGTGCTTGCCTTCAGTTGCCGAACCTTTTCACCCTGAAATAACAAAAAAATAACATAAAAGAGGGGCATTCCGGGAGTACCGACAGAAGAGAAAACTTGAACAATTACGAGATACTTATATCTTTCTACGAGTGTCACGAGTTCAATGGTTTTCTTCCCATCTCAAAAAATTCCCAACGCGCATAAAGTTTTCACTTAAAAAATCTGGAACTATTTGTATTTGTGTAACTAGAATAGCCATGACCAATTATACTAATGAGTTTTCACGGCCATGTTTACATAACTGCTAATAGATGGCGTTGCTCTGTCATGCATTGATTAACAAAATAAAGTGAATTGTCAATGTCAATTGTCGTCTCAACATTATTGCTCCGAGGAACTTAAAATAAATTAACAAACATTTGTGTTGGTTTATCTGAGGAAGTGAGATTGTTTTAGACAAATTTTGATATCGTGTGTTTGAGATTTTGGCATATATACCATATTTTTTGGCATCTCAAGACAGCGCCATCTATTACGCTATTCGGAACCAGTTTTTTCTTCTTAAGTCGAAGGAGAAAAGCCCTCATTACAATGTCATAATAATAATATTTATTCCGAATAAAAATAGGTCCATCAAGTCAAGTAAATCAAACAGTTCAAATTATTATTAACTAGCTTCCGCCCGTGGCTTCGCACGCGTGTTTTGTCAACAAAAAATGTGTAAATTACGCTAATGTACCTACTTCGGCAGTCGGACAAAAAAAGAGCCTAATCCATACTAATATTATAAATTCGAAAGTAACTCTGTATCTGTTTGTTACGTTTTCACATCCAAAACGGCTGGACCGATTTCGATGAAATTTGGTATTTGTAAGATTGTGACCGGGATTGAGACATAGGATACTTACTTACGTAATGTTTTTATTGACAAACCACGCGCAAAGCCGCGGGCGGATCAGTTAGTATTTTAAGAAATACCAAATTCCATCGAATTCGGTTCATCCATTACGACGTGATTGAGTAAGAAACAAACATACAAACTTTCACATTTATAATATTAGTGTGATGTCTCATTCCCCGTTAAAATCGATTTATATACCAAATAATCTACTTACATACTAAATTTCATTAAAATTTGTGACGCGCTACAATTATAATATGTCAAAAATTTTGAGGATATTCATTAAAGTAACTCTGGCCTATCGGATATACCTACCGACTTGTGTTCAGAATGTCGCGGGTTCGAAACCTCGCGCCAGCAACTTTGTGTACCCCCGTTTCCCGTTGGAGACTTTTCATAGGTTTCGCAACTGCGTACTACCGGGGGCAAAATAATTTAGCATTGGAAGCGCCATGTTCATCTATGAACAATGGCGTGCCGAAAATGTCAATACATTTTTGCTTTTTGTACACATTAAAATGTTTGTATGATCTACAAAAAAAACCTTTATAAATACAGATAAAGTAAAGAAAAAAAAATGAACATTAAACATATATAATATTTATTTGGGAAACAAAAAGGCTTAATAATGATCTACAGATATTTCACACAGCGCTATCTAGCCTCAAACTAAGCAGAGCTTGCACTATGGGAATCGGATACTTTTTTTTTAAATACTTAAATATTATACAGAAAAACATCCAGACCCGGAACAAATAGTTCTTAGATTATGCAAACATTTGTTCCGTGGCGATAAATAAGTACCCGTTTAATTCAGTAATTATGTAGATACAGTGATCGCGAAAGTTTTAAATCACACTTCATACTAATATTATAAATGCGAAAGTTTGGATGTTTGTTTATTTATTTGTTTGTTACTCAATCACGTCGTAATGGCTGAAACGATTTCGATGAAATTTGGTATGTTCGTAGATTATAACCTAGATTAACACATAGGCTACTTTTTATAGAAGCCGCGGGCGGAAGTTAGTATTATATTTTTTTTGTTTTTTCTTACTTGGTTAGCTATAGCCTTCTCCAAACTCTCTCTACTATCGGCTCCCGGTTTTGCCTGCGTCGCCGCCTGGGCGGAAGTCAGTTGTTTTTTTAACGTCAGCAGTTTCTCCACTTCCGGTTGCCATACGGCCTTGTCCTTAGTAGAGGACTTCAGTTGTCTTACTTTATCACCCTAAAAAAAAAAGTTTGGCGTTAATAAATGTGTGTGAGCAAGCTTCTGGCAAAGAAATTAATGAATTGATCGAGCGAAGCGAGATCTCTAAATCAACTTGGGCAAATCGACGTTGTATGTATGTATGTTTGTTTGTCCGAGGATAACTTTCGAAGTTTGATCCGATCATCGTATAATTTGGTATATAGGTAGGTAGTGATGGCACAATATTGGAGTGACTAAATGAGCTAAAAATGTTGGGGGGTTGTTGAGATATTGGGGTTCATTCATTCATTTATTTACTTCAGATGTCAAAGATTTATATTTGTTAGTAAAAATAAAAACTTAATTAAATATGTCAAATGGGTTAGTACAAGTGTGCTTAGTTAAACAAAAAAACAAAGAAAACAAAATAATCATAAGTCAAATAACAATTATAGTCAGGTACTCTCACTCGCAAATACTCATGATGCTCTTTGGAAGGGCTTGTGTGGCACATGGAGCTTACAGCAGTGGTTTAGATACGGACAGCCGAGGCGGTCTGCAATCACGTTGAGGAGGACGTTGGTATTCGCCCGCACCCGCCGCACCAGGGATGCACAGCGCAGGCGCATTGTCGCATAGAAACAATTGATGCGCGCCTCCGCGAACATTCCCGACGCGCTGCAGAAGCGGGGAAGCCCCAACATCATCTTCAGCGCGTTATTGTACTGAACTCTGAGGGCTGTGTACGATCTCTGAGTATAGTTTCTCCACAGACTGCACGTGTAGAATGAAGTACAAAATGCTCTAAAGAGAGTTATTTTAACGTCTCTCGAACAGCGTGCAAACCTGCGGACTATCATATTTGCTCTGACCGACAAAGCCCTCCTCTCCCGCTCAATATCAGCATCGTCCCTCAGGTCAGCCGTAACTAAATGACCCAAGTATTTAAACTGTTCTACCTTTTCCAGGTTAGAACCGTAAAGCCTTACAGGTACCTCCGTAACTCGTCTCGAGCCGGCTGAAAGACCATGTACTGACTTTTCTTTACATTGTAGATTAGTCCATGGCTGTTGGCATAATTCTCACACATACTTAGCAACTTTCTAAGCCCACAGATCGCCGCACTCAGCAGCACCATATCGTCCGCGTAGCTAATATTATTGAAACATGCTCCATCAATATGACAACCAATACGCTCACTGCTGAGTGCCTCGACTAGTCCATTTAGTACAAGTTAAACAATGCTGGTGAGCTCAACCCCCCTTGCCTCACCCCACATTCCAACATGTATGGCTCAGACAGTGCTCCCGCCCACTTGACATTATTAACCTGGCTCCCGTACCACACTCTGAGGATAGCAATCAGTTCATCAGGGAATTTCACGCTCTCTTAGCTTCGTTCAAGAAGGGTAAAAAAATAAATGAAAATGAGACTATTACGTCAAATGAAAGGTCTTCACTAGTACATTTCGACTCCATTTTTATTTTTAGTAAAGCTTTTGTAGTTATTAGCCATAATAAAAACTGAACTTTGACGAAATTCACATGGTACTCCAGAGACCCCACAGTGCTGTAATTTGGTATGCGTGTAGCCTTAGTGACACAAATAAAGGGAAAAGTCTGAAATTTAGAATAACTGCAATTTCTACCCCAAAAAAGAGTAGCCAATGCACTCACGTTATCTGTAATTTGAATTAAACTGTAGGTCAAGTTAGTTGGTTATGCATTTCGTGGCACTATTTTAATAGTCAAAGATTACAAATAATATTTTTTTGTTATTATGGGAGAAACGCGAGATCTCAGTTCGGGGCGAACCACTAGTAAATAAATAAATTGAAATTGAATTCCCATCCAGCTTAAAAAAAATTGAGTTTTAAACAAGTATCGGGACAAAATTTTAAAATAAAAATACTTTTATTAAATTTTGTTCCTCATTCAATTCTCGTATTTACCTGAGCTGAAATAGCTTTTTCCAATGAATCTACAGAGTCGCCGTTATCCGTCGACTTGTCTTGCGCGCTCGCCTGCGTCTGCGCAGCTGACAACTCCTTCTTCAGCGCGAGTAGTATGTCCACTTCCGGTTGCCAGACAGCTTTGTCCTTTGTTGTCGATTTGATTTGACGGACTTTTTCACCCTGGAATATTAAAAAAAATACATTTATTATTTACTAGCTGTTGCCCGCTACTTCGTACGCGTTACACCATTAAATGTGTAGATAACTAGGCTAAGCTCGCTGTTGCAACTTGACTTGACAGTCCATTTTTATCCCATGGAACCTGATTTATGGGATAAAAAGTAGCATATGTGTTAATCCAGGTTATAATCTACGTACATACTAAATTTCATCAAAATCGGGTTACTACGTGATTGAGTAAAAAACAAACAAAAAATAAATAAACAAACATCTAAACTTTCGCATTTATAATATTAGTGTGATTACTAGGCGTCACTAAAATATCATAACCTCTACAACACTAACCTTTTTACCACAAAAAATTAAACACAAAATCTTCTAATATATAAAATTCTCGTGTCACAGTGTTTGTAACAAAACTTCTCCGAAACGGCTTGACCGATTCTTATGATTTTTTATGCGTATATTTGGTAGGTCTGAGAGTAAGGATAAATTGATGAGCGTTTAGATTACAAAAATCTAACAAAAGCTTTGTTGGCAAATCGGTGCGGTTTTATAATAAATTATCCAAATATGTCTTAGAATTAAAAGAAAATGCATTCAAGAAATATATAAAAAATCAGTTTACGAAATAAGCATAATGACTTTATCTTAGACTCAGAAGTTTGGAATGAATAGTTTTAGTTTTGACAAAGCCCTGTACAGCTGCTAAATTTGAATTTTATCGTACAAGGCTTTTTGACTGCCTCCGTGGCGCAGTGGGCGTATAGCCGGCTGAGACGCAAGAGGTAGCGGGTTCGATTCCCATCACGGAACAAATGTTTGCATGATCTACAGATATTTGTTTCGTGTCTGGGTGTTTTTCTATATATTATAAGTATGTAAGTATGTATTTACAAAAAAAAGTATATAAGTATCAATCAGTTATCTGGTTCCCATAGTACAAGCTCTGCTTAGTTTGGGGCTAGATAGCGCTGTGTGAAATGTCCAGCAATATTTATTTATTTATTTACAGCCGCGCTAATTATAGTTATTTGTTAAGGTTTTTTTAATTTTAATATTATTTGACAAAGCCCCTATACAGTTGCCGCTTTCACTTTGATAAGTTTGCATGCGTGTGTAACCTGACGTAACAAAGCCTTTCTAGTGATCCTAAAGTTTGAATAAATGTATGTCTATGTCTAATAGGACGTAAACTATTTTTCATACCCCTGTGTGATAAGGGTGGTCCAACCCAAAATTTGTTATTTATATTGTTTTATGATTCGGCAATAAAAAATACATACAACCCATAAATTTTCACCCTTCTACCACCAACCCCTATTTTTAATAGCGATATTAGTACTTTAATAATTTTCTACTTTGAATATAGAGATTATAGTTTTAGTTGCTTATATGTATGTAGTGGGTCTGTGCACAGAAAAGGACATAAAAAAAAGAATTTAACTCAGCTTAGCAACACAAAATTTACTCATTCTAAGGCGGTACGAAGTTCGCGGGGCCAGCTAGTTTTTGTATGATATTTGTTTTAAACAATGTTTAGTGGGTAAGACCCTAATTGTCTCCTAATTAAACGGCTAAAACTGAACGGACAGACAGACAGACAGAAAGACGGATATGACAGAACCTTAAAGGTTAGGGACTAACCTGTTCCGCCACAGCTTTCTCTAATTCACCAACACTGGCTCCCGCCGTCGGCTTGGCTTCCACGCTCGCCTGCGTCTGAGCAGCTGTCAACTCCTTCTTCAGTGCGAGCAGTTTGTCCACTTCCGGTTGCCAGACGGATTTGTCCTTTGTCGTCGATTTGATTTGACGAACTTTATCACCCTGAAATATTTAAAATAATAATAAATAATTAAGGGAACGATAAAAAATTATTTACATTTCTCATTATATCATTCAAATGAAACGGTTGAGCCAACTGAAGATCGTTCTAAACGATCTGTAGATAGCTCAACTGCTCCAGGTATTGTTATTATTTTTCAAGGAAATAATTAAGAATACAGAAAGAAAAAGCATTTACTCTACCACCACAAAAAAAGAACCTCTAACATTCCCTAAAACTATTTAAGTTTCTATTTCAAAATGTACTGTGTCACTATAATGACGACCTCTGTGGCGCAGTGGGCGAATGGCCGGCTAAGACGCAAGAAGTTACCGGTTTGATTCGAGTTCGGAAAAAATTTTTGCACTGTTTGCAGATATTTGTTACGGGTCTGGATGTTTCTCTATATATTATCGATCGAGGGAAACCAAATCTCCAAATCATCTTGCACAAATCGGCTTTGTTGATCCGATCATCGTGAAATTTGGTATATAGGTAAATGATGATATAAATGAGCTAAAAATATTGGAGGGTTGCTGAGATATTGGGATTCAAAGAGGGGGAATACATCAAAATTAGACTATTAGAATAAAAAACGGAACCTTAAAAGTTAGTTGCTAACCTGTTCCGCCACAGCTTTCTCCAATTCCCCAACGCTGGCTTTCGCCGTAGGCTTGGCTTGCGCGCTCGCCTGCGTCTGCGCAGCTGTCAACGCCTTCTTTAACGCGAGCAGTTTGTCCACTTCCGGTTGCCAGACAGATTTGTCCTTAGTTGTTGATTTGATTTGACGGACTTTTTCACCCTGAAAATTGAGATTTTTTAGTTATAAGTGAAGATAATTTACCAACATAGTTACTGATTAAAACGGGTATTTATCGCGTATGTACCTTTTATATTGGTTATCCCCACGCTAAAACTTTTTTCGTTTGTATTTGACCCTGGATGGGTTCACAATTAGACCCGTTGGGTGGCGCTATTGTCGAGATCTAGAAAATTGCGGACGAAATCGCGGGCATACCATCAGTCACACTAATATTATAAATGTGAAAGTTTAGATCTTTGTATATTTATTTATTGGTTTGTTTGTTTGTTACTCAATCACATCGTAACGGCTGAACCGATTTCGATGAAATTTAGTATGTACGTAGATTATAACCTGGATTAACACATAATCTACTTTTTATCCCATAAATCAGATTCTATGGGATAAAAATGGGGTGTAAAGTCAAGTTGCAACAGCGATTTTAGCTTTATTTCTAGGTAACCTACACATTTAGTAGTGTAACGCGTCCGAAGTCGCGGGCAACAGTTAGTAATTTATAATTTAAACATTCCATAATGTCATAAGAGTATTGCTGCATTGACCATTTTTTCAATTTCCATTTAAATACATTTAAAGGCATGGTTTTACTTATAGCTTCGTGGAGACGACGATGAGTAGGTACTACTTTCCAATCTATGGTGCAGTCCAAGTATTTGATTAATTGTAAATATTTTATAACATAAAATCTAAATTCTTCGAAAAAAAATCTGTTTATGTCCTTTCTCATTATTTCCTTGTTAAGTTTCAGGAAAATCAGTTGAGCCGTTTAGTCATAAAACGTTACAAACAGACAGAGTTACTTTCGAATTTATAAATTAGTATAGTAGGTAGGCACTTGCTTGCCTGCTTAACATTGTATACGTACACTCATGCCCACCATTTCTCTAACATAATCTGTGGACACGGTGCTGGTTATGCCTTAGGCATAAATGTTTGTTGTCTCAAATAAATAAAAATAAATTAAAAAAGTCTGTGTAGCGACATTTACCGCTACATGGAAGAACGACTTCGACATCAAGCTAACCTACAGAGCGAGCGTCCATACGGAGACGGCAACGACATCTAACGGCAATTGTAGCCAATATTATTCTAGATCGCGCAACCAACATATTCTGAGAACTGAAAGATATAAATTAATACTTTTCAATAAGACCTGTTGGTTTTAAGACCCCGAGCCAAAGGTCGTTCGGTGGGAGATCTCCCCTTTGCCTCGGCGGACACCTATCAACTTGTCGTCTGCCAAATATGCATTACTAACCTGTTGGGAAACTGCTTTTTCTAATTCCGGTACCGAGCCTGCCCCTTGTTCCTGTAAATCATTATTAATGAACTACAGTTTCATTCAAATTACAGGTAACGGGAATTCATGTTAATTGGTTACCCTTTTTTGGGGTAGAAATTGCAGTTATTCTAGATTTCAGACTTTTGCATATCAACAGCACTGTGGGGTCAGTGACACTGTAAACTTCATCATTCCGTTTTTATTATGGCTAATAACTTAAAAACTAAATGGCTTAAGCTAAAAATAAAAACGGGATCGAAATGTACTAATGAAGACCTTTTATCAAACGTGTCATTTGACCGGATAGTCCTATATTTGTTGTTTTTTTACCCCTCTTGGACCCCAATATCTCAACAACCCCCCAACATTTTTACCTCATTTAGTCACACCAAAATTGTGCCATCACTACCTATATACCAAATTTCACGATGATCGTATAAACGCTTCGAAAGTTATCTTTGGACAAACATACATACATACAATGCCGATTCGCTCAAATTGATTTGGGGATCTCGCTTTGCTCGATCAACGAAAATTCTCAAGCATGCAAGTTCCTTAAATTTTGACTATTCTATTTCTATTTTCAGCTATTTGTGTCCCACAGCTGGGCAAAGGCGTCACGCATTCCACCATAAAAAGTGGCACTCTGCGAGTGCTGACAGAAGTGAAAACTTTAACAATTACGTGTGTATTTTTAGAATCATCAGGAACGGTGTTGGTGACGGTAACGGCAACAGTGTCGCGAGTTCAATGATTTTTCCCATCTCAAAAATGTTCAACACTCTAAAGAAGTTTTCACTTCAAAAACATTTTGACTATTCAAATGAAAATATTGATTTGGTTGTCTCTAATTTTTAAGATTAAATTAGGTTATATTAAATCATTCTTTTTTTTAAACTATCTTCGAGAGCGATCTATGTATTTTGGTTCAAAAACATTGACCTTGGACCCACCTTGGTAGCCCTTTCGCTCTGTGTGCCCGCGTACTTAGCGCGCAGCTGGTCGAGGGTAGATTGCTCTATCTTCGTGAAGAGAGGCGCGGGCGAGCCGATCACGTGCCCCGAAGGCAGGTATTGGAAGAATGATGGCTTCCTGAAATAACAATAATCATTTTATCAACTAATCAATTATTATTACTATTATTTGGCGCCTGTACTCTCCCACTGCAGGGCAAAGGCTCCACTCTATGATGCGCGTGTGTGCTCCAGTCTTCCATAAACGAGGCGAGTTCGTCATTTCATCGAGTTCCAATGGAATTAATAAAACAAAGTCGGGTTAGTTACACCATTTATAACTCAAGAACTGCTGGACCGATTTTGATGATCTTTGATTTGACTTCGCCCCGAATAGCAGAATAATTATTAAAATATCAGAACAATGCACACAAAAAACATATAAAAAATTACATTTTCTCATACATAGATGCAGCCAATAATGGCCGATTGACAATTCTACCGGCGACGCACATTGGCAGCCCGCATCATAGGCATGTAAAAGTGGTACGAAGTTCGACAGGTCAGCTAGTAGTAGATGAAATACAAAAAATATATATACTCTTATAGTTATAACTCACTTTGAGTTTAGTCTGAGCGTTTCGCTGCGTACGTTGAGTTGTTCCTGCAGTTTCCTGACGGTGTCCGGCATGTACGGCGCTAGCAGCGCGCACAACAACGCTACCAGCTGACAACACACGCCTATAGCCGTCGCACCGCGGACCCTGTAAAAACATCAAGTTTTTTTATGTTAATAAGTGCGGAAACAGGCTTACTACGGCCTGTCTGATGGTAAGCGGTCACCGTCGCCTATTGACGCCGGCAACATCCGGGATATTGTCGATGCGTTCCCTACCCTGTACAAACCAAAAGTACAGTTTGAAACGATGATGCCTGTATTAGTATGAAAACTGTGTTACAGACACCAACGCCCTCCTCCTATACATCAATGAGTTCTAATCAGGTAAATGGTACATTATCAAAAACTAAACTAAAAATTACAGTTATTTTCCAACAGACCAGAAGGATCTACGTGGGTGGATGTGTTTGTGAGTGTGTGTGTGTGCGTGTGTGTATCTGTTTGAGGGTGTGTGTGTATGTATGTGAGTAATTGTGTGTGTGTGTGTGTGTATCTGTTTGAGGGTGTGTGTGTATGTATGTGAGTAATTGAGTGTGTGTTTTTGTGTGTAGGCACTATTTGGGAATCTTTAGGAGGTCCTCAGTATCTTCGTAATTTAAAGATTTAAGCCACTCTAGACATTTAATCTTACATTTGTTGTGGGGTAGCGGGTAAATGTTAATTTCCTTGTTAACTCTGTTGTACAAGGAAGAGCTAATAAAAAAGAAGTGACGACTTACCACTGCTGTACGTCGTTGTGCTATTTTGCAAACTTTATCTGTTCTCCGCTTCGAATGTTTCAGGTTAGGGTCATAGAACAACTGAGAGTGCTTGCGAAGAATAGTTTGCAAAATGAATGTTTGCCGAACTGTGGGGACTGAACAGATAAGTAAAGAACAGTAAAGCTCAGTGGTAGGGAACCAAATAGGTTTTTTGTTCATCACTTTAAGAACAGGTCTTTTCTAGTCTTATCATCGAGGTTTTAACATAGCCACCCCAGGAAGTGATGCAGTACGCTATGATGGATTGGGCTAGTGCCAGGTAGATGACTTTTAAGGATTTTAGGTCAATAAGTGTTCTTAAGAGTTTTAAAAACGAATATCAGCTTTCTTATGCGGGATACTGTTGAAAGATCACTCCACAACTACTGAAGAATACAGTTCCAATAAAGTGCATTTCTTTATAGCCTAGTAATGTAATTACAATCAAGACATATAATATAGGTTTAGAAGTAGGTAGATTAATTTGAGTTTGACCTAGTTTTTTAGCATCCCACTAATATTATAAGCGCCAAAGTTTGTATGGATGTATGTGTGGATGTTTTTTACTCTTTCACGTCGTAACGACTGAACCGATTTGATGAAATTTGTTATGCACGTAGGTTATAACCTGGATTAATACATAGGGTACTATTTGTTGAGAAACCACGCGTGCGAAGCCGCTGGCGGAAGCTAGTATAAATGCGAAAGTTTGGTTGTTTATTTATTTATTTGTTTGTTTGTTTGTTTGACTGTTTGTTACTCAATCACGTCGTAACGGCTGAACTGATTTCGATGAAATTTAGTATGTACCAGAATGTACCTAGATTATAACCTGGATTAACACATAGGCTTCTTTTTATCCCGTAAATCAGGTCCCATGGGATAAAAATGGGGTGTCAAGTCAAGTTGCAACAGCGAGTTTAGCCTAGTTACCTACACATTTTTTTTTTATTATAAATTATAAGCCAGCGTTTGATCACTATCTCACCTGATGGCGCGCGACGATGCAGTCTACGATGGTACACGCTTGCCTAGAAGAAACCTATTCACTCGCGACTTGAAGACACCCAGGTTTTAGTTATCACGAAACACAGACTCAGGCAAGCGCCACTTTAGCGGTGCATAATAAAGGCGGAAGAGTACCGCTTTGTGCGTATGGAAGGTATGTCTACCATGTAGCGGTGGCGCATCGCGGAACCTCTGGTTGTCAGATAATAGAATGGGGATGGTGGGATCTGGTTGAAAAGTTCTGCAGTACACTCTCCGAAATGTATCCGATAAAAAACCGAGAGGCTTGCAACCTTTCGACGATGCTCGAGGCTGTGGAGCCTTGCATCTGCTAACTCGTCATTGCAAATGAGCTTCTTGGCTCTTCTCTCAATTGAATGTAGAGCATCTAGCTGGTATATCGCTGATCCGTCCCAGAGGTGAGAACAGGTGAGGACGTCCTGTCTAGCAAGTTCAAGCTAACAGAACTGGCGAACAGCACCGTGTGTAATATTACACGAACCGTTGTTTGGAGCCACTATTGACCACCTCATAACTCAAAGACTATTTCACATAAACATGTCAAATTTGGCTTATATATTGAAACTTGCGAGATACATATGTGCTCCAAATTTCAAAAAGACACCTCAAACGGTTATTTAGAGAATAATGATCTTACTTATCATCATCCGATCCCTTGAGCAGTACCCAAGGCTGTTCGCTCTGCATGTGTTGGTTCCCGCGCTTGGAGATGGACAGGACTTGCCTCAGCGCCTCGCGCAGGCGACCCTTCTCCATATGTTGCACATACGCTGAAACATCATTAATCAATCAATATTCTTTATTATTTAACGATCTCCGTGGCGCAGTGGGTGAATAGCCGGCTGACACGCAGGAGGTAGCGGGTTCAATTCCCGCCGCGGAATACAGATATTTGTTCCGGATATGGATGTTTTTCTATATATTATAAAATGTATTTACAAACCGACATAGCGGCAATCACGCTCGATCGTCATCGATCATGGGCGTTAACGGGCAATTAACGGCCTCTACACGATGATGATCGTCTATGATTGTCTATCATGGCCAATCATGTAGACGCTACATAAAGGCTTACCCGTAATATCTCTATTGACAAGTGCGAGCAGGGCGTAGTCGTTAGCTGTCAGTGTAACGTCCGGTACGCGCCCTTTGAATGCGTTCGCGCAGAAACTCAGCGAGCGGTGGCAGAAATTACCCAGGTTATTCAGGAGTTCAGAGTTATTCCTGTAAAGAAAAAACCAAACTGAAATAAAATCAAGATTCAAATAAACTAAAAGTTTTTAAAAGTTCAATGGGGAAGGCCTATGTTCAGCAGTGGACGTCATGTCATGTGCCTAATACGATGATGATGATGCCAGACACTGATATAGGTGTCTAATATATAACACTCCTCTTTATGCATCGGAGGTTAAACATTCACATGTCAATCTGACACTTGCATGAAAAATGAACACGTTAATGAATTATATGGCGAAAAAATACGTTTCCTCAAACATGCTTGGAAATTTGAGCATTATTTTGACAACCTTCTTCGAGATAAATCAAAAATGGTGTACTGGCCAAATACATGCGAGCAGCGGCCGGCAAACGTTGTATGAAAGTCCATATCTGTCGTGGTTTAGCGGCCAAATAAATTACATAGTAAACTCATATCTGTCGTGTTATTAAAAAATGGAATGATCTTTTAATCCGAAACATGGCAACCAAGGAGGTAACTTATCAAAGATTTTATTTAAATTTCGAGCTGGCTTACAAATAGTTTGTTTATCCAAAAAATAAACAAATGAACACTTTAACGCGGGAAAAATAAATTAAAATTAAAATGATTGATAGATATATATGCAAAGATTATAGGAAAATTATAACGAAGTCTTTTTCTAGAACAGGTTTTTAGATATCTGTCAAGCTACCGGAATTAAACCTACCTGTAAAATCAGTTAATACGATTCCGGATGTGTGTTTTAAATTAACGTCGTACATAACAAACCAGGTAGTTTTATTACCTGGTTCCTAGTTCAGTCCAGCTGAAGCTCGAATCAGAAGACTCAGGTCGTATACTCGCCAAGTAGAATCGCCATACGTCTGAAGGTATACCAGTATCCTAAAACAAAAATAAAAAAAATCATTGTAAGAGATTTCACACAGCGATATCTAGCCCCATATTATTATTATTATTTTTTGCTTTTGCGGCTTAATGGATGCCAATAGGACCACCTGGGAAGTATACACTTTTAAACAAATAAAAATAATTTTTCGAATCGGTCCAGGCGTCTTCGAGTAATCGGGGAACATACATAAAAAAAAATATTCCGGCGAATTGAGAACCTCCTCCTTTCTTTGAAGTCGGTTAAAAAATCATTGCACAAAATTTTACCGAAATCAAAGTCCAACCGTTTAGTGAAAACTTAAAAACAGACAGAATTAGCTACTTGAGAATTTATAACGAATCATATGTTTTTTTTTAAATGATAGAAACGATTTGTACCTGAGCATCAGTTCCGAAAACGCCTACGCCTCTTGATTTTGAGAATTTTCCTTCCTCATAGTTTAAATATTCTGAAAAACAAAACAGAAATTCGGTCAAAATATTCAACTGATTCTCAATAATATATAGGTACTATGTTCAAACCAATAAATTATGTTAACGTTTTTTTCCGCTTATATTTTTCTTATCTCACTAATATTATAAATGTGAAAGTTTGGATGTTTGTTTATTTATTTGTTTATTTGTTACTCAATCACGTCGTAACGGCTGAACCGATTTCGATGAAATTTGGTACATTATAACCTGACCATAGATTATAACCTGGATCACCACATAGGCTACCTTTTATCTCATAAATCAGGTCCCATGGGATAAAAATGGGGTGTCAAGTCAAGTTGCAACAGCGAGTTTAGCCTAGTTACCTACACATTTAATAGTGT
The DNA here is from genome assembly GCA_963924445.1 of Philereme transversata. Classification (NCBI taxonomy): domain Eukaryota; kingdom Metazoa; phylum Arthropoda; class Insecta; order Lepidoptera; family Geometridae; genus Philereme; species Philereme transversata. The sequence goes on from OZ004346.1 coordinate 26,765,147, forward strand.
AACGCGTACGAAGTCGCGGGCAACAGCTAGTATTGAAATAAATCTATCTCTATCAGTCAGAACTAAGTAGCAATTATTTTGTAACATTTGTTATCATTATAAGTTAAATAAGATGAAATTAATCATTACATGAAATTAAAATTAATGAAGAGTTTTCACGGCTGTCTCGAATCAAACTCTCTGTGTTACTCTGTATACGGTATAAATGGTTGAAAGACCAGTTGGTAACTTACCATTTGGCAACTTACCAGTGGACAAATTACCAGTGAGCAACTTATCATCGGGAAACTTACCAGCGGACAACTTACCGGTGGGCAATTTACCAGCAGGCAACTTACCAGTAGACAACTTACCAGTAGACAACTTACCAGTAGATAACTTACCAGTAGACAACTTACCAGTAGACAACTTACCAGTAGACAACTTACCAGTAGCAAATAAGTGTTTGACCAATACGTGCCCTTCGTTGACGCCGAGTAGCGTTGCTGGGAACATTACCACGTGGAATGGAACGTTATCTTTCGCCATAAATTGGTATAATTGTACCTGTCAAATATATTACGATCATTTTAATTTTAGATAGATAGATAATATCTTTATTGCACACCATCTTTACATAGTATAAAATGAAGTCGCTTCCGCAGTCTGTTCCGCTTAGATCTTTTAAACTACTCAACTGATTTTTATACAGTTTTCAGCAATAGATAGGATGATTCAAGAGGAAGGTTTATATGTGTAATATATACATAACTCTGTTTGTTTGTTACCTTTACACGACTAAGCAGCTAAACGGATCGTAATGAAATTTTGCAAGGAGATAGATTATATCCTGGGAAAGGACATAGGCTACTTTTTAGCCAACTGCGCAAAATGAGGGTAATGTTTTATTGAAAAACCACCCGTGCGAATCCGCGGGCGCGTCACCTAGTTAAAAATAAAACAAACAAAATAAATGCATGAATGTTTAGAATGGTATTTTTGTTGACCGTTTTCATATCGACACAAATATACGATATCAATAAACTGGTTTGGATTGTAAAAATTAAGCACTTAAAAGAAATTTAGTTAGAAGTTAGTATGTTTGTTATCTAAGAAACGAATGAACCAATTTTGAAAATACTTTCACTTCTGCTTCTTAGCGTTTCAAGTTTTTTTTCTTTAAATGGTCTCTGCACTAGGTCTAGCCTGTATCGCGGGAAACCGGTATACAATGAAAACGCTTACGACTAAAATCTAATATATGACTTTAACAAATAATAAAACGAGAATCTAAACAAGAAAAATATAATAAAATCTAAAAAAACACACACCAAAAGAAAAACCAAAATACTAAATACAGTTGATCTCAGCTCAGCTGGTATGTTTAGTAGGGCGCTAATACGAGAGCGTATGTAGGTAAGTTCTACGTTTTGTTTTATATTAAGTTGGAGAAATGTTTGGCCACAAGAATAGCATCAGATGAGGCTTTCATTAGGTCCTTCATCTAGCAGGTGCACAGGGCACAGGGCACAGTAGCAAGTGCTGAGTTGACTGCGCGGGATCACCGCACTCGCACTGTGTTAAGTTAGGGTCTCAAACTAATAGCCTACATATTCTTTCACTAATAGGAAGCTTCATTATTAGCTGGGGCAGGTCAGCTAGTCTTTAATATATAAAGTTTCTTACATCATGTTCCTTGTCTGGTTTCCACCACTGCTCGTAATCTTTGGTAGCGTTCTGTGTTATACTGAGGTAGCCGATCGGAGCGTCAAACCACACGTAGAACACCTGCAAAATATAACATTATTTAATCGTAATAAAGTACTCCTCAACTTGTGGTCCCGTGTAATGGGCTATGGAGGGGACCAATGGTACTCTTTACCCGCTATATGGATGTATTACTTTCTGGTAGCCGTCGACTGGCCCGGGGACCCCCCACTTGAAGTTTCGTGTGACGGGGCTCCGAAGGAAACCAATGGTACTCTTTACTAATTCCACCCAGTTCGAATTATAATTTTTATTTAAATTTTGTTCTGTGTTATTTTATTATGAAATTACACTTGTACTAACCCATTTGACATGTTTAATTAAGTTTTTACTAACATATATGGATTTTTGACGTCTGAGAAATAAAATGAATTTATTTACTCGCTAATGTATTACAATTATTACACAATCACAATTATACCTACTTCTGGTAGCCGTCTACTGGCACGGGGACCCCCACTTGTGGTAACGTGTAACCGGGCTACACAGGGGACCAATGGTACTCTTTACCCGCTATATACGAGACCTATTTCTTGCTGTAGCACATAGTATTTAATTTACCAAGTTCTGCCTTGTTTTTGTTTGTTTTACGTTTATACTATTACATTCTAACTTTCTTGTGTCTATTACATTGTATATATTAGGTCTTTACCTATGAAATTTCCGTTTTGTATGGAATAAGTGAAAGTACTAATTTTTTTAAACTTTTTTACTTCTGTTATTCAAAGTAATCACCCATGCAATCGACGCATCTTTGCCAACGCATTGGCAGTTTATTGATGCCCTTCTTGTAAAAATCAGCTGGACGGGAGGCAACAAACTCTTCAAAGGCATTTTGTACTGCCTCTCGGGAATTGAATTTTTTACCCACTAAAAGTTGTCTAAATTTTGGAAAAAGTCAGTATAGTCGGTAAGTGCAAGGTCTGATGAGTATGGCGGATGAGGGAGAGCTTCCAACCCCAGCTCTTGCAGCTTGGAGACTGTATGTTGTGCAGTATGGGATCGTGCGTTGTCGTGAAGGAGCAGTGGGGACGACCGATTGACCAAAGCTGGTTGCCGATGTGCAAGCTTCTCCATCATTGTCTCCAGTTCTTCACAGTACACATCTGCAGTAATGCTCATGCCGTTTTGTCAAAAGCTGTGGTGAATCACACCCGCACTAGACCACCAAACAGTGACCATCACCTTTTTATGGGTCATTTTTGGTTTAGTGCATTGCTTTGGTGCTTAACCAGGATCTAACCAACTTGCTGAGCGCTTTCGATTGTCGAACAGAATCCATTTTTATCGCACATAACAATTAGGTTCAAAATTCCTTCATTTCTTAGCCTATTGAGCAGCGCGAGGCAGGTCTCGACGCGTACGTTGCGCTGGCGATCGTTAAGTTCGTGGGGCACCCATCTATCAAGTTTTTTTACCTTGCCTATTTGTCGCAAATGGATCAAAATTGTTTTGATGCTAACATCAAAAGCTGCTGCTAGCTCAGCTGTAGATTGAGTTTCGTCAGCTTCCACAATCGCCTTTAATTCATCATTGTTGACCAAAGTCTCCGGACGACCACGAGCTTCATTTTTCAAGTCAAAATTTCCAGAACGGAACCGGGAAAACCAATAACGGGTTGTGCGTTCGTTTTTATAGTTCTCTCCGTAAACGTTTTTGATGTTACGTGCCGTTTATGTCGCGTTGGTGCCACGACGGAACTCATATTCCATAATTACACGAATTTTTAAAGTATCCATTATGACGAAAAATGTTCAAATGTAATGAAAATACAACGCTAATCAATAAACAAAAGACTGAGTTTGTAAAAAGAATGTCACGTTTTACAAAATTAATTTGAATTTAGAATACAAAGCCATTCCAAACTTTTTTTCTATTTGAAATGACCAATACTGAAGAACGGCAATTTCATAGGTAAAGACCTAATATATATGTAGTACCTTGTACTGGTAGCCATCTACTGGCACGGAGACGCACCATTTGAGGGGGCTATGTAGGGGACCAATTGTATTCTTTACACGCTAATGTATTTATTACCTTGTTCTGGTAGCCTTCTACTGGGACGGGGACCCCCCACTTGAGGTCCCGTGTGACGGCACGCGCGCGCAGCGGTTCCTTCAGCCACGCGCGAGCCACGGCACGGGCGGAAGGGGACCAGTGCTGTTCGGTGGACGCTATCCATGTTCGGATAGAAGGTTCCAACTGGGGACAAAAGTAATGGTTAATATTAGACATGCATTTATTCAAACTTTAGGATCACTAGGAATGCTTAGTTACATTAGATTACACACACATGCAAATATAAAAGCACAAAGTAAAAGAGGCAGCTGTATACGGGTTTTGTCAAATAATATTAAAATTAAAAAAGGTAATTTTTTATAAAACCGCAACGCATTGCCAACAAAGCTTTTTGTAGATTTTTAAAATTTATAAATTATATTATTGTATTAATGCATTGTTTTACTTTGGCAAGTTCAGTTTTGAGTTTCAAATACAGGGGGATTTTAGTCGCACGCTTAGCACTGAACCTATCACCGTACTAGTACTGAAAAAAAAAAGAGCATCCTAAAATCAGTTGATATGATTCTGGATGTGTGCTTTAAAATAATGTGTAATGATGTAAGAGTAGTAGAGTTCCTTGTGTAAAGGCTCGCCCGGGATGTACTACTTATTTCTGCCGCCAAGCAGCATTGCTGTGTTTCGGTTTGAAGGGTATGGTTGTCGGTGAAATTACAGGCACATGAGGCTTTACATCTCTATGCCTCAAGTTGATGAACGCAGGGCAGTGCAACGTAAGGCACATTTCTAAGGTGAGTGACCTACGAGGCAGTTCTTTTTTATAGGCGATGGTTACCTCTTAACATCAGGTAGGCCATAAGCTTGTTCCATCAAAAACGCAAAAAAATATATAAAAAAATGTCGTACATAATAAAACAAGTTGTATATAATTAAAATCTACAAATTGGAAGCTTAGAAGCCCTTTCCGGGAGTTTTAATACTTCTTCTTTCGAATCAAGGGTTCACTTTACAATCACATTGTGGATGAATACAAATTAGCCACTTCTATTGCGTTGTCAGTGGTTAGGTTTAAGTCATCTTTTGTTCAGGTAGTAGGGCACAGAGGACAGGTAAGCATGTGGCCCATGCTTCGAATGAGCTCCCCGCAGTCGCAGACAGTCAATGTAGGGTCTCGCATTCCTCATCTACACATATTCTTCCTGCACCGGCCAACCTGAGTTCGAAGTCGGTTCGTGGACTTCCAAACTGGCCACGGAAGGTCGTATGTAGGCCTAGCACAGTAACTGTAGAGAAGAGTTTTGACTTGAGTCATTTTTCGGAATTAAAAAGACACTTGTCGACCGTCACAAGCACGGCGATTGCGAGAGTGAACGGGAAGAAACGTCATCGATACTTCCTCGACAGTAGTCTACAACGCCGAACACGATAGCCATCATTTTCTCTATCTTTGTCATTTACGGATACAACTTTCTTCTAAAATTGTCTAGGTATTGTGATGCCTAGATAACGCTGTCTACTCAAGTTGTCTCTTTCGCACTCTTCTCAATCGCGCGCTTGCCAAAATTTCTGGTTAGAATTTTAATTAATTATATAATTACAACTCTATAGACAGAGTATCCTTCTTTTGTCTTGGAAGAAATCTTATTAAGCCTGCTCAGGGCAAAGATAATTTCGGAAGAATCGACAGAGAATAGAATAGAAAAACGCATTATTGTAAATCACAATTAAATTTAAAAACAATATAAAAAAAGGATTGTGTGGTTTTATGAAACCACGGTAAAAGTAAAACTTTGTTTCACATTATTAACTACAATTTTAATACACTACACGGTCAGCTGGTGCGAACTATAGGCGCCGCCATATTGGCCTCGGCTGCTCTGACGAGCGCCTTTCACTTTATCCCTACTCCGCGGCCGACCATCACGCGACATGCAACATACAGACGAAAAAGTTTAAGACGATGTAATAAAAGTTTCACTTTAAAAAAAAATAAGAATACACGCAGAAATACAAGTTGCGGCGAGAGCCTTGTCATCTCTTCGAAGAGTATATGGGGGAAGATGTTCCTATGTTAGTTTTATTAGTGATACTCACCTGTGCTAACTGTATGAAGAGCTGACGACTCGGCTTGACGCTGGGCTTGTCGCCGCACACCTTGCACCGCGGCGCGATCAGTTCTATCGCGTTGATGAGTTTGCCGCACGCGTCGCACTGGTCGCCGCGAGCGTCGGGGTACAAACAGCCGGGGTGAGGACACGTGCCTTCTACGAACCTACAGAAAACAATACCGGTCAAATATGAGTAAGTGTTCGTTCACACATAGCGGCTCGGAACATTTTTATCGCGTTTAAAAAAGAGTTGTGGGTCATTAAAATAAGGTTGATTACACTGAGTGCGTTAGGTCGGCTCCATTAAAAAAAAGAAATGAAATTAAAAAAACAACCTTATTTCAATGACCCAAAACTCTTTTTTAAACGCGACAAAAATGTACTCTCCTCCTCTTCGAGCCGGTCTGTGTGAACGGACACTTAGACTCGAACTTAAGGGTACTTAAGGCTTATTTTACTTATTTTATACAGTCTGTCACCGCATTCATGACATTAATTTAAAACACATATGCAGAAAATAGTATTAACTGATTTTAGAGATTGGATTACTACCGGAAGCTTGAATATTTATTCAGTAATCGATACATTTTCAATAAACAATTTTTAACATAAATCGGCGGCGCCTTTGCGCCGATTAGTCAGTATACCAGGTACCTACTTACATGATGAATGAATATGATTTTTTAAACTATTTTATAAAGGCTGTTTCATTGATATTTTAGGACTTGATATTAAGCTTGTTTAAAAATTTAAATATTCTGTTTTAATGTATTTGAAAATAACTTATTTTACAACAATACCAGCCATTAGCCCTATTCGTGTTTTCATTTAATGTCGTACAAAACAAAACATGTGTGTAACAAAACACTTTATGTAATATAAAGAAAAATCTTATTATGTTGCTTCAAGGCTTTCTTACCTGTCGGCGAGGAATCTGTCACATTTTTCGCAAAACAGCTGGTCCACTGACTGCGAATCGACGAATCCATTGTCTTTTAGCTTTAGGAACATCTTTTGTGATATTCTGAAACAAATTATTTTAATAACTTCCTCCTCGCGGTCAAATTGGATAGTCTAATAGGTTGGTCCAACAAAAAATATATTTATTTAATCTATTGTTTAGCTTTTTAGCATTTTTAGGGTTCCGTACCACAAAAGGAAAAAACGGAACTCTTATAGGATCACTTTGTTGTCTGTCTGTCTGTCTGTGAAGACCCTTTATATCAGGAATGCGTGGAGTTATCGAGTTGAAATTAAAACCATATACTCAAGTCTAGTCCCTTGAAGTTGTGAAAAAATTAAACTTCTAAGTTATCGTAAAAAAACGATACGGCCGCTTATGGCGCAAAAAACGTTTATTTCGACACTCTCAAGGGAATAAAAATAAACAATATGTAACAAAAACCCTGTCGGATTTTTAAGGGTGTGATATAGTATCGATATTTGGTCACAATCATGTAATTCTATTACAGAAAAAACAAAAAAAAAATACCCGACTAAATTTCATTATTTGGCGCTCAAAAATTAAAACTTACATCTGGCAACACCGGCGGCCTACGCGGCGCGCCGGAGACAGTGACCGCCCTTTAGACGACGAAGACACGTGCCTGTGCACGTGTCTTTTGTTTTTTTTTGTTGACGATTGTAGTCAAGAAACAATAAGTTTATTGCAGCTCTGAAAAGAGCTTAGGTGTAGATCTGAAAAAAACTTTGGTTTAGCTCTGAAAAGAACTTCGAGTTAGCTCTAACAAGAGCTTAGGTAGGTATTGCTAGGTATGTAGAAGCACGTCAACTTGATCAAGACTTCGGCGGTCGTGTTCCACGTGTCGACCTCCAACTTCAATGCACCTTCGACACCGTTTTATAACGTTGGCATGCACTTTTCGCAGCACACTTGTGTCAGATTTTATTGACTCAAAAACTGCGACGATTGGAGCTCGCATTTCCGCTTCCGAGTCACACAGCTTATTAAACACAACTAGTTTGACGTGCCAAATAAAAGTCTAATGGCGTGAGGTCGGGAGATCATGGAAGCCATGTAACAGGTCCCCCCCTGCCTATACATTGCTGTGGAAACTGTTCATTTAAGTAATCGTGAACTGCACGCAAAAAATTAGGCGGGGCGCCATCGTGCTGGAACCACATTGAACGATGAAAATCCACGTTTAACTGGCACTGGAGACCTTGAGGCAGAGCAAAGCGCTACTCATAGTCTCTGCGCGCAGCTGCGTAATTATTTGAACTCCTTCCTAAGCACATTACCATATTGTAATATTCCGCATTCGAATATGACATTTCGCGAAGAAATAATGTCGGGACGTACGAACTACGGACGGTACAGCGCAAAACTGAAGCGAGGTCGGCGCGTGCGAGCGATAGAACGAGAGGCAAAAGCCGCCGCGGCGGCTTTTGGCGGCTATCAACAAAGGTGCTCGTGGCGGCGCGCCGCCTTTGTTGTTTGTTGCCGTAGTGCGACCCGAAGGGGGATTTTCGTTTTACGGCATTTACAAAGCGTGCCGCCAAATCCACAGCTGAATGTCGAGAGTTGACAACTCGGTAAAATTTGCCTATTTTTGGGGTAACATTCAGATAATTCTTGAAATTAAAAATGAAATAACTTTCAAGTTATTTGATACATATGTTTTTTATACATCTGCCTGACTTTCATTTCTATGACGGAATACGCTCTTCATGGATCCGACGGGGTTTTTGTTATATATTGTATATGGTGTGTGTTTGTGTGTGTGTATGTATGTGTGAGGGAGTGTGTATGTGGGTTTGTATGTTTATCGATGGGAGTATATGGGTGTGTATGTGTGTGAGGGTGTGTGTATGTGTGTGAGGGTATGTGTATGTGAGGGTGTGTGTGCATGTGTGTGCAGGTACATACTCAGTCTGCTCCTTAGTACTAGTGCGTCCGAAGTAATCGAATCCAATATTGAACCAGCGATACACTGCGTTATGTATCTCGAAGTATTTGTCGCAGATCTGACGAGGAGTTATCTTTTCTTCTAACGCCTGAAAATCCATACTAATATTGTATGCAAGTAACTCTACCTCGATCTGTTTGTTATATTTTCACGACCAACCGGAAGAAGAAATTTTGTATACAACATGTTATGTACGACATTAATTTAAAGCACACATCCGGAATCGTTTTAACTGATTTTAAAGGTGGGTTTAATACCGGTAGCTTCAATATTTATATAGTAATCGATACATTTCCAATAAACAATTTTTAACGTAAATCGGCGGCGCCCTCGCGACGATGCCGCTTAGTCAATTTAACAGGTACCTACTTACATAATGAATGAATATGATTTGTTTACCTATTTTATGTAGACAGTTTCATTCGTATTTTAGGACTTCATATTAAGGTTGTTTGAACATTTAAAATTTTCTATCGTAATGAATTTTAAAAAACAATTTTACAACAATACTATACAATAGCCCTAGCCGTGTTTTTATTTAATGTCGTACGTAACAAAACACGTAGTAGTATATGAATACTGAAATAGTTATTTTTTTTTTGTGATGAGTACCTTGGTTTCGGTAGCGGTGCCATATTCATCTGTACCGCAGATAAATAGGGTATTGTAGTCACATATTCGACAATATCTGAAAAAAAAAAAAACATAAATACACATATTTAAACCTTTAAAGAACTGTTTGTTACGTTTACACGACTAAACGGCTGGACCGAAATCGATAAAATTTTGTATATAGATAAATTAAGACTGGAATTGGGACATATGCTACATTTTACCCGACTCCGCAGAAGGAGGGTAATGTTTTTATTGTCAAACACGCGTTCGAAGCTAATCTACATCTACACTAATAATATTATAAGGAGCAAAGATTTGTATTTTTGTATGTTTGTAACGAATAAACTCAAAAACTACTAGTCCCATTTTAAAAATTCTTTCACCATTAGAATACTGCATTATCCCTAAGTAACATAGGCTATATTTATTACTAGAAAAAACTAGGGATCCCTACTAAAACTTCAATAATGTAACCCAAGGTGTAAATAAAGCTTTAAATAAATGTCCACCCGTGTGAAGCCGGGACAGGCCGCTAGTTCATTACCTAGCGAATATATCAGCTGACAGCACACAGCCAATAATGTTTCCTAAATGCGGCACATTGTTCACGTAGGGCAATGCAGATGTAATCAAAATGTTCTTACGATCCTTCACTGGTAACCTGCGAACAAAGTTGAACTTAAACATGTGTATAAGCCAAAGTCGAAGTAAAAATATGTATTGATAGATATGTATGTGTGTATGCATGTACATACATAGATTATAACGCATTGGATTATAATTGATGGGGTGAAGATCTCCAAATCAACTTTGGCAAATCGGCGTTGTATGTATGTTTGTTTGTCCGAGGATGACTTTTGAAGCGTTGATCCGATCATGGTAAAATTTGATGCATAGGTAGGTAGTGACGGAACAATATTGGTGTGATTAAATGAGTTTAAAATGTTTGGGGGGTTGTTAAGATATTGGTGTTCAAGAGGGGCAAAAAACAATGAGATTATTAGGTCAAGTGGGACGACTGTTGAAAGGTCTTCATCAATACATTTCAACCCCGTTTAAGTATTATAGTTTTTGAGTTATTAGCCATTATAAAATCTGAACTTTGACGTAATTCACGGTACACCAGTGACCCCACAGTGCTGATATTTGGTATTCGTGTAGGTTTAGTGACACATATATAGGAAAGTCTGAAATCCAAAATAACTGCAATTTCTACCACAAAAAAGGGTAACCTATTAACACGTAGGTCAAGTTACTTGGTTACTCATTTCGTGGCACTATTTTATCAGCCAAATATTAAAGCCGGCTTGAACAACAATCCTTAAACGTATTTAGCGACTAAACATGTGAATTTTACTAAATTTTACGTGTTTGTATGATTTGACTCATACATCCAACTCGTTAAATCATATTTAGCCACTGAATACGTTTAGGCATCGTTGCGGGTCGCCCTAAGAATATTTTTTTTTTGTGTTTTGGGACACTTGCGAGATCTCAGTTCGGGACGAACCATTAGTTATATAAATCCAAACTCTATTATAATAGCAGCGTCCTGCATGGTTCATGTACCTAACCTGTTCACACGTGACTTGAAGACCCCTAGGTTGTAGTTATTAGGAAACACAGACTCCGGCAAGGCGTTCCACTCCTTGACCGTGCATTATAAAGGTGGAAGAATACCGCTTTGTGCGAATAGGAGTTATTTCGACCATATTGCGGTGGCGCACCGCGGAGCGTCTGGTTGTTAAACCCTCCGTCGACTGAGACATGTTCTCGGAGATCCGACGACCTCCGTGGTGTAGTGGGCGAATAGCCGACTGAGATGCAGGAGGTAGCGGGTTCGATCCCCGCCGCGGAACAAATATTAACATGATCTACAGATATTTGTTCTGGGTCTGGTTGTTTCTCTATATATTATAAGTATGTATTTACAAAAAAAATGTATATAAGTATTCTATTAGTTATCTGGTTCCCATAGTAAAAGCTCTGCTTAGTTTGGGGCTAGATATCGTTGTGTGAAATGTCCAGCAATATTTATTTTTTATTTTTATTTATCCTGATAACGAAATCACCTCTACTAACGCGGAGGAGATTTCTAAGTCATCTACATTAGACAGAGCAAACACTTCACGTATACGCCGACCCCGTCGGCGAGGACGACGAGTCCCTTCAGTCGCCGCCTATACAAGGTATAAACATGTACCTGGGCATTTCTCTCCTATCCCCATCCTAGCCACGACCCAAGCCGAGGGTCGTACCTAAGTGGTGCCTTTGCGCGTAAGCTGCAACGGCCTCAGAAGCCAACAGCGAGAAAGTCCATTTGAAAAAAAAGGGTCTGGTTGTCAGATGATAGAATGGAGATGGTGGGATTAGGTTGAAAATTTCCGCCGCAAACTCTCCGAAATGTAACCTGATAAAAAACCAATAAACTTGCAACCTTTCGTCGATGCTCCAGGCTGTGGAGCCTTGCATCAAGTAGCTCATCGTTGCCTATCAGCTTCTTGGCTCTTCTCTCAATTGATTCCAGAGTATAACAGCACATGGTCCTCCATTATATGATAATGATGATTTAAAACTCACACTATCTTCTCCTGTTTAAGTGGAGGTTGTAGCTCTGTGAGTCCGTTCGCCCACGCTTCCTTAGCAGATTCTATTTCTTCGTGAGACGGTCCCGTTTCTATGCTTTCATCGGGCGAACTGAAATAACATATAACATACGAACATCATTTTTTTATTTACATCCTTTGATATAGTGGACCCACTGCCACAAATTAATTCGTTTAGTATGATTGTCCGATGCGTACGATGCGGATCTGTGGGCGTGTACCTTATCAAGCCGAAAGAATTTTCTACTTAGAGTAAAAGTATGAGTAAAAAAAAATATCTAATCTAATATAATCTAAAGAGCCCGCTGGATCTCACTGCTGGGCAAAGGTCTCTCTTCCCTTCTTCCATTCATCCCGGTGTAGGGCTTCTGTCGAGCAGTTCGCACTATGCGCGTGAAGTTCATACCGCCGTCTCCGCCTGGACCGGACCGCGGTCTCGCACTTTGTGAGGCGCGCTCGGTGGATATCAAAGCCCACAAGCCATCGCGCATTCGACACACGTGTCCCGGCCAGTCACACTTCAGTTTAGCTGTCTTTTGCGTGACATCGCCGATTTTTGTGTTACAGCGCAGTATGGTGCAAAAAAAACATTCTCACAAAAAATACACACTTGCAACATTAAGGTTGTAGGAAGCATCATTCAGTCATCATCATTAGACTACGTGTTTTATTATGTACAACATTAAATGAAAACACGGGTAGGGCTAATGGCTAGTATTGTTATATAGGGTGTTTGATAATATACGCACAAAAATGATAGCGGTTATTTTGATGAGAATAATAAATAAATTTGTAAAATGTTTCACATAGAAATGTGAAATTTATTTTGGCATGTAAAAACAAACACTTTATTAAAATTATGTTGTGCTATTGCATGATGCTTTCCATCTAACCACAGATACTGTATTGGTTACATCTCGAGATATCTCTTGTTGTCCCTTTCTAACCCAAAACCCGCAGCCATTTCCGAAAGAGATATCAAATCGGCCTTTATTTTTGGATATTGATTGCAAAATTATGCAGTAAGTTTTATATGTAATTAATTAATCACCTAAACTTAGTCGATTTTTTTTTTTAATTTGATAATATAACTAGTAGTTTTTTCCAGAAGTATTTTTTTATGTTTTGAGAAACCGTCACTTGAATATCGTTAGTATATTACCAAGTATGTAGATTTTTTCAAATTCATTACCATAGAAAATTAAAAATTTTCAAAAACCTTAATTTCAAATCCTAAAATATCAATGAAACAGCCTGTATAGTTTAGGTAAACAAATCATATTAATTCATCATGTAAGTACCTGTTAAACTAAGCGGCAACGTCGCAAAAGCGCCGCCGATGATGGAAATATATCGACTACTGGATAAATATTCAAGCTACCGGTATTAAACCCACCTCTAAGATCAGTTCATACGATTCCGGATGGTGTTTTAAATTAATGTCGTACAATACAAAACAGGTTGTAGAATAATCTAGTATCTACAGCTGTCAATCCATGTTACAGGAGTCAAACTCCATTTGAAATATAATACATACGCGATAGGTGAGATCTGGCTGCTTAGTTGAGGGGTTCCCAACACAGATGTCGCGCCGAAAGGACCCTGTGGAGACCCGCCCCACTCCTTCATCGCTTCCTATGATCAGCACAATCAAAAATGTACATCATCACACTATACATATAACTTTTGAAACTATCATGGTTAAGAACACTATTTGTAGTTCTTCTTTGAGTCACCGATCACTTCACAAGAAAATACATTTAAAAATACAGAAATACGAGGCATGCCTTTTAAGTTTTGTCGTTTGAAGAAAAAAACACATCTAGAACCTTATAGTACTTTTTATTGTTTTTCAAAGTATTCACCGCGTAGCTTAATATACTTTTCCATTCGCTCAAACCAGTTATTATAACATTTATTCCACTCTAAAGTGGGGTGTTCAAAATGGCTGTCTTGAAAGCGTCGACTGCTTCTTCACCGGACTGGAACCTTTGACCACGAAGACTTTTCTTAATTTTAGGAAATGTAAAGAAATCGTTAGGGCTTAGGTCAGGACTGTATGGAGGATGGTCAAGAATTTCTACTTTTTCCTGCTTCAAATACTCAATCGTTTGACGAGCGCTGTGTGAGCTTGCGTTGTCGTGGTGCAGGATGATGCGTCGCATAGAGTTAGATTTTCGAAGTTTGGCGATGACTTGTGGTAAACAAACTGTAGTATACCACTCTGCGTTAACCGTTCTACGATCTTCAAGTGCAATAGTCGCAACATGGCCGGTTTTTCCAACGAACGTGGCCACCATCTTCTTTGAAGTGCTTCGAGAACGAACAACTTTAGTCGGCTTTGGCTCGTCTTGAAAGACCCAGATTGTAGATTGTTGTTTGGTATCAGGATCGTAGGCATAGATCCAAGATTCGTCACCACTTATGATGTCGTAGACGTGATTTGACTCCCCTCGGTTGAACCTTTGCAGAGTTTTCTTACACCATCTGACGCGGGCCGCCTTGTGATCGTCGGAAAGCAGATGCGGTATCCAACGGCAAACTAGCTTTCTCACACCAAGCGCTTCATGCAAGATCTTCTGAATGGTTGTCCCTGAGATGCCTAATAGAGCCTCTATCTCTCGATACGTCACATGACGATCTTCGAGAATTAGTTGTCTCACAGCAATGATGTTATCTTCAGTGAAGGCGGATTTTGGGCGTCCTTCGCGAAATCTGTCACTAACACTAGTATGTCCACGCTGGAATTCTAAATACCAGCGTTCGACAGTCCGCAGACATGGGGCTACATCACTGAACACAGATGTTAGCTCTTCTAAACACTGAAGCCGTGTCAGGCCTCTTCTAAAGTTGTAGAAAATTATTGCACGAACATTTTCCTTAGAAAGATTCATTTTCGTACGTGACCTGACAGATTCAAATCGAAACTGTGACTAAACAATAGCATTAATCCTAATACTTTCAACTGTTTTGAGATTCAAAATGTAAACACATTCGAATATAGAACAGTTCCAAATTCAAAATTGCCGGAAAATATGGAAACGACAGAACTTAAAAGGCATGCCTCGTAGAGGTCATGTACAAAGGCGAGCTTAACCCTAAGAAGAGTTTTCTTCCAGCAAACCTTTAAGGCTAGAGAGAGAGATGATTTTAAAGGTGGTAGTAATAGTATTAGTGTATTAATTCCTAACAAGAGACTGTGAAAGAGGGTAGATCGATATATCTGCCAATAACCATCCACTCGCAAATACTTTAGTGTACTCGTGCTCATGGCGCGTACAACTACGTCGCAATATCTCGGGGTACGCAATAACTCACAAATCATGGTAAATATTCCGTTTTTATTGCATATAATCATCACACTATGTTACACTATAACGTATGATACAGTCGTGGTCTCTCACTTATAAGAAGGCTCGCGGTCGTTCAGCGGTGTTTCTCTACGAGATCCAATCAGAAATGAGGAGATTCGAACGGTGAGATATGTCACCGACATAGCACAAAGGATTAGCGAGCTGTAGTGGCAGTGGGCGGCATATAGCTCGAAGAGCTGACGGCCGTTGGGGCAGAAAGATTCTCAAATGGAGACTACGCACTGGAAAGCGCAGCGTAGGACGGCCCCCCACTATTCTCGACACGAGAACAACAAAATGTTCTAAGACTTTTGTGAATTCCACGATTTTCATTGAATAAAATAAATAAATATTGCTGGACGTTTCACACAGCGCTATCTAGCCCCAAACTAAGCAGAGCTTGTACTATGGGAACCAGATAACTGATAGAATACTTATATACTTTTTTTTTGTAAATACATGCTCATTATACATGGAAAAACATCCAGACCCGGAACAAATATCTGTAGATCATGCACACATTTGATCCGCGGCGGGAATCGAACCCGCTACCTCGTCTCAGCTGGCTATTCGGTAATAATAATAATAATCAGCTAATTTCAGTTAAAACTCTGTTTATCAGCTGTTTTAGGTCAAATACCTCAAGTTAATCATTACATTTGTATTCAGTAAATTCCAACAAAGTCTAAAAAACATCTAATTTAAGTCAAAGGTCGAGAAATGTATCTTGAAAATATTAAGGGCCTTACTACAAAAACGATAAACACCGGTTGAACACTTGTTTAAAAAAATTCTTAGCAGTAATTGGTAAGGACCTTTGAACCTAAACAGGTTGTCAACGGGCTTCAACACTGCTGGGCAAAGGCCTCTCCCATTCTTTCCCGACACTTCTTTCAGGCGCTAAGATGGTACAGTCCGTTCGGAAATTAGTGAGCTCGTCCCTCCATCTTTTCTTTGGTCTGCCGCGACGTCGTCGGGTTGTGTCGAAGTTCCACTCGGTGGTGAGCTTAGCCCACTGATTACTGACTAATGACCAGCCCAGTCCCACTTGCGTTTGGCGGCTTTCGTAGCTACATCTACTATTTGTGTTCGAGAGCGCAGCTTGATGTACGCTGTATGTATAAATTATAATTTTTTTTAATATTAAATTAATAAATCTTAACACACTAGTTCCGGGACACCCTGTATAAAGATATGAATTAAAAATACCTTTACAGAAGAAGTGTTCAACGCATCCGCCCACTTCACAATATGCGTGTGCTCCTTCAAATACTGCGTGTTGAGATCATCTTTATATAACAGAGGGTAAAGTGTTGCGAAGATTGTGATGTCAGCTGACGAAAGCTTATCCTGAAAGGATAGCATTTTATCATATTTAATTTAAGACCTTATTTATTATTATTGATCGAACGAAGCGAGAGCTTCAAATCAACTTGGGCAAATCGGCGTTGTATGTATGTATATTTGTTTGTCCGAGGATAATTTTCGAAGCGTTGGTCCGATCTTCGTGAAATTTGGTATATAGGTAGGTAGTGACGGAATCCTGGTGTGACTAAATGAGCTAAAATGTGAGGGGATTGTTGAGATATTGGGGTTCAAGAGGGATAAAAAAACAAAATGGGACTATAGTGCGTAGATAGAACTGACGGCCGTTGGGGCAGAAAGGTTCTTGACTGGAAACCACACACTGGATGTATATCATCATCACCATTCTCAGCCCGTGTCGACCCACTGCTGGGCATAAGCCTCTCTTCGTTTTATGCCATTCTTCCCGATCATGTGCCAGTCTGAACCACGTACGACCACGTCTTATTGATGTCGTCGACCCATCTCGATATTTCGATGGCCAGTTCTCGGCCTCCACTCTGTTAGTGCCTTAGTTCACCTGTCGTCACTACGTCTGGCCAAGTGTCCTGCCCAACTTCACTTGAGCCCCAATATTCGCTTGCTGACGTCTTGTACTTTAGCCTTCTTGCGAATGTCGGTATTGGGAACTCGATCTAAGAGTGTGATGCTGAGCATGGCGCACCCCAAGGCTCTCTGGGCTATACTTAACCATTTACTTAATAATCTTACTAATATTATGAATGCGAAAGTTTGCATGTTTGTTTGTTTGTTACTCAATCACGTCGTAACGGCAGAACCGATTTCAATTAAATTTAGTATGTACGTAGATTATAACCTGGATTAACAATAGGCTACTTTTTGTTGACAAACAACGCAAGCCGCTGGCGGAAGCTAGTAACTAATATACCACCCATTCGCACACACCGTTTTGGTTCCATGTTCTTGATGTGTGCAGCTAAGGTATGGAACACTTTACCGTCGTCCGTTTTTCCTAAAGAATACAATCCGTGGCTCTTTAAGGTAACAGTGAATAGGTTTCTTCTAGATCTTCGTGCTTCATCTTAGACCACATCATCACTTACTAACTGGTGGGATTGTGGTCAAACAAAGATTTTTTTTTATCTAGCCTATGCCACTGCTGGGCAAAGGCCTCCTCCTCATTTCTCCACTTATCTCGATCCTGTACCGATTCCCACCAGTCCCTATAAAAAGCGTCCAAATCATCGCGCCACCGCTTCTTAGGCCTTCCACGGCGTCGCTTTCCATCCACAGGGCTCCATCCAGTTACGACTTTAGCCCACCTATTTGGTTGCATGCGGGAGACATGACCCGCCCAATCCCACTTTAACTTGGCATCCTTGATACCGACGTCAGCGACGTCGGTTCTTGAGCGCAGCGAGGTGTTCCGAATCCTGTCTATTCTCTTGTAAAATGCTGCGCTCAGGTAAAAGCCTGGACTTTTGAGATTCAGTCAGTGACCAAAACTGGGCACCGTAGGTTAGGACAGGCAGAATACACATATCGATGAGTTGACGTTTTAGTGATAATGGAAGGTCGTCTTCATGAATGTCTTCATGGACCAGAACGAAGATCTACCCAGTTAAAAAAAAACTTATTTACGACGGATGTACATACCCCCACAATGTACTTGTGTTTGTTCAGCATACTATCCAAGGCCTGAAGCAAGGCAGTCAGCCCCTGCTTGAGATCAGACGAGGTCTTCCCGGTCAGCACGGCCGAAACCGAAGGCGAGAGCCTAGTCGCTTCCCATTCTTGAATCTGTTGGCTGTAGGAAAAGTTTGTAACTTTTGAAACTATCATGGTTATGATATGAACACATTTTCACGAAAACTGAGGAACTACCATGATTAAAACTCAGTTTTCCGAAACTCACAGTTCAGAGTTCCAAATTTTTTAGTTTTACAATTCTCCATTTTCCACCAGAAAACATCGCCCCGGGAGTCGAACCCGCAGCCTCCTCCGCCTCAGCCGGCTATTCGCCCACTGTGCTACAGAGGTCATCGCGTTTTATTACATTGAAACATTTATTCGTTGTAGGTAAATGTATTGATAAAGATATTAGTTTTAAATATTATTATATTCAATTTAAAAAAATATATTATACGAGGCATGCCTTTTAAGTTTTGTCGTTTGAAGAAAAAAACACATCTAGAACCTTATAGTACTTTTTATTATTTTTCAAAGTATTCACAACGTAGCTTAAAACACTTTTCCATTCGCTCAAACCAGTTATTATAACATTTATTCCACTCTAAAGTGGGGTGTTCAAAATGGCTGTCTTGAAAGCGTCAACTGCTTCTTCACCGGACTGGAACCTTTGACCACGAAGACTTTTCTTAATTTTAGGAAATGTAAAGAAATCGTTAGGGCTTAGGTCAGGACTGTATGGAGGATGGTCAAGAATTTCTACTTTTTCCTGCTTCAAATACTCAATCGTTTGACGAGCGCTGTGTGAGCTTGCGTTGTCGTGGTGCAGGATGATGCGTCGCTTTGAGTTAGATTTTCGATGTTCGGCGATGACTTGTGGTAAACAAACTGTAGTATACCACTCTGCGTTAACCGTTCTACGATCTTCAAGTGCAATAGTCGCAACATGGCCGGTTTTTCCAACGAACGTGGCCACCATCTTCTTTGAAGTGCTTCGAGAACGAACAACTTTAGTCGGCTTTGGCTCGTCTTGAAAGACCCAGATTGTAGATTGTTGTTTGGTATCAGGATCGTAGGCATAGATCCAAGATTCGTCACCACTTATGATGTCGTAGACGTGATTTGACTCCCCTCGGTTGAACCTTTGCAGAGTTTTCTTACACCATCTGACGCGGGCCGCCTTGTGATCGTCGGAAAGCAGATGCGGTATCCAACGGCAAACTAGCTTTCTCACACCAAGCGCTTCATGCAAGATCTTCTGAATGGTTGTCCCTGAGATGCCTAATAGAGCCTCTATCTCTCGATACGTCACATGACGATCTTCGAGAATTAGTTGTCTCACAGCAATGATGTTATCTTCAGTGAAGGCGGATTTTGGGCGTCCTTCGCGAAATCTGTCACTAACACTAGTATGTCCACGCTGGAATTCTAAATACCAGCGTTCGACAGTCCGCAGACATGGGGCTACATCACTGAACACAGATGTTAGCTCTTCTAAACACTGAAGCCGTGTCAGGCCTCTTCTAAAGTTGTAGAAAATTATTGCACGAACATTTTCCTTAGAAAGATTCATTTTCGTACGTGACCTGACAGATTCAAATCGAAACTGTGACTAAACAATAGCATTAATCCTAATACTTTCAACTGTTTTGAGATTCAAAATGTAAACACATTCGAATATAGAACAGTTCCAAATTCAAAATTGCCGGAAAATATGGAAACGACAGAACTTAAAAGGCATGCCTCGTAGTTAGAACATACCACTGTCCATTTTCTGACAGGTCCAGAACTGGGAACAGGTACTGCAGAGCCGCATTACTTGAGAAGAATGTGAGCTGATCGTCTACAGACAATATTGGCAGATGTCTTGGACCGTGGAATATATCATCTGTGAACAAAAAATAATTTATTTTTTTGGTTGATCTAGGTTCAGTCAGATTAAAGAGAGTAGACATCCAAACACTAGATCATACTTGCAGTAAACAGGGTAAGTTGTCATTGCACATCCCAGAACACATTTACTTATAGTATAAAAAAAAAAACATTTTTCGACACAGATCCTATAGTGACTAGGTACATATTAGTATTTTTCAAACTTTCGCGATTACTGTACATAATAACTGATTTAAATGAGTATTTATCGCGTATGTACCTATTTTATTTGTTATCCCGATGTTTCAATTGTGTCTGCTCGCTACCACGGCTATGGAATCACGTCGAAACGTCGGGATAACAAATAAAAAAGGTAATACCCATTTAAATCTGTAATTAGGTACATATTTTTTAATTTTCCGGTTAAACTAATTTCTGTATTATCCACCATATACGTAGTTTCTCTGTGTTTGTTACTTGTGTTGAAATAAATGTCTATATCTATCTATCTAAATGCAAATATGTTTTTTAATCCCTGACTTAAAATTAGGGGTGTTATAACCTTGACGCCTTTGTCTGTCTGTCTGTCCGACCCTTTATAGCAGTTTTACTCGTAAACTATTAGTGATATATAGCTGAAAAATTACTAAAAGCATGATGATATCCTTTAGTAATGTTACTGGATGATTCCACTACTTCAAACTTAATGTGAGAAGCTGTACTGTACTTTATTATTTTTAAATAATAAAAAATGGTTATTCAAATACAGCGTTAGAAAAAGCAGGACTTAAAATCAGCAGAGAACAAACTGAGTACATGCACTGCAACTTTGCCAATAACAGGACTCAATCATGAACCATGAACATAACACAACATGAACCCGCAGAATACGGCACCTGCAAAAGTGGAGAGAGCTGGCAGGTGTACTCTGCGACCCAAGAATGCCAGTGCGCGTTAATAACAAAATTTATAAAACTGCAGTCAGACCAGCCATGGTCTACGGTGCGGATTGTTGGCCACTTAAAAAGCAACAATCCGAGAATGCTGAGGTGGTTTGCAGGAGTCACCAGTCACCATTTTAGACAAAGTGCCGAAACATTATATCAGAGGAATCTTCAAAGTAAGACCCATACCAGACAAATTAGTAGTCACAACTACGATGGTAGACCATATGACTCGGAAAGTTCTGGACTTTGAGATCGGACCGAGCGTAGAAGACCCCAACTAACATGCAGGGCTGTAAAGAAGAAAGAACTGAAGAGTGACAATATAGACCCAATGACAATCCAGAAAAGACATCTGCAGACAAGTGATTAGGAGAGCCGACCCCAAATAAAAATGGGAAAAGGCCTAAAGATTAGAAGATAGAAGAAGATTATTCAAATATACTGTATTCTTTCTCATTCTCTATTATACTCTCATTCTTCTATTTTGCTCTTTTAGCTATTAATGAATTAATTTAAACACCAATGTTTACAACATTGTATGTTACACATGGATCAGAAAATTCAATCAATCTTGCATGATGCAATGTTTTCATCATATTGAAATTCCCGCTTTGAAATTCTAACAAAAATAATAAATACATAAAGAAACTTCTGATCGAAAATTAATTAGGTATAAATTAAATCAAGCTGTACATCATCATCATATCAGGCGTAAGACGTCCACAGCTGAACATATGCCTCCCCCTTAGATTTCCAGAGCAACAGGATCTTGTGCGGCCTGCAGCCAACCACTCCCAGTAAGAATGACAAAGCAAGCTACATTATCGCTTTAAAATTGCAATAATTGTCAATGGAAACATAAGCAAAAGTAATACAACCAGCAGAAAAATATTGTTTGCTGAATTTATTGCTATAAAATTAAACTTGAAACAAGAAACTTGAACAATATTACACAGACAGGGTATTTGAAAAACTAAATTTTATGAAAATAAAGCGTAAATTTTGCACTTAATTAATCCTAATGACGTGAAAAATTATAATAAAGATTTTTTTGTGGTAAAATGAAGGTAAATTAAAACATAAAACACTTAAAATACGATATTGTTACCTGTAAAGTCAGCGTCGAAAATGTCAACCTTTTTGCCCGCTAACTTTGCCGCTATGAGCAATTTTAGCGTCGAAGTGTTGTTTTTATTTGTATAGATCTTCATTTTCTATACTTTCCTATTAGAAAACTGAATAAAATCTATATTCTTCGCACCTAACCTAAAACCACAACATAGACAGCTGGCATAACTACGTTCCAGATTGTGAAGGACGGCAACAGATTATCGTAAGCATAGATTTCTTTAAATTGTATGTTCCACGAAAATCAATATAAAGTTCAAATGAAAGTTCAGAATGTTGCTCAGCCCAGAGCTGCTTGTAAAGTAATAAAAATTAGTATAATTTAGGATCATAAAGCTAAAAATACTTAACAAAATGAAGTATATCTCTGGAACACGTTTTATCCAAAAGTCACTGTCAATATTTTACAAAAGACACTGTCGGTCGCAGAGATACACGTCACGCTGTCATGTCATCATCAGCTTTTCTGTCAATCAATTTAGTTTTAGTACAAGTGCAATTCCAAAGTGATCAATATTTCGCTAAAAACCGCTTTTTCCAATGTCCAAGTGTATGAAATGAAGAACTATTTTCACAAAGACAGTAAATCGACGCTAATATCGTTCGCAGCGGCACGTTTTGTTCAGTAAAAAGTTGTAACTTACGACGCGACTCACTCATCAAATTACACGTATCGGGGTCTTGTTATCTTATGTTTTAACGTTTAAAATATGCCTCTACGTTTAGAAATCAAGAGGAAGTTGACGGCGCGGTCGGACCGAGTGAAATGCGCCGACCAGCATCCCACGGAGCCCTGGCTGCTCTGCTCGCTTTACAACGGTGACGTAAACATATGGAATTATGAGACACACGCTCAAATAAAGCGGTTTGAAGTATGTAACCTGCCGGTGAGAGCGGCCAAGTTTGTCCCGAGAAAGAATTGGGTGATCACCGGGTCCGATGACATGCATATCAGAGTCTTTAACTACAACACTTTAGAGAGAGTACATGCTTTTGAGGCTCACTCGGACTACGTCCGTTGCATCGCTATCCACCCCACCCAGCCCTACATCCTCACAAGCAGTGACGACCTCCTCATCAAGCTGTGGAATTGGGACCGCAACTGGTCCTGCCAGCAAGTCTTCGAAGGACACACACACTTTGTTATGCAGATAGTTGTCAACCCTAAAGACAATAATACTTTTGCTAGTGCAAGTTTGGATACCACAGTCAAGGTCTGGCAGCTAGGGTCATCAAACTCAAACTTCACTCTTGAAGGGCATGAAAAAGGGGTTAATTGTGTTGACTATTATCATGGGGGAGATAAACCATACCTTATCAGTGGAGCTGATGACAGAATGGTTAAGATATGGGACTACCAGAACAAAACTTGTGTCCAGACCTTGGAAGGTCATGCACAGAATGTATCAGCTGTATCATTCCACCCTGAGCTCCCAATTCTGCTCACTGGTTCCGAAGATGGAACGGTCCGATTCTGGCATGCTGGTACTTACCGCCTCGAATCATCACTGAACTACGGTTTTGAACGAGTATGGACCATATCATCCGTACATGGATCAAACAATGTCGCTATTGGGTATGATGAAGGCACAATCATGATCGGAGTTGGTCGTGAAGAGCCTGCTATATCTATGGACGTCCAAGGAGGCAAGATCATCTGGGCGAAGCATTCTGAGATGCAGCAAGTCAACTTAAAAGCATTCCCTGAAGGCACGGAGGTAAAAGACGGCGAACGAATCCCAGTGGTCGCAAAAGAGATGGGTTCATGCGAGATCTATCCTCAAACCATCGCCCACAACCCGAACGGAAGATTTGTGGTGGTATGTGGTGATGGAGAGTATATTATCTACACCGCAATGGCCCTGAGGAACAAAGCATTTGGCAACGCGCAGGAATTCGTCTGGGCCTCCGACAGTTCCGAATACGCCACACTCGAAAACAACAGCACTATCAAGGTCTTCAAAAACTTCAAGGAGAGAAAGAGCTTCAAGCCAGAATACGGAGCTGAAGGCATCTTTGGAGGACAGATGTTAGGAGTCAAATCCATCAGCGGACTAGCTTTTTCGTTCTACGATTGGGAGCATCTAGAACTGATAAGACGAATTGAGATCCAACCTCGTCACGTGTACTGGGCTGAGAGCGGCAACCTGGTCTGTCTTGCCACAGACGAAACGTACTACGTCCTGAAATACAATGGGGCTGCGGTCACTCACGCCAGAGAAACCAACACCAACATTGCTGAAGATGGGATCGAAGAGGCTTTTGACGTCGTTGGAGAAGTAAACGAGACTGTGAAAACGGGGCTTTGGGTCGGCGATTGCTTCATCTACACCAACTCTTTAAACAGAATAAACTATTACGTCGGAGGAGAGATTGTTACGATCTCCCATCTCGACCACACGATGTACATTCTCGGGTACGTCGCAAAGGAGAATAGACTGTATCTGAACGATAAAGAGTTGAATGTCGTGTCATACTCGCTACTCCTATCCGTTTTGGAGTATCAAACGGCTGTTATGCGTGGAGACTTCGAGACGGCCGACAGAGTGCTTCCAACGGTGCCTATGGACCACCGCACGCGCGTCGCACACTTCCTAGAGAAGCAAGGATTTAAGCAACAAGCGTTAGCTGTGTCTACAGATCCGGAGCATAAGTTTGAGTTGGCGTTGGCGCTTGGAGAGTTGGGGAGAGCTTGCCAGTTGGCAGATGAAGCTGCTACCGCTGAAGGGGGGGCGTCTAAAACTGGTGCTGCGAGGTGGTCACGCCTCGGTGCTGCTGCTGCGGCTGCCGCAGACACGAACCTGACAAAAGTATGCTATCAGAACGCCCAGGACTATAGCGCGTTGCTCCTGTTCGCCTGCACAACAGGAGACAAGAAATTGCTAGAAGATGTAGCGAGATTAGCCGCTGAAGCCGGCGAGAACAACATCGCCTTCGTCTCATATTTCACTCTGAACCGTCTGGACGACTGTCTGCAACTACTGCTCGACAGAAATAAGCTTCCAGAGGCCGCATTCTTTGTCCGTTCCTACATTCCTTCTAAGATAAACGAGGTGGTCGGCCTTTGGCGCAGCTCCCTCGCCAACAAAACAGGCCAGTCTCTTGCCGACCCAGAAAACTACGAAAACCTTTTCCCAGAATTCCAGGAGTCTTTGGAATTAGAGACTTATCAGACAACCCTAGGTTTCGCCAACAGCACCAATCTCGCTAATATAGCGGCGAACGCGAAAGTATCCAACGTAGATCGGAGTCTTGAAAAGGAGAGGGGAGAAGCTGGGGAGTTCCGTCCTCCTGTGCCGTCGAGCGATCAACCGGTCCGAGACACACCAGTGCCAATAGCGCCGGAATCCACCAAACGCAAAGATTCGCTCGATTTGGATGAGATAGAGAGGGAGATAGACGATATCGCACTCGACTCTAATCTCGACGATGATTTAGATGACGCGGATCTAATTGATTGAAGCGTGGTGGACGCAATGGCGGATTTACACGATTACATATAGAAGCCCTTGAGATATCTACGCGCGGCGAGCGAAGTGAGTTTAAAATTAAAGTTACAGTGATGGCTTGCTAACAATTTATACGTGAAGCGAAATTATTACTTCGGCGCAACGTTATTGGCTAGCAAAGCGAGCCCATAAAGTCACTACAATCAATATCCAAATTATCATACGCGAGCGAAGCGAGTCGCATTAAGTCTTTATCTGTAAATCCGCCATTGCCTCACCACGGCTTACCTAATTAGTTATTAATCTATAATAAATCATTACGGTCATAAAATTGTATTTTCTATAACGTAAGTTATTAAGTAATAGATTATTAAATATTTTAATGTGTTTCATTCAATAACATCTGGCTAAGTATATGTATAGTTATATTTTATTTTCTTTGTACAACAGACATTAAGTAAATAGGTAAATGTGGCAACGATGATTAAATATGTTAACTTACACAAAATAGTATGTACTCGTATGTAAAAATTTAATAAATGAGTTAAAATTTAAATATACATTTTATTGAATTGATTGAAGATTTGGTTCTCGTAGGTTACTTTAAGTTAACCTTTATCAAAACATTGCTAATTTCAAAGTTCGTAAAAATCGGGCTGTTTAGTGTCTGCTAGTATCTACCGATACAAAAAAGATTCGTTTTAGGTAGCTACTTACCACTAGATGTACCTGTGAAGTAAGTAAAGTTTGAATACTGAATACTGAATTTTTTTAAATGTCTAGTGATATGTTTCTACTCGATAATAGATGGCGGTACCTATTTAGAAACTTGACAACAGGTTAAATTTTTTCATGGTATGTCAATGTCAAAAAGCAAACTACTTTTGTTTGATTGCTCAGTTCAGTTTGCTCACTCACTCGGCTTTGTTGTGAATTTGTCATGGAAATTGAAATTTAATTTTGTTCTAATTTTATGAAATGATTTGAATAAAACATTAGCATTTATAACATGGAATTGAGAGTAGAAACATTCGACAGAATATGCAGGGCGTGTTTGTGTGAATCCACGAACATGAAGTCGTTGTTTACGAAACACGAGAGTGACAAACATAGTTTACTGGATTTATTCAGTGTAGTTGCAAATTTGAGTGTTTTAGCAGATGATGGACTGCCTAAACAGGTGTGCGAAGATTGCGAACTCATAATAAACAAGGCGGAAGAGTTTAGAAATCGTTGTTTACAATCAGACACATTACTAAAAAAAGTATTCGAAAACGCAAACAAAGAACAGTATTTAGATAAAAACAATGAAAATTTTAAAAATGACGTCAAAAACCAGCTGTTTTTCGACAAGCTCTCTGATTTTGAGCTACAAGTAGTTGATAAAAAGGATTTAGATGATTTTTCACAGTCATATGGCACTGAAGACAGTATTAAACATGATATTTCAAATTCAAAATTTGATACAATACAACAACATTCAGTTAAGAAAGAGATTGTTTTTGAAACAGATGAAGATTTTGGAAATAACTTTGATGATAATGAAATAGAAACATTAACTATTGAACTCAAAGAAGAAACACAACCACAGAAAACTATAAATTTTACTAAATACAAAAAATTACAATGGAAAAGTAAGAAAAAAGCATCTAAAAGCAAAGATGTTTCTATACCATTTAAATATTCATGTACAGATTGCAAAATTGATTTCGAAGATGTAACGTTGTGGCAAAACCACGTACAAACTCACTCATTTTTACAAAAAATAGACAATGATAATGACAAATCTAAGGATGAAGAACAACTATTCCAATGTTCATTATGCTTTCGCAAATGTAAAACGAAAAAGACTCTCTCAAAACACATGAAATTACACGAACGGACAGACAACATTAAATACTCATGTGATAAATGTAAACGAGAATTCAAATACAAATCATTTCTCGAAAGCCATGTTATATCTATTCACATGCACACCGAATTTAACTGTCACATTTGTTCCGAAAAGTTTACAAACAAGGAAAGTCTTGAGGTCCACATGGACAGTCATCAGGAGAAGAAAAAGCATGTCTGCAGTATTTGTAGTAAGGGGTTTATAATGTTATGTACATTAAAAGACCATATGAGGAAGCATACAGGAGAGAAGCCGTTCCTCTGCTGCACTTGTGGGAAGGGCTTCAGTCAGAAGACCAACTTGGCGCAGCATACGAGACGGCATTTGGGTGTTAAACCGTTTAAATGCGATATTTGTCCTAAAGGGTAAGGCTTATATACCTAACACTACGTTATCAAAAAATTTCTGCATCATGTTGTATTAGAAAAAGTCAACATCATCATATGAGTCATAGGAGTCTACTGCTGAACATAAATCTCCTCCATAGACTTCCAGAGTGAACAATTTTGTGCAGCCTCCACCCAACAGCTCCCTTCAACCTTTAGGTCGTCTTTTCATCTAGTGGGGTGTCCTGCACTGCGCTTTACAGTGCCTGGTCTCCACTCAAGAACCTCTCTACCACAATGATGCATCAGTGGAAAAGTAACAAAATAATTGAGTAAATCACCAATTATTTTGTTACTTTTAACGGTAACTGACCTGCCGCATCCTCCAAACTATGATTAACGGGAGTTCATGTTACATTGGATGAACATTTTTGGGGTAAAAACAGCAGTTATTTTGAATTTTAGTTCTTTCTCTGTATTTCTGTATTTCCAGCACCTTCATTCACTAAGGACCCATCTTGACTCCTAGGGCATTAAGCGAGGCTCCTAGTAGTGAGGCCTCAGCCTTATTAAATATATGTATATGCTTCTGTATCAGCAATACACACCAAAATCATATAACTCCGCCTTCATCTATTTCAATATTCAATTTGATGTAAAAATAGATAGAAAGACGACCTGATAATGATTGCTGGGAGTAGTTGGGTGCAGGCCGCATAAGATCTGTTGCTTTGGAAATCTATGGGAGAGGCCTATGTTCAGCAAATGTTATGTATGTTCTTCAAAGTTGGCAACACTGTACCTGTACGTCAAATTGTCAGTATACAAGTACATATTTCTATTTCAAATACACGGCTTAAAAATATTTTGTATTTCGTATTTTAAATACGTGCGAGGTAGTGTATTGTAATTTGTATTTTAATTAACGGAAGGACTTTCCATTTGGAACGGTTCGTTAGGAGGATGGGGGGAGAGAGGAGGGGAGGGAGGATTTGGAAAAACCCCCCTCAGTGGGTGAGGACTTACGAAAACCTATAGTTTTTGAGAAAATTAAAAAAATATATTTTGAGGTTAAGTATGAAAAAACTTTTATGTTGGAAATAGGCAGGAGGGGTGAAGGGGAACAACAGTCTCATAGACCACTTTTTTCTCCAACCCCCCCGGACTCTGGGTGGGCTTCCGCTAGAAGCTCTTAAGGTCGCTCCTGAGTGAAGCAAGTCAAACTCGACCTTCGCTTCACTTGGACTCGTATGACTTGCTTCACTCAGGACCTCCCTCGAGCTTCTGGCTCCCGCGCTCTTTATATACACTCTAGAGGTGTCTTGCACAAGACCACGTGGAGTCAGGGTGCCCGTGTTGATTCTGTCACTCTTTTTGAACCTAACCTACTCAAGTTGCGGTGCCCCGTCGCGATTTAGTCTACTATTTTTCGGCTTTTTTCGACAAGCGGCTCACTAGTCCAACATTTGCACAAGACTCAACTCCGCAGCGGGGGATGAAGCAGAACGCCATAGTAGCCACGTAAATTTATTTTACAGGAGTACGAAAACGTCTCGACCACAAATTTTGAAAGACACCACCAAATCCATCCAACAGTGAACAAATGTATTGTAAAATTTGTAAAAGCATTGTCAATGTAATTGCCAAATTCGAAATTCCCGCCAATAAAAATGTTAAGCCTATGAAAAAAACCGTATTATCTGTCACTGTCATGTCAATTTAGCGTCGCATTAATCGATAGTACGCAAACTGAAAGGTACACTCATACACTGGTTGGGACACTAATTTTCGAGCAAATTTCGCATCAATTACGGATTTTCAAAAATTAATATTACAAAAACTATAGGGTTGCGCAAGTTGTCACTTCACATGTAGGCTTCCTGTATAAATTTATCTACACATGAAAAAAAAAAATGAAAGTCCTAGTACAACGTGAGCCTAATTAACGCAAAGCATGTATTTTGCTCAGTTCTGCCTGTGGCTGATATGACGATGATGATGAATACTCAATTTATTTCAGATTCGTCTCCAAAGGGGAGCTGGAAGCCCATGGGCGCAAGCACAGCGGCGCCCACCCCTTCGTCTGCGAGTCCTGCACGCGAGGGTTCACCACCGCCAGCGCGCTCCGCAAGCACCGCCGCATCCATACCGGCGAGCGACCCTTCGCTTGCGACCTCTGCCCCCTTCGCTTCGCAGCATCAGGCACCCTGAAGAACCACAGAAGAACACATACCGGCGAACGACCTTTCCAATGCTCGCTGTGTGAGAAGGCATTCGTTCAGCGGACGGACTTGATTAGTCATATACGATGTCATACTGGGGAGAGGCCGTATGTGTGTCCTCAGTGCGGACAGGCGTTCAGGAAGACTGCAGCGTTGAAGACTCATTTGAAGATGCACGGGAAAGAGCTGTTGAATGCTGGGATGCCAGGAGTGTGTTGCTGAATGGAATTGATGCCTGTTTATAATATGATACAAAAAGAACAGAATTTATCAGATATAGTTGTTTCTGCTAATTCAATAAACTCATTTAACTAGTGGTTCGCCCCAAACTAAGATCTCGCGAGTCTCCCATAAAAACTAAAAAAAACAAGGTTTTTATTATCTTTGATCATTAAAATAGAGCCATGAAAACTTTACAGTGTAAATTATCGACGAAATGCACGACCAAATAACTTTACCTAAAGTTTCATTCAAATTACAAGTAACGGGAGTTTATATTTACGGGTGGTTACTTTTTATTGGTATAAATTGCAGTTATTCTGGATTTCAGACATTTCCCTATATTTGTGTCACTAAAGCTACACGCATACTAAATTTCAGCACTGTGGGGTCACTGGTGTACCCTGTGAATTTCGTCAAAGTTCAGTTTTTATTATGGCTAATAGCTCAAAAACTATAAGGTTAATAAAGACGGGGTCGAAATATACTAATGAAGACCTTTCATTAGACGTGCCATTTGACCGGATAGTCCCATTTTTTTACCCCTCTTGAACTCCCAATATCTCAACCCTCCCCCCATTTTTAGCTCAATTAGTGACACCAGAATTGTGCCATCACTGCCTACCTATATACCAAATTTCACGGTTATCAGATCAACGCTTCGAAAGATATCCTCGGACCAACATACTTACAAACATACAACGCCGATTTGTCCAAGTTGATTTAGAGATCTCGCTTCGCTCGATCAAAAACAATGTCGATAACTGGCAACGAATTAATAAGACATTCCTACAAAAGTTATAATTAAGAGACTTTCAGCACTGTGTGATGTAGGCATCAGCAATAATGCTGCTCGTCTATAAACAAAATAAATTATTCTGTCGTGTCAATAGCTAACAACGTAATTAATTCGCAATTTTTGAAGATATACTTCTTCTGGCGCGTTTGAAAAAAAATATGAGAGTAAAGTTTTTACGATGCGCGCGCACACGGACAGCCAAAAAGCGACATGATGAAGTTAGCTGATAACTGTCTCTCAAGTTCCCCTGAAAAGTCATAAGTATTTATTAATTTATCATTCCTTTTACAAACAAAGAGTTGTGGCATACGGGACGAAATCTTTGGCGTAACAGAACAAAAATAGCTAAAGATAGAAGTATAACTTCTTAACGCGCGTACATAAGTACACACACACGTTTTTTTATAATATGGTTGAGTAGAACCTGGCCGATTACATTTGTGGCAGCCTTAATGAGATCGTCCCTTGTGCTGGTCGTATGGCGCAAAGGACACACAAAGGTTAAACAGGTGGGGCAGAGTCTGATGGGTGCCCACAGTCTCAGCTGGTTAGTGAAGGCTCTCGCATTCTCCATCTAGCTTATTCTAGACCGCTCAACCTGAGTCCGGAGTCGGTTAATAGACTGGGAAGTCTATCACACTAATATTATAAATGCGATTTTAGATGTTTGTTAGAGACTTTGTCAAATGAACGGTCTTCATTAGTACATTTAGACTCCGTTTTTATTTTTAGTAAAGTTCTGTCTACTCTAAAAATGAACGCCCCTCCACTTCAATGACG
This sequence comes from Philereme transversata, assembly GCA_963924445.1. Lineage (NCBI taxonomy): Eukaryota > Metazoa > Arthropoda > Insecta > Lepidoptera > Geometridae > Philereme > Philereme transversata. Next base: position 26,797,175 of record OZ004346.1, read on the forward strand.
TCATAGCGAAATGTTCTTTATTTACTGTAATTACAAGGCTCATTTTGAATTGGCTTGTTGTGTTGACTCACAGTAACTAAGTGGAGGGGCGTTCAGTTTTAGGGTAGACGATTTTTACTCAATCACGTCGTAAAGGATGATCCGATTTCGATGAAATTTGGTATACGTCGATTATCACCTGGATTAATATAGGCCACTTTTTGTTGACAAACAACGCGTGCGAAGCCGCTGGCGGGAGCTATTTAACGAATAAATAAATACAATATTTAAATAATGAGCATATTGGCAGACTGAAGTGGCGTTGAGCAGGACTCTTGGCAAGACTTGGTGATATCAGATGGTGTAAGGCCCTGACCGAATGGTGACCAAGAGCAAAATAGGCTGTGGTAGACCATCAGCCCGATGGGTGGAGGATATGGAGGCTGTTGAGGGTAAGACCTGGATGCGAATAGCATAGGACTTCAAGTAAGCGTCACGTTCAGAGCAATCTTGACAAAAATAAATTAAATTAATAAAAAAACCTGGACCTCAGCCTTGAAGATTAAAAACTGGCATAGCGAAGAACAACCCCAGTTAAACTAGCTTTCTATTTAAAAAACCGCGTCCGAATCGGTCCGTATGGGACCTACGATGTCGTAGACAGACTGCGTCAAACTAATAACACCACTTTTTTTGCGTGGAGGGTAAATTATAACAACCCTCTTTCTGTGCCGTGGGTTTAAATATTAAATTCATGATTAAAATACACATTGGGACCATTTCGTAGGAAGTCGTAGCTACTTTAATTTGACATTATTTTTTATTATTGCTTTTAAGTACATATTTTACTAGAGTATTATTTTTGTAATATATTTAAATGTGTGTAATCATGTGCCTATATTTGAATCAATTCTAATTTAAGTTAATTTATTTATTACATATTTTAATCATAAAAACCCTGAGTTTAATTATCCCTCTTTAAAGTCCGTATTTTGTTTTAAGTCTGTATTACTCATTAGAAATCCTTAATAATTCAATTAAATGCGCGTTTCTCTTTTTTTTAATAACCTATACTGTCCCAATGCTGGGCAAAGGTCTCCCCCATTTCCTTCCATTCCTTGCGTTCTCCAGCAATCTCCTGCCAGTCAGAGTGGAACCCATACAGATCGTCGCGCCAACTTTTCCGCGGTCTGCCTCGTTGCCGTCGTCCTGTAGGTTGCCAGTCGGTGGAGATCTAAGTCCACCTTTCAGGGTGCATTCAGGACCTGCCCACTCCCAAAGTCAGTCCCAGTCCCCCTTTTCCCCTAAAAAAAGTATTATTAAAAGTCATCATAACAGAAAATAAATTCTTTATTTCATTAATAATATCCAATTTGATCAGATTAACTTAATTCTTCGCAGGAATAAAAGAATACACGATATTTGTCGACATGGAGGGTAACAAATTAAAATTTAGTCGATTGAGATCGTCAAATACATCACAAACACATTGCTATTTATAGTATTGCCATTTTCGAGAGGCTTACACCGAATTATCGAAAAAGTTTCCATTTTTTGAGCAAAGTAATGCAGGTTGGAAGAAAAGTTAACACATAATTTGCCCTGTATTTTTCTCTAGGCTGCCATTTCACCAGAAATGTGCTACGTTGCTAAGCTGTAGACGTGTGTTAAGTTAAACCAACTTAGGATAATCACCAATTGATTTTCATAGCTTAGCTTGGAAAAGGTTTCAATTAATGAATGATTTATTCGCAGAAAAGTGTGTAGAGTATTTGTTAGTTGTCCCACTAATTCAACGAATATTGGTATGCGAATATTGGCAATACATAACCAAAATAAATCTAGTTATAACAATGAATAATAATAAAAAATGATGATTCAGGTATCACATGCCAAAAACATTATGTAATAAAATAGAAAATGTCAGCTAAGAAAGTGTTAAATTGTACATTAACGAAGCTAAGTTTTTTACATACTTGTTGACGCTAAGGATGCGAGCTAAGTTAGCCGGCGTCGCGCAACTTCATCGCTACACCACTTAGCTTAGCTTTGGTGGAAGTATACAGTTTTGTATTTCTCTTAGCTTAGCTAGCTAAGAGCTTAGCTGACTTAGCTCATCGCTTAGCACCTCGCACATCTCTGTTGGAAAGGCACCCTTATTCAGTGCAAGATATTATTCTGACAAAACAAAATGTTTTAAAGGTGTAAGTCGCTCATATAAAATCTTTCTAAAAATTTAAAAACTATTTTTATAATCTATTATTTACATACACTGTTACTGAGGTAATGTTTTCTCTAAACGTTTTGTACTGTAAATTTATTTTTCGTCTAACGTTATTTAAAATTATGCCTTAAAACTGATTTTAATAAACCATGTTACCACAAAAAAGTTAAACCACTGTTTAACGTGTGCTTAAAAAAAATCTTTACAATTGATGTATAGGTTTTTTTTAAACATGCGATAATAAATGTTTATTTTTTTTTTGTGGCAAGTCATTATTTTATTAATAATTCCCGACGTACCCTTGATACCTACAGGAAAACTCATCGTATTTTTTAGGGTACCGTATCTAAAATAAAATCAGTTTAAAGACATTACAATCGCAAGTAATAAGTATCTAAAATTACTAATAATATCATGTTTATTATCTCAAAATGTCTAATATTTACGTATATTTTTATATTCTCTAAAAAGAATCTAAATATGTACTCTAGTTTGTCTGTGAACCGTACTAAAACGGCTCGAACGATTTTTATGAAATTTACATGGAGTTTTGGGCAAAAAATGAATGAGCAAGGTATTAAAAATAGGGGAAAAATCCCACCAGCTGAGAAAAAAATTACCTGGTCAAAGAATTTGCCCAAAATCTTAGTAAATTTCTTTCCATTATTATGCTTATGTATTAACTACCCTATTATAAAATGGTTTCCTATTATTGGCACGTCACTGACTGAAAGAAGATGCAGTAGTTATCGAGTCGCATCAAAAACGGTCCAGAATTGCGTTAAGAATAGCTGTATCCTAATAATACATAAATCAAACGCAATAAATACTTTTTTAACACAAAATATTAGGGCTTTTTACACAGAGATAGTCCCATTTCAAACCATGCTAGTCTACTTATAAATATATACAGGTATTAATGATATAGATTATAAAAAAATTGCCATTTTGTGTCAAAAATAAATAAGTGAAACATATTTTTTTCTTTTTCGGTTTCAGTACCGTGTCCGTAAAAAACAGAACCCTTAAGATTACGCTCGTGACGGTTTTTATCACCACTTCAATAACTACTGCATAATAATTAAAAATACATTTAAAAGACTAGTGTACTTGCATTTTTTACTAAAATCATTTTAATACAATACGACTTATTCGATAGAATATTTGTAAATATTATTAATTTTCAACACGATTTTACCACAAGCTACCATTTCAGGACATAAGCCAGTACATCGAATACTTTTTAATACTAAAATGTCGGTCAGTAAAATATAACGTACTATCAAGGCAGTTAGTCTAGTGACTGGCTTACGTACTAAACCCGTCTATCGCCACCCTTATACCCGAAATACACGAGACTAGAGGTACCATCTATAGGGTGTCTGGAAGAGATCGCTACTGAGCGAATTGTATAACTTGGATTTATTTTTAATTAGTTTTATTTCAAATATATGAGGTCTCTTTGTTTGTAATGTAAAAGGAATAATAACTATAAGGAATAAGGAACTTTCATTCTATGGCGTACAATAAAAAAAAAACACTAATATCTAATTATAGTGAACAAGTTTATTCTAAGCAAGCGTGGTCCATCGTAGACTGCCTCATCGTTTACCATCACGCGAAATGATGTTCAAATGATAAACCCTATGGTTACCTACGACCATTGCACTTATGATTTAAATGGGTTTTTATTTCATTTGTTTTTTTAATGGTGTGTAATCAAGAAACTATCTATCTATATTATATTGAAAGCGTACATTCAGGAATACTTGCTAGTTATATGAATCGTAATGTTGCCTGACATGTGAATATTAATAATTATTTTTATTTGATATTGAATTCGTATTTCGTTTGTTTATTTGTGTTAATTTTTGACTTAATTTAATAATATATTTGTAATAAGTTGGACCTATCTATGCATAATTTTAAGAACTTTGTTTATAAACCTTATTTGAAGCAAATTATTAATTGATTGATATTTAATGTCTTAATTTACTATCCTCGTGTATTTCGGGCCTTACAGCCGTATTCAATATTCAACCACTACATTTTATTGTACCTGTTTCTAACTCAAAAGGAAAAAAGGGGAGAAAAACAGTGATTTTGAATACGGCCATTTAAAAACCTAAGTTGTGTACGGCCTATGGCCTGACTAAGTACTAACATTAGATTATTACGCGAAAATTCACATTAATTTGGCAGTTATTGTGGCCGAATCACTATATGCTTATTTTAAATTGGTTATATGACGCGTAAAAAATAAGCTGCCATAAAAATAATACTAAAAAAATAACTTTGTTCCAAACTAAAAACTTTTGGGGCCTACCACTAAAAAGTTAAACACTCGATGAACACCTGTTTAAAAAATCCTTATCAAAGTACTAAACTAAAATAAAGTTTTGAAATAAACGTAACCGTGTAGTGCAGTGGGTGAATAGCCGGCTGAGATGCAGGGGGTAGTGTGTTCGATTCCAGCTGTGGAATCATGATCTACAGATATTTGTTTACAAAAAAAGCATATCAGTTATCTATCTAGTTCCCATAGTACAAGCTCTGCTTAGTTTGGGTCTAGATAGCGCTGTGTGAAATGTCCAGCAATAATTATTTATTTATTTTAATATTTTTTTTCCTCAATGAGGTTATCAGTGCACATTTACCACGTCAAATAACAATGCGTGTACGCCACAAACCCTTTACCTTATTGCGCGCACGGAAGAGTGTGAGATTTAGTATTGTTAAAGTTTATATTGGTAAGGATTTTTTTAAACAGGTGTTCATCGAGTGTTTATTTTTTTTGTGGTAAGGCTTTATAACTTTACCTTCCACTGAAGTGTATACTGTTTATACATTAGCGCGAGTGGCGAGACGAATTTCGAGGTTCAATAGCTCGCCCGGGGAAGTACTGCCACCATACCTGTTTCTGCCGCTAAGAATTGCTGTTTCGGTTTGAAGGGTATGGTTTTCAGTGAAACTACAGTCTCATGAGGCTTTAAACCGGCATGCCTCAAGTTGATGGACGCAGGGCAGTGCATCATAGGGCACGTGCGTGACCTACGAGGCAATACTTTGTTATAGGCGATTGTTACCACTTAACATTTGAATCTGTTCTAATTAATTGTTTCTTTTATGGTATCCATTAAAGTATTATCTATCTATCTATCACTCGTCACTCGTCCATCTAATGTATAAACGCTCGCGTCAACTCTACGCGCATATATCGTATGAGAACGTCGTAAAAACATACAAAAATAAGCGAAAAATGAATACAAAAATAACAGTTTAAAATCACAATCATATGGCGGCAAACATTGCAACTTTATAAAGCATATATATTATTTTGGCAAAGGCGTAATTATATTATACCTTATATCCGAGCAATTTTTTAAATTGCCATTTAAAAAACTTTATATCCACACATATGTTCGATCAAGAATACAGCTAGATATATATATAGTGCCAGCGTACGAACACGTTCTAACAGGCGGTGAATAGGTGAATTGCCGAACAGGCGGGGAAAAAAATTATTGTTTCCTTCACCCAACTAATTCTATTCACAATCTTGACATTTAATAGGTTTCTACTTTAACAGGAAAATAAATAGTGATGTAAAAAAAAAATTATCGGACGGCTCATTTATGATGAGAGTTAAAGTGCTGGGATTGTTCTGAAGTGAAAGATAAATTTAACGAGAATAGAGTTGAATCACTCATTTGTTAAAATCTGTAACAACACTAGCAATTGGGTTGTGGTTCTTGCGGTAACCTTAATACGCAATTTGACATACATAAGAAGAAGAATGAAGATTGTGGTAAACAAAGACCGACCAAGCCAAAAAAATGATGAATGGAATTTGTCGGAGTATAACAGGCGAACAGGCAGAGAACAGGCGTTAAACTGACGTACCAAAATTAGATTTTAATTCAAAGATTCCGTTCTTCACCTCTAGTATTAATTGCTAATAATTAATAATTAATTAATTAATTATATATTAATTACTCAAACCTTTTAATTCTACCCCTTTTAAAGCTTATCTCGCGCACGGAGTGTGAGATTTGGCATATTTAGGGTCTTACTGCTGTAGTAAGACCCTAAATATGCCAAATCTCACAAAAAAATTAGAAAAAAAGTTAGTTAGGTAAAGTTAAACACCAGCTAAACACTGTTCAAAAAATCCTAAACCATAATTGATAAGGATTTTTTTAAACACGCGTTAAACAGTGTTATTTTTTTAAATAAAAAAAGCAGAAATTAACGATTAAAAAATACGGTCGATCACTGGCAACTATAGTATACGCCAAGACTCGTAGCAAACAGGGCCAATAAACATGTTTATTTTTTTTTTCAATACAATTTCTGGTAATTAGTGTTATCGATAGATACTCGGCGCATCACTAGCGGCGCCCTGAAGGGTTGCAAAGCGAGTGAGATACCAATATCATCGTTTGTCCCACGTTCACATCTAGTCTTAGTAGATAATAGTGTTGTGATAACTAGTTGTATTCTCGATCAAATTAATATAGAAATGAATAATTCTGTAACTACACATAAGATGGCACGATATAACTAGAATGGAAGCGTTGACGTCTGCACGTGACTCCGCTCCGATTGATTTGATTTCTGGATTATAACGCCATCTGTGGATGAAAAATATTATAAAGTTTAACAGCCCCGGATTTTTCCTAACCGGGGTAGAAACTTGATGTTGCGCCCCCTCTAAGGGGGGTGAGGTAAACATTGAAGCGTGCGCGTTCCAAATCACATAAACAGTTAGGTGAACTATATAGGTGGACCGCGGACGTGGAATAATCGATAGTACGACGTGCGCTGGATGCCAAGCGTTTTTTGAAACAAGTTTTGATTTCAAACATTTTTTACTTTTGATTGATTGAATTTGGCGCCCCCAGAAATTTCCGCCCGTAACAAGTGTCCCGGTTTGCCCCCCCCCCTTCCCCTTCCAGAACTGGGGCTGAAGTTTAACTGCAAAAACACCCACATTAGTGTTAGCATGTATCAGTATTTTATTTTATTTAAAAAGCCTCATCCGTACTAATCCATTCTAATTAAATTCGAAAGTAACTGTCTGTTTTATTATATTACTACGAATGAATGAATGAAATCACTTTATTGTACACAATACAGGTAAACAAAAAAATACAAACAAAATAGAAAACACAAAGCAAATAGTACAATGGGCGGTCTTATCGCCCATTGATTTGATAATATTACTATAGATAACAAATAGTAAGTAGCAAAGTAGTAGAGTTTCTTGTGGGCGGGCTCGCCCGGGGAAGTACTACCACTATCCCCATTTCTATCGCCAAGCTGTATTGCTGTTTCGGTTTGAAGGGCATGAGGCTTTACACTTGCATCCCTTAAGTTGATGGACGCAGGGCAGTGCATTCTAGAGCACATTTCTAAGGTGCGTGACCTAAGTGGTAATTTTCTGTTATAGGCGATGGTTACCACTTAGCATCATGGGCAACCCAAAATCGTACTCCGTTACTTCAGGGAGTTGGGATGGCGGGGGTTAGCTAAGAAGGGGGGAATGCACAATACATCCCAATTCGCGACGTCAGTGCAGATCTTTTATTTCCCCCCCCCCTAAAATTAGAGTAAAGCAGTACCTAAATTACTAAATTAGCAGTAAAGGTGAGTTACCGTATCATTTAGCGCCTGCCTTCTCCAGGAAGTCCATCTTGAGCCTGAGTTCCACAAGGAACAACTGCTTCTGAAGAGAGAAGATTTCCTCCTTCTGCCTCAGCTCCATGTTCAGGATTTTCATCTTGGCTTCGTGCTCCCAGATCGCGTGTTGCCGTTTCGCGCTGAAATATAATCTGGAATAGATAACATACGTTTATTATGACGACCTCCGTGGCGCATTGGGTGAATATCCGGCTGAGAGGTGGTAGCGGGTTCGATTCCCGCCGCGTAACAAATGTTTGCATTATCTACAGATATTTGTTCCGGGTCTGGATGTTTTTCTATATCATAAGTATGTATTTACAAAATGTACTTATGCAAGTATTCTATCAGTTATCTGGTTCCCATGGCACAAGCTCTGCTTAGTTTGGGGCTAGATAGCGCTGTGTGAAATGTCCAGCAATATTTATTAATAGAAATAATATACAACTAGTGGTTCTGTGAGAACAGTAGACCTCCTCGCATTCCCTTTTCCGGTCATAGGTCGAATCTGGTGGTTACAGGTTCGTCTCGTGAAGGCGGAGAGGACTGCGTAGTCTGATTGCTATAGCTAATATAAATTTAAATGAAAAAATTTAAAAAAATGAAATACGTCCATATATAACGCTAAACTTCCCCCTCTTTTCCTCTCCACTCAAGATTCAAGATATTTATTAGTACGAAACAGAGGTAAATTGTACAGACAGATGGTGTCATTAACGAGGAATCACTGTGCTTCATCTACCTGAGGTATACAAATATTTAAAATGGCTAAAAACCTTAACATTATTATAAAATATCAAATTATAATGTATGTGATTGAGGATGTTATAACAAATTTAAAATAAAAATATTACACCCTACCCGTTTAATACTAATATTAAACAATTGAAAATGTTTTCGCAGCATCTTTTGTAGAATAAAGTCCTTAATGTGCTCATCAAATTTGATTTAAATCAGTCGATAAATAACGGTACAGCAAACGTTCCCCCTATCCCACCCTATTTTAACCCCAATCCAGAATCGCGATGGACTATAAAATTTAAATAAATCAAGGAATTTGTGCGACAATTTTCGTCAAAATCGGTTGAAAAATGCGACCTGTAGGCGAGAACAGACAGACAGACAGACTGATAAAAGCATTTTTTTTTGCCAATCTTGAAACTGAGGCGCTTCACTCGCTCGGTGAATTATATACAAGACTATAAATACAGAAGAAACAGTTGAATCATCTAAAGACAGTTGCATACGATCTAAAGATACTTTATGAAGAACAACCTAGTATTTGTGAATATAGGATAGGACAACCTCCGAGGCGCAGTGGGTGAATAGTCGTCTGAGACGCAAGAGGTTACGGATTCGATTCCCATCGTGAACCAATGTTTGTATGATCTACAGATATTTGTTTCGGGTCTGGTTGTTTCTCTATATATTATAAGTATGACCTGTAAAATAGGTTGATTTTAAATTCATTACAATAGAAAGAAATAAAATTTTAAACAACTTAATATTATAATTAATATATTAATATAATTATATATATTATATATTAATATAATTATATATATATTATATATATAATATATATTATATATTAATATATCAACTTAATATATATCATCTGCCCGTCTCGATGCTGGACGACAACCATTTATTACATGTTTATTTTTATATGTTTAAAGGATTGTGATGTTTTCTAAAAATATTAATTAAACAGGCTGTATAAAATAGATGAACAAATCATATTCATTCATCATGTAAGTAGGTACCTGTTAAACTGACTAAGCGGCATCGTCGCAAAGGCGCCGCCGATTTACGTTAAAAATTGTTTATTGGAAATGTATCGATTACTGGATAAATATTCAAGCTACCAATACTAAACTCACTTCTAAACTCAGTTTATACGATTCCAAATGTGTGTTTTAAATTAATGTCGTACATATCAAAACTAGTCGTATACAAAAAAAGTATATAAGGATTCTATCAGTTATCTGGTTCCCACAGTAAAGCTTTGCTTAGACTGGGGCTAGAAAGAGATGTGTTAAATGTTCAGCATTATTATTATTATTTACGGGGTCACATGCGACGCCTTGTCAAGACACCACCCCACTCACATGGGGTCACCAACAACCCCTTGAGAGAAACATTGAAGTTTCACTTGCGACCCCTTATCAAGAAAGTACCCCACTCACATGGGGTCACCAACGACCCCTTGACACAAACATTTAAGTGTCATATTTCTTACTGGCCACTCACCTTTCTTCATCAGTAGCGGCCCCCGTGTCCTGCTTGTTCTGTTCGTCGTGGCGCTCGAGGCGGTCGCGGCGTTCCCTGTCGTGTCCGTTGTTCCGGTGCACGTCGTCTAGACTGCTCAGGTTTAATGGCGTGTTGGATAGCTCGTTCAGTTTCTGTAGTATATTCTGTTGGATTCGGGCCTGAAAGTACATTAATTAAACTTATTATTTGAAGGGCATCACACTTCGCACTAATGTAATAAAATAAATGAGAAGGTTTGCATGTTTGTTTATTACTCAATCACATCAACCAATTTCGATGAAATTTCGTATAATGATAGACCTGGATTAAAACATAGGCTACTTTTAATTGACCAGTCACGCGTTCGAAGCCGCTGACGGAAGCTAGTTAGGTATATTGATGAGTTTCGTACGAATGTCTCTATAGGAACTGTAAGGTCACCACTCACCAAGCAACTATCGAACCGTAGGATCGTTAACTGCCACAGATCAATGGGGTCACTAACGACCCCTCAAGTCAAGGGGTCACCAACGACTCCTCAAGTCAAGGAGTCACCCACGACCCCATGTCTAATTTTGCTCACCTGCTCAATAGCCTGTAAGGGGTTGCGCAGTAAGGGTAGCGCGGGCATTGAAAGGTGCTTGTGATCGGGCGAGTGTGGATGTATCTGTACTTGAGGTTCGAGTACGTTGCCCATCGTGTCGTCGCTGTCGTTCGTACTTGATAATCGGCCGTTTGACATCTGGAAATTATTAAATAAGAAATGTTTTGTTAAAAGTACGTCAAAACTGGCCTCAGCAGAAGACCAGCGCTCCAGCATGGTAACATGATGCTGAGCTGAAGGCCCTTTCGCTATCACATTGGATTATATAATTAAAAATAATTATAATTTTCCCGGTGGGCTTCAACATGAAAGCCTTCAAGAGACGTTTAAATAAGGCATTCAGTTTTAGGCAACGCGACTGCAGTACCTCAAGTGCTGCAGGAGTTTATAGGTGACGGTGACCTCTTAACATCAGGAGGCCCGTCTTGTGTCTAAATATATAATATATTTTAAAAAAAGTGCCTTTGTGATTGTTAATTTTTTAATTCTATGATTACTTTGTTTTATATTTCATGTGAATTTGTTTAGTTTTTAATATTTTCTTCTTTCTTTTGTGATGCGAATAAATGTATTTATTTCTTTTTTTAGCGTAAAATCTAGCTTTTGCTTGTACTCTTGTAAATATGCACTATGTCTGAAATACCCATGATGGATATCCACGGATCTCCCGCTCAGTCCGTAAAGATATCCCACAAGGAGGCAGTTAGACCGCAGCAGACGGGGCCAAGCTAACGGCTCCCGGAAGGGCTGCAAGAGCGAGCGAGATAGCAATATCATCATCACTTGTCCCACGTTTTATCATACTGCCAAGAGCCCTTTACACCATGGGGTCGACAGAGACCCCTGACCCTTGGCTTACCTTAGTTGGCCGGTTGGCCAAGCGCCGAAGGGATACAGCGAATACAACCTGTTTTGTTATGTACGACATTAATTTAAAACACGATGTTTCATTGATATTTTACGACTTGTTATTACGATGGTTTGAAAATTTAAATTATTCTAAGGTAATGTATTCGAAAAAACAAATCCAGCAAGCATTATTATAAATACGGAATTTATCACGTACCGTTTTATCGGTGTTTTGACCGACAACGTTTCGGTTCAATTCGTAAACCTTCATCAGAGTGAGTGCGATCCACTCCGCACTGCGTCTCACCTCGCACTACGCGCCACAGCCCTCTGCGCACGAGTAGACGGGCGTGTACGCGGTGTATTATAATGATTGAAATTCATCACGAAAGTTTTCTAAGTAAAATACTAGTAATTAGCTCTTCCTGTGTTTTCATTTAATGTCGTACATAACAAAACACGTTCGCTTCGCAAAGCGAAGCGAGATCTCCAAGTCAACTTGGACAAGTCGGCGATGTATCTATGTATGTTTGTTTGTCCGAGGATAACTTTCAAAGCGTTGATCCGATCATCGTGAAATTTGGTATATAGGTAGGAACTATTGGCATAATCCTGGTATGACTAAACGTGCTAAAAATGTTGGGGGTTGTTGAGATATTGGGGTTCAAGAAGGGTAAAAATCAAAATGAGACTATTCCGTCAAGTGGGATGTCTAATGAAAGGTCTTCATTAGTACATTTTGACCCTGTTTTTATATTTGGTTTCATCCTTGTAGTTTTTGAGTTACTATAGATAATAAAAACTGAACTTTGACGAAATTCGCAGGCACACAGTGACCCTACAGTGCTGAAATTTGGTATGCGTGTAGCTTTGAGGCACAAATATAGGCAAAAGTCAAAAATCTAGAATAACTGCAATTTCTACCCCTAAAATGAGTAACCAATTAACATGAACTCCCGTTACCTATAATTTGAATGAAACTGTAGGTCAAGTATTTTGGTTGTGATTTCATGACACAATTTATTAGTCAAAGATTATGGATGATATTTTTTTTTTATTTTTTGGCAGAGTCGCAAGAACCACTAGTTATTATAACTCACGTTAACAGGCAAGCAGTCATCATCTTTAAGGCTGTGCGCATCCGCGCTGGTCGTTGCGTCGCCCTCCTCCTCTTAAACAATACAAATCGCATTTAGTCTTATTCTAAGGGTTTTTTAAACTAATCAATATATTAAACATCGAATACTTTATTACACTAATATTAATGCAAAAGTTAATATAAATGCAAAAGTTTATATGTTTTATTGTTTATCACGTCATAACGGCTGAACCAATTTCGATGAAATTTGGTGTGTTGATAGATTAAGACATGGATTGGCACATAGCCTATGTGCCAACTTTTTATGGACAAACTACGCGTGCAAAGCCGCGGGCGGAAGCTAGTAACAAATATACGAATTCCATATCAAATTAACTAATCTGTGAATTTTTTTTATATAAAATCCACGGGTTAAAATAATCCCGTGGTACTATCAGACGGGTTGGTAGTACCACAGGCAAAAAAATTACCCGTGGTACTACCAGTAGTTCCACGAGTAAGTCCCAGATGCCACAGACACACACACAGATAGACGGACATATATACATTACTAGCTGTTGCCCAGACTTCGCACGCGTTACACTGCTAAATATATAGGTAACCTAGAAATAAAGCTAATCTCGCTGTTGCAACTTGACTTGAAACCCCATTTTTATCCCATGGGACCTGATTTATGGCATAAAGGTAGCCTACGTGGTAATCCAGGTTATAATCTACGTATATACCAAATTTCATCAGAAACGGTTTAGCCGTTACGACGTGATTGAGTAACAAACAAACAAATAAATAAGCATCCAAACTTTCACATTTATAATATTAGTGTAAAGCTGAGTTGAACGCCATTTTAGTACGCAGACACATGAGTCAAACTGGTTTAATCAATTCATTTGTACCTACTCCTCCTAGACGACCTCCGTGGCGCAGTGGGCGAATAGCCGGCTGAGACGCAGGAGTTGACGCGTAACAAATGTTTGCTTGGTCTGCAGATATTTGTTCCAGGTCTGGATGTTATTCTAAACATTGTATGTATTTGTTCCGCGGTGGGAATCGAACCCGCAACCTCCTGCGTCTCAGCTGGCTATTCGCCTACTGTAAGTATGTATTTACAAATATAATAAGTATTCTATCAGTTATCTGGTTCCCATAGTACAAGCTCTGCTTAGTTTGGGGCTAGATAGCACTGTGTGAAATGTCCAGCAATATTTATTTATATACTGTTCTTTATAATTGTTTCATGTGTCATTTTGTGTGCAACAAATAAATGATTATTCTATTCTAGATATAGACGCCAAGCTTATAACAACCCTCCTTTTGCGGTGGGGGGTTAAAATGAGTACCTTTAACGTCTAGAGGATGTATACTCTGCCACAGCATTCCGTCCAGCAGGCCGGGCGTGTCGGATTGTGGGGGCTGGAACAAACAATATTATTCGGTTAGTGGGTTCGATTCCCGCCGCGGAACAAATGTTTGCATGATCTACAGATATTTGTTCTGGGTCTGGATGTTTTTCTATCATAAGTTTGTAATTACTAAAAAAATTGATTTAAATATTCTAGCAGTTATCTGGTCCCTATAGTACAAGCTCTGCTTAGTTTGGGGCTAGATAGCGCTGTGTAAAATGCCCACTAATATTTATTTATTTATTAATATATTCCGTTCAAATGAATTCCGTAATATATATTCATATTTTTTATTATAAAATTTTATTAATTATCATTATGTGCAGTTCTTTTACATCTAAATATTTAAAACAAAGTAGGGTTAGTTACACCATTTATAATTCATACTATACCCACTGAACTGAGCCATTAATGCGTAAAGTCAGGCTGTACTATACTCATTAATGCGTAAAGTCAGACTGTACTATAACCCATTAATGCGTGTTTACATACTATATCTACCTACCTCTTTTTATTTGTTACTTACCTAAAACAGTGTTAATCTCCATATCGAAAATCTTATCATAAACGAATGGTTTAAGTTTATATACATATCTATTCTTGTGTTAGTTACTAGCTATTTTTTATTAGAATAAATACTTAAGTGTCTGAACCGGTTAATCTACACTGCACTAAGGTTAGCTGAAATAAAATGCTAAATAGCGTTAAGTTTGCCTATGTATTGTGTGTGTGTGGAATTTCTCTAATTTAAGTATTTATGCGATGGGTTTTCGGTAATTGTCAAGTTCTTTCTTTTGTTACTATATAATTACTACTTGTTAATTCAGTGTATAAAGCTGACAGTTCCCGAGAACCTTATCTGTGGCGGCGGCAGCAGCAGATGTTTCTGCCAAGGCGAGGCTGAAAACCAGCGTAGCTGAGCCCTCGACCTATTTACCACCACCCTCTACCTTAGTGCTACCTACGATAATGTACTAATGTTACTTAGAATTAGGCCTACTATTAAACTTACCTAGCTTTATTTAGTACTTATTGTACCTACCAACTTATGTTAGCATAAGAGGTGTGTGTGTAAATAAATGCCCTTTTATTTTATTTTTTTTTTATTTAAAGTGAGGCTGTACTATACTCATCATCATCATCATCAACCTATAGCAGTCCACTGCTGGACGTAGGTCTCTCCCAGGGTGCGCCATTGAGCCCGATCCTCAGCTCTTCTCATCCAATCCTTGCCAGCCACAGCGCGCAAATCGTCACTCCATCTAGCCGGAGGGCGTCCTACACTTCGCTTGCCTAGACGTGGTCTCCACTCCAGAACACGTTTACCCCAACGGTTATCGGTTCTGCGGCAGATATGACCGGCCCACTGCCACTTCAGCTTGCTGACCCTCTGAGCTATGTCGATCACCTTGGTTCTCTGTCGGATAACCTCGTTTCTGATTCTATCCTTCAGAGAAATTCCGAGCATAGCCCTTTCCATAGCTCGCTGAGCGACTTTCAGTTTGTGGACCAGTCCCACCGTAAGTGTCCACGTTTCGGCTGCGTAAGTCATCACAGGTAGGACGCACTGGTTAAATACTTTTGTTTTTAGGCATTGTGGGATGGGTGACGAGAAGACCTGACGAAGTTTCCCAAACGCTGCCCAGCCCAGCTGAATTCGCCGGTTTACTCCTTTCTCGAGGTTGTATCTACCCAATCGCAGAGTCTGCCCAAGATAGACATACTCATTAATGCGTAAAGTCAGGCTGTACTATAACCCATTAATGCGTAAAGTGAGGCTGTACTATACTCATTAATGCGTAAAATCAGGCTGTACTATACTCATTAATGCGTAAAATCAGGTTGTACTATACTCATTAATGCGTAAAGTCAGGCTGTACTATAACCCATTAATGCGTAAAGTGAGGCTGTACTATACTCATTAATGCGTAAAGTCAGGCTGTACTATAACCCATTAATGCGTAAAGTGAGGCTGTACTATACTCATCATCATCATCATCAACCTATAGCAGTCCACTGCTGGACGTAGGTCTCTCCCAGGGTGCGCCATTGTGCCCGATCCTCAGCTCTTCTCATCCAATCCTTGCCAGCCACAGCGCGCAAATCGTCACTCCATCTAGCCGGAGGGCGTCCTACACTTCGCTTGCCTAGACGTGGTCTCCACTCCAGAACACGTTTACCCCAACGGTTATCGGTTCTGCGGCAGATATGACCGGCCCACTGCCACTTCAGCTTGCTGACCCTCTGAGCTATGTCGATCACCTTGGTTCTCTGTCGGATAACCTCGTTTCTGATTCTATCCTTCAGAGAAACTCCGAGTATAGCCCTTTCCATAGCTCGCTGAGCGACTTTCAGTTTGTGGACCAGTCCCACCGTAAGTGTCCACGTTTCGGCTGCGTAAGTCATCACAGGTAGGACGCACTGGTTAAATACTTTTGTTTTTAGGCATTGTGGGATGGGTGACGAGAAGACCTGACGAAGTTTCCCAAACGCTGCCCAGCCCAGCTGAATTCGCCGGTTTACTCCTTTCTCGAGGTTGTATCTACCCAATCGCAGTGTCTGCCCAAGATAGACATACTCATTAATGCGTAAAGTCAGGCTGTACTATAACCCATTAATGCGTAAAGTGAGGCTGTACTATACTCATTAATGCGTAAAATCAGGCTGTACTATACTCATTAATGCGTAAAATCAGGTTGTACTATACTCATTAAAGCGTAAAGTCAGGCTGTACTATAACCCATTAATGCGTAAAGTGAGGCTGTACTATACTCATTAATGCGTAAAGTCAGGCTGTACTATAACCCATTAATGCGTAAAATCAGGCTGTACTATACTCATTAATGCGTAAAATCAGGCTGTATTATACTCATTAATGCGTAAAGTCAGGCTGTACTATAACCCTTTAATGCGTAAAGTCAGGCTGATGAAGTGGAAAACGAAGTGTACTCACAGGCTGCGTGTGCGTGTCGTGCGCGCGCATTTTGCACTTCTTCTTGTAATTCTCGTACCACATCTTGACCTGCGCCGGCGTCCGCGGCCGCTCGCCGCCGCACCGCTTGTTCACCTCTTCGCAAATTGTGCCCCACACCAACTGTTCAACGATAATTAGGTTTAATTATCATTTAGTAGCTGTTCCCCGCGAATACGTACGTGTTACACTGCTAAATGTGTACCTATATATATAGCTAAACTCGCTGTTGCAACTTGACACCCCATTTTTATCCCATGGGATTTATGGAATAAAAAGTAGCCTATGTGTTAATCCAGGTTATTATCTACGTACATACTAATTTCATCGAAATCGGTTAAGCCGTTACGACGTGATTAAGTGACAAACAAATAAATAAACATAAACTTTCGCATGTATAATATTAGTGTGATAATTTTTTGGGAATCTACGCCGTAAACGCGCAGACGATGCGCGTTTACGGCGTAGATTCCCAAAAACACGCCGCCGTGTGCATAGGCCCTAAGCGATCGAACATCCACCGGCTTGATGAGATCGTCCTATGTCTGTGTGTCCGTCGCTTGTTATCGCTCGTTGTACTACACATAACTTCTGTATCTCTTTTGTGGCAATCTCCTAGTCACCTGATTATATTAAAATATTTAATAATCTTATAACTAATCAAAATCAACGCGAACAGTGATCGTAGATAGGCTGACTGCCTGTAATTTAAAACCGAGGTACTGTTGAAGCAAATTTAAGAGTTTGCATTTATATTACTCGTGTGGAGTCATATTACTAATACTTCAGCCCACGGCTTCGCACGCGTGAGCTGTCCATAAAAAGTAGCCTTTAAATAATAAATATAAATATTGCTGGACATTTCACACAGCGCTATCTAGCCCCAAACTAAGCAGAGCTTGTACCATGGGAACCAGATAACTGATAGAATACTTATTATATCAGTAAATACATACTTACAGTGGGCGAATAGCCAGCTGAGACGCAGGCTGTTGCGGGTTCGATTCCCGCCGCGGAACAAATGTTTGCATGATCTACAGATATTTGTTTCGGGTCTGGTTGTTTCTCTATATATTATAAGATTTATAAGTATTTTATTATAAATATTTACAAAAAAGTGTATATAAGTATTCATCAGTTATCTGGTTCCCATAGTACAAGCTTTGCTTAGTTTGGGGCTAGATGGCGCTGTGTGAAATGTCCAGCATTATTATTATTATAATATATAGAGAAACAACAACCAGACCCGGAACTAATATCAGTAGATCATGCAAACATTTGTTCCGCGGCGGGAATCGAACCCGCTAGCTCCTGCGTCTCAGCCGGCTATTCGCCCACTGCACCACGGAGGTCGTCAATACATCCATCCTTTATATCCAGGTCACAATCATCACACTAATATTATAAATGCGAAAGTTTGGATGTTTGTTTGTTATTCAATCACGTATAATGGCTTTATTTTTTATTGACAAACCACGCGAGCGAAGGCGCTGGCCGAAGCTAGTATATTATATAGGAGACGACTTCCATGGCGCAGTGGGCGAATAGCCGGCTGAGACACAGGAGGTAGCGGGTTCGATTCCCGCTGCGGGACAAATGGTAACATGGCCTACAGATATTTGTTCCAGGTTTGGATGTTTTTCTATATATTATGAGTACGTATTAAAAATAAATAAGTATTCTATCAGTTATCTGGTTTCCTTAGTACAAGCTTTGCTTTGTTTGGGGCTAGATAGCGCTGTGTGAAATGTCCAGCAATATTTATTTATTAAAATAAACTTGTTTTTTGAAGTACCTCCCAACCAAGTTGGATTTATTTTTATTTAGGTACACACGCACTTCATTGTGTGTGGTGTCGTTGAATAGGTCTTCCCAAAACAATGATAAGATTTCCTCAACACTTTTTCGATTCAAGAGTCCTTTTACGAAATATAAAGCTTCATAGTGGCGTCTACCTAGACCCTAATCTATACTAATATTATTAACAGATATATTACAGCCGGTACTGGGCCATATACCACTTTAACACGACTGAGCAGGAGGATAGAATTGACGAACCACGCGTGTGAAGCCGCGGGCGGAGCTAGTCACACTTATATTATAAATGCGAAAGTTTGGATGTTTCTTTATTTATTTGTTTGTTACATAATCACGTCGTAACGGCTGAATCGATTTCGATGAAATTTAGTACGTAGATTATAACCCGGATTAACACATAAACTACTTTTTATTCGATAAATCAGGTCTCATGGTGTAAAAATACGGTGCCAAGTCAACAGCGAGTTTAGCTTTATTTCTAGGTTACCTACACATTTAGTAGTGTAACGCGTACGAACTCGCGGGTAACAGCTAGTATAAAAAAAAATTTAAGGCCTCAGTCTATGAATAGTTTCTACAACTTAGGAACCAGATACGTAAATAAACTAGTTTTGATTTGTGCTCAAAAAGTATTTGCTAACTCGTTCCTAACGGTCGACGTAGACTTTGAGAGCATTTGACACTAAATCAATAAAAATATTTAGTTTTATTGACTGACCGTGATCTATAAATCTGCATTAAATATTTGGAATAGATTTTCTCAACAGCCATACATACTAACATAGTCTAAAGGATTGGCAAGCTGAACTGGCAGTGGCGGGGCATATAGCTTCGAAAACTGACGGCCGTTGGGGCACAAAGGTTCTCGAACTGGAAAGTGCAGCGTAGGACGTCCCCTCACTAGTTGGAAAGACGACCTGGTAAAGATTTCTGGGAGCCGTTGGAGTCAGGTCTTATGGGCTATGGCCCAAGGTATAGTAGAGTTAGGCTGGCTTTATGTATAGCCAGCCTAACTCCGACCAAAAGCGCAGAAGTTTCCTGGGGTTTCCGCAGGCTTCACGGAGTGACCTTGGATTGTCCAGGATTTCTGAATGTTGTGTTTGTTAACCCCATGCATTCCAGGACTACGTGGGCAGCTGATTCTTTTTCGGTGAGACATCCCCTGCAGAGTGGGTGTCTGTTGCTCCCATGATGTAGAGGTATTTGTTCAGGGGACAATGTCCTGTAAGGGTCACCACGATGATTGGAAGGTCCAGTCTCTGAAGGTTGAGCAGTCGACGTGTCAATCGTGGTGAGACGGCCGGCAGTGCCGCCCTCGACTGTCTGCAGTTCATGGTCTGTGCCCAACATTCGTTGTGTAGGTTTAGAGTACGATGTCGTATCTATGTTCGTTGTTGTGTGAAAGGTAGAGGGAGGAATGGAGGTGGGCTATAGGCGTGGTTTGCGATCCTCTTTTAGCTAGTTCATCTGCAGCATCGTTGCCCAGTGATCCGCTATGCCCCTTGATCTATTGTAAGATCACCTTGTTTTTCGTGGCCTTTAGGGTAAATCAAACCTTGGCCCTGGAAACTTCGATTAAGATAAGTGAAACATTCTGAACTATTCCGTTAACTGGCCAGTTATCTTAAGATAGGGCTATCTAATCTGACATTAGGTATACTATCAACTGTTAATTGATCTGTTTTATCGTAATATTATTGTATGTACTTAACGGTATCTAGTTCCGTGGGTAAAAACTTAACAATAAAAATAAATATCGGCCCTGAGACGGTTTATGAAAAAAAACAAGGCTTGGATCTTCGAAGAAATGTTGGACGGTCTTGAAATGACGAAAACTGAATAGCCTTGAATCGAGTATATGGTTGCCAGGTCTTAAAACCGAAAAGCCAGACAGACCAGCCAGTTTAGAAGGACACCTTTATTTTTTAGTCTTAGTATAAACAACACAATTTTTTTAAAGTAAATAAGACCTTTTTAACATAACACTAATATTATAAATGTGAAAGTTTTGATGTTGGTTTGTTTTTTTGTTATTTGTAGATGTTTGTTTATTTGTTACTCAATAACGTCGTAACGGCTGAACATATTTCGATAAAATTTGGTATGTACGTAGATTATAACATAGGCTACCTTTTATCCCATAAATCAGTTCCCATGGGATAAAAATGGGGTGTCAAATCAAGTTGAAAAGGCGAGTTTAGCTTTATTTCTAGGTTACCTACACATTTAGTAGTGTAACGCGTACGAAGTCGCGGGCAACAGCTAGTTTACCGTACAATCCTCTTAAATTTTAATGAAACAATAATAAATGGTATGGCGCGCCCGCGCCCGCCGCACCCGCCGATGACCATCGCGCGCGGTATTCAAAAAGCTGAAAAGGCTAGACACGCAACCAAAAAGCCTGACTGTCCGGTCCTGTCCGGCTTTATCCGGACGCCTGGTAACCCTAATCACGTATGACAGTCTCGAAGCGACATGAACTAGCAAGCCTCATCCATAGCTTATGTGTGGGCGGCCAATCGCCTGACACGCTGACACGCCGAACTTCGTACCGCCCTTGACATGCATATGACGCGGGCTGCCAATGTACGTCACCGGTAGAATTATCAATCGGCCATCATTCGCTGCATCTATGTATGTGAAAATGAATTTTCTTCATAAATTTTTTTTGCGTGAATTTTTACAATATTTTAATAGTTATTCTGCTATTCGGGGCGGAGACAAATCCAACAAATCAAAAATCAGTCGCCGTTCTTGAGTTATAAATGGTGTAACTAACCCAACTTTGTTATACATATATATACGTATATAGATAGACTAGAGGTTGCGTTGTGCGCGAGCTGCTCGCAGCTCGCGTGTTTTTCTTTTAGTCGAAGAAGTAATTAAAGAGGATATCGAGCTGTTAAAAGCCATCAAAGAGGATATCCATGTGTAAGAAGCAGTCAAAGACGATATCGAAATGGAAGAAGCAATCAAATCAAAGAGGATTTCCAAGTGGAAGCAGCAATCAAAGATGATATCGAAGTGGAAGAAGCAATCAAAGAGGATATTGAAGTGAAAGAAGCAATCAAATAGGATATCGAAGTAGCAGAAACAATCAAAGAGGAAATTAAAGTTGAGGAAGAAATCAAAGAGGATACCAAGGTGGTAGAAGCATTCTAAGAGGATGACGAAGTAAAAAAAGCAATCAAAGAGGATACCAAGGTGGTAGAAGCATTCTAAGAGGATGACGAAGTAAAAAAAGCAATCAAAGACGATATCGAAGTGGAAGAAGCAATCCAATGTATATTGAAGATGAAGAAGGAATAAAAGAGGATATCGAAGCGGAACAAGCAATCATAAAGGATATCAAAGTTAAAGAAGCAATCAAAGAGGATACCAATGTGGAAGAAGCAATCAAAGAGGATATCGAAGTGGAACAAGCAATCAAAGAGAAAAAAATTGGATGTTCCAAAATGATCATGATAATGGTTGTATAAAAAAAAATTGAACGTTGCAAAAAAGATCATGATGAACGTTGCATAAAAAAAATCTGGACGTTCCAAAATGATCAGGATTGACGTTGCATAATATAAATGTATGTTGCAAAATGATAATGATCAAAAATTTGTACTAATATTTCGTCACAGTTTGCTAGTGCTATCTCTTCCCGTTTAGAAGATACGAGCGATTAAAGTTTTGTAAGAAAAATCATAAATTTGTTGATTGGATATCGAAGTGGAAGAAACTATCAAAGAGAATGTTGAAGTGGAAGAAGCAATCAAATAGGATATCGAAGTGGCAGAAACAATCAAAGAGGATACCGAGGCGGTAGAAGCATTCAAAGAAGATGACGAAGTGAAAAAAGCAATCAAAGACGATATCGAAATGGAAGAAGCAGTCAAAGACGATATCGAAGAGGGAGAAACAATCAAAGAGGAAATTGAAGTTGAGTAAGCAATCAAAGAGGATACCGAGGTGGTAGAAGCATTCAAAGAAGATGACGAAGTGAAAAAAGCAAAGACGATATCGAAATGGAAGAAGCAGTCAAAGACGATATCGAAGTGGGAGAAGCAATCAAAGAGGATATCGAAGTTAAAGAAGCAGTCAAAGATGATGTCGAAGTGGAAAAAACATTCAAAGAAGATGACGAAGTGAGAGAAGCATTCAAAAAGGATGTCAAGGATGACAATAAAAAAACAGTTGCACCAAAAATTTATACCAATATTTTGTACAAGTTTGCTAGGGCTATCTCTTCCCGTTTAGAAGATACGAGCGATTGAAGTTTTGTATGAAAGACCACAATTTTGTAGAGAGCATAATGAAGTAACTGAAGCAATTAAAGAGGATATGAAAGTAGAAGAAGCATTTTAAAGGGATAACGAAGTGGAACATGCAAAAATAGAAGATGTCGAGGCGGAAGAAACAATCAAAGAGGATATCGAAGTGGAAGAAGCAATCAAAGAGGGTATCGAAGTGGAAGAAGCCATCACAAAGGATATCGAAGTGAAAATGCTATCAAAGACGATATCGAAGATGAAGACGCAATCAAAGAGAATAATGCAGTGCAAGAAGCAATCAAAAGGAAATCGAAGATGATATCGAAGTGGAAGGAGTAAACAAAGAGGATATTGAAGTGGGAGAAGCAATCAAATAGGATATCGAAGTAGCAAAAACAATCAAAGAGGAAATTGAAGTTGACTAAGGAATCAAAGAGGATACCGAGTTGGTAGAAGTATTCAAAGAGGATGACGAAGTGAAAAAAGCAATCAAAGACGATATCGAAGTGAAAGAAATAGTCAAAGACGATATCAAAATGGAACAAGCAATCAAAGCGGATATCGAAGTGGAAGAAGCAATCAAAGAGGATATCAAAGTGGAAGAAGCCATCACAGGATATCGAAGTAAAAATGCAATCAAAAACGATATCGAATATGAAGACGCAATCAAAGAAAATATTGCAGTGCAAGAAGCAATCAAACGGAAATCAAAGAGGAAGGAGCCCTTACAGAGGATACCGAAGTGAAAATGCCATCAAAGAGGATATCAAAGATGAAGAAGCAATCCAATGGATATTGAAGATGAAGAAGGAATAAAAGAGGATATCGAAGTGGAACAAGCAATCGTAGAGGATATCAAAGTTAAAGAAGCAATCAAATAGGATATCAATGTGGAAGAAGCAATCAAAGAGGATATCGAAGTGGAACAAGCAATCAAAGAGAAAAAAATTGGATGTTCCAAAATGATCATGATAATAGTTGTATAAAAAAAATTGAACGTTGCAAAAAAGATCATGATGAACGTTGCATAAAAAAAATCTGGACGTTCCAAAATGATCAGGATTGACGTTGCATAATATAAATGTATGGTGTAAAATGATAATGATCAAAAATTTGTACTAATATTTTGTCAAAGTTTGCTAGTGCTATCTCTTCCCGTTTAGAAGATACGAGCGATTAAAGTTTTGTAAGAAAAATCATAAATTTGTTGATTGGATATCGAAGTGGAAGAAACTATCAAAGAGAATGTTGAAGTGGAAGAAGCAATCAAAGAGGAAATTGAAGTTGAGTAAGCAATCAAAGAGGATACCAAGGTGGTAGAAGCATTCAAAGAAGATGACGAAGTGAAAAAGCAATCAAAGACGATATCGAAATGGAAGAAGCAGTCAAAGACGATATCGAAGTGGGAGAAGCAATCAAAGAGGATATCGAAGTTAAAGAAGCAGTCAAAGATGATGTCGAAGTGGAAAAAACATTCAAAGAAGATGACGAAGTGAGAGAAGCATTCAAAAAGGATGTCAAGGATGACAATAAAAAAACAGTTCCACCAAAAATTTATACCAATATTTTGTACAAGTTTGCTAGGGCTATCTCTTCCCGTTTAGAAGATATGAGCGATTGAAGTTTTGTATGAAACACCACAATTTTGTAGAGCGCATAATGAAGTAACTGAAGCAATTAAAGAGGATATGAAGTAGAAGAAGCATTTTAAAAGGATAACGAAGTGGAACATGCAAAAATAGAAGATGTGGAGGCGGAAGAAACAATAAAAGAGGATGACGAAGTGTAACAAGCAATCAAAGAGAATATTCGAATAGTGGATGTCGCATAATAAAAAAAAAATGACGTTCCAAAATGATCATAGTGGATGAGGCATAAATAAAAAAAAATTGATGTTCCAAAATGATCACAGTGGATGTTGCATAATAAAAAAAAATTGACGTTCCAAAAGTGATCATTGTGGATGAGGCATAATTTAAAAAAAAATTGACGTTCCAAAATGATCATTGCGGATGAGGCATAATTAAAAAAATGATGTACCAAAATGATCACAGTGGATGTTGCATAATAAAAAAAAAATTGACGTTCCAAAGTGATCATTTGGATGAGGCATAATTAAAAAAAATGATGTACCAAAATATCACAGTGGATGTTGCATAATAAAAAAAAAAATGACGTTTCAAAGTGATCATAGTGGATGAGGCATAATTGAAAAAAAAATGATGTTCCAAAATGATCACAGTGGATGATGCATAATAAAAAAATAAAAAATAATTGACGTTCCAAAGTGATCATTGTGGATGAGGCGTAATTAAAAAAATTATGTACCAAAATGATCATAGTGGATGTTGCATAATAAAAAAAATAATTGACGTTCCAAAGTGATCATTGTGGATGAGGCATAATTAAAAAAAATGATGTACCAAAATGAACACAGTGGATGTTGCATAATAAAAAAAAATAATTGACGTTCCAAAGTGATCATTGTGGATGAGGCATACTTAAAAAAATGATGTACCAAAATATCACAGTGGATGTTGCATAATAAAAAAAAAAAAAATTGACGTTCCAAAGTGATCATAGTGGATGAGGCATAATTGAAAAAAAATGATGTTCTAAAATGATCACAGTAGATGATGCATAATTAAAAAAAAAAAATTGACGTTCCAAAGTGATCATTATGGATGAGGCATAATTAAAAAAAATGATGTACCAAAATGAACACAGTGGATGTTGCATAATAAAAAAAAAATAATTGACGTTCCAAAGTGATCATTGTGGATGAGGCGTAATTAAAAAAATGTGGATGTTCCAAAATAAACATGATGAACTTTGCATACTAAAAAAAAAAAAAAAAAATGGATGTTCCAAAATGATGATGATGACCTTTGCAAAAACTATGAAAGTTATCTCATGTCCCTCCACCACCATTATTAGAATCAAGCAAATTTACAGTAATTTTATAGTACACACAAGCCATGGGCTCCCTACAAAACAGTATAGAAATTACGGCAAACGAAATATACGGTTTACGGTATTCATACAGAAATATTTTGTATGGGACAATTTTTTTTTTGTATGAAAGTCATTTTTTTTTTCATGGAACTGGATATAAAAAAATGTCCTCTGCAACATTAGTTTTTGCACCAACGCTGTAAGACCTATACTTTCCGAGATACGATGTCGATGGGAGCGAATGGGGGACAAAAGGGGTACTTTAGGATTTATTCCCAACTCACCGGAACTCCCTCTATACGATCCCACCAAACATTTCCCCCCTACGAGGTGGCATCTGGGAGAACAATGATGTCAATCAGTCAGTGAGTCAGTGGTAATCGAGCTTTATATAATATAACTAGAGGTTGCGTTGTGCGCGAGCTGCTCGCAGCTCGCGTGTTTTTCTTTTAGTCGAAGAAGTAATTAAAGAGGATATAGAGCTGTCAAAAGCCATCAAAGAGGATATCCATGTGTAAGAAGCAGTCAAAGACGATATCGAAACGGAAGAAGCAATCAAATCAAAGAGGATTTCCAAGTGGACTCAGCAATCAAAGATGATATCGAAGTGGAAGAAGCAATCAAAGAAGATATTGAAGTGAAAGAAGCAATCAAATAGGATATCGAAGTATCAGAATCAAATAAAGAGGAAATTAAGGTTGAGTAAGCAATCAAAGAGGATACCGAGGTGGTAGAAGCATTCTAAGAGGATGACGAAGTGAAAAAAGCAATCAAAGACGATATCGAAGTGGAAGAAACAGTCAAAAACGATATCGAAGTGGAAGAAGCAATCAAATAGGATATCGAAGCAGCAGAAACAATCAAAGAGGAAATTAAAGTTGAGTAAGCAATCAAAGAGGATACCGAGGTGGTAAGAGCATTCTAAGAGGATGACGTAGTAAAAAAAGCAATCAAAGACGATATCGAAGTGGAAGAAAAAGTCAAAAACGATATCGAAGTGGAAGAAGCAATCAAAGAGGATATTGAAGTGAAAGAAGCAATCAAATAGGATATCGAAGTAGCAGAAACAATCAAAGAGGAAATTAAAGTTGAGTAAGCAATCAAAGAGGATACCGAGGTGGTAGAAGCATTCTAAGAGGATGACGAAGTGAAAAAAGCAATCAAAGACGATATCGAAGTGGAAGAAACAGTCAAAAACGATATCGAAGTGGAAGAAGCAATCAAAGAGGATATTGAAGTGGAAGAAGCAATCAAAGAGGATATTGAAGTGAAAGAAGCAATCAAATAGGATATCGAAGTAGCAGAAACAATTAATGAGGAAATTGAAATTGAGTAAAAGACGACGAGGACAAGGATAAAAATAAAAAACGGTTTCACCAAAAACTTATACTAATATTTTGTAAAAGTTGCCTCGAGCTATCTCTTACCGTTTAAAAGATACGAGCGATTTAAGTTTTGTATGAAAACCCATAATTCTGTGGAGTGGAAATTGAAGTAAAAGAAGCAATTAAAGAAGACATATAAGTAGAAAAAGACATTAAAACGGATATAAAAGTGGAAGAAGCAAAAATAGAGGATATCGAGGTGAAAGAAGCATTCAAGGAGGAAGACCAAGTGAGAGAAGCATTCAAAAAGGATGTCAAGAGCAATAATGGTAATAAAAAAACTATTCGACCAAAAATTTGTACCAATATTTTGTAAAAGTTTGCTAGGCGTAACTCTTCCCGTTTAGAAGATACGAGCGATTTAAGATTTGTATTAAAACCCATAATTTTGTAGAGTGGAAATTGTAGTAAAAGAAGCAATTGAAGAAAAGATACAAGTAGAAAAAGCAATTAAAAAGGATATCAAAGTGGAAGAAGCAAAAATAGAGGATATCGAGGTGAAAGAAGCATTTAAAGTGGAAGACGAAGTAAGAGAAGCATTCAAAACGGATGTCAAGGGCAATGATGGTATTAAAAAAACTATTCCACCAAAAATTAGTACCAATATTTTGTAAAAGTTTGCTAGGCGTAATTCTTCCCGTTTAGAAGATACGAGCGATTTAAGATTTGTATTAAAACCCATAATTTTGTAGAGTGGAAATTGTAGTAAAAGAAGCAATTGAAGAAAAGATACAAGTAGAAAAAGCAATTAAAAAGGATATCAAAGTGGAAGAAGCAAAAATAGAGGATATCGAGGTGAAAGAAGCATTTAAAGTGGAAGACGAAGTAAGAGAAGCATTCAAAACGGATGTCAAGGGCAATGATGGTATTAAAAAAACTATTCCACCAAAAATTAGTACCAATATTTTGTAAAAGTTTGCTAGGCGTAACTCTTCCCGTTTAGAAGATACGAGCGATTTAAGATTTGTATTAAAACCCATAATTTTGTAGAGTGGAAATTGTAGTAAAAGAAGCAATTGAAGAAAATATATAAGTAGAAAAAGCAATTAAAAAGGATATCAAAGTGGAAGAAGCAAAAATAGAGGATATCGAGGTGAAAGAAGCATTCAAAGCGGAAGACGAAGTAAGAGAAGCATTCAAAAAGGATCTCAAGGGCAATGATGATATTAAAAAAACTATTCCACCAAAAATTAGTACCAATATTTTGTAAAAGTTTGCTGGGGGTAACTCTTCCCGTTTAGAAGATACGAGCGATTTAAGATTTGTATTAAAACCCATAATTTTGTAGAGTCGATATTGAAGTAAGAGAAGTAATTGAAGAAAATAGAAAAAAACAATTCAAAAGTATATTGAAGTAAAAATGCCATCAAAGAGGATTTCGAAGTTATAGAAACAATTAAAGAGGATATCAATGTGAAAGAAACATTCGAAAACGAAAAGGAAGTGAGAGAAGAATTCAAAATGATGGCAAGGGCGATGATGACCGTAAAATAACGATTCCACCAAAAATTTGTGCTACAAAAAAAATTAATTTTCCAAAATGATCACAGTGGATGTTGCATATTAAAAAAAAATTGACGTTCCAAAATGATCATGTGGATGAGGCATAATTTAAAAAAAATGATGTTCCAAAATGATCACAGTGGATGATGCATAATAAAAAAAAAATTGACGTTCCAAAGTGATCATTGTGGATGAGGCGTAATTAAAAAAATGATGTACCAAAATGATCACAGTGGATGTTGCATAATACAAAAAAATAATAATAATTGACGTTCCAAAGTGATCATTGTGGATGAGGCATAATTAAAAAAAATGATGTTCCAAAATGATCACAGTGGATGATGCGTAATAAAAAAAAATATGTACCAAAATGATCACAGTGGATGTTGCATAATAAAAAAAAAAATAATTGACGTTCCAAAGTGATCATTGTGGATGAGGCATAATTAAAAAAAATGATGCACCAAAATGATCACAATGGATGTTGCATAATAAAAAAAAAATAATTGACGTTCCAAAGTGATCATTGTGGATGAGGCATAATTGAAAAAAATGATGTTCCAAAATGATCACAGTGGATGATGCATGATGAAAAAATAAAAAATAATTGACGTTCCAAAGTGATCATTGTGGATGAGGCATAATTAAAAAAAAAATGGTTGTTCGAAAATGATCACAGTGGATGTTGCATGATAAAAAAAAATAACGTTTCAAAATGATCATTGTGGATGAGGCATAATTAAAAAAACTGATGTTCCAAAATCATCACAGTGGATGTTGCATAATAAAAAAAAAATTGACGTTCCAAAAGTGATCATTGTGGATGAGGCATAATTAAAAAAAATTTGATTTTCCAAAATGATCACAAAGGATTTTGCATAATAAAAAAAATTGACGTTCCAAAATATCATTGTGGATGAGGCATAATTAAAAAAAAATGATTTTCCAAAATGATCACAAATGATTTTGCATAGTAAAAAAAAATTGACGTTCTAAAGTGATCATTGTGGATGAGGCATAATTAAAAAAAATGATGTACCAAAATATCACAGTGGATATTGCATAATAATAAAAAAAAATGACGTTCCAAAGTGAACATAGTGGATGAGGCATAATTGAAAAAAAATGATGTTCCAAAATGATCACAGTGGATGATGCATAATAAAAAAATAAAAAATAATTGACGTTCCAAAGTGATCCTTGTGGATGAGGCGTAATTAAAAAAATGATGTACCAAAATGATCATAGTGGATGTTGCATAGTAAAAAAAAATAATTGACGTTCCAAAGTGATCATTGTGGATGAGGCATAATTAAAAAAAATTATGTACCAAAATATCACAGTGGATGTTGCATAATAAAAAAAAAAATGACGTTCCAAAGTGATCATAGTGGATGAGGCGTAATTGAAAAAAAATGATGTTCCAAAATGATCACAGTGGATGATGCATAATAAAAAAATAAAAAATAATTGACGTTCCAAAGTGATCATTGTGGATGAGGCGTTATTAAAAAAATGATGTACCAAAATGATCATAGTGGATGTTGCATAATAAAAAAAAATAATAATAATTGACGTTCCAAAGTGATCATTTTGGATGAGGCATAATTAAAAAAAATGATGTACCAAAATATCACAGTGGATGTTGCATAATAAAAAAAAAATTGACGTTCCAAAGTGATCATTGTGGATGAGGCATAATTAAACAAAATGATGTACCAAAATATCACAGTGGATATTGCATAATAAAAATTAAAAAAATGACGTTCCAAAGTGATCATAGTGGATGAGGCATAATTGAAAAAAAAAATGATGTTCCAAAATGATCACAGTGGATGATGCATAATAAAAAAATAAAAAATAATTGACGTTCCAAAGTGATCATTGTGGATGAGGCGTAATTAAAAAAATGATGTACCGAAATGATCATAGTGGATGTTGCGTTATAAAAAAAAAAAAAAAATTGACGTTCCAAAGTGATCACTGTGGATGAGGCATAATTAAAAAAAATGATGTACCAAAATATCACAGTGGATGTTGCATAATAAAAAAATAAATAATAATAATTGACGTTCCAAAGTGATCATTGTGGATGAGGCATAATTAAAAAAAATGATGTACCAAAATATCACATTGGATGTTGCATAATAAAAAAAAAAAAATTGACGTTCCAAAGTGATCATTGTGGATGAGGCATAATTAAAAAAATGTGGATGTTCCAAAATAAACATGATGAACGTTGCATACTAAAAAAAAAAAAATTGGATGTTCCAAAATGATGATGATGACCTTTGCAAAAACTATGAAAGTGATCTCATGTCCTTCCACCACCATTATATAGAATCAAGCAAATTTACAGTAATTTTATAGTACACACAAGCCGTGGGCTCCCTACAAAAACAGTATGAAAATTACGGCAAACGAAATATACGGTTTACGGTATTCATACAGAAATATTTTGTATGGGACAATTTTTTTTTTGTATGAAAGACAATTTTTTTTTCATGGAACCGGATATAAAAAAATGTCCTCTGCAACATTAGTTTTTGCACCAACGCTGTAAGACCTATACTTTCCGAGATACGAGGTAGATGGGAGCGAATGGGGGACAAAAGGGGTACTTTAGGATTTATTCCCAACTCACCGGAACTCCCTCTATACGATCCCACCAAACATTTCCCCCCTACGAGGTGGCATCTGGGAGAACAATGATGTCAATCAGTCAGTGAGTCAGTGGTAATCGAGCTTTATATAATATAACTAGAGGTTGCGTTGTGCGCGAGCTGCTCGCAGCTCGCGTGTTTTTCTTTTAGTCGAAGAAGTAATTAAAGAGGATATCGAGCTGTTAAAAGCCATCAAAGAGGATATCCATGTGTAAGAAGCAGTCAAAGACGATATCGAAATGGAAGAAGCAATCAAATCAAAGAGGATTTCCAAGTGGAAGCAGCAATCAAAGATGATATCGAAGTGGAAGAAGCAATCAAAGAGGATATTGAAGTGAAAGAAGCAATCAAATAGGATATCGAAGTAGCAGAAACAATCAAAGAGGAAATTAAAGTTGAGGAAGAAATCAAAGAGGATACCAAGGTGGTAGAAGCATTCTAAGAGGATGACGAAGTAAAAAAAGCAATCAAAGACGATATCGAAGTGGAAGAAGCAATCCAATGGATATTGAAGATGAAGAAGGAATAAAAGAGGATATCGAAGCGGAACAAGCAATCGTAGAGGATATCAAAGTTAAAGAAGCAATCAAAGAGGATACCAATGTGGAAGAAGCAATCAAAGAGGATATCGAAGTGGAACAAGCAATCAAAGAGAAAAAAATTTGATGTTCCAAAATGATCATGATAATGGTTGTATAAAAAAAATTGAACGTTCCAAAATGATCATGATTGACGTTGCATAATATAAATGTATGTTGCAAAATGATAATGATCAAAAATTTGTACTAATATTTTGTCAAAGTTTGCTAGTGCTATCTCTTCCCGTTTAGAAGATACGAGCGATTAAAGTTTTGTAAGAAAAATCATAAATTTGTTGATTGGATATCGAAGTGGAAGAAACTATCAAAGAGAATGTTGAAGTGGAAGAAGCAATCAAATAGGATATCGAAGTGGCAGAAACAATCAAAGAGGAAATTGAAGTTGAGTAAGCAATCAAAGAGGATACCGAGGCGGTAGAAGCATTCAAAGAAGACGACGAAGTGAAAAAAGCAATCAAAGACGATATCGAAATGGAAGAAGCAGTCAAAGACGATATCGAAGAGGGAGAAACAATCAAAGAGGAAATTGAAGTTGAGTAAGCAATCAAAGAGGATACCGAGGTGGTAAAAGCATTCAAAGAAGATGACGAAGTGAAAAAAGCAATCAAAGACGATATCGAAATGGAAGAAGCAGTTAAAGACGATATCGAAGTGGGAGAAGCAATCAAAGAGGATATCGAAGTTAAAGAAGCGGTCAAAGATGATGTCGAAGTGGAAAAAACATTCAAAGAAGATGACGAAGTGAGAGAAGCATTCAAAAAGGATGTCAAGGATGACAATAAAAAAACATTTGCACCAAAAATTTATACCAATATTTTGTACAAGTTTGCTAGGGCTATCTCTTCCCGTTTAGAAGATACGAGCGATTGAAGTTTTGAATGAAAGACCACAATTTTGTAGAGAGCATAATGAAGTAACTGAAGCAATTAAAGAGGATATGAAAGTAGAAGAAGCATTTTAAAGGGATAACGAAGTGGAACATGCAAAAATAGAATATTTCGAGGCGGAAGAAACAATCAAAGAGGATATCGAAGTGGAAGAAGCAATCAAAGAGGATATCGGAGTGAAAATGCTATCAAAGACGATATCGAAGATGAAGACGCAATCAAAGAGAATAATGCAGTGCAAGAAGCAATCAAAAGGAAATCGAAGATGATATCGAAGTGGAAGGAGTAAACAAAGAGGATATCGAAGTAGCAAAAACAATCAAAGAGGAAATTGAAGTTGACTAAGGAATCAAAGAGGATACCGAGTTGGTAGAAGTATTCAAAGAGGATGACGAAGTGAAAAAAGCAATCAAAGACGATATCGAAGTGAAAGAAATAGTCAAAGACGATATCAAAATGGAACAAGCAATTAAAGCGGATATCGAAGTGGAAGAAGCAATCAAAGAGGATATCAAAGTGGAAGAAGCCATCACAGGATATCGAAGTAAAAATGCAATCAAAAACGATATCGAATATGAAGACGCAATCAAAGAAAATATTGCAGTGCAAGAAGCAATCAAACGGAAATCAAAGAGGAAGGAGCCCTTACACAGGATACCGAAGTGAAAATGCCATCAAAGAGGATATCAAAGATGAAGAAGCAATCCAATGGATATTGAAGATGAAGAAGGAATAAAAGAGGATATCGAAGTGGAACAAGCAATCGTAGAGGATATCAAAGTTAAAGAAGCAATCAAATAGGATATCAATGTGGAAGAAGCAATCGAAGAGTATATCGAAGTGGAACAAGCAAAGAGAAAAAAATTGGATGTTCCAAAATGATCATGATAATAGTTGTATAAAAAAAATTGAACATTGCAAAAAAGATCATGATGAACGTTGCATAAAAAAAATCTGGACGTTCCAAAATGATCAGGATTGACGTTGCATAATATAAATGTATGTTGTAAAATGATAATGATCAAAAATTTGTACTAATATTTTGTCAAAGTTTGCTAGTGCTATCTCTTCCCGTTTAGAAGATACGAGCGATTAAAGTTTTGTAAGAAAAATCATAAATTTGTTGATTGGATATCGAAGTGGAAGAAACTATCAAAGAGAATGTTGAAGTGGAAGAAGCAATCAAATAGGATATCGAAGTGTCATAAACAATCAAAGAGGAAATTGAAGTTGAGTAAGCAATCAAAGAGGATACCAAGGTGGTAGAAGCATTCAAAGAAGATGACGAAGTGAAAAAGCAATCAAAGACGATATCGAAATGGAAGAAGCAGTCAAAGACGATATCGAAGTGGGAGAAGCAATCAAAGAGGATGACGAAGTGAGAGAAGCATTCAAAAAGGATGTCAAGGATGACAATAAAAAAACAGTTCCACCAAAAATTTATACCAATATTTTGTACAAGTTTGCTAGGGCTATCTCTTCCCGTTTAGAAGATATGAGCGATTGAAGTTTTGTATGAAACACCACAATTTTGTAGAGCGCATAATGAAGTAACTGAAGCAATTAAAGAGGATATGAATTAGAAGAAGCATTTTAAAAGGATAACGAAGTGGAACATGCAAAAATAGAAGATGTGGAGGCGGAAGAAACAATAAAAGAGGATGACGAAGTGTAACAAGCAATCAAAGAGAATATTCGAATAGTGGATGTCGCATAATAAAAAAAAATTGACGTTCCAAAATGATCATTGTGGATGAGGCATAATTTAAAAAAAATGATTTTCCAAAATGATCACAAAGGATTTTGCATTATAAAAAAAAATGACGTTCCAAAAGTGATCATTGTGTATGAGGCATAATTTAAAACAAAATGATGTTCCAAAATGATCACAAAGGATTTTGCATAGTAAAAAAAAAATTGACGTTCCGAAAGTGATCATTGTGGATGAGGCATAATTAAAAAAAATTGATTTTCCAAAATGATCACAAAGGATTTTGCATAATAAAAAAAAATTGACGTTCCAAAATGATCATTGTGGATGAGGCATAATTAAAAAAAAATTGATTTTCCAAAATGATCACAAAGGATTTTGCATAATAAAAAAAAATTGACGTTCCAAAAGTGATCATTGTGGATGAGGCATAATTAAAAAAAATTGATGTTCCAAAATGATCACAGTGGATTTTGCATAATAAAAAAAAAAAAAAATTGACGTTCCAAAATGATCATTGTGGATGAGGCATAATTTAAAAAAAATTGATTTTCCAAAATGATCACAAAATATTTTGCATAATAAAAAATAAAAAATTGACGTTCCGAAAGTGATCATAGTGGATGAGGCATAATTGAAAAAAAATGATGTTCCAAAATGATCACAGTGGCTGTTGCATAATAAAAAAAAATAATTGACGTTCCAAAGTGATCATTGTGGATGAGGCATAATTAAAAAAATGTGGATGTTCCAAAATAAACATGATGAACGTTGCATACTAAAAAAAAAAAAAAAAATTGGATGTTCCAAAATGATGATGATGACCTTTGCAAAAACTATGAAAGTTGTCTCATGCCCCTCCACCACCATTATATAGAATCAAGCAAATTTACAGTAATTTTATAGTACACACAAGCCGTGGGCTCCCTACAAAAACAGTATGAAAATTACGGCAAACGAAATATACGGTTTACGGTATTAATACAGAAATATTTTGTATGGGACAATTTTTTTTTTGTATGAAAGACAATTTTTTTTTCATGGAACCGGATATAAAAAAATGTCCTCTGCAACATTAGTTTTTGCACCAACGCTCTAAGACCTATACTTTCCGAGATACGAGGTCGATGGGAGCGAATGGGGGACAAAAGGGGTACTTTAGGATTTATTCCCAACTCATCGGAACTCCCTCTATACGATCCCACCAAACATTTTCACCCTACGAGGTGGCATCTGGGAGAACAAACATGTCAATGAGTCAGTCAGTCAGTGAGTGGTAATCGAGCTTTATATAATATAATAATTAGTATCCATATCCATACTAATATTATAAATGCGAAAGTTTGTTTGTTACCTTTTCAAGACTAAACGGCTGAACGGATCGTAATGAAATTTGGCAAGGAGATAGATTATATCCTGGAGAAGGACATGGCTATCTTTTATAAACATGCAGAGATGATGAGAGCACGTACACGCACCTGCTTGCTGCGGTTGGTGGCGTTGTTGGAGCGACCCTGGCGCAGCACGTCCCGATGCCGTGCTATGAGCTCCAGCACGGTGCGCTTCTCCAGCTCAGTGAAGTTCTTGGAGCGCTCTTTGTGGCCGCGGCGCGCGCGGATGCCTGATGCGCCGCTTCGTGTTGACATATCAGTCTGAAAACAATAAAAAGTAGTAGAAAGCAGTGTGCAGCCGAAACGTGGAGACTTACGGTGGAACTAGTCCACAATTTGAAAGTCGCTGAGCGAGCTATGGAAAGGGCTATGCTCAGAATGTATCTGAAGGATAGAATCCGAAACGAGGTTATCCGACAGAGAACCAAGGTGATCGACATAGCTCAGAGGGTCCGCAAGCTGAAGTGGCAGTGGGCCGGTCATATCTACCGCAGAACCGATAACCGTTGGGGTAAACGTGTTCTGGAGTAGACTCCACTAGGCTAGATGAATTGAGGATTTGCACATTGTGGCTGGCAAGGATTGGATGAGAAGAGCTGAGGATCGGGCTCAATGGCGCACCCTGGGAGAGACCTACGTCCAGCAGTGGAATAGGTTAATGATGATGAGAGTTCCTTTTGAAGGGGCTCGCACGGGGTAGTACAACCACCATACCTATTTCTGCCTCCAAGCAGCATTGCAGTGTTTCAGTATGAAGGGTATGGTTGCCGGTGAAATTATAGGTACATGATGTTTCTAGCTTAGGTGTAACGTTTTTAGGTTTTATGGGAAAGATCTACCTAACGTGCTGTATTGCGGTGTTTTGTGCATCGCCCCCTTCTAACCTGTCTCCACTCGTCCTAACTCTTTGAAATAACGGAGAATAACTTGGGGTAGACGATAAGTTTTCCAGGATCGCCAAGGGTAACGTGCGCGCATTTTATTTCCAACTAGCTGCCGCCTGCGGCTTCGCACACGTGGTTTCTCATCAAAAACATCCTTCTGCGTAGTCGGGTAAAAAGTATCCTATAGATGAAATGAAATTTATTTGATAGAAACATGGTATATAAGTTAATACAGCTATATAAGTACGTTTTTTTAATTGATGATAATCAAGCGCTTGATCACTACCTCACCTGGTGGTAAGTGATAGTGTGATCGAAGATGGAGCATGCTTGCCTAGAAAGAACATATTCATTCTGGACTTGAAGATTCCAAGATTATACTGGTTCAGAAAAACATACGCCGGAAGTGAGTTCGACTCCTTACTTGTACTAACAAGAAAAGTTGAAGCAAATCGTTTGGTACGGCAAGGTGGTTGCCGACCAGGTATGGGTGGTACTTCTCGATACGTCTGATTGTCCGGTGGTAGTAGGGGGAAGGAGGGATAAGGTCAAGAAAATCTTGAGCACATTTACCAAAATGAGGTTTCACGAACTTCACCGATTAAAGGCGATTAATTAACCGATTAGATGTCCTAATCCCGGTCATATCCCGGTCTGTCTTTATACCAAATTTCACAGAAATCCGTCCAGCCGTTTAGTCATCAAAACATAACAAACAGAGGGACAGAGTTACTTAGTTAATTAGTATGGATCAGCGCAAGTATAGCGATCTTTAAATAAATGCTTACATAACATGTTTACATAGAGGTTTACATAGCAGTGTAACATGAATTGGGTCTAGAAACCAGTTGTCTTAATAGCCTGCCAGTTATTTAGCGTATGTAGTTAGTGACCGGTTAAATCTATGCATATGTAGGCAAACGGTCATTTTACTGTGCATTCAATAAACTCGGACCAACCCTGGTAACTCGGCTGGGCAACGTTCGCGAAACTTCTTAACGTCTTCTCGTCCAAAATACCTCAGTGTCTGAAGACAAAAGTGTTTGATCAGTGTGTTACCAGTGTTGACATATAGCACAGAAATGTGGTCTTTCACTATAGGCTTTATAAGAAGACTCAAGGTCGCTCAGCGTGCTATGGGGAGGACCATGCTTGGTGTTTCCCTACGAGATTCAATCTAAATTGAGGAGATCCGTAGACGAACCAAAGTTACAGGCATAGGCAAGATTAGCAAGCTAGTGGCAGTGGGCAGAGCACATAGCTCGATGAACTGACGGCCGTTGGGCCAGAAAGGTTCTAGAGTGGAGACCACGCACTAGAAAACACAGCGTAGAACGGCTCCCCACTATATGAAAGGACTACCTGGTAAAGATTGCTAGGAGTAGTAGGGTGCAAGCTGCACAAGTTCGAAGGCTCTGGAAATTTATGGGGGAGGCCTGTGTTCAGCAGTGGACTATGCTGATATGATGAACCCTGGTAAGGAACCTGCGTTGTCGCCTCCCTGTAGCGTCGAAACGCAATTCCTGCCACAAATCAGGAGCGAGGAATATATCCTTATGTTTTGCAGGTGCCCGGAGTACGTCAAAAGCATCTTCGAAGGTGGCTCGATATTACGACTCTGGAAACGCTCATTCACATACTTCAGGGCATCATCCCCAGCAGTGCCGGATTAAGCAAGCGCGGGGCCCGTAGCATATTCTATCGATGGGCCTTTGATCTGCTATGTGTTATTACCTTATTAAGTAGAAAGTGATAAAAAACAAGACTCAACCGCCGATTATCGGGCCAATTCAAATTCTATACATTTATACGCGACTTTTAGTAGAACTTGTGCATTTAGTGTACATATTCAATTCTGTATTTTATTTTCTCCAACGAAATGATCGGTTACCGATTGTTTGATGTGGATTGTCTTAGTCGGAAAGGGTGTTACGTTTCACGTTTTGGTGACTTTAAGTAAATTCAATATACCACGTCTTAATAATTTTTACTCAAAAATTACGCTTAGGCGGAGATGAGCGAGTTTGGATACGCAAAGCCCCTTTTGCGCGGGGCCCGTAGCAATTGCTACTCTTGCTACGTGGTTAATCCGGCACTGAACCCCAGACGTGTTTGGGTCCAATCGCTGTAGACCGATGTGACTGAGTCCACAGCTATGCAATGCCATGAAGGACAAGTCTTAGTCTTAGTCCTACCTGTCAGATTAGTCGGTATTTACCCCTAGAATTACAAATGCCCTACTTTTTATCAAGGGCACGCGAGCAAACCCGTGTGCGGAAGCTAGTTAAAAGATAATTAAGTAGTTTTAAATACTAAATAGTGGTATAGGTAAATCCTAATGGATATTGTTATTTGAAAAGCAAAACTGGATTGGTAATTCTATAGACTTCACTTTTGACATTTAAGTCTGAACTTATCTAGCATTTAGAATTTTAGATTAAACTCGTTCAAAAGATCATTTTTGGAAACCTTTTATGTGGAATCGTTCGGTATTTTATTGCTATATTCAAAACATTTTACATTTTTTTTGTAGGATGATATGAGGTCACAATTATTTAACCCACCTGTAGGCCTAGCACAGTAATTTTACAGAAGGGTTTTGACTTTTAGGTTGAGTCATTTTTCGGAAGAAAGAAGACACTTGTCGACCGTCACGAGCACGGCGATTGCGAGAGTGAACGGGAAGAAACGTTGTAGACGCTTCCTCGACAGTAGTCTACAACGCCGAGCACGATAGCCATAATTTTCTCTATCTTTGACATTTAAGGATAGACAACTTTCTTCTGAAATTGTCTAGATATTGCGATGCCTAGACAACGCTGTCTTCTCAAGTTGTCTCTTTCGCACTCTTCTCAATCATGCGCTTGCCAACCATTTTTGGTTAGATATTTAATTAATTATATAGGTATACAATGATAAAGACAGAGTATCTTTCTCTTGTCTAGGAAGATACCTTATTGAGTCTGCTCGGGGCAAAGATAATTTCGGAAGAATCGACAGAGAATAGAATAGAATAAAGCTTTATTGTACATCACACTAAAATTTAAAAACAAATAACAATACACGCAGAAATACAAGTTGCGGTCAGAGCCTTGTTGTCTCTTCGGAGAGTAGACAAGGAAATCGCTGTGCTAGCCTTGCTGATGTTAAGTTACCTCCACAAAATAGATGGACAAAAGTTAAGTTTAATAGTCGGTGGGAGCTTCGGACAAATAGATTCGAGATCCCCGTAAGCGTGCGTCTATGTGTGCGTGGGATTGTTTAGCTCGTTGTCCTAAGTTTCTGTACGTCTGTAGCAATATATTTTGTGATAACCGCTTAGCGGCAGAAATAGTACGGTGTTAGGTAATACTACTAATATACTACTTTGTGGTTCTGGCTTTTATTAATGACATTTAGATAAGTGGTGGTGCTACCACTCTAGATTTAACTTAACATAATTATAAGTAGACCTAAACGACCAAAATACTTAATTAATGTTAATTAAGCAATTTATTATTCCCAATACCATTTTTGCAATTTACAAAACTTCGAAATTCGTAGTTAAGTGTAATGATACTAGTTTATATCTAGAGTTGCAATGATTATACAATTTAACCGAACATTCGGTAACTTTACGGCAATTTTTCGACTTTTGTAACCGTGCCAAAACACTTAATGGTCAGTTGATCGAAATTAATTGCGGAACAATATACGGAAACAAATAAATTGTTAATTATTCGTAAATATTCATCTGTACAATATTAAATTAACTTTTATATGAATTTATTTATTTATTTTATGTTTTTAGGGGCTATCCATCGTGGGATGAAGGCCTCCTCCAACTCCAGTGGGTC
This sequence comes from Philereme transversata, assembly GCA_963924445.1. NCBI lineage: Eukaryota > Metazoa > Arthropoda > Insecta > Lepidoptera > Geometridae > Philereme > Philereme transversata. The sequence goes on from OZ004346.1 coordinate 26,838,127, forward strand.
CCAGCTACTGAAACAATGTATATTTGTCGTTCTCGTTAAATTCAGTCCATCCAAAGGTTGTCTTGAAGAGAACGCTTTTAGCGATAAGACCACCACTCGTATTTCCACGTGTCTTGTTATTTGATTTTTTTTTTATTTAAGAGTCACTAATATTTGACGACCTTGGTGGCGCACTGGGCGAATAGTCGGCTGAGACGCAGAAGGTGCCGGGTTCGATTCCCGCCGCAGAACAAATGTTTGCATGATCTATAGATATTTGTTCCGGGTCTGGATGTTTTTCTATATATGTAAATTTATATTGTTCTATTTATAATATGTATGTATTTACAAAAAAAAAGTATATAAGTATTCTATCAGTTATCTGGTTCCCATAGTACAAGCTAGGCTTAGTTTGGGACTAGAAAGAGCTGTGTGAAATGTCCAGCAATATTTATTTATATTTATTATAAATACGAAAGTTTAGATGTTGGTTTGTTACTCATAGTATAAGCTCTGCTTTATTTGGGGCTAGAGAGCGCTGTGTGAAATGTTCAGCCATATTTATTTATTATTTATTTAATCACGTCGTAACGGCTGAACAGATTTCGATGAAATTTGGCAAGATAGATTATGGCCTGGTTTGAAACATAGGCTACTTTTTATTGACAAACCACGCGTGCGAAACCGCGGGCTGAAGCTAGTGTATAATAAAGCGTTATTTATCTATCTGTCCTTCGTAAGAGTTAATATATTTTTACTAATAATAAATTCTTTATTGCAGTCACAATGATGCATACTTAACAGACACAAAAAGTTCAGTAACGACTCTTGGAATGGGGTTTAGAGAAATGGGAAATTTGGTACAGATTCGGCCAACTATCAACATTTTGACCGAATTCTAGAACAACCAGCCAATTGATTGCAACTCTAGCTTTTTTTTTTCTAAATAAGCTCAAATGTAAATTTTATAACTCAACTTCGGCCGAACCTGTTATTTTAACATTTAAGGCTGTACTGTGTAAACTCACTTTCAAATTGATTTTGCTATTTATTAACTGGTTGACACTTACATATTTGTCTACGAATTAAACCTACTTTATTTACCTACTCGTATCTAATTTATACGTGAAGAGAAAATTTTGTACCCGTTTTTAAGCTTACTGTGAACTAAGGAGTATGAGATTTGGTATGAGAAGAAGGGGCGAAAGACATACCCCCTCGAATTGCGAAAAAAAGTATGACATAACAGACACAGGTGGTAAAAAAATTGGCGGCATAAGAAAAATTAAAACGGATTTTCAGAATATAATACTGCATCTATCAATATTCCGGGAACTGCGTCTGTAGTAAAAGTGCGCTACCAGTCCGAAAGGGCGTGGGTTCGTATCCCACCGCTGTCACCATGTAGTGAAACGTCAATGGCTGCGTATAGACTGGCTGACTGACAATGACTGTCTACCCACATTAATTATATAGTTTACGAATATACTTTGTCGAAGTAAAACAAAAATAAACAATTCATTGATAAACATCAATATCATTTTGCAGGACGTCCACTGCTGAACATAGGCCTCTCACATAGATTCCCAGAGCGACCGGTCACATGCAGCCTGCACCCAACGGCTCCCAGCAACCTTTATCAGGTATATTTAAATACTTGAGTATAAATCATAACATCTCATCCTCGATAGGCGTCTTTCCTTTAGGTTGCACATCACTAAGAGGTGCAACCAAGCAAAGTTCACCCTAGGACGATTGTCCTCACTTCTAGGCGCGAAAAGTAAAATGTCCCTTAAAAATAAGGTGACCCTTTACAAAGCGTGCATTCGCCCCATTATGACATACTCATCTGTAGTATTTGCCCACTCTCCTAAAGTTGGTGCCATTCAGGTTATTCAAAATCGCTTCTTGCGAAAAGCCTCAGGCTCGCCCTGGTACTTTCGCAATAACGACCTACATCGCGATATGAAATTAGAATCAATAGCCAGGTTCACGAAGCTCGCTTCCAAGCGGTTCTATGAACTTGCCTCTAATCATCCGAACCCTTTGGTACACACCATTCCGGTCTACCCGTTGGATCCGCCCGCCAACAAAATCCTCCGTCGTCCGAGACACGTTCTCGGAGACCCGGATGACGAAATCACCTCCGCTAATGCGGAAGGTGAATCATCTACATCAGACAGTGCAAACACTTCACAGAAACACCGACCTCGCCGGCGAGGTCGACGAGTCCCTTCAGTCACCGCCTATACGAGGTACAGACATGTACCCGGGCGTTTCTCTCCTATCCCCACCCCGGCAACAGCCCAAGCCGAGGTTCGTACCTAAGTGGTGCCCTTGCGCTAGTTGCCTAAAAAAAACTTACTGGGCTGAGCGCCATCTGCGCTCGCCAAAAGTTCGGTTAAGAAAAAATTATAACATCTGACTACCTCCGTGGTGCAGTGGGCGAATAGCCGGCTGAGACGCAGGAGGTAGCGGGTTCGATTCCCGCCGCGGATCAAATGTTTGCATGATCTACAGATATTTGCTCCGGGTCTGGTTGTTTCTCTATATATTATGAGTAAGAATTTACAAAAAAAAATATATAAGTATTCTATCAGTTATCTGGTTCCCATAGTACAAGTTCTGCTTAGTTTGGGGCTAGATAGCGCTGTGTGAAATGTCCAGCACTATTTATTTATTTAATAAATAGCTGAGCCCTGGCTTCAGACAGATTTTTATCAGTTAAAATATAGTTAAAATACACTAATGTATTTGATGTACTTAATGTATATGTGGCGCGATGATTGGACGCCTTTTATTGGGACTGGCGGGATTTGGTACAAGATCGAGATAAGTGGAGAGATGAGGGGGAGGCCTTTGCCCAGCAGTGGGACAGCATAGGCCAGATAAAAACATTACCCTCCTTCTGCGCAATCTCAGTCATAATTGATCGAGCGAAGCGAGATCTCTAAATCAACTTGGGCAAATCGGCGTTGTATGTATGAATGTATGTATATAAGTAAGTATGTATGTTTGCATGTCCGAGGATAACTTTCGAATCGTTTATCCGATCATCGTGAAATTTAGTATATAGGTAGGTAGTGATGGCCCAATTTTGGTGTGACTAAATGAACTAAAAATGTTGGGGGTGTTGTTGAGATATTGGGGTTCAAGAGGGGTAAAAAATAACCAAAATGAGACTATCCGGTCAAGTGGCACGTCTTATAAAAGGTCTTTGTAAGTACATTTCGACTCCGTTTTTATTTTTAGTTTAAATCTTGTAGTTTTTAAGTTATTAGCCATACTAAAAACTGAACTTTGACAAAATTCATAGGGTACACACACCAGTGACCCTACATTGCTGAAATTTGGTATGCGTGTAGTTTTATTGACAAAAATATAGGCAAAAGTCTGAAATCCAGAATAACTGCAATTTGTAGCCCAAAAAATTTAACCAATTAACATGAACTCCCGTTACCTGTAATTTGAACGAAACTGTAAGTCAAGTTAAGTGGTTATGAATTTCGTGGCACTATTTTGATTGTCGAAGATTACGAATAATATTTTTTTGTTTTTATTGGAGACTCGCGAGATCTCAGTTCGGGCAATTTGTAGCCCAAAAAATTTAACCAAATAACATGAACTCCCGTTACCTGTAATTTGAACGAAACTGTAGGTCAAGTTAAGTGGTTATGAATTTCGTGGCACTATTTTGATTGTCGAAGATTACGAATAATATTTTTTTGTTTTTATTGGAGACTCGCGAGATCTCAGTTCGGGCCAAACCACTAGTCTATTTATATACCAAAATTCATCGATATCAGTACAGCCGTTTAGTCTTGAAAAGGTAACATACAGAGAGACAGTTACTTTCAAATTTATAATATCTGAACGGCCGGCTGAGACGCAGGAGTTTGCGGGTTCGATTCCCACCGCGGGACAAATGTTTGCATGGTCTACAGATATTTGTTTTGGGTTTGGGATTAGATAGCGCTGTGTCAAATATCCAGCATTATTTATTTACTTAAAATATTAGTATGGATATGGACTAACTGACCCGCCCGCGGCTTCGCACGCGGGGTTTGTTGATAAAAACATTACCCTCCTGCGCAGTCGGGCAAAAAGTAGCCTATTTAACAATATTTGGTGCATAATATTCACGACCGATAGTAATAAAATAAAATGTTGAATGTATTAACATAATCTTTAACCAGTCTAGTTTTCACATTTTTTTTTTAATTTTAACCGACTTAAAAGGAGGTTTACAATTCGGTTGTAATTTTTTTTTGTTTGTTAGCTTTATCAACTGATTTGGAAACTCTTTTACTTTTAGATAGGTCCCATAGAAATCGGCGTTGCATGTATTTATGTATATTTATTTGTCCGAGGATAACTTTGAAGCGTTGATCTGGAGGCCGATTCACGTAATACAATTTTAAAAACATAATGAAAGTTCACTCAAATGAGATTGGATTATTAATTGAATATATTTTGGTATTCTGCTCCATTAATATTATAATACTAGCTGGCCCGCCCGCGGTTCGCACGCTTGAAATTTCCCGTCCCCGTGGAAACTTCGGGATAAAAACTATATAAAACACTCTTGTCAAAGTGACGTGACACTTTATGTAAATGACTTCACGTCAATGAACGACGGTTAAATTGTATGGGTATTGTTCATGAAAAATACCAAAATCACGATCACGAAAATGGGGGGGGGGGGGGGGGGGTAAGAGGGTGAAAAATACTTTACGACCATTCTGATACATACCTACCAAATATACAAAAAAAATCGTTTAAATCGGTCGACCCGTTTCGTTACGGAGGAGTGCGACCACTAAAACCGTGACACGAGATTTATCTTTACAATTTTTAGAGATTGTTTTAGATTAGAAAGATTGCTTGATATAAATAAAGTGTATAATCGCATGTCAGTCAACTCATACCATTGTATTGTCAGTTACGTGAATACCGTTTAGGACATTTAACATAACGAGACTAGATCGATACTCGAATTCACTAAAACCGTGACACGAGATTTATCTTTACAATTTTTAGAGATTGTTTTAGATTAGAAAGATTGCTTGATATAAATAAAGTGTATAATCGCATGTCAGTCAACTCATACCATTGTATTGTCAGTTACGTGAATACCGTTTAGGACATTTAACATAACGAGACTAGATCGATACTCGAATTTTACTATTTTAAGTGACGGGAATCTTCGTGAAATTTGGTAAATAGGTAGTGGTAGTGATGGCACAATCCTGGCGTGACTAAATGAGCTAAAAATGTGTGTGTGGGGGGGGGGGGCTTGAATATTGGAGTATAAGAGGGGCAAAAAAAACAAAGTGAGACAATCAGGCACATAATCGAAATAAGTGCAGAGAAGGGGCAGGCCTTTGTCCAGCAGTGGGACAGCATAGGCTAGATATTAAAAAATGTGGCACTCCAGGAGTGCCGACTGACGTGAAAACTTGAACTATTACGAGAAATGCCCAACGCGCCTAAAGAAGTTTTCACTACTTATATACAGAGGTGTCGGTAGCGGTAACAGTGTCGCGAGTTCAATGGTTTTTTCCCATCTCAAAAAATGCTCAACGCGCCTAAAGAAGTTTTTACTTCAAAAAAAAGGTAGATGTAGTTCGTTTTCATTGATAGTTCCATTGAATATTATTAACTCCAATAGACGAGCAGTTAACTCTAGCGCCTCCAATGATTGGAGATCGCGGGTTCAATTCGTGGGTCAAGTGACTGCGTTGGCGTAACGTTAGAATTCGCGTTTGTGAAGTCTTCACCATACTGGTTCATTTTACATTACAAATTTTTTTTTTGATGTAAAACTTCTTTACACACGCTTGACTTGGGGAGTAAGCTGGTGAATGCGTGACGAGAGCGCTACGAAAAGTGTGATCGGGCGAGGCGAACGGAAGTTGAGAGGGAGATAGTTTTACTTCAGTCGTGTGGTCTAAAGCACACTCGTTTTTTTTTATACGTGGCGATTTAGTCTAGTATTATATTGTTTCAATTCAATTCATTTTATTCGCTAGGTATATAGATCTCATAAAATAATAATTTTATATGATAATTACATTATAGAGTTATCTTATTAGCGCGGCGGCGGGATTTTTTTTTTGCATCATTACCATCATTATAATTCCCGTATTTATAATGACGAAATTAAATGATTAAACTAACAAATAAAAAAAATACCCCTTCATACGGCCATTTCTAACAGACAAGTAAATTTTTATATACCTTAAAAATCTGTAAAATTTATTTAAAAAGTAAGAAATAAATAACCATTTTTCAGATGAGAAATTTTCACAAAAAATTTTCATAATTTTTTTTTTAATACTATGGAGATGGAACAGGCCTATGGCCCACCTGATGTTAAGTGGTAACCATCGCCTATAACAAAGTTTGCCTCGTAGATCACGCTCCTTAGAAATGTGCCCTACGATGCACTTCCCTGCATCCATCAACTTGAGGCATATAGGTGTAAAGCCTCATGTGCCTGTAATTTCACCGGCAACCATACCCTTCAAACCGAAACACAGCAATGCTGCTTGGCAGTAGAAATAGGTATGGTGGTGGCACTTCCCCAGGCGAGCCCTTTCACAAGAAACTCTACTACTCTAAAAAAAGTCCGCGCAAAGTTAGGTAATATTAGTTTAATAAAAAAGAACTTTTTTAAATCGTTTTACAATTAAAGAAGGTAGTCTTAGTTAATGTGTACGTGAAATACCTACAGAACCTAGATAAAAATACCAAATATTTTAACAGTTGATGTTCAGATAATTCCATAGATAGTGAAAAGATAAATGAATAGGTACTCAGCCAGTTAATGTAGTACCTCCTTCTGTATGTTTGTTATGTTTTCACAACTCAACCAATTTTGATGAAATTTGGTATAAAGATAGACCTGGGCATGGCTATTTATTATTGACACACCACGCGTGCGAAGAGGCATAGCGGTAATCGAACCTGGACCCTCTTGTATTTTAGTCGGCACACCCCACATTTATACAGATAAACAAAAACAGAAAAAACCATCACATTGCTTAATTTAAAAAAATACATATGTACATACCTACCTACCTACATCATACCGCAATACCTACAATATTTAAAACAAATAAAGTACCTATCTTTATTTAAAGAGCAAAATGAAAGTAGGTAATAGGTATGAAATAATTTACATACTAGAGTCACCTTCAAAAAATATTTAGTAGACTTACCTCATATTTATATGTAGAGTTTTTTTGAAAACCATTTTTCACCATTTCCAAGGTAATTATATTCCAATTAAACATTTAATAACAAAACAAAAGTAGGTGCTTAATTAATTGTGATATCAATTAATAATCTAAAATATTTACACTACATTACATGCTAAGTACACTTAGTTTTGTTTGTAAAGAAAATAAGCAATTGTAATGTTGAATTTTAGTTCAAAAAAGAACACTGATTTTAAAAATAGAACCAATTAAAAAAGAATAGAGCTCACCAATTGTTTTCTTTTTATCACAACACAACCGGCCAGTTACAAAAATAATTCAGATTAAAATAATAAAATTATTAAATGTGACTAGTTATTTTATCTGGTAGTTTAGAGACAATCAAGGGTTTAAATATTAATTTTGTAATAATGTTGATAACAAAACAATTACAGATAAAACCGATTAACAGTTAGGTGCTTTTATAATGCAGATCGGCAAAAACAACTGCGGGCGAAGCATTATAGAGTAGAAGTAATGTATGCGGCGACAAACTAATAGTAATAAAATTATACACGGCCGAGCGTCAAATTACGCGTCTCCCGCTTTTAGTTAAAAGGTTAACAGCCAATTGACTACAGTTTTTTTTAATCAGTTAAAAATACAGGCCACTGCGCTATTCAAATCGGCATATAATAAAACTTACCGATGCTAGCGAGCCGCATTCCACCTTCCTCGGAGTGCGTGGGTTCTTATTTTCATCTTGTTCACGTAATACCGCTTACGAATAACTAATATTTTGGTATCAAAATGCAAGGAGGTAAAAAATTCAGATGACCACTGCTGTTACATCGGAACTGTCAAAACTAAACTTCATTCAAGTGCTTGCCAAATGCCATAGACAAGGTTACGTTTATAAATAGACCGGTGGTTTTGCTACTCAACGCTAGATGGCGTAAGTAGTTTTTTTTTAATAGTTACTACATTATAGTTAGTTAATTGTTACCTAGTAAAATAACTTTACTAGTTTAATTTAATTGGAGATAACTAATGAATAGGAGAGGTAATGTTATATAATTTGTAAACGGTGCAATTACTAAAGATAGATACATTTTCTACGTTTAGGGCGACTTATCGTATTTAATTAGTGACTAATTAATATGATTTCAGGAATTGTCAAATCATAAAACGTCAAATTTAAACATATTTAGTCGCTAAATTCGTTTATGGATCGTTCTACGAGCCGGCTTTAATACATGTTAGCAATAAGACCCTTTTTTCAAACTGGAGAGCCGGCTTACTTATCTCCCGATCGGTTCAGATGCAGTACACGCAGTTACTAGGTTGATGTATGCTCATATTTTTTTAAATATTATTTAGCCTATCTCGTCCCACTGGTGCGCAAAAGCAAAAAAAAACAAAATATTTTTATTTATTTTATGCAACTTCAACATCATTCCAACCGTCTCTACTTTTCAACATCTCACACCATCCCATCCGGTCTAAAACCCGTAATCTAGAGCTGTCAATTTCGTCAAGCGTAGAATTTTTAGGGATTGCAATGAAAGAACTGTCAAAAATCTATGCTTGAGTTTTGATTTAGTTTTGCGTTCAGTTTTAGTATACGGGTCTAAAGTGAGAGTTAATTCTGCCAATAACCTCGAACTCTGTCGTCGCCTTCCGTCTCCAAGCGTCCATGGACCGTTTTTATTCCAGGAGGGGCTTACCAACTAGTGATCTCTTACTTTATGTAAGTCAAAGTCGATTATATGGTTAGTACCTACTACATTTATTTACATCTATATGTTAGTAATACAAATTTAGAAATAAATAAAGATCAATGAAAAGTAAATTATGTGAAATTTCAATCAAAACACAGTACAAATTACATTAAAAAATCAAAATAAATTAAATTAAAATAAAAGACGACCTCCGTGGTGCAGTGGGCGAATAGTCGGCTGAGATGCAGGAGGTAGCGGGTTCGATCCCCGCCGCGGAACAAATGTTTACATGATCTACAGATATTTGTTCCGTGTCTGGTTGTTTCTCTATATATTTTATGTATGTATGTATTTACAAAAAAAAATGTATATAAGTATTCTATCAGTTATCTGGTTCCTATAGTACAAGCTCTGCTTAGTTTGGGGCTAGATAGCGCTGTGTGAAATGTCCAGCACTATTTATTTATTTAATAAATAGCTGAGCCCTGGCTTCAGACAGATTTTTATCAGTTAAAATATAGTTAAAATACACTAATGTATTTGATGTACCTACATAATGTATATGTGGCGCGATGATTGGACGCCTTTTATAGGGACTGGCGGGATTTGGTACAAGATCGAGATAAGTGGAGAGTGCTATACAAGCTCTGCTTAGTTTGGGGCTAGATAGCGTTGTGTGAAATTTCCAGCAATATTATTATTATATTAAAAGAAATTAAACACATGTCAAAAAATAAGAATGATCTAAGAATTCATAAATTTATAGTAAGTATTTTTATTGTGCGAGTTCTAAAGAGTTACATCATATTTTTAAAACTATCTCAAATTGTCTCTTTGCACCGGGGACTGTGATCTTATGATTTTATAAAAAAAACTGGACAGGATTTGAACAAGGATTTTATTTTTCTGACAAGATTTTTCCTTCTAATTTGTTTTTTTGTTAGCAGAACTATTTTGTCCAAAATACTACCCTTGCACATTCCAAAACAGTGTACTTCCGGTCTTATCAAAAGGTCAAAAAAAATATTTTGGTTTTATCTATGGATTTGTCATCAAAGAATAATGCGAATGCGTGGATGCATCAGACATTTGATGTATCGATTAAAATACCTACCCTCATCTCACATCTTGCTCAGCCATTTTACAAACAACTCTACAAAATTCTTTGGCGTGGACATGATGAACCCCCTCGAAAATCTGACTCAGTACGCAGACCATTAAAGATAACCCACAAGGGAGTAGCTAGTGGCAAGTTAAAACAATACGTTTTATACATATCCACTTTTTGCATAGAAGCATTCATATTTTTTGTACTATTTATTGGAAGAAAATTATTTATTAATAAAATTCAACATAAAAAAAATATACATCCATTAAAATGACAAGGATCACTTTGAAACGTTAAAAATGTTATGTTGTGGGAACAGAAAACTTACATAAATACGAAGCGTTGCTTAGCTTCTAATTAACAGTTAATTTTTTGATATATTAATGTCCTATGGCTGATGATGATTCTGATTTTAGTGAAAATAATGTTTATTGCCTTACTAAGCCGCTGCATGCGCCGCACAAGATCGGTGGATGTGAAAATATAGGTAGGTAGGTATGGCAGAGGGCGTGCTATCAGCCATGGAGGTCCTTCTTTTTTGTTATTATTGTTACGAGCTGAGGGTTCGGGATAAAATAATGGGAATCGATCTCACCAAAATAACACTTTTATTCAACACTAAAACGATGAATACACGAACTTGGTCACACGTAATCACAACACACTAATTCACATCACTGTTGCACCACTTAAAGTCACCGAAATGTTCGCACGTATAGCTAAATCCAGACTCACTCGCGAGCAACTACTGTTCACGCGAGACCCTTCTCCACGTCAGTCCTCCAGGGCCTCGCTGAGACTCACTAACTGTCCGGCCATCTCTCCGGCCTATTTATATCGCGCACATTTCGATTGTTCGAGAACAATCTCGATCGTTCCAGGAAAGGGGTCGATGTTTCGACAGAACGACCAATCCCCATTGTGCGCAACCGCTGACAATAACAACAATAACACAGCAAGACAAAAGCGTTCAAGAAGTTTCGATTATTACTCATTGTTTAACAGCCTCGGCGTAACATTATTATCAGTGGGGAAACTGGCTTACAGTCCACCTGATAGTAAGCGGTCGTCACCGTTGGCTATATTGACACCGGCAACACCCAGGGTATTGTCGATGCGTTCCCTACCCTGTACAAACCTCTTTACATTTTTCTTGACGCGTACGAAGTCGTCCCTTAACGAGAAACCCTCAGTTGGTAGCTCATTCCATATGATGATAATGATAACGATGAGGACCACACTTTCAAAACTTAGTAAGTAGTTTAATTATTATGCACGCCTAATGATTTTGCATCGTCAGAATGACATTAAAATGGCCACCGTGTCGTGATTGTGTGTATATGCTAATTGAATAATTGGAACTGTCTGTCTGTCGGTGCGACAAAGTGCAGTTTTGCGTCGATGAAATAAATCAGTTCATTTGAATTTCACGTCGCGTTCTGTAGAAATGCCTGGGAATATTTTGTAGAGTTATTTAAATGCGGTTTGAATATATGTTTGAAATAGATACCTATAGGTGAAATACACATGGTCAATATGAAGCTATATTATTTTATACTAGCTGTTTCCCGCGACATACACGTTACACTACTAAATGTGTGGGTAACCTAGAAATAAAGCTAAACTCGATGTTGCAACTTGACTTGACACCCCTTTTTTATCCCATGGGACCTGAATTATGGGATAAAAAGTAGCCTATGTGTTAATCCAGGTTATAATCTACGTACATACTAAATTTCATCGAAATCGGTTAAGCCGTTATGACGTGATTGAGTAACAAACAAACAAATAAATAAACAAACATCCAAACTTTTGCATTTATAATATTAGTGTGAATTTTCTGCACCCGTCTACTTGCTCGCAGAGGACAGACTGCAGACTGCAGCACGTAGTGCGAGGTGAAACGCAGTGCGGAGCGGATCGCACTCACCCTGATAAAGGTTCACGAATTGAACCGAACCATTTTCGGTTGAAACACCGATAAAACGGTACGTGATAAATCCCGTATTTATAATAATACTGATTGTTTGCTAACATAGCGCCTCTAGCTTCGTCTCTTAATATCTCTTTATCTGCACAAGATAAGTATTTATTTGCATAATTTATTTAGTATTTGTTTTGTGTTATGTACCTTATTGTTACGCCGAGGCTGTTAAACAATGAGTAATAATCGAACCTTCTCGAACGCTTTTGTCTTGCTGTGTTATTGTTGCTATTGTTTGTGGTTTCGCAGAATGGGGAGTGGCCATTGTGTCGAGGGACCGACCCTTTCCTGGAAGGATCGACATCGTTCTCGAACAATCGAAATGTGTGCGATATAAATAGGCCGGAGAGATGGCCGGACAGTCAGTCTCGAGTCTGAGTCAGTCTCAGTCAGTGAGTGAGTCTCAGCGAGGCCCTGGAGGACTGACGTGGAGAAGGGTCTCGCGTGAACAGTAGTTGCTCGTGAGTCAGTCTGGATTAGCTATACGTGCGAACATTTCGGTGACTTTAAGTGGTGCAACAGTTGTGCGAATTAGTGTGTTGTGATTACGTGTGACCAAGCTCGTGTATTCATCGTTCTAGTGTTGAATAAAAGTGTTATTTTGGTTGGATCGATTCCCATTATTTTATCCCGAACCCTCAGCTCGTAACAATTTGGTGTCAGAAGTGGGATAAAATAATGCCGGTTCTACCAATGGATAACGTGGACGGTGTCAGGACGAGAGGTCAACGACAACAGGAAATGGATGAAAGGCGGTTTGGAGATTCTCCGGTTCAAGAAGCTCGGCAGAGTCGTCAGCCGAAGGAGATGGAATCAGCCGCCACCGAATCATTTGGAGCATCATCATCATCATCATCCGTGGGCCAAGCTTCTGTGACAGGCGATCTTGCTGCTATTATGGCAATGCTTTGTCGTCAAGAAGAACAGCGCCGTCAGGATAAAGAAGAGCAGCGTCGTCAACAGGAAGAGCAGGCTCAGTTGCAAGAGGAACAACGCCGTCAGCATTAAGAAGCGTCGTCAGCAGGAAAAGAAGGCTCGGTTGCAGAAGGAACAACGCCGTCAGCATTAAGAAGAGAAGCGTCGTCAGCAGGAAGAGCAGGCTCGGTTGCAGAAGGAACAGCGACGTGAACAGGTGGAGCAGACTCGGTTGCAAGAGGAACAGCGACGTCAGGATAAAGAAGAGCAGCGTCGTCAACAGGAAGATCAGCGACGTTGGCCATAAGAGCGTGCTCGACTGATGAGGGAATCGTTCGGTTCATCTGGAAAGGAATTCCAGGAAGTGAAGGAACAGATAGAAATCATGAGAGCCGTGTTTTGGAGGCTGGAATTGGGATCGCTGATGAGAAAGGGACTCTGGGTGTCCTGAAGTACTGGAGACGGCAATGTGGCTCCTCTAGTTGCTACATCTTCAGCGCGAGGTGCGCCTAAAATTGTTTGTGTTGATCGGCTGCCGCGATATGAGGCTAAGAATGCTCGGGACGAGCATGTTTTAGGAGGGGGCAGTGTTACGCCGAGGCTGTTAAACAATGAGTAATAATCGAACCTTCTCGAACGCTTTTGTCTTGCTGTGTTATTGTTGCTATTGTTTGTGGTTTCGCAGAATGGGGAGTGGCCATTGTGTCGAGGGACCGACCCTTTCCTGGAAGGATCGACATCGTTCTCGAACAATCGAAATGTGTGCGATATAAATAGGCCGGAGAGATGGCCGGACAGTCAGTCTCGAGTCTGAGTCAGTCTCAGTCAGTGAGTGAGTCTCAGCGAGGCCCTGGAGGACTGACGTGGAGAAGGGTCTCGCGTGAACAGTAGTTGCTCGTGAGTCAGTCTGGATTAGCTATACGTGCGAACATTTCGGTGACTTTAAGTGGTGCAACAGTTGTGCGAATTAGTGTGTTGTGATTACGTGTGACCAAGCTCGTGTATTCATCGTTCTAGTGTTGAATAAAAGTGTTATTTTGGTTGGATCGATTCCCATTATTTTATCCCGAACCCTCAGCTCGTAACATTATTATTGATTCTTCTTCTTCTTCCTGCCCTTTTCCCACATCACGCGGGGTCAGCACAACATGTATTCCTCCTCCACATCTATCAGCCGTCATCTCCGTAGTCACTTCCCTCCTACCCATATCATTCTTCACACAATCTATCCATCTCTTCTTCGGCCTTCCTCTACTTCTATATCTAACACTCTTTTAATCACATGATTTTCTTCCCTACGCATGACATGCCCATACCACCCTAAATTTTTGCTACATTTTTCTATCACTGGCGCTACTTTTAAACTTCCTATAATATACTCATTCCTTATCCTTACCAATATCTTATCCATTCTCGTTACGTCATACATCCAACTCAACATTTACATTTCCGCCGCGTTCTTTCATTCGTCCCTTTCGTGGCCCAACACTCAGAACCGTACCTTATTATTGATTGTCTGTGGAAATATTGGAAAGTTATGTCCGTAAAGATGGCAGTCGAGCTTCTTTCTTTTCTGACATATAATGTGTTTTAAACCCCTTAGGTACATTGTGTGAGAGTATCAGCCTAAGAACTACCATAACACACTAAGTTCTGCTATCTATGGTTAGAAGAATGTTTTCAGTTGAACACATAGAAAAACTAATACCTACCTACTTATTAGGTGTATGCAAGTATCTAAGTATTATGTAGGTAGGTATATACACTGAGATTATCAGAACCATAAAATTAATTCAATTAGGCATAGCTATAGGTACTTAGGTTAGCGGGTTTTCCAAAACAATGCTTTACCATATTCGATTATCAATAAAAATGTATCGCACGATCTTATTTTAAGCTGAATTTACTTTAATAGCCGTTCATTAAAGCTAAAAAGACCGAATCGTCCTATGACGCAATCCGAGATATCATTTGGAAGACAATGCCTGTCAACGTGACAGCAATGACAGCCAAATCAATTAACTGCATTGTGATGCAGTGCGCATGCGTGCGACTCTTTGTGCGGCCGCGGGACGCGCGGGGCATAATATTTCCCAACGGTTACAATTAAAAATAATGTATAATTTTAAAACGAACGAAACATTACAAACGAAAGTTTTTACTTAATGCAAGTGTTATGAAAATGAGACCGATATCATCTAATTTCAATAGTAAACTTATTTTTTTATTTACAATATTGTATACTTCTTAGTTCTCGTTATAATCTAACTAGTCAATCCAATCCTCGATCCTTGCGTTCATCTGACACACTCCAACTCAGGACACCTGCACTCCTCCTCCTACTTTGATAAGTCTTTTACAGTGCAGCCTGTCCGGTTATGGAACGCGCTGCCGGTGGCTATCAGATCTGCCAAGTCACTTGCCATTTTTAAACGTATGCTCAGAGAACACTATCTGAGTATTTGTCGCTAAATATATATGTATTTATTATTAATTATTTGTTTCTTAAATAAGTCTAAGTATGTATCTATAAATTATTATGAGTAGTTATTATTTAGATTCATGTAGTTTTCATTTATGTAAGTTTTATATTTTTTATTTTTATATAATTAGTATTAGTATGTATGTACATGTAGTATGTTAGGTAAGTACACCCCAGGTAATGTCTACACAGTCCATTCCATCCAAAAGTTGTCTGGTAGAGATCGCTAATTAGCGATAAGACCGCCAATTGTATCCATAGATTTACGTAGTTGTTTTTTTTTATATGTATTTGTTTCGTGGTGTGCAATAAAGTATTATCTAATCTAATCTAGTGGTTCGCCCCGAACTGAGATCTCGCGAATCTCCCAAAATAAATATTGTTCTTAGAGCGACTTGCACAACGATGCCTAAACATATTTAGTGGCTAAATATGATTTAAGGAGTTGTCAAATCATACAAATACTTCAAATTTAATCATGTTTAGTCGCTAAATACGTTTAGTGATCTTTGTGCATGCCGGCTTTGACTAATAAATTGGTGCCACGTTATGCATAACCAACCTACTTGACCTACAGTTTCATTCAAATTAGATGTAACGGGGGTTCTTGTTAATTGAATATATTTTTTGGGGTACAAATGATAGTTATTCTGGATTTCAGACTTTTGCCTATATTTGTCTCACTAAAGCTACACGAATACCAAATTTCAGCATTGTGGGGTCACTGGTGTGCCCTGTGAATTTTGTCAAAGTTTTGTTTTTATTATGGCTAATAACTCAAAAACTACAAGGATTAAACTAAAAATAAAAACGGCATTGTCATTTTTTTACCCCTCTTGAACTCCAATATCTCAACAACCCCCAATATTTTTAGCTCATTGAGTCACACCTAAATTGTGCCATCACTACCTACCTATATACCAAATTTCATGATAATCGGATAAAGGCTACGAAAGTTATCCTCGGACAAACAAACAAACATACATACAACGCCGATTAGCCCAAGTTGATTTGGAGATCTCACTTCGCTTGATCAAATATAGCCACCTAGTTCGATGTAATAAGTAATTGCTGTGTGTAAAGTGTTACATGGTATATGTTTGAAACTCCATTCGACAGAATTTTTTTGTAAAACCTATTGTAAACAATACGTATATTTTGAGCAATAAACGATTGACTATATCGATTTCGATGAAAATTATTATATTAGACCTCCATGGAGCTTGGTGCAGTGGGCGAATAGCCGTCTGAGACGACTGAGGCTTGATTCCCACCGCGAAACAAATGTTTGCATGATCTACAGATATTTGTTCCGGGTCTGGTTATTTCTCTATAAAATATATATTATTATAAGTATGTATTTATAATATAAAAAAGTCAGTATAAGGTTTGGTTTCCCATAACTAGTACAAGCTTTGCTTAGTTTGGGGCTAGATGGCGTTGTATAAATGTACAACATTATAAAAAGAAATATATAATTGGGACGTAGATAGGCTACTTTTACTACACTGCGCAGAAGGAGGGTGCCTAATGTTTTTATTGACAAACGACGCGTGCGAAGCCGCGGACAGGTCAGCTAGTTATTTTATAATAAATAAGTAGGTAGCCTTAACAGGTGCGGTAATAAAACCAATCATCAATGAATGTTTTATGCTTATCATACTAATAAACAGTTTACGACTTAAGCCCAGGTGTTTGATTCATTGAATTGTAAACATTTTTTTTATTTAAAGTATTTAAAATACCAACGCATAAAATAAAGTGACTTTACCTATTTTTTATAGTAGTCAAGCCTTTGATTATTATTTACTAGCTGTTGCCCGCGACTTCGTACGCGTTACACTCCTAAATGTGTAAGTAACCTAGAAATAAAGCTAAACTCGCTGTTGCAACTTGACTTGACAGCCCATTTTTATCCCAGGAACCTGATTTATGGGATAAAAGTAGCATATGTGTTAATCCAGGTTATAATCTACGTACATACCTACTAAGTTTTATTGTAATCGGTTCGGCCGTTACGACGTGATTGAGTAACAAACAAATAATTAACAAACAAACATCCAAACTTTCACATTTATAATATAAGTGTGATTACAGGCAGACAAGACTTTACATCTGTATGCCTCAAGTTGATGGACGCAGGGCAAGATCTACAAGGCAATGCTTTGTTATAGCTATAGGCGAAGCCTACCACATACTCGTAACATAAAGTGGGTCATTTGCTTGTTCCATCCCTATTTATTTATTAAGAATTTCCAATGAGTAACACAGATTGAAATTAAAATAAAATACAATAGACGCGCTCCCTGTGTTCACTCTGTGAATGCAACCACAGCTAACAAGCTAAATTTTTTATACTACATTATAAAAAAATGACGTCTTCTGATGGTATGTGTGTGATGTTGTCGTCAAAGTCAGAACATGCTTCCTAAAGAACGTTGTTCATTCTGAACTTGAAAACACCGAAATAAATGCACTGCGCGGGTAGCAAATTTCACTATTTACTCTAAGATTTATAATAAAATAATTTAGCGAATCGTTTATCAAATAAATAAATAAATATTTTATATTCGACTTGATCGTAGTGACTTCGACCAGTTGGGACGAAGAGTTTCAGTACGTCTAAATCAGGTGATAAAGGCCTAGAAAGACTCCAACACAGCATTTTGCTGCACCACAACATGGTAATATAGCGATGGTCTTCCATTGGAACCTGTGGGTAAGGCACGGTTGTCTACTAACATTTTTAGTATTAATAGGTTTTAATATAATATTAATCCATCGCGTTAATTGAAGTTTAATCGTAGTAAAACGTTTGTTTTGACTTATTTATAGGGACGTCAATACTACCTACGTATTGACGTCACTGTTAATTCATGGTTTAATTAAATTTAATATACATTCAAATAAAAAAAATAACAAAAAAAACTTGTCATAATATTTCTTTACAAAATAACTCGTACGCGTTGGCACAAGAGTATTTTGACTAAATTGTAATGATGAATCCGTCTGTGCAGTAATCTTTGATAGGGATAATACAAAAGACAAACCGGAAGTGTTTATTTTTTTTCAGTTAATCGCGTTCTGGGTTTTTGACGAAGGTTTTTGGACGAAATATGGACAAAATACGTCTGAAACTGATATAAATTTATTGAATATGAATTGAATTGAATAAAACAGTAGGTAATACCTACACACCAAAATAAAGATACCTTCACAAATGGCAGTCTTCTCCATAAAAGCAGTGTCTTCCAGACCACCTAAATTTATTACATACCTACCTACGGATGGCCAGAAAGGATAAAACGGGAGCGACTATTCGTCACATTACGTTTTGCAACATAATGAGGGCATTTTGCATTAAATTTAAAAAACCTGGTTCCAACTAGCGTAATAGATGGCGCTGTCTGGAGATAAGCCACTTAAAAAGATGGTTTGTATACCAAACTCTCAAAGTCCCGATCACGTAATATCAAAATTGGTCTAAAACAATCTGATTTCATCAGTAAGTTCCTCGAAAATAATGCTGACACGGCAATTGACTTTCCTTCGATAACCGCTTTGACAGAACAGCGTCATCTGTTAGCAGTAAAAAAATATGGTCGTAAAAAACCCCTCATTGTCAAAATCAGCATGCCACAAGTTTTTGTCATGTCTCGTTTGTCTTTTTGAAGACTTTATATTGACAGCTAATGACAGAGGGTTATTAAAATTGTTGAATCTAAGATGGCGCATCATTAGTCAGTGCACACACCGCATTCAAAGTGTTACAATATGCTTATAATGTCAGTAATTGATTATTTTGGATAGCCGTCAACATGCCTTCACGATTGCGGTAGAGTCAGCAAATAAGATTTGTATATATACTTAATTTTTTTATTCCACTTGATATTAAGCAGGGGAGCACAGCTGCCTCATACAGGTTTTTCAGTCGAGTTTCGGCAACTGAGCCTCAGTTGCCTAAACTAGACTAGACATTACATGTGCCACATCATCTTAATCTGATCCGAGACCAGCAAACCATTCATGGGTTACAGCACAAACTCAAAAATGTCCTTAATAGAACGGCAAAAAGAAAGCGAACCCCTCCAAAATAATATATCTTTTATATGACGTCCTATATTTGAAGCGCCACGAATGGGAATAGGATCTATCCATCATATACCCTTTTTTTTATCGTGATATCTTACCTTTTTTTTCGTCTTTATCAGGGTCGTTCGTAGTAGATAGGCAATCGAATGAGTTTATTACACTTGCACTTCCTTTCGGGAAAGCGCACGATTTGCCACCAGTTAGAATAGAATAGAATAGAATACTCTTTATTGCACACCAACAAAATTAAAAATACAATAAAAACACACAAAAATTAAGGTAAGTACAATGGGCGGTCTTATCGCTAAAAGCGATCTCTTCCAGACAACCTTTGGATGGACAGGACAAAACAAAATCAAAAAGACGGCGGTGTAAATACGAGTATATTCATAAACTTACATAAACGACCTATACTTACTAATAAACTAAATATATATACATACTTACAAATATAATGATATATACTTATATATAAACTACAATAAAGGAGATAAACATAACGATAAACTAGCAGTGCGTAGACAAAGAAAGGAAATGGTTTTATACCTTAGCTTTGAAGGTAGGAAGAGATTTAGATGATCTAATAGAGAAAGGTAAAGCGTTCCACAGCCGCACAGCTTGAACTGTAAAGGAGTCACCATAAAATTGAGAACTGTGGACAGGGATTTGGAGACTTAGAGCTTCAGATGAGCGTAGGTTTCGATCATGCGCCTGGTGCAAGAACACAAAACGCTCCTTTAGATAGGATGGTGAAGAAGGATTGAAAAGAATGTTAAAAAGAAGGGACAGAATATGTGCATTCCGGCGAAGACGGATAGGGAGCCACTTGAGTTTTGCGCGAAATTCTGAAACATGGTCATATTTGCGCAAGCCAAATACGAACCGAATACAAAGATTTTGAAGGCGCTCAAGTTTGCTCAATTGGACTTCAGAAAGGTCGAGATAGCTGACGTCGGCGTAATCTAAAATAGGGAAATACTATTTATGTATTTTTTTTCTAGTTTGTACTGTTTATTCTTTTATTGTTCTAATTATAAGGCACGCGGCGCAGTCGCACTGATAACTGTGGTGCCGGCACCCGTTAACTTGATGCAATTGATTGACTCATTATTCTAACTATACTGCCATCCTCCTCCTACTCCTTGTTCACAATATTTTTGTGTTTTAAAGTAAAACTTGTAAGTTTTGGCACTGAGCGCACGAATCGTTTTTAATTGTGTTACTAATATATTTTAATTTATTATGCTAGTTGAGTCTTAATATAAGTCATCATTAGAAAATTCTTTATTGCACTAAAAATATAATACATAGGCGAACTTAATGCTAATTAGCATTTTCTTCCAGCTAACCTATTTGTGTATTTTGTCATATAAATATTCTTATTCATATTAAATAATGACAGTTATTAATAATTATTAATTAATAATACACGATAAAACATAACATATCCCAAATATTTTTATTATACTCAAATATGTTATTATTATAACATTATTATTATTAACATTATTGTTATATTTAAAAGAAAGTCAGAAATTTTTATCAAATGTCAGGAATTTACTTCGGAATTTCGATTTTTTGATCTGGGAACCCTTCTTGGCGATTACCAAGTAGGATTAAAACCTTTTTTGCTGACGGTATCCTAGCGCCAGCGTCCGGTCCCAACTCTCGCGCGTGAACAAATCTCTTTATTATGGTAATTGCTAACGCCCTCGCATTGTTTTAGGAAAACGGAAATTATTTTGGAATTATCGATGACTAACGATGCCTACCTAATTCAAATTCAATGATTTGATAGCTGAAGACAGTTTAGGAAGAACATAATTTGATGTTATGAACAGCGTAATAGGTAATCGTCATTTTACTAATATTATAAATGCAAAAGTTTGGATGTTTTTTATTTATTTATCTGTTTGTTTGTTACTCCATTACGTCGTAATGGCTGAACTGATTTCGATGGAACTTAGTATGTACGTAGATTATAACCTGGATTAACACATAGGCTACTTTATATCCCATAAATCAGGTCCCATGGGATAAAAATCAGGGGTCAAGTCAAGTTGCAACAGCGAGTTTAGTTTTATTTCTAGGTTACCTACATATTTAGTAGTGTGTACGCGTATGAAGTCGCGGGTAACAGCTAGTTTCATTATAAAGCTTCCTATCCAATAAAATTTGTTGCATATTAAAATGTTGTTTGTTTTTTTTTTCTGAGTGTGATATTTTGTTGGTGTATAAATGAAAATATATTTTTAATATAATAATGTACTTATAGATTTGTTCTGAAATAAATAAATAATGATGATGAATGATAATAAATCTTGTTCCTTTTTCATCAGATTTGAAACTATAGGTTCGACAAATAAATCAATTCATTATTTTGAATTAGTGGGCTGCCACATTTAGAAAAAAAAAAATAGAGACGCGAAGAGATTAACAGTTGATCTTATTAGGGCTCATTGGTTCATTGAGTTATTACCTAATTAAAGTGATGAGATGTTACCTTCTTAAGTGATAAGTAGTTGTTTTGATAAAATAATTTACTTGAACTAGCCTCATTTAAAGAAAAATTAACTGTCTTGCTGAATAGAATGACTCATTCAAAAAATATGTGCATTAACAAAACAAGCGGTTCATTCATCACCAAAAATTTGAATTGAATTATTGTCGTTGCAGTATAGTTTTCAGACACTGCTAGGCACTCTACTTTAGATTTCAAAACATTTAAGGTTTTTTGACAACCCTACACCCATTTTAACCTGTCTTATTTTAAAAGTCTAGTTGAATCGACATCAATGTATCAAACCAACAATAAAAATATTATTTTCCTGTATACACATCCAAATCTGACCATTCCAATTAGAGCAATGCTAATTATTTTATTAATTGGTCGCTCAAGCCATTGTCCTACATTAGACCATAGACAATGCGGCCGTAATGGCGCGAAACTGAACGAATATGGATATGGCGGACAATTACTTCAGTAGCCGCCAAATGCGCGCGATTGTATGCAAACTAATGCTGCATTCGTTGATTGGTTATTGTGAATCTCAAAGTTTAACGAACGAAAAAAACTTTACAAAATTCAATAGAAAATCTTAATAAAAGTTAGAGAATCTCTGGGAGTACGCTTTCTGCATACTAATATAATAACCAACGATCGATTAGTAATCGAATTCTAGAAATACATTTTACGATGGGATATTGGTTTTTAATAGCGACAAATCGAACAATAATCTCGTGTTTCTTTTTATATCAGTGGTGTAGGCATAGACAATTTCTAGACTTAGACTAATATCCTGTAGGATGTGATAATTGCGCGGGAAATTTCTAGGAATGTCAAGACGTGGTTCGAGGAATTTAAAAATTACTAGAATAAGATGTTGTCAAGGGCGTGTGCGAATTGTTTTATGAGTTCTGTAGAAATACTTATAAAAAATGAAATGAAAATATATTGATATAAATTTTATGATTTTTCTTATGAATAACATTATTATAATTTACGGACGCGATCACTATCATTTAAATTCTATTAAATATAGAAAAAATTACTTTAGACGTGATTATGATGTGACGTCACATTCACAGTAGCAATGTTGATTTACGGTCGATTCATTAGAATCCAGTCTCAATACGTGATCTGCCTACTCAATGGAATTAGATTTAGACAACGATATTTGAGTTTGAAAATTTGAAAAGCATTGGGTGCAGGCAGCACAAGATCACTTTGGAAATGTATGGGGAGAGTTCAGCAGTGGACATCCTTTGGCTGATATGATTATAATGAACGATATTTTGTAAAATCTGAAAGAAATAAGTCTCTTGGGCTCGACACTAGTGTCTATCTTTCTTTCTCTCTGTATGTTTGTTACGTTTACGACTAAACGGTCGGACCGATTTCGATGAAATTTGGTATACATATACAGGATAAGACCGGGATTAGGACATGGACTACTTTTTACCTGACTACGCAGAAGGAGGGTAGTGGCAGCTAGTGTACAAAAAGAGTATGTGTTTATCTAATGATAAATTTATGAATCTACTTGATTACAGTAGGTTGCGTTTTTTATGTGTTTGGATTTTTAATCCGTCTCAATGTTTTGTATACTTCATTATCTACCTCCTCATATTTTTATTTTTTTGTAATTCCTATGTACTTGTGTGTGTTCAGTTCTACTCTAATTACATATGTCTCTTGTTTTATGATAACTGTGCTATTATCATGTGTCAATTAAGTAAATCTTTTACTTACGTACAAGGTTTTCTCGAGGCTCACAAACGCGAAACGCTTCAAAATATCTCAAAACGCGCTTTTTATAAAAACAATAACAACCAAGGCGATTACGTCTACGATAAAAACAAAGAAAGCAACAAAAAGTTAAGTGGAAAGTGACAAAACAATATGTTAATAACATTATTTAGTTGTGCTCCGTCATCGAACCAATTTGTTGTTTGGTATCACAGCGCTGAGGAGCTATTGATTGTTTTGGACAGAGGGATGTGTGGAGTCAACAGTTAAACTAATACGAATAAAAAGTTTTACATTAGATTTATTAACAGAAAGAATATACAAATAAATGAATGAATGAATGAAAAATACTTTGTTGCACAAAACAAAATAATCAGTACCTAGGCGAACTCAATGCTAGACAGCATTCTCTTCGAGTTAACCTTTGTGTAATGCGGACAAGGAGTTATTGTAGGTAGTGCATATATATGGAATATATATATACATATATAGACCCCGTGACCCTGTCAGGTGCTAGTGCGGCATCGACTCACTCATCTCACAATGGGCGGTTTGATGATGCACTGGCACTGAGGTGATTGAAGGAATATCGGTGGGTTTTTAGTCGGTATGCCGTTGGTTGCTCTACGGAGAGTCCGACAGACCCCTTCAGCTCTCCCCGAGTTGGAGGACATGCGTAAAGCATTATCCCATCGTAAAAAACAAAAAAGGGAGTGCATATTTGGTAGAGGGACTAATTATTAGAAGACTGCGTCGAAGTATCGGCATACTCAAAAACTCACAAATCATGATAAATTATATATCCCGTTTTATTAAAACTATTCTATATTCGGTGCGACACTTTTCTGGAAGCAAATCTTCTCTAACGCTTTTTGTCCTCGATCTGCATTTCGAAATTGGAACTCTCCGAGTCATAGACAATAATGATGGTATCGTTAACCGTTTAGCATACTACAAGACGAGTTTGGCAACGGTATACTTTACATACAGCCCATTATGATTTCTATTGTTTTAAATACGGTACGGTCGGCAGGTGAACCTTCATTCTGCACGGAAGAAAGACGGAAGAAATAAAAAAATAGTAGAAAATAAAAAATCTGGTACACAGGGAAAATAAAACATTTTTATTATTATTTTATTTAGGTTAAATGAGAAAATGACATTAGCCTGCAATGTCTGGCATATGTCAAGATTCTGTTTTTGTTTTACTTTTAACTGTGCTACACCATTTTAAAAAGGTAAATAATTTTCATTGCCCATGTTTAGGGTTCCCTAGTCCGACCCGTCGTATAGTTTCAACATGTCCTTCAAATGGTCTGTCCACCACTTAAAAACTTACATAAGTAGTTTTCGACGCACAAAAAAATTCTACTTTCGTCAGACTATAAATGGAGTGACGATCTGCGCGCTGTAGGTTGGTAGAGGACTGGATTAGAAGAGTCGTCGACTGCATCATCGCTTTCCATCAGGCCAGATCGTAGTCATACGCGAACCTATAATGTGTTTAAAAAAATTAATGAACTGGATTAGAAGAGTCGTAGACGTAGATCGAATTCAATGGTGCACCCGGGAGAGACCTACGTCCGGCAGTTGACTGGTAGGTATATAGATTGATGTTGATGATACTGACCTTAGAAAGTAATGTTAAATATCTGACTGTACTGTAACTTCACGCGTTATCACGTAAGGGCTCGGCAGACAGCATGGCATATTGAAATACGGAAACATTAACAGGTTCTATATCAATTTAACGACTATAGTGAATGGCGTATGACTCACAGGATATACTAAGGTACAATTAAATAAATTATGGAGTTATGAGTGTATAGACGAGAAGGTATTTACAGAGACTATTAATAGTATTAATACTAATACATTTATTAACAGAAAGATCATACAATTATTTACAAGACTAAAATACAGATGTAACAGTTGAATCATTTAAAAATCATTGCAAACGATCTATAGATAGCTCAACTGCTCCAGATCACTATCAGGCGGAAGTATCCCCAAGACACTCGCTGCATTGCGCTGAATTGTAATGCGTTGCCCCAGATAAGCGCCAGCTATCGGATCACACGTCGCTTCGACCTGACGCACAGAAAGAATTTCGAAAATACGATGGGCCCCGGTACTTCGGATGACCTCCGTGATGCATTTTATACAAGAGCTGTAAGTAAGCAGGATCTGGCACACTGGAGATAATTAGGCGTACAAGCGAGCGAAGGCGAGCGAGGACGCTAATCGAGGGTGTTATTGCGTCATGATGATTTTTTTTCTATTACTTACTAGACTATGGCCTTTATCATTTCATAGAAATATTTGTCATAGAGGTTGTATTTCATAATAGCATAATATGAATGTGACCTCTTTCATTTTTAAATAGAACTAAGGATTTGTTAGGGGGATTGTATTTTTGAAAGACGAAAACCTGAAAGATTTTTTTTATTTGTAGCGGTACATTAGGACTACAAAGCGTGACACATACCTACCTTAACTTACCTATTAATACCTAACTATTATTACCTAACTTAATTTACTACACATTTTTAATTTTAGCATATATTTATGTAACCTCTTTAACTTTTAAATATAATCAATGATTTGTCATGAAGATTGATATCATGCTATACGAATGCAATGTTCCTCATTCTATTTTAAAATTTACTTACATCCCTAGGGCCATAAATCGCATTTACGGAGCCGATATTAAGTTTACAATGACTAACTTTCAGAGCATGTAAATATTTTTATCGTCTAGCTAAAAATATATTCTTCTCTACCTATATTTTTAACATCGGATCTATCTCTCTAAGCTTGCATAACGATCCCTAAACTTGTTTAGCGAATAAACACATTTAAATTTGACGTATTTGTATGATTTGACAACTCTATAAATCATATTTAGCCACTAAATACGTTTAGGCATCGTTGCGCAAGCCCTTCCTGTGTAAATAAATGTTTCGTATTTTTCCCAAGTACTTAGGTAAGTACAATTATTAATTGTGACGGTAACTGTGAGTCACCTATTATAGGAATAAAACTCTAGAACACTCCCTAACATAAATCCACAGGAAATAGGCCCCATTATTATTTGCTAGTTATTGATTAAAACATTTAAATAAAGAAGCCAGGCACGATCCGATGCTTCCAAGAATGGCGGCATTGTAAAGAAATTAAAAAGAAATAGGACCATAGACAACGCTGGCCGCATAGATTATGAGCCGACAAAGAGTTTTATTTACTGAATTTATAATCTATGATTAGCTCGTGACAAGATGGCATCCATCGATTTGAGGGCGATTGAATTTTTCTTTAGCTATTGAATTATTTTATAACACTGGTTCTTTTACTTTAAAATCATCGACAAATTTAATGCTAGACTATGCTGAATTGTTTAAATTCAATGGGCATGATAATATAAATATAAATAAACAAACAAATAAGGTTCTTTGGAATATGTTATAGGTAACTTTGCATATCCCTTTTTTATAGCATATTGCGCGCACGGAGGAGTGTGAGATTTGGCATAGTTAAATTTTATATGAAGAATCAGGAGCGAATGCTAAAATTGCTAAAAACTAATGCTAAAATAATGTATTAACGGTTGAATTTCAACCACAGTGCACTGCCAACTAGTATTAGGTAAATTCACAAATATACAGGTCGCGTAGTAAAGTAAGGCGATTGATTATCATATATGAGCCATAGGACGTCAACTGCTGTTCTTATGCCACCCCCATAGATTCACAGAGCATCCGATCTTGCCACTCAACGGCTCCCAGAAACCTTTATCAGGTGATCTTTCCATCTAGAAGGCATCCAACACTGCGCTGGTCTCCACTCAAGAACCTTTTTGCCGTTGGAAATAAAGGTGCCTAGCGCATATTTTAAATAAATACCAACCTACAATTTTTTTTAAATATCGTTGGCGCCATTTACACGCATTTAGAATATTATCAAAATAATACCATAGACAAATTATTTAAATTGTATTGTTCTGTTAACCCGCTTGGCGCCTGGATGTTTGTTTTTATAAAAAATATATTAATATTAAACGAGTTATTGTCTTGCTCTGGGGTAAATCCGGCGGAATAACGTTTTTTCATGTATTTTTGATAAACGTGACGCCATTTCTACGTGTTTAAACTTTTAAAATTTATGTGAGTTCAAACAAATAAAATCGTTGTGAATACTGTTAAAAATTCATTCAGTCTGTTTTACCGCTTTTTTTTAGTAAAAACCAAAGAGTTTGGAAATAAAAGGTTTTGCAATAAAAACCGATTTCTAAAACTAAGTATTATACTGCAAACGATTTTCAGCCTTTACACAACACTTCAATCATCTAAATGCCATTAAATTCTACATTTGAATATTTTAATACGTTCTCGAATGCTATGATAAACCATATTCATGTTCTAGAGATTTGCGTAGGGGTGTCGAGGGAAGCGGTATGAATTTCCCGCGTCAAATGCTTGCTTTCCGGCTAGTAAGGGGACAAAATGGCAAAGATCTAACGATATAGTTAAAAATTGAAACCTTTTTTTAGGGGCTTAAAGTATTTGTTACCTGAAAGAATAAGATAAGATAACTGTGTATTGTACACCAAAATAAAATACAGAACATAATTTTTACAAATAGATTTAGTACAATCGCGGTCTTATCGCTGCAGCGATCTCTTCCAGACATCCTTTGTATGGACAGGATAATACTTGATCACGTGACGGCGGAATAGGTTCCAACTTACAATTATTTACGGCTTAGCTCTTCCCCTTCGTCCTGTGGCGAAAAAAATTACCACTTTATCTAATATATAGTAGTTAGGTCAACACAGATCGATAGATAATTCCTTTATTGCACACCATTAAATATAAACATAAAAGAAAATACACTTTTAAATCATAGGTACAATGGGCAGCCTTATTGCTAAAAGCACAAAATAGTCCATGCTAACTCGAATTTCTTTGTATGGAAGCAGGCTTAGTCCCCGATTCGCAATTGAAAATGAAAAATAAATGAAAAAATGAAAACATTTATTTGACACGACACACTACAAAATATAACAGAAAAGAAGATGGTGACATTCAAGTAATGTCGAATCTTGACTTCTGGCTCTAAGAGTGGGTGTAAATAGAAGGATATGTAACTAGAATGCCAGAAATCAAAGATTACAGGTTAATCAAAAAATACAGGAATATCTCACGCAACTTCCATCATAATTGCAAATTCCAGTCATGCCAAAATGGCGTCAGCTCAGCATGTGCTAAGTAGGAAGGCTAGAACCTAGCTACTTAACGCTGGTATTCTGCTGACCCCAAATAGTGTCGTCACGGACGTCAGAAGCCTGCACTGCTCTCGGGGATTGAGTGAAGGTAGGTATGTATAGCACCTACCTACCTACCCACATAAATAATTTTTATTGTTTGTTAGTCGTGTGGGTGAGATAAAAATTACAAAAATATAACTACATAAAATATTATAAAACTAAAAATACTTAAATAATTACATACTTACATAGCTTAGTATTTTACGTATATACAAAAACACTAATTTATAATCCTAACTGAGATTCTAAATAACAAATAAACAAAAAAAACATATTGGTACTATAACCTAATCTGAGGAAAAAATTATCAGTGAGGAGGTCATGCCGTTCATATGAAATAAAGCGAATGCCTGAGATGTGTAGTATAATTAACATATATATATATATTATCACATATGAGATTATAATTAAATCTATGATAAAAATAAAAAATAAAAAAACTTAAAAAATATGACTAGATAGACCTTTATATAATTGAAGCGTCATTATTTGTGCCTTCACGCCTTCTCTGTTCATCGAGAATAAAGCGTTTTAGCTTAGATCTAAAACCAAACCTACTTTTTAGAATTCTGATGGGTGGAGGAATGTTATTCCAGCACTTAGTGGCTGCGTATCGGAAGCTACCTCGGAATGCAGCAGATTTATGACGCGGCGTTGCCAGCTGCACAGCGCACTGTCTTCCCATGCCCATTCGTTGGTTCGTCACCCACTTGAGCTTGTCATATAGGTATGCAGGCAATTTTTCGTAGATAACGCCAAAGAGGAGACACGCTAAATGTAACTTTTGACGGGACTTCATCTTTAAAACAAAGTGATTATTTAAGAAAGGAGTAACGTGACCTCTTAGCGGAATCGTGAAGCAAAACCTAGCACAGGCGTTTTGTACCCTTTGTACAAGCTTCTGTGTTCGAGCCAGGAGTCTTGGACAGAACACTGTGTCAGCATAGTTCAGTTTTGAAAGGACCAACGACTCCACTAGCTGCAGTCTAAGTTCTTCACTTAAGTAGGGTCGGATTTTATACAATATTTTTAATCTATAAAAACAGTTCCGCACGCTATCAGCTATGTGTTTTTCGTACCGCAAATTTGAGTCTACACACAGACCCAGATTACGAGCCTCAAATACCCGTTCTATAGGTGTGTGTGTGTTTTTTCAATCTTTTTTTCCCCTATAATGTCCCTAACACAAATGTTACATGGCTATGACACGTGACTTTGAAAAAAAAATGGCGTATCGGGGACTATGCCAAATGTTTTCAAACTTCTGCAAAAAAGGTCTGTCGATTTTTATCGATAGTATTTTGCCTGTAGTAGATACCTCATCTCTAGAACGTCAAACGATACTCACATTAGCATTACAACACGAAAATAGATTTAAAACGACACGCGGATCACTCTACTCTACTCTATGGATGACGTTTAGTCTGTGGTTTAGGGAACTACCCCGCCTCTTTATTGCACTAGCTACTGACAATTGAAATTTGGTAAGTATTGGCAATGGTTTTTGAATGCAGCGCGAAAAACATCCAGACCCGAAACAAAAATCTGTAGATCATGCAAACATTTGTTCCGCGGTCTCGAACCCTCCTGCGTCTCAGACGCAGACGCTATTCGCCCACTGCGCCACGGAAGTCGACAAAATATTATTAGTAAGGCTAACAACTCAGGGTATAGTTAGCTTTCTTTGCGTCAGAAGTTAAAGGTATGATTCCGATCTCGGCAGCAAGCAGCAGTGCTGCCGCAGCACTACTGGTCCCCATACATTCTCTATAGATTTATATTAGGTCTTTACCTATGAAATTGCCGTTTTGTATGGAATAAGTGAAAGTACTTATTTTTTTAAACTTTTTTATTTCTGTGATTCAAAGTAATCATCCATGCAATCGACGCATCTTTGCCAACGCATTGACAGTTTATTGATGCCCTTCTAGTAAAAATCAGCTGGACGGGAGGCAACAAACTCTTCAAAGGCATTTTGTACTGCCTCTCGGGAATTGAATTTTTTATCCACTAAAAAGTTGTCTAAATTTAGGAAAAAGTAATAGTCGGTAGATGCAAGGTCTGGTGAGTATGGCGGATGAGGGAGAGCTTCCAACCCCAGCTCTTGCTGCTTGGAGACTGTCTATTGTGCAGTATGGGGTCGCACGTTGTCGTGAAGGAGCAGTGGGGACGACCGATTGACCAAAGCTGGTTGCCGATGTGCAAGCTTTTCCATCATTGTCTCCAGTTCTTCACAGTACACATCTGCAGTAATGCTCATGCCGTTTTGTAAAAAGCTGTGGTGAATCACACCCGCACTAGACCACCAAACAGTGACCATCACCTTTTTAGGGGTCATTTTTGGTTTAGGGTATTGCTTTGGTGCTGAACCAGGATCTAACCAACTTGCTGAGCGCTTTCGATTGTCAAACAGAATCCATTTTTATCGCACGTAACAATTAGGTTCAAAATTCCTTAATTTCTTTGCCTATTGAGCAGCGCGAGGCAGGTCTACGTTGCGCTGGCGATCGTTAAGTTCGTGGGGCACCCATCTATCAAGTTTTTTTACCTTGCCTATTTGTCGCAATGGAAAAAAATGGTTTTGATGCTAACATAAAAAGCTGCTGCTAGCTCAGCTGTAGATTAAGTTTCGTCAGCTTCCACAATCGCCTTTAATCATTCTCAGTCATTCATTAAATAAGTATTCATCAAAGTCTCCGGACGACCACGAGCTTCATTTTTCAACTCAAAATTTCCAGAACGCAAGCGGGAAAACCAATAACGGATTGTGCGTTCGTTTGTACAGTTCTCTCCGTAAACGTTTTTGATGTTACGTGCCGTGTGTGTCGCGTTGGTGCCACGACGGAACTCATATTCTATAATTACACGAATTTTTAAAGTATCCATTATCAGGAAAAATGTTCAAATGTAATAAAAATATATAAACAAAAGACTAGAGTTTGTAAAAAGAATGTCATGGTTTTAAAACAAAATTAATTTTAAGTTAGAATACTGTTACGAGCTGAGGGTTCGGGATAAAATAATGATAATCAGTCTAACCAAAATAACACTTTTATTCAACACTAAAACAATGAATACACGAACTTGGTCACACGTAATCACAACACACTAATTCACACCACTGTTGCACCACTTAAAGTCACCGAAATGTTCGCACGTATAGCCAAATCCAGACTGATTGTCCGGCCATCTCTCCAGCCTATTTATATCGCGCACAATTCACTACACTAGAACGATCTCGATCGTTCCAGGAAAGGGTCGGTGTTTCGACAGAATGACCACTTCCCATTCTGCGCAACCGCAGGCAAAAACACAGCATGCAGGTATATTCCATACAAAGTATTACGTATTCCGTGACACAGCAGGTAAGCCGAGAGCTTTCGAGAAATTTCGACTATCACCTATTGTGTAACAGCCTCGGCGTAACAATACAAAGCCATTCCAAACTTTTTTTCTATTTGAAATTACCAGTACTGAAGAACGGCAATTTCATAGGTAAAGACCTATTATAAGATTACATTCCGAGCTCGGCAGCAATGCAGCGGCAGCACTGCTGCGCGGCAGTGTCGCCCTGCCGCCGCGGCAGACCAGTAGTGACGCGTCCGACGCCATAGAGATAACACCTACGTGAATGTTAACAAATAAATTTGCAACGATGAAATTCTCACCAACAACAGCGCAACACTGCCGCCTTGCTCGGAATCAGAGCGGCAGGCAGCACTGCTGCGGCAGAACTGCTGCTTGCTGCCGAGATCGGAATCATACCTTAAAACGATTGCCATTACAATCTACTTGCTTACCCGTAGTGCAATTGAGGGGTCGGTTTGGAGTACAAATTGCAAACTACCCCAAGTCAAGGGGTGGTAATGAAATAATGGCCATAAATAAATGGAGTTTAACTTTGTTATTTTTGATGAATTGTTAATAGTTTTTGATTTTATTCGTAGGATTATGTGAACTAATCGTCCAGCCGTGCTAAGTATGCAATAACAGTGGAGATATTCCAAGCTGCATATCGCCTACTTGAAGTTTAACTACGACGTTTTAAAATTATTTTTATGATTTTTGAGTGGAGACCGCGCTTCGTAATGCGTAGGGTAAGACGCCACACACGATGGAGTTGCTGGGAGCCGTTGGGTACACACAATGAATCTATGGAAAATGTTCAGCAGTATATGGACGACATGATCCATACAAATCCCACTAATATTATAAACGCGAAAGTTTGTATGTATGTATGTGTGGATGTTTGTTACTTTTTCACGTCGTAACGGTTACACCGATTTCGATGTAATTTGGTACATACGTAGATTATAACCTGGATTAACACATATATAACTTTTTGTTGACAAACGTGCGAAGCCGCTGGAGGAAGCTAGTAAAGTAAAAGTAATGCAAAAATAACTCTGTTGGTTTGTTACCTTTTCACGACTAGACTGCTTGACCGATTTAAATGAAATTTGGTACACAGATAGATTATGACCAGGATTAGGACGTATGCAACTTTTTACCCAACTGCGCAAAAGGAGGGTAATATTTTTATTGAAGAACCACACGTGCGAAGACGCGGGTGGGTCAGCTAGTGGCTGATATGTTGATGAATTATAAATATTACTAAAATAATTCTTCATTTCAACCCTCTATAAAATCATACCGGGTGTCCCAACTCTCTAGGGGTGTGGTTGCTGTCCTTTTGACAGCGATACCCATTATAATTGTTATACAGGGTGCCCATTCATTCGGAATCGCATTGATTTGTGCGATTTAATTGTTAGTATTGCCTTTTATTTGGAGGCGTGAAGTTCAAAGTTTAAATGGATTATGGTAGTCGGTTATACATGGTGTTCATAAAACAGATGCTGTAAAAAAATGTCGGACATTTCACACAGGGCTATCTAGCCCCAAACTAAGCGAAGTGTAGTAGGCGTAGGTAGTTTCTATGGGTTTTAACCGACATCAAAAAAGAAGAAGGTTCTCAATTCGGTTGATTTTTTTTATGTTGTTACTACATTTAACAACCGATTTGGAAAGTTATTATATTTGAAATGATATCTTAATTTCAGATTGGTCCCATAGAAATTTCATCAAATTCGGTTCAGTAGTTTGGTTGAGTTGGTTATATTTTTGTAAAAAAATACATGTTATTTATTTATCTTTATTTATTTCTATTGTAAATGGTGTTATTTAAGAGGATCTCGGGTCAACTCGGTCGAAGGTTCGAACAAATTGTTTCAAGCTCCTCGTACGCGCGCGTTCTAATCTTTAATTCTGTGGTAATACCGTGCATAACCGTTTAGAAAATAATCCTTACTAGTATTACAAATATATTGAAAGTAACTTTGCCTCTCTGTCTGTCTGTTACGCTTTCACGACTTGACCGATTTCGTTAAAATTTGCTATAGAAATAGATTATGACCGGGATTGAGACATAGGCTACTTTTTACCCGACTGCGCAGGAGGGTAATGTTTTATTGACAATTAACGCGCGCGAAGCGGTCGGCATCTAGTCTATTTTATTATTATTATATTATTAATTATAATTATTTATTATTTATTATTATAATAATTATTATACAGAGGAAATATTTGTATTTTTGTATGTTTGTAACGAATAAAATAAATAAATAAATAATATTGCTGGACATTTCACACAGCGCTATCTAGCCCCAAACTAAGCATAGCTTGTACTATGGGAACCAGATAACTGATAGAATACTTATACACTTTTTTTTGTAAATACATACTTATAATATATAGAAAAACACCCAGACACGGAACAAATATCTGTAGATCATGCAAACATTTGTTCCGCGGCGGGAATCGAACCCGCTACCTCCTGCGTCTCAGCCGGCTATACGCCCACTGCGCCACGGAGGCAGTCAAATGAAAAACTACTGGTTTGATTTCAAAAATTCTTTCACCATTAGAATGCTACATTATCCCTGAGTAACATAGGCTACTTTTTACCCAACTGCGTAGGAGGGTAATGTTTTAATTGACAAAACTACGCGTGCGAAACTGCGGATTGGTCAGCTAGTTGATTATATTTTCTAAGCCCAAAACAGTTATAAAAGTGAACACATTGTGCATTATCGAAGTAATCTGCACTAAAGTTCCCCGCCCACCTCACGCATAGTTTGTCACGTCACCCCGCCCACAGATTAGCGATAATATAACTGCAGCTGTCACGTTTACGCACAATTTTTAAATATAAATAGGTAACTAGTGGTTCGCCCCGAACTGAGATCTCGCGAGTCTCCCATAAAAACAAAAAAATATTATTTCTACCTAATCTTTGACTATCAAAATAGTGCCACGAAATATTACCAACTACCTTGACCTACAGTTTCATTCAAATCACAGGTAACGGGAGTTCATGTTAATTGGTACACTTTTTTTAGGATAAAAATTGTAGTTATTAAAGATTTCAGACTTTTCCCTATATTTGAGTCACTAAAGCTACACGCATACCAAATTTCAGCATTGTGGGGTCACTGGTGTACCCTGTGAATTTTTTCAAAGTTCCAGCCGGTGAAATTACAGACACATGAGGCTTTACATCCGTATGCCTTGGGTTGATAGACGCAGGTCAGTGCATCGTAGGCACGTTTCTAAGATGCGTGACCTAGGAGGCAATACTTTGTTATAAGCGATAGTTACCGCTTAACAATAAACCAAAACACAGCAATGCTGCTTGGCGGTAGAAATAGGTATGGTACCACTACTCAAATGAGTAGAGTATATCAACATACGGTTGTATTATCAGCATTATCGCAATAAAGGTTCACGCCTACTATACCGCACGTACAGTTTATCACGTCTCTCCGCCCACAGATTAGCGGGACATTATCTGCAGCTGTCGCTCGTAACTGCTCTTACCTTGGAAAAATAACTGGTTATAAGCCCAGACAAATTAACGATTCTTAGGGGTTGATTCTATACTATCGCCGTTCCTAAAGGCCCGATTTGACGTTGTCAAAATACTGAGAATAGAGATGGGAACTGAGTAGAAATAAAAACTCTTTTGCAAGAAAAACTGATTTTGAGACATTCTGATTAATTGTAGTAAGAGTTTGTTATTGTTTAGTTTAATTTAGGTTAATATATATATATATATTTATATATACATGATTTGTATCGTTTTTCTTTCAAGTAAATATTGACGATAATATTAAGATTAGAAAATTCTTTATTGCACTCATAAATAACGATGAATACTCCTCATTGCATCAGTATCTATAATCGATTGATTTTATAATTTTGGCATTACACTATGGTAGATTTTTCGACTTCTTGTTTAGTCGTTCGTTCAAAGTTATCACGGCGAGAAAAATGACAGACGTCAGATCGGGCTTTTAATAACGGCGCATGTATATACAATTGTCTGACAAATAATTCGATTCATATTTTTGTCGTTTATCGAGCTACGACTTTATTGGGAAAAATAAATAAGTTTAGATAAGATAACTCTTTATTGTACATCAAAATAATATACAGAACATAATTTTTACAAATAGTTAATAGTGACTTAGCTAAAATTAACAATTGATCTGACAACTTATTGATCGAGCGAAGCGAGATCTCCAAATCAACTTGGGCAAATCGGCGTTGTATGTATGTATGTTTGTTTGTCCGAGGATAACTTTCGTAGCGTTTATCCGATCATCATGAAATTTGGTATATGGATAGGTAGTGATAGCAAAATTTTGGCGTGGCTCAATGAACTAAAAATATGGGGGGGTTGTTGAGATATTGGGGTTCAAGAGGGGTAAAAAAAAATGAAAATGATACTATTAGTTCGAGTGGGACGTAAAATGAAAGGTCTTCATTAGTACATTTGAACCCCGTTTTTATTTTTAGTTTAATTTTTGTAGTTTTTGAGTTATTAGCCACAATAAAAACAAAACTTTGATAAAATTCACAGGGTACACCACCCCACAATGCTGAAATTTGGTATTCGTGTAGCTTTAGTGACACAAATATAGGCAAAAGTCTGAAATCCAGAATAACTGCCATTTGTACCCCAAAAAAATATAACCAATTAACAAGAACCCCCGTTACATCTAATTTGAATGAAACTGTAGGTCAAGTTGGTTGGTTAAGTCATTTCGTAGCACCAATTTATCAGTCAAAGATTAAAGCCGGCATGCACAAAGATCACTAAACGTATTTAGCGACTAAACATGTTTAAATTTGAAGTATTTGTATGATTTGACAACTCCTTAAATCATATTTAGCCACTAAATACGTTATACGGGAGATTCGCGAGTTCGGGGCGAACCACTAGTTAGCTCATTGAGTTGATGAGAGTTGAAGTGAACCTTGAACGTTAATTTAAATAAAATTGAGCTGAATTGAATCACTCTTTATTTAAAATCTGTGTAAATCCACAACACTAGAGGTTGGGATGGGGCAACATTAATAATCATGTGATTAAATATTATCCTGGCAATTTAAAGGTTGTCTGGATTAGATCGCTTTTAGCGATAAGACCGCCCATTGTTCTGAATCATTTTGTAAAAGTTATTCTGGGTTTTATTTTGGTGTAAAATAAAAAGTTATCTAATCTAATTATACCGCTTTGTGTGAAATGTCCAGCATTATCTATTTATTTATTAATTAGTTTGACATTGCATAAAACGAAATAATAGTCAGAGTATAGATGAGCAACGTTTTTTATTTTTATTGATGATAGCCAAGCGCTTGACCACTACCTCACCTGGTGGTAAGTGAAGGTGTGATCGCGGATGGAGCACGCTTGCCTAGAAAGAATCTATTCACTCTGGACTTGAAGTCTCCCGAGATTATACTGGAGCTGTATAGAGGCTCAGATGATGATGATGATAATATGAAAGCGGAGCCCCAAACTAAGTAAAGTTTGTACTATGGAAACCAGATAACTGATAGAATACTTATAAATTTTTTTTCACGATCATTCTTATTTCGTTTACGTTAAATACCAAATTAGCAATATATTTAAAGTGATATGTGTGAAATTAAGTTATTTTAGTTAAATTAGCGTGTTTGCTGGCCTAGAAAGAACCTATTCACTCCGGACTTGAATATTTCGAGTTTATACTGGATCTGTATAGAGGCTCAGATGATGATGATAATAGAAAAGTGGCTTCAAGTCAGGTAGGTTTAAATAATAGAGGAAATTTTAATCACACATTTTATATTAGAAATATAATTATCACTGCTAGTACATAGGCATTATTATACTTAACTAAAATATTTACAAATTTAAAACCTCAGAGTTACAGTACAAAATATTTAGCTCAGTCGGCCATTCTGGCTCGGAAAAGTTGGCAAATGTCGTAAGTTGGCAGCACTGGCTTGACCCAATGCCGCCAACCTAGCAGACATACCGTCATAAATAGTGCTGCGCGGTAACGGTAAATCCGAACGTGATTGATTGTCGGTTAATCGGGTTTCGTTCATTTTGGACGTGTTCAAGAACGCTGAGGTTTGAGATTGCATAAGGCTTCCAGGTAAGGGTTGGGTCCTATCTAATCTGTATTGTAAGTTCTGTTTCTCCATCTGATGGTGTTGTGTTCTGACGGCGAAGCGGTTGACGTGGACCGGTATTGGTACAACGATTTTGGTTCCGGAGTTGCCTTTTCCTGTATGGCTGCCGGAAGCGAGGCCTGCCTTCACTCGTTTCCACTTCGCTCGCCGATTTTGGAACCAGATTTTTACCTGGAAAGTAAAAGTGGTAGTGAATAAAATTAATATTAAAAGAGGATTTAAGGAGATGAAAGGATGTATGACGACCTCTATGGGGCAGTGGGCGAATAGTCGGCTGAGACGCAGGAGGTTGCGGGTTCGATTCCCGCTGCGGGACAAGTGTTTATATGGTCTACAGATTCCGGGTTTGGGTATTTTTAAATATATTAGAAGTAAGTACATATTTACAAAAAATATTTATATAAAGTATTCTATCTGTTATCTTGATTCCATAGTACGAGTTTTGCTTAGTTTGGGGCTAGATAGCACTGTGTGAAATGTCCTGCATTTATTTATTATTATTATTATGTAGAATATACAATAGACATACCTACATTTATTAACATAAACGTATACAAGTACTAGCTGCCAGTTTTCTCAATAAAAACTTTACCCTCCTGCGCAGTCGGATAAAAAGTAGCCTATGTCCCAATCCTTGTTATATAATCTATCTATGTACCAAATTTCATCGAAATCGGTGCGGCCATTTAATTGTGAAAACGTAACAAACAGACAGAGAGACAAGTTACTTTCGAATCACACTAATATTATGCGAAAGTTTGGATGTTTGTTTATTTATATGTTTCTTTGTTACTTAATCACCTTGTAACGGCTAAACCGATTTCGATGAAATTTGGTATGTACGTAGATTTTAACCTGGATTAACATATAGGCTACTTTTTATTGACAAAACACGCGTGCGAAGCCACCTGCTGAAGCTAGTTTGCAATATATGTATAGATTTGCCCTGCTACAAAATAAGAAGTAGCTGCCCTCAGTGAGGTAAAATTTTCCTCCTGTTTATCCTCACCTGCACCTCGCTGAGTTTAAGTGCAGCCGCAATCTGTGAGCGCTCAGTGAGACTCAGGTACTTCTTCGCGTGGAACTCTCTCTCTAGCTCGAGGAGTTGTTCTGATGTGAAGGCAGTGCGTCGCCGCCTCGCTTTGGACTCGCGTGTGTTATCAGCACTATCTTCTAGGTCCGGCTCTGAATCGTTTCCTGGGGAAGAAATTATCATTTAGTTACTGGTTTATACCCATTTCTGCCGCCAAGCAGCATTGCTGTTTTTCGGTTTTAAGGGTGCCGTAAATTGCGGGCAAATGAGGCTTTACACCTCTCACCTTAACTTGATGGAAGGTAGGGCGTGGACAATGCTTATTCCACATTATTTGGATTTCTGGAATTCTGGCCAGTCAGCATCGTTTACAGGAAAGCGACTACGAATCAAAGTTTCCCAAATAAATCAAAGTGTTCGTTTTATGTTTATTATTTTATGTATGTTAGTCTAGATAAGGGCCGTTAGATCCACGATGGTGTACGGAGCAGAGTGCTGGACCACCTCTAAAAAGCACGAACAGATGCTACACGTAGCCGAAATGAAAATGCTGCGATGGGAAGGAGGTGTGACGCGCCTAATAAAATCCGCAACGAGTACGTCAGAAACTCTTTTGAAGTAGCGCCTATTACGGAGAAGTTCAAGTAGAGCAGACACAGATGCGCGGGGATGATAGCTACTCCGTCAAAACCGTCCTTAACATGCCAACAAAGCCCCGAGGTAGAAGAAGACGTCCCGCTACCTGGTGGACCAATGTCGAAAGGGATATAAAAACCCTCAACATCTTTCCAACGACAAGCCAGGATCGAATATCCTGGCGCAGAAGTACAAGGAGGCCTGACCCCAAATAAAAGAAGAGAGAAGGAGAAAGAAGAAGAGTCTAGATAAGGGCCTTACAATCATATTTTGTATGTGCACATTGTTGCTTTAAATACACGTTATATTATTATTATAGTATACTTGTGTACTTGTGGAACTTCGTACCACTTTTGAAACAATAAATGTTGTATTGCTAAGCTGAGATAGAGGTTGGTGGTAGAAGGGTAAAAATTTAGGGTTTTATGTATTTTATAATGCTGTATCATAAAAAAAAGAGTGTGTGTACTTATGTACACGCGTTAGAAGTTATACTTCTTTGGCGTATGGAAAAAAAAATAACTAAAATGCAGTAGTGATTAACGATAAATATTAAAATTAATCAAAAAGATTTTATTTAAATAAATAATAAATTATTAGTATCACCGTCGTATATGAAATTGATTTAATAAAAACACCAAAATAATATTTATTTATTCACACTGTTTAATTGTACCCTTACGAAACACGTGTTCTACATATAAAAATACTAGAATATACAACTTGAACATAGTTATCAATTTTCATACCACCTAGAACTAACTTCATGCTGTTAAATTTAGGTGTCGGTGTGCGCGCGCATCGTAAAAATTCACTCTCATCATTTTTCTCCATCGCGCCAAAAGAAGTATAACTTCAATAAAAACAAAAAATTTTGTCTAAAAAATAAAAAAATAAATTAAGGGGTGGACCACCCTTAATATTTAGGGGTATGAAAGATAGATGTTGACCGATTCTCAGACCTACCCGATATGCACACAAAATTTCATGAAAATCGGTCGGGCCATTTCGGAGGAGTTTGGCAACAAACACCGCGACACGAGAATTTTATATATTAGATAGGTGTACTAAATATATATGTGATGGTTATAGGTTATTACTTATTAGTCTACGATGGATCGCGCTTGCCTATAAGAAACCTATTCACTCGCGACTTGAAGACACTCAGGTTGTAATGACGCGCCATGTTTTTATAACTGCAAACAGATGGCGTTGCTCTGTCATGCTCTGATTAACCAAGGAAAGTGAATTGTCAATGTCAATTGCCTTGTCAAAATTATTTTCCGAGGAACTTGAAATAAAAAAACAAACATCGTGTTTGTTGTTTATCTGACGAAGTGAGATAGTTTTAGACAAATTTTGATATTGTGTCTTTGAGATTTTGGCACATAAATCATATTTTTAGATGGTGCATCTCCAGACAACGCCATCTATTACGCTAGTTGGAACTTATTTCTTCCTTTTAAATTAAAAATAAAAAGCTCTCATTATCAGGAAACACAGACTTAGGCAAGGCGTTCCACTATTTGGCGGTGCGCATAATAAAGTTAGAAGAGAAACGCTTTGTGTGTATACTTATTTTATTAAAAATACCAACAGCTAAACAATATCGAAAAGATCTAAAATTATATTTTTAAGATATATACTGCCAATTAAAAGTTTTTCTAAAAGTAATATAATGATAGTTCTGTGATAATTGATAACATAATAATGGGAAATGTGATAACACTCAAGTTAAATGTTATTTTACACTGCAATATATCAATATTTTTTTTAAAGAGTAGTAGAGTTTCTTGTGAAAGGGCTCGCCCGGGGAAGTGCTACCACCATACCTATTTCTACCGCCAAGCAGCATTGCTGTGCCCCGGTTTGAAGGGTATGGTTCCCGGTGAAATTACAGGCACATGAGGCTTTATACCTGTATGCCTCAAGTTGATGGACGCAGGGAAGTGAATTG
Source organism: Philereme transversata (assembly GCA_963924445.1). Lineage (NCBI taxonomy): Eukaryota > Metazoa > Arthropoda > Insecta > Lepidoptera > Geometridae > Philereme > Philereme transversata. The sequence goes on from OZ004346.1 coordinate 26,880,339, forward strand.
CAGGGCACATTTCTAATAAGCGTGACCTACGACGCAAACTTTGTTATAGGCGATGGTTACCACTTATGAAAAAAGTGATGTGTAACGTGTTTGCTTGTTGGCACATTGAATTTTTGATGTGTAACATCTTTCCTCTCGGTTTGTGGGAGCGATTTTGGCAAAAGGGACAGAAATGTGTAACAGGAGACCGGGGAAGCGCGCGCTATTTGATTTGACCAATGAGCGCGCGCGGTGTTTAGCTATTAGAGATCATATGCGACTAGTTTTTAATTTGCCCGTAGTTTTTTTTATTATTATTTATTATCTGTTGTTACTATAAATGTGTACGATAGTTTTTTTTTCTCATCATTTTTAAGGAGGGGTTTTGTCACATAGTGACTATGTCACCCCTGTACAAAAATGATACATTTATAGCAAAAAAATAAATCCGACACCAGAATGAACATGTTTCGCTTTTTAGATGCTAGTCAAACTATATCTGCAGACAGTGCAGATACAGTTTGACCAGCATCTCCGCTTCCTCGGAAAGCGGGGACGGTAAAATGCTATTGCAGATACCTACACCATAACCAACCCTAAACCTAACATCTTGTCTTTGTGACTCATCCCAAACACACTCCGTCAACACATGATGAACGTTTTCTTCAGTATCACACTCTGAGCAGTTAGGGGAATCTGAAATACCCATCAAAAATGTAAACTTGTTTGACGGAATGTGTCCCGAGCGAAGTCTAAACAGTGCTACAATATTTTTCCTACTGGCTTCTTGACCATCAAACCACGGGTACTTAAAGAGGAGATTGGTACTGGATGGTTTTGTACCAAATGCCTTTAGTAAGTGAGTGCTCGTCAAAATACTCGTGCCACAGCTGTCTACAACATAATTTAATCTCGCTGAGTAATTCGCTATGTAACGGTAAATAACTGTATAAAATACCGTCACTTATCGATTGTCTAGCCGCTTGGTCAGCCTCCTCGTTACCCGTGATACCCACATGTGAAGGTATCCACTGTATAATTACTTCTTTATACATTGCACTGAGTTTACAGATGGTATCAAGGATGGTATAGGCCATCGGTAGTCCTCGAATACTCGAGGATAACCGAGCCAAAGATAAAGGGCGCTTTTAGAGTCCGATAAAATTACATATTTATTATGATTTTCCTGGTGAAATATACGACAAAGCTTCTGATATCGCGATAAGTTCGCAGCATAATTGAAACGTCGGCGCCTAACTTAAATCGAACACAGATATCCATCTGTGGATCTACAAAAGCTGCTCCACATCCAGATACGTCCTTTGATCCATCCGTGTACAGCTTATAGTGTGAACTATATTTATTGGTCAAGAACTCTGTTGATAAGTTTCGTAAGTTATAAATATCTACAAGTACACGCTAGGTTTTCAATTGAGGTCGTAATATTGATAGATACATCGTACCTACTTATCCAGTCAGTAAGAGAGTCCGAGTGTATAGATTGCTTAAAATATTGTCTATGTGTTTCGATCAGTAAAGGTAGCTTTTTTCTTCTCCAGTACCTATACACCCTGACACAAACCGTGGAGTTCCTCTAAGACATGTAGGTATATGTGTTTTATAGTAAAACTTAGTTTATGAGATGTATGGAGACAAGCTTGTCAGAATTCGACGACCTCCATGGTGCAGTGGGCGAATAGCCGGCTGAGACGCAGGAGGTAGCGGGTTCGATCCCCGCTGCGGAACAAATGTTTGAATGATCTACAGATATTTGTTCCGGGTCTGGTTGTTTCTCTATATATTATAAGTATGTATTTACAAAAAAAAGTATATAAGTATTCTATCAGTTATCTGGTTCCCATAGTACAAGCTCTGCTTAGTTTGGGGCTAGATAGCGCTGTGTGAAATGTCCAGCACTATTTATTTATTTAATAAATAGCTGAGCCCTGGCTTCAGACAGATTTTTATCAGTTAAAATACACTAATGTATTTGATGTACCTACTTACTATTATTATTTAATCAAATAGTTAAATAAATAATGCAGGACATTTCACGCAGCGCTATCTAGCCCCAAACTATTCCAAGTGATGGATGTGAGAAGTTTTGGGGAGTCCAAATTGATATTTAGTATATTGTACAGTAACTTAATATCTAGTAAGAGTCTGTCAGCGTTTAATTATATCCTTAAACAATCATTTCAGCTCTAAAAATACTTGACGTCTTGGCAGAATCCCGTTAAATCCTCCTCAAATATCTCAATAGCTCCCTCAGAATATCTCGTCGACAAATGTGGGGCGTGGCGGACTGATGGACGACGGCCACAAAGACATTTTATTGATTGACTGACCTACAGGACGCCGAAGGGAATGAACATCGTAAAATGATCATACGTTTTCAAATGGCTATTAGCGGGGCAATAACTAAATAAAGTAAAATAAAATGCGGTTATTTACAGTTAAAATGATCCATAGCATTGTTAGCAATTTAATCTAAATAAAGGTAGGTACATAGGTATATAACTAAAACTAAAAATAATACATAAAAATCCGTAAAAAGGAAATATGCTGACAATCTTCGGACCTTAAAACTATTTCGGATTGATCAAGCTCGGATACCTTTCCGATACGGATTCAAAGGATAGTTGACAAAATAGCTTTCTCGGATTCGAAATCGGATCCATAACTTTATGGGCCGTATAATAAGTTAATTACTATCGTGTAACTATTTTATTGTTGTCTGAATTAAATTATTTATTATTAATAAGTATTTACACACAAGGGTTTTTTTCATTTTATCTAATGCGGGGTTTTCACGGCCACGTGTTCATAACTGCTAACAGATGGCGTTGCTCTGTCATCCTCTGATTGACAGCGGAAAGTGAATTGTCAATGTCAGCTGCCGTGTCAACATTATTTTCAAGGAACTTGAACCAAATATTAGTCTTTGTTCGTCTGACGAAATGAGATTGTTTTAAACAAATTTCGTTTTTGAGATTTTGGGATGCATACCATATTTTTTGGCGGTGCATCTCCAGAAAAATCTACAGATCTATTACGTTAGTTGGAACTAGTTTTGTTTTTATTGAAAATGTAAAGTCCTGATTGTGCCGTAGTTTGAATAAAATGATTTATTTCCGAACAACATTTAATTCCCCGAGAATTGGGCGTGGCGCTGACACAGCGGCCAACTCAATCGTTTTTTATCGACACTTTGATCCGAAATGACACGTCATGGGACTGTTTTGTCATTTACTGCGGACCGTCATTTAGCGGCTATTGAGTTGGGGAGAAAAACGATGGAAATTCAAAGAAAATAACGAAATTAAATAGTGCTTTGTTCGGGAAGAAGTAAACCCGCTGGAATTGAAGAAATATAAAGAAATCCGAAAAACAAAGATGGGACTTAATATCAAAAAAGGTTGAGGAAACCTTGGAAGGCCTATTCAACAGTACGATAAAAAAAGGGCATGAGTAAAAAAAAACACCCCCGACTTCCATATAGGGAATGTAAAAATCAAGTTTTTTTTTAGCTTTTATTCCATAGCTAACCAGGCGTTGCCTATTTATTAATCGATCGGAGACGAGATCTCTAAATCAACTTGGGCAAATCGGCGTTGTATGTATGTGTGTTTGTTTGTCCGAGGATAACTTTCGAAGCGTTGATCCGATCATCGTGAAATTTTATACATAGGTAGTAATGGCACAATTTTGGTGTGACTAAATGAGCTAAAAATATTAGGGGGTTGTTTAGATATTGGGGTGTAAGAGGGGGAAAAAAATTAAAATGAGACTATTAGGTCAAGTGAGACGACAAAGGAAAGGTTTGTAGTTTTTGAGTTATTGGCCATAATAAAATCCAAACTTTGACAAAATTCACAGGGTACATCAGTGATCCCACAGTGTTGTAATTTGGTATGCGTGTAGCTTAAGTATCTATTACAAATATAGGCAAAAGTCTGAAATCCAGAATAACAACCAATTAACCCTTTGCACTCGGGACCTTTTTCGCGCGGCGCACCAGCAACTCGAAGCGTTTCGTAGCGTATTTGGTGAATTTCTTTCCTCTAACTTAAAAAGATTACACACATAAAGTATCACATAAAACTTTTATATTTTAATATTAAATGTATCTTTACATATTTAAGATGATAATTTGTCAAACGGTTACTCTTTGTAATTTAGCATTGTATGGTATTTGAGATAAGAACTGGCGAGATGCGCCCGGCTTGTCGGGACAAGTGTCACAATAATACGTTGTTTGGTGTCTTTTGCCGGGCTTATTTCTTCGGGAGCAGACTTTGCAATCGCATCTAACTCCTGTTAGAATGCTATGCATCCTGCCATTTAGGCGGATGTTTTCGGATTTGGCGCTTGAAGTCGAGGCTCGGTCGCGCGGCTGGTGAAAATCTCCAGTCAATTACTTGACTAATGTCTTCAAATATCGTAAGTGATTTAGCGGCCGTTCGCTTCTCTGTTCTTTAGTGGATCTTTCGCCTTCTGACACCTCTCACTTCGTCACTATCGTCACTAGCTGTTATTCTCTGTATCTTGAAGCTCTCTGTGTAGAGCCGTAATTTCCTCGCCAAGCATCGTGAAATCGAAATCATCTTCACTTGAACTTAATTCAGGATTACGTTCCATATTTTTAGGGATCAAAAACTTTAAATTCAGTAGTCTCTCTGCCACGACTGTCAGGTTCGAACGGTTGCGGTTGCGGTTCGTTTGTTTGGATGTTACTAATCCCAGATAAGAAAATCTTATCTCCATTTCCGTTTACGCTTCATAAAATTATATAGAAAAAGCGTAAGAATCCGCGTCGAAGAAAGTAAACGAAAACAGTTAGTCCCGCGAATCGAGTTACGCAGCAAACCAAGTGGTGAGCGATAGTCACCTCTCGAGTTGCGGTAGCACATCCCATGGTGAGTGAGAGTCACCTCTCGAGTGTTAAGGGTTAACATGAACTACCGTTACCTGTAATTTGAATGAAACGGTTGGTCAAGTTTTTGGTTATTTATTTCGTGGCACTATTTTGATAGATATTTTGATTTATATGTATTTGAAATGTATCAGATGTATTTGATAGAATAATAAGTATTTTTTTTTGTTTTTATGGTAGACTTGCGAGATCTCAGTTCGGGGCGAACCACTAGTTATAGTCTATTAGTAATTTTAAAACAAAAGTACACACCCATTATCTGTCCCTGCGTTGAAGTTGTAACTGCTTGTTAATTCATCATAACCATTTTTAGAGTTGTTTATTTTATTATAATTAAATTTGTGTTATTATTAGTATTTTAGGTTTATAGTGTGTTGTATGTATTTAATTTTGTATAGATGCACCGCCGGCGCCGTCATGTGATAAATTATAATCCTGTCCATACAACGGTTGTCTGGAAGAGATCGCTTTTAGCGATAAGATCACCCATTGTACTAAATCTATTTGTAAAAATTATGTCCTGTATTTTACTTTGGTGTACAATAAAGAGTTATTTTATCTTATCTTAAAGAAAAATAAGAAATACTACATACATTTATGGGTAGGTACATTTATTAAATATCTATGTAACAGAAATACCTAATATAAGTACAATTATTTAGGTAGGTACATGACAATAAAATACATAGAAACAATTGAATCATCTAAAGACCGTAGCAAACGATCTATAGTTAGCTCAGCTGCTCTATATCACTACCTGGCTATTCACCACTAAGCCCACCATGACCTACGATGCCGAGTCATAGACGCTCACGCAGGAGGTTAAGAGTTGCACAGTGAGCCATGGAACGTACCATACTCGGCATCAGGCTGTTAGATTGAGTTCCAAACGTAGACGAACGAAGGTTCATGACGTTGGGATTCGAGTTATGGAGCTCAAATGGTCACCACGTCTAGACTAGACGTGGTGATGACAGATGGAGCAGGGCAGTGACTGAATGGTGGCCGAGGAGCGGGTATAGAAGGGTAGGACGTCCGATAGCGAGATGGGTGGACGATATCGTAAAGATCGGACCGTCAGTGGGTGAGACTAGGGCAGGATCGTGGTGAATTTTCTGGATTTGATTTTGTGAATTTTGACACAAACTTGGGTAGACCTGTACCCAACAATGGGCGAAGTCAGGCTGTGGATGATGATTGGTGAAGATTAGGTTTATTCAGCTCACAAGAATTGAACATTATTACAATAAATACCAACTAACAGCCCATAACGGATTCACGCCCAATAAACTATGTTTCAGTATATTTGCGGTATAAAAAGGCAATGTAGTTTCTACGAAAACCATAAATGTATCCTTTTAGCAAATAATATATTTATTTCTTATGGCCGATTGAACGTCGATTGACAGTTATCGACATCGCCAAACGAATTTATAAAGAGCACCAACATATCAAAACTAATTCACAAACCTTATGTGCGTAACAGTAAGGTATAAAATACCATAAAATCCAGCAAACGTCGTTTTTGACGCATAGAGTTCCCGCCAAGTATCGCGATTGGAATTTTAAATTTTGAAATTCGGAACGCATTCGAATTGCGCGGCGAAGTTAAATGGAGTGGACGCGATGCATTATCGATAGAGCAGTGTTGCCAACATAACTACTTCATTGCTAGATATTATAATCAGTTCACTAAATAAATTGTAAATTAAAGAGCTAGCATCTTTTAAAGGTCTACATTAGAGTAGCTACATTCGAAATTATTTTGTGGAATGATGAGTGATTTCGAAAACCTTAAATTGGCTTTAGGCGCTTCGCGCACTTTTCGTAAACATAAAATAACACTATTATGTACCAGTAAAAATATTTGATTTACTTAATTTGGTTGCCACGTTATCGTGGTAAATATGGTTATGGTGGATATCGCGATTCGAACACTCACTCTGTTCCACTGAACTATACCTACTGCAATCCGCACACCTTACTTTAGTGCGGCTTCGACATTCACGCAGCTTGGACGCGTACGGAGCGGCACTAATAATACGAGAATTCGAATCAAAGTATGAAATACATAAAGTATGACATAAATAACAATTCAGTAGTCAAGTAAAATTATTGGTTGTCCAAGTCAATAAATAGGTAATATTATTCTAATACCACAAAGGAAAAAAAATTGTTTATTAAAATGCCACGCCATCTAAAATCATAGACTAAAATATGCAGATATTCCATTACAAAACCGGTTGTAGGTAAAAATATGTGACTGAATACGGACTTGACGTGGTGTTTTTAGAAAGTATTTTAATTTGTTTATGTAAATGTTTTCTAACCAGTTTGATATTTTTTAATATTTATTTCATGTTCCTTCTTTTTAGTATATAATATATGTCAAAGGTCAGAAAATATGACAACATGCGTAATTCGATACTGCCAAAATACATCAAGAAGTGTCAGTGAATCATCAGGTGGCAGGTTAATTTCAAACTATTGTTAACGTACTTGAGCTTAAATAAACGCATAATAATTCATTTTATTTTACTTTTCTACTTTACCATATTTTCAATTATTACATTACTATTATACATTTTGAAATTGAGCATGAATTCTAATAAAGTTTTGTAGGTACAAAAGCTGTGTCATATCTGTGGTGTAAAATCTATAGGGACGACAGGTTGTTACACTATGTTGAACGGAACGCGTAAGCGCCATGAATTTCATGGCGCTTACAACGTTTTGGTCGCGAGTAAACTAAACTCTATAAGCGATGTAGCGCTGCATGTTTTAATAGTTTGGTTAGATCACATAAATAATGTTTTAGCGCTGCAGTGAACTTTAGTTCTAACTCACCAGCATTTGAACAAACTTTTTCAAGAATGTTCTTATCTATCGGTAGATTAAATTTCTATGGGTTCATCTTAGAATTTCTCACCAGCTAAATTACTACACAGTTCTAAAAACATACGAAATTCTAAGAACCTTGCAAATTCTAACCCCAAAACATAGATAGATAATCTTGTTACACCAAATTACAATTAGTTACTTAACCTAGAAAACTTAATGACTAATGACGTGGTGGTTAATGAGCGCTCTTATCGCTTAAAGCGATAATATAAGTACCTACTAGGAATCTAGCAACTTTTTGAGGTGAAGCTAGCTACTCTAAGCTCGAAGCTGCCTTTTTTCTTATCTTGATCGAGAACGAACAGGCAGTAAAATTGACGTTTCAAAGTGATCCTTGTGATTTAAATTAATAAAAACATTTTGATTTGATTACTTTAGTCAAAGCACAGTTGGTAACACTACGATAGAGATATTTATCGATAAATGCACAACACTATAAAATGTTGCTCACGTATTGAATCGTTTTAATTTTCACACCGAGTTTTCCTTGAGCGGAATGGTTGGAATCTTGAGGGAAAATGTTGATTTATTTTTTATTTGGCTCTTATCAATCGTTCTAAACGAAATGAGACAGAATTAATTACACAATTATTACAAAAATGGCTTCTTCAAAACTCCATAATTCGTAAAATCGGTTTTCTCTATATGTATCTAAATAAAATTCCAGAAACGGTTACCTATCCAACGATAGGGTCTTTTCTTCTTCCTGGCATTTTCCCACATTACGTAAGGTCGGCATAACATGTAGTTTTCTTCCATATCTCTCTATCAGCTGTCATCTACGTTGTCACTTCTTTCTTACCCATATCATTCCTCACACAGTCCATCCATCTCTTCTTCAGCCTTCCTCTACTTCTATATCCATTCTATATCTATTCTATATACATTCATATCTAACACTGTTTTAGTCACATGATTTTCATGATCCAACGATAGGGTAGTAGGCGAGAAAAAAATCACCCCAACTTGCAAAACAAACATACAGATGATAGGCCGTCTTATCGCTAAAAGAAATCTCTTCCAGGCAACCTCTTAGACAAAATATCATACAAGTAACTTTTTAACAAAAATATAACCGACTTCAGATAACAGTAAAAACCAAACCACTCTTATCATCAATGTTGATGAAATTTCCGGGATCGATCTAAAAGTACATACATATATACTTTCAAATAGAAAACTAATTTTCCAAATCGGTTGATTTACGTAAATATGGTAGGTACCTATGTGACGGAGTTCTGAGCTACAAACATAACATAACATAAAAATGAAATAAAATTAAGACTTATATGGTTTTCTCATGGATGCCATTGTCAGAACTAGATCAAACTGAAATGGGACCACACGGAAAGCACCAGCTTTCAAATAAAGACTCATCAAAATCGGTTCCCTCAGTCGAAAGTTCTGAGGTAACAAACAAAAAAAATACAGTCGAATTGAGAAACTCCTCCTTTTTTGAAGTCGGTTGAAAAGACAAAAGATTTGAGATCTGTCATAAAATAGCGAGAATTATTTCTTTCTCAGTGACTGGTATGGTTCTTCTACAGATCTCATTTCTGATTCGATCTCGGAGAGAAACACCAAGCATAGCCCTCTCCATAGCACGTAAACGAACCAAAGTCACTGACATAGCACATAGGATTAGCAAGCTGAAGTGCACATAGCTCGAAGAATCGACAGTCGTTGGGGCAGAAAGGTTCTCGATTGGAGAACATCACGATGTGATGATGATGATATATTTCTCCAGCAGCCCTCTACACAATATTGTGGTAGCGTGAAATGTAATTCGCAATGCATTGCAATGTCAAGCAGGCGACACTAATTCGATTGTTGGCATTTGTGTGACAGTTGTTATATTTTTTGCAACATTTTGACTTGTGGTTGAATATTCATCGAAATCAGTCCAGCCGTTCGGTCGTGAAAACAGACGGAGAGACAGTTACTTTTGAATTTATAATATTAGTTTGGATTTGGGTTTGTTAACAATTTATAAAATCATTATTATAAATATTTTTGACATGATACCTGAATCATTATTTTTTGATTCCTTATTAAACTAGATTTAATTTGATTATGTATTGGCAATATTCGTATACCAATATTGATTGAATTAGTGGAACGACAAATATTTTAATAACAACAATGTACACCCTTTTTCTGCGAATAAATAATTCATTCATTCACGGAATTATCACCGTTTTATCGGATTTACGACCAACAACTAAGTAACTTACTAAAAGTTACTTTTTCTATGTAATAGTTAATTTGGGTGCGGGTTTGATTCCCGTCGCGGAATAAATGTTTGCATGATCTACAGATATATGAAGATATCTATGTATTATAAGTATGTATTTACAAAAAAAGTATATGATTAAGTATTCTATCAGTTATCTGGTTCCCATAGCTTTGCTTAGATTCATAATTCATAATTGATGATTGGGCTAGATAGCGCTGTATGAAATGTCCAGCATTATTTATTATTTATTTATAATGTTCATACATGATGACTAAAATCAACATTGTATGTACCTATTTTAAAATGATTATGATACAGCCGTGCTGACTACGGAACCCTTTACTGAGCGTGCTCCGATTCGCTATTGACCAATAATTTATATAGTATTTTTATTTTTATTTTTATAGTGTTATCCGAACACATACGGAAAATTCTTGGACCAATAATTTGTTCATTTTATCATTTTATAGTGCTTTGATCAAACTGATCATTTGTTGTCACGCATTATGTCACCCGGACCATAATAACGAATCGATACCTCAAAATCGGATGAATAGTTACGGTGGAACATAGGTACGTAAATACTACGTGTTTTGTTACGAAAACTCGGCTAGGGTTAATGGCTAGAGTAATGGCTAGAGAGTAATAGAGCTGGAGACTATTGTTGTAATAAAAGTTTTTTTCAAATTAATTACCATAGAACATTTTAAATTTTCAATCAACCGTAATTTAAGTCCTAAAATGTCAATGAAACAGCCTGTTTGTAATAGGTAAACAGATCATATTCATGCATCATGTAAGTAGGTACCTGTTAAACTGACTATACAGTGTGTCCCTGGATAAAGTGCAACCCCGAAAGGGGGTGAAACTAGATCAAAAATTATCGACAAAAAAATAGAAAAAAAAATTTAAAAAAAATTCGTATATACTTTATTGATGTATTAAAATTTTTATTACTCACTAATTACTCTATTTAATAAAAAAATTATTTCTTCCAAAGTAGTAGGTCTATTTTGTTAAAATAAAAACCATAATCATGTCAGATATGTGACGATGACGATAAAATAACAAATAACTCACAAACGAGTGGCTATCGTGACTTAAAGTTTAATTTTTGTATTAAAATTACATTTTTTAGGCTGTTTTTTTCCAATAAACTCCAAAAATCTTAAAATTAAGCCTATAATACTAGAAATTTTTATGACTTTTTATTATTGTCTATCATAATAGCTTTTAAATAAAAAAAAACCTACGTTCTAACATAAAAAATGTGCTGGCTAGGAGCTTTTAAAGTTGACCACTGATTACGTCACCACTCAGGTAGAGACACGTTTTTTTTTGCTGCTCAGGTAGTATTAAAAATCAAATTTTAGTTACAACATTTTTATTTAACTTATTACATGTAAGTATGAAATAAGGGTTTTGTTTAATGCATTAAATGCTCAAAATGGCTTCCTTGTTGTTGTAGGCACATTGCCGCACGAAGAGCGATTTGTTGTGTGGCTCTAAGCACCATCTCTGGGTCACTTCTTATCTCATCGGCACATCGCATGATTTGATCTTGTAACTCTGCCTCGGTGTCTACGGTCGTTCTGTAGACTCTTTGTTTCATAACACCCCACAGAAAATAGTCTAGGGGTGTCAGGTCAGGTGAACGTGCCGGCCACCCGACTGGTCCATCCCGGCCGATCCACCTATTAGCGTAGTTTTCGTTTAAAAAACTTCGCACATTGCGCCCGTAGTGCGCAGGGCATCCGTCCATCTGCAAATACATCTGTTGCCTTGTAGCCAGCGGAACATCTTCCAGCAGTAGTGGCAGATCGTCTCTTAATAAGTTTAAAACACTTTCGGCATTTAATGTTGCGGGTAAAATAACTGGCCCAATCAGCGTGTCGTCTATTAGAGCTGCCCATACATTAACTGAAAATTGCACTTGAAAAGTAGACGCCCTCTTTAGGTGTGGATTTTCCTCGGACCATACATGTAAGTTTCTGCAATTTGTGATTCCATTCCGGGTGAATTTCGCTTCATCCATCCATAAAATTTTTTTTAGGAATTGTGGATTATTTCTAATTTTTTGTTGAATCCACGTAGACATTACGCATCTTGCACGATTGTCTACATTTTCATGCAAATGCTGTACTCGCTGATAATGGTATGGATGCAATCCCTTCTTTTTCAAAATTCGCCATACGGATGTTTTTGATATACCGTGACGCAAAGCTAAGCGTCTAATGCTGGTTGTGGGATCAGCAAACAAATCGTTTAAAACGGCCTCTTCTATGGAATGGTCAATAATGGTAGCTTGTTGCTCACGGCGATCTCTTGCTAATCCAAGTCCGATGTTGGATAACTTTCGGTGAACTTCTTGGAAATTTCGTGCTGACGGTATAAGTCTGCTCGGAAACGCATTTATGTATGCAGAACGAGCGACTGTTGTGTGTCCACGTGACATACCATAATAATAATGGATGTCAGCGATTTCTCGCGGAGAGAACTCAGTCAATCGCGGCATCTCCACAACACAACAAAGTACAGTCAAAAACGTAACAAAAAGTCAAAAACAAAACAAAAGCAAAACAACGTAACAAAAACTTGAAGGCGCAGTAAGGTACGGTAGGCGGTAGCAGCGGCGAGAATATCGGAGCGACTGGCGTGCCTTGTTGTGAGTCCTGTTTCGATCCCCACCCTTCATCTTTCATAGAACAGGCCCAGCGACCATAATCTACAACAATATAAGTTAAAAAAGGGTCTCTACCTGAGTGGTGACGTAATCAGTGGTCAACTTTAAATGCTCCTAGCCAGCACATTTTTTATGTTAGAACGTAGGTTTTTATTTTATTTAAAAGCTATTATGATAGACAATAATAAAAAGTCATAAAAATTTCTAGTATTATAGGCTTAATTTTAAGATTTTTGGAGTTTATTGGAAAAAAACAGCCTAAAAAATGTAATTTTAATACAAAAATTAAACTTTAAGTCACGATAGCCACTTGTTTGTGAGTTATTTGTTATTTTATCGTCATCGTCACATATCTGACATGATTATGGTTTTTATTTTAACAAAATAGACCTACTACTTTGGAAGAAATCATTTTTTTATTAAATAGAGTCATTAGTGAGCAATAAAAAAAATAACAAGCCAGCACATTTTTTATGTTAGAACGTAGGTTTTTATTTTATTTAAAAGCTATTATGATAGACAATAATAAAAAGTCATAAAAATTTCTAGTATTATAGGCTTAATTTTAAGATTTTTGGAGTTTATTGGAAAAAAACAGCCTAAAAAATGTAATTTTAATACAAAAATTAAACTTTAAGTCACGATAGCCACTTGTTTGTGAGTTATTTGTTATTTTATCGTCATCGTCACATATCTGACATGATTATGGTTTTTATTTTAACAAAATAGACCTACTACTTTGGAAGAAATCATTTTTTTATTAAATAGAGTCATTAGTGAGCAATAAAAATTTTAATTCATCAATAAAGTATATACTAAATTTTTTAAATTTTTTTTTTCTATTTTTTTGTCGATAATTTTTGATCTAGTTTCACCCCCTTTCGGGGTTGCACTTTATCCAGGGACACACTGTATAAGCGGCATCGCCGCAAAGGCGCCGCCGATTTACGTTAAAAATTTTAATTGGAAATGAATCGATTGCTGGATAAATATTCAAGCTACCGGTATTAAATACACCCACCTCTGATTCTGGATGTGTGTTCTAAATTGATGTCGTACATAATAAAACAGGTTGTGTAAAGACATAGGTACATACCTACATACATAGCTAAATATTAACCCTTCCTTTTGGATTTGCCGTAGTTGGGTAAAAAATAATTTATTCTTTCAGCTAAGTCAAACGTTACATTGACATTTTGACAAGCATAGAGATTATTAATAATATATAAATAAATATTGCTGGACATTTCACACAGCGCTATCTAGCCCCAAATTAAGTATAGCTTGTACTATGGGAACCAGATAACTGATAGAATACTTATATATACTTTTTTTTAAATACATACTTATAATATGTAGAGAAACAACCAGACCCGGAACAAATATCTATAGATCATGCAAACATTTGTTCCGCCGCGGGAATCGAACCCACTACCTCCTACGTCTCAGCCGGCCATTCGCCCACTGCGCCACGGAGGGCGTCTATTAATAAAACTTGAATTTACAGATTTACTGGATTCAATTACATGAATTTACATTTATTAACAGAAAGAATATACAACTATTTACCAGATTAATATATAGAAGAAACAGTTGAATCATCTAAAAACCGTTGCAAATGATATATAGATAGCCCAGCTGCTCCAGATCAATACAACAGCAGAAGTGTCCCCAAGACACTGGCTGCATTGCGCTGAATTGCAATGCTTATGCGTGGTCCTAACGTGCTGAAATAATTTTGAAAACGCGATAGGCCCTGGTACCCATGGTCCCAGGGTCTCTGTCAGGGCTCAAATACGTAAGCTCGAGACTTCCATATTTGCGCCACCTTTTTTATTTTTAAAGCAAAATACAAAGGTGACAATTTAAAAATCACACAAACGTCAACTATCAAATTAGACACAGATATTTGACATTTGAAGTGCTGTTACAAAAGTAATTTCACGCTCCTGCGCCATCTGTACCGTGAAATAAGGTGATTACTGTTACATCTGCCTCTTACTCGATTGTGAGAGCTGATCTATAGATAGCTACTAATATTTAATCGAAGCGAGATCTTCAAATCAACTTGGATCAGCGTTGGGTGCATAACATCCAACATTTAGCTGAGCTGAACGCCATTTTGGTTCGCAGATACACATGAGTGGAACTGTGTTAATAAATTCATTTGTGCATAGTCTTTGGATGGAGAGGGTTTTTGTAAATTTCCCGAAACGTGCCTCGTCTTTTTCATGATTTTACTTTTCATATACATAGGTATGTAAATATCTCAGGAAGATGATAATTGATCGAGCGAAGCGAGATCTCTAAGTCAACTTGGGCAAATTGGCGTTGTATGTATGTATGTTTGTTTGTCCGAGGATAACTTTCGATGCGTTTATCCGACCATCGTGAAATTTGATATATAGTAGATAGTGATAGCACAATTTTGGTGTGACTAAATGAGCTAAAAATCTTGGGGGGTTGTTGAGCTATTGGGGTTCAAGAGGGGGGAAAAAAATGAAAATGAGACTTTTAGGTCAAGTGGGACGTCAAATGAAAGGTCTTTATTAGTACATTTCAACCCTGTTTTTATTTTTAGTTTAATTTATGTAGTTTTTGAGTTATTAGCTATAATAAAAACAAAACTGACAAAATTCACAGGGTACACCAGTGACCCCACAGTGCTGTAATTTGGTATGCGTGTTAAGCTACACGCATACAGTAACACAAATATAGGCAAAAGTCTGAAATCCAGAATAACTGCAATTTGTACCCCAAAAAGCGTATCCACATAACATGAACTCCCGTTACCTGTAATTTGAATGAAACTGTAGGTCAAGTTATTTGGTTATTTATTTCGTGGCATTATTTTTATACTTAGTCAAAGATTACAAATAATATTTTTTTATTTTAATCGAAGACTCGCGAGGTCTCAGTTTGGGGCGAACCACTAGTTTACTCTAAACATCTGCTACTAAGAGGTCTTCGGACGAGACCGTATTATAAAAAATCAAACGAACTTACATAGTGCTGTTTGATTCCAATTATGCGAAGGTCTCGTCCGAACATCATTACGATCCCATCCATCCCTTCTTGGGGTTATGAAAAGGTAAAGTACCTATGTACCTACATGTAAAAGTAACACAGCTCAGGCAGGGTTTCTCTAAAGTAATGACAGATTGCAGGCCGACCAGAGATAAAAGCCAGCAATTGACGCCGAGCGAGAGAGTGAGACGGGAGATGGTTATGATGTTTTTTGGGAATGGATGATTTTTTTGGGATTATTGCAGTTTTTAACAAAGTTGTTTGGAGACAAGACAAATACTGTAACGAGAGAGGCTATACAACATTCTCACTTCATTCACAAGTGGTCACGACTGAGGTGAGTGGTTTTTTTTTATATATTATAGGCTTGCGTTTGACCACTATCTCGCCTGATGGTAAGCGATGATGCAGTCTACGATGGTACACGCTTGCCTAGAAGAAACCTATTCACTCGTGACTTAAAGATACCCAGGTTGTAGCTATCAGGAAACACAGACTCTGGCAAGGCGTTCCACTCTTTGGCGGTGCGCATAATAAAGGTCGAAGAGAACCGCTTTGTGCGAATGGGAGGTACTTCTACCATATAGCGGTGGCGCATCGCAGAGCGTCTGGTTGTCCGATGATAGAATGGAGATGGTGGGATTAAGTTGAAAAGTTCCGCCGCACACTCTCCGAAATGGGTGGGTAAAAGTGGTGGGGTTTTTATCCATTGCTGATAGATACAGCGATACAGATATTAGATACAGTGGTGATCCTGAAGTCTGGTGACAGCCCTTGGCGTTTAGAATAGAAGACTATGGTACCATGGTGGCTGCGTTAGCTGTGGTTGCCTTCACAGAGTGAGCACAGAGAGCGAGAGAGAGCTTCTATTGTATTTTATTTTATTTTATTATAAGTATTACTCATTAGAAATCCTTAATAAATAAATTAAATTAAACCTAATAACGAAAAGATAAATTAGACTCTAAGCTGGCAGAATATAAACTTTTTAATTTGACCTGCGTTTTGCTCATCACTATTTTTAAATTCGCTTGATCATGTCAACATACAGGCTGCTGTTTTTTGATGCGTTTATCTTTCGTAGTGATCAACATTATATATTAATAATAATTGTTTAATAAAATTAAGAATATTTTTTTAATCTGGTTATATTTTATTTTTAATACTCATTTTATTAACTTTTTATACCTTGTAATTGTGTTAGTAGTTTTGACGACAAATTTAATTTAAGTTTAATTCTAATTTGTAGCATGTTGTCTTCACCTATAATTAATTATGTAGATTCTCACTATTCCTTCTCGAATCCACTGATGTCGTCCGTCGCGCCAACGCTTTCGCGGCCGACCCCGACGTCGCTGTCCATCCTCCGGTACCCAAGGTGTTACGATGTTGGCCCATTTCTCCGGAAGCATTCGAATTACGTGCCCGGCCCAATCCCACTTGAGATTCGCGGTTTGTCTCCCGCATCGGCAATGCTAGTTAATGAACAAAGCGTGGTAGGTATCCTCACCCGATCTATAATAATGACTATTACCAATTGTGTTTTATTGATGTTTCCTCAGTGTTGTTCTAGTGAAAGTACAGAGGACTACTTACCAATAAATAGGTTTTTTTTATATAAATTATAGGCTAGCGTTTGACCACTATCTCGCCTGATGGTAAGCGATGATGCAGTCTACGATGGTACACGCTTGCCTAGAAGAAACCTATTCACTCGTGACTTGAAGATCCCTAGGTTGTAGTTATCAGGAAACACAGACTCAGGCAAGGCGTTCCACTCCTTGTAACACCTAAGTAAGTACTTGCGAAACGATTGTAAACCCTAGGTGGACTGTTAACGCATTTTAATGAATATGTTTTTAACTGGGTAGGTACGTTGACAAAAGACTTAATTAAAAAGATATTATAGATTAATTGGGGGATTATTAAACTTTAATACCTATTTGACTTGATAAGGACACAACATAGAAAAATAAGAAGTAAAATGTTACCAACAAAATATGGTTTTGTAGGGATAAATAAATAAATTTTAAATTTTTTGAAATTTAGCTATGTTAGAAATACCTACTTAAGTATTATGAATTTTGAATTGAATTGCCGAGTTTATATCCTACACAGAATCCAATAGTTTCCTCGAAAAAATACAGAAAATACCTGAAACGAAATATTAATAAACAAGCTTCCATTTGCGGCTTCGCACGCATGTTTTTTAATTTAAAAATAAAATATAAAATCAAATTCAAAATGCTTTTATTTATTAAAATAACAAGGATCACTTTAAAACGTCAATTTTACTGCATGTTTCTTCGCGACCAAGCCAGGAAAGAAAGGCAAGAAACAAGGCTGCATTGGATGTACTTTTTAATGATCGTTTTAGAATACATAGGTACCATTAAAGAAAATTAATTACGTCTAAATTGTAACATTTTTGAACGAGTTGGAGCAATTTCAATCCCAAGCTTCTCTATCATCTAAATAATCCGATACGGTATAGTACTGGGCTTTTTTTATAAAAAATTTGTATAATTACGTTTGTAAATTTGTTAATTGTCAATTTTTGTACATATATCACTTGAGAGTTTGTTATAAAAGCGTACACCTTGCCCTTTACACAATTTACCTACTAACTTTATGGAGTCTACAAGTGGCAACAGCGAGTTTTTATTACATTATCGCTATTTTTCGTAAATAAATTAATGTTTTTGTGAACATACATCAGATTTTCATAGATGTATTGACAAGGGAGTATCATAATTTTTTTTTGTTTAATTTAGGCCGTAATGATTCTCTGGGGTCCATATTAAAAATTTGTTCAACGAACAGACCTCTTCTGCAGCACAAAAACGGCGTTTATATCTGTAGCACTCCCCCACAGCCAGTATACCGTGCAACATAATGCTGTGAAAGTAGCTGGAAGTAGAATAAAAACATTACCCTGTGCAGGAGCACAGTCGGGTAAATAGAAGCATTATGTCTCAATCCCGGTCATAATCTTGTATGTTAGTGCTAGTCTGAAATAAATTGAATTTCATTGAATAATCTATCAGTATACTAAATTTCATCGAAATCGGTCTAGCCCATTAGTCGTGAAAACGTAACAAACGACAGAGAGATAGAGCGACAACGTTACTTTTGAATTTATAATATTGGTATGGATTATGGATTATTATGGATAAAGTTTTGGGGAAAATTTCTAAAATATCTAGGTACCTTGTGTATTATCTTCTCCACCGTCACTCTCCATTTCACTCCCCACACTGACAGGACTCTCCCTCTTCTCCTCTTCTCTACTCTCTTCTCTCTGCACCGGGTTCAGCATCCTCAACCACGGCTCAGGATAACCCAGAAGAAATGGAAATCCGCCATTTTGTTGCAAAAAAGGCGTATTAAAGTAATAGCTCATTCTATTTAATCCGTTCAATCGTTCAGTTTCATCGTCCTCTGATGTCCTAGAATCGGATAGGTTGTTTTCTATGTCAATTTCAGGCGATTTTCTTGTATTTCCTATTATGGATTCTATAGAAAACGGTTTAGGAGTTTTTTTGGTCTGCGTTTCCACAATTTCTGATTCCATTTTCACTTTTTCACTAAACGGTCACTTTTTTTAACCTTTCTTGGTTCGTAGATTTTTAATAAAAAAATTATTTTAACAATTATATGTATTAAAAATTGATTAATGTAATTTTTGCGAAAAAATGTATAAAGTTAATTTGTCACTGTCAACGTCACTTCAGTTTTGGCACGCACACGTTCGCGCGCGCGGGACTCTCGCCTTGTACTCGCTTCTTTAGCCACATCACTTGGTCACGCCCATACCACCCATACGGGGTGTAGTCGAAACCTAATTTTATTTTATTAATAGCCCTTTCTGGCCGAGCAAATATAAGCCCTATTGCCATTGACATAATACTTCTGTCATTATCATCACTTTTCGTGCAATAAAGTCGTATCTTTTAGACCTGAACATCGTATTCTACATTTTATTTTCATACACAATAGAAGTGGTTTTCAATGTTGTCTACATTTTACAGAACTTCACAGCAAAACGAACCTTACGAGTAAAATCAGAAGGTTGTATCTCCTTTGAATGCATTTTATAGTAGAGCCTTCTGTCCCTAAGCGGAAAATGATTAAGACCAATTTTCTGGTGCTAGAGCGAGACCGCAGCAAGTCGTTAGAGTGCGTTAGAAAGAGATGTGGATGGTAGATATTTGTGGACTCCGTGTACACTGGTAATTGGTGGTGATCATGTTTTGGCAGTGTCAGCACTCCGGATAAATTCATCGTTTTGTGCCTCGTTCACTCGCTTTATTCAATATCTTAATTTGAATAATAAAATAACAGAGAGAAAATTATAAAATACAGAAGAAACAGTTGAATCATCTAAATACCGTTGCAAACGATCTTCAGCTCTACTGCCCCAGATACTGCCAGGCGGAAGTGTCCCAAGACACTGGCTGAGTAAACTCATTAATTCTTGTACAGAGTAGGTAAGCAAATTATTATTTCTCAAACATGCTTGGAAATTTGAGCATTATTTTGACAACCTTCTTCGAGATATATCGAAATTGCTGTACTGGCCAAATAGACGCGAGCAGCGTCCGGCAAAAGTTGTATGAAAATCCATATCAGTCGTGGTTTAGCGGCCAAATAAATAATTTATAATGTATACATAGTAAACTTATATCTGTCGTGTAATTAAAAAATAGAACGATCTTTTGCTCCTAAACATGGCAACCAAGGAGGTAACTTAATAAAGACAAATAAAAAAAAACAAATAAACTGTTTAACGCGGGAAAAAATATTGTTGTTCGTTGTTCGTCATTGATTTTGAAAAGTAATTGTATTTTTTATTTTATAATTTCCGTGCATTATTTGAGAAAAGTACTATAAAAGCCTTGGCCACAACTAGGCATTGATGGACTTAGTACGTATTAAGGCTTTGCCTCGGCCCACAATCCACATTTACACGTTCGCCCGTCAATGCCTCATTTGCTGGCCGCTGCAGTAATGTACTATTATGAGCCTGTAGTGTCCCATGTAGGCCTCGAGTCATAAATCATTTATTCTTTGCTGATAATATGTTGATTTCGTGGTCGCTATTGTGGAACTAAAATCGAAATCTTTTTATTCATTAAAATCACAAGGATCACTTTGAAACGTCAATTTTACTGCCAGTTCCTTCGCGACCAAGCCAGAAAAGAAAGCCAAGAAACAAGGCTGGTTGTTTTTTTAATAATCCTTTTAGAATGGATAACAATAAACTAAATAAATTATATCTAAGTTATAACATTTTTGAAGGAGTTGCATCAATTTCAATCACAAGCTTCTCTATCATCTAAATATTAATCCGTTTTTAAATTTGCTAATTGTCAATTTTTATACATCACTTGGGAGTTTGTTACACCTAAAAGCGTACACCTTGCCCTTTAAACGATTCACTAACTTTATAGAAGGGGCAACAGCGAGTTTATCGTTATTTCTAGTACCTGTGGACCAATCCTGTAAATGGGCATCAATTTCTCTCTCCATCTTCACAGTAGTCTGCCACGACGTCGTTTCCCGTTGAGAGGCGTCCACTCTGGTGGTGGCTTTAGCTTATACATAACGCATCCGACATGTGGCAGACGTGGTCCGCCCAATCGCACTTCAGTTTACCTGTTTGCTGTCTGACATCCGCGATTTGCGTTTTAGAGCGCAGTGTACTTCTATTAGATTAGATTAGAAAATTCTTTATTGCACTAATAAAATAATACGTAGGTGAACCTATTGCTAATTAGTATTTTCTTCCAGCAAACCTTTGTGTTATGAATACAATCTGTCAGTCTGACGCCCAGAACAGGTAGGTACTGCGGTAGCTAGGAAACTTGCATTCCGATTGCATCCGAACTTGCTTAATGCATTTAAGTAGTGTCATTTAAATTGGAAATTAGAACGCATTTCAAAAATTTGGATTTTTATGTTTAATCTCGGTGTTCACCCACTTATTGGGTATGGTTTTATGAACGTAAAATGCCTAATTTACTAATACAAAATTTGATTTAATTACAACCTGGGGTTTTTAACAAGCCGAATTACAGTGTATATATCTATCTATAGTGTAGCGATACGGTAAAAAGCTATGTAGGTAGGTACTTAGATAAAGATTGTGATAAAAATGGGACTCTAAAATCTAGCAACCTTTAACCTCAAAATATGGGCATCTAGCAACTTTTTGATGTGAAGTTAGTTACATTTGTCAGAACCTAGTTGGCAAAGGTGCATAGATGCGGCACCCAACGGCTCGCAATAATCTTTATAAGGGTGCTTTTCAGTTTCTACGTGATCTCCTCTCGAGAATCTTACTGCCCTATCGGCACAGTACGCCGAACTATGTGCCCCTGCCACTTCGACTAAACTACAGTTACTAAACTACTTGTGATGTTCTAAACGAGCGCTCGGTTAGCAGACTAGCGGTCATTAGAGCCCCCCACTCCGCACCACTTACACCACAGATTAAATCATAATAACGGGTCCTCAATTGATTGCGGCCATTTCCTGGTTAGTGATGATTTATTGTACGACAATAAACTTATAGGAAAGTTTTTTCAGCTGATTTGTGTTGAGGTCGGCAAGTTTTCTTGAGTCATTTTGAGGAGCATTTATTGAACTTTCTTTGTGTGTTGATATCTAATAAATACCTACATGTTATAAACATAAAACGTGTGTGTGTGTGTGTGTGTACCTACGTGTGTATGTATGCCCAGCCTTACAAAAAAGAATTGTTTGTTAGTTTTTATTTTAATTAATAGGCTAGCGATAGACTACGATCTCGCCTGATGGTAAGCAATGATGTAGTCTAGGATGGAACACGCTTGCCTAGAAGTATTTTGTGGTGGTGAGTTTTTAACCTAGAAAAATCGGTATTTTCAAAGGTTTGCGGGAACAAAACTCTTATTAGGGTTAAGCTCGCCTTTGTACGTGTCCATTTTGTAAGCTGTTTTTGTCTGGAAATCTATTTGTGTACCTACCACCAATAAAGAATATATTTTTATTGTGGGTACCTACCAGTTTTTATCTAAACACACGACGTGAGACAATTAGACATAATTATTGTACAATGTGGGGATTTTACGCAATGAGGGTCCATTAAAAATTGTCATCATCATCATATCAGCCAAAGAAGTCCACATAGGTCCCCATAGATTTCCGGAGCGACCGATCTTGTGCAGCCTGCACCCAACTGCTCCCAGCAACCTTCATCAGGTCTTATTTCCATCTTGTGGGGGTTTAAAATTGTACTTTTGTAAAACTAAGCTCCTTTTATTCCAGTGATGCCTCCCAAGCAAAGAAAGCAAGGCCAGTTATCTATTAGTTCATGAATTTCTAATCTAATTAGGCTTTCCTAATTAATTAAAGCGAGAAAAGTACGAGTATAAGATAGCATTTCTAAAGATTAGAAGCTCCCCAGACCTGCCCCATTATTGTTTAACTTTGAACCCGAAGATCACATGTCAAAAATGTATGATCTCTTTTTTCCTCATAAGTCATACATACCTAGGTACTCGTACCTAAGTAATTTAGTCTTTGCTGTTACAAAATAAGGTTTTAAAAAAAATATGATAATGTGCTTATAGATCTGCAGGTTAGGGCTTGCAAAATTTTACAAATTCTTGACAATTTTACAACGCACCAACAATTAATTACAAGAAATATATATTATTAGAATAATCTTAATCTCAGGTTCCAATCTTTGGATACCTATGTGTAGATATATTTTTTCTCGATGAATTAATAAATAAAAAATAAATGTTAGTGGACATTTCACACAGCGCTATCTAGCCCCAAACTAAGTAGAGCTTGTACTCGTAGGTACTATGGGAACCAGATAACCCGAAAAAAATATCTGTAGATCGTACAAACATTTGGGCGGGACTCAAACCCGCTACCTCCTGCGTCTCAGTCTGCTATTCCGTCACAGCGCCACGGAGGTCGTCAATATTATAATATCATAATATGAATAGATATGTCATGAACTTTTTATAAGATCAATCCCCAAAATCCCCAAATTGACATCTCATCATCGTCTTCAGTTAGACAATAACCCCGCTGTATTTAGTATTTTGTTCAGACTGCGGCATTGGCAGGCTAATAAGATTCGCACGTCAGCCTCCGACATTAAATTGACAGATATCTTTGTAAGTCCGGTCTCGTTCACTGTTCTCACCGGTCCGTCGCGTATTGAGTATTAAACTCAGGCTTTTACATCTTTGAAGATGATTTACGAGTATACAGTGAATGCTGGCAAGTTGGCAGCTCTGGCTTAATTGACACGGACACTGACAGGGCACTGGTTTAAATAGAATAAGTAATAGATACATGTTTATCTGACGCGTTGAAAAATTAGACTATGTACCTACCTACCTACCTAATAACTAGTGGCTCGCCCCGAACTGAGATCTCGCGAATCTCCCAAAATAAATGTTATTCTTAGGGCGACTTGCACAACGATGCCTCAACATACCTATTTAGTGGCAAAATATGATTTAAGCAGTTGTCAAATCATATAAATACTTGAAATTTAAACATGTTTAGTCGCTAAATACGTTTAGTGATCTTTGTGCATGCCGGCTTAAGTCTTTGACTAATAAATAGGTGCCACGAAATGCATAACCAACCTACTTGACCTACAGTTTCATTCAAATTACATGTAACGGGGGTTCTTGTAATTTGGTTATTTTTTTTTGGTACAAATGGCAGTTATTCTGGATTTCAGACTTTTGCCTATATTTGTATAACTAAAGCTACACGAATACCAAATTTCAGCATTGTGGGGTCACT
The DNA here is from genome assembly GCA_963924445.1 of Philereme transversata. Classification (NCBI taxonomy): domain Eukaryota; kingdom Metazoa; phylum Arthropoda; class Insecta; order Lepidoptera; family Geometridae; genus Philereme; species Philereme transversata. The sequence goes on from OZ004346.1 coordinate 26,904,921, forward strand.
GGTGTATCTACCCTGTGAATTTTGCCAAAGTTTTGTTTTTATTATGGCTAATAACTCAAAAACTACAAAAATTAAACTAAAAGTAAAAACGGGGTTCAAATTTACTAATGAAGACCTTTCATTTGACGTCCCACTTAACCTAATAGTATCATTTTCATTTTTTTTACCCTCTTGAACCCCAATATCTCAACAACCCCCCAATATTTTTAGCTCATTGAGCCACAACAAAATTGTGCCATTACTGCCTACCTATATACTAAATTTCATGATGATCGGATAAACGTTACGAAAGTTATCCTCGGACAAACAAACATACATACATACATACATACAACGCCTATTTGCCCAAGTTGATTTGGAGATCTCGCTTCGCTCGATCAATAATAACATTAAATTTATAAAACAACTACCTATAATAAAAAAAAGGTTAATTTGACGATACATTTTAATTGTCGTTTTTTTTATCTATAGGGTGAACTCATCTAATTTCGTGATAAAGGCATTTGAGTAATAAAATACCAATAAATTATTAATTATTTTTATTCAGGCTTCGCATGAGTTTCAATCAGTCTTTTATCAGGAATATAGGCACAATTAATCACAGTTTTTTCTAAAATCTTAAAAGTTATATCAAATTTACTAAAGCAAGTCAACTTTCCTAATTCCGTGGTGACCTCTTTAAGTCCGTGATAGCTACTACTTTAACTCCGATATAACGGAATTAGGCAAGTTAACTTATTTTTGTTGTACAAAATTCTAACATTCTCTTTTAACGTCGTCCATGGAATCTTAAACTCCTTAGAAGCTCTGTATACTGTCATTGTTGAACTCAAAACATTTTCGACGGCGGTTTTCAGATCAGACTCCGAATACTTTCGGTTCTTTTTGTCTTCCATGAAATCTGAAAGTAAACAAGCAAATTATAATAATAATTACATACCTGCTTAGATTTAGCGTCTGTTTAAATTTGCAGCTCGTATTAATAAAACAAATGCTGCGAAATTTGGTAATAAAACTACTCACGTAATTACGTGACAAGTGCAAAAAAGTCTCACTCAATTCCGTGATAGCAAAATATACATATAATATTGGCTTAAAGTCATCATTTTAATTGAGACAAGATAAAACTAATCAAATAACATCAATCTTGTCTACTAAACTCAAAATAAGTCAATACTTTCAGTGAAAACCACAAATAATTGTATATAACTACTCTAATTCTGTGATAGCACAAAAACCACTCAACTGCTAAAACGCTAATATTTTTGACGAACAAAATAAGCTCTAACACTAAAACGACGCAGAACTATGACGAATTTTTTACTGCCACATCAAGGAAATATCATTTACAATTCATTATAATAGAAAGAAGCTAAGAAATCGGTTAAATACTTACATAAATAGAGCAAAGTTCGCCACCAATTCCCAGACACTGCCGAAACCGGCGAGATTTGCGCGCGGACTGACAAAACCATTCGTTGTTACTATCTCGCTCACTCGAGCGTCCCCAAACTTTACAGACGAATTTGAACATTATTACAGAGGCATAAGGTTGTATTTCCAATCATTGATTTCGCTCGTACAGGCCTATGGTAGAGCTCAAACCAAATACCACTGAATTAGGCGAGTCACAGAATTAGATGAGTTCACCCTACCTACTAATATTATAAAGTGGAAAGATTTGTATTTTTGTATGTTTGCAATGAATAGGTAAACTCAAAAACTACTGGTCCGATTACAAAAATTATTTCACCATTATAATGCTACATTACCTGTCCCTGAGTAACATAGGCTACTTTTTACCCGACCACGCAGAATAGAGGGTAATGTTCTTTATTGAAAAACTACGCGTGCGAAGCTGCGGATTGGTCAGCTACTTATTAGGTAGGTATATTAAAATTAAACACAAAAAAAAGTTGAAACACAAATACAAAATCAAAAATAAAATGGATACAATAAAGTGAAATAGCTCTGGTTCAATAGTGCACAGTGTATCTTTGTCCAGTAGGTAGGTACTTCATAAAAGAACAATCGGTGTCTATCCTAATATATCATAATTATGACTATGGAAATTGACCTAAAATAGACTTGCAAGATATACTTACTTACCACACTAAACTTATTAACTAAATCTACAAACAAGGAAACGAATAAATTATAAACAAAGTCACCGACCCACGTCAATAAAATCTAAATCTTTTTCAAGCGAGACGTAATATCGCTTTAATCTAATTACGATGCAACACAAAATGTAATGTTCCAGGGAGCAATTTAGCTTCTAAATCGCATCCAACCATACCCCATTGTAACCGGCCCATTACCTCTCCCCCACATAAATTCACAATTTCAGAACAAACTTATTCATAATAATTATGAACCATAAAATTAAATAACAACACGCTGTATATACGCGTTCTAAAATCAAATCTTCGCTTCACTGTTCTTATCTTTATACGTTAGAAAGAGGTGGGTGTATGTTTGTTGTTGCGTTTCAGTGAGTAATGAGTACAGTCACGCCCAGCAATCAAGTCCGGCGGTTCTCATTGGTTGTAATAGGGTTCGAAGTTTGAATTTTATTTTCTCTAATTTTCTTTCATTACTGCAAATGACTGTCACATTCTACCGAGATTTAATTTTGTTTGTTTATTATACAGATTAAAGGATAATCTAATTGGTACCTATTTTAATATTGTTTTGCCAGTGATATAATTTAATAGTCACCATCGAAAGTTCTAAGTTCACTTTAGGCATAAATTACCTATACTTTGTTGACACTTCTATTTAGGACGCTTGTGTGTTGCCAATTTAGGCACGCTCGTATCAGCCATAGGACTTATAGGGCGTCCACTGATTGCTGAACATAGGCCTCCCCCATAGATTTCCAGAGGAACCGATCTTGTGCGACCTGCACCCAACCGCTCCCGGAACCTTTATCAGTTCGTCTTTTCATCTAGTGAGAGGCTGTTCTACGCTGCGCTTTCCAGTGCGTGGTTTCCACTCGAGTAACTGCATCTTCACTGCAAACAGTAGGTAATTTTTATGAAGCAAGAAAATTAAAAAATATATGTATTATTTCCCTTCGTCTAAATTATAATAATTCTAAATTCAAATTCGTGTCGAATGGCGCGTCATGTCACAGCTCTAGTTGAGTGCACTTGTGTCCGCGACTAACCGCTAGTGATGAGGTAAAACATGAATTGATTTGACACTCATAAATAATCAATAATACAGCCCCAAACTAAGCAGAGCTTGTACTATGGGAACCAGATAACCGATAGAATACTTATAAATAAAATAAATAAAATATCGCTGGACATTTCACACAGCGTTATCTAGCCCCAAACTAAGCAAAGCTTGTACTATGGGAACCAGATAACTGATAGAATACTTACATACTTTTTTTTTGTAATTACATACTTATAATATATAGAAAAATACCCAAACCCAGAACAAATATCTGTAGACTATGCAAGCATTTGTCCCGCAGCGGGAATCGAACCCGCAACCTCCTGCGTCTCAGCCGGTTATTCGCCCACTGCGCCACGGAGCGATATTGGGGCTATCGCTGACTAGGCTGTCGTTTAGCTTATTCGCGATTCTGCAAAAATTCTTTCAACGACTCCAAAGATTGATAAGGTTATAAAAATCAATTTTTGCGTTAGTCTGGCAAAAAGTCGAAAATGGCTGGATTTGAATAATTATTTTTATTGTGTTTTTATTTTACTATATTTTCTTTATCGTTGTGGATGCCACAAACATGGGGAGGCCTACCTATCTATACCCAGCAGTGGGTGAAATTGGGCTGTGGATGATGATGGTGTATTTGTAATGATCAAAACAGGGTTTATATGAAAGAAAATTTTGAAAAGTTTCCCGTGAAATTTGAATGTTCTGGAAAAACTGCAGGTAAGTGTTTTTTTTATACAAAAGATATACTACTACTACTATTATACTTTCCGAGCCGATTTAAGAAGATTTGAAAGTAGAGTCACTCACGGGTTGTGTCCGTCAGGTTACTAGGGAGTGCGAGGCTTCAACGTTGTTGTTTCATTCAATACCCTAACATGTACATATACAGTCCACCACACATATTGAGCAGGACCGCTCCGGTAGGCACGAATCGTCACAGAGTCTTTTTGATAAAAATATGTGTGTGTGTGTGTTCGTAGTTACAAATAAATTATATATCTATCTAATGCTATACCTATCTATCTACCTGATATCTGTAACAACTTTGTCACCATATGAAGGCAATAAAAATGTATTGAGTATTCCTTTAACATTATAAGCATGTTAAATTAAAATATTACAAAAACTACCTTTTCCGACATTTCCTTCAATTTAAAATTACACACAACACTAGTAAATTTTGAATACAAAAACATCACTAATCAAAAACCAACTTTCTGCCATCGCATTAAAATCTATTTTACAATATCTAGCTTGTTTCGATTCGTACCGCACATCACAATCATCCCTTCGAAAATGGAATGATCGTTTTGACGTTTCTGACAGCCCCTTGCATTTGACAGACTTGACAGAAGTCGAAATGGCTTACAATGGCGCGAAACGGTAAGTAGCTTTTACATTTTACTTACCCCAATCGGTTTAAGATAATATGTATGATAAACCCATACTAATTTCTTATCACTGTATTGTATAGGTAATATGCAGGTACTTACTTCTAAGTTTTGCTACAGTCTAAATATAGTCAACTAGTTAGATACTAGTGGTTCGCCCCGAACTGAGATCTCGCGAGTCTCCCATAAAAACAAAAAAATATTATTTGTAATGAATACCACGAAATAAAAATCCAAATCACTTGACCTACAGTTTCATTTAAATTACAGGTAACGGGAGTTCATGTAAATTGGTTGTACTTTTTTGAGGTAGACATTGCAGTTATATTCTGTATTTCAGACTTTTCCCTTTGTGTCACTAAAGCTACACGCATGCCAAATTTCAAAGAAACCTTTAGCTATTTTTGTTCTTTTACGCCAAAGAAGTATATCTACTTCTTACGTGCGTACATACCTAAGTAGGTACACACACACGTTTTTTATAAATTCGTAAGTAACTCTGTCCCATTGTCTCTCAGTCTGTTTGTTATTCTTTCACAACTAAACGGCTGGACCTTCCCGGGTACCCGTAGTACTTTTCCAGGCGAGCCCTTTCACAAGGAACTCTACTCTTGGGGAATGTGCCCAGGAACCACGTGTTCTGATCCCGTCATCTCATCTCCATCGAAGGACAAGCAGACGCACGGCTCAGTACCATCCATACCTCGTTAATATATGTACCTACCACCCATTCCCACACACCGTTTTGGTTCTACGTTCAGCTAAGGTATGGGACATTTTACCGTAGTCTGTTTTTCCTAAAGACTACTTAGATACCATCCGGGCCTATTCAAGGTAAGAGTGAATGTGTCTAATAGATCTTTGTGTTTCATCTTAGACCACATCATCGCTAATCATCAGGTGAGATTATGGTAAAACGAAGTCGGGATAATTTTTTTTTATTTAATTATTACCTACATAATCAACAGCACTTGATATCAATGTCAACAAACTAATAGCTATGCTTAATGCCAATAACAGATTTATATTTTATAGACATAACCTTTAAGAAATTAGTCGCCTAGAGAAAAAGATCTATTAATTAATTTTCAAGGAATTTAGTAGGTACGCATTTGAAGAATGAAAGGGAAGGAGGGATGCTGTGTAAATGTGTATACTTGAGGGGGCGAGGGAGGGAGTGTAGTATTTTGTGTAGTGTAGTTCTTTGAGTTTCTGAACATTTTATGAAACGCGCTATATATGTTTAAGAACAGATATAATTTGAAAAAAAACTATAAATTAATAATAAATAAAAAAAAACATCGATTACCATCGGGCGAGATCATGGCCACACGCGACTTCAGGTGAGATATAGGTATTAAAATTAAAAAAAGTTAGTGCTGCACCCGGCACTGAAAGTATTCGTCCATTTTAGTTTTGGCCGCAAACATTAGCTTTCATTCTACCAAAATCCGCAATAAATAATCTGTGGTAACAATTTGGCGCGCTGTCACGGTGACAGCCCGCCGGACGGGGCGTGGCTTCCGCTTTCCTAATGCGGCGGCGATAAGACGAAGTGGCCAGTATAGAGTGAACTACCCTCGCTTTGATGTTACTAAGTTAGTTACATTAGTAAGTTTATAAACTTGCTTGTAAGTATAGATCTTACAGTTATTAATTACGCCACTACTCTAATTATCTCAAAATGCTTATGGTCCAATGTTCTTCTTAGTTATAATTAGTTTATTTTTATTTAAGTACTTATTCCTTTTGTAACTGGCATTTATAATATATATTTTTGACATACCAATATAATGAAATGATGAATAAATGAATACTGAATACTCAAACAATCATTCATTTATTGCAGGTGATTAAAATTCCCACTGTTTATCCAAAGGCTGGCTGTTAACGAATGCTACTAAGCGATAAGACTTCCAATTGTAACATAGGCTAATCTAGTCTATTTTTATGTTATTATTACAAGTAAAAGTAATTTTTCTAAATCAACATTATGATAATGATACCAACCTAATGATTAATGTAATTATTTATTCACTTATGAAAAGTATACTACGTGTTTTGTTATGTACGACATTAAAATAAAAATACGAGTAGGGCTAATGACTAGTAGTGATGTAAACTAGGATTTTTTCAAATTTATTACTAAAGAATATTTTAAATTTTCAAACAACCTAAATATAAACCTTTAATATCCTAAAATATAATATATAAAATAGGTAAAAAAATCATATTCATTCATTGTAAGTATTCACTGCTTAGGTACTGATGCATGAATATGGCCTGAATGCAGCGTCGCAAAGGCACCGCCGATTTAAAAATTGTTTAAGTATAACAACATAAGTCTACTTCAGGCATCTATCAGTTAGCGGTCTTAAACTTATAGGTAAGTGATCTCATATAGACAAAATTACAAGTGAAATCTTTAAATATATCTCGAAATCTGACGGTGGTCCCATAGCTCTTTACAAAATGGCCGCTCGAACTGATGGCGTAATTAATTCTCTTGAGATTTACTGCGTGGAACGAAACGTCATAATATGTGGTGCTTTTCAAAATGGAATGAAAGCGGCTGACGTCATTTTTAGGGTTCCCTAAAGCAAGCACTTATAAAACTGACGTTACGTAATATAATACCTATATCCTACCTATTTCTTGCACTTTAAAGTAAATATTTAATACTGACTTGCCCCGGCTTCTCACAGATTTTTATCAAAATGAAATATAGAATATCTTACGCGCGGCTTCGCACGCATGGTTTGTCAAAAAAACATTACCCTCCTGCACAGTCGGGTAAAACGTAGCCTATGTCTCAATTCCGGTCATAATCTATTTATGTACCTACCAAATTTCATCGAAATCGGTCAGCCGTTTAGTCGTTAAAACGTAACAAACAGAGAGCCGGACAGAGTTACTTTCAAATTTATAATAATACTAGCTTCCGCCCGCGGCTTCGCACGGGTGGTTTGTCAATAAAAAGTAGCCTATGTTTCAATACAGGTCATAATCTATCTATATACTAAATTTCGTCAAAATCGGATCCGCCACACGCATCCCAAACTTTCACATTTATAATATTAGTGTGATTTTACATTCAAATAAACATAAGCACAAACTTTAACACATTAATCGGTTACGATTTTGTTTACACAATATTATGAATTAACACACAAGACCACCAGCACTCAAAAACAAAAATCTTTTTAAAATCACAAGGATCACTTTGAAACGTAAATTTAACTGCCTGTTCTTTCGCCACCCAGCCAGGAAAGAAATGCAATAAACAAGGCTGGTTGTTTCTTTTTACTGATCCTTTTAGTATAAATAAATATAGCTGGACATTCAGACAGTGCTATCTACCCCCAAACTAAGCAGAGCTTGCACTAAGGGAACCAGATAACTGATAGAATACTTATATATATTTTTTTGTAAATACTTACTGTATCTGTACTGTACTGATCTGTAGATCATGCAAACATTTGTTCCGCGGCGGGAATCGAACCCGCTTCCTACTGCGTCTCAGCTTGCTATTCGTTCACTGCACCACGGAGGTCGTCGGAGTATAGGTACATAGTTAACAATAAAGAAAATAATTTACGTCTAAATTGTAACATTTTGAATGAGTTGGAGCAATTTCAATCCCAAGTTTCTCTATCATAATCATCTAAATAATCCGATATTTTATAGTAGGCTTTTTTATAAAGATTTTGATTAATTACGTTTTTAAATTTCTTAATTGACAATTTTTGTACATCACTTGGGAGTTTGTTATAAAAACGTACACCTTGCTCTTTAAACGATTTTCACAGAGCCCTTAGGGGTCAATGGACTTCTGGTTAAGAAACCCTGAGCTAGAGGAATCTAAAACGACCATGTAGGTATGTGACTGTCAATAAAAAAATTTACGAAGGCCTAACGTGCTTGTAATTACAAAGGTAGGTCTGTATGCTCACCCTTTATTCATAAAACACACAGTTTACGGACAAATTACATACTTTACGTACAAATTAGATCCATTACAAATGAATTATCGAATTAATATTGAGCGGTAATTACTGATGTGGGAATCTTGTCCACATGTTTTGACTTGAATTATTTTTGTGCTTAATAGGTCATGAATTTCGTTTTATTTATATTATTTTATACGTAATTAAATTTAATTAATATTTATGTACCTATATAAATACGTAAAGCGAAACTTTTTAACCCTTTTTAAGCTAATTGGGCGCACGGCCTAATACATCTAAAAATACTCTAAAAAAACGTACCTAGGTGTTATTTTTTATTCTACCTGGAGATGGATCAAGCGTATGACTCACCTGATTTTAATGAAATAATTATCCAATTCAACTCAATTAGCTAATGAGTCTGATCAGCTGTTTTTTCACGTCACTAGTTATTTTCTCTACAAAATGGCAAGTCAAAACGTCAAAATATGCATTGAATTATTTGTCAGAATATAAGTAGGAACTCGTAAAATGTAGAGAGGGTGTAACCCCAAACAGTTCAGTCTCGATGCTCGTATGAACTAATTCTATAGAATTTTGTTCGAATTAACGGTGTAGGGCTATAAACCTTTAGACGGATTTTAAAGAAAGAAAGCAAGAAGTGAAGGAAAAAAGATTTATTTAGGTCCCAAAAACGCAACACAAAATAATTAGACACAATAATTGCGTAAAACGCTGAATAAAGTGTCCGTACACAACGGGCGTAGGCAAGTAGGGATTTGGGGGTGGAACCAAAGAAATTATAATCTCAGGAATCACTGTCCCTAACAAACTCACCGCCGAAAAGCGGCGAGCGATACCTTGCATTTGTGTGAGTGCCGAAAATGCCTAACATTATTAATACCAAAAGTTAAATAGTCTAAACTCGACTTTATTCCGCAGATTAAAAGTTTCATTTCAAGCATTCGCATTTTGGAGATATGACGTTATGAAATAAAGCAGCTGTTAAGTCGTAAAAATTTATTGCCTTCTTTTGCCCTTTAAAAAACTGTTGACTTTAACAGTATGGCAATAAGGTCGGATTCAAAATGTGCTGTTCGAAGATCGTAAAATTACTCCGTTCGGAACAGAAGTGTGGAGGAGTAGAAACGTACACAATATTTTTTTGTTGAGAAATGAAATTTCGAATCTATTACGTAGGGATAAATCATTTGTTAACCAAATTCAAAAGTCGGATTTTTTAATAATCGGATAGTTTGATAAAATCTTTCATTTTTACAGGCTCCTATTCAGTTTAATGTGCCTCGTTGTCTTGTCTATCGTTTATAGGTAATAAAATATTGCGATATTAGACCTGCCCGGTTTCTGATTTGAGTTGAAATTTTGCATGCATATGCGACATGAAGCTGATCTCATGATGCAGTAAGATGGTGCATCATCAGATGCTTAAACTAAACTACACAACAACATCGACTTTAGGTTCATTTGATCTGTCTTAACTAGTATTCGGATCCTAAATGATATCCAGGTCAGGGTTTAATGACGGAGCCAGGCTATGGGAACTCTGTAATAAAATGACATAGTTACATCAAGTGTGGGCTCGTTCGATTAGTGTTAAAGAGTATTCTTTACCTAGATGATATCCAGGGTCTGATGATGGATACAGAAGATGGCTATGGGAACTGTGATTAAACGATGCCACCTCATCGAGTTTTTGGGCTCGATTAATTTGTATTGCTGACTACTCGGGTCCTAGATGAATTCTCTTCTCTACAATAATAAAATCGTAAATCTCCCTTCAATGTATGAGACCGAGGTCAATGATGCAAAAAGGAGGGTCATAACATTTTCATCCTCGCATACGAAGTTCCCGGGCAACCTCTAGTTTTGAATAAAATCGAATTTTGTATTATATACAATATTGCAGAACCATGTTTAGTACTAGAACTTTAACAGTATAGGCAGAAATCAGCAAAAAGTAAATATTGCAAGAAGTAGGACAAAGATATAGAGTGCTGTAAGCCTAGCTAAGAGTTTCAATTTCTCTTTTGCTGTTGTGTATTTTGTAACAGATAACGAGCAGTTGACATTAGGCTATTGTACTTCAGATCAAGGGGCTTGGTGGCGCTGGTGGTAAAAATGCCTGTATTTTTAGTACCGAAAATTTATCTCGTTGCCCACAATTTAACGGTAGGGTAGGCTACCGCGTGTTTTTTTAATGAATTTGATAAAAATAAAACACGAGAGTTGTTTGTTTCATGAAGGTAGTTTTAGAATTGGCCGCATCTGATTAGTATATAATGCTTACTAATAAAATTGTTTTTTAAACTTGTTAAAATGTTTTTAGTATGCGACTCCATTCATTCGAAATTTAATGTAGTCCGGTTCATTGGTCTTCGGTCACGTACAGATAAATGAACGATGCAACGCGAGGGAAAGGGACAGTAGCGTAGCGTAGTCGTGTGTCTGTAGTTACAAATATTTCCGTAAAATATTGTTTTAAAGCATATTATAGACTAATTCAAAATCAAATTCATCAAATTATCAAACTTTAAGGTAATACTCACCGGAAATACGAAATTCCATCTTTTTTTAATGTAGTTAAAGTGTTGTTTTTGCAACTTTTGACGGAGCACTTGGGCATGTTGTCACTTCGACGACAAGCGCGCGACTAAGAGCCGAGAGTGCTTAAGCGGCGTTTAAGCACTCTCCAGCGTGGACGTCCTTGACGGGCCGATCGTATATCTAGTATTTTATTGATCGTTGGGTGGAACCCCCCAAGCGAAGAGCGAAGCGAGATATCCAAATCAACTTGGGCAAATCGGCGTTGTGTGTATGTATGTATGTTTGTTTGTCCGAGGATAACTTTCGAAGCGTGTGATGTGATGGCACAATTTTGTTGAGACTAAATGAGCTAAAAGTATTGGGGGGTTGTTAGATAGGTATTAGGATTCAAGAGGGGTAAAAAAATGAAAATGAGACTATTAGGTCAAATGGGACTCCAAATGAAAGGTCTTCATTAGTACATTTCGACTTTGTTTTTATTTTTAGTAAACTCTTTGTAGTTTTGAGTTATTAGTCATAATAAAAACTGAATTTTGACCCCACAGTTCTTTAAATTGGTATGCGTGTAGCTTAAGTGACATAAATATAGACAAAAGTCTGAAATCTAGAAAAACTGATATTTGTACCCCAAAAAAGAATAACAAAAAAACATGAACTACCGTTACGTGTAATTTGAATGAAACTGTAGGTCAAGTAAGTTGGTTAGTTATTTCGTGGCACTATTTCGATAGTCAAAGATTACGAATAATATATTTTTTATCTATGAGAGACTCGCGAGATCTCAGTTCGTGGCGAATGTTTTAAGGTCATTTCATGTACCTACATTTTAATGTTTTATTTTCTTTGACTTCCTCCCTGGATGAACTCTTTCTCAAGAAGCTCTGTTCCATTCCTAGCTCTGCGTTTAAACAAACACACGGTAAGTACAGTTCAATTTATTATTAGTTAAACCCTTAATTTTCTCAATGACCACCATAAAGTAGCAATTACGAGTTCTGCGGCGGGGTGCATTGTTTGTTCCTTGCGTGAGTGTGACAAGTAATTGCGTGAACTGCAATTATTTCTTCTGGGTCTGGATGAAAGATGCCAATATGCCATGGTACCTTTTCATATTTTGACAACCCTCTTTACGTGCCATCCGAAGCACCACACACGGAAGCGCTTTTTTTATACGCCCTGGACATGGAACAAGCATATGGCCCACCTGATGTTCAGTGGGTACCATCGCCTATAACAAAGTATTGCCTCGTAAAAGCCACTAAGTAGCAGTCACCCATCAAGACATTTTATATTAGACAGAACGGCTGGACAGATTTGGCTTATTTTTTTAATGTTCGTAAACACACTAATATTATAAATGCGAAAGTTTAGATGTTTGTTTGTTTGTTTCCTGTCTGATTCAAAATGAAAGAGGCCACAGTCCGATTGTGAATAAAAAAAACAAATGAACACCGGGAACGCAAATTTTCTGTTTTATTGTTCAATAAGCTGTTCTGAAAAATGCTATTTTAATTTCCTCGCATTAGCAAAAGTTATGTGATAAACTAATATCTTTATCTAATTATAACTAAGTAATATAATATACCTAGAGGCAAAGTTTATAATTTTGTATGTGGACCCCTCCACAGGTAATCTCAGAAACTACTGAACCGATTTTGATAGAAAGCTACTGTAGCTTATAACTATAACCATCATATATGTAGTACATCACATAGTGTAGCTTAGCTACACTATTCCTGATAGTTATAGGCTTTTTTTGAAGTGAAAACTTCTTTAGGGTTAGCGTTAGGCATTTTTGAGGTGGGAAAAAACTATTGACCTCGCGACACTGTTACCGACACCTCTGTGTACATGTAATTTAATTTTTTTTAGTTTGTAGGCATAAGACAACTTTCTTAGTAAATTTTCATGTTTATGCGACATCCATTATGATCATTTTGCAACATCCAAATTTTTTTGAAGTGAAAACTTCTTCAAGCGCATTGGGCATTTTTGAGGGAAAAAACCATTGAACTCGCGACACTGTTACCGTTACCGTAACCGTTACCGACACCGTTCCTGGTATTCAAAAATACACACGTAATTGTTCAAGTTTTCACTTCTGTCGAAACTCCCGGAGTGCCATTTTTTTTATGCGAAACGCTTCTCTCGCGCAAAACAAACGTCGAAAATTCCGGCCATTACCATCTGTCAAGTTGACAGTTCGTCTCATCTACTAAAATGGCTGCTAACGACTGTCACACTGTGATGACTTCACTAATTGTTATTTGGCAACAAAATTAGATTGAGAATAAGATTTAGAGCGCTTGTTGACGTCTGAATTGATTGCTATTTAGCTGTTGGTATGTTAATTTGAATTCTTTGGCTGTTGTTGGGTTGGTAGAATGATAGGGTGTTTTTTATCATATTTTATGCTAGTCACAAATTTAAAATTAGAGTGATAGTACCTACTTTATGATTTGCCATAAATCCTGGATGGACTTATCTACAGGACATTCATAAATATTTGAACATATTTGATCGAGAGAAGCGAGATCTCTAAATCAACTTGGGCAAATCGGCTGCCGATTTGCCCAAGTTGCAGCTTCATAATCCCCATTACTTGTCATTTGAATGAAACTGTAGGTCAAATGTTAAGTTAGTGCATTTCGTGGTACTATTTTATTAGTCAAAGAATATTAGAAGGTATTTTTTTTTGATTTTTTTTGAAGATTTGCGAGATCTCAGTTCATGGCGAACCACTAGTTTTATTTGTGGTAAGACCCCTACAGTTTAGCATACATTAGCATACGTGTAGGTATGAACAGTAAGCAAGAATAAACACTCAATAAAACGAAGAAGTAATAATAAACAGTTAAGCCGATCGTCCATCCGTTACAGCGCTGTCAAAGTGCCGCGCTCAGAGTAACACAAGCTATACTTAATGCGAACATATGTAGTTAGATAAATGTTCGTACTAGAGATCTAAGTAGTAACGGTGTTTGTAGAGATAACAATACAGCGACTGTTAGTTATGTATACCTAACCGACTGCTTAGCGTGCATGATGCTCTCTGTGGAGATCCAAAACATGGTAGGTCGGTTCGAACTTCGCGTCCAATACAATTGCGGCGTTTAGTTATCTATGCACTTGTCTATGAGCTCATAGACATCGCAAAGCGCTGCTAAGTGCATTTTGTATCTAGCTTACGGTTTGGTTTGGAAAGTGGTGGGATTGGGAACAACTTCCCCTTCTTCTCGACCGAACAGGCTAACTGTCGTCACACCTTTGCGTTTAGAATAACTAAAATAAGGTGCTGTATTATATTAGACTATTGAAGAAAACACTGGCTTGTATTGGAAGAATTAGGGACCCATACCAACAACTCCTAAACAATAATGCTTTCAGGATGTTTTTGGGCCTCCCGTGGTTCTGCAGCGCCTCTGGTATGTTCGCGGAGGCGCGCACGGATGGGTTCGCAATTCATGTAACAAGAGTAACATGGATAACCATCTATATCACCGATCTAGTTACAAATAGCCTCTTTTTCATATGTTTGCCATAATAAGTTTTCTTTTCTAGACAAAGAAAGCAAAACTAATAATCTCTATTTAGTGAGTTCTATAGCTAGAACAAAATTATTCTAACGCGCCGCCATATTTAGACAGCAAAGGCGCGAGACCATTGCATTTCGCGCCTCATTGAGATTTCAAAACGCAATTTTCGGTTCCATTTTCAAAGCTCAAAGACTGTCAAAGACGCTAGAATGTTGCCAGCAATAAAGTATCGTAACTCGAGCGTTGTGTTGCCAGTAACAAATTGGTTAATTATGGGTAAAAATAGCTTTGGTGACAGGACGCGTCGTTCTTAATTTAATTAGGGATTTGTTGACAATGTTGATGCTTTATTAGGATATGCTTAGAGAAAATATTGTCCAAGAGAGAAAATTGTGTGTGAAGACACTTCTCAGCATATTTAAAGCATATTCAGAGGTTATTAAAGCATAACTATTTAGAGGGGTCAGCGTTCAGAAGTTTATAGATAGGTAATAGTACATTATGATATAAGTGCGGTAAGATGAAAATTACAGTCGAGGCGATATTGTTACAAGAAAGCAGAGGCTGTAATTATCAAAGCGCACGTATTTCATACGACGTTTTATAACATATTTGCGAGGAAATAAATAAAACTCGGACTTTCTCGGAAAGAAAAAGCGCGCGGAATAATTTTTACTTGTTTACAAATTAGTGATGCGCGCGCATCAGCGCTTTTTTTTAGGCAAAGGCACAAAAACAGCCAGTATTACTAATAAAGTAAATTAATAATTTTTTGTTTTTGTTACAGATAAATGGTTGTAATTTAGTGATAAAATTAATTAAATTAAGGAATCAAATGTTTAATTTTTATATTTTATCTCCCAAAGTTAATTTTATTCATAAAATGTTGACCACTTTTCTGACATAAAAACTCATTGCTAAGATTTAAAAAAGCTCCGTTCGTTTTAGACGGAGCATCTTAATAAACCATAAGTTTTACCTTATTAAAAAGAAACTTGTGCGTTTTACATTACAATAACGCACAAGTACGTAATGAATGACATACATTACGATATTGAAATTGGTGAAATAAGAGACCTTTTACGAGCAAATGTCTTATAAAATGTATATGGACCTTTTACCTTTCCACAGGTAAACCAATACATTTTTGGAAACAAATAATAACAAAAATGTACCTACAGGAAAAAAAAATTGGTACGGCTTAGTTCACACAGGGGAACCATGGGTAAGGACTATAGCTCACTAGATACTTACATAGATACAGTATTCAATATTCATTTATTCACCATTTCATTACATTTCATAAAAATGGTACTTATGTCAAAAACATTACAAAATGTCAGTAGCTAACTATATAAATAAATAAACATAAAATTTAATTTTAAGTTATGTACCTCCTGTGTCTCAGCTTCGCCCAATGCCTTACGGAGGTCGTCAAAGAATCACTTGGAACAATCTGGTTCAATTCAATTCGTTTAGTACACTTAAATATAACTTTACAGCATTCATCCAATGCAATCAAATTACCTACTTAATGTGTATAAATCTACTTACTACAAAAAAAATTGATGGTATCGATGTATTTTTCTAAGATAACCAAAATTGACAATTCTAGTACCTTTAAGTAGGAAGTAGGTATAGGTTTTGACAAAACCTATAGTTACTTCCGGTTAACCTAGAATTGTCAATTTGAGTTAAAACCAAGGTAATAAAGTAAGGCAAGTAAAGGGAAAATTCCGAAAAATAAAAAAAGTCGAAAATTAAGGCAAATTTTGGTACTTACAAGTTTTCGCGAAAATCTAAATATGCCCAAATATTTTTATCGTGTTGACTCCGGACCTTGATTTTTGTACTCATAATAGGGAGTATAGACCTCAGTATCTGGTATAAATTTCAACTTGCTAGGTCCACTCGTTCCTGAGAAAATCGGTGGTGACACACGTACCTACCGACGGACAAGAGTGATCTTTTCTGTGTTTCTTTTTTACCTTTTGAGGTACGGAACCCTAAAAAAGATGAAAATCGTCAAAAATCAAGGCTAATAGGTATTTCCTTTTTCCAAAATTCAGATCTTTTTATCGTATATATAGTGGCCATTAGTAAAAAGTTAAACCTAGCCTAGGTTTTATCCTGTTAATAATTTACCTAAAACTATCAAGGTTACGGTCAACATAAAATGAAGAAAGTACACGAGGAATAACTCCAGTCTAATTTATTTTACCTAATTGCAATTGCTGTTTTGGTATTCCAGTGACATCTATGGGTAAGTAGCTTACTTGTCTAATTTTAAATTCCTTGACTCTGCCATCTAGTGGCGAGTAGTAATTCCCAGGTCACATGGTAACAAAACCATAGACATAAGCCCGAATGAGTCATAGTAACTAATCCTACTAAGATACGTTCGTACGTGCGTTCGTTGAATTTACTTTGGTGAAAAGGGTTTTCGTAATTGGTCGAGTTTCTAAAGTGCGTTCTGAAGCTATATTATTTGTCTCAATCCAAGCTGAAAGTTTTGGTTTTATATCTTCGATGCTACAACGAGAACTTTGATAGTGCTTAAAATTGTTATAAGTTTCCATAAAAAGATAATAGTTATTACTATCGCAGGTATAAGTTTATTACAACCGTGTGTGTTTTCAATTTGGTCACTTTTTATACTTCGCATCACTGGTTGAAACAAAGATTTCTGAACGTCTTTTCTATATGACAAAATTGACAAATAAAAAAAACAAAAACACGTCAGCCATCTGTCAAAATCTGTTGTGTCATGTCGGTGATGAAATTAAAATTTTAAATCTAATGAAAAATCTGCATTAAACATATAAAAACCCACGAATAGTTTTTAACTAACCTGGAAAACTGATTCTCACAACATCATCATGCATTGGTACGGCGGCAGCATCGCCGAAGCTGTGACTCTATTGAAACAGAAAAATGCGATTTTTGTCGTATTTGTTGATGGTTTGTAACTAATGGAGTCTTTTAACTGCGTAGAACACTTATTTTTAATCACTTTCTAGGCCTGCAACTCGTTCTCATTGTAATAAATTTGTGAATTGCATTACCTTATGGATTTCAATTGTTGTGACGAATTATTGACTTGTCCTGGAAAAACAAAGTTCAAGTAGCTTTCTCTACGACAACTATTGTTTTTATTATCCGTTTATAACTCTGAAGAGTGTGTCTTACTTACGGATGACTCAAAATTAATCATTTGGTGCAATTTCAAAGTCTAAAATAACACTCATGTTTTGGGCAGTTTTGGAATAAAATGATTGAAAACTCTTTATTACTACAAGAAATGAGATTAAACATTAAAATGGACATTTTATATACAATTGGCGTCCTTATCGATTGGCGATATCTTCAAAACAACCTTTTGATGGTGTGAATCTTAAAATAAAATAGTATTTTTTGGCAGCCCACTTTGGGCGAAAATAATATGGTTTATGGCTTTTTAGAATGTAACGTGTATTGTTTGTGTATAAAATGATGCAAATGAATGGCAAATGTCTTAGATGAACACTGATACAAAATTACCAATAGAGATTGAATGTTCCCGTGTGATACCAGTGGCTAACTCTTGTATCTGGCCCTGTTTCTGAACGAGCGTCAGGTTCTGATGCACACGCATAGAAACTAACGCCGTGATCAGATACTGCGGCGAGTAGCGGAAACCCACCACTTATCCAAATAGTGTCTAGGCACTCTGATACACCTGGCAGATCAGTAAGGGCTGTGGAACGCACTATAATTTTTAATTTGAACACAGGTGAAAATGACTTGTCTGCTGAGATGGCGGCGACTATCGACGATGCGGCTGTGGTCTCCCGTCTCTCTAACGAGACCAACTTCCTGGCTATCAAGCTGAAGAGTGGCACACCTAACTACACACACTTCGCTCAGATTTGTATCCTTTTGTATATAAGTAAACACTGAACAGTCACAAACAGAAACAGCCCTGGGCTGTTATGTCATAATCACATTACACTATCACACTAATATTATAAATGGGAAAGTTTGGATGTTTGTTTATATAATTATTTATTTGTTACTCAATCACATCGTAACATCTTAACTGATTTCAATGAAATTTAGTATGGACGTAGATTATAACATAGATTACCACATAGACTACTTTTTATCCCATAAATCAGGTCCCATGGGATAAAAATAGGGTATCAAGTCAAGTTGCAACAGCGAGTTTAGTTTTATTTCTAGGTTACCTACACATTTAGTAGTTTAAAGTTTACAAAGTCGCGCTAGTTTAATATAATTTCCTGTTTCAGAGTGTGTTAGCTGAGCAAACATCTGACTCAGCTAACATGCTCTATCGGTCCACATACAACCTGCTGAAGGAGTGATAACATAAACAGAAGCTAAGCTCAGTTATAATTTCCCTGAACTAGAAATCTCAGACCAGTTTGTGCCGGTGCCATCTTTGTTCTTCATCGGCCAGAATGGTACACCGCTGGAGGTGGTGTGCGCTGGAGTCCAGGCCAGCAACCTGGCCACGAGGATCGATAGGATTCTAGTTGAGCATCGTAAGTATTCCTTCCGTAACTAAGTACCTTCGATTTTTAATTCTAAATCTAGTCTAATTCTAGGAGGGGTTATAATTAAAAGGGGAGGGGTAATGCACAATAAAGGGGGGTAATGCACAATAAGAGAGGTAATGCACAATAAAGGGGGTAATGCACAATCCACCTCAATGCGGGACGTCAGTGCAGATCTTATTTCCCCCACCCTAGAATTAGAATTAGGGGTTATAATTTTATTATGATCTGCACTGACGTCCCGCATTGGGCTGTATTGTGCATTACCCCCTTCTAACCTGACCCTAACTCCTTGAAATAACGGAGTAGGACTTTGTGTTATCTATGGTAAATCTAGTCTCAGAGACCGAAAGATCAAATAAATTATAAAAATCTGCATGATTGTTGCATGACAAAAAACACAAATAAAATAATAAAAACCACTAAAAAGTCTCTTGAATATGTCGCACTCCTAGCTAAGTAAACACTGTCAGCTCGGGCTCCATCGCGTCCTTTTTATACTCGCACGTAATCTCCACTAATACCTCGAACATACGAGCTCACTCCCGTGAACGCGCGACGCGTTTGGTACTACTTTTACTGTTATGGTACTATGCCGAACTGCAAGTGCCGCGGCTACACACAGTCGGCCGCGGTGGCATGTGCAGTCGGCAGTTGCAGCGTTGCTCGGAATAGTATCTTTTTTGTGTCACGCCGACTATTGTTTATTATGTGACATAGCTATTACCTATTCTGTGACATCTTAGGCGTAAAGCCGCGTTGACACGGTCAGTAGAATAGAATAGAATAATCATTTATTTCAGACAGTGTCTGTCCATACAAAATATCGACGATCACAAATAAATACAATGTATGGTTTGTCAAAGTAGATTTGACAAAGTGGCTTTGGTCTAAGTTCACTTGGATCATTTTCTTTATTTTTCAAGCAATATAGTTTTTGCACTTGACGCCTTTTTTTTTGTCAATTGACATCCAATTGGCTATGAGAAGTAGAATGCGGTCCAAGTCTACTTTGATTAAACGCCGTCGTACTAGTGCGCTCTGATCAGTATTGCCACAATCAAAGTAGCGTCCAAGTACTCATCAAAACTAGTATTTTTATAGTGTTATCCGAACACATACGGAATATTCCAAGATTTTTAAAAAGTCAGGGTCCAAATTAGTGAGACGATTCTATTACGACTAAAGCTGAATCTGACTGAATCTTCTCACTAATTTCGACCCTGACGTGACAGAGCCCGGTAGCACAATTGGATAGTGCATCCTCGTATCAAAAGGAAGAATACGGGTTCAAGGCCCATCTAGGCATGAAAAATTTTGAGATGGTTTTAAAATAATTTAGTTTTGATTATTTTAAAATTATCTCAAAATTTCTGGCCCCCCTTTGACAAAGCGTACTTTGACCGTGTAAGCGCGGCTTAACAATAGGATAAACCTAAATACTTATGGGTCTTGCACAATAAAAATTAAAAACTGTTAAGCGCGTATTGTTTAACTTTTTTGTGGTAACAAGGTATTTATTTGATGGTAAATAATATTGCAGATTATGAGAAGCCGCCGCTAGGGCAGGCGTCCACCTCAACCAGTTCACACGACGTTCAAGCCACTGTGGGCTTGTTACAATCAGAGGCCAATGCCAGCGCCCCGGTTGATATTCCACCTGCAAAGCCCTCACCTGTACCAGGTAATTATGTACCACCGTCGCGGAACAAATGTTTGCATGATCTACAGATATTTGTTGTGGGTCTGTTTGTTTCTCTATATATTATAAATATGTATTCACAAAAAAACACGTATACAGGGTGTATATACTGAGTACTGACGATATTCAAGTGACGTTTTCTCAAAACATAAAAAAAGTCCTCGAAAAAAAAACTACTAGTTCTATTAACAAATTTTAAAGAAAATCGACTAAGTTTAGATTAATTCGATATAAAACTTACTGCCTACTCTTGCAATCGACATCCAAAAATACAGGCCGATTTGTTATCTCTTTCGGAAATGGCTGCGGGTTTTGGGTTAGAAAGGAAAACAAGAGATATATCGAGACTTCACCAATACAGTATCTGTGGTTAGATGGCAAGCATTTTGCAATAGTCCAACATAAGTTTAATAAAGTGTTTATTTTTACATGCCAAAATAAATTTCACATTTCTATGGTAAACATTTCACAAATTTATTTATTAAGCTCATCAAAATAACCCCTTTCATTTTTGTGCGTATATTATCAAACATCCTTTATAAGTATTCTATCAGTTATCTGGTTCCCAAGCTTTTCTTAGTTTGGGGCTAGATAGCGCTGTGTGAAATGCCCAGCATTATACATTATAGGTACAGGCGGGGTAGTGGTAAACAACTCATCAATAAAACAATATTATACAATATTAATATAATATAAATATTATATAATATATATATATTATTATATAATATATATATATTATTATATAATATATAATATTATATAATACGGCAAGCTCCATCATTAGCCACATTTAAAACAAGAGTGAAAATATTTTATCTCTCAGAAACGTCGTAGTGTCGCTATATATATATATATATATGTATGTGTGTTTATGTATATTTTTATTTAATTTTATTTATCGTAGGTATATATTGTCAATATTTATTTAAGTATATTGTTTTATTTTATTGTAAATGATCAGCGTTCTGTTAGTATATACCCCCCTCCATTATTGTAATGTTACAAAAATCCTCTCCATCCAAAGGTTGTCTGGGTCTCAATCACGTCGTAACGGCTAAACCGATTTTGATGAAATTTAGTATGTACGTAGATTATAACCTGGATTAACACATAGACTACTTTTTCCCATAAATCAGGTCCCATGGGATAAAAATGGGGTGTTAAGCCAAGTTGTAACAGCGATTTTAGCTTTATTTCTAGGTTACCTACACACAGAGCTAGGCAAAATACATGCTTTGCGTTAATTAAAATACAAATTACAAAATACTATTCCGCACGTATTTAAAATATAAAATATTTTGAAGTCGTGTATTTGAAATACTAGTGGAACGCCCCGAACTGAGACGCGTTGAAAATTGAGACTAATAACATAAAATTTATAAAACAACTAAAATACTTACCAACTACTAAAACCTACACAATTGAAAAATAATTTAATGACAAATTTTAAATGGTTATCTACTACCTACTTTGACATTAGATTTGAAGCTTTGATTTGGCATTGATTAAAAAAAAAAAATCAAAACATTTTATTGTGTATTACAAAAGTACATTTAAAACTAGGGTTGAGAACTTTTCTTTTAAGTTGCATTAACCTGGGTTAGAAGAGTCCCCTCTTGACTGTGGTCGTTTACGATCACATCTTGCATAACAATAAGTGTATACTAATTTGACATGATTTGACATTAGATTGATTTGAATGTTTTTTTAAAAAGAAAATAATAAAAAATAAAAATGAATATAACCTAACAAGAACAATGACGTCCTTGTCTCTCCATAATATTGTTGGGTCCAACAGGGTCCATAATGATCATGTACCTATCAATTATCACCAATATTATTGCACTGTGGAATACAATAAACTATTGAGTATTGAGATTGTTTTCAATTAAATCTATTTGTGTTAAACAAACTGCTAAACCGTTCCTGAAAATTATTTCTTTGGTAGAAACTACAGTATCCCTGAGTGCTAAAGGCTAATTTATCCTGAAAAATACCAATGGACTTGGTAGCCCATCACGCTACTATTATCATCTAAGCCACCATTATAATGAAGGATAGATATTAAGTATTAAGGTCGCTGCGCATTTTATCATCAGCTATGCTGCTATGTAATACCCATTTTCGCATTGAATAAATGATTGAATGGAATGTTTCTCTGAATGAATTCTCAAAAGCCACATTGTTTATGTTTGTAAATAAAGTATAATATGTACGAATTCGTGTAATTGTTAGTGTAGTAAATTAATTAATTATAATTGGAGTAAAATAAGTTAGATAATTAAGTTAACTTCACTATTATATAAGGTTTACGCCTGCAAAATAAATAAATACTAAACATAGTGGAAGTGTGGTCTGGTGTGCCTTTAACATACATAATATTATAAAAAAAAACTTTTTTTTTTTCAGTAGAAGCGCCATCACCGCCAAAATTCCCGAAAAACTCAGAACCGACTGAAAAGCAAGAAGATGATAACTACGAAGTTGTTTGTGACGGAGACGTATGCGTGAGACGACCGAAGATAACCGACCAACCGTCGACCAGTCAAGCCCCAGTGGTAGCCCCGACGGCTGAAGTGGTAGCCCCACTGGCTAAAGTAGTAGCCCCGAAATCTGCGGTGATAGCCCCAGTGACAGTGGCGCCACCTGTTATCCTACCAGCGGTAACTCCTTCGACAAATGTGGTAAGTAAACTAATTATATCCAACTTAACACTAAATATCGTAGTAAATTGCTAAGATCTGGTTGTTTCGAGTCAATATCAACAGCAATTCCTGCCTTATTTAACCCCACAAAGCAAAAAGAGGGTTGTTATAAGTTTAAATAATAATGCTGGATATTTCACACAGAGCTATCTAGCCCCAAACTAAGCAAAGCTTGTACTATGTGAATCACCTATCTGATAGAATACATATATACATGTTTATTTTTGTTTATACATACAATCAAAAAAGTATATAAGTATTCTATCAGTTATCTGGTTCCCATAGTACGGTAAATAGCATTGTGTGAAATGTCCAGTAATATTGATTTATTATTATAATATATAGAAAAATACCCAAACCCGGAACAATTATCATAGAGCATATCATGTTCCGCGGCGGTAATTGAACCCGCTACCTCTTGCGTCTCAGCCGGCTATTCGCCTTCCACGGAGGTCTTCTTTCATTAGGAATTGTTTATTTTGTGTGTATAAATATGTTTCTTTGTGTTTACCTTACTTGTCTGTTGTTGTTTTGTTCCATCACAAGAAAATGTTTTTTCTTTTTTCCATTCTTTCCAAACGGACCGATTCGGAAGCGGTTTTTTTTAAAATGAAGGCTGGTTTAACTGGGGTGGTTCTTAACTATGTCACTTTTACCTGATTTTTTTTAGACGGGGGTTTTTAATTTTTTTTCACAGAAGGCTCCGGCTGCGACATCAAGCGGGAGTAGTGTTGACAAGTTGGAAGTCAAGGGATCGATTGGAGATAAGGTCAAGGCTGATAAGGAAACGGAGGTATATTTTTTGTTGTGTTAAAATATCGGCTAAAAAGTAGGTTCTTACTACTTGTTAGCCGATATTTTTAATTTCATTTATACAGAACAATTACTTAATAATTATAAAATAATCTTGAAGGGGTGAAATAGTCACCCCCTTTAAGATTATTTTTGAGACAAAAGATAGCCTATGTCCTTCCCCAAGATAATAATCTCCTTGCCAAATTTCACTACGATCTGTTCAGCCGTTTAGTCGTGAAAAGGTAACAAACAAACAGAGTTACTTTCGCATCTAAAATATATAGATAAATATTTTTACAGAAGAAGGCAGTAGAAGCGTCTCCTAGCGACATCAGCGCGGAGGAGAAGTTGCAACGCGCCAAGGAGCTACTCGAAGCCACACGGAGAGAGAAGGCTGAGAAAGAGAAGGAGGTATTTATTTATATACGAGCTTCAGCCCGCGGCTTCGCACGTTTGGATTGCCAATAAAAAGTAACCTATGTGTTCATCCAGGTTATGATCAAGGTACAAACAAAATTTCATCGAGATCGGTTCAGCCATTCGGACGCGAAAGAGTAACAAACTTTCACGTTTATAATATTAGTGGGAAATGTAATGCTAATGTTATCGTGTCTGCCTAATGTTAGATAGATAGATAGATAGATAGATAATTTCTTTATTGCACACCATTTAAATACAAACATTTATATTATATTTTATTAATGTTAGTATTTATGCTCCTATGTACCTATCTATTTGCTACCAAAAAACATTATTGATTAAATAAAAACACGGGTAAGGCTAATCAAATTCATCATACTACGTGGTTTGTGTATGTGCGACATTAATAAAAAAAAAACATTCGGAATCGTATTAACTGATTTTAGATTTGGGTTTAATACCGTAGTTTGAATAGTTATCCAGTAATCGATACATTTGCAATAAACAATTTTTAACGTAAATTGGCGACGCCTTTGCGACGATGATGCTTGATGATTGCAGTTTGATGGAAAAAATGAATATGATTTGTTTACATATTTTATACAACTTGTCTCATTATATTAATTTTGAAAAAACTATTTTCAACAATACTGGAGCCATTACTCGTGTTTTCATTTCATGTCGTATGTAACAAAACACGTGATTACCCCCCCCCCCCCTCGCTCCTCTCTAACAGGGAGTTAGGACGACCCTATACCTATTATCTCTATATAATTCCAGTTGGAAAGACAGAAAGAGCTTGAGAGACGAAACACAGGACAAGGAGTGGCGGAGCTGAAGAAATGGCAAGCCGACCAGGAAATGAAGCAATTGCAGGTAAACACAGGCTACGCGCCCCTTTTTTTTTTTACAATGGGAAATTGCTTTACGCATGTCCTCCAACCCGATTAGAGCTGAAGGGGTCTGTCGGACTCTCCGTCGGCTGTCAACCAGCGGCATACCGACTAAAAACCCACCGATATTCCTTCATTCACCTTAGTGCCAGTGCATCATCAAACCGCCCATCGGATGAGCGGGTCGATGCTGCACTAGCACCTGACAAGGTCACGGGGTCCGGGTTGGATTCAGCCGCGGCTAGGCTACGCGCCCCGCGCCAAACTAACTGTAATCTGTTTAATAAACCTTCTTAGAAGAAACAAGTCTTTCTATTCAAGACATTAGTACTCGCCCGGGAAAGTACTACCATCATACCTATTTCTGCCGCCAAGCAGCATTGCTGTGTTTCGGTTTCCTCGCTCCGCTCGTGAGTTAACCCTAGAATCCTTCGTTACGTACGGGATTCAATATAGCGCACGTGACGCAAGACACTGCTTTATCCTCTCGTTTAATAATCTACTATTTCTGTCTTTTAATTAAATATAATTATTTCACAGGAAGAACGTAAACGCGAGAAGCTAGAGAACAATCTAGCGAGACAGCGCATCTTAGAGCAGATCGCACAGGACAGAGCGGAGAGGAAGGCGCGGGACAACCCGCCGGCGGCCCTGCCTACCCCCTCGCCGGTGAACCAGCAGACCACGTCCTTATTACCAAGTTAGTATCAATTAAATAAATATTTTTCTAAATTTAACCCCTATCGGGGTAAGGGGGTGACAAAGGTAAGTAAAGCTGTTTCTCCTTCAGCTTGGAAGTGCAGGGAAGAGGGCTGACTTTTAACGACGGGCAGCGCGTTCCACAGCCGAACAGTTGAAGAACGCTTTAAAAGGAGCTACCCCCTAAAGGGGTAAAAATCTTAAAAACGATAAACATCTTCTATTTTACTCAACTAAATTGGGTTATTTCATAGAAATTTCTATTACCTGCTCCACAAAGATGATATAATAAATAAATAATGACTAGACATTTCGCACAGCGCTATATAGCCCCAAACTAAACAGAGCGTGTACTATATACGAAATACTGATCGAATACTTCTATACGTTTTTTTTTTCTAAATACATACTTATAACATATAGCGACAAGACCCAACTGGTTTGATACCCCCGCCGCCCGCGCGTTGGGTCGCTTGCTGATAGTCTTGTGTAGTTCGCGAACGAACTATGCCGAAAGACCGCTCCCACAGACGAACTAACGAACTAAGTTCCTTCATTTCCCGCTCCATAGTTCGCTCGCTCTTTCGACAAACGAGCACGGCACAGTACGTCATCTGCCGATCACTCACATCATGCACTCAATAAGCCACGGAACGCGCATGCGCGTCGAAGAAATAATATTTGATTGTTTATTTATTGCTAAAAATATTTAGTAAATTTTGATTTTGTTTTGTCCTGTCCATCCAAAGGTTGTCTGGAAGAGATCGCTTTTAGCGATAAGACCGCCCATTGTACTTACCTTAATTTTTGTGTATTTTTAATTTTGTTGGTGTGCAATAAAGAGTATTCTATTCTGTTCTAAATTGATTATTAAAGGTTGATTATTTATCTTTGGTTGTTGCAATAGTCTGTCAAAGAATACGTATGTATAAGGTAGGTTAAGTTCATTTATTTTAAAACTTAATAAAAATATAAAGACGTAAAATATATAAAAGGCATTTTATTTATAATACTAAATGAGTAAGTGTACCTATACATTGCATAAATAACGGTTCCAAGAAAAAAAAGGCATTATTTATATTACAATAATGATATATGATATACATTCTATGAATATTTATACAGAGATTATTCCTAGTTTTAGGAAGGAGTACAGTATTCCATCCATTCCATTATTTTGTCGCGTGCAGTAGGAGTATCAAATGAGTGAAAGACCTGCCTTTCCTTCATTCGAGCTGGGAGCTGAGCTGACGAACTATATAAGAGCGGCCAGAACGCGCGGACAGGAATGTTTGAAAACTACGCGCGCTGTCTCGCTCAGTCCCGTCGCGATAGGCTTTCGCCTTAGTCACTACAATATGGTCACAAAAGGCGCGTTTCATATGTTTGATATTTTGCACCGGTCGCAACCACGCTAGGCTCGCAATGTGGACGCACACTGAGGCCTTATACAACATAACATAGCGAGCGGTTTTCGTCAGCGCGATCTAGGAATTGACACTTTTTAGTCGCGATATCTAGTTTGATTTTTGGAACTAAATATTGTATAAGACGTTTATGGCTGATATGACTAATAAACATTATTAAATTACATACATAAATTAGACGGAGGTTGTCACATATAATATGGTTCCAGCTTCAGGCGACGCCGCCGCAAGCGCTCGCGTCCAGTTCAAACTGCCCGACGGCACCTCCCACACGGCGCACTTCGACGCAGACGGCACGCTGGCGCAAGTGCAGCGATACGTGGCGGACAATCTCCAGGTACAGTACATATAACGTATTTTGTTATGTATGACATTTAATGAAAACACGGGTAGGTCTAATGGCTAGTATTGTTGTAAAATATGTTGTTTTCGAATTCAGTAGGTACTTACCATAGAAAATTTAAATTTTTTAAACAATCTTAATATCAAGTTCTATAACATCAATAAAATAGGTAAACAAATCATATTCGTTCATCATGTAAGTAGGTACCTGTTAAACTGACTAAGCGGCATCGGCGCAAAGGCGCCGCCGATTTACGTTAAATATTGTTTATTGGGAATGTATCGATTGCTGGACAAATATTCAAGCTCCGGTAGCTTGAATATTTATCCAGCAATCGATACATTAAACCCATCTCTAAAATCAGTTAATACGATTCCGGATGTGTGTTTTAAATTAATAATAAACCAGGCTGTAATATGATATGTAATAGCATAAATGATGTACTCGTATATTATGTTCAGTTATCATCGTCATCGTTCACGCTGTGGACGGCGTTCCCCCGGCGCGAGCTGACGGCGGCGAGCGGCACTCTGCGCGAGCTGCAGCTGGTGCCCTCGGCCGCGCTGCTCGTGCTGCCGCGCCGCACCGCCGCGGCCGCCGCCTCCGCCGCCTCCGCCGCGCCCGCTCCTCTCGCCACACTACTAGGTACAAACTACATAACGATAACACGCCGTAACAAAGTATTTTAATCAATTAGATTAGCCGCAGGGTGTTTGCATCGTCTGGATCTTTACGGACACTTCGTAACTTCTTGCCGACTGCTACCAAGGTTACGCTTGCACAGACTCTTTTACTTCCAATCCTGGACTACGCCCACTCCTGCTGTCTTGACCTCTCTGAAGCCCAACTCTACAAACTTGAGCGCCTTCAAAACCTGTGTATTCGGTTCATATTTGGCTTGCGCAAGTACCACCATGTCTCTGATTTTCGCGCAAAGCTCAAGTGGCTCCCCATCCGTCTTCGCCGGAATGCACACATACTGTCCTTTTTGTATAACATCTTTTTAACCCTTCTTCTCCCTTCTATCGTAAGGAGCGTTTTGAGTTTCTCCACCAGGCTAATGATCGCAATTCGCGTTCTTCAGATTCCCTCCAACTTCAGACTCCTGTCCATACGACAGAGTTTTATGGTTGGTCCTTCACTGTATCAGCCATACGATTGTGGAACGCTTTGCCCTTCTCTATAAAGTCTATTAGTTGATCGAGCGAAGCGAGATCTCCAAATCAAGTTGGACAAATCGGCGTTGTATGTATGTATGTATGTTTGTTTGTCCAAGAATAACTTTCGAAGCGTTGATCCGATCATCGTGAAATTTGATACATAAATAGGTAGTGATGGCACAATTTTGGTGTAACTAAATGAGCTAAAAATGTTGAGGGGTTGTTGAGATATTGGGGTTCAAGAAGGGTAAAAAAAAAATGAAAATAAGACTATTAGGTTAAGTGGGACGTCAAATAAAAGGTATTCAGTAGTGCATTTCAACCCTGTTTTTATTTTTAGTTTAATCCTTGTAGTTTTTGAGTTATTAGCCGTAATAAAAACAAAACTTTGACAAAATTCACAGTGACCCCCACAATGCTGAAATTTGGTATTCGTGTAGCTTTAGTGGCACAAATATGTATAGGCAAAAGTCTGAAATCCAGAATAACTGCATTTTGTACCCCAAAAAAGAGTACCCAATTAACATGAACTCCCGTTACCTGTAATTTGAATGAAACGGTCAAGTAAGGTGTTTGTTTATTTCGTGGCACTATTTTGATATTCAAAGATTACGAATAATATCTTTTTGTTTATATGTTTACTCGATTCGTATATGGAAGGCTGGACTACACACGCGCATGATAGAGTGGAGTGGAAGGAAGGAAGGGAGGCCTTTGCCCTGCTGTGGGACACTACAGGCTCCAAATAATATATGGGAGACTCGCGAGATCTCAGTTCGGGGCGAACCACTAGTTATTTTAAAACAAAAGTACATGTGCATTATCTGTCCCTGTGTTGAAGTTGTAACTGCTTGTTAATTCACAATAACCATTCTTATATTTGCTAATATTACATTTATCTTATTGTATTATTATTTTAGGTTTATAGTATATGTTGGTATGTTTTTAATATGATGTACATGCACCGCCGTCACGTGAGCAATTATTATCCTGGCCATACATAATGGTTGATAAAACCGTCCATTTTACTAAATCTATTTGTAAAAATTATGTTCTGTATTTTACTTTGGTGTACAATAAAGAGTTATCTTATCTTTGCAGCGTTCTTCTCACAACTCCTAACAACTTACTTCTACCAGCCGACACTCTCGCTGTACAGCTGGTTCAGAGCGCGTCTGTTCCCTCCCCCCGCGCTGCCCCCGCGTCCTGGCTCGCCCACGGGGGCGCCCCCCACCGCGCCCAGGGCGGCGCCACTGCCCAGACGACGCACTAACATACACAGGATCCCTGGAGACGCGGCCAATGATGATGATAATAACACTTGGAATGGTAATTCTACACAGCAGATGTAACTAGGTATAGTTAGTAAGTGGGGTGAGTGCACCCCTTTTGACACCCCATTTGAACCTTCACTAGGTGCAAATGTGAGTGCATTGACCCCCCCTTTTGGTCTATAGTAATGTGGTGTATTTTTTGACACCCACTTACAGTGCTTAAGGCACATTTAGTCATCACTACTTTTTGGACTTTAATCACGCCTTTAATTATTTATAGGGTGCAATAAAACACCTTTTAGTTAATATTTATAAATGGTCACTCCATTTTGTCACCCCTCACCTTAATTAGGGTGCCTTTTTGAAACGGAATTTATAAATGTACAGCCTCTTACCCCCACTTTTAGTATGTAAATGTAGTGTAAATTTTTATACCTTCGCCCTACATTTACACCCTGATCACAAAACTTGGTATCTTTTCCCGGACAAATACAGCATATTTTGATAAAAAATATACCCTGGTACCATGGTACAAAAAATGCCACAGTACCATCAATCAATGGTACCATGGTAAAGGAACGAGTTTGTTTTCACTAAAAACGGGGTATATACCATGCAACTGTGCCGAAACAGTCCGTTTTTAGTTAAAATCGTTATGAATATTTCCTATAATAATAATGACTATCTCTCAAATATCACGATCTTGCTTTTTAATGAAAATAATTGTATGTTTTTTATAAATTAAGGTCACAGATCTAAATTCAAACTGTATATCTCAAGGTGACGGGCGCAATGCAATGCCATGTAGGCCAAGTACACAATAAAAAGGTACAATGGTGGGTATTCTTTGATTTAAAGCGATTTCTTCCAGACAACCTTTGGATGGAGAGGATTTTGTAACAAACGAAGTTATCATGGCCTTTAAAAACCTTGAGTATCGAAGTTTGAGTTTATTTCTGGATATGAATGTTCCTCGGTTTGCTAATTTTACAATAAATACTTAATCAGTTATTATTAATATTGTAAATAAACAATAGTGTAAATTCATAGGAAAATAATTATAAATACAAGTAAAAGTTTAAATAATATATCTTAGGTAGTATTTTGATGTTGCGTCGGTTTGAGCTTATCTGCGCAACATGAGTTAAACTGAACAAGGTGTTATAAAAAAAGTTGAAATTCTTGTATTTTTTTGTAATGTAAATCAGGGGTGACCGGAAACGGGTCGAAGTGGTAGGCTTTTCGGGCTATACTATCTGAAGCAAAGTGTATTCATGCTAAACAGCGCCTAGTCACGGTCGCCAAAATCGGAATACTGCTTTTAGATATAATTCAGAAAAATATTTTTCAAGTCTTATGGTTAAAAATAATTTCAATATTAATTTCCTAGGAATAAGTGGGTTGACGTCGCATTTCAAATCAAAATTGTTTTAGGAGATGATTCTAACATCCAAAAAATAAATACCTGATTGTTTTAGAAGATGATTCAACATCCAAAATAATTAATACCTAAGTAATTTTATATATTCTATGTTGTGTAATATGTTTAATGATAATTTTTAATAGAAAGTTAGTTTCTCGAATTTTAAAAGAGTTCATTTAAAACGTTATAAATAATTCATTTGAAATGAAATATTATTCGTTTTTAAATGTACTCAACGATTTGCTTCAACTTTCATTATTACGAGTTAGGAGTGGAACTCGTTTTGAGCATCTAATTTTCAGTACCACTATAAAGTCTTCTTGTCTTCATGTCCATAGTGACCAAGTTCTTTTGACCGCACTATCGCTTACCATCAGGGGGCGTATTACCGAAACTAAATATAGTAAAATTCGAGTATCGATCGAGTCTCGTTATGTTAAATGTCCTAAACGGTATTCACGTAACTGACAATACAATGGTATGAGTTGACTGACATGCGATTGTACACTTTATTTATATCAAGCTAATATTGTAATATTAGTGGAGCAGAATGCCAAAAAATATTCAATTCATAATCCAATCTCATTTGGGTCAACTTTCGATATGTTTTTAAAATTGTATTACGTAAATTGGCATCCTAGTGAGGTCAAGCGTGGTCATTCTCATTAAAAATTAAATATTATTGGCGTTAATCTTGCAATCATTACTGTAAAATAATTTTTATTATGAAAGTAGAATTCACAGCTATGTTACATACATACTACGCCTTTATCGGGTTCGATTCTCGCCGCGGAACAAATGTTTGCACGATCTACAGATATTTGTTTCTGGTCTGATTGTTTCACTAATCCGGCACTATTAAATACTAGGGGGTGCCGGATTATGGGAATGTTCGGATTAAGAAAAGTTAATGTTGTGGATTATTGGACGTACCGGACTACTGTATTTACAAAAAAAAAGTATTTAAGTATTCTATCAGTTGTCTGGTTCCCATCGTACAAGGTTTGCTTAGTTTGGGGCTAGATAGCGCTGTGTGAAATGTTCAGCAATAATTATTTATTTATCACGGAGGGGTAGGCAGAGACCACGTCTAATTTAAGCATGTTCGTTTATATCTATATCTCGAATCATATTCTAAATCAATGTTCAAGGGTGAATCAACAATCAATCAAAGCTTTTTCTGACAGCTGTCAATGAAAATCCTGTCAAAAATGTTTAAGTTTGACTAGACTCAGTTTTGAGTAAGTGATTATCAAAATTGGGCCACCTGTTTTCACAGGTCATAAGGTGGCGTCAACCATAACTATTTATATCTATTTATAATTATAAATTAGTTTTCTAGGATAGTTATAAACTATTTCGGTATATGTAAATTATATGAACGTTTGCAAATAAATAATTGTATTTACTTCTGTTTTTTATTTATTTTTTGAAACTGGATTGATTTCAATGGTTATTTCTCCTGGTTTTCCTTCGGCAAAAACCCCACCGTCCCTGTTTCATCCGAAGGGTTTATGACAGGCTAATGATATCACCACACATTAGCCTATCATAAACCCTACTGATGGAACAGGGCCGGTGGGGTTTTTCCCACCGCTTCACCAAGTAGAATAATCTTTGGCACGGAGCTCCAAAGTACCAATTGCTTCGTTTTGACTCCCTTCAGACATGAGCCATTAGAATCATCGGCGGTCCCAAACTCGCCGACAGGCTGGAACCACTGAGTCAACGCCGTGACATCGGATCCCTCAGTGTATTCTACCGCCTGTATAATGGGGAATGTTCTGAGGAGCTATTCGACATCATCTCTTCGTCGAGATTTTACCTCCGCACTTCTCGACAACGTAATAAAGCTCATCCACATATCGTCGACAATTATCGCGCACCACACGCTTCACGCGATCTTTTCTACCCCATACTTGCAAGATGTGGAATGAGCTACCATCTGAGGTTTGGTTTTCCCGTTAGGTTTCTACAGGGTAGAGAACGCATCGACAATACCCCGGGTGTTGCCGGTGGCAATAGGCGACGGTGACCGCTTACCATCAGGTGGTTCGTAAGCCTGTTTCCACACAAATAACATTTAAAAAATAACCTAGTGGTGGGGATTGTAGGTAGTTTTATTTTTATGATTGAGCAAAGCGAGATCTCTAAATCAACTTGGGTAAATCGGCGTTGAATGTATGTATGTTTGTTTGTCCGAGGATAACTTTCGAAGCGCTTATCCGATCATCGTGAAATTTGATACATACGAGGTGCATTCAATAAGTACCTAGCCTCATCGCCAGAGAGCGCTGTAGTTTCAAAAGAGTTTTACCACAGTGTAGCACATTCTTTTTTAATTCTTTTTAATTCTTTTTTCAAATTTTCATTCCAATCCCTTCATTTGTTTTAATTTGACAACTTATGGAAGCGAACGTATCGATCGGTTTTACAAAAATGGAAAAAGAGCAATATCGTTCGGTGATTCGATTCCTATTTTTGGAAGGGAAAACGCGCATCGAAATCAAAGATCGCTTGGATGCTGTGTACGGTGACTCTTCTCCATCGATGGCCACCGTCAAGAATTGGTTCAACGAGTTTGCACGTGGCCGTACGTCGGTTTTTGATGAACCACGTCCAGGTGCACCGAAAACAGCAGCTACGGAGGAAAACATTAAAAAAATCCATGATCTCGTATTGGCAGATCGCCGATTGAAGGTTCGGGAGCTAGCTGAGACTGTAGGAATTTCAGAAGGAACAGTGCATCATATTCTTCACGAGGAACTCGGCATGAGAAAGCTGTCAGCGCGATGGGTGCCGCGTTTACTCACACCGGAAAACAAGTGCAACCGTGAGACCACATCGGAGACGTGTTTGGCGCTGTTTAAGCGGAATCCAGTGGAGTTTTTGCGTCGTTTTGTGACCGTGGATGAAACCTGGATCCACTGGTACACACCAGAGACCAAGGAGCAATCAAAACAATGGATCCAGACCGGGGAACGTGCTCCAAAAAAGGCGAAAACTGTAAAATCGGCCGGAAAAGTTATGGCCACCGTTTTCTGGGATTCACAAGGTGTGATCTACATCGATTACCTCGAGAAGGGTAAAACAATTACAGGGCTTTACTATGCCGATTTATTGGGTCGATTCGACGCCGAATTAAAGAAAAAACGACCCCATCTGGCGAAGAAAAAAGTGCTGTTTCACCACGACAACGCACCGGTTTACACGTCTGCCGTTGCCATGACCAAATTGGTCGAATTACGCTACGAATTGCTGCCCCATCCACCGTATTCTCCAGATTTGGCCCCTTGTGACTTCTTTCTGTTTCCTAATCTGAAAAAATAATAGATATGGATCAAATGAGGAGGTCATCGCCGCCACGGAGGCCTATTTTGCAGAGTTTGACAAAAACTATTTTTCGGACGGGTTAAAAAAGTTGTAGCATCGCTGGGCTAAGTGTATCGAACTAAAAGGATTATCGTTTACTTTTTGTAGGCTAAGTATTTATTGAATGACCCTCGTAGGTATGTAGTGATGGCACAATTTTGGTGTGACTAAATGAGCTAAAAATGTTGGGGGGTTGTTGAGATATTGGGGTTCAAGAGGGGTAAAAAAAAAAGAAAATAAGACTTAGGTCAAATGAAAGGTCTTTATTAGTACATTTAGACTCCGTTTTTAGTTTTAGTAAAGTAGGTATATATATAGTTTTTGAGTTATTAGCCATGGTGAAAACTGAACTTTGACAAAATTCACAGGGTACACCAGTGACCCCACAGTGTTGTAATTTGGTATGCGTGCAACTTATGTATCACAAATATAGGGAAAAGTCTGAAATCTAGAATAACTGCAATTTGTACCCGAAAAACCCTAACCATTTAACGTGAACTCCCGTTACCTGTAATTTGAATGAAACTGTAGGTCAAGTAATTTGGTTATTTATTCCGTAGCACTATATTGATATAGCCAAAGATCATAAATAATATTTTTTGGTTTTAATCGGAGACTCGCGAGATCTCAGTTCAGGGCGAACCACTAGTTTATTATTTAATTTAATTTTATTGTTTTTTATTTTTATTAGCTTCAATAAGGTTTAGGTACATAGATCTTTTAAAATAATATTAGAGTGGCTCACATTCCCCATCCGGGATGCATATAACTATATAGGTAGAGTAAGTGCGCCAAATATGGACTGGTTTTGTAATATGGACTACCTTCATTTCTCAGAAACCGTCCGTCGTATTAAGCCACCGATCGCCGCGCTAAGCTCCACCCCTCCCGCGCCTCGCTCGCTAGTCGCTTCGCTTGCCGGTCGGCAGAGAGAGCGCGCGTGTTCACTGCAGTCATTTTTCGTTTTTATCAACGCGCGATGTAATTTTTTACCTAATTTCGTAAGCTCATAATTTCAGCAAATATTACTGTTTGGGAAAGTGGATTAAACTAGGTGAAAAGATAAGTTATTTTAAAATTATTCATATTAAGTTGCAATATCCAATAGTTTTTATAATTTTCTTAGCAACAGTATTAACCTAGAAATATATGTCTTATAATATGGACCACCGGCGTGTTTTGAATATGGACTAGTGGTCCATATTACAAACAGTCACTTATATTTTATTTTTATTGTTTTAGGATGGCATCTACAAATTCTACAGCTAAAGGCAAGATCAGACAAACATGGGATAAAGATGCAATGGCAAATGCAATTAAAGCTATACGAGATAAGCAAATGGGTTTTTTGAAAGCATCAAAAACATACGGAGTACCCAAAACTACGCTTATACGCTTATCAAAAATGGAAGACCAATCACTTAGCGACGTTACAAACCATAAACTTGGAAGAAAATCGACTTTGCCGAGTGAAGTGGAAGCTGAATTATGTGATTGTATTCTAGAAATGGAAAAATCGGGATTTGGTCTTACACGCAGGGACATCAGATCTATGGCTTACCAGCTAGCGGAAAAGAATAACTTAAAGCACGGGTTTTCACAAGATAATGAATCTGCGGGAAGATCATGGTTAAAGTTATTCCTCAAGCGCCATCGTAACCTATCCTTTCGCCGTCCAACGGGCATATCAATCGTTAGAAAAAGGATTTAACAGAGAAAATTTTAACGCATTTTTTGACTTGTTGGAGAGTTCTTTTGATAAAATCCAGTATCCTGCAACCAATGTATATAACGTGGACGAAACTGGCATTTCAGTAGTGCCATCAAAAATGCCTGATTTAATTTTAGGCAACACGTCCATTTTTTTTATATAATTTTGAACCCAATTTACTGTGGTCCATATTTAAAACCATGTGGTCCATATTTTGTCCACTTTTTGTAAATGCAAAATAATCTTATATTTTAGAAAATGTTGATTATTTCTAAGATGTTCATGTTTCTTAAGAATTCTGATATTCGTTTTTGATACCAAATAATTATCGAACTGTTCAAAATATATAAGGCTGATTAATCTTTATAATTCTGAGTTTTATTTCACAAAATCCTTATGGTGGTCCATAATTGGCGCACTTACTCTACACAATAAGATAAAACATAAGAAAAATCTTACTTATTAAAAAACATGTCAAGAAATAATAAGAATGTCAGAAAATTACAATTACGTAGGTATGTTAAGAAAATACGAATTACCTACATATTTATGTCAAGAGTTAAATAATCATAATAAAACGATTTGTTTCATAACCCCCCAAAATCCCACTAGTTCGGTTTACAGAACTGATCAACAGAACTACTGGGAATAAAGGTAAGGAGTTCATGAAACTGGCCCCATTTGAACCCGTAATTGAAAGGTAATGCTGACTCCAACGCAATTGCACGGTCAACGTTAGTTGGCGCGAACTTTGTTTGTACGCACTCGCCATCAAACAAGACGTCGATAAGATCGTAATGAGACCTAACACAATCGATATAATCTGTATTTTTGTACTTTTCATTTAAATAACAGGAAATAAATCGAATGTTAGCTAGCCAAGCGTATCTAATCAGCGTGATGTGAAGTCATTACGCGTTCACTTTCTAACAACAAACATCTTTTTATTGGATTGGAACGCATGTGCCCTTTCTTTTTATAATATTTTGTATTTATACTCGTATTTTTATATGCTTTTAGCGTTAACTAACAAGGCTGTGTGGCCCATTGTATTGCCTGTTAGATAGACAACTCTTTATTGAATTATCACACAAACAAAAATAATACAAAATAAAGTACCTACCTACTAGGCTAGAATAAGTAAGTAAATAAAATGGGTGGCCTTATCGCTGAAAGCTGTTATACCTATACTTGAATACTTAAATTTTACTTGAATTGAAATTATATTTAACTAGTGGTTCGCCCCGATCTCGCGAGTCTCCCATAAAAACAATAAATATTATTCGTAATCTTTGACTATCAAAATAGTGCCACGAAATGTCTAACCATCTACTTGACCTACAGTTTCATTAAAATTACAGGTAACGGGAGTGCATGTTAATTGGTTATACTTTTTTGGGGTAGCAATTGCAGTTATTCTGGATTTCAGACTTTTGCCCATATTTGTGACACTAAAGCTATACGCATACCAAATTTCAGCACTGTGGGGTCACTGGTGCACCCTGTGAATTTTGTCAAAGGTCACTTTATATTATGGCTAATAACTTAAAAATTACAAGATTTAAGCTAAAAATAAAAAGGGGGATCGAAATGTACTTACAAAGACCTTTTATTAGACGTGCCACTTGACCGGATAGCCTCATTTTGTTTTTTTTACCCCTCTTAAACCCCAATATCTCAAGAACCCCCCAACACTTTTAGCTCATTGAGTCACACCAAAATTGTGTCATCAGTACCTACCTATAGGTATACCAAATTTCACGATGATCGGATAAACGCTTCGAAAGTTATCCTCGGACAAACAAACATACATACATACATACATCTTGCTTCGCTCGATCAATTAATTGATATGAATTATTACCAACTGCACTAACATACTTTTAAGATTTAATTTTTTACTAACAAATTATGGATGTACCTACCTAACATCTGAAATAAATGATTTTGAATTTGAACTATTTATTTATTCATTATGACAACAATGGATCCATTTTGTTAGTAAAATGCTTAAATCTAGGAGAGTTAGTTATTAATTACTAATTGTGATTTAATCCTCTCGGTGAGCTTCCACATCACAGGACAATCGGGTTTGTTGGCAATGGCGTTCAGGATGGTGCTGCTGCTCTCGCGTACCGTGCGCAGTAGTGAGGCTGTTTTTTTACAGCAGATGGCACCAAAGTTGTCTGCGCGTGATTCGGCGAACATTGTATGAAGCACTACAGAAGCGCGGAAGCCGCAACAGCGCCCTGAACGCATTATTAAATTGGACTGCAGAGCATTGTAAGCCCTTTGCGTATACCTTTTGTACCAGTGTCGTTATTAGGTACGTAAATCTACAGTGTTTATATTTCATATAATCGTCGTTAACCACCAATGACACGTTTCTTCTGGAAAAGGACGAAAATGAAAATGGCCACTTTGAAGCTTTAGGTATATTTCCTAGAGGGGTTCTTGTATCATAAAATGTTGAGGAAACCAACTGCTGTACTGTTCGGGCATGCGGATGTGGCGAAACTATAAGGGTTAATTCGAATGAGGAACCCTAAAACAGATGGCAATAGTTGAAGTGCTGGCAAAGTGATATCAAATCCACATTTAGTTAGGTTTGCCAACAGAATTGCCCCCTCTGTTGCTCTGCTATTCAACCCCTTCCTTTGCCGTTGTACCAGGTACCTCGAAATATTTTTCCTACTTTGAACTACTTGAATCCCAAACGAACGAAGGATTCTAGAGTTAACTCACGAGCGGAGCGAGGGAATCCTGAGTGCAGAGAGGGATAGCACGCCCAACATGCAGACAGCTTTATCTACGAGGAGAATACTCTACTTTTCACACTTTCTGCGATAGGTATAATAAAAACCAAATCTATGTTGGTGCATTCTGTGCAGAGGTTAGTTCGATTTACGAATAAGTTCTTATTCTGTGGGTCTCTTTGGTTCAAATTTTAATACAGACGAGGTTCCAAATTCAAATCAATTTGAGATTGTCGAGCAGGTGGTGTGAAAAGTTATTGAATAACATTTTGTTTCTTGTCCCTATCATTTATTTCCTGAATGTACCACGGATACCAAAAATAAATATTTGGTACGGTATCATTACGTAAAGGTACAAAGGCAAAAAAATTGCCGCAGTACCATCAATGGAACTAACTAATGGTACCACGTCAATGGAAGGTTTCAACTATCCTATGCTATGCATTATGTATGCATTTGTAACAGTACCTACACTATCTACAAGACACGGAAGTGCTTATATTATGCAATTTCAATGAGTAAAATGGTAACTACGCCGCAAATTGTTATAGCGGTAGATATCCCATCTCATACTTGATGTTGTATAGATCTTAACATCTATAGAAGCTGATTTAGCGAGAGGCCTCATTATTGCGTTGCGTTGCGTCGTCGCAGCGT
The DNA here is from genome assembly GCA_963924445.1 of Philereme transversata. NCBI lineage: Eukaryota > Metazoa > Arthropoda > Insecta > Lepidoptera > Geometridae > Philereme > Philereme transversata. The sequence goes on from OZ004346.1 coordinate 26,945,445, forward strand.
CAAAGTTGCGTTGTTTTACATATATTTTTAGTGACATGCCACATTATGCGCTGCGTCGCCGTACGCGATGTTTCAACGAATCGACGGACGAGAGACGAAGCGGGGGGAGGGTGCATTCTCTCTTCTACTCATTTGCATTGTATTTAAAGCATTCCGTGATTGTACCTCTTCCGATTTTTTTTAAGAACTGTATTGTGAGCTACAGATCCATAAAAAATGCGATAAGTAATCTAATATAATTTGAGTCGAAATTTTAATAATAAATAAATAATGCTGGACATTTCACACAGCCCCATCTAGCCCCAAACTAAGCAAAGCTTGTACTATGGGAACTAGATAACTGATATAATATCTACTTCAATACGTTTTGTTAAATACATACTTATAATATATTGAGAAACAACCAGACCCGGAACAAATATCTGTAGATCATGCAACCATTTCTCCCGCGGCGGAAATCGAAGCCACAACCTCTTGCGTCTCAGCCCGCTATTCGCCCACTGCGCCACGGAAATCGTCATAAAAGTGATTAGTGTGATGAACCTGCCTCAACATGACTTTATCATTCGCGAGTGTTGGTCATCTCTATGGATGATTAAAACGGTAAATACCACTCCGATACACATGGGATCATGTCGAAGATATACATATCGATGTGTCAGACCTGAACATTAATAAAAGCTATCTACATGATAAGCAATTCGGCGATTAAAAATACTACATACTTTCAAATAATTCTTCAAAAAAAACAACAATTTTAGTCCTTCGAGCCGGATGTGTAGAGACATTAAAATATTTCTTCGAAGTCAGAAACACAAACTTAAACAACAGTCTTTCTCTATTATCCTAGTATGTAGATGTGTAGACCTATATTGTGTAGTGCTTTGAGTGACGGGTTCAACAATAACTGACAAAACTAAGAATGCACTCTTAGGCAGGTAGGCGTCAGAAATAGCTGTATTTCAGAAGTCTATATTAACATTTAAAGAAATTATCTACGGACGCGAATTTACATGCGAACAAACAAATATTGCACAAGAAAAATACACAAAGCCATTGTCAAAGGAAACTAACTTTCTAATTTTCACTAAACGTTTTACGCATTTGACCAAACTCAAAAGGAAATCGGTCAGGACATGAATCATTCAAAGATGCAAAGAAAGTTTTAAAATTACCGAGATCTTTGGATAAATACATAAATAGATTTACCTTGTGTAGACGCGAGTGAAAGAAGAAATGGCTAGCGCGGTGCGGTCAGTTTGAAATTGGAATCGGCGCGCGATGACGTTCGATTCACATCTTTTAAATTCCCCGCGAAATAATAAAAAAAAATTATAGTAATTTAAAAAGTAGGAAAAAAAGACAATGGATTTGAGAGAATTAATAAAGTGGTTCATACCATGTTTCCATATTTTGCTAGCGATTCTCCAAAATAGGAACACTCGATTGACTTTCGTTTGTTTGTTTTTACTTTTTAATTCTTGCCCCGGATTCGCGGCGATGGACAGTGATAGCGTAATTCAAGTTCAAACCAAAAATATAGGTAGTTTTAATGAAAATTATATAAATGTGAACCAAAGTGATATTATTTCTGTTAAGAGGATGGAATTGGAAGGACCAAAGGATGTTTCTGAAGGTATGTTTGATGTATACTAATTCTATGATTTATAGCTTGGTAGAATACTGCACCTAAAATAATAACGGTGCAACTGGCAACTCAGAATATTAACGACTGTCAAAATAATATGTCATAAAGTTAGATTTTGACTTTGTTTTGTTTTGTATAGACATATTTCGTTGACTCAGAAGTTTTCTGAGAATATTTACCATAAATTGTTTGTATTCTTATGACACGATAACATTTTGCAGAACTTGTAAAAGGAAGTCTTCCTTGACCTCGTGTCATCAATATACCTATAACATTTCTCTTCCGGCAGTGGTTATTGTGCCTACCTACCTACTTACAGCGGGTTTTACACTTTACAATATTTAGGGCGACTTGTGCAACGATATCTTGTCGTATCTAGTGCCTGCCTGTATAGGTGTATATGGCAGGTTCCTTTATCGTCGGTAACCGACTACGACTCGTATCTCCTTGAAAAAGTGTCAAACTAGTGTCAAACTTTTGACACGTTTTTATGGAGAAACGAGTCATAGCTGGTTACCGACGGTTATAAGAACCCGCCATTAGAGAGTTGTCAAATCACACAATTATGTCAAATTATAACTAAATACTTGCATCCCTCCATGTTCCGCTTCCTTCAAATATTAAAATCCTTCTCACCTTAGATCCATCCGTGTACCAATGTCTAGAATCGATTATTTTACAAATAATATTAATACCTATATAAAATCAATTTGTAAATGTTAATTTTGTAAATATATCTTATCTTGTATAATTTCTCTTTAATGTATCCTCTCCTGATCCTTTCCTAGTTTAGTGTATATACCCCGGGTTTTGTGTTTATTCTGTTTCCCTAATTTTTTTATTTGCCAATGGCAAATGCATAAAACCGTGCGACGCCAAAAAAACGCGATACCTAAACCTATTTAGCGGCTAAGTTTAGGTTAAAGAGTTATCAAATCATACAAATACGTCAATTTAAACAGGTTTAATTGCTAAAAGCGTTTAGGGATCGGTGTGCAATAACTTAGTGCTCTAAATTCAGCGTGTTGACTCTGATGTAAAATTATTACAAATTGTAAAGCTTGAATAATTCGGAAACCGTTTTGGTTCGTCAGAGGTCAGATACATTATTGTTTGTCTGTAAATTGTCTCTATATTAAAAAAAGCAACATTAAATCTATTTTCACTAAAAACGGGATATTTGCAATGATTTGTGTGTTTAATGTGACAGGAGAAAGCCTATAAAACTTGCAAAAAAGTTAACATATTTGAATGGAAAAAAGACGCATCATTATAACTCTTTTGATCTTCTCATTGTAAGTCTAGCTAAAAATTAATTATCTACGGATATTTAATGGCAATTAGTAACGAAAGAAAACAGCATAATTTAAAACGTTAAAAATTAAACATTATCCCTGAGTGGTAGAGGCATTCTATACATATTTATTTTATTTTGATAAAAAAATATATTTTTATACTTGATAGGTATTTTATATAATTCTTTGAAGTGAATTCATATACAATTAATTCATAGTAATGAATTCATAATAAAGTAAGCGCATTACTTGAGAACGGCTCGACAGATTTGGCTAATATTTTATATAAATGTTCGTAGGTAAGAAGGATTTTAGTCTTAATAAGGATTTTAGGGGGAAATGACGTCCGGAAAATTCAGCAAAAAAAAAGTCCTTTTTTATGAGTAAATCATTATTGTATAAACACTTCGCTTGTGGAATGGAATGGCCGAGATTTTCGGTATGGTCGGCAACACGAGTGATTTGCAACCTTTTTGGTGTTACAAGCGTCCATGGGCTACGGTACCTGCTTACCTCGCAGGCTCAGGTGGGCCGTATTCTTGTTTGCTACATTAGTAGGTAGTATAAAAAAAAAACTCAATACCTTATTAGGCTATAATTTATTTTGTAATGCGTGCGAAGCCGGGACTAGTCAGCTAGTTTACCATAAAATACAATCCCCGGAGTATTTTAGCCAATCTTCTCACTGGGCATTGTTCTGTCTCGCTGTCATTCACCTAACATACATTGCGTGTAAGATCAATACTTATCATCATACACAACACGTAACAACATTCATTGTTAAACAATGGCTAGAAAGTGAGACGGAATTTTCTTTTATCAATGGCATGATCGAATCATAATTGCGGAGATCCGTTGACAATGACCAACCAAAGTCGCTGAGATAGCCAAGAGGATTAGCAAGCTGAAGTGACAGCGGGGCACATAGTTTGAGGAACTGAGGGCCGTTGGGGCAGACAGGTTCTCGAGGAGACCACACATTGAAAAATGCAGTATAAGACGTTTTAGTGAGGCCCAGTAAGTTATGGAAGTAAGAACTAAAAAACTTTTAAGTGGCGGTAAACTTTTTACTTATATCTAAGTACCTAAGTACCTAATTAAAATTAGGTGGGTACTGTCGGGGGATATTCAGGTGCAAATAAAAACCCCAAAATTGCGTCAGGATCAATAATAATAAAAATTATGTGTGCTTCTAGTACCTACCTACAATGGTTTGATGACAAGTGAGTGAATGAATAGTGAAACTAGATTGATTAATGATTGAATGAATCCTTGAATGAGTTAGTTAGGTACAAAGTGCCATATAGGATGAAGATATAAATTGTTGATCTGGTATTTTTGAAGGCGTTAGCCTGAATAGGTCCTATAACGTAATACTCGAGAAAAGCGAGTTTGTGTCTGACTGGGGTGACGCAAATCTGGTCAGGTTCAACGCCACTAAAACTCAGGCGTGTGTTTTTTCCGCATAACGGTCTCCCTTTCATCCCATTCCCACCCTTTGTGACATCCCACTCGTAATTTCTAAAAGTTTGACCCTGTTGGGTGTTGAGCTCACGTCCAACCTGAACTTCGGCTCGCACGTCGAATCTAGGGCCAAAATTGCTGCTATGAAGATGGGTATCAAGGATCAGCGGTAGGTACTTCTCACCGGGACAGCTGCTCAGTCTCTACAAAGCACAAGTCCGCTCGTGTATGGAGTGCTGCTGCCATCTCTGGGATGGCTCGGCCAAGTATCAGCTTGAAACCCTTGATTCGATTGAGCGACGTGCTGCTAGACTCATTTGTGATGACTCCCTAGTGGAAGCCAATTTACAAAGTTTAGAGCACACACGCCGAGTAGCCAGACTCTAGTTTTTTTACAAGATTAATTTTGGAGAATATGTGCAAGGTCTTCATTACCTTATCCCTCTTTTCCCCTTCCACCAACGGACAAGCAGACGTACCGAGAAATACCACCCAGACTTGGTCGGCATACCACCTTGCCGTACCAAACGATTTGCTTCAACTTTTCTTGTTAGGACAAGTAAGGAGTGGAAGTCACTTACAGCGTATGTTTTTCCGAACCAGTATAATCTCGGAGTCTTCAAGTCCAGAGTGCATAGGTTCCTTCTAGGCAAGCTTGCTCCATCTTCGATCACACCATCACTTACCATCAGGTGAGGTAGAGGTCAAGCGCTTGGCTATAATAAAAAAAAAGCCGTCTACTAGCTAGTAGCTAGTAGGTATACAATATCCGTCCGTCCCCAATTATCCTATGAACAGTTTTTGCCATTTTCTCTACATTAAGGCCATCGGATATACCTACTAGTGCATTAAGTTGGCTTGATCGATTTGCGAATGTCATTAGCCCAGCTGCACAGAAGAAATTGATTACAGAAAGGCGATTTGTTTTTTATTTAACTTTTATCGTCCCACTCTGGTAAAAAGCTCAAATCCCTCCAATTATCCCTCCATTCTCTATCAAAGGCGTCACCACGCCACCACACCAAGCCAAGGTGTTGTGGCATTTGCTTATTTCACTGGGCCCATCCACGTGGCCCGCCCAGTTCCACTTCAATCTGGCCATTTTTCTCTACACATCAGCAATCCCAGTAAGAACGCATCACAGCGTTTCATACTCAGTCGATGCGTTTAGACCTGAGAATGCTGCTTTCCATTGCCCTTTGGCAAATCTTGAGTTTGGACTTCTGTAACTCGGTCAATGACCACGTTTGCGCACCGTATAGGTTAGGACGGGCAGAATACACTAGTCAATGAGTTCACACTTCAGTTCAGTTCAATTCAGTTAGAGGAAGGTCATCCTTTATGTGCGCTCAATGGACCAGTATATTTTCCAGGCGTACTCGTATTCGATAAGGCGATCGAGTTCCTTAGCCTGCCTGTTTTCAAATCTCGCTAACTGGCCCATTGACATATGTACCTACTTATTACCTGTCCATCACCTTGAACCAACGTTTTAGTCATCATTACCTTGGTCTTTGGCCGGTTAATTTGGAATCCCAAACTCATGACTCGTTGCGCTTAATTTCCGGAGCGTCTGCAGGTCTTGTGCTATTGGGGCAAAGAGGATAATATCGTCTGCAAAGCTCAGGTTCGTTAGGCGCTTGACATCGACGTCGATACCCTTTATTGCCCATGAAACATCCAGCACTTTAAACACTTGGAGAGTCACCGAGAACAGTATGGGACAACCTGCTTAACTCATATTTCGATCTAAAATAATTGTTTTTTTATTTGGCCCAATAAACTGGACGTTACACTAAGCAAAAAAGAAAAAAACAAAGGCGGTGTACGGTACGTCCTTCTAGAAGTAAGCAAAGCATGAAAAATAGGTTGAAATTGAAGTCGAGACGCACTTAACTTTAAGAGATTATTGTATATTATCTTCAGGAGATTATAACTAGAAAACATACAATAGGACGCGACTTACAGTCGCGACAAACGGACGCGAATTACTAATCTGCACACCATGGGAAGGAGAGGTGGGGGGGGGGGGGGGGGGGGCACGGGGGCACGTGTCCCCCCAGAAAAAAAAGACTCATGATACTTCAAGTTTATTTCTAACAGTTATTGTTGATTTTTTGCCCGTCCGCCCCTTGTGTCCCTCCCAGAAAAAGTTGTATTTTTTTATTGATGATAGTCAAGCGCTTGATCACTACTTCACCTGATGGTAAGTGAAGGTGTGATCGAAGATGGAGCACGCTTGCCTAGAAAGAACTTATTCACTCTGGACTTGAAGACTCCATGATTATACTGGTTTGGTAGATGAATGAGCATTCTAACTATTTTGTTTTTTAAGTAATTTCAAAATTGAGCACTTTATGTAGGTATTTTATGTATTTCGTTTATGTAAGTGTATTATTATTATTAATTTTTGTAAGTTTATTTTTTTAAAACCTAAGATAAAGTTGTTTTACCTCTCATTTTCTGGCACTACCACTTTCTCCACACTACACAAAGGTTAGCTGGAAGAAAATGCTAATTAGCATTAAGTTCGCCTATGTGTTATTTTTTTAGTGCAATAAAGAATTATCTAATCTAACCTAATTTAGGATAATACTAAAAAATCTAGGACATATGCGTTAAAAAAATAAGTTTAACCCGCGGATGATGTCGTGGGTCAGTCATTTATATAGGTAACTACTACACTATAATGTTTAACTTCATAATGTGTTGTAAGAGAAGTTTTGCATTTTTTCATTCTTTTTCCGTGTGGTTTTGAATAAAATAGTTATCTTTTTTTCTTTCTTTTCTTTGAAATCAAATAACAGGTTAGATTGCGTCCGTCAGTCGTGCGTGATGTGAGTGAAAGTCATTAGTCACGTCCGATGGTTTGTTTCAATCTTTATAATTATAATGTTAGGTCTATTTGTTTGTTTTACAGAGCGGTGAATATGCCGGAATGCTTCACGCTATCGGTAGTAACGGAGACGACTATTATTTATTAATTTAGTATTTGTTTATTTAATTAGAACAGATTAACCAATTACACTAATTAATTTAAAAGAATTCAAAATATTAACTACATAAATTGTCAAATTAAAATCTAAATCTTCTTATCAGGTTAGTTATACCATTTATAACTCAAGAACGGCAGGATCGATTTTGATGATCTTTTATTTGTTGAATTTGTCGCCGCCCCGATAGCAGAATAACTATTAAAATATCTATAACATACATAGATACAGCTAATGATGGCCGATTGCCAATTCTACCGGCGACGTACTTAGCCGTTACTTACTTCTCCTACAGCCCGCGTCATATGCATGTCAAGACGGTACGAAGTTGGCCGGGACAGCTAGTTAGGTACATCATAAATCTACGATCTATGATCAATAAACGCGAAAGTTTGGATTTATTTGTTTGTTTGTTCCTCAATAACGTCGTAACGGCTGAACCGATTTCGTTGTAATTTAGTATGTACGTAGATTATAAACTTGATTAACACATAGGCTACTTTTTATTCCATAAATCAGGTCCCATGGGATAAAAACGGGGTGTCAAGTTCATTTGCAACAACGAGTTTAGCTTTATTTCTAGGTTACCTACACATATAGTAGTGTAACGCATACGAAGTCGCGGGCAACAGCTAGTTCACAATAAAATTCGAAATAAAAAAAATATATTAAATATAAGGGGTGGGAAGGGAAGGGGATTGAAGTCGGCGGAGTGAGGTTAACAAACCTCCGCTTTGCTGATGACATTGTCCTTTTTTCTTCTTCTTCTTCTTCGGCTTCGGAGCTACAAACGATGCGACAACACCTTAGCATCGCAAGCCTTGAGATTGGATTAGTGATGAATAGGACAAAGACCAAGGTTATGATTAACAGCGTTGAGACCAGAGTAACGGTGGATGGAGAACAGCTAGCATACGTCCAAGAATACGTCTACCTGGGCCAAATAGTCTCCTTCGACTCCAGGCAGGATAAGGAAATCGCTCGGCGAACTGAGAATGCCTGGAGGAGCTATTGGTCCATGGGAGATTTGATGAAGGGTAACCTCCCTCTTTCGCTCAAACGAAAGTTGATGGACGTATGCATCCTCCCCGTTCTAACTTATGGTGCGCAGACCTGGTAGGTACCAAAAGTATAAACTCAAGGTTTGCCAACGTGCGATGGAGCGCAGCATTCTCGCATTCAAGCGTATTGACCGCGTACCTACGTAACACCGAGCTGCGCTCTCGAACACAAATCGTAGATGTAGCTACGAAAGCGCCAAACTCAAGTGAGACTGGGCTGGTCATTTATGCCGTATGTCTGGTGATCAGTGGGCTAAGCTCACCACCGAGTGGAACCCCGACACAACCCGACGACGTCGCGGCAGACCAAAGAAGAGATGGAGGGACGAGCTCACTAATTTTCGAGCGGACTGGACAATCTTAGCACCTGAAAGAAGTGTCTGGAAAGAGTGGGGGGAGGCCTTTGCCTAGCAGTGGGATACAGTGGGCTAATAATAATAATATTAAATAAATATTTTAACAACCTCCTTATGGCGAGTAGCCGACTGAGACGGGTTCAATTCCCGCAGTGTGACTAAATGTTGGTATGAACTAAATATTGGTTCCGTGTTTTGGGGGCTACTGCGGTACTTACTCATAGTCCCTGAAATCCACGACACAGGGAGTATATTCCCTGTTCCCCCATATATATACTCTATCTTGATAGTCACCCAGCGAGAGTTGGTCACTGAGTGATTTAACAGTTGTAAAAGTAACTTTAAAGTACTTAGTAGTAGAGTTCGTCCGGGAAGTACTACCATCATACCTATTTATGCCGCCAAGCAGTATTGCTGCGTTTCGGTTTGGAGGTGTAGAGCCGCAGGAGGTTGCGGGTTCGATTCCCGCTGCAGGACAAACGTATGCATGATCTACATATGTTCCTGGTTTGGGTGAGCTTGGTAAGCTAAGCTTTGCTTAGTTTGGGGCTACGCTACCATTCGACGGTCAAACACTCAATGTTTCTGCAAATATTTATTAACCTAGAGAATAATAATCAAGGTCAATTTATATTGACATTGACGATAATACGAATAATTTACTTAAATTCAACAAAATTTAGGTCAATGTGTGACTAATATTTAAATAATTTTCGCTTTACCTTTCTCTATCAGATCATCTAAATCTTTAAAGCTAAGGTATACAAGCATTTCCTTTCTTTGTCTACGCACTGCTAGTTTATCGTTATGTTTATCTCATTTACTGTAGTTTATATATTATATATTGTACTAGTTGACCAGCTGAACTTCGTACCGCCTTGACTTGCATATGACGCGGGCTGCCAATATACGTCGCCGGTACAATTGTCAATCGGCTATCATTAGCTGCATCTATGTATGAAAAAATGAATTTACTTCATAATTTTTATATAGCCTTCTCCAAAGCTCGCTGAGCGACCGGCAGCCTTCTTATGAGTCTCATAGTGAAAGACCAGGTTTCTGTAGTTTCTGTTTGGGAGTTACGAAGTGATATAACATATGTACATAATACTCGCATAAACAAAACGCCAACAAACTTCCACAAAGAGTGGAATGCCTTGCCGGAGTCTGTGTTTCCTGATAACTACAACCTGGGTGTCTTCAAGTCGCGAGTGAATAGGTTTCTTCTAGGCAAGCGTGTATCATCGTAGACTGCATCATCGCGCGCCATCAGGCGAGATCGTGATCAAACGCAAGCCTATGAAGTACAGATATAAAAAAAAACATAGCAAAACGATGTTTAGAACTGTCACAGGTTTGGTTCTTCGTTCTGCACAGCTGATGGTGGTCAATGGCCTTTAAAAATAACAGACCGTGCGGTCAATGACCTATGTCTAGCTTCACATTTATTGGGCCCTTGCGATTTACATTCTAAAATGCTACTCGTCGATTGCGTTAGCAAAACGATCATGGAGAATGAGTATTCATTGTATCAAATATAAATACTATAAACTAGCCGCCAGCGGCTTCACGCGTTGTTTGTCAACAAAAGTAGCTTTTGTTTGAATACAGGTCTGTCAATACGCCAAATTTCATCGAAATCGGTACAGCCATTACGACGTGATTGAGTAACAAACAAACAAATAAATAAACAAGCATCCAGACTTTCGCATTTATAATGTTAGTTTGATACGGGATTTATCACGTACCGTTTTATCGGTGTTTCGACCGACAATGTTTCGGTTCAATTCGTAAACCTTCATCAGGGTGAATGCGATCCGCGTCTCGCCTCGCACTACTCCGCAGCAGCCCTCTGCGCGCGAGTATCAAATATATTTAATTGTGGCTCTACGGTTAATGGTCCCAGTTACAAAAGTCGTCAAGCCGTTTCGAATGGTTTCAGGCGATGTCGCCGTTTAAAAACTCCGACACAAGAAAGCTAGCTCATATACTTAATATCATATTCATAATCAAAGCGGTTCTCATCGACCTTATGCGCACTGACAAAGAGTGGAACGCCTTGCCTGAGTCTGTGTTTCCTGATAACTACAACTTAGGGGTCTTCAAGTCGCGAGTGAATAGGTTTCTTTTAAGCAAGCTTAGAATCTATTTTCTAATTACTTTTTGTTATGTTAATCGGTCAGGCAACACAAGCACGATCATACAAAAATGTATGGCGTGTTATTTCACTTGACTGGTATCATAAAGTTCTTATAACTACACTTAATATTAATATAGTAATATTATAAAGAGGAAAGATTTGTATTTTTGTAACGAATAAACTCAAAAACTGCGGGTCCGATTTAAAAAATTATTTCACCATTATAATGCTACATTATCCTTGAGTAACATAGGCTATATATATTTATTACTAGAAAAAATTAGGGATCCCTACTAAAACTTCAATAATGTAATCCAAGGTGTAAACAAATAAATGTCCACCCGTGCGAAGCCGGGACGAGCTGCTAGTATAATATATTTTTTATCTATCTCGAAAATATCATACACCTAACTAATCATAAAATAAATACTTTACATGGAATCAGAGGCGTAGACTGCTCCAACCTTGAGTTTTTGGGCCGTCTTAGAGCCCCAACATAGTAGATAGATAGATAGTAAATGTCATTATTGCACACCTTTAAAAATAAACAAATGAAATAAAATACACTTTTAAATCGTAGGAACAATGGACGGTCTTATCGCTAAAAGCGATCTCTTCCAGGCAACCTTTGACATCATTTGTTAAGTTCAGAACGATCGCCATTGATACGATGTTCATGGTCATTAGCGATTGTAACTGGGGGCCACTATGACTAAATATTACGAGCGTTAGTGTGTCAACCGGTCCCCTAGTGCTAAAGTAGGTACTTTCACATACCGGACGTACTAACTGTTATTTAACCTATGGATGTGGGTTCAAGAAGTTATAGATTTGTGCCTTACTCTACAAAGACTACAAAAATAATAGCTTAAAAAAACTATAAAACACGCTTTTGTAGATAACCAAACTAAAAAGAGGAAAAACAAATTTCAATTAATTCAAATTAAGAATAAATACAATTTAAGATTAAAGTAATAAAGAATGTACCTACTTAAGACAGTAGCAGGTAACAAGATAAAGATAAAAGATTTATTTATTTGCTAAACATGGGTTGGTAATAAAATAATCTAGGTACCTACATCCTTAATCAGCATACATGCATTCAAAATTAATTACAAAATTACACATTAATTCATTATAAATATATTATAACAGGTCAAGTCATTAAATATTCGTCTATAGTCGCTTTCTGTTGGAGTATTTTTTGACGTGAATACCTACGATTTTAAAATTGCTTCCATAGTGGGAGGCAATTCAAAAAACGAATGATAAAAAGATCGGGGGATACAATTTGGTGTTGCAGCTACATATCTATCATCTCCATACAAAATTTGGTTACACTACTGGATGGATAGCTAAAAGAGCAAAGAATTCGTTACGCTAAGTGAGAACTGTGACGTATCGTGCGCTGTGGAGGGTGAAGCGCCGCCATTTTGAGGTCATTTTGCTTCGTTTCGTTCGAGATTTCCATTTAGACCCGAAGGACTTCTTAGTGTTCAAACATGATTATAACATACATAAAATAGCGTATTTTATATTTTGTATAGAAAATATTACATGTTATATACACGTATTCACGTAAAACACACGACCGTGTCCATGACACAGCCACACCCCATTTTTTTAGTTTTAATTTAATATTATGAATTGTCCAATAATAAATTTTAGTTAATGAAATATCGGTACCTTACCTAGGTACTTCCCCGGGTAGAGTCAGGGGCGGATTTCTACATTGCCTGGCTGTTAATTTTTTGCTGCCCTTCTATCCAACTTTTTCGTTGAAATTGCACAAATAATAGTTTTTGGGTAAATTTCTGAGCGAATCAAAAGTCAAAGTCAAGTCAAATATTTTTATTCATTATAATCACAAGCATCACTTTGAAACGTAAATATTACTACCTGTTCCTTCGCGACCAAGCCAGGAAAGAAAGGCAAGAAACAAGGCTGGTTTTTTTTAATGATCCTTTTAGAATACAGAAAATAAATTACGTCTAAATTGTAACATTTTGAACGAGTTGGAGCAATTTCAATCCCAAGCTTCTCTATCATCTAAATAATCCGATATCTTATAGTACCTATGCTTTATTATAAAGGTTTTGTTTAATTACGTTTTTAAATTTGTTAATTGTCAAACTTTGTACATCCCTTGGGAGTTTGTTATAAAAGCGTACACCTTGCTCTTTAAACGATTTAATAACTTTATTTATGGAGTCTACAAGTGGCAACAGCGAGTTTATCTTTATTTCTAATATTAAAATTATGATTATCGCTATTTTTCTTAAACAAATTAATATTTTAATGAACATACATCAGATTTTCATAGATGTATTGACAAGGGAATGTCATAATATTTATTTCTTTAAACTTATGGCGTAATGATTCTCAAGGACTCATATTATAAATTGCAGGAACAGCTCTCTTCTGCAGCACAATAACGGTGTTTATATCTGCAGCACTCCCCCACAGCAGTATACCGTATGACATAATGCTGTGGAAGTAGCTGAAGTAAACTAGTCTAGCTGTGTCTACGTCTGTAAAAAGACGGATCGTTTTGACTGCGTATGCCGCAGAACTAAGTCTCTTCGACAACTTATCAATGTGAGGGCCCCATTGAAGATTATTATCTAGGGTTATACTTAAGAATACGGTGGTGTCCATAAGAGCCAACTCCTCGTCTTTGATTTTTATATCTGCTTTAACTTAGAACTTTAACTTTTAATAAGGAACTCTACTACTTTTAAAATCGTTACTCGTTTCGTGTCAGGGGTCAAAAAAGGCTTGTCATAATGATTTGTGATATCGTCTATTTCAGGCAGAACCTTCGGTCGGCCCATGAAGAAGATGATGGCGGCTCTCATACCACTGGTGTTCCAACTAGGAGCCGCGTCCACATGGGCTGTGGTAGCGGCGATCGTGGGCGTCAAGACGCTAGCTGTCACGCTGGTCATACTGAAGATACTGCTGCTTGCCGGAGCTGTGAAGGTAATTAAATAAAATGACTGATTTAAACGGGTGCTTATCACGTTTTCATATACCTTTTTCATTTGTTATCCCGACGTTTCGACAGTCTGCCCGCGACCACGGTTGTGTACATTCGCGATAATTACAAGTTTAATTTAAATCAGTAATTACGTACAGCGATCGCGGAAGTTTGTAATTAAAAAATGTTCTATCTATGCTTCGATAACTTCCGCGATTTTTATTTATGACATTAAAATCTGATAAGATATATTGTACCAAGCGTAAATTATAATTTTCCATCAGTTACCATTACCATAAGGGAAGATCGTGGTCAAACGTAAGCCAATTTATGCTTAATATGCTAATTTTATAAATTCGAAAGTAACTCAGTCTCTCTGTTTGTTAAAAAAAACATTAGGTATTTATAATCTATCGACTATTAAAAAAAATACGAGCTTTACAGAAGTCGCATATGATGTGTAACATCATTTTTATTGTAGGTACACCATATAAAGAAAAAATTACAAACAAAATAGAAAACACAAAGCAAATCTTAATCTTATCTACTGAATTCATCACTCTGAAAGTTGGTCATTGAAAACTCGATAACGGCTCCATAAATGCGATTAACCCTAAATTTAAAAATAGAATGAGGCTCATTGCATTCTTAATATGCTGTGATAAAATACAACCTCCATGACAAATACTTATTTCTAATAAATGAAAGAGGCCTCGTCTATAGTCGTATAGTCTCGTAGTGAAAAACATCTGACCACCGCACGCGCTCATTGGTCAAATCAAATAGCGCGCGCTTCCCCGGTTTCCTGTTACGCATTTCCGTCTCTTTAGCGAAAATCACTCCCACAAACCTAGCGGAAAGATGTTACACATCAATAAAATATTTAATTCAGTAAAATATGTTTTTTACCCATTCTGCATAGTTCGCTTCGCTGGTTTTGTATTTTGAATTAAAAGTACATACTAGGTACCTAATTAAATTACCTGCGCTTGTTCCTAAACAATAATTACAGAAAATTGGCAACACAACGAACATTTTTAAAACATCAGAATTTGTAGACCACCCCATTCGCTATCAAATCTGGGTTACAGTCATCTGTCTCATTCACATACACACGCAAACGTATTACGTCATCTCACTCGCAGAAAGAAAGTTTACTTTCACTCAAATTCGTCATTATTTGGGCGTTTGTAAATTGAACCAATCATGAGGAAAAAATAAATATGTCGAGATTGGAAAATATGTAATAAGAAATGCTCTATCGTCATTACTTTGTCTATTAGTTTTGCTTTCCATAGCACCACAAAATAGATTGGCACAGAAGTTTAGTAGCTACAACCAGTGCTATAATGCGCACGGACACATACTCAACTAAGTATATAGGTAAATACTCGTAGACGCGCGCGTGTATCTTGTAACAATCTCGGTCGAACGTTATCGGTCATCAAATTCCACGATGAGGCTTCCAATTGTTGGGTTCGCCTATTTGGCAAAAGTATTAGAACAAAACAAACCATTAATGTAATAATCTATACACCTATTAGTACTTAGTTGGCATTCCAAATTTAAATAAATAAACGTTCGACCGACTTGATCCGTGACTGAAATGTCACGAGCAGTCCCATCCATAGTGACCGCTCGGAACGTCCGTCGGTCGTTAGTAAAATAAATAGACAATAGAGGGGCGTCAAAGTTCATTTTAGAAGACATCCGTAAGCTTAAATACATCGACCGCGTAACTTCCGTGGGGCTAAACTGTACCTAAGCCAGGATGGCACTCCGGGCACCACCTAGGGTTGCCAACCCAGTAGGTCAGAAATCCAGAATGTGAAATTAAAACTCAATAAAACTAGACTAAGTTAGGAATATTTTTTAACCCTGCGAGTATCTTACAATAAATACCATTTGATTGGTATTGTTATAATCATAAAACTCCTTACAGGTGTATTTCAGAATTGATATGTTTTTCATTCAGCCGATTATGACTTTTTAACCAGCGTTGTTGAAAATGCTAAAAATACTACCGGGCGGTAATAATTTAAAACCGGAATATTCCAGGAGCATTCCGGTAGCCGGGAGATTTTAAAAGTTAAGTATCTTTTTCCGGGATTCCGGGAGGGTTGGCAACCCATCCCGTGATTTACTCGTAGCGTTGAAGATACGAATGTCCGACCCTTACCCATACCACAGAATAGATAAAGAAGTTTAGGACAAGGAGAGTTTTTTCAACTGAGCGCCTTACATTCAAATCTTACATATTTAATAACATATTTTTAATTCCTCATAATACTTACATATTTTTAATTCCGCATAATTTCAGATTGGCGCGCTTTTCGGACAAAAAGGCCACCATTCTCATGGCTGGGAAACTCCTCATCAATCCCACGGGTGGGAACCCCCCCATCATTCCCTCGGGTTGGAACCACACCCACAGAAAGAGATACACCTTCACATTCATAATGGACAGCAAGGAGGGTCTCATGAAGAACACCCACCATATTGTAAGTAACAGTCAGATCTGATGGCACTGGGACGGAAACAATTTACTGCCATCTATTGTTGAGTAGTGGAATTAAGATTGGTTGTTTATTCGGTTTGGGTGAGTGTGGAGACGAGGCCAAAGTGAGCCTTAAATTCCATGCCTGTAACAAAAAAGTGAACTAATTGATATATTGAGTGACATCTATCAAGAGATAGCGGAACTAAGAACTATGTTTTGATAAACTGATCATAGATGTCGCTAGAGCTTATTTTACAAAAGTCCTACAAGTTCACAATAGATGTCGCTTTATCTAAGTTATTTATTTTCAGCTGGTTGGAGTAGAAACGGGGCTTCTGTACCAGCTACAAACGTCGTGGATTCAAAAAATATTAATGTTGTCTTCGAACCTTCAGATGGACCACAAACTATAAGTACACCTTATGGTAACTATATTAAAGTTCAATCTGCCTTGCCCACGCCTATCGTAGTAAAACGCAAGTAACTTGATTCCTATGCTATGTCATCATGACTGTATTATTAAGGCAATGAGCACTATAATTGTAGAAGAGAAATTGTAGATACCTAACTTATTTTAGAATTAGTTATTACCACCATCTAGTGGCGAGTAGCAGAACTAGAAATATTGTTACCGAAATTATGTCTAATTATTTAAATAATTCAGTCGAATAAACTATAATTAATGTTTTTAAGTGCTTATTTTTTCCATACAACCCTTTGAATTAAATAAGATAAATATAACGAACCGAAAACGAACCTACCTATAAACGAATATTCAGTCGTTGAATTAAAATTTTCTCATTAATCTTATTACCTACAAACAATACAATAATAAACGTAATACAACCACCATAGAAGGTCTTATAGGTAAAAAAAAACCATCTCTTCCACACAACATTTGGACGAAACGAATCAATATTAATGAATCTACGTGATCTAGTAACACACTTTCAGTTAATTTTTTTAATAGGATTGCATACAAGTTAGATACTTTCAACTAATCTGCAGACGTTAGGTTGAATTAGAGTGCCCAGACTATGCAAGGTCGGCTCGTGTCAAGGGTAGCCTGTCTAATGACGTCACAACGGCTATACAGCGTGTCCTAAAATGTCCACTATTCTAAAAAGGGATGATTTGACTATTATTCATTATCATCAAAGTCAAGTCAAGTCAAAGAACATCCATGCTGGGCATAAAACTACATGCCACGACTTTTACAAAAATGGCAACTTTTGGCTATATCTGTTTAAAATTTTTGTAAATGGGCTCTTGTGTCAAAAATGTGTTAAAGAAACTTCATCGTGTTTTAAAAGACCTATTTAACGATACCCCATACGACCGGAACCTGTGTAAAAAAAAGACCCCTAACATCCATTATAGGGGAGGTATCTCAAAAAACAGTTTTTTATTTCCTAGTTGGTTTCTCTTAAACTTATCATTATGCTATTCAGTTGCACATCACACAAAATAATTTTTAAAGTTAATTTATTATTTTTAGTATGTACCTAGGTATCTAAAATGGGTTCTAAAATGTTATGTGTTTTTAAGACGTCTTATTATTACAATTATAATTTGTATTTTTTTGTAGTGACTGTTAGATATACCTACCATACTGGAATAATGCTGTAAAGTTGTATTTAAGTAGTGTAACAAACGGATTGAATTGAATTGACAACAGTCTACGAATGGCTGTAAATAGGACGGACAGACAGACGGACATGGCGAAACTATAAAGGTTCCTCGTTCGACCACAGAAACCTAAAAAATGAATGAACTTACGAAAATTCTTTATTTTACACCTTACAAGCTTAAAGGCTTTAACTTTATTTTATTTTATGGTTACTAACGATTAACAATACTGAAAAACAACTCCTCTTTGTAAAATCCTTAATAAACACCTAATTAATTGATTAATCCCAATGAGTTTCCATTCATGTTAATCATCATGAAACGCACTTTCTGTAGGTTTAACTTAGATTATTGTAAGTGTTGTACTTGTTAAGAAAATCGAATCAGAGTTCCAAGATTGGCCCGGTTTATTTGCTGTCCAGTGAAGTTACAAAAGGGAAGTGTACAATAGGCGATATCACTTTAATAGCAATTTCTTCGAAACAACTTTTGGATAGAGAAAAGTATTCCTCGTAGGGCACGTTTTTAGGATGCGTGATATACAAGGCAATATTTTGCAATAAGCGAATTCACGTAATACAATTTTAAAAATGTAACGAAAGTTGACCCGAATGAGATTGAATTATGACTTGAATATATTTTGGCATTCTGCTCCATTAATATTACAACATTAGCTTGATATAAATAAAGTGTATAATCGCATGTCAGTCAACTCATACCATTGTATTGTCAGTTACGTGAATACCGTTTAGGACATTTAATATAACGAGACTAGATCGATGCTAGAATTTTACTATTTTAAGTTACGGGAATTGCGCCCCCCCTACCCTCCTCCCAGGTATGAATGTTCCATCTCCAGCTCGAATAAAAAAATCAAACATTTCAAAATGATTTCAAATCATCAATTTTCTCAATTCCAAAAAATCCAACATTTGAATAGAACCTTCCAACGACCATGGACCGAGGCCATGCGTCAATTTATTACTCACAGATAAGTAAACATTTAAATGGATTCATCGAGGCTCTGAATAATCGTGGATCGATCGTTAGAATTACTTTATTGAGAGATTGATACCTCATCATCATCATTACAATGATCTGTTAATAAATAATAGTGATAACACTGACATTTATTTAATAAATATCTAAGTTAAGCTATGTACCTATCTGCATTTTGTAGTAAATAATTTTTTAAATATTTTATTCATGTATATTTGTTGTTAGTATTTGTATTACTTATTTGTATTATCTCCTCGGTATCATCATAGGAAAGGGTGAAAACTCTTGTTTAAACGCGATACAATGTACTCTCCTCTCCGAGCCGGTCTGTGTGAACGGACGTTAAAGCTGCAAATACATATATACTCGCAACTCACATTATCATGCTAGATTCGAGCAAATGAGCATGCTTCTTAGTAGCTTGTGTAGAAGTCGAACCGAAATGCCCACAGAACGTAAAAAAACGCTACGATTCTTACTTGCACATCGAAGGAGGAAGAGGCCACACTCGTAACTATTTCTTTGCGTTTGAATTTAAGATTATTTTAGTATTATTTGAAATTAATTAGAATTGACAAGAATTTGCACAACTTTGCAAGTCCTGACCAGCAGATAATATCTTTATGCACTATCATAATTAATTATAAGACCTTATTTTGTAATATTTACCAGCAAAGAATAAATGACTATGAATGAATGAATGAATGAATGAAAATTCTTTATTATACCTTACAAGCTAAACACAACAGATAAAAAAATAAAAAATAAATCAAATAAATGTAAGCATAATGGGCGGTCTTATCGCTTAACAAAGCGATCTCTTCCAGACAACCTTTGGATGGACAGGATCATTGCTTAATGGAAGATTGGCTGAGGTGTAAAAACTTAATAATAAAAAAATAATAAACTTAATAATAGCAAAAGAAAAATTACTTAACCTTAAATACATAAATAATAGGTACATAAATAATTTTAAATAAGTAAATATCATATATAAAATAAATAAATATGTACTTACATACATACATATATTAATATATACATATATCAATAATATTATTCGTATATATGACTTATTCGTAAGCCTTGTGAGGCTGGCAAGTCATTGTGAAAAGTATTTGATCAAATTTCGAGGCTTTATTCTTTCTTGTACACAAGAAAATACATTAAAAAGTACAAAAATATATATGTAAAAAGGCGAGCTTTACCCTAAGAACACTCCTATTACATTCCACCAGCAGAGCATCTTCCTTCCGGCTACAAGCTGTAGTGGCCAATTTGGAAGTCCCCAAACCGGTTGCGCACTCAAGTTGGCCGCTGCCGAGATAATCTAGCCAAGTGGGGTTACATCCATCTATTCCGGAGCCAGTGACACTGCGGGGCCACCTTACACACAATGCCCCACCTGCTCTCATGTCCTCTGTGCCCAACCACCTGCACAGGAGAGGACTTGTACCAGGTAACAGAGAGGGGTGTAGAAGTTGCTTTCTATTGAGCTAGTCAAAATGTTGTATATTTGGAGTTATTTTCCTCCTGTCTATGTTTTTTTTATTGATCATAATTATGTTCGTTCTGCTTTTTTTGTACAGTTTATGTATGCCTTCTTTCTTTCTAAAATTTAGAAGTTGAACAGCCGTTGACACTAAAGAAGAAGAAGACCCTAAGAAGAGTTTTCTCCGCAAACCATTGAGGCTTGTGCAAATCTTGTGCAAGGCTTGAGTAAGGCTTGTGCAAAGAAATCGATGATGTGTTGGACCCGAGGTATTTTAACTTGTAGATCCTGTGTTAAGAAATCATAGACAAGTCTCGCCATATTTGACTTTTAAATACGTCTAGCAGCGGACGGCACATACCTACATGTGAGTACAAGGGCGACCAGTCTGGCTTGAATCTAAATACCTAATCTAAAGCCACAAAATAGAAAGATACAGAAGTTAAGTTGAGTACAAAAACGACAACAGGCGCACGCAAACATAAACGCGCGAACGAGCATCTTGGAATAAGTCGGTGAATGTCGTGCCGCATCTAATTCTAATTCTAATTCTAGGGTGGGGGGAATAAGATCTGCACTGACGTCCCGCATTGGGGTGTATTGTGCATTACCCCCCTTCTAACCTGACCCCAGCCATCCTAGCTCCTTGAAGTAACGGAGCAGGATTTTGGGTTGATGGATGCAGCTTTCCAAGATCCCCGTGGATGCCGTTGTGTTAGCGGATGAGGATTCGATGAGCTCTAGCAGACCCGTCCTCAGCCTGATATCGCTCGTGGCCGTACAGTGAAGCACCACGTGCTCCACCGTTTCTTCCTCCTGAAGACATGCGCGACAGAGCCCACTGTCCGTGGCCCCGGTCTTCAAGAGGTGATGGTTAAGTTCGCAGTGTCCTGTGATGATTCCCACCATCATCCTTAGATCCTCGCGTTTCATTTTTAACAGGGTATTTGTTGTTTTTCGATTCTTTGCAGGGAACATTGTTTTTGTTTGCTTACAGTCTGTTCTGCGTTCCCAGACTCTCTGGTGCTCCTTTTCGGAGTTCATCCTCAGTCTGTTTTTGATTTCCACCGTTGGCGGATTGGAGAGGTTGTTATCATTTGTGTTTGGTGTAAGCCTGGCTCCTTCTCTTGCTAAGGAGTCTGCCTTGTTATTCTCTGGACAGGAGCTGTGAGCCTTTGTCCATCTGATGATAACACTGTGGTTTTCGGCCAATTTTTGGAGAGCACTATGGCATTCCGCAATGGATTTCGATCGAGTGTCGGGTCGTCTGAGCGCGTTGATAAGTGCCGCACTGTCTGTTGTGAAGATGAGTTGCATCTTATGGTTTGCAGTTGATGAGTGAGGAGGAGCAGACCCAATTGTTGTTGATATTTCCGTTGCTGCCAGGAGAAGTCCAAGTGTCTCCGCCTGGAACGCTGTGGTCAGTTTGTTCAGGGGTTGTGCTTTTGAAAGTCCTATTTCCGGGCAGTAAAAGCCACAACCTGCCCCCGTTTTATTTCTTGCTCCATCTGTATAGATGTGATATACAGTTGGTGTTTGTATTGATGATGTTATCACCTGGTCATCCATATGATACCCTTTGTTTGTTAGGTATGTTGTTGCTATTCTGTCTGTGCCCATTTCTGCTTCTGGAATGATAGCGATGGCTTTATCCAGAATTCTACAGTGGTTCGTTTTCTTGCCATTTCCATTCCATTGGTTGGTAGATTTTATTCTTAGCGCTGCCGCCATTGCTTCTTGCTGTATATACACTTGAAGTGGCGTCATTCCAAGTATGATATCCAGCGCAGCTGACGGAGTTGATTTTGTGCAGCCGCTAATGAGAGAGCATGCTAACCTTTGGACTTGTTGCAGCCTGTTTATTGCCGTTACTAGGTTGGTTCTTGGCCACCATACGACAGCGCCGTATGTAAGTACCGGTCGAACCATGACCGTGTACAGCCAGAGGCATAGTTTCGGTTTCAGGCCCCAGTCCTTGCCAACGGCACGTGTGCACTGCCATAACACATTTGTGGCCTTTGTTGTTACGTGATCGAGCTGTTTTCCCCAAATCAGTTTGCTGTCGAGCCATACTCCTAGATACTTGACTTCTTTGGTGAGATTTAGTTTTGTTCCAAAGAGAGATGGAAGGTCTAGTTTCGGTAGTTTCAGTTTCCGTGTGAAGAGAACAAGCTCCGTTTTATTTGGGTTGACGGAGAGACTGTGCTTGTGGCACCACTGTTCCACGATGCGTAGTGCTTTCTGCATCTTTTCGCATAGGGTGGATTCAAACAGTCCTGATACCATGATAGCAAGATCATCTGCGTATGCAATAGTAAGTATGCCGTCTTTGTTGAGTGCGTCGAGGAGTTCGTTAGCTACAAGAATCCAAAGGAGTGGGGAGAGTCGTGCCGCATATTATTGTGTGCGTGTTTTTGATTATAATCGTTTTATTAAACAGCGGTTTAAAGATTTTATTCTCATAAGAACAATTTTATTACAGTTCATTTAAAATGAGATAAAATACAATAGTTTAATTTGAAGATACATATAGGCTGTTTGAAAATATATACACAAAAATGAAATGGGTTATTTTGATGAGCATAATAAATAAATTTGTGAAATGTTTATCATAGAAATGTGAAAGGGCATTGGGTAAGTTTGTATGGAGTCATGGCGTTATTTTTTTTTATGCGACCACTGATGCAATATGTGTTGAATTTAAGTACTACACCTGTATCATTATTTAAAAAAACAAAATACGCTGTAACTTATATCGGAGCCAAAATATTCGACTTTGAAGTCAAGAATAGTTATCGTCTAAGTAAGTGATAAAATGCATTTTTATTTAAAAAATACTATTATTTTACCTATGAAATGAGTAAGTTAAGAATAAAAAACATGGATCCCATTAATAATACTTTATTTCTAATACTACTCTAGGGGTTTAGAATTCTAGAGCACTCTGATAACTTATTATTAATCTAATCTTCTTTCCTTCAATCATTCCTCCAATTCATCATAAGCTTCGATTTCCACTTCGTTTCGGATTATAAGGTCTAGAAATTGTGCCGGGGGAGATAGATTCTCTTGGTATCGCCCCCACCCCAGGTACCATATACAAGACATTATGTGAGCACAACACCCTAACGAGCGTTTCCCCACTATACACGTACAATAGTGTCCTAATATGGCTTGTCGCCCTTGAACTTCTCGTTCGACTAATATGTAAATCAAATAGGTTCGTCTGTTTGTATGTCGTGATTGGATCCTACCTCGTAACAACCATGGATTGATGCCACCAGGGTTCCGACGACGTAGTTGGTTTGTATTCAAGTCCTTACATACATACTTCAATTATATAAGTGCCTTGCTTGATATGTTCCCCATAATAACTTCGTGATTGGGCTATTTGGTATGTACCAAGGGCAAATATTATCAGATCATCAGCACTTATTTGTGGAAATTCGTCCAATCCAGGTACATTCGCCGTGATTGATTGAAAATCGGTTCGTCTTCTGTTTAGATTGTTTGCGATTATGAAGTCACATAACGGGTTCGTGTCACCAGATCTCGGATCAATCTCTCTTATAATATCGTCTACAAGCCTGTGGTCTTGCAATGGTTTTCCAAACGAATTGAGTAAGGCACCCGCAATTCTGATCTCGTCAAATAAATGAGTAGCCGCTCTGCTGAAGGTTTGATCTTATGATTTTTTGCAATTGGATATCTCGCTTCCGATATATTTTAGGTAGTGGCTGTAGTAATGAAAGTTGTTCATTTTTGAGAGTACTAATTAATGGCAATAGTTTTTTACCTGGTCGCGGATCATCAAAAACAACGCCACTTTTACCCATAGCCCTTTATTTTGCCATGTAAAAACAAACACTTTATTATACGTATGTTGTGCTATTGCATAATGCTTGCCATCTAACCACAGATACTGTATTGGTGACGTACCAAGATTTTTTTTTCGAATGGACTAGTCTCGCTGTCGGCCTCTGAGGCTGTTGCAGCTTAAACGAACTTCTGGCGAGCGCAGATGGCGCTCAGCCCAGAAAGTTTTTTGATGAGGCAACTAGCGCAAGGGCACTACTTAGGTACGAACCTCGGCTTGGGCAGTTGCCAGGATGGGGATAGGAAAGAAACGCCCGGATACATGCCTGTACCTCGTATAGGCGGCGACTGAAGGGACGCGTCGACCTCGCCGGCGAGGTCGGTGTATCTGTGAAGTGTTTGCTCTGTCTAATGTAAATGACTCAGACATCACTTCCGCGGAGGTGATTTTTCAACCGGGTCTCCGACGTGTCTCGGACGACGGAGGAGAATTATAAACGTCTCGAGATATCTCTTGTTGTCCCTTTCTAACCAAAAAACCGCAGCCATTTCTGAAAGAGAATAGAATAGAATAGAATAGAATACTCTTTATTGCACACCAACATAATTAAAATACAATAAAAATACACAAAAATTAAGGTAAGTACAATGGGCGGTCTTATCGCTAAAAGCGATCTCTTCCAGACAACCTTTGGATGGACAGGACAAAACAAAATCAAAAAGACGGTGGTGTAAATATGAGTATATTCATAAACTTACATAAACTACCTATACTTACTAATAAACTAAATATAAATACTTACAAATATAATAATATATACTTATATATATATAAACTACAATAAAGGAGATAAACATAACGATAAACTAGCAGTGCGTAGACAAAGAAAGGAAATGGTTGTATACCTTAGCTTTGAAGATAGGAAGAGATTTAGATGATCTAATAGAGAAAGGTAAAGCGTTCCACAGCCGCACAGCTTGAACTGTAAAGGAGTCACCATAAAATTGAGAACTGTGGACAGGGGTTTGGAGACTTAGAGCTTCAGATGAGCGTAGATTTCGATCATGCGCCTGGTGCAAGAACACAAAACGCTCCTTTAGATAGGATGGTGAAGAAGGATTGAAAAGAATGTTAAAAAGAAGGGACAGAATATGTGCATTCCGGCGAAGACGGATAGGGAGCCACTTGAGTTTTGCGCGAAATTCTGAAACATGGTCATATTTGCGCAAGCCAAATACGAACCGAATACAAAGATTTTGAAGGCGCTCAAGTTTGCTCAATTGGACTTCAGAAAGGTCGAGATAGCTGACGTCGGCGTAATCTAAAATAGGGAGTAGAAGGGATTGTGCAAGCGTAATTTTGGTAGCGGTTGGTAAAAAGTTGCGAAGTCTTCGCAACGAGGCTGAGGACGCAAACATTTTTCGGCTGATCTCGGCAATACACGGCTCCCACGATAGCTTGGTGTCCATAATAATGCCTAAGTTTTTCACCGTCTGACTGATACCTATCTGAGCCCCATTAAAAACTACAGGTGGAAGTTGCTCAAACTTTAGCCGGGGAATCATTTTGTGGCTACCAATTATGATAGCTTGTGTCTTCTGTGGGCTTACTGTAAGGCCAAAGGATTTGCTCCAATCACAAATTCGGTCCAAATCTGAATTTATTATGCTGATTGCTCCGTTAATGTTATCAACCGTAGCTTGTGTATAAATTTGTAAATCATCTGCATACAGGTGGTAGGAAGAAGATAATTTTTGAGATATTGAGTGAATGAAAACAGATAAAAGAAGAGGAGATAAGACGCCGCCTTGAGGGACACCAGCGGAGAGACTGCACCATGAAGAATAAGTATCTCCAATACGGATGCGCTGCCGGCGTCCAAACAAGTAACTACGAAACCAGTCAATAGCCGTTGGAGATATGTTAAGAGAGTGTAATACACCGAGAAGTATATCGAAATCGACGTTATTAAAAGCATTGCTGAAGTCAAGGAGTGACAGTACTGTCACCTTCCCACTGTCCATTCCAGACCGAATGTCATCAGTAATCTTGATGAGCGCTGTGACTGTGCTATGCCCGGGGCGGAAGCCAGATTGGTGAGGATTTAACAGGATATTATTGGATAGGAAGGTACTGAGTTGTTGGTGCACAAGACGTTCAAGGACTTTTGATAGGAAGGGAAGTATGGATATTGGGCGATATTCGGAAAAGGATGATGGACTGGGTTTTTTAGGTAAGGGAATGACCTGTGCTTCTTTCCAGGCGTCAGGAAAGGAGCCGGAGTCGATTGAGGCATTCAGGATGTAGGTGATGATAGATACAATTTCATTAAGGATTGGCATAATCATGTTCCGACTGACACTGTCACTGCCAACAGCATTTGAAGTGATAGATGTTATACTCTTCTTAACATCACAATCGGCAAATTGACTAAACTGAAAAGAAGGAAAGTCTGGTGTTGGCTGAGAAGAAAGATAATAGAGTGTATTTGATTTAGTGAGTCCATCTATATTGGATGAACTCGTGAAGTGTCGGTTAAGATGATCAATGTTTAAGTTTTTTGGGATATTTTCTTGTTTAGATTTACCAACTCCCAGTGTTTTAAGAAATTTCCACACTTTAGATGGATCATTGTTATCAACAGAGTCATGAATGTATCGGCGTTGCGCGTCCCTACACAACCTGTTGCAGTGATTTCTACGATCGTAGTATTTGGCCTTATTATTGTCAGATGGTTTACACCTCATCCTAATCTTTGCCATAGCCTTCTTGTGCATCGCCGAGCGGATTTCATCAGTAAGCCATGGTGCTGGCAAATGTTTGATTTTAATGGCACGTATGGGGGCATGTGTGTCATATAGTTTAACCAGTTGTTTATTAAAATACCCCACCATGTCATCAACGCTGCACGCATCTACGATGTCAGTCCAGTCAATTTTCAGAGCATCCTCACGGAGGCTCTCCAAATCCATTCCACCAAAATTACGCTGCATGACAATTTGAGGCTTAGCTTTCGGCGGACGAACTTTGTAGGACAAATAGATTGAATCATGGAAAGAAAAAGCTGCCGCTGAAGTTTGGCCGTGTTTAGCTACATTATTGATCGATGATACTAATATAAGGTCTAGACGAGATGAAAGAGATATTAAATCGGCCTTTACTTTTGGATGTCGATTGTAAGAGTAGGCAGTAAGTTTTATATCGAATTAATCACACAAACTTAGTCGATTTTCTTTAAAATTTGATAATATAACTAGTAGTTCTTTTTTCGAGAAGTTTTTTTTTGTTTTTGAGAAACCGTCACTTGAATATCGTCAGTATACCCAAACACCCTGTATGTATAGGCTACCCTACCCAGCTATAAGTCACGATTAGAATTAAGGTATTACTATACTCAATACTCAATCGTTTATTGTATTCCACAATGTAATAATAGGTGGTAAATAATAGGTACATGATCATTATGGACCCTGTTGGACATAACAATATTATGGAGAGAGGAGGACGTCGTTGTTCTTGTTAGGTTATATTTATTTTATAGTATGTAAGTGCCTAAATATTTTATTGTTTAAAGAAGGTATGTAAATATTTTTATGTTTAAATGTTTAATTTAACGGTTTATAAGTTTGTAAAACTATTTTGTACCTTGCCACGCCATTACAGGGTACATATTTTTTAGATTACTTACTTTTAAGAAACTATATTGTACTAGCGGACCCGGCAAACTTCGTACTGTCTTTACATACATATGACGCGGGCTGCCAATGTACGTCACCGCTACAATTGTCAATCGGCCATCATCAGCTGCATCTATGTATGAGAAAATGAATTTCCTTCATAATATTTTTGCATGAATTTTTCCGATACTTTAATAGTTATTCTGATATTCGGGGCAGACATCAATCCAACAAATCAAAGATCATCAAAATCGGTCCAGCCGTTCTTGAGTTATAAATGGTGTAACTGACCCGACTTTGTTTTATGTACCTATATTTTATTGAATAAATAAATACGAAATATAGTACAGTAATACAGTTTGGGCTAGTGTCCAAAGTACGCATTCATTATTAAACTTAAAATATTACATATCAATTCTATTTGTAAAAATTATGTTGTGTATTTTACTTTGGTGTATTTGCAGATGTATGTTACTTCTGTATCTATCTATTTTGTGCAAAAGCTCTGGGTGGATAATAAGGAGATTTAATTTTTAGTTTAATTCATTTGTATCTGTTAGGCACTATCTCGAAACCTGACAACCATTGGGGCAGAAAGCGCGCACTGGAAAGCGCAGTGTAGGACGGCCCCCTACTAGATGGAAATACGACCTGATAAAGGTAGCTGGGAGCCATTGGATGCAGGCCGCACAAGATCGATCGCTCTGGAAATCTATGGGGGAGGCTTATGCTCAGTAGTGGTCGTCCTGCGGCTGATATGATGATGATGACAATTAGGCCATAGGCTCCCGAACTTTCCCATTTTGTAAAATTTATTATAATAACTAGCTGTTGTCCGCGACTTCGTACGCGTTACACTACTAAATGTGTAGGTAACCTGGAAAAAAGCTAAACACGCTTGGTGCAACTAGACACCCCATTTTTTATTTATGGGATAAAAAGTGTTCGGTTCAGCCGTTACGATGTGATTGAGTAACAAACAAACATCCAAACTTTTGCATTTATAATATTAGTGTAATAATAAGGTAATATCATACATTTACCTACAGTGCTGAGACATAGACGCTCATGCAGGAGAGTGTGCACAGGATTAGAGTCGCACAGAGTGCCATGGAGCGCGCCATGCTCGGCATCGCACTGACACAGACTCCCCAATATCGAAATTCGCAAGCGGATTAAGACAACGGCGGTTCAAGACGTTAGCAAGCGTATATTGGGGCTCAAATGGAGCTGGGCAGAACATGTGACCAGGTGCGGTGAGGACAGGTGAAGCAGGGTGTTGGCTGAGTGGTGGCCCCGAGATAGAACCAAGAACGCAGGTCGTCCACCGGCAAGATAAGTCAACGATATTCGCAGGTCGTCTGTGGGTTAGAACAGCGCAGGACGGATGCGAATGGCGACAACGAAGAGAGGCCTATGCCCAGCAGTGGGATGAGAAGTGTTGACGATGATGATGATGATGAAGGTAATACCCGTGTAACAAGTTGTAACATATAAAAATTATAATCGGTATCGGTATAATGAAATGTTAATATAAAAGATTTGTTTTTAATTATTAGCAAATCGTTATTGTCATTATTTTTATATATAATTTATCTGTATATGTGTACAAAAAAACCGTGTCTATGTATTCTATCAGTTATCAATTTTAATACATTTATTTTCATAAGAACTTAGAATTCACTTAAATGAGAACTTATTATAACAAAACATTGACAAATATAGTAATCGCATACGCCAACGTGCGACATTATGTAATTACTGATCAAAACGGGTATTTAACAAATATATACGTTTTTTATTTTTTTTGCCGAGCGCGAGCGACACGTTTCGACTCTTGCAACAGCTGTAGTCACGGGCGGACTGGAGTACTTTGAGCTACCGCCGAGAAGTGATGGCAGCTGCAGCAACTACCCTCACTTGGTCTTTAGTATTAGATATTTCATCGTTAACAAATAAAAAAGGTACATATCCGATAAATACCCTTTTTATACAGTAATTAAATAGCTGTAGATTATGCAAATATTTCTTCTGCGACGGGAACGATTTTATTGTATGTAGGTATAATATAACATAGTTAATTGACCAATAGGTAAAAAATTATATATACAAATTTAAAGTCGCGAAGTGAGCGATGGACGACAGATAATGTTATTTAACCATGTTTTTAAAAACAGGAAGGGATTTGGCGTTACGAATTGAAACAGGTAGTCAGTGCCTGATTAAGGTAACTTAATGCCCTAAGCAATCTATATCATACTAAAAACATACCTATATACTATAAACCTAAAATAATAATAATAACACAAATTTTATGAAGATTAAATTGGCAAATATAAAAATGGTTATGATGAAACAAGCAGTTACAACTTCAACACAGGGACAGATAATGGGTGAACTACAAAGAATTAATTAAAACAAAAATGTTAATACGTATCGTAGGTAGAATATGTATGTGTTGTTCCTCCTGCCATTACTTTGATTACTTCTACTTCTCCTTCTTTTACTAATACTTGAAATTGCTTTAACGTTTTTTTTTCTCGGTCGTCTCTAGTTCCCCCCGAGACGGGATACCCTAAGCAACTGCTTAAATAGCGTATAGACTAATCCAGGACTGCAGGTAGTGCATTCCAGAGTTTGATAGCTTGAAGAATGAAGGAGTTAGTATAAAATACTGCGGTATGATGAGGAGTTTTCAGCGGAGCGTAAGGTCTTTGAGGTAGGACGGAGTAGAAGAAATAAAAAGAATACATACATTACATAATTATTTAAAAACTAGTTTAGTAAAACATACCCATTTATTTAACTAGTGGTTCGCCCCGAACTGCTAGCCGAAATCTCGCTAGTCTCCCAAAACACAAAACAAAAAATATTTTTAGGGTGACTCTAGCAACGATGCCGAAACGTATTTAGTGGCTAAATATGATTTAAGGAGTTGTCAAATACATAAAATTTAAACATGTTTAGTTGCTAAATACGTTTAGGGATCGTTGTGCAAGCCGGCCTTAATCTTTGACTAATATATTTTATTAGTTGAATTGCTAGACTAATTCGTTGTCCGAGGTAGCTTGCCAGCTCTTCGGTCTCCTGTCTCTTCCGTCAATATATATTATTTGTAATCTTTGACTATCAAAATAGTGCCACGAAATGCACAACCAAATAACTTGACCTACAGTTTCATTCAAATTACAGGTAACGTGAGTTAATGTTAAGTGGTTACTTTTTTTGCAGTAGAAATTACAGTTATTCTGGATTTCAGACTTTTTCCTATATTTGTGTCACTAAAGCTACACGCATACCAAATTATAGCACTGTGAGGTCACTGGTGTACCCTGTGAATTTTGTCAAAAGTCAGATTATATTATGGCTAATAACTTAAAAACAATTAAATTAAATAATTAAATTAAATTAGAATTAAATAAAGCTTTGATATGGGTTCTAAAGTATAACTTAAAAACTACAAAGTTTAAACTAAAAATAAAAACGGGGTAAATGTGCTCACAAAGACCTTTTATTAGACGTGCCATTTGAACGGGTAGTCCCATTTTGTTTTTGTGTTACCCCTCTGGAACCCCAATATCTCAACCCCTTTATAAAGGGTCTTTCAACAAGGACGGGTCGATGTTAAAATTGAATAAAACAAGATGTGTGTGAGATATTAACGAAATTTATTTTTTATTTAAATGGCCTATTTATTCCATTATGGATGGAATATGACATCGTTCAAATGTCCGCCGCGGCTTCGTATGGTGGCGCGAATTCGAGATGTCCAATTTTTAATGACTCTGCTGCATAGATCCGGCTGAATCCGAGCGATGGCCTGCGTTATGTTGGCTTTCAGGGCAACGGTCGAATGTGGTTTATTGGCATAGACCTGCGACTTCAGAAAACCCCACAAGAAAAAGTCTAGCGGAGTCAAATCACACGATCTTGGTGGCCAATTCACGTCACCTCTGCGAGAGATAACTCTACCCTCAAACCGTTCATGCAGAATGTCGATTGTGTCGTTCGCTGTGTGGCAAGTAGCGTCATCTTGCTGGAACCACATGTCGTTCACGTCCATATTTTTCTATTCAAGCCAAAAGAAATTGTTTATCATTGATCTGTAGCGCTCGCCGTTGACGGTGATGGCCTCACCAACGTTGTTTTCGAAGAAGTACGGACCAATGACGCCGCCACACCAAAATCCGCACCAAACAGTAACTTTTTGTGGATGCATTGCCACCTGGTGAACCTCATGTGGGTTGTGGTCTTCCCATATACGGCAATTTTGCTTATTAACAAAACCATTCATCCAAAAATGTGCCTCGTCGCTAAAGATTATTTTTCGGCCAAAATCGGGGTCCTCTTCCAAGCGTTCCGATGCCCATTCAGCGAACACACGGCGTTATCTATGGTCATTAACTTTGAGCTCTTGGGTCAGTAGGATCTTGTACGGATGCAGACCCAAGTCCCGACGCAAAATTCTCCAAGTTGAGGTCTGCGAAAGGCCGAGTTCTTGAGCACGGCGAGAAATCGACTGCCTTGGAGTCTCCTGAACACTCTCACGTACAGCGGCGATGTTCTCGGCCGATCTGGCGTTCCTTTGACGTAAAGGTGTTGGTTGGTTGTTTACCGAACCGGTCGTTTTAAATTTAGTCACCAATCGTTGGAGAGTGGACTTTGAAGGGCCACCGCGTCTGCCGTAAAATGGGCGCAATGCGCGCAACGTTTGCACTAACGAACACTCATTTTGATAATAAAGTTTTATCATTTGCACATGCTGCTCAACCGTGTAACTTGCCATGGTGATTTGGCATCAGTGACTGAATAAGAAAAAACAGATTTGACAGATGCCGCCAAAACAAAATGGCCGCCACAGATTATTAACATCGACCCGCTTTCTTTGAAAGACCCTTTATATACATTTATAGCTCATTTAGTCACACCAAAATTGTGCCACCGTACCAAATTTCACGATGATCGGATAAACGCTCCGAAAGTTATCCTCGGACAAACAAACATACATACATACAACGCAGATTTTCCCAAGTTGATTTAGAAATCTCGCTTCACTCGATCAATTAATATAAAACTACTTTCTTTTGATATGTAACAACTAAAACATATTTAAATTAAAATTTGCAAATTATTATTTTAAATATAATGTTATTGTTTTTTTATAATATACAAGCTTTTATTATCTCCAAATAGTGTTCAACTGAAATTTCTTTTACTATCAATTCACTTACTGCTTACTCTAAAAAATAATTCGTATCCTTAGTTACTTTTCTTATACAGTGTGAGTCTTCATAATGTGTACAAATTAAAATGAGGAAAACTATGCCTAAATTTAAGAACGGAAAATATGTTAAAATATCTATTTTTTTATGGGTTTTTTATCAAATATAGGCAAACCCCAAAATGGATTAACCAAATAACATGAACTCCCGTTACATGTAATTTGAATGAAACTGTAGCTTTTGTTTTGTCGTTAAGTTAAAGTCACATAATTGGTTTTATTTCGGGGCACTATTTTGGTACCCCAAAGTGCTGTAATTTGGTATGCATGTAGGTTTAGTGACACAAATATAGGCAAAAGTCTGAAATGCAGAATAACTGCAATTAGTACCTACCCCAAGAAAGATATACCAATTAACATTAACTATCGTACCTGTAATTTAAATGAAACTGTAGGTCAAGTAAATTGGTTTTATTTCGTGGCACTATTTTGGTAGTCAAGTTTTACGAATAATATATTTTTGTTTTTATAGGCAACTCGCGAGATCTCAGTTTCGAGCGAACCAATAGTTAATTCAATTAATGTTCACACACACCAACACACCACATAAACACACACACGCAGTATTTAAGTTAAAATCATAATTAGAATAATCATTTAGGCATTTGTCTCACCGCCGGCGATGAGCGACAAGCGAATAGAGCTAGAAACTAGAAACGAGTTAGCGAGCAGCGAAAAGCGAGTGTGTATAGTTTGTGCGCGGTACCTTGGCAATAGAGGGTATTCACCTTCCTTCACCACGTATCCCAAAATGGTAAAGACGTATCGCTATATCTATCGCTCGCCATACGCGTCACAAAACTGATATCGCTAGAATCTCGTAGTACAAGGCCTACAAGAAGTCTACTGGGCATACTGTACAACATAAAAATATACAAAATCGGGGAAAATCACTGCATGAAATTTTATGTTTAACATTACATTTACAATAATAATTACGAGAATCTAGCCAAGAATTTTCATACATTTTCATTACTCTGCAACACGTAGGCATAAAAAGTTTGATACATCTTTACCATTTTGGGATATCGTGGTGAAGGAAGGTGAAGGCTCTCTATTGCCAAGGTACCGCGCATCTACTATATCTCGCTGGGCTATAAAGCGAGTGAGCGAGTGCGGCGGGCGATACTCATCATCTTACGGCGTGTATTCTGACCGCCAAGCGAGCATCGCTGAGCGCGTATCGCTGAGCAAGTATCGCTGAGCGAGTATCGCTGAGCGAGTGTTGTCGTCGCTGCGACAAAATAGTAGAGAGCAAGTTCTCACCGGCAGTGTGAACGGCCAGCGATCAACTATTAATATACGTGTCTCTTTTACTGACACGGAATCTATATGTTTTGTTCGTTTTATAAGAAATTATGGATTTTAAAATCTGAAATAAATGAGTTAATAATAATAATGATAGCTCGTTCTAGGCTCCTACATTTTTTACCAGCGACATCTAGTTCTGTCAAATGCAAACTTTATTTCTGTGTGCACTATGTAGACAAATAAATATATTAATTATGTACCTAACCTATTATATCTTTTCAATCTTTCAATACAGTGATACATTTAAATACAACTAATCAAAAACTTCAAAGAGGTAAAGATAAAGATAAAGGTCATTGCCGTAAGTACTTAACTATCAAAGTTATTGAGTTTGGTACAAAATGTGTTAGCATTATACTCGCCTATTGTTACTCTAGCTAGGTAATTATGTACCTACATAGCTCAGCCTTTCAGCCGCGATGGCAACTGAGCTTCACAACCAGTTGCCATTGAGGATTTCGGCCAAAAATCACATAATGTCTCGACAGTCTTAATACCTATTGTTGTTAATAACTAATTGATTGTTGTATTTTTTTATTTGGATTTGTTATATTATCACATAGGTTCTTGCAAATAAATAAATTTCATTTCATTTCGAACCCGCAACCTCCTGCGTCACAGCCGGCTATTCGCCCACTGCGCCACGGAGGTCGTCAATTGAGTTATGTAGCTATCTTCTCCTTTTTTCTCTTCTCTTCTTTACTTTTGAAATCCATCGCTGGTACAATGGGACAAAACGTAACCTCTATCAGGCTATGTCTGAAATGTGGTAAATACAGACAAAGCCAAGGAGAGGCTAGGTCAACGTCCCAGCTCAAAGGCCACGCTCCAGGTCGAAGGTAACGCTCCAGGTCGAAGGTCACGCTCCAGGTCGAAGGTCACGCTCCAGGTCGAAAGACTCGTTCCAGGTTGAATGTAACTTCCCAGGTCGACGGTCAAGTTTGGACTGGAAACCAATCTTCATTCTTTATGTGAGCTGTATTCAGTATTCATTTATTCACCATTTCATTACATTTCATAATATTCAAAGCTGGGCAAAATACATGCTTTGCGTTAATCAGAATACAAATTACAAAATACGATCTCGCACGTATTTAAAATATGAAATACAAAATATTTTTGCTCGTGTATTTGAAATATAAAACACAGTATTTTAACGATTTTTATTTAAAATACAAAATACAGTCAGGTGTTAGGTACTTGACAATTTGACGTACAGTATAGGTTGGCACAGGTGCAGTGTTGCCAACTTTAAAGAACATATTTAGCGGTCGCCATTTTGCTTACGAACAGTTACGAAATATATCGAGCGCTAATTTCTGTAGCACGCACCATTAATAAGATCGCTAAATGTATTTATGTTCAGATGTATTTTGAAACCATAAGTATTAAATTACTAACTACAAAATACCTCAGCGTCAGGTATTTGAAATACAAATTTAATTTATATGAAGTAATTGAATTACAAATAAATAATACGTATTTGTATTTTAATTACAAGTAATTCAAATACTGTGCCCACACCTGATAATGGAATGTCAAAAATGTATTACAAATGTCAGTTAACTATAGAAATAAATAATAATAACAATAAATTAAAATAAATAAATTATTGTTTGTTGAGTTATTTATAGTTTAAAATACAGGTAACTACTAATGTTAAAGAGATGCTTACATTCTAGCATTGTATGAACGGAACTTGTCCTACAAATAAGAAAGGCACGATAAGATAAAAAAAAAATTATTGGACATTTCACACCGCGCCATCTAGCACAAAACTAAACAAACCTTGTACTATGAGAACCAGATAACTGTTAAAACACTTATATACAATTTTTCTGTCAATACATTCTTATAAATTATAATACATATAAAAATACCCAAACCAGCAACAAATACCTGTAGACCATTTGTCCCGCAGCCGGAATCGCAGCCCCCTCCTGCGTCTCAGCCGGCTTATCGCCCACTGCGCCACAGAGGTCGTCAAGATAATATTTATTATACAATAATATTTAACAATAATTATTATTTTAAAAATAATAATAAAAAAAAATCCCGCAGGGCACGCTTGTGGCGAGCGTTGGTGCGTGGCGACACCGCGGAGCTCCCATTACTCCCAGGGGTTGACAGAAACCCCTGACCCTTGGCTTGCCTTAGTTGGCCGGAAGCGCAAGAGCGGAACCTATGCTGCAAGGGTTAAAGTGTTAAAGACATAAAGCCGGGAGTAGCGCTTAGTGAAACTGCAGCACACCTCTCTAAACCCTTTCACCGCCCACACCAACGTTGCCCCTTACGCTGCCTTCTATTGGCGGCACTTATGGGGCCCGTTTAGTGGACGGCTAGTCACCACCTGCCTCAATCATTCTTAATATTACAAGGGTGGCAGGTCCCATATCACATTTCTCTGATAACCCGTACTCTATTTCATAAGCATTACTCTATAGCCCGAACTCTAATCCATGTGTTGCAATAGTACTAC
Organism: Philereme transversata; assembly: GCA_963924445.1. NCBI lineage: Eukaryota > Metazoa > Arthropoda > Insecta > Lepidoptera > Geometridae > Philereme > Philereme transversata. Next base: position 26,982,567 of record OZ004346.1, read on the forward strand.
CATCTGTCTCGCCTCCATCTTGTGTTTTTTATAAAAACAAACAGTCCTCTTACTCGTTGGCTTTGGCCCCGGTAGTGCCTTTGTAAAGGTCCAGGCCTAAAGCCTATGTTAAGCAATAAATGTGTGGAATAACAATAATAATTAGGATGTAGTAGAGTTTCTTGTGGTCTCTACTACTCGTAATCCACAAGATTACTCGCGCTGGATATCGGAGGAGGCCTACATTCATTAGTGGCGTCCTACATCAGATAATGATGATAACGACATTATGGAATAGACAATAATTCGACTTGCGCTCCGATGTCTAATCATATTTAGTGGCTAAATATGATTTCAAAAGTTGTCAAATCACACAAATACGTCAAATTTAAACATGTTTAGTCGCTATACGTTTAGGGATTGTTGTTGAAGCTGGGCATAATAGATAAATACATAACATACTTTGCTAATTACGTAAGTTAACAAAAAATCCAAAGTCATGTTAACATTCAACGTCGTTAAAGGTCAACGTATGCTTAGTGTAAATAAGTAAGTACATACTAGGTACAACTTACAAGTGCTTAAGTGACAGGATATGTTTAAGTTCTAAATAAATACCTAATTAAGCTTTATCCACGAGGAGAATAATCTACTTTTTTATCACATTTTCTGCGAGACAATAAAAGCCAAATCTAGGTTGCAATCTGTGCAGAGGTTAGTTCGATTTATAAATAAGTTCTTACTGTGTGGGTCTCTTTGGTACAAATTTTAATGCAGATGAGATTTCAAATTAAATCACATTCAATTCAGTACAACTTTACTCCCGGCTCAGCCGTAGGGATTCATAATTTGACATTGTCGAGCAGGTGGTGTGAAAACGAATTTTACGAGTAATTTGATCTCTATAATCAAACCAAAGAGTTCGGAAAATAAATTACTCTTATTTTTATGATTCAAACTTAAATCGATTATCCAAATATATAATTATTAATAACATGAAATGACATAAGAGGGCTTAGCCAAGTTACATTCGATTAGCGATGACGACAAGTCTGAAAATGTATGGGATTTGACACGTGCTATAGAAATATCACGTGATTTGGCGACAACAAATGTATGTTGAAATCGAATCGATTCGGAGCGAATGTAATTTGGCTACGGGCCAAGAAACGGTTGAATCATCTATGACCGTTGTAAACGATCTATATATAGCTTAACTTCTTTACTCAATTTATTTATGTATTATTTATGTTTCAATTTCGACGCATAACTGAAAAGTAGGCAGCATCACCTTTATTATGTAAACAACCGAACTCATTTATGTATTTGTAATAATAATATTTTCTTGTTTGCAATTAAAAAAAAGAATAGAAAGGTTGCATAGACAGGCATCGAAATCAGTCGACAGGCATAAAAAAATTTGACTAGATATGTTACTTACGGAATAAATAATATCCTTTAGGAGTATTTTTATCGGCTTATAAAAAGGCCTTTTTTTTAATTCTTAAACGCTACTGACTTCTTTTTCATACAAAAGATTTGAACGCGCGCAATTTGTACATATCAGTCCTGCTATTTTATTAGTCAAAGATTATGAATAATATTTTTTTGGTTTTTGGGAGACTCGCAAGATTTCAGTTCAGAGGGAACCACTAGTTTATAATTAAAGAAAACTGTTTATAATCATATTAACTTATTTTATGATACGCAATATAAATACGCGTGACGGCAAACAATTATTTAACCGTACTTTTACTTACATCGAAACTTTCATATTTTTACTTATATATTATTTTTTTACCTTTCTTTTAATTTTGAAAATGTTAATTAAACAAACAAGCTCACTTATGAAACGTAAATATTTGTCGTGCTGCCCAGGGGGCCAATTCTCGAAACATAAAATAGTAAAATTCGAGTATCGATCTAGTCTCGTTATGTTAAATATCCTAAACGGTATTCACATAACTGACAAATCTGACAATACGAGACGGTACGAGTTGACTGACATGCGATTATACACTTTATTTATATCAAGTTAATATTGTACCTAATATTAATGGAGCAGAAATTAATCTTATCTATGAAAGAAATTATCAAAGAAATCAAATGCAGAATGAAATGTCAAAATGACGCGAAAATGACTTCACATCAATGAATGACGGTTAAATTATATGGAACTTTAACCCCTATTTCACCCCCTTCAAGATTATTTTTTGAAACAAAAGATAGCCTATGTCTTTCCCCAGGATATAACTATCTTCTTACCAAACATTACGATCCGTTCAGCCCTTTAGTCGTGAAAAGGTAACAAATAAACATACTTACTAACAAACAAACAGATTTACTTTCGCATTTATAATATTAGTAGTATGGATTCATAATCCAAACTTATTTGGGTCAACTTTGGTTAAGTTTTTAAAATTGTATTACGTGAATTGGCCCCCTGATCTAGAAGACACCTATTCATCATCATCATCATATATCATATTACCTTAAAAATGAGACCCGGATTATTGCCTGGAAAAACTGACGTATTTCCTTATTTTTATGTACTTTTAACCTTTATCTAAGTAGCTATGTTTAGGTAGTAGTGTATAAAAAAGCTATTATTTTGAAGGTGACATGTGGGCTCAGTCAAAGACCTCTTTGTTTGCAAACCCAATGTAATGTATTGCACAATCAAATGGCGGCTAAGTATTTACAGAGCCTAGTAATGTTGGATTTTGTTATTCGAGCCTTATTATGTGCTCTTGTAATTTAATGACGAAAACGTGGGTTTTAGTATATTTAATATACCAGCTAGTTTAGATTTTAATGCCAAATGCGAATGTTGAGATGGATGTGTGGGGTAACGAGAATGGATAAGATAACGAATGAGTATATAAGAGGAAGTTTGAAAGTAGCGCCAGTTATAGATAAGTTGAGGAGTAAGAGGCTAGCGTGGTATGGGCATGTCATGCGGAGGGAAGAAAGTCATGTTACTAAAAGAGTGTTAGATATGAGTGTGAATGGATATAGAAGTAGAAGAAGGCTGAAGAAGAGATGGATGGACTGTGTGAAGAATATATACATAATGATATGGGTAGGAAGGAAGTGACAAAGGAGATGACGGCTGATAGAGAGATGTGGAGGAGGAATACATATTATGCCGACCCCGCGTAATGTGTGAAAAGGGCAGGAAGAAGAAGAAAAAGAGCTAATTTCGATTTTAAACTTTCATTTAATATTTAGAATTGAATTTAAATTTTAAAAGAAAAGGTATATATTATTTTTTAGGTTAGGAACCGGGAAAACTGTACAAGCTACTCTCCGCTAGATGGCGCTGATAACAATTATCACGAACTAATAACCAGTTTCTTCTAAATTATGCAAAAGCTAAATTTAAATCCATCATAAACGTTCAACTATAAAATTTTTAATAAATATTTCGTCTCTGACTCTAAATTGGCGAATTAGCATTTGTAATGCCAGCCATTTTGCCCTGGCATTTCGATAAAACAAGTTTCCTTCAGAATGATATTTTTATGAAGACCTTATTAAACTGGTTTAGCCGTTTGGCCGTTTCTATCTAACAAGGTTATGTATTTTTCCATTCTAAGTTTTTTTGTAGTTTTATTAAAAAACTCTAGAATAACCAGTTTTTTTATTCATTTGCTAAAATCATTACCGAAAGTTTCAAAAACAGGTACAAAAGAAGTTGCAGCATGACTCGTTGACGAAATTAAAACTGACCGCGCCTTATTTTATAGACTGACTGGACATACTAGATAACTTTACATCATCTAGTATCAGCATTAACCAGATATAAGGAAAAGACGGAGACAAAAATGGGTCTTACCAAAAAAAATTAAACACTGTTTAAAAAATTCCTATTCAAACATTGGTAGGGATTTACGGTTGTTTGACTTTTTTGTGATAACAAGGTATTTTTGGGGTGTCATAGAACTAGAGGAGCTATTGAAATATACCTACCTAAACCAATTAAAAACAAACAGATGAATGATTTTTATGAAGTACATATTTTGTACATATCACATTTCATAAGATGGATGGGATTTTTACAATGCTTATTTAGAGCATCATCCTACCTACACCCACCGTGGTAGATCTGAAATGTTTTTTTTTATTTATAAATTATAGCCTCGCCTTTGACCACGATCTCGCTTTTATATACTACTGGAAGTTGGAACAAGCATGGCCCACCTGATGTTAAGTGGTAACCGTCGCCTATAACAGAGAATTGCCTCGTAGGTCACGCACGTTAGCAAAGTGCCCTGCGTCCATCAACTTGAGGCATACTGGTGTAAAGCCTTATGAGTCTGTAATTTACCGGCAGCCATACCCTTCAAACCGAAACACAGCAGTGCTGCTTGGCGGCAGAAATAGGCAGTACTTCCCTAGACGAGCCCTTTCATAAAGAACTCTTATATTCTTGATGGTAAGTGATGATTCAGTCCGAGAGACCACGCTTGCCTAGAAGAAACCTGTTCACTCGCAATCTGTGATTTATACCTACAATGAGGCTTGGAGTTTACCTACATAATTATGAGACGTTATGTTAGATATAGAAAGTACATTACCAAACACCATTTTATACAAAAAGGAAAACACAGTTTGTCAGCTTGATAAAGTATCCGATCTTCATGTTGAAGGGAAAAAAGTGGAACATACAAAAAAAACTCAAAAATAAAGTTATTGGAATTAAAAAAGACCCTTTTGTAAGTAATTTATAAATCGGATTTATAAATTATTTACAAAAAGGGATTACGTGAAGAACGTTTTTATTTCCATTTTATTAATTTATTATTTATTAATACCACACCCAAAAAAGGGCCCAATTCTGATAAACCAATCACTTCACTATGTCTATGGTACCGTCGCAGATTTGACACCAGAGATACCTTTTGGTATTCGATTATGACAATCTTTTTTCAATGACCGCCATTGCTATTACAATGGTGACTATTGAAAAACGATAGGCTATCGTTATGCTACAATTATATGGCGCCATAATTGTTTTTCTTATAAAATAGCAGAATTGAGTCCCAGATTTGTAGGTTTTCTTTCTTATGGAGCTGTAACATCTTGCTTCTTTGAACATAGATTAAAAATATACGAATGGAAATGACTTAATACTAGATGACTTTTTTCACGACAAGACGTGTATATACAAATGTAATTATCTACAATAATGTTTTGACTAACCAATAAAATTCAAAACGTAAAATCGCTCAACTTCGATTCCACTAGACCTGCCTAGTTAGCTTTAATATTGACACCCTTACTTGCAGGGTACATACTCGTATGAAGTGCTGGACTCTTGACTAGTCAATAAGATCTGACAGGTAACATTTTAATCCACTTTGTATGAACGCAATACTGAATACTGACTTGAAATTTTAATAGGTACGAGAGGTTGTGTTATACTGTTTGTTTTTAATTTCCATTCGATTTTTATTTCACTTAACCATCAAAAATTGATGGTTATTCGTCAACCATCCAACATTAAGAAAAAAATCTAAGACTTTCAAAATCAGTAGAAAAAAACAATCATCTTTAAGTGGAATAGGTAAATGTTTAAGTACTACGGAGGACACACACACATGTCATTATTTGCACAAGCCTAGAAATTTGAACAAATTCTTCCTAGCAAAGAAACCGTTGAAGTGGGCCCCATTTCATTTCATTTCATTGTGGGGCCCATAATACGTAGCGAAAAGTATGTAGGTATGTGTATGACATCAGAATCAGATAAAATCCAATGATCAAGGTAGGTACAGGTATATGGCATAAAATATCTTCTTAAGTGTGTTAATATAAATATTCATTAGTCTATCTTAAATTTATCACATTAAAATGATGACGTCAATCGACGATTAAATATTATTTATATACCTATCATAAAAGTTAATAAAACTATAAAAAGTACTTTGTAAGTTGCATAAAAAAACTGGGTTAAAACTGGTTTGAACATAATTAAAAATAAATCTAGAATTTTTTAATTGCTTGCCATGTGGCGTTAAAAAGAAAAGACTAAAATAAAACTAGGGCTGAGTAATTTAATTATATATATACTTACCAATATCATTTATTTGGGAAAAGTTTAACTAAAGTAAATGATACTTTAAGTACACAAGTTCGATGGACAAAATTGCGGATACATACAATAAACTCACCAAAAAGGCAGAAACGCCTCAACCTTGCCACACAATAGTCAAATAAAAAATCTATCTCTCACACGTCCTATTAACACAGTCACTGGCTCCAAACTGAGTCTAATTGCTAATCCTTTGTCGATGAGACAAGTTGAACTATCAATTTCTGTATGTCCTCGATAATAATATTAAATTTGCTGGAAACAGGTTAATTATTCTACCATTTTTGAAGACGCGCGCTCTGGCTGTAGACGTTAGACCGTTGCCGGATTTAAAAAGAAAAAACAAGAGGATCAGTTGCCTATGGTATGCGGCGGGTATTTTTGACGGTCCTTTTTGCGATTGGGTTCTGTATAGTGCAAAAAAATTAATGAATGAATGAATGAAAATACTTTATTGTACACCACACAAGAAACAAACAAAAAATATAAAAATTCACAAAGCAACAAGTACAATGGGCGGTCTTATCGCTTAGAAGCGATTTCTTCCAGACAACCTTTGGATGGAGAGGATTTTTGTAACATTACAATAATGGAGGGGGGTATATATTAACAGAACGCTGATCATTTAATAGATATATAATAAAAGATATATATATATATATATATATATATATATATATATATATGCAGAAATTTTGCAGACGCTCAAGCTTGTTTAGTTGGTCCTCCAAACAATATAACAAAAAAAAAATATAATAAGTATTATATATAACAAACATAGTAATAAGTAATTAATTATTTGCTGATAAATGTTACTAAATAAGGTTTTAAATTAAATATGAATAAACTGCTTATATATATTATCTGCTAAAAAAGTTATACAAATTCTTGTCAGTTTTACTATGCACCAACAATTAATTTCAAAATATTACAAAAAATCATTAACAGAGTAGAAGCAACGATTCTGTAGCCATGTGAATAATTTATATTTAAATTGATGAACGGAAATTCTTAAAAATTATTGGGTAAATAGTAGACCTTAGCGTCTCCATATTAAACCATGATTTTGTAACCACATGTAAGCCCTTTTCTACATGGTAGAGCAGTACTGCCAACCTTTACAAGAAAGCTCAATTTGACAACATAACAACTCAGAAAATTCTGGTCAATACACCAGGCATTAGAATTAGGAGAGCCGAAAAGAAGAAGGAACGAGAGAGTAAGGTCTTATTATTTTTTAAATTCCCTCTTAATATTTTCACTTTAATGGATTTATTGCTTTACAATTCCTGGCATCACTTCCAAAAGCAACTCATAAGGTTACGTTGATGATTGTTGGTTTATTCTACTAAAATCTCTACAGCACGGCCATTGTATATCTCTCTGTTTTTACAATTTTATGATTAGTAGCACAGTTTAGCTTAGAGTAGTGTTTTTTTTACAGTACAAATTAATACAAACCATGGGGCGTTATCAAACACTAACTGTGGCAGCCTTAATAAAGAGATTTCTCCTAGAAAGTCTCTGTGTTTGGATAGAGAGGATCGTAAAGAATTATAGTTTATTTATTTATAGCAACATGTTAGGTCTTTTACATAGTTATGACATTATTCAATACAAAATTAAATTAAAAATATTAAATACAATTACTAAAACAAGTCATCAATCCTTTAATACGATTGTACAATAAGCCATTTTTCAATTTATTAGAATACATTTCAATTTCGTTAAAGTTCAGTGTTATACTTATTCAGAATAGATTGCAATAAATCTACGATTGAATAAATATACTAAATTACCAAATACGTTTGTTAGAATTGTCCAATTTACTTGATACGTATTTTAAAAGTTCTTTAATTAATTATTTATAATTTTAACTTTCAATTTCAATGCAATCTCTAATCCATTCATATAAATTTTACATTATAACAATTTCATATAAACTAAATGACATAATATTTCATTTAACAAATTAACATTGTATAATTAACTATCAATATCAATTTATTTACTCGTTAAAATTAACATATTTTTGATGTGTAACATCTTTCCTCTCGGTTTGTGGGAGTGATTTTGGCAAAAAGGACGGAAATGTGTAACAGGAAACCGGGGGAGCGCTTTGACCAATGAGCGCGCGCTATTTGATTTGACCAATACTCGTAGTTTTTTTTTGACATGAATGAAAATGAAAATCACGGACTTACCAATTTATTTTTGTGTGAAATAAAATGATATTTTATTTTTACTTCTTTATTTTAAAAGTAATAGCTAACCCAAAATGGAATTGTAATCTAATGTCAGCCGTTTTGCAACCCACCCACGGGACTCTAGGTCCCTTCTCCTGAATGTCAATGTTCAAGGTTAGAACGACACTACAAATGTCAAACTTGTATAATATTAGTATGAATACGAGAAATCAAGATCTATTATTATTATAACATTTTTTTAAAGTCTGGCTTAGTTTAGAATTAAGTAAAATTAAAAAAATAAACCTTAACCCGCTCTTTTTGCGTCGGGGGTAAGAAATATAGATAGGACAGGTTAGAAATAGCTAAGAAGTTAATAATCACCCCAGTTACCGGCTGAGACGCAGGAGATAGCGGGTTCGATTCCCGCTGCAGGACAAATGTTTGCATGGATATCTGTTACGGGTTTAGGTATTTTTCTTTATATAGTAAATAAATAAATATAAACCAATATTGCTGGACATTTTACAAAGCGCTATCTAGCCCCAAACTAAGCAGAGCTTGTACATACTATGGGAACCAGATAACTGATAGAATAGATAGATGGATAATTCTTTATTGTTACACCAAATTAAAATAACTTAACGTAGAAAACTTAGACTAATACATGGTGGTACAATGGGCGGCCTTATCGCTCGAAGCGATCTGTTCCAGGTAACCTTTGGATGGACTGGATTGACAAAATGTGAGTAGAGGCAGTGTTACAATAAATACCAATTTAAGCAGGATACAAAAAAACCTACCTAAAATATACCTACATACACTTACATAAATAAGTACAAAATACATACCTATATACTTAAAAAAAATATATACGTATATATTGAAAGGAAATACAACGTTTTCTCTAAAGAAGTAGCTAAGTTCAGTTAGTAGACCTCATTTTTAAAAATAGTTAAGGATTTAGCACGTCTGATGGAAAAGGGCAAGTCATTCCATAATCGGACAGCTCGTACCGTAAACGAGTTACTAAAGAAGTTGCAATTATGGGCTGGAGTTTTCAACTGGAGAGTAGTGGAAGAACGCAGAACGCGGGGATTGGATATAATACTTATTTAATAAAAAAATAAATCTATATTTCAGACTCATGGTCCATAATCCCTACACAAAAAGTAAATGTATTTGTGTATTCTATCAGTTATCTGGTTCCCATAGTACAAGCTTTGCTTTGTTTGGGGCTAGATAGCTGTGTGTGATATATCCAGCGTTTTTTTTTGTTCTCTAAGTTCATTAGCCAGACTCTACCTACTATTAAATAATAATATCTTCATTCATATGGGAAAGATTTAACGCAGACTTTTTTTTCTTAAAACCATGACAGAACAAGTGAAGTAATTAAATAATCTACCTTCAAACCGGTTGCCTCCACCAACTACTTATTAATCCTCAGTCAATAATAATTACCAACCTTGCACAGAGGTTGAGACGTTCCGTTACGTAACCTTGATAATAATCATTATTGATTATTATTTAATAATGGATAAAAGTAAATAAATAAAATTTATAAAATCAATATAGCCGTAAAACCAATATAGCTCATATACCACCCCAATTAAACTAGCTTTTTGATGTGTAACATCTTTCCTCTCGGTTTGTGGGAGTGATTTTGGCAAAAGGGAAGGAAATGTCTAACAGGAAACCGGGGAAGCGCGCGATATTTGAATTGACCAATGAGCGCGCGCGGTGGTCAGATGTTACACATCATATGCGAATACTAATTGGTCCATTTGGGTTGGGTTCCATTTGGGAGCTCTTATGCAACAGTTAGACAGACAGAGAGATACACAGACAGATCTAGGCGACAAATTAACTTAAAAAGGGGTGTGAACTAGTATTGCCAGGTATCCTGATTTTCGAAGGACATCCCTATTTTTAGGGGTCTGGTGACACGTCCCGATTCATCCTAGATCACTTTTCACTAACTTCACTAACCTAAATTGTTGTGAATAGATCTGTGAAAATAAATACCTACTTTTATATGGGATACATTTCTTAACAGAAATAATATACAATTATTTACGTCTATTAAATTAGTGGTTCGCCCTGAACAGAGATCTCGCGAGTCTCCATAAAAACAAAAAAATATTCTTAATTTTTGACTATCAAAATAGTGCCACGTAATGATAACCAATTAACTTGACCTAGGGTTTCATTCAAACTACAGGTAACGGGAGTTCATGTAATATGGTACTTCTTTTTTGGGAAAGAAATTGCAGTTATTCTGGATTTCAGACTTTTGCCTATATTTGTGTCACTAAAACTACACGCATACCAAATTTTTGCACTGGGGTCAATGGGGTACCCTGTGAATTTTCTCAAAGTTTAGTTTTTATCATGGCTAATAAGTCATAACTTAAAAACTATAAAATTTAAACTAAAAATAAAAACGGGAACAAAATGTACTTACAGAGACCTTTTATTAGACGTGCCATTTGACCGGATAGTCCCATTTTTTTTTTTACCCCTCTTGAATATCTTAACAACATTTTTAATTCATTTAGTCACACCAAAATTGTGCCATCACTATATACCAATAGTGTATATATACCCATAGTGTAGTATATTCATCATAAAATTTGGTATATACAGGGTTACAGGAAAAATCGTGCTAGATCCGTTAAGGGCGTGGAGTACCCATCATTTCTGACTTATTTCACTATGAAACACCCTACCCTAAACTTAACCCTTTTCGAGATATTCGACTTTTAATTTTTTTATTGAAAATTGCCGATTTTTAGGCTACTAAATTTATTTTTGTTTATTTTGTGTATCTTATTATTATTATTATTGCATTTTTACATGTGTAATAAGATGCTTTAGGACGTCAATCATTAAAATAGTGCATAAGTTAATTGAATAGACCGTAGTAGACAAGTGAAAGTTAAGAAATAAAAAAATATATTAGAAAGTTTATTTTTCTCTAAGGGATATCTAAAAAAAATATTATGGCAATGGTTCGGCAGATGTTTTTTAAAATATCTACGTTTCATCAGCTATCTAACGAGGTATAACAATCTAGGGTTTGTATTACATTTTCTAAGAATTCTAAGATTTTCTAAGAATTATCTTGTGGACGGATGAGTCCAAATTTGATAAAGATGGCATAACTAACTATCACAACGCCCATTACTGGGCCCCAAAAGAGCTAAGGAATCCCAATAAGAAAAGAGTGAAGGGGTCCCAACGAAGATTCAGCGTGAATGTGTGGATGGGCATTATCTCCAATCATTTGATTGGACCTTACTTTCTCCCGGATAATCTAAATGGGGAAAGCTACGAAAATTTCCTGAGAGCAGACTTAAGTGATTTGCTGGATGATCTGCCACTCAACCTGATCAGGGACATGTGGTTCCAACACGATGGCTGCCCTGCCCATTTCAGGAGAAGTGTCAGAGACTGGCTGGACACAAATTATCCAAACAAATGGATAGGACGAGGTGGACCGTTGCCATGGCCAGCAAGAAGTCCGGACCTAACCCCCATGGATTTTCACGTGTGGGGGTGCATGAAAAGTCTTGTGTACAGCGAGCCGAATCCAGTTTCGTCTGTGGAAGACTTACGAGAAAGGATTGTGGATGCAGCCAATAAAATGAGGACCACGTTAACCACTGGAGTAGTAAAGACTGGTCTCCGTAGAAGGATGCGACAATGTATCAGAAATAGAGGCGGCCATGTTGAACATGAACTGTAGAATAAGAAAAAGTTGTGTGAAAATCTTTAATAAATTACATTTCATGCTTACCTATTATTTTATTTTACTTTTTAGGGCTAAGTATAAATTTTCTTCTCCACTGTCGCCTATAAAACTAAATTTTTTTCAATGCATTTGAATAAAACCCTAGATTATTATACCTCGTTAGATAGCTGATGAAACGTAGATATTTTAAAAAACATCTGCCGAACAATTGCCATAATATTTTTTTTAGATATCCCTTAGAGAAAAATAAACTTTCTAATATTTTTTTTTTATTTCTTAACTTTCACTTGTCTACTACGGTCTATTCAATTAACTTATGCACTATTTTAATGATAGACGTCCTAAAGCATCTTATTACACATGTAAAAATGCAATAATAATAATAATAAGATACACAAAATAAACAAAAATAAATTTAGTAGCCTAAAAATCGGCAATTTTCAATAAAAAAATTAAAAGTCGAATATCTCGAAAAGTGTTAAGTTTAGGGTAGGGTGTTTCTTAGTGAAATAAGTCAGAAATGATGGGTACTCCACGCCCTTAACGGATCTAGCACGATTTTTCCTGTAACCCTGTATACCTATATACCAAACTTCACGATGATCGGATGAATTCTTCGAAAGTAATTATCCCCGGACAAACACACATACATAAAACGCCTGTTTGTAGCTATTTTAGCTGTCTCGATTTTCGTCCCGTCCCGAGTTCCGTCGAAATTTAGCCACACTGGACCTGGCATCACGTTGCGCCGGGGGGTTAAAAAGAATATTTCATGAAAGATATATGTTATATAAGATAAGACACATTATTAAAAGAAAACTTAGGTTGCCTTAGCACAAACCTGATAGGACTTTTTTTTTACAAAATACTAATTATACCAATTAAGTACATTTTTACGAAGTAATTATATTACAAATACAAAATACGTACCTATTTGTATTTCAATTATGTATTTTTATTACAAGTAATTCAAATACTGCCCATCCCTGCCTACATCATAACATTGAAATGAGGTGGTTTAAAGGTGACTGTCTGGCATAGACGAAGATTCAAAATGCCTGCTTCGTTCCTTGCCGGACGTGAGCGAATACCTTTGTATCCATGATCGTCTCTACATTATTATGGTACCTTAGGAAACATTGTAAATCCATTAGGTAGGTGATATACTACACTTATTATATGCTTTTCAGTCATAATAGCTGTTTACCCGTGACTTCATTCGCGTTTCAAATCCTTGTGATTTTAATGAATAAAAATATTTGACTTTGACTTTTGATATTTGACTTTGCGTGTACTTGAATTGTTTGAACTATAGAAAATCGCATACATACAAAAACGTCGTCTGCCCGTTTGGTTAAGCATAGGTTTGATTTTCTGGACTCTTTTGGTTTTTTTTTATTGATTATAGTCAAGCGCTTGACCACTACCTATCTGGTGGTAAGTGATGATGTGATCAAAGATGGAACACGCTTGCCTAGAAAGAATCTATTCATTCTGGGCTTGAAGACTCCGAAATTATACTGGTTCGGAAAAACATACGCCGGAAGTGAGTTCCACTCCTTACTTGTGCTAACAAGTTGAAGCAAATCGTTTGGTACGGCAAGGTGGTATGCCGACCAGGTATGGGTGGTACTTCTTGGTACGTCTGCTTGTCCGGTGGTGGAAGAGGGAAGGAGGGATAAGGTCATGAAGAGCTTGCGCACATTCACCAAAATGACTCTTGTAAAAAACTGAAAGTCTGGCTACTCGGCGCCTGTGCTCTAGACAACTTCTATTTTCAAATCTATGGCTCAGGGCTCAGTCCAAGTGCAATTGATTAGTTTTCAATATTTTGGGGCTAACCATCTCAATTAAAAAAAAATAAACTAGCAAAACATCTAAATTTTCCCAATAAAACTATCCTATGTCCTTTCTCACTATACATACCTTAATAAGTTTCATCAAGATCGATCCAGCAGTTTAGTCGTGAAAATGTAACAAACACACGGACAGAGGGGCATACAGACAGAGAGACAGATAGACAGAGAGAGAGTTACTTTCGAATTTATAAATAAAGTTAAAATAAAGGAAATAAGTAACTTTTTAACAAAAATATAACCGACTTCAGATAACAGTAAAAAACAAACTACGCTACCAATTTTGATAAAATTTCCATAGGATCAATCTAAAAGTATATCCTTTCAAATAAAAAACAAATTTTTCAAATCGGTTGATATATAAAGGAGTTCTGAGCTAATAAACATAACATAAATATTAAACAAATTTAAGACTTGGGTTGTTGTTTTCTCATCAATACTATTATCAGAAATGGACCAAATTGAAATGGAAATGGGATGAGAAGCACCAGCTTTCAAATAAAAAAAGAATCATCAAAATCGGTTCCCCCAGTCGAAAGTTCTGAGGTAACAAACATTAAAAAAAACAGTAGAATTGAGAATCTCCTCCTTTTTTGAAGTCGGTTAAAAATATTATATCGTTAGGTCATTATTAGTGTTCTAAGTTTTTATCTAATCTGGGTACCTAGTACCTAACGGGTTAATTTATACAGAGCCTCGTATAAGGTCACTGAGTCGCTCTTGCCGGTATTTTTTGCGAGTCGGTCGCCTACAACTTTGGCATTTTAATGGCCTTACAATATTTGGCTAAAATAAAACGATGGAAACAACTCTAACTTGAATTCTTGTAAGCTTGTTTTTTAGACTCTCCATGGTAACCCAACTTAGAGAAAAAGAGGTAAGATTTCTATGGACGGACCGATCACGTCCTGCCTAGAACCTTACCTACTAATAGCCTGGTTAAACTAGTGGTTCGCCCCAAACTGAGATCTCGCGAGTCTCCCATAAAAACAAATATATATATAATGACAAAGTGCGTTCGTGAAATAAAGACGTAACTGAGTTTTCTGAAATAACAAAAAACAACATTTAAAGCCTTTACTTCTAGTTTAGTTTATATACTTCCTTTTATTAATACAGGAAACTATTTACCGTTCCAAGTTTTACTAAATTATCAGCCTAACCGCATCTTGTTAAAATTACCTCAATACTGACAGACGGTGACACTGTCATGCATTAAAGATCTGTAGATAATTATTCCATAGAGAAAAGGTACGACACTAAACGTAGTGATACTCTTTACATCTCCCACCCTCAGAGAGAACAAATCAAAATGATTTTTCGATTATGAGCTAACCATTACTGGAGATAACTTTGTAATATGGTAGAAGTTTGACTCCGCCTTCTTATGTCCAGCATCAACTTCATAGATCGAATTTGAAATCTTCCTTAGGATTTTGTATGGTCCAATCCTTAATTCATCCATTTTCTTCCTATTCAGCCGGTTTCCGTTTTCTACATATACTCTATCACCTACTTCGAATTTATATTCTCCTCTATGCAGATCATATATTTTTTTATTATAGTTGTGAGATTTTATTGAATTTTCAAATGCTAGTTCTCTGTCTCTTTTGAGATCTTCTATTGTGCATCTTGATTTCAATTCCAGAGGCAAAATATCCATTTTCTCTCCTTCCAAAAGATATTTTGGAGTAAACTTAGTGACTGTATGTTCTGTTTCGTTATATTTTTCGACACATTTTTGTGCAATAGTTGTCCATGCTGTTTTCTTGACCCCTTCGTTTATTTTGCACCTTATCTTATTTACTAAAGTTTGGTTTAGCCTTTCATTGAGTCCATTTGAAAAAGGTGCGTCCACAGCAGTGAAAACCATTGTTATGTTTTCCTTTTTCAGGAAGTCTTTAAATTCTTTGGAATTTATTCCAGGGTATTGGTCTGTTAATACTATATCAATATGATTGCTTTGTGTCACATTTTTTATCAACTTGATAAAATCATTGGAGTTTTGATTTTTTGATGTCAAAATATAAGCATATCGTGTAAAATTATCAACCAGGAGATGTAAGTATTTTTTCGTAGACCGTGATCCTCCGAAGCCTCCAATTGTATCAATTGATATAATTTCAAATGGGCGTGTTGCTGGGCCTAAATGGGACATCAAACCAAATTTTGAATTCCTTCTTGACTTGTTTTTTATACAAATGTCACATTCATCACACATTTTCTTAATATTTGTGATGATATTCTTTGCTGTATAAAAAGGGGTTATTTTATTTATCATCTGGGTTCTCCCAATGTGGCAGTAAGTATTGTGGACATCTCTAATTAGTGTTTTGCTAAATGCTTCTGATAGTATAATTTTTTTCCTTCTTTTATTCTTTTTGTAATATATGTTATTCTCCAGTATAAACTTTGATTTTTCATCTTGTAGATTTAGGTTTGTGTCTTGGTCCTTTTTTATATCTCCCATGCTTATTAAGTTTACAACTTTTAGAAAATCTTCAGCATTTTCATGAGGTTCTAAGACTGGATTCCTGCTTAAGCAGTCTGCTTCTTGATTTGACTGTCCCGGGTTATATTTTATCTTAAAATTGTATTGGGATAAATAATATGTCAAATCACCCAGTTCTTCATCAGTTCTAGACTTGATGTTCAGATTTTCCAAAGGTTTATGATCTGAATATACTATAAATTCTTTATTCATAAGCCAGTGTTGCCAATATTTTACAGCTTCCTTAATTGCCAGGCATTCCAAATATATTGCCTTCTTTTTCTTTTGAGTGTCTGTCAAATTTTTTGAAAAGTAAGCTACAGGTTTATTTTCTCCGTTTTCATCTTCCTGTTTTAACACAGCTCCCACTCCTTTAATACTGGCATCAGTGTAAATTTTTATTGGTTGTTCTGGGTCAAGTATTTTTAAAATTGGTTTCGTGCATAGTAATTCTTTTATTTTATCAAATGATTTCTGGCATTCTTTGGTCCAAATAAACTTTTCATCCTTCCGTAATAAATTGTGTAATGGTTCCAGGATAATTGCAATGTGTGGTACAAATTTATGATAAAAGTTTACTTTCCCAAGGAACTGGCGTATATTTTTCCTTGTTTCTGGAATGGGGAAGTTCCTGACAGCTGTTAAATAATCTTTGAGAGGTCTTACTGAATTATTTTCTATTATATGCCCCAAATACTTGGCATGATTGTTTGCAAAAGTGCATTTCGAGAATTTCAGTCTAAATCCTTCTGTTTGTATTGCCTCAAGTAGTTTTGATATATGTATTATGTGTTCTTCGAAACTTTTAGAAAAAACAAGGATATCGTCGATGAAATTCACCGCAAAGTCTGAGAGTTTATATTTTCTTATTATGTTTCTCAATATTCTTTGGAAAATAGCCGGAGCTGTCTTTAAACCAAATGGGAGGCATGTCCACTGGAAATGGCCTTCTTGCGTGACGAATGCCGTCTTATATTTATCTCGAATTTTCAACGGAATGGACCAAAATGCTGAATTTATATCAAAAGTAGAATAATACTCACAGTTTACAGTCTTCACCATCAAGTCTTCAATCAAGGGGAATGGCTGTGATTGAGGGACAACAATTTTATTCAATTCCCGAAAATCTATACACAGTCTTGATCTTTTTCCATCTTCTTTTTTATACGCTAGGGTAACCGGTGCAGCAAAAGGGCTATATGATTCCTCAATTAAGTTGTTCTTCAATAATTTTGATATTTGATTTTCAATTTCTTTTCTATCATCAGCTGTGCATCTGTATGGGCGCTTGTAGCAATATTTATCTACTATCAAGTCTATGTGAGCTTCATAACCTCGTACCGTACCAACGTCGTATTTGTCCTTAGCAAAGACTGGTTTGTATTTTTTTATTAATTTATCCATTTCAGTTTGTTTACATAAATCTAGGTGGTTTACTGAAATTTCAAATTCACTGTAGTTAATATGTTCATTGAAATTTACTTCACATCTGTTTATATTGTTCACCTCTTGTTCCTGTACCTCAGAGAATAGAGAAACATTTTGTTCATTTTTGTCACCTAGTACATCAGGAATTCCGACATTCATTAAATTGTAAATATTAGTTTCTGAGTCTTTATTTTTGTAATCCTCTTCATTTTGGACTTTATTCTCTTTTTGTGGGTTATAACATTGTATGATATTCAATTCTTCATTTTGGATTAATTTAAATTTTTTGATACAATCCAAACCAATGAGAAAATCATAATGAAAATTTTCATTATCTATCACAAAAATATTCATTTTTCTTTCAATGTTATATATTTTTATTTTTAATGTTACCATACCTTTTGTTTTCTTCTCACCATTAATAGTTTTCAAGTTTGCTGTTTGTTTATTAAGTACATCTTCTTCTTTTTCATGTATTTTCAATAGTTTTGCATTAATTAACGACACATTTGAACCCGGATCATAAATTGCGGTAACTTTTAAAGTGTCATTTAATAATAACTTTACTTTTATTAATGGTGGTACTTCTAGTTTTTTGGATTCTCTTCATTTAGTTCAATTTCTAATTCAGAGTTATTCACACTTTTCACAACTGATTTATGATTTTTCACATTAAACCAGCAGGTTTCCTGAGGGTGAAAACGTTTCCCTTTTTTCTCAGTGACACAAATTTGGCATGGTTTCTTTTCTTCATTTTTTTTTTGTATTTATGTCAGAGTATGTGTAGTTCTTTTTTTCATATCTGTTCCTCCCAACAAAATGTTCTAATTTGCCTATCTCATTGTAGAGATCTTCGGTTTCTTGTAATGTCTCTCGGTCAATTTTATCACTTAGGTAATTTGGCAGGCCTGCGGCTATAAGGTCTATAAGAGTACCAGTATCAATCGTCTTCCTAACCTCCAATAACAATTTTTCTTTCTTCAATGCATACTCAAGCAATGATCCCGTTTGATATTTAAATCCAAGAGCATATCTGATCGGCGACCAACCCTTGTTTCCAAATGTTTCACAGAAGTTTTTTTCCCATTTAATCCACTCTGATTCTACTGTAAATTTCATCAACATACAACTGTACCAATTCACACTAGAATATTCTAAAAATTGTTTTAAAATTTCAATTTTTTTCCTGTCTTCATCAATATGGAAACGTTCACATTCTTTGTTGAAATCCTTAATCCATTGGTGAGCATTTGCATTTCTACCAGTGAATTTTTCAATCATAAAATCTTTTGAAATTTTCCCCAAATTTTGAGTTTCTGATTTTTTTTGTTTTTCTTCGAGTAATTTCTCTAATAGTTTCTCCAATGTTTCATTTGAACTTCTAGTTAAGGATTTTTGATCATTTATGTTTTCCATAATCTCTTCAAGGTAAAAATCATTAAACTGTATATTTTGTTCTCCATCTAAATATGTCTTTGATATCTCATCAGTTAAAGTTATCCATATTTTCCTTGTTTGATGTCTTTTATTCAATGTTTTTCTTATCTTGGCATAGTTAGATGTATTTGTTATTAATTGATGTAAACTTGCAGGTTGATATTCGGCTGGCATGTCAAAGGTTTGACCGTCAGGTGTTCCTATTGAGGTTATACAAATAATGTTTGATTTTCCATCTGATGCTGTTTTCACACAAAAGTCAAATCTTAACTTCTCCATACTTCTTGAAATATTTGCAGAAAATGTTGTTTTATAATGACAAAGTGCGTTCGTGAAATAAAGACGTAACTGAGTTTTCTGAAATAACAAAAAACAACATTTAAAGCCTTTACTTCTAGTTTAGTTTATATACTTCCTTTTATTAATACAGGAAACTATTTACCGTTCCAAGTTTTACTAAAATATCAGCCTAACCGCATCTTGTTAAAATTACCTCAATACTGACAGACGGTGACACTGTCATTCATTAAAGATCTGTAGATAATTATTCCATAGAGAAAAGGTACGACACTAAACGTAGTGATACTCTTTACATATATACTATATTCTGTGTAAATATTTTAGATACTCAAACAATAGTATGTTTTTCTAATAAGATAAAATAGATAATGATAATAATAAAACGTATAGTCTCAGTTAATTATGAGTAAATCTAATTATAAGTATAAAATAATAACTAAAATATATTATTAAAAGGAGTCCCTTTAGGCAAGGTTCCGAAGATACTGGCAGCGTTCCCCCTTTGAATTGCTAGACTAATTCTTTGTCCGAGGTAGCTTGCCAGCTCTTCGGTCTCCTGTCTCTTCCGTCAATATATATTATTTGTAATCTTTGACTATCAAAATAGTGCCACGAAATGCATAACCAACTTACTTGACCTACAGTTTCATTTAAATTACAGGTAAGGGGAGTTAATGTTATGTGTACCTTTTTGGAGTAGAAATTGCAGTTATTCTGGATTTCAGACTTTTCCCTAAAGTATCACTAAAGCTACACGCATACCAAATTTCACCATTGTGGGGTCACTGGTGTACCTACTGTGTGAATTTGTCAAAGTTTAGTTTTTATTATATATAACTTAAAAACTTCAAGATTTAAACTAAAAATAAA
The DNA here is from genome assembly GCA_963924445.1 of Philereme transversata. Taxonomy (NCBI): domain Eukaryota; kingdom Metazoa; phylum Arthropoda; class Insecta; order Lepidoptera; family Geometridae; genus Philereme; species Philereme transversata. The sequence goes on from OZ004346.1 coordinate 27,002,968, forward strand.
AACTGGGTCAAAATGTACTCACAAAAACCTTTTATTAAACGTGTTACCAGATAGTCCAATTTTAGTTTTTTTACCCCTTTTGAACCCCAATATCTCAGCAATCCCCCAACATTTTTAACTCATTTAGTCACAACAAAATTGTGCCATCACTACCTACGTATATACCAAATTTCACGACGATCGGATAAATGCTTCGAAACTTATCCTCGGAGAAACAAACATACATACATACAACGCCGATTTGCTCAAGTTGATTTGGAGATCTCGCTTCGCTCGATCAAATATACTTAAAAATTGTACTATTTTATGTTTAGCATTACTTGCCAAAAACGTCACGACCGTTGGGGCAAAACGGTTCTAGAGTAGAGACCACGCATTGGAAATCGCAGCGTAGGACGGCGCCCAACTAGAGGAAAGACGACCTGATAAAGGTTCCTGGGAGCCGTTGGGTACAGGCCGCACAAGATCGGTCACTCTGGGAATCTATGGGGTACGCCTACGTTCAGCAATGGACATCTTGTAGCTGTTATGATGATAATTAATCAATTAAAATAGAATAAATTGTATTGTATTACACAGATAAACCCAAATCACATGGGTTGGGAATTAATTTAGTAATTTGAGCAATCTTTGACACTTTAAAATATTAACCTCAAGTTTTTTCAAACTTTCGCTATCACTGTACATAATTACTGATTTAAGCGCGATAAATACCCGTTTAAATCAGTAATTATACCCTAAAGGTGTCTTAAAAAGTACCTAAGTAGGTACCTACTTATGTACCTACGCACGTAAGAAGTTATACTTCTTTGGAGTAACAGAACAAAAATAGCTAAAGATTTCATCCCGTATGCTACAACTCTTTGTTTGTAAAGGAATTATTTTAAAATAAATATAGTTATGAGTTTTCGCGGAAACTTGAGAGACAGTTCTTTCATTCTTGCTAACTTCATCATGTCGCTTTTTGGCTGTCGGTGTGCGCGCGCATCGTAAAAATTTTACTTTCATATTTTTTTCCAAACGCACCAAGAGAAGTATAACTTCAAAAAGATACTTCTTTCAAAATATATCTTAGAATGAAATCAAACAGACCTTTAGACAAATCCAATCAAGACTGAACGCAAAAGGTCAGTTGTTCGTCTAGGTCGTTTAGGCCAAACGTGTGCGCACTAATATATACAACATACATATCTACATGTAAACACACATACATATAGGGTACTCAATACTCAATCGTTTATTGTATTCCACAATCTATTAATAGGTTGTAATTGATAGACATCATCATTATGGACCCTGTTGGGCACAACAATATATTGGAGAGAGGAAGACGTCATTTTTCTTGTTAGGTTATATTAATTTTAAACAGAAAACATTCAAATATTCAAAGTAGGTAGTAGGTAAATATCTAAAAATTGTCATTAAAATATTCGTCAATTGTATAGTATTCAGTATTTTATTGCGTTCATACAAAGTTCATTAAAATGTTACATGTCAAATCTTATTGACTAGTCAAAAGTCCAGCACTTCGTGTACCCTGTAGGCTCAGAACAGATAAAACACCAGAACGGCATTCAGCTGTGATTGCAAGCCGTGCGCTGTGTCCATAAAACGAAACCCGCGTCCCGCGCCCACTTCACTCTCACACGCGTGATGTTGCTAGCTTAGTCATTATACGAGTATACCCATGTTGGGGTAAATGTTTTTGATAAGTTACAACTAATGTAACTATGGCACTATTTTATTAATCTAATATCAAGGCCGGTTTGCAAAACGATCCCTAAACGTATTTAGCGACTAAACATGTTTAAATTTGACACATTAATATGATTTGAACTATTGCACTATTTTATTAATCAAATATCAAGGCCGGTTTGCAAAACGACCCCTAAACGTATTTAGCGACTAAACATGTTTAAATTTAACATACTTGTATGATTTGTGACTCCTTAAATCAGATTTAGCTACTAAATACGTTGAGGCATCGTTGCGCAATCGCCTTAAAAATATATTTTTTGTTTCTGTGAGATTTGCGAGATCTCAGTGCGGGGCGAACCACCAGTATAATTTAAAACTACAACTAATAAAAGTTTTTAATCTCAGAGTTTTAGAATAAGGAAAATAATAACACTCGATATTTGGCAACACCAGCAAAATGGAGGATCATTATATACGACAATTACAAACTGAACAATTTATTCAATAAACAAATAACACAACATCTAAATGCGCTACTTACATATGAAATGTGATCCCATCTTGTTTTTTTTTGAGCCCAACTGAATTTTTACACGTTGGGACGACACAAGAAGGCATAATTAATTAAAATGAACACTGTAAAACACTCATTATTATACCGTCATTACCGTCGTCACGCGTGGCGTGTTTTACAGTTATAGTTAGAAAACTTTCGTGATTTATTTCAATCATTATTATAAATACGGGATTTATCACGAACCGTCTTATCGGTGTTTCGACCGACAATGTTTCGGTTCAATTCGTGAACCTTCATCAGGGTGAGTGCGATCCGCTCCGAATAACATCTCGCCTCGCGACTCTCGTCACGTCTCTTCTCAGTGCGAGGCGAGACGTTATTCGGAGCGAATAAGTACTAGATATTAAGGTGTATCACTGTCGCTTTGGTGTTACTGTAATGGCTGTGTACAATTTAAATAAAATAAATTAATATTTATTAATTGTTCACACAGATCCTGTCTATGCAAAGGTTGTTTGGAAGAGATCGCTTTTAGCGATAAGACCGCACACTGTACCTTTGATTTAATTGGGTTTTGATGTTTGTTTTATTTTTAATGGTGTGCAATAAAGAAATTATCTAATCTAATCTAATATTAGTATTTTCCCAGCAACTTGAAAACTCACACGCGTCGCCAAGCCACCCTGTATAAATCTACAGGGTTACAGGAAAAATCGTGCTAGATCCGTTAAGGGCGTGGAGTACCCATCATTTCTGACTTATTTCACTATGAAACACCCTACCCTAAACTTAACCCTTTTCGAGATATTCCACTTTTAATTTTTTTATTGAAAATTGCCGATTTTTAGGCTACTAAATTTATTTTTGTTTATTTTGTGTATCTTATTATTATTATTATTGCATTTTTACATGTGTAATAAGATGCTTTAGGACGTCTATCATTAAAATAGTGCATAAGTTAATTGAATAGACCGTAGTAGACAAGTGAAAGTTAAGAAATAAAAAAAAAATATTAGAAAGTTTATTTTTCTCTAAGGGATATCTAAAAAAAATATTATGGCAATTGTTCGGCAGATGTTTTTTAAAATATCTACGTTTCATCAGCTATCTAACGAGGTATAATAATCTAGGGTTTTATTCAAATGCATTGAAAAAAATTTAGTTTTATAGGCGACAGTGGAGAAGAAAATTTATACTTAGCCCTAAAAAGCAAAATAAAATAATAGGTAAGCATGAAATGTCATTTATTAAAGATTTTCACACAACTTTTTCTTATTCTACAGTTCATGTTCAACATGGCCGCCTCTATTTCTGATACATTGTCGCATCCTTCTACGGAGACCAGTCTTTACTACTCCAGTGGTTAACGTGGTCCTCATTTTATTGGCTGCATCCACAATCCTTTCTCGTAAGTCTTCCACAGACGAAACTGGATTCGGCTCGCTGTACACAAGACTTTTCATGCACCCCCACACGTGAAAATCCATGGGGGTTAGGTCCGGACTTCTTGCTGGCCATGGCAACGGTCCACCTCGTCCTATCCATTTGTTTGGATAATTTGTGTCCAGCCAGTCTCTGACACTTCTCCTGAAATGGGCAGGGCAGCCATCGTGTTGGAACCACATGTCCCTGATCAGGTTGAGTGGCAGATCATCCAGCAAATCACTTAAGTCTGCTCTCAGGAAATTTTCGTAGCTTTCCCCATTTAGATTATCCGGGAGAAAGTAAGGTCCAATCAAATGATTGGAGATAATGCCCATCCACACATTCACGCTGAATCTTCGTTGGGACCCCTTCACTCTTTTCTTATTGGGATTCCTTAGCTCTTTTGGGGCCCAGTAATGGGCGTTGTAATAGTTAGTTATGCCATCTTTATCAAATTTGGACTCATCCGTCCACAAGATATTTCTTAGAAAATCTGAAAATCAAACAAATGGATAGGACGAGGTGGACCGTTGTCATGGCCAGCAAGAAGTCCGGACCTAACCCCCATGGATTTTCACGTATGGGGGTGCATGAAAAGTCTTGTGTACAGCGAGCCGAATCCAGTTTCGTCTGTGGAAGACTTACGAGAAAGGATTGTGGATGCAGCCAATAAAATGAGGACCACGTTAACCACTGGAGTAGTAAAGACTGGTCTCCGTAGAAGGATGCGACAATGTATCAGAAATAGAGGCGGCCATGTTGAACATGAACTGTAGAATAAGAAAAAGTTGTGTGAAAATCTTTAATAAATGACATTTCATGCTTACCTATTATTTTATTTTACTTTTTAGGGCTAAGTATAAATTTTCTTCTCCACTGTCGCCTATAAAACTAAATTTTTTCAATGCATTTGAATAAAACCCTAGATTATTATACCTCGTTAGATAGCTGATGAAACGTAGATATTTTAAAAAACATCTGGCGAACAATTGCCATAATATTTTTTTTAGATATCCCTTAGAGAAAAATAAACTTTCTAATATTTTTTTTTATTTCTTAACTTTCACTTGTCTACTACGGTCTATTCAATTAACTTATGCACTATTTTAATGATAGACTTCCTAAAGCATCTTATTACACATGTAAAAATGCAATAATAATAATAATAAGATACACAAAATAAACAAAAATAAATTTAGTAGCCTAAAAATCGGCAATTTTCAATAAAAAAATTAAAAGTGGAATATCTCGAAAAGGGTTAAGTTTAGGGTAGGGTGTTTCATAGTGAAATAAGTCAGAAATGATGGGTACTCCACGCCCTTAACGGATCTAGCACGATTTTTCCTGTAACCCTGTATACATCCTTACGGCGCTGTGGCATGGATAACAGATCAATTTGAAGCAGCGTTCATGATCAACATTTTGACAGATGCCTATCATCATCATCAGCTTTAGTACGTCTTCTGCTGAGCATTAGGTATCCAGATTTCCAAAGCAATCTAGTCTCTAACTCTCAGCAACCTTTATTAAGCTTTTCATAGAGGGGGCGTCCTACGCTGCGCTATCCGGTTTGAATCACTTTCTCAACCGTGAAGATATCCCACAAGGGGTAGTTAGAGGCAATTCCGTCTGATACAAGAAAATGCCCATCACCGCTTGTTACAATACTAACCCGATGACACAACGAACTTTTGGTTCTAGTAGCACATGTATAATATACTTGTTTAGCTTATAAGTTTTATAACATATTATGTTATAAAATATCACTATAATCAACTAAGTATATCTTCAAGGGTTTGCTGAAAGAAATCTCATAATAGGGTTAATAAGCTCGCCTGTGTACATGTCCATATTGTGAGCTGTTTTTATCTGTAATCTATTTGTGTACAATAAAGAATAAATACATTTAAGAAAATCGCTTGTTGCGACTGTTTATAAGAGTTTTTATAAGCACAAAGGTAGGAATAATAGGTTTTATTAGATTTATAATCTTACCTAAACAGCTGACCGATGACGCCTTATGCATTATGTATGAGGTGTGAGGTAGACACGACCCGGATGCTATAGTTTAGGAGCTGGAGGCGAATAGTTACACAATATACAACCTCCGTGGCGCAGTGGGCGTCTATCCAGCTGTGACGCAGGAGGTAGCCGATTCCCGCCGCGGGACAAATGTTTGCATGATCTACAGATATTTGTTCCGGGTCAGGCTGTTTCTTTATATAACTATGTATTTAAAAAAAAAATTAAAAAGTATTTTATCAGTTATCTGGTTCCCATAGTTCAAGCTCTGCTTAGTTTGGGGTATAGGATAGCGCTGTGTGAAATATCCACCAATATTTAAATATTAGAATAATAATTAATGACAAAAAGTGGCACTCCGGGAGTGCTGACAGAAGTAAAAACTTGAACAGTTACGAGATACTTATAGGTATACAGAAGTGACGGTAACGGTAACAGTGTCGCGAGTTCAATGGGTTTTCCTATCTCAAAAAATGCTCAACGCGCCTAATGAAGTTTTCACTTCAATAAATAAATAAACTAAACTATACAAATGCAAAAAAATATATCATAAGAAAATAAATATATAATATATGAATATTATGTATGTAGGTATACACAAATCTCGAAAAAGTTATACATATTAACTATAATTTTGTTCCAAAATACTTAACCCGTCCAGGATCACGCCAATAAATTGTTGTGTGTGGTGTCCGCCTGACCGATTGAGTATGAATAATTTGTGTGAATTGTGGGTCGAGTTGGGGGCTTATAGTTGTCGGTCAATGTATTCAGTTTAGTACGTTATGTTATGTAAACTCTCCGTCTGGCTCCTGCACTAAAATCGCGTGAGACCATGTACTACTAGTTCTAGCTAAAATAGAAAAACTCTTGAGTTTCGTGATGTCATCGCATCGCTACAGCTTGTAACGGACATTTTTGAAATCCTTACTAATATTATTAGTTCGAAAGTAACTCTGTCTCTCTGCCTGTTTGTTACGTTTTCATAACTAAACGGCTGGACCGATTTCGATGAAATTTGGTAGAAAGATAGATTATAACCGGGATTGAAACACAGGCCATTTTTTACCCGAGTGTGCAGGAGGATAATGTTGTTATTGACAAACCATGCGTGCGGGTCAGTTTGTTACTGATAAAAAAACAGTTTTAACCCCGAAGAAAAAAGAGGTGTGTTATAATATAAGTTTGACGCCTATGTCTGTCTGTGGCATCGTACTTCCGAAACTGATGGATCGATTCGGACGCGGATTTTTTAATAGAAAGATAGTTTTATTGGGTGTTTTAAGATTTCAGTAAATTTTAAATTTATACTTGTTCCACCCTGTTTATTGATCGAGCGAAGCGTGATCTCTAAATCAACTTGGGCAAATTAGCGTTGTATGTATGAATGTATATATGTTTGTTTGTTTGTCCGAGCATAACTTTCGAAGCGTTTATCCGATCATCGTGCAATTTGGTATATAGGTAGGCAGTGATGGCACTATTTTGATAGTCAAAGATTACAAATAATATTATTTTGTTTTTATGGGAGACTCGCGAGATCTCAGTTCGGTGCGAACCACTAGTTATAACTCTAGAAGTAATTTCTACATCGAATAAATAAATGAATGAAAATTCCATAGGACTATAGCTAAATCGGAAACACTTTATTATACACATAAATTAGCAAACAACTAGACACGCGGAAAAATAGCGGCCTTATCGCTAAAAACTCTTCCAGACAGCCTTTGACGGGACTGAATTTCACAAGAACATTAAAAGACTTAATAACTAGGTCCTTTATCGTTCATGTGAAATCCACTCGGTCCTAATTGATCTGGTGAAACTATGCAAGCTGTCTACGTTTAGCCGAGACGTATCCCAAATCCCAAAATGATCGTTATATGCTTAGTATTCTGGCGGCGTTGTGTGGTGATGACGACATAGGTACCTGAACATATTCCTAGAAGGACTGAAATGGATGTGAGAGTAAAGTAGGAGGAGGTATCAGGCAATATGGGTATGGACAAAGTGACGAATGAAATTTTGTCTCTTTTTTTTGTTTTATTACGACTAACTCACTCGCCCCGGCTTCGCACGGATTTTTCTTCTTCCTGCCCTTTTCCCACATCACGCGGGGTTGGCACAACATGTATTCCTCCAGTAAAGGTTGTCTGAAAGAGATCGCTTTGTTAAGCGATAAGGCCGCCCATTATGCTTACATTTATTTGTTTTTTTTATATCTGTTTTCTATCTCCGGGGTAGGCCGAGGAAGCGTTGGCGTGACGACCTCGATGCATTCCAAGATGGCTGGTGGGACGTGGCGAGTGATCGTGAGATGTGGAGGAACATGGGGGAGACCTTTGCCCAACAGTGGGAAAGTACCTATAGGTTAAAAAAATCTGTTGTGTTTAGCTTGTAAGGTATAATAAAGAATTTTCATTCATTCATTCATTCATTCCTCCTCCACATCTCTCTATCAGCCTTCACCTAGGGGAGGGTAGCTCAAAACGGGTAAGCTAAGGACGATGATTCATAAAACAGAATATAGAAGTATACCGAAGTTTTATTTATACTCTGACAATTCTTTACTTATTAAGGTACTTACATAAAAACAATCACAAATATAATAGTATTCTACTTAAAGCATGCATAATCAACAAAAAACATAACCCTTACAATTACCCGTTTTGCCCATAGGGGGGGGGGGGGGGGCAAAGCGGGTATGGACTTAGGGCAAAGCGGGTAGTGACTAAATTAATGCTCGAAGTAAGTTTTCAAAGGTCCGTAGACGCACACATCAAGCGGTTGCATACGATGTGTCATGTGTGGAGCAAGAGACAAAAATCACATGATTTTGCGATGCAAACTCCAATGCTTCGAGGTATTTATGGGACTCATGGTTGTCCATTATCAAAATCACTTTTTTTCTTGTGTTGGCCTTGTGATGCCTACAAAGTGTCGCAACCACTCGAGGAACACAGGCCCATTAATCCATCCATTATCGCTGCAAGTTGCTGCGGATCCAGGTGGAGCCCCATCAAGAAGCCTATCTACCATTCGTTTCCGCCCAAATATTAGAAATGGGGGTACAAAAGAACCTGCTGCATTACAGCAGCACACGACTGTCGTTAGTTTGCCTCGTTCGACGCTGGATATAACACCAACTTGTTTTTTTTTTTTCTGATCTACATAGGACTCTTGGTGGTTGTTGCTTGTTGTTTGTGTGCCAGTTTCGTCCACATTATAAATTCGCGTTGCATCAACGTCGTGTTTCTCTATTTCTCCTTCAAGCAAATTGAAAAATCTTTCAACTTGGGGTCTATTAAAGCCTTTTGCCCGTGCAATTGATGTAGGTTCTGGACGCCGTAGAGTGACATTGGAATGCCGCATCTTAAAGTCGAGGTACCAATCATCACCTGCAGCTCTGTTTTTAAATGGATGGGTAATATTATTTTTCTCTGCATACTGGTACACTAGTTGCAAAAATTCTGTTTTCGTCAGTCCAAAAAACAGATTATCCATATGAAATAGATACTCAACCAGTTCCAATTCTCGAGCTGCTGTAAAAACTGTTGTAAATCTTCCAAGGTTCTTTTCTGGGCATCCTTTCTTTATGTGTCTCTGTAATGTAGACAAGTTGATACCGTATTTTTTCGCGGCACTATTGACGGAAGTTTTGTTAGCTTCTTCCATCGCACGTTTCATAATCTTCACATCCCATGATGCGTTTGTAGTTTTTCGTTTATATCTATTAACTATCTGCAATAGATATATAATTAGCTGAACTATTAAGCCGTTGATGGAAGCATACAGGGCAAATCGGGTAAGAGCAAAACGGGTACCCGCTATACCCCTACCCGTTTTGCCCAAAAGCATGAATTTTAAAAACACACTCATAACCTTCAAACCGAAACAAAAGATGCAAAACCATTTCACAAATAAGAGGACCACATTATTGCAAAATAATAACATAAAGTTAGTAAGAGCATATCATAAACCATTTTTGAGTAATCGAATGTAATGTAACTTGAAAATATTTAGTGAAAAGAGCAAAAATATTTGATTTCGTCTTACCTTGAAACCGCGTGAGCCAAAGAATCGGGCCGACTGTCTATGATTGGCGGGCGGATAAGCTATCGTGTTGAACGCACACATTCTCACTAGCGTTAGAGGCGCGAAAATTCAAACACCTACCCGCTTTAGGAAGGGTACCCGTTTTAGGCTTCCCTCCCCTACGTTGTCACTTCCTTCCTACCCATATCATTCTTCACACAGTCCATCCATCTCTTCTTCGGCCTTCCTCTACTTCTATATCCATCCACTCTCATATCTAACACTCTTTTAGTCACATGATTTTCTTCCCTTCGCATGACATGCCCATACCTCTTACTCCTCAATTTTTCTATCTCTGGCGCTACTTTTCAACATCCTCTAATATACTAATTCCTTATCTTATCCATTATCGTGACCCCACACATCCATCTCAACATTCGCATGTCCGCCATTCATTCAACATTCGCTTCGCACGGATTTTTATCAAAATAAAATTATAGCCTTTAATAGCACTCATAGATAATGAGCTTCCTTTCTTTTTTTTCTTTTTCTGAAGGACTAACTCGCTGTTGACCTCTGAGGCCGAAGTGGTTCTAGAGATTACACATCATACAATTTGGAGCACACTTGCCTTGAGATAACCTGTTCACTCTGGACGTAAATATTTCATGGTTATAGTGGATCCGGAAAAATTATGAAAATATTGCGCACAGTTTTTAAATTTTTTAAATATTTGGGCGTTGAGCTCACGTCCAACCTGAACTTCGTCTCACACATCGAGTCTAGGGCCAAAATTGCTGCTATGAAGCTTGTCATCCTAGCTAAGGTTCGGCGGTACTTTTCACCGGGACAGCTGCTCAGTCTCTACAAAGCACAAGTCCGCTCATGTATGGAGAACTGCTGCCATCTCTGGGATGGTTCGGCCAAGTATCAGCTTAAAGCCCTTGATTCGATTGAGTGACGTGCTGCTAGACTCATTGGTGATGACTCCCTAGTGGAAGCCAATTTACAAAGTCTAGAGCACAGACGCCGAGTAGCCAGACTTTCAGTTTTTTACAAGATTCATTTTGGTGAATGTGCGCAAGATCTTCATGACCTTATCCCTCCTTCACCCTTCCACCACCAGACAAGCAGATGTACCGAGAAGTACCACCTATATCTGGTCGGCATACCACCTTGCCGTACCAAACGATTTGCTTCAACTTTTCTTGTTAGCACAAGTAAGGAGTGGAACTCACTTCCGACGGACGTATGTTTTTCCAAACCAGTATAATCTTGTAGTCTGTTAGTCTAGAGTGAATAGGTTTTTTCTAGGCAAGCGTGCTCCATCTTCGATCACACCTTTACTTATCATCAGGTGAGTTAGTGGTCAAGCGCTTGGCTATCATCAATAAAAACCCCCCCATAGTTCTCACAACGCTAAGGGCGAATTGCGCAACGATGCCTAACCGTATTTAGAGGCTAAATATCATATAAAGAGTTCTCAGATCATACAAATACGTCAAATTTTAACATGCTTAGCGACTAAATACATTTAGGCATCGTTGTACAAGCCGAGCTTAGTCCTTAAAGTCAATATCATAAATAAAATAAGACAAATTTAAACAATTAATAATAAAAAGACGCTATATTTAATCATTCTATTGGACGATTTATCCTTCTTGTTCGAACCATTATAACTATATTAAGTGTTGTCTTTATTTCACCAACGATTTAAACACGTTTTTGTAAGAACGAGCTAATAAAAGATTATGTTCTCACTTACTCCTCTACTCTATACCTACGTTACCATAAAACGTTATACCACATCAACTCGTTCGTACTTCATGTTATCCGACCACGCACGTATTGATCATTCGTATTTTTGAGACAAAATTCGTAGACAATTTATTATTATGCCTTATTATGCGGCTTCGCACGCGTGGTTTGTCAATAAAAAGTAGCCTGTGTCTCAACCCAGGTCTTAATCTATCCTAGGTACCAAGTTTTATCGAAATCGGTCCAGTCGTATGAAGGCAGGTATAGTAAAACTACTGACGGTAGCTACAATTCAATGAGTCAATGGGTTTTTCTAAGTAATACAATAGGTAAGTACTTAGGTACATTAGGTATCTACGTACCTAGTAAATAGATCTAGATAAGTGTCGTACAAAGTTATAGCGAAGTTCTAGGTCCAAATAACCTAATTTATAAAGTACATATGTAAGGAGGTAGGTATTTGATTTCAGTAGAATGACTTATGCCAAAGAATACAAAATCACATAACAAGGTTTATAAAAAACAGGGTTTCTCTATGGATAACATGCCGAAAAGTAATATTATTGCCATCTTGCGTCGAGTAGTATGCATTGTTCCATTGGAAGCTGAATTTAGACCTAGTGAAATGCTGCCATCTAGGGTCAAGCAGCGTAATAATTCTTACAGCGACATCTGTATTAAGTAATGAGGGGTTTTCATGGCCATGTTTTTATAACTGCTAACAGATGGCGTTCCTATGTCATGTTTTGAAACGAATAAATCTGTGAATTTGTCAATGTCAATTGCCGTGTCAACATTATATTCCGAGGAACTTGTTAAAAAAATACAAACATTTGTGTTTGTTTATCTGGCGAAGTGAGATTGTTTTAGATACATTTTGATATTGTGGTTGAGATTTTGGCATAAAAGCCATATATATTTTGGCGGTGTATCTCTAGACAGCGCCATCTATTATGCTATTTGGAAATAGTTTTTCTTTTTCTTCGTATTCTAGGTTTTTTTGTGTCGATAAAAAAAAGTACGCCTTTGTACATGTCTATTCGTAAGCTGGTTTTGTCTGTAATATAGTTGAGAATTTAGAAAGAATTATCTACGCGCTACAAGTCCAAGCTCGAAACTGCAGTGTTATCCCAAAATGACACTAGATGGCAGTCGCGTCACATATATCTGATGGTAGGTATGGTGCGCATGTCAAAAATACTTGTCATTTACACATCATTCTATTTTGTGTATGATCGTAAAAACGAGTGGAATTTGTGAAAATACACGAACGCGGCGGCCGCGGGCAGAGTCCCTCCCAATTCAGGCTATTGTGATTAACAGAATCCTGAAAATGTCTGAACAATAACAAATTAAAGTGGCCGGAAAAATCGGGACCTGAAAATCAGTTTTTCAGCATTTTCTACCAGATTTCCTTCTCGTGTAGCCTCTTAGGAGTTCTATTGTGTTTTGTTTTTTATCTGGTATTGATGTGAAGTGACAATGAAGTTCTTGTGAGTGAATTTCGGTGGTTTGGCTGTTCGGGACTTCATTAATGCTATATTTATCGAGTGTTCCCGATGTATAGCACCAGAAGAAAGACTATCTAATTGCGTAAGTAAACTATTTTAAATTAATTTGAGATGCAGTTCAATTCTACATTACGTTTTCCTGTTGCCGCCAAAACTTAAATTCTGTAAGATTCTTACAAGGTGCTTACAAGAATGAAGATTCCTATTGACCCATGGCTAGACCTTTCTTTCTTACAAGAAAAATCACAATAGATAAACTTAGATTCCATGATAAATATTTACCCCCTTAAAAGTTTTTAGTTGACTTTACTGCGCTCAACTTTTGTTAGCTTTCTAAATTTGAAAAACTCTGCAAGAAGGTACCTACTAAAAACTTTAGAAATTATTATGGGCAAGATCACTATTTTCACTAAAACATGCATATTACAGTGATATTATAAATATAAATATTTATTAATTAATGTAAAATGTTATGAATGATTATTATTTAGGTTCATACATTTTTAACATTTTGTTTTTATATCTTTAGTATTATTGACCACAGGTAATTTCAACACAGACCATTTTTATAAAACAATACAATTTTTATTATATATTGCAAGATATATCTTCCATCTATTTACCATGATCATGTAGCATAAGCACAAGTGAGATGAAATATTGGGGTCACTTAAAACTCACTAATCATGGTAAATATCCCGTTTTTAGTGAAAATAAGTTTCTAGAAAGTTAATCTAGACTCAAAAGAGTTGTTTCGTCGCATTCCAATGAAAAATCTGTCAAAAATCTATGAATAAATGAAAATACTTTAATTCTACTTCTAGGGTGTGGGGAATAAGATTGGTACTGATGTCCCGCATAAGGATATTGTGTGTTCCCCCCTTCTAACCAATTCCCAATTTCACTAAACCAATCGCTCCACTATGACAGTGGTATTGTTGCAAAATGCCCACTATAGAAAGCTTTTGGTTTTCTACTAACACATTTTCGATAACCGCTGTTGCTATGACATCACCATTGAAAATTTGGCAGCTTAAGACAGGAACGTCATAATCGTTAAATAATGGTATGGTACCATAATAGTTTTTCTTATAAATTAGCAGAACTGATTCCAGCAATCCCAACTCCTTGAAGTAACAGTATAGGACTTTGGGTTGGTGGCAGCAGTTCTCCAGAGTCATTGCTGACATCAAAGATGACTCGATGAGGTCATGCAGTCCCAACTTCAATGAAAATAATTTACTGGACAAAGAAACTAACATAAATAAAAATAGACACAAAGTCACAAGTACCATGCTTGAGTCACAATTCAGTAATGATTTCTGGTTCTGGTATATGCCTCAGATTGATAGATTGAAAATTCTTTTTTGCACAAAATTAACATATCTGTATATAGGCAAACTTAATTAATGCTAGCAAGCATTCTCTTCCTGATAACGTTTGAGTAATGTGGATTTTTTTTATTGATGATAGCCAAGGGCTTGACCACTACCTCCCCTCGTGGTAAGTGATGGTGTGGTCGATGGAGTACACTTGCCTAGAAAGAACCTGTTCACTCTGGACTTGAAGACTCCGAGATTATGCTGGTCCAGAAAAACATGCGCCGGAAGTAGGTTCCACTCTTTACTTGTGCTAACAAGAAAAGTTGGAGCAAATTGTTTAGACAAATATATTGCAGGTAGTGTATGACAAGTCGCAGGAAAAGTTAAGGTTTAGGTTCAAACCAAATCATCATAAGTTAGTCTTTTTAAAAGTATCATAGCTATAATATGACGGTCTCTGCTCTGTGGCGCAGTGGATGAATAGCCGGCTGAGACGCAGGAGGTTGCAGGTTCGATTCCCGCTGAGGAACAAATGTTTGCATGATCTACAGATATTTGATCTGGGTCTGGTTGTTTCTCAATAATTATAAAAAAATACTTAAGTATTCTATCAGTTATCTGGTTCCCATAGAATGAAATGTCCAGTATTATTTAATTATTATTTTATAGTTTATCCACTATTTTTGTAGTGATGTATGTATAAAGTTTGTTATTGGTTAGTTTTTAGGGCTCTGTACCCCAAAAGGATAAAATGAACTCTTAGACGATCACTTTGTTGTCCACCTGTCTGTATGTCTGTCAAGTCAAGACCCGATCGCTCATAGACTACGCTCCGGACACATTCCACTAAATAGCTTCAAATACTTAATGAAGAAGATGGATAGCCCTGATTGTGATACGTGTGGAGTTACAGATGACATATATCACCTTTTTATGGAATGTGCCTAGAGTACATCTATGAGAGAAGAACTGTTTGGAGCGTGCAAAGCCAACCAGCTCGATGAGGGCCTATTTCAGAGCATTTCGCGCACCACACGCTTCACGCGATCTTTTCTACCCCATTGCAAGATGTGGAATGAGCTACCATCTGAGGTTTTCCCATTAGGCTACGACATGACACGCTTTAAGAGAAATGTAAAGAGGTGTGTACAGGGTAGGGAACGCATCGGCAATACCCCGGGTGTTGCCGGTGTCAATAGGTGACGGTGACAGCTTACGATCATGTGGGCCGTAAGCCTGTTTCCCCACAAATAACATTAAAAAAAATGTTAGCTGAACCAGATAGGCGGCACAAGTAAGGAATGGAACTCACTTCCGGCATATGTTTTTCTGAACCTGTATAATCTTGGAGTCTTCAAGTCCAGAGTGAATAGGTTCTTTCTAGGCAAGCGTGCTCCATCTTCGATCACACCTCCACTTACCATTAGGTGAGGTAGTGGTCTAGCGCATGGCTAACATTTATTTAAAAAAAAAGATGCAGCTAGCATGCTCTACTGGTTCACATACGAGCTGGTAAATGAAAGTGCTTGAGTAATTGTGATTGTATTGTTTTTAATAGAGCTATGGAGCTGGCATCGTCGTTAAACGATGCAAAGATTAAAAAAAAAAAGTCGTGACCCTTTTTCTCAGGAACACTTGGAGGTATCAAGTTGAAGTTTAATGCTTATGTCTATAGTCCCTTGGAGCTGTAAAAAAAATCAATAAGTATTAAAATACGGCCATTCATGCTGTATACATTTTTAAGTCTTTCAAATAAATTAAAACCTATAGGTCACTGACATAGTCGAGAGGATTAGCAAGCTGAAACTGTGTGTGCCCCGCCCACTACCACAGTGGGCGGGGCACACACAGTTGCAGCTCCAGGAGCTGACGGCCATTAGGGCAGAAAGGTACTCGAGTTGAATCCACGCACTGTAGCGCAGCGTAGGACGGCCCCCCACTAGATCCAAAGGCGACCTGATGAAGGTTGCTGATCGCACAAGATCGTTGGCTCCGGAAATCTATAGGAGGCCTATGTTCAGCAGTGGACGTCCTATGGCTGGTATGATGATGGTCATCCTTCCCCTTTAGTATATCCACGATATGAATCACCCCCATCAACCACCATGAGTCAATTGTCCCTGACATTTACCTATTGTTCTGTTGTTCTGATTGCTTAGGTCAGCATGCAGGATGATGCAGAATATGTATGTTAATCTGAAAGGGGGTGATTCAACCCATGAAAATAGATTTTTATTATACACATTTAAGTTACTATTCAACATAAAACTTGTCCAGAAATAAATAATTTTATTTAACAATTTCTAAGACTTAGCAAAAAAGTGTATTATAAAACTTTATCGTACTTTTGGAAGACCTATTCAATGATACCCCATACGACAGAGTGCGTTTACGCTACGCTACTACTATACTAAGCATAATTTCAGTACTATTCTGATGCATTACTTAGTGCTGGGTGGCTGAAATAGATAGTAGGTAGTACTGGTAGCTGTGGTAGTACTTTCCAGGACGAATTCTTTCACAGCTCCGGATCTAGAATATTTCCTTACCGGGGCAGGACTTTGAGAGGGGTGGGAGGAGAGGGGGGGAGTGTTAAAGTTTAAAGCGATTCAAATCAAATGAACAGCCAGGTGAACTATGTAGGTAGACCACGGGCAGGGAGTGGAATAATCGATTGAGAGTGGAAATATCGAGTACGACGAGCGCTGGATGTAAAGCGCTTTTTGAAACAAGTTTTTAGAGCATATTTTTTATTGAAGAATTTGGCGCCTCCTGAAATTGCTGCTCGGAGCAGGTGCCCTGGTTTGTCCCCCGTTGATCCGGGGCTGCTGATAATAATGATGGATAATGAGATCCTGTAACCATGCAAAGTTACACGATCTCATTTATATATTACAGCTTCCGCCAGCGGCTGTCAACAGTGGCTGTTTGTTTGTCAACAAAAGGTAGCCTGTGTTTGAATCCAGCTTATAATCTATCAACACACAAAATTTCATAGAAATCGGTTCAGCCATTACGACGGGATTAAGTAACAAACAAACATCCAACCGTTCACATTTATAATATTAGTGCGATTTAATAATTGGTACGCCTGTAACAACCAATGTTATAATATAAATCTGAAATGTCAAAATCTGATTATTACTAAAAGGAGCTTTATATTATGTAAACGGACTTATTATTAAAAAAGTGTTAATGAAGCCTTATAATGTTTTTAAACGACAATATCGGCACCGCGCGATTTAATTCTCATCAATCATTTATTGTATTCCATAATGTAATAATAGGTGGTAATTGATAGACATGATCATTATGAACCATCATTATGACAGAGCATCATTACGCCATAAGTTGAAATTAATATTAAGACATTCCCTTGCAATACATCTATGAAAATCTGATGTATGTTCACAAAAATACTAATTTTTTTAAGAAAAATAGCGATAATCATAATTTTAATACTAGAAATAAAGATAAAGTCGCTGTTGCCACTTGTAGATTCCATAAAGTTAGTAAATCGTTTAAAGGCAAGGTGTACCTACGCTTTTATAACAAACTCCCAAGTGATGTACAAAAATTGACTAAAAACAAATTTAAAAACGTAATAAACAAAATCTTTATAAAATATCGGATTATTTAGATGATAGAGAAGCTTGGGATTGAAATTGCTCCAACTCGTTCAAAAATGTTACAATTTAGACGTAGACGTTTTATTTACAACCAGCCTTTTTTCTTGCCTTTCTTTCCTGGCTTGGTCGCGAAGGCATGTGATTTTAATAAAAAATGATTTTGATTTTGTTGGGCACAACAATAGAAGGACTTCATTGTTCTCGTTAGGATAAATTCATTTTAAAAAGAAAACATTCAAATCTTATTATCAAAGTAGTAGGTAAGTTTAAACTCTGATACGCTTCGCAGCCTCCTGAGACATCACTTCGTCACAGAAGGCGATACGGCATTCCAGGATTTCCAGGCTCTATCATTGTCAAGCATAGCCTGAAGTATGCTCAGCATAACATGCGGGTAACATAAGAATCTGCTGGCGATACACAAACCTGCAGATTCTGTAATGAGGCGGCAGAATCGCCCCTACATCTGTTAGGTGAGTTTGGTCACCTAATGCGCAAACGTAGCATTCATCTGGGCAAAGACATTCTTAGATTACCCCTAAGAATATTCTACAGTTTTTAACCCTAGAGTGGTCGCGTGGATTACCTATGTAATCCACACTTACGGAATTGTAAAATTCTCAAAAACCGCTAACGTAAATTACGAGCGCTTCTAGGTACTTTAAGTTAAATAATTGATAAACGCACTCAGTGCTGGGCGCGATATTTTCTTGTCATTATCTTGAAACCACAGCGACAACGTCAGCACAGATACCAACTCGATCCATAGGTCGCAGCCACGACGGCGGAAGAACCCGCAATAAAAGCACTCGAAAACTATGCAACACGTGCAAAAAGTCTATTTGTGGCGATCATTCGAAGGTTAATAGCTGCAGGGCTTAGTGGGGAACTTTGAACGCCCCTATAACCTAGTGGCGACATAAAAACAAGTGGCAATCACAATAGGCCTCGTGGCCGCAGTGAAACTAAAGCCGTAAAAGCTAATAAATAATAAAAATAAACATAACATCGCATAATATAGCTGTCTTACGTAGGTAGGTAACAATGTTGAAACTATAAAAAACTGTTTATCCCATCTGTTTGTGTTACATTATGTTTTACGTAAACTAAAG
The DNA here is from genome assembly GCA_963924445.1 of Philereme transversata. Lineage (NCBI taxonomy): Eukaryota > Metazoa > Arthropoda > Insecta > Lepidoptera > Geometridae > Philereme > Philereme transversata. The sequence goes on from OZ004346.1 coordinate 27,021,997, forward strand.
ATTTGTTTCGATAGAGAGTTTTGTTAACCCCCACACGCGAAAAGAGGTGTTATCTATATCTACAATTAGGGATTTAAATTAGGTATATAATAAATTCTTTGATGTCCATCTACAGCAGCTTTAATCTTATGTACTTATTAATCAGTGTTTAGATGTCTGTTATGCTTGTCTGTTTCTAGCACCTCCAACATGCTTGTGCAATGAACTACTAGGTAGATAAAGTCTATGTAATTATTTAAGTATTATTCACGTAACCAAGTGTTGTGTCCCTACGGTTTGAATAAAAAAGTATGAGTATGAGAGTTTAGTTAACCCCCACATGCGAAAAGAGGTGTTATCTATATCTATGAGTAATCTATACTAATATTATAAAGAGGTGAAGTTGTGAGTTTGGATGTGAGGAGCCTGGATGTCCAGGTTATTCTGTCCATCATCCTTCAGCACCACATTTCAAATACTTCCAACTTTTCTCCGTCTCTCTCTATACCTACACTCAGACAGACATTTTCCGAACCTATAACACATCTTCTGTCGGGGAAGCAAAGATCACATCAATCATTGTAAAATGGCAGCTAGTGTTGTTCTAAAAACATCGATGACGTACTGATATAGTATTTCGTCTATTTATACACCGCGTTTGGAACTGAATATCCGCATTACATCACTAGCGGTCAATGTCAGGTGACGTAGTGTTGGGAATGGGATATGTCGTGTCGATGATTTGTGGACGCGATTTTTACCTTTTATTTTACGGCACAACGCGCACTGGCGCTGTCAAAGTGACGTTATCATCGTAGATAAATAAATAAATATTGCTGAACATTTCACACAGCGCTATCTATCCCCAAACTAAGCAGAGATTGTACTATGGGAACCAGATAACTGATAGAATACTTATATACATTCTTATAATATGTAGAGAAACAACCAGACCCGGAACAAATATCTGTAGATCATGCAAACATTTGTTCCGCGGCGGGGATCGAACCCGCGTATTACCTCCTACGTCTCACTGCACCACGAGGATATCTATATTGGATTTGATGGGTGTCAAAATACTACCAACGAAATAAAACTCAAAAGATACACCATTGGAATATCATCCTGTCGAAATATTGATCCGGGATTAACTAGAATTACTGAGTGTAATTTTTCAATATAGAGTGAAACTGGTGCTTGTAGAATAGAATAGAATAATCATTTATTTCAGACAGTGTCTGTCCATACAAAATACCAACAATTACTGGAAGAGAATGCTCTTTAGCATTAAGTTCGCCTTTGTACTAGTTTTATAAGTGCAATAAAGTATTTTCAATCAATCAATCAATTACTAATAAATAAAATTAAAACAAAAAACATACAAATCAATAAAAATACAGTCAATAACAATACAGCTTATTAATTATACACTCATAGAGTATGGATAACATAATAATTATTTCAAATTGTGATTTTATTTTTATTGTGTTATCCGAACACTTATGGAAAATTCCAAGATTTTTAAAACCATATCAAAAAAGTTTTCAAGCCTAGACGGGACTTAAACCCGCAACCTTCCTCTTGTTACGAAGATGCCATTACCATTAGTTAGATTTGATTTAGTCGTAATATGAATCATCTCACTCATTTCGACCCTGACGTGACAAGAGCCGCTAGCACAATTGGTTTGCATCCTCGTATCAAGAAGGTTGCGGGTTTAAGTCCCGTCTAGGCTTGAACATTTTTGAGATGGTTTTAAAAATCTTAATAAATATTTGGCATAGTGTGGTTGATTTTTATAAAGGTAGTACAAAATTATCACAGCAAGATAGACGCCCAATCGGATTAGTCTTCTTCTTTATGCCCTTTTCCCACATCATGTCGGGTCGGCACAACATGTATTCCTCCTCCACATCTCTCTATCAGCCGTCATCTCCGTTGTCACTTCCTTCCTACCCATATCGTTCTTCACACAGTCCACCCATCTCTTCTTCGGCTTTCCTCTACTTCTATGTATATCCATCCACACTCATATCTAACACTCTTTTAGTCACATGATTTTCTTCCCTCCGTACATGTCCATACCACGCTAGCCTCTTACTCCTCAATTTTTCTATCACTGGCGCTACTTTTAAACTTCCTCTAATATACTCATTCCTTATCTCATATATTCTCGTTACCCCACACATCCATCTCAACATTCGCATTTCCGCCGCGTGCACTCTTCTTTCATCCGTCTCTTCATGGCCCAACACTCAGAACCATACATTACGACAGATCTTATGATCGTCTTGCAAATTTTCCCCTTAAGTTCAAGGGGCATTCGAAAATCGCACGTTGTTTCTGTAACCTGTGGCCATTTCATCCATCCCGCATTTATTCTATTTTTAACGTCCCGGTATTAGATTTCGTTTAGTGTAAGGGTCAAATACTCCACGACCAGGGTTGAAGATGGGCCGACGCGACGCGACGCTTTCGGGGCGGTCGGGCGACCGGGGCGCGTCTTGGCTGTTATGATGGTCAAAGCTAAAGCCTTAGCCTAAGCTTTGACGTTCCATTATTATCAGTTGCGCCGAGTACTCTTACGATATGTGCAGTTCAGTTATTGTTTGTAGCTGCTGTGACTAAGGAGTATCACAATTCCGCTAATATCAAATCGTACTCACCGTGTATATTTAAACTGTCATTGTTAACCGGCCTCCTGTGATACAAGCAAGTCCTAGTGCGGTGACCACCAGTAAATTTTAATTTTTAACATTTTTCTACAAATAAAACATGACAGTTGCAGCAACTAATCTTCTACTAAACTTGGTCTTCTGAATTAGAAATATCTACGTTCAATTACGGCACTCAATCCTATCGATGTCTTTCCCATCACTGTTCGTATAAAAACGCCGGAAATAGCTCGCAAAAAGCACATGCCCATCGGCATTGCCAGTCGAGAGTTTTTGCACGAAGAATTTATGTTTTTCGCACTTTCGCGTAATTTCGGAAGGTTAAGTCAATATTATCTAAACATTCTATCGTGTTCGAGTCGCTGGTTTTTTCATGGTCATCCTTTGTTCGGTGACCAGCCATCATCAGTATTCTGAAAATGACTTACATTGCTAGCGTGAACACCTTTCCAAGGTGAAGTCAAGTTTTAGTTACGAAGAGTATAGTTATATTTTAGCGTAAAATATTAGGTCTTTACCTATGAAATTGCCGTTTTGTATGTAATAAGTGAAAGTACTTATTTTTATAAACTTTTTTATTTCTGTTATTCAAAGTAATCACCCATGCAATCGACGCATCTTTGCCAACGCATTGGCAGTTTATTGATGCCCTTCTTGTAAAAATCAGCTGGCCGGAGGCAACAAACTCTTCAAAGGCATTTTGTACTGCCTCTCGGGAATTGAATTTTTTACCCACTAAAAAGTTGTCTAAATTTTGGAAAAAGTAATAGTCGGTAGGTGCAAGGTCTGGTGAGTATGGCGGATGAGGGAGAGCTTCCAACCCCAGCTCTTGCAGCTTGGAGACTGTCTGTTGTGCAGTATGGGATCGCGCGTTGTCGTGAAGGAGCAGTGGGGACGACCGATTGACCAAAGCTAGTTGCCGATGTGCAAGCTTCTCCATCATTGTCTCCAGTTCTTCACAGTACACATCTGCAGTAATGCTCATGCCGTTTTGTAAAAAGCTGTGGTGAATCACACCCGCACTAGACCACCAAACAGTGACCATCACCTTTTTAGGGGTCATTTTTTAGGGCATTGCTTTGATGCTGAACCAGGATCTAACCGACTTGCTGAGCGCTCTCGATTGTCGAACAGAATCCATTTTTCATCGCACGTAACAATTCGGTTCAAAATTCCTTCATTTCTTTGCCTATTGAGCAGCGCGAGGCAGGTCTCGACGCGTACGTTACGCTGGCGATCGTTAAGTTCGTGGGGCACCCATCTATCAAGTTTTTTTACCTTGCCTATTTGTCGCAAATGGATCAAAATTGTTTTGATACTAACATAAAAAGCTGCTGCTAGCTCAGCTGTAGATTGAGTTTCGTCAGCTTCCACAATCGCCTTATTCATCATTGTTGGCCAAAGTCTCCGGATGACCACGAGCTTCATTTTCAAGTCAAAATTTCCAGAACGGAACCGGGAAAACCAATAACGGGTTGTGCATTCGTTTGTACAGTTCTCCCCGTAAACGTTTTTGATGTTACGTGCCGTTTGTGTCGCGTTGGTGCCACGAGGGAACTCATATTCCATAATTACACGAGTTTTTAAAGTATCCATTATGACGAAAAATGTTTAAATGTAATGAAAATACAACGCTAATCAATAAACAAAAGACTGAGTTTGTAAAAATAATGTCATGTTTTTAAAACAAAATTAATTTGAACTTAGAATACAAAGCCATTCCAAACTTTTTTCTATTTGAAATTACCAGTACTGAAGAACGGCAATTTCGTAGGTAAAGAACTATTATAGAAACATTTCTACGGTTTCGAGAATCGCGATCGTAAAGCCTTGTACGCACTAGGAGACAACTTATCTCATGTCATGACATCTCCGTCTTTGTTTCGAAACAATTGTATCTTTAGAGACAACCGTCGTGATGTCAAGAACCCGTGAGTACGTCCAAGCACTTGCCTTGTCTACAAACACGTCCACACGCAAGACAAGTCTCGCAAGTCGCGACATTGTAGATGGTTTTTTATTTAGGCAAAATCCGACAGCCGATAGATACGGAGAAACAATGTATTTTTATTTTATATCCCACCTATAGATGGAACAAGCATTATGGTATATAGCCCACCTTATGTTAATTGGTAACCATCGCCTATAACCTATTGCTTCATAGGTCACGCACCTTAAAAACGTGCCCTATAATGCACTGCCTTGCGTCCATCACCTTGAGGCATACAGGAGGAAAGCCTCGAGCGAGGCCCAATTTTTGTCTTGAGAAAGACTATGAGACCGTGTCTCGATACGAATTCTCGAAACAAATATATCCTAGTGCGTACGACGCTTTAGTTAGGATGGAAAGAAGTTTTTCTATTCTTCAGTAGACATTATAAAGTCTACATTGCTGAGCATGATGGACAAATTTATTACAGTTTTTGTTGTGACACAGCTTTGTCTATTACTTCTTGCTGATAAAGTAAAACGCTGTAACTCCAGAGCTCTGGACGAACCAGTCATAATCACATGGAACAGGTCATCGAAAAGGGTTCCTAGAAAAAATGTGACCCATATTTAACTACTTAGAAATCAATCTTTGATCTGTCTCTGATCAAAGAAATAAACCCTTGTCAAATCCTTGATGCATTTTCCATAACATATCGCTACCGTTGAAGTGGCGCGTCTATTTCCGTCCAAATATTTCGATTTAATAATTCAGTTCCGGCGAAGTGCTTGCCAGTTTATTGCAATACGATTTCCGCTTACTGTGATACGTAAGCGTAGACCATTTGTCATAGTCTCTTCAGAAGCCCAATTCTTTTAATACTTCCAGTTTGAAAATCACCCGGTGGTTTACGTTTGACAAACAAGTAAACGCTGTACACATGCATGCATAATAAATATAGATAATAGGGGGGCTGCTAGAAGTTTGGTGCCGCACAAGATCGTTCGCTCTGGAAAATATGAAAATCTAAATCTGTATTACAGCGCCCTCTGGCCAATTAACACCATAACACCTATCTAAGAACCATCGCCGATGAATCATAAACCTTTTACAGATAACCCTATCTAAATCGGTCAAACCGGTTTGGAGATAATGGAAACATTCATTTTGTGCACACACAAACAAACAAGAAAGAAAGAAAGAAAATACATTTATTTGAATCCATATACAAGAGATAAACAGAGAAAGAATTAGATACTCTTCAGAATCTATCTATCTATCCAGCCTCCAGCACCCACTGTTGGGTATAGGCCTCCTCTCCATGTCGCCGGTCCAATCGGTCTTGAGCAAGTCTCATCCATTGCTGTCCAACTTCCGTTACGAGATCGTCAGACCATCGGGCCGGTGGTCTGCCCTGCGGTCGACGTCCGTCTCTTGGCCACCACTCTGTGAGTGCCTTGGTCCACCTGTTGTCATTCCGCCTAGCCAAGTGTCCTGCCCATCTCCACTTAAGCCTCGCGATTCGTATACCTACATCTTCAACTTTAGTTCGACGTCGAATCTCGACGTTTTGTTATACGATCGACGAGGTGGTTTCCTAGCATGGCCCGTTCCATTGCTCTTTGAGCAACTCTGATGGACTTCAGAATAGTACCCACTTATCACGAAATAGATAAGTAGGTACCACTCTGTGTTCCTATTACCGTATAGTAGGTCGCCTACCAACACCCAAGCAACAACAACCTCTCACCCTAATCGCATACACCTTCTCCGTTCCTTCGTGGAGAAAAATCTATTTTGTCTGTTATATCCTTATTGACAGAAATAGGAGGCAGTGCTTCCCCGGAATAAATCTTTACCAAGGAGTTCTAATACAGCTAAGAGGAGTAGAGTTCTTTGTGAAAGGGCTCGCCTGGAAAAGAACTACCACTACCTATTTCTGCCGCCAAGCAGCGTAGCTGTGTTTCGGTTGCTGGTGTAATAACAGGCATATGAGGCTTTACACCTGTATGCCTCAAATTGATGAACGTAAGGCAGTGCATCGTAGGCTTTCTAAGGTGCGTGACTTTTTTATAGGCGATGGTTACCACTTAACATCTGATGGGCCATATGCTTGTTCAATCTCCAGGTCGTATAAAAATAACCTAAAGAAAACAAGTGAAAACTAAATTACTAGGAGATAACCAGTAAACGCTTGACTAGTATATGAAGACATCAATCTAAGGTGTGACGTCAAAGTTTAAAAATAAACCAACGTTGCCTATTGATGTCGGTGTGCCAAAATACTGATAAAGACTTGCTGGGAATGATTGCTATTTAATATAGGTCTGGATGATTTACGCAGGTACCACCTACTCTGGTTCGGACAATAAAGCTTTCTCCACGTCTCCACTTTAATTGTCTTTTAATATTTTTTTTTCCTGGTGTCTTTCTCTCGTTTAACGAGGGGTTGACGAATAATCGTGGGCTTTTGGCCAAACGAAAATCGTGAATTATATTGATAATTATAGATAAATATTAATGGATTAATACTACATATTGATTAATGGATAAAAAAAATCGGACTATGCGGCAAGTATTGAGGATGGCCGGTTTTTGAAGCTGGACGTATGCAAGATTGTGGATATTAAGAGCTTGAAAACTAATGAAAGTGTACGGGATGACGCCAGTAGATGAACCGATGATTATTAATACTAGTGGTTCTGTGAGAACAGTAGACCTCGCGTCCCAAGTCCAAAAAGTAATTTACGGAACAAAATTAACGAAGAAAGTCCAATTCTAAATCGAATTTGAGATGCATGAATTTTCCAATAGGTTTACCTATGTAGACTTTTGAACAAAATATTTGTAAAAGTTTTGGCGATTACTCGCGTTACCTTAGTTCTAAGGTATCTAATCTGGTGTCTTCGGGGTCGTATCGTGAAGGCGAAAGGGACTGCGTACTCTGATTGGTATAGGTAGGTATAATAATCCTAAAAAATTAAAAAATTGAATTCCGTCCATGTACGCTACAGCAAACTTACAAAACCTCCTTCTATCAGGAGATGGAACAAACTTATGGCCCACCTCATGTTAAGTGGTAACCAACGCCTATAACAGAGTATTGCCTCGTAGGTCACGCACCTTAGGAACGCGCCCTTCGATGCACTCCCCTGCGTCAATCAACACACAGATGAAAAGCCTCATGTGCTTGTAATTTCACCGGCAACCATACCCTTCAAACCGAAACACAGCAATGCTGCTTGGGGGCAGAAATAGGTATGGTGGTAGTTCTTTCACAAGGAATTCTACTACTCTTAAATCTAATGCTAATCTAATCTTACGTCTTTTTTTTTACGTCATATTTATTTTTTACACTTAATAAGATCTGGGCCAATTTTCACAGGTAATTCTAATCTATACTAATATTATAAATTCGAAAGTAACTCTGTTTTCTGTAAAACTGTTTGTTACGTTTTACGACTAAATCTAAACTGCTAGACCGATTTCGATGAAACTTTGTATACACATAGATTATCACCGGGATTGGGACAAAGACTGCGCAGAAGGAGGGTAATGTTTTTGACAAACCACGCGTGCAAAGCCGCAGGCGAAAGCTAGTAGTTTCTAGATTTCATATTACCACTTTCAGACGTAAAAGTCGAATGAGCTTTTTAGCAGTTGTTTGTAGAAATAAAATGTATGTTTTTGGAACCAATCATATCTCTAAAAAATATATTATTTCATGCTTTAATGTATTCGTTCGGATGTTTAAAACGAATATCAAAACGTAAGTAATAAGTATTTAATATTAAAGTATTCAGTAGTTCAATTTATAAAAGGGGCAAGTATAAAAAAGGATTGTGTGCTTTTATGAAACCAAAGTGAAACTTTGTTTCACATTATAGACATTTGACTAAAAATTTTCGTTGGCACAAATGAGTAATAGTCTATACACTACACGGTCAGCTGATACGAACTATAGGCGCCGCCATATTGGCCTCGGCTGCTCTGACGAGCGCCTTTCACTTTATCCCTACTCCGCGGCCGACCATCACGCGACATGCAACACACAGACGAAAAATTTTGAGACGATTTAATAAAAGTTTCACTTTAAACTGTATAAAAGAATCAAATCAAATCTGAAAGAAGTGAAATTCGTCCGGATAGAGAGGTATAAATACGAAAGTAGGAACAAAAATACATTTTATTCCAACCAAATCAAATGCCTTATCTGTACTGTACCGTCATAACACTCTCTTTCCTTAAGTCCAATAAGAACGATAGAATTAAAACGTCCCTCTTTAGTCTACGAAAACCTAAAAGCTTGATTCCACGTGTATTCATTGAGAACTTTCTGACGTCACAACCCGACCTTGTCACTTCCTGCGCACCCGCCCGTTTGATGCCATTCTAGTATTTGCAAATACACTAATTCTACTTCCTTTAACTTCCTACTAGATAAGTCAGCAACATGAAGCCATTTGCAGTGGACTTGATGTGCAATGCACAATAGGAAGCAATAGGATGTCCAATGCTGAGCAAAGGCTTCCTCATAGATGTCCAGAGCTACCGATCTTCTGAGGCATCCAAAAATCGTTCATGGGTCTTTCGTAATTTCTTTTTAAATGGTTCCACTCCAACGGAAGCTCAGCTTGACCACCAGCGCGACAAATGCTTCGTTGTACGCCATTTTGTGACGTCTCTTAAAATCATGACACACCTTCGCGCGGCCAACTCTCGGTCGCTACCTTTCTCCATTTTCCGCCTATATCCATCAGAATGAAATGATATGATCGCCGAAAAAATTATATTTTTTTTTTATTGATGATATAATTATTGATTAAAACGGGTATTTATCGCGTATGTACCTTTTATATTTGTTATCCCGACGTTTCGGCTGTGTTGCAACAGGCGTGGACACAGCCGAAACGTCGGATAACTAATGAAAAAGGTACATACGCGATAAATACCCGTTTTAATCAATAATTATGTACAGTGATCGCGAAAGTTTGAAAAATATTATTGATGATAGTCAAGCGCTTGACCTCTACCTCACCTGATGGTAAGTTATGGTGAGATCGAAGATGAAGCACGCTTGCCTGAAAATAACCTATTCACCCTGGACTTGAAGACTCCGAGATTATACTGGTCCGGAAAAACATACGTTGGAAGTGAGTTCCACTCTTTACTTGTGCTAACAAGAAAAGATGAAACAAATCGATTGGTACGGTAAGGTGCTATGCCGACCAAGTATGGGTGGTACTTCTCGGTACGTCTGCTTGTATTGATGGTGGAAGGGGGAAGGACGGATAAGGTCATTAAGATCTTATCCCTCCTTCCCGCACATTCACCAAAATGAATTTTGTAAACATATCCGTTTAAAGAGTGTATTCTCATAAGAACTAATTACAGTTCACTTAAAATGAGCTTAAATATAGAACAGTAAGTTTAGGCTAGTTTACAAAGCATGCATTCATTAAGTAGGTATTTAACTTAAAATATTACATTGTAGAAACTTGTTTAAATAACTCAAAGGTTTTCCAAAAGCAGGTATGTGCACACTCAAACTATAACGACTTTAGGTAGGTAATTGAAATTAAATGCTGTTAGCACTGACCAAAAGTATTTGTTTCTACTCTTCTACTATCATTTTTTTCTTAATTATTATTATTATTAACATTTAACTTATTATTTATAAGAGATATGATATGTAATTATATTTATTACATGAAATGTGGTTCAATTACATTTTAGTTTAGGTCCAACACATTTCGCTTAAGCTAAGCATGCAAGATGGAGATGGAGAGCATGCGAGATGGGTGGATGACATCGTTAGAGTCGCGGGCCGTCGATGGCTGAGACTAGCGCAGGATCGTCGCGGATGCCACAAACTTGGGGAGGCCTATACCCAGCAGTGGGTGAAGTCGGGCTGTGGATGATGTTGAAGCATGCAATTTAAAGTATATTTGAAGTTATATTCATTACAATGTCATATATATAGAAGTACAATATAAAGAATTCATAATGTCAATAAGTAATTATATCATAGTTTTATAATTATTTCATATCCCATAATTTGATGTGAAACTTTTGTTTCTGTACTTCTGTTATTCTGCAACTGACTCAACCGTCTATCGATGTCCAGGACGGCATAAAATATAGGTACACTACTAGCTGACCCGCCCGTGGCTTCGCACGCTTGAAATTTCCCGTTCCTGTAGGAACTTCGGGATAAAAACTATATAAAACACTCTTGTCAAAGTGACGCGACACTTCATGTAAATGACTTCACGTCAATGAACGACGGTTAAATTATATGGATATTGTTCATACAAAAATACTAAAATTCGATTAAAAAATGGGGGATGAAAAATACTTTACGACCTATTCTCATATACATAAAAAAATAAAAAGAAAACAATAAAATCAGTCGACCCGTTTCGGAGGAGTGCGACCACAAAAACCGTGACACGAAATTTTTATATATTAGATTTCCTTACTGGATAAGTGGATACCATATGAGCAAAGCAGTAAACAGTAGCTACTATTCTATAAATGTTTTCAATTTTTTTTTATTTGTAAATGCTTTGTTTGGTACTAATAAGTAGACGAAGAAAGGTCAGCGTAAAAATAAAAACACCATTGAACTTAAAATAGAAGACCTTGTGACGGTTTTATGGAAAGTATCTGGAAAATGTAGATTAATGAAATTAGCAAGTCTGGTACTGAATAGTCCATAAAGTGAATTACCAGGCAGCTTTACATTATACCTTAATGCCTTAAGTTGATGAATGCAGGGCAGAGCAAGCTTAGTTATAGGTTTTGCTTGGTTCACCTCTTCTAAATATGTACAACAAAGTCGGACTAGTTACATCATTTATAACTCATGAACGGCTGAACCGATTTTGATGATCTTTGATTTGTTGGATTTGTCGCCACCCCGAATAGCAGAATAACTGTTAAAAAATCAGAAAAATACACGCAAAAAAACTATCAAGAAAATTCATTTTCTCATGGCCGATAGACACTTCTACCGGCGACGTTCATTGGCAGCGTCATATGCATGTCAAGGCGGTTTGAAGTTTGCCTGGTCAGCTAGTGTTGTATAAAAAAAATGTGAAACATGATTTATGGTAATTAAAAGAATTTATAATTAAAGAAAACCGTTTTTCTCAAACATTTTTGGAAATTTGAGCATTATTTTACAACCTTCTTCGAGATACATCGAAATTGCTGTACTGGCCAAATACATGCGAGCAGCGGCCGGCAAAAGTTGCATGAAAATCCATATCTGTCGTGGTTTAGAGGCCAAATAAATTACATAGTAAACTCGTGTCTGTCGTGTTATTTAAAAATAGAACGATCTTTTACTCCGAAACATGGCAGCCAAGGAGGTAACTTATCAAAGGTTTTATTTAAATTTCGAACTGGCTGCAAATATAAAGTTGTTTATTGAAAAAATAAACAAATGAACACTTTAACGCGGGAAAAATTATTGTTGTTCGTCATTCATTTTGAAAAGTAATTGTGTTTTATTTTATAACTAGTTGACCCGGCGAACTTCGTACCGCCTTGACATGCATATGACGCGGGCTGTCAATATACGTCGGCCATCATTATCTGCAACAATGTATGAGAAAATGATTTTTCTTCATAATATTTTTTTTGCGTGAATTTTTCCGATATTATAATAGTTATTCTGCAATTCGGGACGGAGACAAATACAACAAATCAAAAAACATGAAAATCGGTCCAGCCGTTCTCGAGTTATAAGTGTTCGAACAAACCCGACTTTGTTTTATATATTAAGATTTTCGCACATTATTTGAGAAAAGTACTATACAAGCCTTGGCCACAACTAGGCATTGATGGACTTACGTATGTGTGCGTCGGCTTCGCCTCTGCCCACAGAGATTTTACACATTCGTCCATCAGCGCCTCTTTTGCTGGCCGCTGCAGTAATAAATAATAAATAAATAAAATAAATACCGCTGGACATTTCACATAGCCCCAAACTAAGCAGAGCTTGTACTATGGGAACCAGATAACTGATAGAATACTTATATACTTTTTTTAAATACATACTTATAATATATATAATGACAATGTGCGTTCGTGAAATAAAGACGTAATTGAGTTTTCTGAAATAACAAATTTACTTTTATTCACACCACAATTAAATACAAAGTATAAACACAATTTACTCTAAACAGAGTAACTTACCTGAAATAACAAAAAACAACATTTAAAGCCTTTATACTTCTAGTTTAGTTTATATACTTCCTTTTATTTATACAGGAAACTATTTACTGTTCCAAGTTTTACTAAATTATCAGCCTAACCGCATCTTGTTAAAAATTACCTCAATACTGACAGACGGTGTCACTGACATTCATTAAAGATCTGTAGATAATTATTCCATAAAGAAAAGATACGACACCAAACGTAGTGATACTCTTTACATATATAGAAAAACACCCAGACACGGAACAAATATCTGTAGATCATGCAAACATTTGTTCCGCGGCGTGAATTGAACCCGCTACCTCCTGCGTCTCAGCCGGCTATACGCGCCACGGAGGATGTAATGTACTATATAATCATCTTATCTTATGATACGCAATATAAATACGCATGACGGCAAACAATTCTTTATCCGTACTTTTTACTTATGACAAATATTGATACACGACATCTTACTCCTAATCTTACTTCCATCTACCTCTTATCTTATTGGACGCGTGCCGTCAGAGCGTGACGACATACGAGTCGGTCATCCCAGGGCGCACCAATAAATGTTTCACTTGAAAAAAGTAGTGAGATCTATGTACACACGTGACCTTATAGTTCGGGTACCATCGGCTATGGTCGGGTGACGCATCGGGTCAGTGGGGCATTGCACACGCGCGATAGGGGGCGCTGGAGGCCAATTGATGTGCAACTAGTTTTTTATTTAAACAGTTTAAAAAAAACTAGTTATTTTTTGAGGAACCTGCTTTATAGCATTGAGTTGAGGTAGCCATAGTTCTCGCTTGTATATGATCTAAGGAGACAAATTCCAAAAGAATTGTGTCGAAATTATATTATACTAGCTGACGAATGCGCAGCTTCGCACGCGTAGTTTTTCAATAAAAACATTACCCTCCTTCTGCGCAGTTGGGTAAAAAGTAGCCTATGTTACTCCGGGATAATGTAGCATTCTACTGGCGAAGGAAATTTTAAAAGCGTACCAGTAGTTTTAGAGTTTATTCGTTACAAACATACAAAAACACAAATCTTTCCTCTTTATTATAAATTTATAATATTAGTAGTATAGATCAAGTCATCACATCAATTTAAATAACTACAGTGCAACCTCGATATAACAAATCGGAGGGGAACAAGAAAATATTCGTAATATCAAGTAATTCGTTGAACTGAGGTTTGTTATGTTGAGGTTAGATTGGTCTAAAATTCGTTATAAAGAGGTAAAAGAATAGTTTTATTCACCTCAATATTACGTACTTATCTTGTTATAGCGAACAACTTCTACTAATAAATGATAACACATTTTTATCAAATTACTATATGTATTTGCTATGTATTTAAAAACAATTAGGTAGATAATAATTTTTTTTTCTTACATTAATAATCAAAAACAATTAACAATGTGGTTATATAGTAGCTTAATCTCAATTTTGTTCATTGATTAGAAAAAAAGTCACTGATAGTTGTCTGTTTACCACCGGTATGAGTTATGACATCCAAAGCGCAATCTAATTTCGTGATGGATTTCACTACATCGTCACTCAAACCTCCCTTTTTGAGAAACACAGATTTTATTGTATTCAAAGCATTATAAGCATCTTTTATTGTGAAGTTATGCTCGTCAATTTCACCCTCTTCTTCCTCGTCTTCATCCGCTTCTGCATTAGTAACTGGCAACACAGATGTGACGATGTCAGCATCAGTTAGTTCTCCACAGATGGCCGGAAGATTAAGAGTTATATTATTGGTGGAAACTTTATATAAAGGTTTTGGGTTGGCAAAATTCGTTAATTAGAGGTATGAATACTTTTTCTTGATAGTTGAAAATTCGTTATTAAGAGGTTGTACGCAAAGAATGTTCGCAATGTAAAGGTATATTTTGTATTGACTCTTATGGACAATTCAAGGGGATTACGAAAAATTTGTTAAATCGAGGAAGTCGTTATATTGAGGTACGTTATATTAAGGTTGCACTGTATAAGGTTTTTGTTGAAAAATTACTTTTTCGAAACAAGTTTTTATAAAATTCTTAATTAGAACCACAAGCAGATTGAAATGAGCCCAAACACTGGTAGCCCACTACAATCTATTCAGAAGTTCCATTGTCTAGCATCCGCCTCCATCATGAGATCACCTTCATGGTGCTATATTATTGCATTGTCACCAAAGTTAAATATGTATTCCAAATTTAAATGCGTATACCTACAATGTTTCGTGTCTGTGCTGTTGACCGTTGAGGAGTTCCTTCTTGGAAGCCAACCCTGAGTGCAGCAGACGTCATGGTGGAACTTAGAACAGGATATTATAATTAAATGCGTATACTACATTTCGTATCTGTGCTGTTGACCGTTGAATAGTTCCTTCGCCTGGAGCCAATCCAGGGAGTAGAATCAGGTCATGCTTACTATAAATATGCATGGTTTTCCAAAATAAGCGTGTATTCCAAATTTCAGCTCAATCGGTTGAGGGGAACAGGTTTAAAATTCAGTTGCAAGATTCCACCCGGACAAACATACACATACATTGTTAATAAAAAGCTTGTAATTAAAATCTATCAACGCATACTGATATTATAAATTCAAACGTAACAGTAACTGTTTGTTTGTTACGTTTTTACGACTAAACTGCTGGACTGATTTCAATCAAATTTGGTATACAGATAGATTTTCCAGGTAGATAGATTATGAGAATGCGTAGAAGAAGGGTAATGTTTTTATTGATAAACCACGCGTGCAAAGCCGCGGGCGGGTCAGCTAGTTACCCATAAAATACTTATTTACTTTTTCTAACCAAAACTTGATGACGATACAATGCACATTACTTTTTACCCGACTACGGCAAAGCCAAAACGAAGGGTTATGTTTTTAGCAGTCTATGTATGTATTTTTACTTAGAAAACTTTCGTGATTTATTTCAATCATTATTATAAATACTGGATTTATCACGTACCATGTATATGTATATACTATGTATGTATGTTTATATAAACATACATACATGGTAGCGCCTAAACTACTCATCCGATTTTGATGAATGAGGTGTGAATCGCTTCGTTGGTATGGTGCGGGTGATTTTTACCCGACTACGTCAAAACCAAAAGGAAGAGTATTGTTTTTAGCAGTCTATAATAAATAAATAAATATGGCTGGACACTTCACACAGCGCTATCTAGCCCCCAAACTAAGCAGAGTTTGTACTATGGGAACCAGATAACTGATAGAATACTTATATACATTTTTTTTTTGTAAATTCTTACTTATAATATATAGAGAAACAACCAGACCCGGAACTAATATCTGTAGATCATGCAAACATTTGTTCCGCAGCGGGAATCAAACCCGCTACCTCCTGCGTTTCAGCAGGCTGCACAACGGAGGTCGTCAAAATGAAATGTTTACAGATATTTGTTTCGGGTTTGCGTATTTTCCCATTTATTGTAAGTATGTATTTTACAATGGGTGAGACAAGCGCATATTTGTGGCGGATGGCACAAACTTGGGGAGGCCTACATCCAGCAGTGGGTGAAGTTGGGCTGTGGATGATGATGATGTATTTATATAAATATTATTCTATCAGTTATCTGGTTCCCATATATCCATAATAGTACAAGCTTTACTTAGTTTGGGGCTTGATGGCCTTGTGTGAATATTTATTTATTTATTAATTATTTTTTTCTAATGATCTGATTGTTCTGATTAAAAAGGTATGGGAATTTTGTGTCTGCAAAAACTCAATTGCTTCAGGGTTTTTAACGATTCCTACGGAACCCTGTCAATATCGAGTACCTGACTCCCAAACGTCCAATTTACCCTTACAAGCTCATATGACCAGACCGTACCATTGCACTGTTTTTAGTCCATTTAATACCTTAATGCCATCGACATAACGATAAAATTGCCGATTTCCCGATAATTTTATTACGCCGAAACATTGTTAACCTTATTGCCCGTAAACTGGGGTATAATATTGGAATAACTACTCATAGAACAAAAGTTTAGAGCAAATTTTCGTGCGAAACGTAGGTCAAAACAACGAAAGTGCGTGTGAGTGCCGTGTTTTACATTAGACACGCACTCAAGGACAATAGTAACGCACCGGATAGATAAATAGATAATTCTTTGTTGTTACACCAAATTACAATAACTTAACCTAGAAAACTTAAAGATCTACCTACGTGCTGGTACAATGGGCGGCCTTATCGCTTAAAGCGATCGATTCTAGGCAACCTTTGATATTGGATTTTCATTTTCACCGCAGAAACCCTCATATTTTGTTTTTCCGAAAGCCGAACTCACTCCCCGCCTCATAAAACTCAGAGCGCGTCGGCGTCTCGTTAGGAGCCATATATGGCTCCAAGTTAATCTATTTTAATCGCGCATATTTTTTTATGTGTAGTTATTCTAAGGGTATAATTTAGTTGATTTCGGGTAACAGTGACTCATCAAGGTCGTCTCGAGCAGGTTTTATTGTTATGCTGAATTGTGTCTTATCTTGATCGCTATAAAGTTTATATTCTGTGTGGGAAGTTATTTGTTTTGTCAGAAATTTGGGATTTTCAGGAAAAATGCAGTTTGATGCCCATTTTGTTGTTATGACCCATTTTAGTCTCATAAATCTCTTAGAGGTCATAATTTTTCCTCTTATAGCTTAAATCTTGGAGTCTTGAAGTCCAGTGTCTCACCATCACAACAGATAAGATATACCTACTCCATCATTATTAAAAATACGGGATTTATCACGTACCGTCTTTTCGGTGTTTCGACCGACACGGTACGTGATAAATCCCGTATTTATAATAATGATTTAAATCAAAAATGATCGAAAGCTTTCTAAGTAAAATATACTCCATCACTTACCAGTTGGGTTATTGTCTAACTTTGAAGAGGAAGACGGGATGTCAAAACCAATTAATATCATTATTAATTTATTTAATTAATATAAAATACATCCACATTACATAATCCTTAAAACACAAAACACAAAATATTAAAAAGTAATAAACAGTTAAGAATACATAGACACAATATTACAACAAATCTATATCTTCTTCTCTTATATATAAAACAAATTCGGGTTAGTTACACCATTTATTACTCAAAAACGGCGGGACCGATTTTGATGATCTTTGATTTGTTGGATTTGTATAGCCCCGAATAGCAGAATAACTATTAAAATATATGAAAAATTCATGCAAAAAAAAATTATGACGAAAATTCGTTTCCTCATATATGTATGAGGATGAGGATGTAGCTAATGATGGCCGATTGACAATTCTACCGGCGACGTACATTGGCAGCCCGCGTCATATGCATGTCAAGGCGGTACGAAGTTCGGCGGGTCAGCTAATTACTTACTAATTACTTTTGAATTTATAATTTTAGTATGGATGATAGATTAGATACAATGTACCATAAAGAACCAAGCATTGAGATGCGTAAAATCGAAACTGGCTTGCAGGGCGGGGTATGCAACTAGGTGACCTATTTAAGGGGTCACAGAGGTCATTCACCCCGGCCGGGATACAGTACAGCCTCCGAGGCTGCGACCCACTGAACTATATACTGTGTTAGTGGAATAGGTCCCGATGATACTGGTTTACTGGACCTTGTCAAATTAACAACCGACAGTCTTCTTCTTCGTGTCTATATGGTTCATAATTATTATTTTAAACATCAAATGTTGTTTTAACAATATTTTGGCACTGCAACAGCTTTATCTGTGGCGGAACAAGTATCCCTCAGGGTGCAAGAATAAAGGCACAATAGGCAGCTCAGCAAGTGTGCCATAGTCTGAGGGTCTGTACCGCACGGGCAACTAGTCGCCGACTCTCCAATGTAGCCCCATTTACTCATATTACCCGACGGTGACATGAAATCCACAACACGGCCCAAACGCTTTACTATGACAATGGTACTCGTATCATCACAAAATAAAAATGTTTATTGCCAAACGAAAAATATATCATTGATACCAGTTATGTGATCCCAAAGTCTCGAACACCGCCGTATGAAGCCTATCGTAGCAAGCCTATCGATCTTTTACAGAATACATTTCGAGGAATGTGCCCAGGAACTGTATATACGATCTTATCCTGCCATCTCCCTTCCATCAAAGGACAAGCAGGCGCACGGCTCAGTATCATCCGCACCTAGTTGATATACCACCAATTCGCACACACCGATTTGGATCTACGTTCATGATGCGTACAGCTAAGGTATGGAACACTTTGCCGTCGTCTGTTTTTCCTAAAGAATACAATCCGGGTCTCTTTAAGGTAAAAGTGAATAGGTTTCTTCTAGATCTTCGTGCATCATCTTCGACCACATCATCGCTTACCGTCAGGTGGGATTGTGGTCAAACGAAGATCTATCCAGTTTAAAAAAAAAATCCTTGTAGGTACAATTTTTTTTAAGCGGTTGCCTAAGCAAGCACTGAGCTTGTATGGGCTTCTAGAGTGCAGTTAACAAAAGGTAAGTTTATAAGATGTGATATTGCTATTAGGTTATACTTTAGATTTTACCAAAAGAATTAGGTAAGGACTCATAATAACACTGAACGAGGCCAAAATAGATACCTAAAATGGCCACTATGGGCACCTTTTGGTCTTCTATTATCATAATTTCAAGATAAAAGATATTTATTAGCATAAACAAGTGAACAATAAGATATTAAAAACTAGGTAACAAGGTTAGGGTAACGTAAACGTAAAGTTGCCACTTTATACTTGTTAGCCCTTTACGAGCATCGCAAAATAACTGACGGCGTTTTTTTAAAATCTCTTTTTTTGAATGACTGCCGTTGCTATGACAAACCCCATTAAAAATTAGGCAGCTTATGGAACAACAATCATAATCGTTAAATAATGGTATGGCTTCATAATCGTGTTTCTTATAAATTAGCGGGATTGTGTCCCAGGGCTCGTATCATCACTAAACCAGGCGTCCACTGCTGAACATTGTTCTGTCCGATACATTTCCAGAGCGATCGACATCTAGTGGAGGCCGTCCTACGCTGCGCTTTCCATTGCGTGGTTTCCACTCGAGTACCTTTCTGCCCCAACGACTGTCAGTTCTTCGAGCATTGTGCCTCGCCCCAACTTGCTAATCCGTTGGACTATGTCAGTAACTTTGGAGTTCGGGGCGAACCACTAGTTAAAATAACTTCGGGACAGACGGGTCATACTTTAAAACCGTCCAAATAGTCAGTCAATCTTTTTTTTGGAATCTGTAAATGCTAAAATTAAAATAATTTCAAGTTGCCTAAGGTTTTCTAGGTAAAGTATTTGTGATTTGGCATATCAATAAAGAGTTATATATCAATCCGAATATACTTGGTGATCATTTAGTTTGGTCCTCACGATACAAGCTTGGCCTAGTATAAGAATCGCTGATCTAATATAATGTTACTAAATAAGTTGTCAGCGTTGTGGAGCACACTAACCTAGAAAATAAGATTAAAAGTTTAAGATGTTGTATGACTCTGCTGTTAACAAAATAATTTTCATTATCTATCTAAAGCATACAGTCTGTCACCGCATTCACAACATTAATTTAAAACACATGTTCAGAATCGTATTAACTGATTTTAGAGATTGGTTTGATACCGGTAGCTTGAATATTTATCCAGTAATCGATACATTCCAATAAACAAATTTTAACGTAAATCGGCGGCGCCTTTGCGCCGATGCCGTTTAGTCAGTTTAACATGTGTTTAACTTACATGATGAACTAATGTGATTTGTTTACCTATTTTATACAGGCTGTTTCATTGATATTTTAGGACTTAAAAATAAAGTAGATTGAAAATTAAAAAAAATTGTAATGAATTTGAAAAAATGCGGTGACAAGAAGTACTTCAGGAGTCACGAATAAGCATATACAATAGAATATAATAATCATTGATTTGGTACACACAAAATGAATGACACATGAAACAATTATAAAGATTAGTAGGTACAAATCAGTTCGTCTCATGTGTCTGCGCACCAAAATGGCGTTTAGCTCAGCATAATGTTGGATGTTATGCACCGAATGCTGATTTTCAAAAAGGTATTATACCCCAACGCTGATATAAAAAGTTTGTGCAATTTTATAAGAATGTAAGTTTTATTACCTATAAGAGGACGAGTGGATCAAGATTAAAAATCTACCGCATTAATTTCCTTTCACCTTGACAGCTAACACCAATTTCGCCCCTATATTGTAGTACAACCTTCGCTGTTTTTACCCTTGGCCGTAACTTCCTTTCCTAATCGGACGATCGCATTAGTATATCTCTAGATCGTTGCCATAAAGCTAATGTCACCTTCAACCTTACCCACACACGCGGATAGGTCTGACCTTAAAGATATAACTTTTGATAAGTTCACTTTGATGACTAAAGACCTTTCTAAAACTATGAAGCGATATTGTCGCAAGCATCGATTTAAAGCAGGCCATACACGAGAATGCAACTCCACAAGACTCTAGGCCAACACTCCAAAAGACTCTAAAATCCGTCTGTGAGTGCGAAATCTCAAGTGGATTGTGTGGAGTCCTAGGAATATTTGGATATTCATTCCAAAATCCAAAATTTGACGCACGTGTAATACAACAATCCGGTGGGGCCTGTTACATTATCAATATTGGATATCGCAGGGAGTGAAAGAGACTTCTGTACAAGAGTTGCACAAGATAGTATGGGCTCTTAAGAGGATACGCGGGCTGCATTTAGTCCATACAAACGTACTCCCCTGTTTCCCCCCTGGATAATGACACTAGCGCAAATATTTATTTACCATACAATCTATAAGTACCACCGTAATGCCCCTATGCTTTGGTATTCTCCATAAATGAACCTCCATAAATAAGAACCTTCTAAAGTCCCAAAAATTGCTCAGTTTTACCGCCCTTATCAGACGTCCAGCAAACAAATTTGGCTAATATAAAAAATAAAAGGAAAACATAGAAGCATAGCCAAAACTTTTCTTATTATTATCATCATCACCATCATCGTCAGCCCTTCTCATCCCACTGCTGGGCATAGGCCTCTTCGTTGTCGTCATTCACCTCTGTCCTGCGCTGTTCTAACCCACATACGATTTTACCTGCGATTTTTATAATGTCGTCGACCCATCTTGCCGGTAGACGACCTGCGTTCCTGGTCCCATCTCGGGGCCACCTCTCAGTCAGCACCCTGCTCCACCTGTCATCACCGCGTCTGGCCACATGTCCTGCCCGTGTCTTATTATTATACTTGGAAAAAATATTAACATCGGTTTAGTTTTAGACGAGAAAACAGGGGAATACGAAATAGTGATTTCCTCTATTTCAAATAGGTATAATCAGTCCGAGTTGCAGTTATATGTATTGCTTACTATTCAGGAAGCTATAGATTTGCGCGTCAGCAATAGATCTGTTAAAAACCTATTTTACAAATTTCTTGCGGCCCGCGTTTCCTCTTAACCCTTCAGCCAGACGGCACACAGCTTTGTGTAAGACCACCCATCTCGCTACAGGATGTCCTACATTTCTGTAACTCCTGGGTGGCCGAGAAATTCTTCATCATATCAGCCATAAGACATCCACTGTTAAACATAGGCCTTCCCATAGATTACCAGAAAAACCGAGCTTGTGCGGCACCCAACAGTTCCCAATCTTTATTAGTTCATCTTTCCATATCGTACAGGGAATTCGTGACTTTAAAAAAATTTAGCTTTCTTTCCTGTGACAAACGAAGCCGTGTGCAGACACTAGCCATATAATATACAGTAGACTGTATTAACGTTTCTTCGACCTTGTATATCACTTGCAAGCGTCGGAACGTGATGACTCAGGCGAGGTGAAGGCCACTGTGATTTAATGGGGTGTGTCATGATTGGAGGGTCGTGATACTGTTTTATTACACCTACTTGTTTATGTCTATGTCTTCGTGTACCTGGGTAGAAACTTACCAGAATTTTCTTTCCATGAATGAGTACTTATATATACAGCGTGTTTGATAATATACCGACGATATTCAAGTGATGGTTTCTCAAAACATAAAATAAAATTATCGAAAAAAAAACTACTAGTTATATTATCTAATTTTAAAGAAAATCTACTAAGTTTAGGTGATTAATTCGATATAAAACTTAACTGCCTACTCCTGCAATCGACATCCAAAAATAAAGACCGATTTGATATCTCTTTCGGAAATGGCTGCGGGTTTTGGGTTAGAAAAGGACAACACGAGATATTTCGAGACGTCACCAATACAGTATCTGTGGTTAGATGGCAAGCATTATGCAAAAACACAACATAAGTTTAATAAAGTGTTTGTTTTTACATGCCAAAATAAATTTCACATTTCTATGGTAAACATTTCACAATTTTTTTATCATGCTCATCAAAATAACCCCCTTTCATTTTTGTGCGTATATTATCAAACATCCTATATAAGGTGTTGCAATTTCAACTAATTACATTGAAGGGACGGTTTCTACACAAAAAATTAGAAAGAAATCTATCTATAACATGTTCTTGTTTTATTATCAAAATCTCGAGAAAATCTATAAAATGCTGCTTAACGAAATGTTAGAGAACTAGCTTATTGTACGATGCCACAGATTACTAAAAAGTTACTACCAGTCGTTCAATGACCCCGCTAGTTCAATGACCTAATAAATAACTATATAGCCCTGTCGCAGGCACTACAGCGGCTGCGTCTTTCACACAGCTAGTGCCGCACGAGCACACCAGACGCGACCATAAATCATCATTATTACGGATTATACGGGTTTTATCACGTACCGGAATATTGTCGGTCGAAACACCGATAAAACGGTATGTGATATAATATCCCGTATTTATAATAATGATTGAAATTAAACACGAAAGTTTTCCATAAATCATCTTGAATCGGTCTCAGTTGTACCCAGTTTTAGTATTTTGCACGTTACGAGATAAATTACGCATTTTAATAATCAAATGTAATTTCCAATTATAGGTTTTGTTTATCAAACCACAAATGTTTTGTTAATTAGAACAAAGGTTTGCAAATTTTCCTCGTTCGGTTATAATTTTCCTCAATTATAAATAATACTAGCTAACCAAATAGCTTATATATATACTTATGTATATATTAATACGTAAACAGAAAAAAAACTACACCTTTAAAGCTTATTTCGCGTACGGAGAAGTGTGAGATTTGGCATACTTAAAGTTTATATGGAGAAAGAGGGGCGAATGCTAAAATTCAGCTAATAAAAAGAAAAAAAATATGCATCAATTACGGTCGAATTTTGGCCTACTCCGGAAAATATTTATAATTGCAGTATGACACATTTAGTTATTACAAATTAATACCTAAGGATTAACCTTAATTTTACTTTGTTTCAGATTTATGGCGCCCAACACAGTGAAGAAGCTTCAAACATTCTTCTCCTAAACTTCTCTTCCGCCATCTTGGATTAAACAATAAAAAAATGCACTCCGTCAGTCGCCGTCCACGCACAAATACAGCAAAGCCGAACACTATAAACAATCTAAAAATCAAAAAGAAAAACAACGAGCTTACTAACACTGATTTCATGTGTTCCAAATTCGAATAATTAAAAAGTTAAATTTAAATTTTTCCTTCTGGAATTATAAAACTTTAAATTCGGTTTTTACGAATGAGGCTTTAATAGTTTTTGGATGAGAGATTATTTAAAAAGTAGTATTATAAATTGATAGTTGCCTTCTTATTAGTAGACGTAGTAACCGTGATTGGTCCAAATTCTTCTATATCTATTGTAAAATAATTTTCCTTATTGTGAAATAACTGTTTTGGAAGTATTTTTCCCTGGAGAATAAGTAAGGTGAGCTCACGTTTATACAAAATATGTTATATTACAATTGCTACATTTGAAGCCCTATCTTGATAAAAATAAGAGTTAAATTTCCAGCTTTACATCATATAAAATGGAAAATCAAGAGGTGGAAAAATGTGCACCGGTGGAGGATGGAAGCCATCTTAACAGGAACAGGGTGACTTTATATTTTTTGTACTAAACCTACAATAATCTACTCAAACGTGTATAAGGTAAACAGTAGCGTGCCTAGATATAGGCCTTGTGAGACTCCTAAAACAGAACAGTTGGATAATATGGCCATTTGGGGGTTTCTCTTGAAAAGTTATTGTTTAATGAATTAAATATACATTCCCTTTAATACAAAAATAATTGCTTAAACCTAGATCAAAGTAATGTAACTTACAAAACTAGGCAATATGATCAAAAGCCTTCATAAAGTCTCAATCTTGTATGACTTAACCGCAGTTACATGGATAAATTCTAGCTAAATAGATATTAGAAATTTTAATGATTTAAATACTGACATGCAAATTAAAGACCTGTTTTTTTTTCTATCATTTCCTTTTTTTTCCAGAGCTTCAAATCGAAGCAACTAGTCCGTAGCCAGGCTATCCGCGAGTCAACATCCCCACCGCGCACCGTCTCCCCCTCAGTCCGCAACGACGCCGCCTCCGAGAACGCGACAAAGCCCGCTAACGTCAACAAAGTCAACGTGAAAGTTACCGCGGTGGAGCGAACCGCCAGCGACTCTAGTCATGACAGTGATGTGTTTAGTTATAGGAAGCCGGTGGAGATACAAGTGAGTATCATTTATTTTATTCATTTAAATTATTTATCATCATATCAGCCATCGGACGTTTACTGCTATGTGACCCGCCCAATGCCACTCTAGCTTGCTAACCCTCGGGACAATGTCAATGACTTTAGATTACCTACGGATCTCTTAATTTCTGGGTCGATAGAGAAACACCAAACAAACCCTTTCAGTATACATAATCATGTGGGGTCACGAGTGTAGGTAGTGTACGTGTTAGATGTTATTCAAAGATGACAACTTCCGTGGTGCAATGGGCGAATAGCCGGCTGAATCGCAGGAGGTTGCGGGTTCGATTCCCGCCGCGGAACAAATGTTCGCATGACCTACAAATATTTGTTCCGGGCCTGGGTGTGTTTATATATATTTTAAGTATGTATTTACAGAAAAAAGTCTATAAGTATTCTATCAGTTATCTGGTTCCCATAGTACAAGCTATGCTTAGTTTGGGGCTAGATAGCGCTGTGTGGAATGTCCAGCAATTTTTATTTTATTTACTTACCATCGAACACTTGGTTACGTCGTTAGGTATATCTTAGTCGTTAAATAATTACATAGGCTTTTGAGCACCTAATTACGCATTGCACTATCATTTGTAGGTGCTAGAAACAGACAAGCATTTCATACACACATTATAAACAATAATTAAGTACTAAAGATTTTAGCTGCTGTAAATGGGATGTAAATTTCGCTAATATAGTAGATAATAAAATAACATCTATGTCTATTATCAATGTTTCAGATAACGCAAGGGTCTTGGGACGAGAACCCAGTGTACGAGCACCGTCGTACGAAGCGCTGGCTGAGCGACTCATCGCGAGATTCGACGCGCGACTTGCTGTCCAACAACCCGCGTGTCGCCTGCGTCTGCGGCGCGTGCGCAGCCTGCCCGCACTGCAGGTAATCATTTGACGATTATAGTTCAGAATCATTAAAATTCAGTCATCATCATCATTGTCAGCACTTCTTATTCCACTGCTGGGCATAGGCCTCTCTTCGTTGTTGGCATTCGCCTCTGTCCTGCGCTGTTCTAACCCACATACGTCCTGCGATTCATATAATGTCGTCGACCCATCTTGCCGGCGGACGACCTGCGTTCCTGGTTCCATCTCGGGGCCACCACTCAGTACCCTGCTCCACTTGTCATCACCGCACCTGGCCACATATCCTGCCCAACTCCATTTGAGCCCCAATATACGCTTGCTAACTAACTGAACTTTAGTCCGCTTGCGAATTTTGGTAGCAAAATTCAATATTTATAAAAACATCACAAGTACTTATCACAATTATAGCGGTTCCGGTTTCATCGTTAGAGACCATAGTCCCGGAATCGTCATTTTTATAGTCCCCACTAAGCGCATATACTCCCAAAATCCTACAGCAATCATAGTCTGACATGACACCATCGTAATAAACGTGCCATCTCACAGGTCTTTCTAGTTTGGGTACCTATGTTTTTCCAACTAGGTTCTAATCTAACTTCTAACTTAAGAAATCTGGTGTACCCTAGAGTAGTGAAGTCTATTACCGAAATAAATTTATCTTTATCATCATATCTAGTCTTAAAATCATCCTCTGACTGCAGGTAGCCATAACTTATACCATTATACTTTAATTTGAATTAAATGTGTTTATTGTTTCGATAATACCATCCATTGTACTATTTCCAATTGTATCCAATTGGCCTTCGCACGTGTGGATAAAAAGTAGCATATCCATAAAGCCTAAACGGATGGTTTCGAAGCCATCCTACGCAAGAAAACGGCATCCCTGATTCGCAGAGTGCGGGCAGTCAAAACAGCATCCTGAAAATCATCGAAAACACCGAGTACCTGGAAGTGCTTCGTGTTGGGAGTGATCAAACCGAACTAGGTGGGTCACTCTTAGTGCGAAGACCTTTTGTTCTTGTTTGTGGTATTGTATTTTATAAAAAAAAAGATCCTATTGTGTATTCTAAATTCTAGTCCTTAAATAATTAACTAACAGTGTAAATGGATTTCTGTAGTCTGGAATAAAATAAATTTATTATATGTTATTATTATTTTATATAATAATTTATATATATGTATATGATATTATAATACATATATGATTTTATTTATTATTTTTTATTATATTTTATAAAATTTATTTATTATATTTTATTTATTTATAAAGGTAACAAAAATAAAAGATAACTCTAAATTTCATCGAAATTGGTCCAGCCGTTCAGTCGTGAAAACGTAATAAACAGAGAGGCAGAGCTACTTTCAAATTGATAATATTAGTATGACTAGTAAAATGTTTTTTTAACCATTCATTCATTCATTGTTTCAGGGGGCGAAGGCGCAGACACATCTGTACGATCAAACAGGACTCCGGGATATGTCCTGACGAATGCACGGAGTGCTCTGACAGTGAACCTAACGGTAACTATACACAAAGTTTTGTACGTTGATTTTTACGTATCTACAGAATTCAAATTGTATTTTTATAGTGTTATGCGAACACTTACGGAAAATTTCAAGATTTTTAAAACCATCTCTACAATTTTCAAACCTAGACACAAACGGGATAAAAATTTTTGCTAAATATTTTTGAGATGGTTTTAAAAATCTTAGAATTCAAATTATATCATTATCCGTATTATCTCATTCCGTTCATATGTTGTTAGTAACAATTATTTCTTACAGCTAAGTAGGCGCCACAACCAGAACAAAACAAAACACAATAAAATCAACATCGCAACAAGAAAAAAAAAATTAAAGAAAATTTGATAGTATCTTATTTTTATAGTGTTGTCCGAACATTTTACCTACCTCTTGATACGAGAATGCACTCAAGGTGGATTCTAGTCCCGTCTGGGTGAAAGTTTATGAGATGGTTTAAAAAGATCTTAGAATTTTCCGTGTGTTCGTTAACACTATAAAAATAAAATACTATCTAAATTATCTTTCAATTTTTTTTTGTTGATTTTATTGTGTTTTGTTTTGTTCTGATTGTGGCACTGACTTAGCTATAAAAAATAATTGTTTCTAACAAAATATGGACTTGGTCTGAAATAATAGTACATTATAAAGAGGCGGCAAAATGCCTTTAATAACAGAAAGAATATACAATAAATATTTACATGACTAAAATACAGAAGAAATTTTTGAATCATTTAAAGACTGTTGCAAACGATCTATAGGTAGCATAGTACACATTGTTATAGCATCCTCGACTCATTAGCGTCCTCGCTCGTTTTTGCTGTTCATACGCAAAAATATCTCGGGTGCAATTGATCGCTTATACCCGAGTATAACACATAACTCATCCCGAATGCGAGGAAATTAAAAAAGATAGTTTATATCCGAATACTTAGATATTTATGTATGAAAGTGTGGAATTTTATTGATTATGCGACAATCTCTTCTTAACAATCGTAATGCTCTTGACAGAGCGGTCGTGGTCGACATGTTGTGTCATTATTTTTGGCGGCAGATGTTACACGCCTCGCGATATCTTGCCATTTGTCTCTGTTGATAGACATCCTCGTGCATTCATACAGTTTGCCGCCCACTGAAGATTTTATTTGATCAATATTAAGACGTAACTAATTCGTTATGCATATGTTTAGATATTTCCGCTTTTCAGTCATCTAGTGAATTTCCACTGAACGTTTGTATCAGGAATCGACATTAAAATAAAACAAATAAATGATTACAGGTGTAAATAACGACAATAGAAAAACCAGCAGTCTTGATGTCGATGACCAATATTACTGCAGGTAAAGTATTACGTATAATATAACGGGTGGTTCAGCTAGTATCCTAATTCACTAATTTCCCGCTTTACGAGTAGTGAGCCCGTGGTGAATTTGGTATCGCCTCGTATGGAGAAGAAGGTTGCAGGTTCAATTCTCGTCCGGCTCTTAAATTTTGCAATATTCGAATTAAATAATCGGTAGTTTTAAAATATTAAAAAGATAATATGCTTTACTTTCAGATGCCCAGATCGAAGGGATAAACCAAAGAATATGTTAAGCAGAACTGATTCAGGTACATTAAAAAAAACTACAATCTACCTATGTGGCGAGGTGGGCGATAAAAAAATACATAAAATCTCTGTGTCGATTGAGATGCTGGTTCGATCTCCGGTGCAGGATAAATATTTATATGATCTGCAAATATCTGTTCCTGCCCTGGGTGTTGTGCCATGGTACTTGTTCTTGATAGTTACTGACATCGTTATTGTACACTATATCAAATCAAAACATAAAGTTTTGTTTTGCTGGAATTCCAAAATGGCGGCTATATAGCCGCTATAACAAATTTCTGGAAACATCTTAGAGCGCCTATATCACTTTTATGATTCAGACGATTCCAATTATAGCTCGAAATCCGTCAAGCCAAGAAGGATAAAGATAAAGATATTTATTTACTTAACATATAACATAAGAGGAGTGTAGAGTTCCTATCCAGGTTTCAAATAAAAAGCTCGGTATTGAGCAGAATGGACTGTATTTTCTTTCTTCTTATGTTTTAGTTTTACAATTTAAAGGGGCGCACTTAAAGATCACATTTTTGTATTTAATTTTATATTTAATTTGCGCTATACTTAAACAAACCAATTCCTCGCCCTAGCGTCTACCGCGCGAAGCGCTTTTTACAACTGTAGTCATACTCACAAATAAAGTATCTAAGCGTCCAAATGACCGTTAAATGCTAAACGGACACATGTATAACTATACACTTGACTAAGGGCCCTATCTCATTAGGACACGATGGCGGCGCCACCCGTCGCGCCACCAACAAAATGTATACAGTGTTGTATTGAGGCTACCTCACCTGGTATCAGCTTGGTTGCGCAACCAATTTGTTGTCGGCAACTGAATCACCCGCTGGTGGCGCAACCATTAATTTGTATACAGCTATTTGGCGCCTCAATCACTCCACTACCAGTTGCGTGCGCTACCAGGGACGTCTCTCCCTCCCGCCCGAATCAACACTGCGTGAACGCATCGTGAACGATGTCACTGTTATGCCACTATCTTCGATGGATATTTTTTCTGATCTTCGTATCATCATCATCATCCACAGCCCGACTTCACCGACTGCTGGGTATAGGCCTCCTCAAGTTTGTGGCATCCGCCACGATCCTGCGCTAGTCTCACCCATTGACGGCCCGCGACTCTAACGATGTCGTTCACACATCTCGCTGCCGGACGTCCTACCCTTACACAGCTATTCCTCGGCCACCATTCTGTCGCTATCCTGCTCCACCTGTCATCATCACGTCTAGCCATGTGTCCCGCCCAAGACCATTTGAGCTCCATAACTCGATTCCCAACGTCATGAACCTTCGTTCGTCTAAGGAGCCCGACGTTTAGAACTCGATCTAACAGTCTGATGCCGAGCATGGTACGCTTCATGGCTCTCTGTGCAACTCTTAACCTGTACACAGCCTCCTGCTGCGTGAGCGTCCATGTTCGCGTCGATCTTCGTGTACATATGTTGATGAATTTTCCTTTACTAGGATGATAGGCTAAGAAAGAATGTATCCACCACTGCCTTTTTTTCTTTTTATTTGCCTTTCTTTTACGTCGTACGTATAGCAAAAGAACTGTTAACTCTTCGACGTCCATTTTGAAACTGACAATCTTGGTGTTTGTTCTTGTGTTTCTCGCTTGGTAGCTCAAGACACCACGGTGGCGCGACCGGTGGCGCCGCCATGGTGTCCTTATGAGATAGGGCCATAACTCTTAACCGTCCATCACAAGGAGGGTAATGTTTTTATTGAAATTCCACGCGAGCGAAGCCGCGGGTAGTTCAGCTAGTATCTGTATATTTCAGAGGATAAATCGGAGCCGTCAGGTCCAGAGCTGGTCGCGTTTATAAAGGAGACGCTTAACAAGAACGGCAAGGACCGCATGACGCTCCTTAAGATTGAGAAGGAGCTCCATTCGCTTGTCAACGACGTTGGGTAAGTGGCTCTGTTTAAATAATAATACATTATTTATTGCAGACCATATTCAAATACCTACACAAAAATAGCATTACACATTATAAAAATAAAACAAATAATATAAATTTTCACACCACCTGCTCGACAATATCAAATTATATGTCATGTAAACCTCACTGACAGCAGCTGATTCAATCCCTACGGTTGAGCCGGGAGTAAAGTTGTACTGAATTTCATTATGCCCTCGCGGGCATAATATGATTTGAATTTGGAACCTTATCTGTATTAAAATTTGATCCAAAGAGACCCACACGATAAGAAGTTATTCGTAAATCGAAATAATCTCTCCACAGAATGCACCAACCTAAATTTGGTTTTTATTGTCTCGCAGAAAATGTGAAAAGTAGAGTATTCTTCTCGTGGATAAAGCTGTCTTGGGCGTGCTTATATCCCTCTCTGCACTCAGGACTCCCTCGCTCCGCTCGTGAGTTAACTCTAGAATCTTAGTTACGTTCGGGGTTCGATAGCGTCCGTGACGCAAGACACTGCATTACCCCTCGTTTAATAATCTACTATTATTTGACACTCACGGGACAGACCATTCAGAACAGTACATTACATACATAAACATTGACATAACATAAAAATAGACCAATTCAATTCAGTGTTTACAATTGTTACCTATTGACATATTAGACAATTTAGAATTTAAATTAGCTATATAATAAATTATTTGACAATGCCCATCTACAGCAGTTATAATCTTAAGTACTTAATCAGTGTTTAGATGTATATTATGAAATGCTTGTCTGTTTCTAGCACCTGCAAAATGCTGGTGCAATGAGCTACTTGGTGGATAAAGCCTACGTAATTATTTAAGTATTATTGACGTAACTAAGTGTTCTACCGTGTCCCTGTGGTTTGAATAAATGAGTATGAGTATTATAAATAACAAATATAAAAAACACAGGAATCATACGAGATAAAAATTAAGTACATACCTAGGTACCTTGATAATATGGTCTGCCGTGCTGTGTGGGCCAAACAGGCCCCGTCTCAGCGTATTGCTGCCAACCATCCGAGGATGGTAAACGGCACATTAGATTGTACATATGTACATAAGACACTATTCTGAGCGACGCTGCCGACTGTAAATGCCGACGGCACGACGTGCAGCTGCCGCGTCCATATACTACGTGTTTTGTTATGTACGACATTAAATGAAAACCCTGGTAGGGCTAATGGCTAGTTTGTTGAAAAATAGGTTTTTTCACATTCTTTACCTCGTAGGTAATGCGTATTATGCTCAGGCGTAAATATTTTGGGCCTATTTTTGACCACAAAAAAGTTAAACACCCGTTGAACACCTGTTTTGAAAATTACTTACATTTTTTTTGTATAAGATTTTTTAAACACGCCTAAACAGTTGTTTTACTTTTTTGTGTTAACAAGGTATGTTTTTTTTCAGGCGTTGCGTAGTGAAGTTCCCAGTGATGACGTCATACGGCCGTATGTTGGTGCATCGCTGTGCGGCTTTGTTCCAACTATCCCACCATCTAGACCATTCTAACAAGAACTGCGTTATAGTGTCGAAGAGCGGTGAGTAGAGATCTCATTATACTAGCCTTACTACTGAACCAGCCGGTTTTGTTGAGTCTTCCCTGTGACTGGTTACGAGGCGTAAATTGATGATTCAAAATTTGTTTGATTTCATGGATAAATAAATATTGGGTTTATTCATTATCTTTTTGTCAAAAATTACATATTTTAACCGACTTCAGAAAACAGAACATCTGAAAAACTCCTGATGTACCTTTTCTAAGATAAAATAATCATTGAAATCGGCGGTATCGCTTAGTAGCGATAACACCGCCAATAGTACAGAAATGTTTTTTTTTATTTTGATAGTGAAGCGCTTGACCACTACCTCACCTGATGGTAAGTGATGGTGTGATCGAAGATGAAGCACGTTTGCCTAGAAAGAACCTGTTCACTCTGGACTTAAAGACTCCGAGATTATACGGGTGGTATGTATATTGACTGTTATTTTAACTTTGCAGGTACAAGCGGCGGTCGGATCCCATGCACCAACTTCAAGACGTGGTGTGTGATGAACTTCCCCCCGCCGAGCCCGCAGCGGCACCCGCCCGACCACACCATAGACGGAGCTAATGCTAAGTGAGTTTTATTGCTAAAGTGTTTATTATCTTTTGCGCATCCATTGCCTTCTCGCAACTCTCGCGATGTAGTCAGACCATCTGGCTGGTGATCTGCTAACTGGTCTGCTCCCTTCTCTCGGCCACCACTCGGTTGCTGCCCACGTCCGTCTTCCGTCTTCCCTCCTTGCCTAGTGTCCAGCCCATCTCTACTTCAGCTGGTTGATCCTTTTTCCCACATCCACGACTTTGGTTCTGCGTCGTATTTCGATGTTGGGTATATTGTCCAACAGTGAGATGGCTAACATGGCACGCTCTAATTCTTTGAACAAGTTCGTTCGTGAGCGGCCATGTTTCAGCACCGTATGTGAGGATAGGCAGGAACAGGCATTGAAAAGGGGGGGCGTGATAATGAGAAGGCCTATACCCACCAGTGGGTGTATGTGGGTTGAGATGATGATGATGATTAGCTTATGCGGCTTTTGTATCACTACGGATATTGCGGCCTATTGTGAGAACCACTTGTGTATAAATCGCCCCTAGTTCATAGAGACGTTCCTAATTCACCGCTAAGCCCTACAGCTGTTAGAAACTGAAGGATATTCTTAGGGGTGATAGCTGTTAGCTCCTCCGGGTTGAGGATGTGTTTGCCCAGATGAATTCTAAGTTTGCGCATTAGTGGAGCACACTCGCCTAACATGTGTAGAGGCGATTCTACCGCCTCATTACAGAATCTGCAGGTTTGTGTATCGCATAGCCCGAGCTGGAACATGTACTTATTAAGTCGACGGTGTCCAGTTAGGGCTCTAACTATAATGCGAAGATTGTTTCTGACTAGCGCTAAGATTCGGTTTGTGTACCGTTTATCGAACGAAGGCTTTGATCAGTGATTTTGAATGGTTCATGCCTGAAGAGTTCACCCAAAGCTTGGACAATTCTTCGAAGCAGGAGTTCTTAAGGGTTTTTAGTGTCAGGCTTTTTGGTATACCATAGGATGGCTCAGGGCCCAGCTGTGTTCTATTTCCCCCCCCCCCCCCCCCCCCCCCCCCCCCGCTCGCGCAAGCTCATCGCACATTCGTTGCCGTCGATTCCTGCTTGTCCCGGAACCCATCTTAGAATAACTCTGTTCTTTAAGCCCCAGAGCATTTGAACATGATGGACAGTCTTCGACTAGCCTGGACGAAATTACTTTCGAATCCAGAGCCATTAGGGCTGCCTGGCTGGCTGGCTGTCAGAATTGATGTAGATTGTATCATCGATTGTATGGTTAGTGTATCGCTTTTGCAGATGGATACCAATCACAATCTAAAATGGCGTATACCTTGGCATATGGAGGCGTATTTTCCCAAGTTAATACATCTCTTCAACTCTGGTCGCTCTCCATAAACTCAACAGCTTACATCAGGTCCCATTTTGGAATCGATCCAGCAGTGGGATAATGTAGGCGAATTAAAAAATAAATATTGATTATTTATTAATTACTGATATACTAACCGTTGAAACACAGTCGAGACGTCGGGATAATAAATAAAAAGGTACATACGCGAGAAATACCCGTTTAAATCAGTAATTATTGTTTTAATTACAGGTCGATATTGAAGCGAGACACACATTCTCTGGACGAGCCCGCGGGCGGGCCGCTCGCTATGAACAGGAGTAAGTCACTCGAGCAGAGGGAGAAGGAGTACGAGCGAGTGAGACGGAGGATATTCAGCACAGTAAGTTACATCTCACTCTTTCTTCTTAGCTTGCTTGGCCATAAGTAAAGACATTATGGTAGCAACTATATGTTTTGTCGTATTGCATCTCCTTCAGTAATTTTCTCGGATGGTTATAACTGAAAATTAGTGTGTGCTCGAGCTAAATTATTCGCTGAGTTATCTATGACTAATTTGTGACACCGCTACGCACACATTTTGTCATGCTACTTTTTATTAGTTAAGTTAATTTTTATATAATTTCTGTGTTTCGTGCTTTTTTCTTTGTATATATCTATAAATTGTTTGTTAATAAGTCTTTTTGTAAATAGTATGTACATATGTGTGTGTTCGATATTACAAATAAATGCTATATCAACCATGCATTATCAATATCCGGGCCTCTTTAAGGTAAGAGTGAATAGATTTCTTCTAGATCTTCGTGTTTCATCTTAGACCACATCATCGCTTACCATCAGGTGAGATTATGGTCAAACGAAGATCTTAAAGTTAAAAAAAATAAAAATGCCCTAAAAAGGCTCAGTTCAGTTCTTGTTTGTGGCTACTCTGACTAGAGTCCTAAAAAAGCTCATTAAACTCTTAAAACTAAATGGATCATGATTAATCGTTATAGCGACTGTTTAACTGAAAGTTAAAGTAGATACATAACGCTTTATTGTACATCACAATTAAATACAAAAAATCAAATAACAAGACACGCAGAAATACAATCTCTGAAAGCGATCTCTTCCAGACAACCTTTGGATTTCACGGGAACGTTATAGAAGTATAGGTTCGCTTGGCCCAAACTAAGAATGGCTCGCTTCGCTTCGCAAGGCTCTTTAAGGAGTGTCCAAAGACAGCGCGGCAGCCGCGCGTGACTAGCTGCGCTGTGATTGGACGACAGCCGCGAGCTACCTGCCGCGCGCAAACGTGGTTATTGTTCGCTCGCCGGTGATTGGGG
This sequence comes from Philereme transversata, assembly GCA_963924445.1. Taxonomy (NCBI): domain Eukaryota; kingdom Metazoa; phylum Arthropoda; class Insecta; order Lepidoptera; family Geometridae; genus Philereme; species Philereme transversata. The sequence continues at coordinate 27,058,178 of OZ004346.1, forward strand.
GGCGTCCATTAATTACATGAGGCGTGTTTGACGATTTTTTTACAGATTTTTATTGTGAGATTTGGTTCGACCCCACCTCTATCTCCACCTCCCCACCTCTATCTCACGCGAGTTTTTTTCCAAATTTGTATCCATATGGTAAATGCTTTGGCCTTGTTTTTTAATTCAATTTTCTCGCAATACCACACTGTTAATGAAAGAAAAAAATACTCGATATTTGCCGAGACCCCCCCCCCCCCCACCCTTACCCTCACGTGAGATTGGGCGAGATACGACTCGACACCCCCCCCCCCCCTGAGCACTTCACGTAATAAGTGGACGCCCCCTTGTGTGTGGACGTATTTTATCAAGCAAATCTATAACGAACCAGCTATTCGTGATTGACTTATTGAAATATATTGTTCCCATAGTGCGTTTTGTGATACCTAACTAGAGTAAAAAATATCACAACAATAACATAAGAGAAGATCTATGGGATGAAAAAAAATCTCAGAAACGAAAATATTTACGTAAAAAAATCGTAAATACACTTTCTTCTATTCCTTCTCCTACGCAATTTACGAATAATACTCGTACAATAAGCAGAGTTATTGCCGGCCGATTTAATTGTTGCTTGAATACAAAATAAAGATTTTGTATAATATTTGATATTTTCATTTTTGTATCTAGCCCACGCTGTCCCACTGCTGGGCAAAGACCTCCTCCTCATATCTCCACTTATCTCGATCCTGTACCAAATCCCGCCAATCCCTATAAAAAGCGTCCAAATCATCGCGCCAACGCTTCTTAGGCCTTCCACAGTGTCGCTTTCCATCCAGTTACGACCATAGCCCACCTATTTGCTTGCATGCGGGAGAAATGACCCGCTCAGACCCACTTTAACTTATTTTCATAAAAAGGTTAAAAAAATTAAGAAAATACATTTATTTGTGACGGAACAACACACAACACACAAATTTATACATACAGAAAAACAATAGGTACCTAACAAATGTGTGTCCAATTAATCTAATCGACGGACGCAAAGAAATTATAATCTCAGGAATCACTGTCCCTAACAAACTCACCGCCGAAAAGCGGCGAGCGATACCTTGCATTTGTGTGAGTGCCGAAAATGCCTAACATTATTAATACCAAAAGTTAAATAGTCTAAACTCGACTTTATTCCGCAGTTTAAAAGTTTCATTTCAAGCATTCGCATTTTGGAGATATGACGTTATGAAATGAAGCAGCTGTTAAGTCGTAAAAATTTATTGCCTTCTTTTGCTCTTTAAAAAACTGTTGACTTTAACAATATGGCAATAAGGTCGGATTCAAAATGTGCTGTTCGAAGATCGTAAAATTACTCCGTTCGGAACAGAAGTGTGGAGGAGTAGAAACGTACACAATATTTTTTTGTTGAGAAATGAAATTTCGAATCTATTACGTAGGGATAAATCATTTGTTAACCAAATTCAAAAGTCGGATTTTTTAATAATCGGATAGTTTGATAAAATCTTTCATTTTTACAGGCTCCTATTCAGTTTAATGTGCCTCGTTGTCTTGTCTATCGTTTATAGGTAATAAAATATTGCGATATTAGACCTGCCCGGTTTCTGATTTGAGTTGAAATTTTGCATGCATATGCGACATGAAGCTGATCTCATGATGCAGTAAGATGGTGCATCATCAGATGCTTAAACTAAACTACACAACAACATCGACTTTAGGTTCATTTGATCTGTCTTAACTAGTATTCGGATCCTAAATGATATCCAGGTCAGGGTTTAATGACGGAGCCAGGCTATGGGAACTCTGTAATAAAATGACATAGTTACATCGAGTGTGGGCTCGTTCGATTAGTGTTAAAGAGTATTCTTTACCTAGATGATATCCAGGGTCTGATGATGGATACAGAAGATGGCTATGAGAACTGTGATTAAACGATGCCACCTCATCGAGTTTTTGGGCTCGATTAATTTGTCTTGCCGACTACTCGGGTCCGGGATGAATTCTCTTCTCTACAATAATAAAATCGTAAATCTCCCTTCAATGTATGAGACCGAGGTCAATGATGCAAAAAGGAGGGTCATAACATTTTCATCCTCGCGTACGAAGTTCCCGGGCAACCTCTAGTTTTGAATAAAATCGAATTTTGTATTATATACAATATTGCAGAACCATGTTTAGCACTAGAACTTTAACAGTATAGGCAGAAATCAGCAAAAAGTAAATATTGCAAGAAGTAGGACAAAGATATAGAGTGCTGTAAGCCTAGTTAAGAGTTTCAATTTCTCTTTTGCTGTTGTGTATTTTGTAACAGATAACGAGCAGTTGACATTAGGCTATTGTACTTCAGATAAAGGGGCTTGGTGGCGCTGGTGGTAAAAATGCCTGTATTTTTAGTACCGAAAATTTATCTCGTTGCCCACAATTTAACGGTAGGGTAGGCTACCGCGTGTTTTTTTAATGAATTTGATAAAAATAAAACACGAGAGTTATTTGTTTCATGAAGGTAGTTTTAGAATTGGCCGCATCTGATTAGTATATAATGCTTACTAATAAAATTGTTTTTTAAACTTGTTAAAATGTTTTTAGTATGCGACTCCATTCATTCGAAATTTAATGTAGTCCGGTTCATTGGTCTTCGGTCACGTACAGATAAATGAACGATGCAACGCGAGGGAAAGGGACAGTAGCGTAGCGTAGTCGTGTGTCTGTAGTTACAAATATTTTCGTAAAATATTGTTTTAAAGCATATTATAGACTAATTCAAAATCAAATTCATCAAATTATCAAACTTTAAGGTAATACTCACCGGAAATACGAAATTCCATCTTTTTTTAATGTAGTTAAAGTGTTGTTTTTGCAACTTTTGACGGAGCACTTGGGCATGTTGTCACTTCGACGGCAAGCGCGCGACTAAGAGCCGAGAGTGCTTAAGCGGCGTTTAAGCACTCTCCAGCGTGGACGTCCTTGACGGGCCGATCGTATATCTAGTATTTTATTGATCGTTGGACGGACGTCACAAAAAGGCGTCCAACTCAGCATTTGTTGTGCTTTTGGCATGATTTTAGTATCAGTCAAGTATTTTTATACAACTCCCAACCTTTACAGGGGCCAACCTCAATCTCTTGAGCAATATTACCCTCAATTAGTAAGGTTACTTTATCATCGTAAAGTCGAAGCAGTTTTGGTGACGTCACCATAAATCGTTCACTCAAACGTTTTTTTTATTCGAAGTTCTTTCTTTTAACTGGATAGATCTTCGTTTGACCACCATCTCACCTGATGGTAAGCGATGATGTGGTCTAAGATGAAGCACGAAGATCTAGAAGAAACCTATTTACTCTTACCTTAAAGAGGCCCGGATTGTAAAAACAGACGACGGCAAAGTGTTCCATACCTTAACTGTATGCATCCAGAACATAGAACCAAAACGGTGCCAGCTTGTCCTTTGATGGAAGAGAGATGGCGGGATCAGATGTTTGACTTATCTAACGGAACTGTTTGTCCTAGGTAGACGTACTCGCCAATAACTTCGAGATTAGACTGATTTTACTAATTGATTTTAATTTGATTTAACTGATTTTGTCTATACAATTATGACGAATTATTTTATTTCAGGATAATTGCAATCAGGAGGAATCTCAATGGCCGTGGCTGAGTGTTGGTCCCGTCAAGTTGCTGACTCCAGAAATTGGAAGGAATAAGCTATTGAAAGTAAGTGTTCAGATCACGGGCGTACCCAGGTTTTAATGTGCATGAAATGACTATACTGACATACTGCACAATGACATTTCGAGGGCTTACCTTCTCCCCCCCCCCCCCCTGACCAGGCCCGTGGTTCAGATCACGTACTGTGACCGACGTCAGATCTGCTCCTTAGAAATCGGCCATACATTGCACTGCTCTGCGTCTATCAACTTGAGGCATACAGGTGCAAATCCTCCGTTGCCTGTAATTTCACCGGCAACCATAGCCTTCAAACCGAAACAGCAGCTGCTTGGCGGCAGAAATAGGTATGGTGGTAGTACTTCCCCGGACGAGCCCTTTCACAAGGAACTCTACTACTTAGCAGTAGAGCTGTTAATAAAAAAACACAATAATGTATTCCAGGTACAATCTCTAGAGAACTCCGCGCCACCTCAGAACTGGCGCGGTCGCGGCGGCGTCGTCTCCAAAAGCCACAGTTTTGGAGGGTATGGGGAACCCCTGCCCCCCACCCGCGCGCTTAGCAGACAAGGTAATATTTATTTATTAGATAGATACAACATTACATTAACACATACTTAATTCATTAATAAATTTAAAACACATATCTGGAATCGTATTAGCTGGTTTTAGAGGTGGGTTTAATACTGGTAGCTTGAATATTTATTGAGCAATCGATACATTCCCAATAAACTATTTTTAACATAAATCGGTGGCGCCTTCGCGACGATGCCGCTTAGTCAGTTTAACAGGTACTTACTTGACTTGACACTAAGGTTGTTAGAAAATTTAATGGTAATTAATTTGAAAAAAAAAACAATTTTACAACAATACTAGCGATTAGCCCTACCCGTGTTTTCATTTAATGTCGTACATAACAAAACACGTAGCATACCAAATTTCATGAAATCGGCTTCGAAAGTTATCCTCGGACAAACAAACATACATACATACATACAACGCCAATTTGTCCAAGTTGATTTGGAAATCTCGCTTCGCTCGATCAATAATATACACACAATAAGAAAGCTTTCTGTCAATGAAAGAATTATCAAAATCAAGTCTACGATCACACCCTACAAATATACAAACTAAAAACCTTTTTTCTTAATATTAGTACAGATAGTATTAACAAAAAAAAATATAAGCCTTCTATCAGTTATCTGGTTCCCATAGCACAAGTGTGAGGCTAGCGCTGTGTAAAATGCATACATACTAGTTGATCCACCCGCGGGTTCGCATGTGTGTGGATTGTCGATAAAAACATTACCCTTCTGCGCAGTCGGTTAAAAAGTAGCTCATGTCCCAATCCCGGTCACAGTCTATCTATATATAAACGGTACATAGGGAGTGAATGAATGAATGAAAATTCTTTATTATACCTTACAAGCTAAACACAACAGATATAAAAATAAAAATAAAACAAATAAATGTAAGCATAATGGGCGGTCTTATCGCTTAACAAAGTGTCTCTGTCTCTGCGGAGTGCTGCATCTAAAGAATATCTCATCATTTTACTTTCTCTTTGGGGGTGGGGGGGGGGCTTTTAGAGATGATTTTGAAAAAAAAATTGTAGCGTATGTATTTATTGCTTACCAAAATCCAAAATATAAAGTCGAAAAAAAACAGAGTTACTTTCGCATTTATAATATTAGTATGCACGTTCGCAGGTGACTTGGCATCTAGCAGTTGGCGTCTCTCGCCGTCCAGTTCAGGGTACAAGACCCTCAGTCTACGAAGCACCGACTCGGTCACTCCATCGCCTACTGGTAAGTTCCGTTTATTATGCGGTAAATACTGTTTACTAGTTGACTCGATCCGGCTTCGCACGGATTTTTATCATAATAAAATATAATCTGTTTTGATATGTACGACATTAATTCAATACCGGTTATAACCGGTAATACCGGTTTAATACCTATAGTTTGAATATTTATATAGTAGTCGATACATCTCTAAACTCTCCCGGTTGCCTTTTTAGTACGTTTAACAGGTACCTACTTAAATGATGTATGAATATGATTTGTTTACCTATTTTATACAGGTTGTTGCATTGATATTTTAGGACTTGATATTAAGGTTGTTTAAAATTCAAAAATTTTGTATGGTAATGAATTTGAAAAAATCCTTTAGCCGCATTCGTGTTTTTATTTAATGTCGTACATAACAAAACACGTAGTATATTGGTATTGTTCCAGGAGGGGGTACCCCCGAGCCCCCCTTGGGGCGCGCGTGGCCGGGCGCGGTGGTGTGGGCCGTCACCGACATGGCGTGCGTGCCGCCCGGCGCGCTCGTCCTACATCCACAGGTAACCATCACCACTGCTGCACCACGCCACTCCATACATTTAGCCGTTACGATGTGATTGACTAATAAATAAATAGACATCCAAACTTTTGCATTTATAATATTAGTGTGATGGTCAAGCGCTTGACCACTGCTTCACCTGGTGGTAAGTGATGGTGAGATCGAAGATGAATCACGCTTGCCTAGAAAGAACCGACTTGAAGATTCCGAGATTATATTGGTTCGGAAAAACATAGATACGCCGGAAGTGAGTTCCACTCTTCAGTACTTGCGCTAGCAAGAAAACTTGAAGCAAATCGTTTGGTACGGCAAGGTGGTTCCCATATCACAAGCTCTGCTTAGTTTTGGGCTAGATAGCGCTGTGTGAATTATTTATTGTGGTATAGGTAGGTACAACTGTGTGATCGTTATGGATTCTTTTGAGCGCACCATTAATACGGAGGAAAATGAAAATTAAGGATTTAGCACATAATAAAAAAAAATCACTTAAAAACACTTTGTAACAAACGTCCTATGAAGTCGCTGACATCTGAGCTTGGAACAAAGACCTGTGTTACGTACAGAAGTCAGTGACCTCTCCCATGATTAAAGTCACTTAGATGGAACGTGACGTCGGGGTCGGTCGAGAAAGCGTTGGCGGGACGATTTTGACATCTTTTAAAGAGAATGGTGGGAGATATCGACTGATAGGGATGCTTGGAGGGACTTGGGGGAGACCTTTGCCCAGCAGTGGGACGTGATAGGATAAAGAAAAAAAATAAAAATTATAGTGATAACTTACTTCACAGACGGGCAGACCGCTGAGCAACCCGGACGGTTCGGTGTACCACTTCGACCCCACCAACCCCCCTGTACTGTACGACCCGGGCGAATACGAGGAACTGGAACAACCTAAGGTATTCTATTCATACTTAGTTAAGCTGATGTGTTAATCCTGGTTATAATCTACGTATTTCCTAAATTTCATCGAAATCGGTTCAGCCTTTACGGCGTGAAAGAGTAACAAACATCCACACATATGTACATCTGTACAAACTTTCGCGTTTATAATATGAGTGGGATTCTAGCAATTAACGATTCAATTTGTATTCATGATTCATAATAATTTTGATATATTAGATAACACTAGGTAGCAAAAGCTAATAACAGAGCAACTTGAAAAAATTTTGGTAAAGATAAATAAATAAATAATTAATAAATATGGCTGGACATTTCACACAGCGCTATCTAGCCCCAAACTAAGCACAGCTTGTACTATCGGAACCAGATAACTGATAGAATATCTATTTTTTTTTGTAAATATATACATACTTATAATATATAGAAAAACATCCAACCCGGAACAAATATCTGTAGATCATACTAACATTGGTTCCGCGACGGAAATCGAATCCGCTACCTCCTGCGTCTCAGCCGGCTATTTGTCCACTGTACCACGGAGGTCGTCGAAAGATCTATACCCAAGAGGGGCCTTAGCTAAGCCATCATAAAAAATTACTCTTAGAACTTAAAAAATGTATTTTTTTTTGCTAGCCCGTACTGTCCTACTGCTGGGCAAAGGCCTCCCCCTCTTCCTTCCACTTATCACGGTCTAGAGCTAGATCCCGCCAGTCTCTTTGGAAGACGTCCAAGTCGACGCTCCAGCACTTTTTAGGGCTTCCTCGGCGTCGCTTTCCGTCTTTAGAAATCCATTTGCTTGTGACTTTGGCCCACCTATCTTACCTTACCACCTAAAATGAAGGAAATAAAGAGGCTATGAGGATTTTACAATATAATATTTAATTACAGATTGACCAAAATAATGAGAAACGGCGTGGGAAACTGGAGAAGCAACATTCCTTCATAGATCACGGTAAGCGTTAACCAGCGGCATCCGTCGCAACACATCACAGCTCATTCATCCAGCTACCTACAGAGAGTGGCAACATACAACCCGCGTGACTTAACTGTGCACCTCGCACTGTGATATCACCGTCATAGTGATACTATCGTTACTGACCGCGCGAGGCAAACGCGGGGTGCCGCGCGGGGAAGCACACAGTTAACTTGCGCGTGTTTAGGGTTGTTATACCTACGTCCGGAAATTGCCGGACATGTCTGGTAATACAGGTCTTTGTCCGGAATGCGGGGGGAGTCCTAAACCATCCGGAATTTCTACAATTTAAGTAGATAACGCCAAATATAAATAAATAATTATTATAATACTAGTTCTATGCCCGCAACTTCGTCCGCCACCTACTGGGTTCAATTGTGAATCTAAACCATCCAGGGACCTACTCAAAAACACACAATTTTTGCATCAAATCTATCCAGCCAGGTTCAGTAACGTATACACGTACAAAATAATTATTCAATTGAAAGGCAAACTAAGCATGCAGACCCCCTCTCCCCCCCCCCCATAATAATTCTTTATTTTAATTATTTTTTGTTTCACTTAACTGGTCGTTACACGAAACAATAAAAGAAAAAAAATACACAATTTTACCAAAGACGGTGTAAGTCTTTCTAGAAGTAGGCACAGTATGCAAAAATAATTTGAAATGGAAAATACATAGCTTAAATAGCTTAAACAGCAATGGATGCGCTTGGCGCAGGACCGGAGAGAGTGGCGTGATAACGAAGAGGCCTATACCCAGCAGTGGGTGGATGTGGGCTGAGATGATGATGATGATGAATACACTTACCTGCTACCTTAATCAGGTATATGTTTTGTTTTTTTTTTTGTTGGAAAGGGATTTTGTTTTGGGATCCATGATGAGAAAATCATCACACTCTTCAATTTGCAAAGGCATCTCTGCACATTGATTATATTTTCTGAAGTCAGTTTTTTGTGTTAAAAAGTTGTTGTTTGATTTTGTAGAAGCAGAATGCCAACAAACCGACCAATATCATTACGAATATGAAGTACACGAGAGCCAAGATAACCCGACGGAAAAGGTAAGCTTTTGATTTTTTTGACTATATTTTTAAATAATTTAACACCTGTTTATAAAATTTCTTACTCCAAGGTAGATAAAAAATCATTCAACGATTAATAATCACATGATTTTTTTCGTACGTTATCAAACATACTTATTATTTTTCGTAGCGTGTCAATAGCTCTACTTATATTGTGTTAGATAGGTACTTGGCTACATTGATGGCATCAGGACAAGCCATTTTTAAGTATTCCATTGTGCAGGTGTTCGGGCACAAAGGGCGCATTAGCAGGTGTTTCATCGACTGTGCAGGATCACCACAGTCGCATTGCGTCTGGCTGCGATCCCTGAACCCCCATTTGCACATATTGACTCCGCAGCGACCAACCTGTGTGCGAAGCCCATTTAAGGACTTCCACACTGGCCACTGCAGGTCGTACCCTGGTGGAAGTTGTTCTTGAGGGCGAATGAAGTCAGATGGTGTGGGGGTTATTCACAGTACGCGTCTAGCAACAGATGGGTCAGCAAACATACTGATGTCACAAACAACTGACAGGCGCGAACACATCGTGTGACTAAAATGTTTCAACTTGGGCATATCGGCGTTGTATGTATGTATGTTTGTTCGAGGATAACTTTCTAAGCGTTGGTCCGATCATCGTGAAATTTGGTATAAAGGTAGGTAGTAATGGCACAATCCTGATGTGACTGAAATGTAAATGAGCTAAAAATGTTGGGGGGCTGTTGAGATATTGGGGTTCAAGCGGGGTAAAAAAAAACAAAAGGTAAAAAGGTCTTAATTTCTACATTTCGATCCCGTTTTTACTTTAATTTTAATTCTTGTAGTTTTTGAGTTATTAGCCATAATAAAAAGTTAATTTTCACGAAATTCACTGGGCACACTAGTGACCCTACAGTGCTGAAATTTGGTATTCGTGTAGTTTTAGTAACACAAATATAGGAAAAAGTTTAAAATCTAGAATAACTGCAATTTCTACCCCTAAAAAGACCAATTAACATGAACTACCGTTACTTGTAATTTGAATGAAACTGTAGGTCAAGTAAGTTTGTTGTTCATTTCAATCAAAGATTATTAGCCCATATTGTCCTATTGTTGGGTAAAAGCCTCGCCCCATTGCCGCCATTTACAACGGTCAAAGATTATGTTGTTTTTTTTGTTTTTTGGGGACTCGTAAGATCTCAGTTAGTGGCAAACCACTAGTAGGTAAAACGACAAGAACGTGCGTTGATCGCATTGCTTATTCGCGCGATCGCGTTCTATTAGGACAATACCTTAGAATGTACAGGACTGTATAAATGAACAGGATAGTCTGATTTAAAAAAAAACACTAATTTTCTTCATTCAGGAAACTCCAAAACCAGCTACCCCAACAAAAATCTACGAGTCAACACAAGAGTTCACCCCTCCAGAGGCACCAACCAATCAGACGACAGAAGCCCAGCCGGAGACTAATCAGAGCCTCGCGTTTGAGGCGCGCAGCTTCGAGCCCACCAATCAGAGGGAGCCTAAGGCGGGCAGTTATCAGGACACCGTATACTATGGACCTTACGCTAGTCTCAATCAAGGATATAGTGAAGAGGTAAGAAATTTCATTATTTTTTATAGTGAAAACTATTTTTGAATAAGGTTCTTGACAGACAAACGGTAATTAAAATCTGACTATTTGGCTTTTAGACAAAAAAAATATAGGTTTAATATTTTTTTATAATTATAATATTATTTTAATATGTATTATATTATATAAATTTAATATTATTTTTATATATACATTTTATTATATATTTTTCTTTATTGTTATGTATTCTAAGAGGATCATTAAAAAAAACAACCAGCCTTGTTTCTTGCCTTTCTTTCCTGGTTTGGTCGCGAAGGAACAGCCAGTAAAATTGACGTTTCAAAGTGATCCTTGTGATTTTAATGAATAAAAATATTTGACTTTGACTTTGACTCCCACGCATTCCAGGGCTACTTGGGCAGCTGATTCTTCTTCGGTGAGACATTCCCTGCAGAGTGGGCTGTCTGTTGCTACGAAACAAACCTTCTCGGCCTTTTGGCTAAGATCAAAGTGTAACAAAAACTCTAGCAAATAAACGATTGAAATTTAATAACTTTATTCCCTTATTGTTACACCTCTCTTGTTCGTTTTCAGGTGGTTTCTCCGCCTCAAGTAAATCAATATATGCAGCCGGATATACCGAATATGCAGAACGTGATACCACAGGCTAAAGTCGCGCCCGTAATACAAGACCCCAATATACGTAAGTTAATCAATAATTGGACAATTCACAATAAGAACTTATTCGTAAATCGAACTCACCTCTGCACAGAATGCACCAACATAGATTTGGTTTTTATTGTCTCGCAGAAAGTGTGATAAGAGAGTCTTCGTGGATAAAGCTGTCTGCATCTTGGGCGTGTTTATATCCCTCTCTGCACTCAGGATTCTAGTAACTCCGTCGCTCCGCTCGTGAGTTAACTCTAGAATCCTTCGTTGCGTTTGGGATTCAATATAGCGCCCGTGATGCAAGACACTGCTTTATCCCCTCGTTTAATAATCTACTATTCCTATACCAGACAACATGTTGGATCATGTTTCTATAAGAGTTCCAACATGTTGTCATATTCTAAGTTCTATTTATGTGTCTCTTAGACCGGCTGGCACAATGATCCCTAAATGTATTTAGCGTCTAAATATGTTTATGTTACTTGTTATAGGCAAACCACGAATTCATCGAAATCGGTTCAGCCATTACAATGCGATTAAGTAACAAACGAACATAAAACTTACGTATTTAAAATGTTTGTTTATGTTTAATTCTTTATTGCACAAACAGAAAAATGTACAAATGGAGGACTTAATGCTAAAAGCATTTACCAGTCAACCGTGACAGGTAAAAAACTTAGGTGGGCCTGCTTAACTAGGTACTAAAACAAATCAAATAGAATTAAAAAACTACTAACTACCTAATTGCCTAAATAAATGTCTACTCACAAGTACAATATAATTGACCTAGAGAAGCGAGATCTACAAATCAACTTTCATATAAATAATAAATATACAAATATATAAAATTAATAAATATGTATAATAAATTTAATAACATATAGTAATTAAGTTGTACGAAAAATTTAAGTGGAATTAACATAATATTAGTTTGACGCATTAATGAATTATATCTTACAAGCTAGAAACAATAGTTATAATGAAATTAAAAACAAAACAAATTAATGTGAGCATAATGGGCGGTCATAACGCGATCTCTTCCAGACAACCTTTGGATGGAAGGATCATTGCTTAATGAAAGATTGAATAAATGAATGAATGAAAACACTTTATTGTTATACACATTATAAACAAAAAAAATACAAACAATATAGAAAACACAAAGCAAATAAGTAGTACAATGGGCGGTCTTATCGCTTAGAAGCGATCTCTTCCAGACAACCATTGTTTGTCCGAGGAAAGCTAAAGTGGCAGTGGGCGGGGCACATTGCTCGAAGAACTGACGGCCGTTGGGGCAGAAAGGTTCTAGAGTGGAGACCACGCATTGTAAAGCGCAGTGTAGGACGGCTCCCCACTAGTTGGAAAGACGACCTGATAAAGGTTGCTGGAAGCCGTTGGGTATAGGCCGCACAAGATCGTTGGCTCTGGAAACTTATAGGGGAAATCTATGTTCAGCAGTAGACGTCCTATCGCTGATATGATGATGATGTCATCCTTCGAGGTGTAAAAAAGAATACTCAGTTTGATTTTGAAATGTGTGTTGTTTCAGGTCCCATATCGTTAACCGGTGTGATGTATCCACCCAACGTACCCACCGGCTACCAGTACATACCCAGCCACAACCAATGCAGAGTGGTAACTTATTCAATACTATTACATTCTATTACACTTACTACTATCATACTCACTACTATCTATTACAATTACTCATTAAAACGGGTATTTATCAGTCCACTCGTGATCGCGACTATTGTAACACAGCCGAAACGTCGGGATAACAAATAAAAAAGGTACATACGCGATAAATATCCGTTTTAATCAGTAATTATGTACAGTGATCGCGTATGTTTGAAAAATATTACAGTATAAACTCTATATAACGACACTCAAGGGATATTTTGACGTTAGAGAGAGTTGTCGTTAAATGGAGAGAAGAAATATCTGTATGAAAAAAAAAAAGTTTATTTCAGACTAGTGTTAGTGATTTCATAAAAAAACAATTATTATTTGAACGCTATTGCGTATAGTCTGTTATTATATGATAACGTAGATAATCCATGATTCTTACTATGGCCCGCGCGGAATAAGATGGCAATAGAGGTCATTCACCTCACCGACCAGTGACGAGAATATAAACTATCACATTTTCAAATTTTGCATTTTTTGGAAGCTTCACAATTCTGAAGCTTATTATAGCATTTAATTATAGATCTATATTATTTTGTATTTAAAAAGGTTTTTTGTACTTAAATTCTAATAATAATTCATAAAACATATTTTATATATATATATTTTATTGGACATGTCCATGTAATTTGGTACTTGGAACCGTAATATTATTCATAAATACAATATAAAACGACTGGCTTACAATATATTTCGTATTTTAAAACAATAAAATACGTGAATATAACATTGAAAACATAAAATTTCATGCAGCATTTTCCCTGTTTTTGTAAATTTTTAAGTTATACAGTTTGCACAGTTAACTTCTTGTAGGCCTTGTGCTGCGAGATTCTAGCAATAGCAGTTTTGCGACACGTTTGTATGGTGAGCGACAGATATAGCGATACATCTTTACCATTTTGGGATATCGTGGTGAAGGAAGGTGGATGACCTCTAATGTGAAGCTACCGCGCACGCATACCATAACATCAGTCTACACGTGCAAGCAATCCCAATTTGTAAACAAAAGAATGGATTTGTTAGAAAGTTCTGTATGTATGAGGCCGACAGTCAAGTTTATTAAGGGCTAGGGTAATAAAGCGACAAAAGAACGTGCACAGCAGCGCAGTTTTTACTCATTTTGGCAACTTATAAAGTACTTTTTATTATTTAATTGTTGTCGTTATTGAGAGTGGGTGTAATGCTGTATAGAGTGCATTATTGTATGGAAGACAAGCTAAACCAACCAAAGCCGAATGATTTCGCTTTAGAGAGTTTGTCGTTGAATCGAGTGATGTTACATGGAGTTTACACTATATTTCATTATAAAATTACAATTTATTTATTTAGTTTAGTTGAAAATAACTAAACTAAATTTAGGTTTGGCAATACTAAAATTATTACAAATATTGTTATTCCAAGTATTTATTTTTCAACTATTTTTTTTGTTTTGTAACAGACAGAGAGACAGTTGTTGTTTTAATGTTCGTACTCGTATTTAGGGCGACTTGCGCAACGATGCCTAAACGTATTAAGTGGCTAAATATGATTTAATGAGTTAACAAACCATACAAATACGTCAAATTTAAACAGGTTTAGTCGCTAAATACGATTAGGGATCGTTATGCAAGCCAACCTTAGTTTAGTTTGGTTCAAATTAATTGACCCAGTGCATTTTTTTTAAATTTGTTTTTTGTTCTTGGAGATGGAATAAGCTTATAGCTCACCTGATATTAAGTGGTATCAAAATATTGCCTCGTAGGTGACGCATTATGAACGTGCCCTACCATGCATTCTACGTTTTCATTTGTTCCGCGGTGAGAATTGAACCCGCAACCTGCATCTCAGCCGATCCGGCCTCTGCGCCACGGAGGTCGTCGAGTAAAATCAAAACATTTTTATTCATTAAAATCACAAGAATCACTTTGAAACATCACTTTTACTGGCTGTTCCTTCGCGACTCAAGCCAGGAAAGAAAGGCAAGAAACAAGGCTGGTTGTTCTTTTAAGGATCCTTTTAGAATACATACCAATAAAGAAAATAAATGACGTCTAAATTGTAACGTTTTAGAGCAATTAGTTAATTGTTGCACAGGAGCCGTTGCAGCAACAGTTGTACCAGCCGATGTTGCAGCATCAGATCGAAGAGCACAAGATTCCCACCCCGCCGCAACACGCACCGGACACTACATTCAGAATTGGTAAGAATATATGTATTTCACTGTTTAATAAATAATATTAATTCGTTTATTTTGGAACAAGTCCAAAAGTATATTAGATTAAACAATAAATTGAAGTTATACCAAAATAAAATAACACACAAAAATAATAAACACAAACATAACAGTATAATGGAGAAGACTTTTGTCCAGGAGTGGGACAGTAAGATTATTAAAAAAAAACAGTAGAATAAAATAATATTTAATAATTGTCAAAAAATACTATAAAAATTTAAAAAAAATAATAGAGGTCTAATAAAATAATAATTAAAATGAGGCTAAACGACAATAAAAATGACAAAAATTAAATAGATTAAATAATTTATAATTAGAATCAGAAGGCGCCGAATACTTCAATTAGAATTATATTTGATAAAAAACTTGTTTCAATAAACGGTTGGCGTCCAGTGCACGTCGTACTATCAATTACTATTGATTCTTAGTTCACCGGCTGGTCATTTGACTAGGAACGCTTCAAAAGGTTTTGTCCTTTTCAGTCTTCTCACTATATCCATGTTGTTATTAAATGTATTTAAACTATGTATGTATGTCGTCGCCAATCGGCTTATACCCAAGCAGAATAAATCAATGTCAAGTAGTGCTGGCTGTCAAAGTGAAGATATGAGAGTAAAAGGGCGTAAAAGGGGATTGGTTTTTGACGAATTATATTTGAAAATTCTACATAATGTATTTCAGATCCGAGTTACCCGTACGCACCGGTCGATTATACAGCGGCGTACGGCGCGTGCGTCGACCCAACGCAGCAAACTCAACCACACCCACAAAGAAGGTATAAAACCTGTTTTGATAAGTACGATTTTAATTTAAAACACATTTGGAATCGTACTATTTGTATTTATTTATTTCTACGTACATATGTAGTCGTCTTAATTTCTAACTTAATTATCTAACCTATTCTACTCAAATTTCAATTAATTAATACACTGCACTTTAGTTGCAAACATAAAATAAATGTGGCCTTTGCGAATTGATTCAGAGAAACATGGAACACATGTATGTTCTCTGCAACTAGATTGAGCGTGTGCATGGTGCGCGTCAGAGGCGCTTTGTCCAGTAAGTTGGTTCTGCCTCGGGGCACTTCGAACAGCCGTGGTCGCCTGCGCCGATGTACGTATTCATTGGGCAGGTACATACTAAAGGTAACAGCTCACTACATCAGCCCGGCATCCGACCCGCACCGCCTCGCCGCTCGGCGTTCACTCGTTGACAACGGGTGGGGCCACGGGTGGACGCCTCGTTATTACCAGTGAACGCTACTAGTGAACAGTGAACCTCGCGCGGTCAACGGGTGGACACCGACACGTTAGAAAGAAAGGCTGGTAATGACGAGTAGGCGGGGAGCGGTCAACTCGTCCGCGCGTGAACGGCATACGCCCGAGGCACTAATATGGCCGGATTGGTAATGTTACCCCGGAGCACCTTCATCACGCACAAAGCCAGCGCCAGATCCCTCCGAGTTACCAACATGTAGTATCTAACCAGCCCAGGGCCCGTAGCCAAATGTCATTCGCCACGAATCTATTCGATTTCTACATACATTTGTTGTCGCTGAATGACGTAATATTTCTATAGCATCTGTCAAATCCCATACATTTTCGGACGTATCGACTAGCGTCATCGCTAATCGACTGTAACTTGGCTAAGCCCTCTGAAGGAATAAGGTTGGATACATCAATTATCTGATTTTAGAGGTGGGTTTAATATTCAGTTTTATTTATTTATATACATAGTTCATATAGTATTATTTTGTGACACGTGAATTTGGTTTAGAATGTAATTTGTTTTTTTATGTTAAATTTTTATTAGTAACATACAATATACAATCTGCTTCGTTATAAATGAAAAATTTAAAACACACGTATTAACTGAGTTTAGAGATGGGTTTAATACTGGTAGCTTGAATATTTAACCAGTAACATTTCTAATAAACCATTTTTAACGTAAATCGACGGCGCCTTTGCGACGATGCCGCTTAGTCGGTTTAACAGGTACCTACTTACATGATGAATCAATATGATTTGTTTACCTATTTTATACAGACTGTTGCATTTATATTTTAGGACTTGATATTATGATTCTTTGAAAATTTAAATTTTTCTTTGGTAATGAATTTGAAAAATAACCTATTTTACAACAAAACTAGCCAATTAGCGTTACCCGTGTTTTCATTTAAAGTATATACAACATAATTAATTATTAATTTATTAAATGTATATACATAACAAAACACGTATTGTAATAAATATTATAACATTTATTTCAGGCAACGTATTAAAATACAAAAAATATCGATACAAGGACTCTAAATACTTTACAGACAAACATACAAAATCTGCGAAAAATATGAGAAAATGAAATTTCTTCATAATTTTTTTTTTTCGTGAATATTTACGTTATTTTAAATTTTCCGTTATTTTGCTATTCGAAGCGGAGAAAAATCCAACAAATCAAAGATCATCAAACTCGGTCCAGCCGTTCTTAAATTAGAAATGGTGTAACTTGTTAGAATGTAGGTAACAAAATGTTTAAAATTGTCTATGGTCAGGTGCAAGCAGAGCCATCTACTTTTGTGTAACCAATTGAATAAATGTTAGTCGATCACGAAAAGCTAACGTGTTTTAATAGGTTATGGGCCATTATCCAGTTTTTCGGTTTTATACAGTGTTAAATCAGTGTAAAACAGTCGAAAGTTGTTGACTTTTCGTGTAAACATGGCAGTGAACTATATTCAAAGCATTCCGAAGCTGAAAGGACGCGAAAATTATGATGAGTGGAGTTATGCGGTCGAAAATTTGTTAGTGCTAGACAACCTAGTGAACTATGTAAAATCGGAGCCAGAGGCAGGTTTCGAGGCAAAATCATCAGATGATGCAAAAGCCAAGGCAAAGATGGTTTTGACCATTGACCCCGGATTGTACGTGCATATCAAGGAAACAAAAACATCTTTGGAGTTGTGGGTTAAACTAAGAACAATGTTTGATGACTCTGGATTCTCAAGGAAAATAACCCTACTACGACATTTAATCTCGTTACGACAAGAAAATTGTGATTCGATGACTTCATACGTCACGCAAGTGGTTGAAACGGCTCAGAGATTAAAAGGCACAGGATTTACAATCACCGAAGAGTGGGTCGGTTCATTGTTGTTGGCAGGTTTACCTGAAAAATTTTCGCCCATGATTATGGCCATAGAGCATTCAGGCTTAAAAATTACCACAGATGCAATAAAATCAAAGTTGATTGATATGGAAGTTTCAAAGAACGACGTGGATTCCAGTGGCGCTGCATTCGCTGCAAATAATAGCAAAAAGAAGTTCAATGGTGCGACGTCATCTTCAAACTCTAAAGTGACAGTGACAGGTGACAAGACCGTAACCTGCTACAAATGTAAACAGATGGGTCATTACAGAAACCAATGTCCATTATTGCTGAAAACAAAACAATCAAATGCTTTTAGTGTGGTATTTTTGAATGGAGAATATAGTACAAATGCATGGTACGTAGACAGTGGCGCAAGTGCACATATGACGGCAAACAGAGAATGGGTAAAACATGCAAATTTTACGCCATGTTTATCAGAGATTACCGTCGCAAACAATATGAAAGTGCCAGTTTTGTGTTCCGGGGACGTACAGATATCGACGGATTGTAACTACGAGGTAATCGTTAAAAATGTGCTATGTGTACCAAGCTTAACAACGAACTTGTTGTCAGTAAGCGAGTTAATCAAAAACGGAAACAAGGTTGTTTTTGAAGCAAATCAATGTTTCATTCGCAACAAAAAGAATGAATTGGTAGCCACAGCAGCGTCGACAAATGGGGTGTACAAGCTCAATATTAAAGTAGCAGATTGTATGCTGGCAGCACCTGCTGTAGCAAGTGCAGAGCTTTGGCACAGACGGTTAGCACATATTAACAGCAATGATCTAAACAGAATGAAGAACGGCATTGTGGATGGATTGTTTTATCCAGATAGCAGTGATATGACAAAGGCTAAATGTGTAACCTGTTGCGAAGGTAAACAGATGAGGTTACCATTTCCACATGTTGGACAAAGGAGTACAGAAACACTACAGGTAATACACAGTGATGTATGTGGTCCAATGGAAACAAAGTCCATTGCCGGTGCTCAGTATTTTGTCTTATTCATTGATGATTACAGTCGTATGACTTTTATATACTTCCTTAAGTATAAAAGTGAAATCTTCAATATATTCAAGAATTTCAAAGCATTGGTCGAAAACCAGCAGAATAAAAAAATTAAAGTACTACGCACAGACAATGGTGGTGAGTTTTGTAATAGCGAAATGAAGAATTACTTACTCAAAGAAGGGATTATCCATCAGAAAACAAATGCGTACACACCAGAACAAAACGGTGTATGTGAACGGGCTAACAAAACTGTTGTAGAGAAAGCAAGATGCTTACTTTTTGATGCTAAGCTAGAAAAGAAGTTCTGGGCTGAAGCGTCAAATACAGCAGTATACTTAAAGAACCGGTCAGTAACTTCAACTTTGGGAAATAAAACACCCTATGAAGCGTGGTATAAAAAGAAACCAGACTTGAGCCACATACGTGTTTTTGGTAGCCCTGTGATGGTTCACATACCAAAAGAAAAGAGATTAAAATGGGACAAAAAGGCACGAATGAACATCCTTGTAGGCTTTTCAGAAACAGTGAAAGGATATCGTGTATATGACCTTGAAAAAAATGTTATATCTGTGAAGAGAGATGTCATAGTGATGGAAGAAAAAATAAAAACATCAGAAAGAGAAGAAACGGCAGATTGGATACAGGATAAGATTGAAATTGTAACACATGAACCGCTAGCAGCAAATAAAGATGGCAGAGATTCAGTGGGGGAGTCTTTAATGAATGAATCTCTCCATGATTCAGATTCAGATACATCTTTATATACTGATCCATCTAATGTAAACGAAGATGATACTTTTACATCCTCATACACTAACATTGATAACTCAAGCAGTGAGTTACAACCAGTTCCAGAACTGTCAGAACAAAGCAAGAGAACGCGGAAAGCTCCGGAACGTTATGGATATGGTAATATCTGTATTTCCGGTTCTAGTCCAGAAGTCGAACAGATAGAATTCTCAGAAGCGCTGAATGGACCTGAAGCTGATCAGTGGAGACAGGCTATGCGAGAGGAGCTTCAATCATTCGAGGACAATGACGCGTGGGAAATTGTAGATATACCAAGTGATGGGTCAATTGTGCAGTGTAAGTGGGTATTAAACAAAAAACTTGAGGTAAATGACAAAGTGCGGTATCGTGCCAGACTCGTAGCTAAAGGTTTTACACAACGACGTGGCATCGATTATGTGAACACTTTTTCGCCTGTCGTAAAACATTCTACTCTGAGAATGTTGTTTGCTCTAAGTGTTCAGTGGGACATGGACATTACACATTTAGATGTGACAACAGCATTTTTAAATGGGCATTTAAAGGAAAATATTTACATGAGAATTCCGGAAGGTTTTGTAAATAAAAGCACTGGAAAGGTTTTGAAACTTAAAAGAGCTATTTATGGATTGAAACAGTCTTCTTTGGTTTGGTATGAAAAAGTGAAAGACTGTTTGCTTAACTATGGTTTTAAAATAAGTAAATTTGAACCGTGCTTGTTTACAAAGTTATCTGAGAATGTTAAGATTATTTTGGCTGTATATGTTGACGATTTTCTGATATTTTCAAATTGTAATATGGAAACTGAAAAATTGAAATCTGTTCTGAATTCTGAATTCAAATTGAAAGATTTAGGTCCTGTTAGACGTTACTTAGGCATGCGAATTAATGTAAACAAAGAATGTAAAACTATAACGGTAGATCAACAGGAATATATAGAGCAATTATTATTGAAGTTTGATATGTCAAATTGCAGAACTATAGATACTCCTATTGAAAGTAAATTAAACTTAACAAAGGCTGAGAATTGTGCGGAAACTGTTCCTTATCAGAGACTGATAGGAAGCCTTATGTATTTGGCTGTTTTGACCAGGCCTGACTTATCATATTCTCTTAGCTATCTAAGTCAGTTCAATAATTGTTATGATGAAACTCATTTCAATTATGCTAAACGAGTATTGAAGTACTTACAGAAAACAAAACATTATTGTTTAACATATAATAAGGAAAATGTAGAGCTGACTGGTTTTGTTGATGCAGATTGGGCGAGCGATAGTCTGGATCGGAAGTCTTATACTGGGTTCTGTTTTGTTATGAATGGTTCTGTGATTTCCTGGCAAAGTAGAAAACAAAAGACTGTCTCCTTATCCAGTACTGAGGCAGAATATGTTGCTCTTTCAGAGGCATCTAGAGAAGCTGTTTACTTAAGAAATCTGATGTATGAAATTACTGGTAGACAATGTGCAGTTAAATTGAAGTGTGATAATCAAAGTGCATTAAAACTAGCAACAAGTCATCAGGCACACACTAGGTCAAAACATATAGATGTTCGTTTTCATTATGTTAGAGATGCAGTTAAAAATAAATTAATTGGTATTGAATATATTTCAACTCAAGAAATGCCCGCTGACTTGTTAACCAAAGGTCTTTTGTCAACTAAGCATTATAAGTTTATGCATATGCTAGGAATTAAGGCTAAATAAAAGAAAAGCGTTTTGTTTGAAAGTTTACCTTTATTTTGTTATGTAGGGGTGTTAGAATGTAGGTAACAAAATGTTTAAAATTGTCTATGGTCAGGTGCAAGCAGAGCCATCTACTTTTGTGTAACCAATTGAATAAATGTTAGTCGATCACGAAAAGCTAACGTGTTTTAATATAACTAACCCGACTTTGTTTTATATTTATATTTATTTATTTTATATATATATACGTGCCCTACGATGCACTGCCATGCCTCCTTCAACTTGAGCATAGTTGTGAAGCCTCATGCGACTGTAATTTCATCGGTAACCATACCCTTCAAACCGAAACACAGCAACCTTGCTTGGCGGCAGAACTAGGTATGGTGGTGATACTCGTACTTCCCCGGGCCAGCTCTATCACAAGGAACTCTATTACTCTTGATGTATATGTACGTAGGTTATAATTATGTAGTATTTAAATAAATAAATATTGCTGGACATTTCACACAGCGCTATCTAGCTCTAACTAAGTAGAGCTTGTACTATGGGAACCATATAACTGATAGAATAATTATCTTCAGATTCAGATTCATTTATTCCACAAAGATACCACAGTACACTTGGAAAAGTCAATATTTTACATACATAATAACAATTTGAATATAGCAATATAAACAATAAAAAAGAAAGTAACTAATTTAAACTAACATAAAACATTGTGTACGTAGTACAAATTTACATCTCAAATAATAGTAATCTCAAATAATTTAACTATATAACAAAAATATATAAAATAAATAAATTCACAGTGTACTGAGATCATCAGCAAGTGCTTCGTCAATCGTATAATATGATTTGTCCAATAACATCTTTCTAATTTTATTACTAAAGTCAGTATGACTTGTATTCCGCAGATTATGTGATAATTTATTAAATAATTTAACACTTAGACATAAAAAACTTTTTCCAACTTTAGCTAATCTGTGTGTTGGAAGACAAATATTATTTTTATTTCTAGTATTATATTTATGAATGTCACTATTCAATTCCAATTTATTTAATTTAAATTTTACATACATAAGATTTTGATATATGTACTCTCCTGTCATCGTCATAATTTCTAGTTGTCTAAACTTTTGTCTACAAGATTCTAGATTTTTCATGAGTAGGATTGAACGTAATGCTCTTTTTTGCAGTATAAAAATTCTATTTGATTGGGAGGCGTTACCCCATGCAAGGATACCATACGTCATGATAGAATGGAAATATCCGTGATAAACCATTTTAGCTGTACTTATATCGCTTAGTTGTCTCATCGTTTTTATTGCGTATACGGCTGATTTTAATCTCCCAACTAGACTGTCAATATGCTTACCCCAAATTACTTTATCGTCAATATATACCCCTAGAAATTTGATGTGATCAAGAGTTGTCAAGAAATGTTTATCAATTATATTATTTATTAAATTATCATTAACATTATTTCCATGTCCTAAAAAAAATTTTATAATATTGGTCTTTTCCACATTAAGCATTAAATTATTAGCATTGAACCAGTCCTTAAAGTTTGATATTAATTTATCTAATTTTGTACATAGGTTTGTTCTGTTCTTGTCACTTACTACCACAGTAGTATCGTCAGCGAAAAGAACTATGTCCGTCTCATTTTCTACACAAACTACGATGTCATTTACATAAAGTATAAATAAGAGAGGTCCTAGAATGGACCCTTGTGGCACACCCATTGCAATATTTTGTGCTCCGGACTTTTGCCCATTGCACTCTAAAATTTGTTTCCTATTATCTAAGTACGACGTGAGAATAGATAGCTCTCTATCCCTAACACCGTAGTATTCCAACTTCAATAAAAGAATTTTATGGCTGACGCAGTCAAAAGCCTTTGACAAGTCGCAAAAAAGGCCGTATGTGTTTTTACGGCTGTCCAGGTCCCATAGAATTTTCTCGATAAGAGAGGCTATTGCCTGAGAAGTGTTCTTATTTCTCTGAAACCCAAACTGTCTGTTATTTATTATATTGTTAGTTTCTATGAATGAATATAGCTCATTGGTAATATATTTCTCAAAGATTTTACTAAACACGGGCAAAAGTGAAATAGGTCTATAATTATTTGGGTCAGAATGAGAACCTTTCTTGTACAATGGAATCACTTTTGCTAATTTGAGCACGTCAGGAAAGGTACCACTATGTATACATTGATTTATTACAACTGTCAAAGGTGGTGCTATTTCATTTTTAATTTTCTTAATGAGTAGAGTAGACACATCCCACAGATCACATGAACTTTTACATTTTAATTGATTAATTATTTTAATAATACATGTCGGGGTAATATCTTTAAGCATAAACGGACTGGAGTTATATAATGTAAACTTTTTAATATATTTCATGGCTTCAATGTCTGAATTCATTAGATCTCTGGTCAATGTTGTTGCTATTTGAGCAAAAAAGTCATTGAAATGGTTAGCAATATCAGATGGTAACGTAAGAATTTCATTTTTATAGCCTGTTATATTTTCTATTATTCTGCGATTTATGGAACCTTTGCCAGTTTCCTGCTTTATAATTTTCCATGTAGATTTGATGATGTTTTTAGAATTAAAAACTTTGTTTCGTATATAAATTCTTTTGGCTATAAGGCAACAGCTTTTAAAAGTTTTACTGTAGAGACTTATGTGATTTCTAAGGTCTTCATTGTTTGTCAAAGACAATAAATAGTAAAGATCTTTCATATGATTTTGTGAAACTCTTAGACCCACGGTTGCCCAATCATTAAAGGACTTCTTCACTTTATTGCGTATAGTTTTAACAGGCATAGCCCCATTTAGTACTTTTAAAAATTTTACAAAAAAATCATTAAAACATGTCAATTTACAATTTGAAAATTCATTATTAATATCTAACTTAAGTAGCTCAATAGAATTATCATTCAACATTCTCTTTTTAACAATATAATAATTTAAATTTTTATCAGTATCGTCACATTGACAATTTAATGTAACATATTGTGCGAAATGGTCCGATTGTATACCAATTATCACTTGAGCATTTGCAACCTCGACATTTGTAAAAATGTTGTCAATACAAGACTGAGTATTTTTAGTCATTCTTGTAATGTCAAATATATTTCTTTTAAGACTATAACAATCTAATAAATCTACAAGTGATGTACCGTTATTTCTACCATTTTGATCAGAAAATGAGAAATGAGCGTTAAAATCTCCACATACAACTATGTCTTTAGGTACTTTGGTTTTGTTTGTAAGCATTTCCAAACACAATTCTAATTTATCCAAAAATACATTGAAATTAGCACTCGGTGATCTATATACTACAACAACTAAAAGCTTTTTTGTTTCAATACAACTTATTTCAAATTCTTTTTCAATATTTAGTTTACAAATATCAGATCTTGATTTCGCTTTAATGTCTTTTTTTACAATAATAGCAGTACCACCACGAATAAACAACTTTCTACAGCTTGCGCTTACTATCATATAGTTGTCAATCACATAACCAGTTATCTCTTCCTCCTTCAACCAGGTCTCCGTTACACAGAAAATGTCTATATCTTCATGTTCCAGTAATAAGTTCACTAGAAATTTCTTTTCTGTCATTCCTTGGACATTTTGGTGGCATATTTTTATGCTTACATTATTTTGGGCGTTTCTTATGTAAATTCCTGCATTGGCCCTGATTTCTGAAAATCCTTTTCTTGAATGTTGTGTACGTCAATATTTTCCACATTTTGACTACATTTTATATATTGAAGGGTACTTGTGGTCTGGTAGTTATGTATAGAGTAGTTGATCTTCGCAGCCAAGTACATAGTTTTGGACATATTTTTTAGGCCTGGCTCCCATTTGCTTGAATTTACGTCCAAATACTTGATACATCCATTTACGACAGCCAGATGATGAAGCTTTTTATTTATGTTGTATATTTGACCGTCATTGTATCCATCGTACTTGAGAGAGCACACAATCAGTTTAAAATTATTGTGCAATAAAAGCTTCTTCTGGAGCAGTTCAGGATAGTAATCATAATTCTTGCCGTTTGTACAATTATAGTCACTAATAAGTAATATTACTGTATCATTACCTTCCAAGTATCTTGTGTTTTCTTCGAAATTGTCTAGTATTGTTTTAATATTAGCATCCGGCATACAGTTATTTATAAATTTTTCATTTGGATTTATATTTTTATATATTTTACTCCCTAAGTTTTTGGCAGAAGCATCCGAAAACATAAGGATTTTGTCAGATTTAGGCGTATCCGTAGGACCTTTTATTGTCATAATATTACTTTTATTTTCACGTTCATGTTCGCATAGAGTGTTTGTCACTGTATTATCAGATTCATCTACATTTGTGCCGTATTCTTTATTGTTCAGAAAACTTTCCAATTGTTTAAGTTTAGTTTCTAAGAAAAGTAATTTATTTCCTATTCTAATGTCTTGCTCATTATCCATTTCATATTTTTTTATTATTTCGAGAAATCGTTCGCATTGGTCTTGTAAATCTCGAATTGTTGTTTCTCGTCGGCTTAGTTCTTTTTCCATCAAAATTTGAGCTGCTTTTTGACGCATAGATTGACTCGTTATTTTTCTGATAGAGTTTATCAATTTCCTGTAGCGTTTGGTCTTTAGTTTACAAGTTTTAACTGTTACATACGTATTCACACCTGAATCTGTTTGTGACAGCAAATCGCAGTACTTAATTTGTAGATTGTCATAATTAGTTTGTAATTGCATGAGTTCTTCTTGTTTTTGAATTATTTGTTTACTTCCTAACATATTTTCAATCTCATTATAATCGTCTTTTAGTAGATTGTTTCTCTCTTTCAATTTGCTTATGTGTTCATTTAATTGGAGCAACTCCTTTTCTGTGTCGTAGAGTTTTTTCTTTAGGCAGGCATTTTTAGTCAGCACTCTTTCAAATTCTTTAATATTCATCTCTTGCTCATTTATTAATGTCTTGTTTAAACTTTTTTCTTTTTCTAATTCTAGTTTCAGGTTGTTTATTGTTTGCGTGAACTTTTTTATCTTTTCACTCATGTTGTCATTTGTCGTATTGTTTTCATAAGGCGCTTTATGCAACAGTTTTGTTTTAGACCGTGTAAACATTTTGTCCTTTTAAAAACAGTTATATTTGCAGTTGTGACGTCTAGTATCAAAACGAATAAATAATAAAAAATATTATTGTGCAAAAAAAAAAAATGTTGCATCAATTCGGTACGATCCCCGGGTAGCCGATCGTTTGACCTTAAACTGGTGTGTACCCCACTGTGCTACCACAACTGATAGCGGCCTAGTCGAAATAGTTGTATAGTTTTAATGACATGAAAAGTTCGGTGATGGGTATTGAATAATATTCACGCACCGTCAATTACACAAAAACACAACCACTTTCGTAAATGTAAGTTTTTGAGAGCTTTATTGTTTGAAAAAGCCTTCATAGCTGCTTAGAACACACATAACAGGTTTAAAAACGTCTTTTTGATAAAACTTCTCAATATTGTTTGACTTCAACACTTCTTTTGTTCACACTTTTAGTTTAGTCTTAAAAACATACTAAATGTCCGAGTTAGCACTGGATAACGTATATACAAATTTATTATGACACTCTTTACGATTTCGGGTGGTTTCCAGACTTTAAGAAACGTTTTTAATATTTTTAATATGAAAAAAATTACAGAGGTGTTGTTTACAGTGGCAACAGCGCCATCTACTTTTTTTTTGTATGTACATATTTATAATATGTATATAGAAAAATATTCATACCCAATATCTGACTGAACAAATATCTGTAGATCATGCAAATATTTGTTTCGCGGTGGAATCGAACTCGCTACCTCCTGCGTCTCAGCCGGCTATTCGCCACCTGCGCCACGGAGTTCGTCATAAATATAAATAATAAAATATATGTTTTATTTCAGCTACAGTGTACCGTACAATCCGGCGGAGCTGAGCGGCATGTCGGGAGCGATGCCGCCCGTCTACCCACTAGGCAATGTCATCCCGCCGATGATGCAGTACCCGGTATATATATAAACAAACTAGTTTCGAAATCGGTTCAGCCGCTACGACGTGATTGAGTAACAAACGAATAAAAAAAGATCCAAACTTTCACATTTATAATATTAGTGTGATAACGCTGGACATCTCACACAGCGCTATATAGCACCTAACTAAGGAAAGCCTATACTATGAGAGGCATAAAGTACATATACTTGGCGACGTAAACAGTGTAAGTTTTAATGAGATAAATATGGTATTTTTCAAACTTTCGCGATCACTATACATAATTACTGATTTAAACGGATATTTACGTTCGGAGACGACTTCTGTGGCGCAGTGGGCGAATAGCCGGCTGAGACGCAGGAGGTAGTGGGTTCGATTCCCACCACGGAACAAATGTTTGTTCCGGGTCTGGATGTTTTTTTATATAATATAAGTATGTACATATTTACAAAAAAAAGTATATAAGTATTTTATCAGTTATCTGGTTCCCATAATACAAGCTTTGCTTAGTTTGGGGCTAGATAGCGCTGTATGAAATGTCCAGCCATATTTATTATTTATCGCGAGAAATATGCGCAAACAAACAGAACAGATGAAAAACATATTATTAGACACACACTAAAATCTATTTGAACGCTCACAAATATTCCAAATTCCCATCCTGATCCACCTAAGGGTGATGCCACACCAATCGATCGATCGATGTAAAATAAGATCAGTCGACGTCGGTCGACCGTTTCTACTACATTGAAACCTGGATAAGTGGGATCTGAAGGGACCTATATTTTGTATCACTTATAGAGGCTTTTCATTTACCCAGTTTCTCAAACAATGACAGTTGTCTTATTTATAGAGGATCCCATCCCACTATGAGAGGTCAAAATGTACCATTTTTATATAGAGGTGGAAAAGTTAATATGTACAAACTCTTAGATAGTACTGAAAAACAAAGCAAGTATGAAACAAACGCATCACAACTTCTCTAAACCTGATAAATAGTCCGACTTATACGGGCTATTAAGCTCAATTACAGTAAAGTCTCACTTATCCGGCACTATTAAAAACTAGAGGGTGCCGGATTATTGGAATGTTCGGATTATTGTATTGTGTAGAAAAAAAAACAATATATGATACATAATAAATAAAATATGTGCGCAAGCGCGAACGAGAGTAGGTAGGGGTGAGGGGGGCGTGAGCGGAGGGAGCCGGATTATTGGACGTACCGGACTACTGAAGTGTCGAATTACTGAGACTACTGTATAGAGGTAAACATCGAAATCTAGGAAATCTAGTTTCAGTTACAAAGGTTTGAAAATTCCGAGTAACCGAGGTATTTCGATGCTGTAAGTATCGGCACCTCATTGTAATTATCAATAACAAAGGTTTCTCACATATCCACGGCCTACTTATCCAGGTTTCACTGTATAACGCATCGTCGACTTATCTCATTTTACTATGATCGATTGGTGTAACACCCTAACCCCTCAAATGTATAATTCCAGATGCAGTATCCAGAAGTGGTTCCATGGCCGCAGATGCAGACTCCCCTGCAATGTCCCGTGGTCTACCCTCAACATTACGCGCATTACAATATACTGTACCCACAGGTAATATACACTTTTAATAACAAATACCATTGATTTATTATAACAAAGGATTTCGCAGCCACCCGCCGCTGCTTGCCTAAAACTCTCCGTATACCAGCAACCAGCAGTGCATCTAGTTACTCCTAAGTGCACACGAGCCACACGCCACAGCCACAGCCACAAAACGTTGCCACAGAGGTTGTGGACTGCATCACACTAATATTATAAATGCGAAAGTTTGGATGTTGGTTTGTCACTCAATCACGTCGTAACGACTATACCAATTTCTATGAAATTTAGTAAGTACGGAGATATTAACCTGGATTAACACATAGGCTACTTTTTATCCCATAAATCATGTCCCGTGCGAAAAAATGGGGTGTCAAGTCAAGTTGCAAAAGCGAGTTTAGTTTTTATTCTAGGTTACCTATACATTTAGTAGTGTTTAGGGATCTAGATATTATGACAATGGCCGGAGAGTTTATACCACAAAATGGTCTATATGTAAGAGAAAACATTGATAAAATGACTAGAAATAAAGATTTACCTACATAATTTTAACACTCGAAATCGAAATCGTCTTATCTTATCTAAAACAAGATTAGCCAAAATTTCAGACTTACCACTGCACAGCAATTAAATTGGACAATAAATCATTTATAAAAAGACTTCTTATTTACAAAAGTTATTATAAGTTGGACGAAGCTTTTGCCGATAAACCAATATTTAAATTTGATGCATTGTAGTGATTACCTGACATACAGCCTTGGCCAAAAGTATTAGGCACCCTAAAATTTCCTGACTTTTTCATGTTCAAGGTGAAAAATGACACTAGTTTGTTTTCCAAATTACTATATTAACATAAAATTATAAAAAAACACCAATATTTAGTTGTCCCCCCCTTTGCATTGATCACAGCAGCAATTCTTTGGGGCATGCTGCTTACAAGCTTTTTACATTCGGCTGCACTTATGGCGTCCCACTCTTGAATTAACGCATTTTTTAAAGTGGTTTTGGATGTTATGCTGTGCTCTCTGACCTTGCGCTTCAGAATACCCCAAAGATGCTCGATAGGGTTCAGATCTGGGGATTGCGCCGGCCATTCTAACAAGTCGATATTGTTGTTTCTAATCCAGCGCATGGTGGTCGCTGATTTATGACAAGGAGCATTGTCTTGTTGGAATTTGACTCCATCCATGTTTGTGTCGCCGAAAATGCGTGTAAGCGAAGGCATTAGCGCAGTTTCGAGCACATTTATGTACTTTTCACTGTTCACACGGCCTTCGCAAACGAACATTTCGCCAACACCATCAGCTGGCATGCAGCCCCAGATCATTATGCTACCTCCCCCGTGTTTAACAGTGGAAACCACGCAATCGGGATGATATTCCTCGCCGACGCGACGCCTCCCGAAGGTTACACCCGCAGTTCCAAATAACTGTAACAATGGAAAAAAGTAGAGTTTAAATGTGTGCTCATTATTTTTAAGAAAGTAGACTAAAATCATAGTGATCAATGTTATCGTTCTTAAGGAATAGTATAAAAGCTTACCTCAAAGTTTGATTCATCGGACCAAACAACATTTGACCAATCCTCCTCCGTGAAGTGTTGGTATCGTAGAGCCCATTCTAAGCGGTTCTTTTTGTTATTTTCCGAGAGCCATGGCTTCTTTCTTGCTTTACACCCCTTTAAACCTGCATCTGCAAGTTTTCTTCTTGCCGTTCGAGCACTAATAGGGTATTCAATTTCCTCGGATAGGACGGCAGCGAGCTCAGAAGAAGTTTTTTTGCGGTCCTTCAGAGACTCGCGGACGAGTTTTCTGTCCTGGCGCTCAGTAGTCACGCGTTTTCTGCCAGTCCGTATTTTATTTGCGTGGGAACCAGTCTCCGCAAACCGTTTAATAGCAGATTGTACTGCGCACCGCGAACATTTTACAAGTTTGGCAATCTCTACTTGGGACTTTCCTTGTTCGTGTAGCAACTGGATTTTAATACGTTTTTCGTAGCACAGTTCACTTTTTTTCGGCATTTTCGAAAAAAGAGAATCTCAATTTCACCACTAAATCACACACGGAAGCTTCTTTACGCTATGAATAACAAATGCAGACTGATAATCATTTTGAGTATTTTTTGTAAAATACCCATAATTTGGGTTCCGGCTCACCAAATGTTTTATGACCCATAGAATAAGGTTATCTAGTGTTTAAATAATCGTTTGACGGCACCGGCTTGGCTTTTATTAAAAATATTTGCTGTTTTTTAAATAAGTTCTGAGATATTCATGTTTTAGAGGGGTGCCTAATACTTTTGGCCAAGGCTGTATATAAATATATTATTATATTTTTTTTCATGATTATTATTTACAACTTGACGATGCTTTTGCAGACCTTATTATTATTTGGAATTATAAATTGTATTAACTACATATAAGTATGTATCTGTTGATTAGGTATGTAATTATGTGACATATTTTAATTGTTTGATCTGACTTGTCCAAACACATATAATTTGTCAAAGGATATCAACAAATTAAATGAAATGTAACGCGTACGAAGTCGCGGACAACAGCTAGTTTTTCATAAATTTTATATGAAGTCACCGCACACGGTAGACGCGTTCCTAGTTAGCTTTAAAATTGCTACACCCTTACTTGCAGGGTACATATGAAGTGCTGGATTCTTGACTAGACAATAAGTCCTGGCAATAAAATACTGAATACTGACGTCAGTGGTCGCTAGACACTACTAGACGGCGGTCCTCGCTTCGTGTGGTCGTGTGGCCGCCACTGACTGCAAGTGAAGGATAAAAGTAAAAAATCGGATAACGCGCGTTTCCGCTACTAAGTGGCCCTTTCATTGTGGCTCGTGTGCGGAGGAGGTAGGAGCCTTAGCTGCTAAAGTGTCAACATGGCAAAGTGTGCATTGAAAAATTAGCCATAATCTTTTAGTATAGAGTCGCTATTTGTTTGATATTTTTTCCAACTAGCTTTACCATGTATGTATTTTCATATTTAAAGTACATATTACTATTATTGTCGTAACTCCGTCAACTTAACTCGGTACCTGGCTCGAATTACAGTTCTGTTAAGTAAAGTCAGCAAAAAAAAAATAGTAGTTAGATTGAAAAATACAATGTTAAAATAAAGAAAAAAATAAGCTTAAAATATTGACCATGATTTTTTATTTTTAAATTAATAAGAACCATCACTACTTTGGTTCATAGTTTCTACACCAGACATAGTATCACTGCCATTGTCGTCCTCAAATTCGCTCCCCGACTCGTTATACATAATAGCAAAGTCCAAACGTAACAAAAACAAAAAACTTCGCCTGTATCGCTAACAAGTGTGCCAACGCTACTGGCGGGATGAGGCATGGGGACCGGGAGAGGGGTCGCGTTTCGAGCCACGTACCGAGTTAAGTTGACGGAGTTATATTCACTAATCACTACCTTTCTTTCCAGGTACTCCCCCAACACTACCCCATCTGCCAACCTATCTACCCCCTAATCGACAACCGTCGGAAACGCAACTCCCTCCCCTCCGCCCGCCTCACTCCCCTTACTACCCCCTTAACTACCCCGGAAGAAAAACCCTACGAGAAGTTCGACAGACAGAACTCTGAAATAGCAGCAAAAATTAACCAAATCAAAGAAGGAATGATACAGAGAGAGAACCCTTTGCAGCGGAATAGAAGAGAAGATTGGAAAAGAAATAGTGGGAGTGGAATATTGGGTAGTTACCCCGTTAATAACTTTAATAGGAGCATTGCTGGGTAAGCCGATTTTGATTACGATTTTTTAAGATTATAGATTGGGTGGGTCATGTCTCCCTTATGCAAGCCATTGGAGGGCCAAGGTCGTAACTGGATGGATCCCGGTGGATGGAAAGCGACGCCTTGGAAGGTCTAAGAAGCGTTGGCGTGATGATTTGGACGCATTTTATAAGGACTAGCGAGATTTGGTACAGGATCAAGATTATTGGGGGGATAGGGCTTTTGGCCAGCAGTGGGACAGCATAGGTTAGATAAAAAAAATAGGTTTAGCTCCTAAATAGGGCAAATTTAGATTTTCGCGAAAACTTGTAAGTACCAAAATTTACCTTAATTATAATTTTTTTTTTATTTTTCAGAATTTTCCCTTTATTTGTGATGCTTGCACTAAACCTTGCTTTTAAACAAAATTGACAATTCTAGGTCAACCGGAAGTACCCTATGGGTTTTGCCTATATACATATACATAGTTGACGCCAATTAAGATAGTCCTCTGAGTTGTATGGGCGCTCATACAATTTAGAGGGCTAGCTTAATCGGCACCAACCTCAAATAAGGTAAATAAAAAAAATTGTGTGAAAGAAAATATTTACTCCCACTATGGAAGCAGTTTTAAAAACGTATCCACGTCAAAAAAATATGGTCTTACAAAGACCTTTTATAAGTGTAGTCGCATGTACTAATCTCTAATGATAATTATTTACAGAGGTACGGATAACGTGCAACTGACATCAGCTGCGCGCGCCATCGTCAACTCAATACGGCACTTACAAGCCAAGAATACATGTACGTACACAAGTCACATCATTATCATCATAGGAAGTCCACTGCTAAAAAAATCAAAATCTTTTTATTCATTAAAATCACAAGGATCGCCTTGAAACGTCAATTTTACTGCCTGTTCCTTCGCGACCAAGCCAGGAATGAAAGGCAAGAAGCAAGGCTGGTTGTTCTTTTTAATGATCCTTTTAGAATACATAACAATGAAGAAAATAAATTACGTCTAAATTGTAACATTTTTGAACGAGTCGGAGCAATTACAATTCCAATCTTCTCTATCATCTAAATAATCGGTTATGTTATATTAGGCTTTTTTTATGCTGAACATAGGCCTCCCTCATTTTCCAAAGCGACTGATCTTTTGAGACACCCAATGACCCAACTCCCAGCAACATACAACCGGTTTTTATGTACGACATGAATTTAAAACACACATCCGGGATCGTATTAACAGATTGTAGAGATGGGTTTACCAGTAGCTTGAATATTTATCCAGTACTCATTTCCAATAAACAATTTTTAACGTAAATCGGTGGCGCCATTGCGCCGATGCCGCTTAGTCAGTTTAACAGGTACCTACTTACATGATGAATGAATATGATTTCTTTACCTATCTTATACAGGCTGTTTCATTAATATTCTAGGACTTGAAATAAAGGTTGTTTGAAAATTTAAAATTTTCTTTGGTAATGAATTTGAAAAAAAACCTATTTTACAACAATACTAGCCATTAGCCCTACTCGTGTTTTCAAATAATATCGTACATAACAAAACATGTAGTATACTAAGTTTTTCCATCTAGTGGGGGGGAGGCGTTCTACGCCTATGTATTCGCCCACTGCGCCATGGATGTCGTCATGTTCCGAAAGTGTCGGATAACACCATATAATAAATATTTTCATAAAAATGTTCACAGATCATCAACAAGAAAGACGTTATGACTACAATAACTCTTACCAACGGAATTACGAATATCGCCGCCGATACGAAGACAGGAACGAAATAAACGGCAAAAGCGACGGAAACACAAATGACAGGCATTACAGCTACCAGGACAGGATTCCCAACAAACAAGACAGGACAGCAACAACCGACCTGAATATCGAACGAACTACCAACAGTACTGAAAAGAATTACAGCTACCAGAACAGGAGCCCCAACAAACAAGACAGGGCAGCCACAACCGACCAGAACATCGAACGAACTACCAACAGTACTGAAAGGAATTACAACTACCAGGACAGGAGCCCCAACAAACAGGACAGGACAGCCACAACTGACCTGAACATTGAACGAACTACCAACAGTACTGACAGGCATTACAGCTACCAGGACAGAAGCCCCAACAAACAGGACAGGACAGCCACAACCGACCTGAACATTGAACGAACTACCAACAATACTGACAGGCATTACAGCTACCAGGACAGAATCCCCAACAAACAGGACAGGACAGCCACAACCGACCTGAACATTGAACGAACTACCAACAATACTGACAGGCATTACAGCTACCAGGACAGAAGCCCCAACAAACAGGACAGGACAGCCACAACCGACCTGAACATAGAACGAACTACCAACAGTACTGACAGGAATACCAACAATCAATACAGACATAATTATCAGGATAAGAGTAACCAGGATAGTAATAACCCGGACAAAAGTATTAGTAGCTCACAGGAAAAGAAACAGGATAACACAGAGTTAAGTAAAGATACGCAAGATAAAAGTGTGCAAGAGAGGCAGAGTAACGCACAGGACAGTTCGGGTAACGTAACAGACAGGATTGTGCAAAGTAACGTTCAGGACAGGACAGAGAGGAATTTTCAAGATAGAAGTTATCAGGACAGGTGAGTTTATCTTATTATTGTTAGTTCAATTGCGACTTCGTACGCGTTACAACTAAATGTGTAGGTAACCTAGAAATAAAACTAAACTCGCTGTTGCTTTGACTGCCTCCGTGGCGCAGTGGGCGTATAGCCGGCTGAGACGCAGGAGGTAGCGGGTTCGATTCCCGCCGCGGAACAAATGTTTGCATGATCTACAGATATTTGTTCCATGTCTGGGTGTTTTTCTATATATTATAAGTATATTTGTATTTACAAAAAAAAAGTATATAAGTATTCTATCAGTTATCTGG
The DNA here is from genome assembly GCA_963924445.1 of Philereme transversata. Taxonomy (NCBI): domain Eukaryota; kingdom Metazoa; phylum Arthropoda; class Insecta; order Lepidoptera; family Geometridae; genus Philereme; species Philereme transversata. The sequence continues at coordinate 27,094,166 of OZ004346.1, forward strand.
TTCCCATAGTACAAGCTCTGCTTAGTTTGGGGCTAGATGTCCATAGGGCGTGAAATGTCCAGCGATATTTATTTATTTAACTGACACACCATTTTTATCCCATAAGACCTGTTTCATGGGATAAAAATTAGCCTATGTGTTAATCCAGGTTATAATCTACGTACATACTAAATTTAATCGAAATCGGTTCAGCCGTTACAAGTTGATTTAGTAACAAATAAATAAATACAAATAAATAATAAAAACAGACATCCAAACTTTCGCATTTATAATATTAGTGTGATTATGATTAATAGATTTTACGTTTTATCATTTAACTAAGTTACTTTACAATTTTGATCTTTGTATTTACTGTACAATTTTGAAGTGAATTAAACGCTTGTACGCATTTTGAATACCAGCGCTACTTCAGTGCTTCCACATTATCACATCGCCGAGTGGTGGCCAATTTTGTGGTGTGTTTATGGCGCAAAATAAATATTTTCTATTTAATCTTCTATAAACGAAAAAAATAATTTAGCTTAAAAAAAAAGGAGTCTGTACCTTCTTGTCAGTTCGCCACAGTACATTTGCAGTTTTCTTTTTGTTTGTCCATCAAAATAGCTTATATATATTTCTTATAACCTATTTATTTCGAAATTTTATCGAAATCTGCCCAGCGGTTACGAAGTGATTAATTTAAAAAAATTTGAGATACCAACATATTAAAAAAAACTACGAGCTTTTCAGTAGCCGCATATGATGTGTAACATCTGACCACCGCGCGCGCTCATCGGTCAAATCAAAAAGCGCGCGCTACCTCGGTTTCCTGTTACACATTTCTGTTCCTTTTGCCAAAATCACTCCCACAAACCGAGAGGAAAGATGTTACGCATCAATATATACCTAACATATTACGCATTACCTTCATATATTTTATTTTATGTATGTTTGTGTATGTATTATATTACCTATATTATTATACTAGCTCTTGTGTTGATTGGTATGGCTTTTAATTAATTATTAGAATAAGTAATTTTACTATGTAAGTTATTTCCTTTTGATTAGTATATCACTCTACATGTGGATAGTTTTTTCTATTACCTATTTACTATATACTCTTATTTTGAAGCTATTTGTTTTCCCAAAATAAATAAAGAAAATAAAAATAAAATATTAGTGTGACGTGATTTTTATTAATTTATATGCACAATAGTAGATTATTAAACGAGAGGATAAAGCAGTGTCTTGCGTCAGCTAACTCACGGGCCGAGTGAAGGAGTTACTAGAATCCTGAGTGTAGAGAGGGATATAAGCACGGTGCCCAAGATGCAAACAGCTTTATCCACGAGGAGAATACTCTACTTTTCACACTTTCTGCGAGACAACAAAAACCAAATCTAGGTTTGTGCATTCTGTGCAGAGGTTAGTTCGATTTACGAATAAGTTCTTATTGTGTGGGTCTCTTTGGTTCAAATTTTAATACAGATGAGGTTCCAAATTCCAATCACATTATGCCCGCGAGGGTATAATGAAATTCAGTACAACTTCACCCCCGGCTCAGCCGCAGGGATTAATCGGTGAGGTTTAACATGACATTTAATTTAACATTGTCGAGCAGGTGGTGCGAAAAACATTTTACATTCACATAAATATAAATAAATTGTTTTGAATCTATTTAATTTAATCATCTTTCCAGGAATAACGGACAGGATTACCGTTACCACCAGGACAGGGCCAACCAACAGGACAGGCCGTGGCAGGACAGGAAGTACGGGCCGCGACAAGGCGTGACAGGACATTACCAATACCGGCCGCCATATTTATTTAGACAAGTAAGCCTTTTATACTTATACTAGGTGTGTTCTGAGTTGTTTGACATAGTTTCTGCAGGTTCCTTCTACCATCGCACCGCTCGTTATCGGCAGGGAATCTATCCACACACCTTGGAGACGATGTGGTCGCGCACCGTGAAGTTCTAGAGGAATTTCCTCCCGCGAATACTTCGCTTGTGGAATGGTCTCCCTGCCGAGGTTTTCTCCACGGACTACAGTATGGGGTTCTTCAAAAATATATAAAAGTAGATGAAGGCCAAAGAAGAGATGGATGTACTGTATGAAGCATGACATGGGTAGTGAGGAAGTGACAACGGAGATGACGGCTGATAGAGAGATGTGGAGGAGGAGTACATGTTGTGCCGCTCCGCGTAATGTGGGAAAAGGGCAGGAAGAAGAAGAAGACTTATACTGACTCGCCCCTGCTTCGCACGGCTTGTTATCAACATAAAATATAGCATTATAGCACTCAGGGATAATGTACCTTTCTACTAGTGAAAGAATTTTCAAAATTGGAACAGTAGTTTTGGATCCCTTATATCAAAAAAAATATACTCACTAACCTTACCCCTTTATACTACTAGTTTGCCCCAAAATAAGATCTCGCGAGTCTCATAAAAAAATTGTATATTTAATATTTTGTTAATCTTTTTTGTGGTAGAAATTGCAGTTATTCTGGATTTCAAACTTTTCCCTATGTTTGTGCACTAAAGCTATACGAATACCAAATTTCAGCACTGTGGGGTTATGGCTAATAACTTAAAAACTGCAAAGTTTAAACTAAAGGAAAAACGGGGTCGAAATGTACTGACTGTTATTGTCTCATTTTTTTTTGAACCCCTATTTCTCAACAACCCCCCACATTTTTAGCTCATTTACTGACACTAGGATTGTGCCATCACTACCTACTTATATCAAAGTCATCCTCGGACAAACAAACATACAAGTTGATTTGGAGATCTCGCCTCGCTCGATCAACTAGTGTCAATCAACATCACATCGTCTACTGCTGAACATAGGCCTCTCCCTAATTATTAGTTAATTCCCATGATGGACGTCCTCGGATCTCTCACTGACGCAGACTTGTGAAGGGGTAAGTTTGAGGCAAGTCCTTTACGTTTGATACATGCCAACTTTTTGTATAAAAGTTAAGCTTTCACGTGACAGGTTGCAAGCCCATCGCCGCTTATTACAATACCAACCCGATGATAGAAATAGAAAATATTTATTTTGTGTCCATTTTTACATTCTATGAGTACAACAGTTATAATTATACCATATATATATAATTATACCATACGATATATGTCTTTCAATGTTTAGTTCTAGGTCATTCCGATTTCCTCACGGTGTTTTCCTTCACCGTTTTGAGCATGTGCGAATGTTCTTCCTATTCGGTTCGGTACAGCCGACTAGCCCAAGTATTTTTTTATTTTTCAAAAATGATGTTTTTCTTCACAGATGTCACCAGGTACTTGGTGTAGGAGAACACCAGCGCCCGTTCATCCAGGTACAGTAATAACAACATTTGACCTTTGCCCAGCATTGGGAAAGTATAGTTTAAGAAAAATAAAATTTGTAAATAGCACACAGAAACGAAACAATATAACACTAAACTCAAAGCTTCTAAGCGATAAGACCGCCCATTGTATTTGTTGCTTTATGATTTATGTTTGTTGTGTACAATACAGTGTTTTCATTCATTCATTCAAACTAAATAGACAATACAATGGGCAGCCTTATCGTTCAAGCGATCATTTCTAGACAACGGTTGGATGAAAATAAATTAATGAAATTATAACAGAGTGCGGTGTTGAATTGTAATCGTTGAATGAAGATACAAAACAATTACAGTTAGTTACACAGTTACAGTAGAGTCTCACTGATCCGGCACTATTCAAAACTAGGGGGTGCCGGATTATTGAAAAGTTCGGATTATTGGATCGTATAGAAAAAATCATAATCTTTTTTACATAGTATAAAATGAAGTCGCTTCCGCTGTCTGTTCGCTTAGATCTTTTAAATTACTCAACGGATTTTAATGCAGTTTTCAGCAATAGATAGAGTGATTCAAGAGGAAGGTTTATATTATTATGTATAATATATACATAACACTGTTTGCTTGTTAATTTTTTTGTTACCTTTACACGACTAAACGGCTGAACAGATCGTAATGAAATTTTGCGAGGAGATTAATTATATCCTGGGAAAGGACATAGGCTACTTTTTAGCCAACTGCGCAAAATGAGGGTAATGTTTTATTGAAAAACCACCCGTGCGAAGCCGCGGGCGGGTCAGCTAGTATGTAAATAAAATATGTGCGCAAGTGAGGAACGAGAGCAGGGAGGGGTGAGAGAGGCGTGAGCGGAGGGTGCCGGTGTATTGGACGTACAGGACTACTGAAGTGCCGGATTACTGAGACTACTGTATTTTTGTAATTTCTTATGAGACAAAATATACCAATAAATATGTCTATGTCTATCATTTATTTTATTTTCAGGTATAAACCACCCGAGACGGCCCCAACCCGACAATCGCAACGGACGTCGCTATTAAACAAACAGACGGACAGACAACATGACAATACAGTCGGCACTGAAGGACCCGTTCACAACACTTGCGCGTGCGACTGTACTTACTCTCATTCTAATTTCATCATCATATCACGAAGGACGTCCGCTGCTGTACATAGGCCTCCCACATCGATTTTCAGAACGATCGATTTTTTGCGGCTGCACCCAACGCCTCCCAGCAACCTTTATCAGGTCGTCTTTCCATCTAGAGGGATCCACCAAACTTAGCCAAGACCATCTCGTAACAAGTTTTTTTTTCTTAACCTATACTTTCCCAGTGTTGGGCAAAAGCCTCCCCCATGTTCTAGTAATTTTAATCGTAACTTAAAAACTTCCGACTCTTTCTATTTGCATATGGGTTAAATACTGACATTACTAAGCACACCAGTTAAAGCTTTCTATTTAAAAAAAACCGCGTACAAATCGATCCATCCGTTTGGGAACTACGACGCCACAGGCACACCTGTCTGTATAGGCGTCTTAACTTTTTAGACATATGCGTCTAACTTTTCAGGCATAGACGTCTAACTTTTCAGACATAAACGTCTAACTTTTCAGACATAGGCGTCTGACTTTTGAGACATAGGCGTCTAACTTTTCAGACATAAACGTCTAACTTTTCAGACATAGGCGTCTAACTTTTCAGACATAGGCGTCTAATTATTAACACTTTTTACGTCGAGGTTTAAAATGACAAAAAAATCTAAGTACATAATCGCACGCGCATCTGTCTTGCAAAATAACTGAACCAGAAAGATCTCGAGATAACTTGAACTAGTCATTTTTAACACTTAAACTTAGTGTTAAAGTTAAATTTTAAGTTTACCGAACTCTGGGTCCTTTTACTGTAATTTAAATTTAAGTTACTTACATTTTTGTTAAGTTTAAAGTATAGATTAAAACTGAAACAGACTTGAATGTCTCCGCGTGACGCAGCGGAATGCCACGTAGACCAAGTCTTAAATGTTATGTTATAAGCAATTGTTTGGGGAAGTACCACCACCTTACTTATTTTCGTCGCTAAGCAGCATTGCTGTGTTTCGATTTAAAGGGTGTGGTTGTCGGTGAAATTACAGGCATATGGCTTTACACCTTTATGCCTCAGGTTGATGGACACAGGGCAGTGCATCGTAGGACATGTCCTAAGGTGTGTGACCTGCTAAGCAATACTCTGTTATAGGCGACGGTTACCACTTAACATCAGGTGGGTCATGTTTGTTCCAACTCCAGGTCATATAAAAGTAATGAAAATCGAGGTGTAAAGCCTCATGTGCCTGTAATTTCACCGTCAAACATACCCTTCAAACCGAAACACAGCAATGCTGCTTCATGGCAGAAATAGGTATGGTAGTACTTCCCCGGGCGAGTGCTTTCACAAGAAACTCTACTCTTACAAATGAGTCGTATAGCATCAAAATTGGCAATCTGTTTGAGTAAAAATTTGTTATGAATGTGGCAACACGGGAAATTTCAAAAGACACCATAATAATAATTGAATCAGAATCAAACATGCCAAACTACCTTAAAAAACTGACCGTATCAGCCCTTACCCACGACCGTCCAGTTCTGCGGGAACTGTTTTTTTATTGAATCCTGCAAAAACCACTGGAGTGTTCACACACAGTAGCTTGCATCCTGTTTGTTGCGATAGAGCAACGAACGGTATAGATTGGGCAGATTAAAATAAAAATTCTGACGTGACGGACGTGAACACGCTTGCGATATTGTATTGGTATTACCGCCGAACTATAAAAAAAAGAAGATTTTTGGTTCACCCGATTTTGAAACAACGACCGAAATGTGGTGAATGGTAAGTCGGCGCAGGCGTGGTCGACAGGCAACGGTGGTCGAGGCGGGGCGGGCACCTATCCCCGCTCCCCGCACCCTATCCAGCAAAAAACGGTATGCAGGAAGCTGGTGCGAATACTTCCATTAAACTATACGTGTAATCAAACTGGATCATGTTTTTACTGGACATGTTGTAGTGGCAAAACCGAATGCCAAATTCGAAAGAATCGGTTTTTTGCTGGATACTGTAAACAGGATACTCGTGTGACTGCTAGTATTGAAGCATATAAACTACTAAACGGGATACTGCAAAAAACTGTACTTGCAAAAAAAGGGATGGGATTGGCATAAAATGTAGCTATCTGTGTCTGATGTCAAAATCAAACGCGACTATCTGTCTTGCTCGACCAATCATAAGCGTTTATTCTATCATGGCCTACAACAGATTTCAGTTGGACGTTTCAATGGAGTCTTTTTGAGGTGAAAACTTCTTTAGGCGCGTTTGGCATTTTTTTTATGGAACCACCATTGAACTCGCGACACTGTTACCGCTACCGCGAACTGTTATCGTTACCGTTACCGACACCTCTGTATAACTATCTGTAGTGTAGTCTGGTCAAGTTTTCACTTCTATCGGCACTCTCGGAGTGCCACTATTTTTTTTCCGATTTATCAACATTTTGAGAAATGACAGATTGTCACCTTTGTTCTTTACGACTCAAATGTAAAAGCATATTTACAGTTTTAATATACTAGCAAGAAAATAATAATAGATATTTATTAATGTCCCTTGTACGTCACTGTACGGCCGAGATAATAGATGTTACTTAGGATGTAAAGAAACGTGAGACAAGTGACGATGATATTGCTATCCCGCTCTTGCAGCCCTTGCGGGAGCCGCTAGTGATGCGACGAGTACCTATCGATAACACTAATTGTTAGTAGTGAGGGGTTTTCACGGCCATGTTTTTATAACTGCTAACAGATGGCGTTGCTCTATCATGCTCTAAACAACAAAAAAATGAATTGTCAATGTCAATTGCCGTCTCAACATTATTTTCGAGGAACTTGAAATAAAAAAACAAACATTTGTGTTTGTTTGTCTGACGAAATGAGATTGTTTTAGACAAATTTTGTAACTGTGTCTGAGATTTTGGAATGTAAACCTTATTTTTTGGCGGTGCATTTCCAGACAACGCCATCTATTACGCTACTTAGAACTAGTTTTTTTTTAATCGAAAATGAAACGCCCTCATTCTATTGCAATGGAAACAAACATGTGTATTGGTTGGCCGACTGCAGTCTAAGCGTATACTACCTGACCCGACCCGGCTTAGCACGGTTTTTTTTTCAAAATAAAATATAGCCTATAGCACTCATGGATTAGCTTTCCATCATTGAAAGAATTTTCAGAATTGGTTCAGCAGTTTTTGAGTTTACCCCTACAAGCAAACCTTTATAATATTAGTATAGATATTGAAGTTGAAAATCAGAAATACTGACCTGATTCTGAAAATACTTTCAGCAATAGAAAGCTACATTATCCCTGAGAGCTATATTTTATTTTGATAATAATCCGTGCGATTCGGGCGAGTCAGCTAGTTTGAAAATAAATATACGTTATGAACTTATAAACATTGTAAAAGAGTAAGAAAGGACTTGAACCCGTGACTTTTCTCTTGATACGAAGATGCACTCGTATCCTCCTGTCAAGATATACTTAGTGCATGCTCGTATCAAGAGGGAGGTTGCGAGTTCAAGTACCTTCCGGCTTGAAACTTTTTGAGATGGTTTTAAAAATCTTACAATTTCTTAGATCTTAGAATCTTAACATTGAGCATTCACTAAGTAACGTCTATGTATCTCGATCTACGAGGCAAAATGGTTTCTGTTATTTCGCCAAAAATTTAATAAATGTTGGTTTGTTAAAAGTTTAATCGCAATAGTATTTTTATAGTCACTAAGTTTTATGGAGTAAGGTTGATTTTTGCATGCGTTTAGTGAAAATATTAAATGACCATTTTTACAACTATTCATCTAATAGTATTTACTATTATGGCGGGTTCCTATTACCGTCAGTAACGACTACGACTCGTTTCTCTTGGAAAACGTGTCAAAAGTTTGACACTAGTTTGACAATTTTTCAAGGAGATACGTGTCGTAGTCGGTTACCGACGGATATAGGAACCCGCCATTCGTCACTTACGGAAAATTCTAAGATTTTTAAAATCATCTCATAAACTCTCAATCCGGACGGGACTTGAACCCGCAATCTTCCTCTTGATACGAGTGCATCCTCGTATCAAGAGGAAGGTTGCGGAAACTTTTTGAGATGGTTTTAAAATACATACTTAGAATTAAAAATTTAACCTAAAAATTGTAAATACGTACAAATTTATAAATTAACGGAGCGCCACTTACTTATATGAAGTTTTCAGAGTGTGCCGACTCGCTTGTAAATACAGTACACTCACATATCTGTGATTTGCGCAAGATCTGTGCCGATCGGCATGAGAAATAATAGTTTTTAAACAAGGACGAAATAAAAAAAAATTGCGGAGCGCCACTAACTTAAAAGTGAAGCACCCAAAGTATTCCGGTCCGCTCGTTAATCACGCACACATTTGTAACGCTTATGCCGATCGGCAGCCAATCACCGCCATTTACAGTGTGTGAGTCTGTATCGTCATTGGCTCTTAAATACACACATACATACACATCGTTTTGTGTAGTATTTTTCAAACTTTCGCGATCACTGTAGGTACTTAATTACTGATTAAAACGAGTATTTATCGCGTATGTACCTTTTTTATTTGTTATCCCGGCCGCTGTGTTGCAGCAGTCACGGGTTGAGTCGTGACCACGACTGTTGCGATACAGCACTAAAAAATAAATAAAACAAATAAAAAATGTACATATGTGATAAATACTCGGTTTGTGTACTTCAGTTGATCATGAGGCAACGCGCCGTTAATTTTTTTATTAATTTATTGTGGATTAATATTTTCACTAAACTATAGAATTTATTTATAAGTTTTTCATTATTTTGTACCAAAACCTTATCCTGTGAAATAAAATGTAAATAAGCGCCAACAAATTGACAAAAATAAACGTATAAATTAAAAGCATGCAAATGTTATGGATAATTCCTACACTTTAGCAGAGAATATACCGATCGCCTTTACAAACAAAATGGCTTAACGTCTTTTCAACCCTAAATATTACCAATTAATATTTTTAGTTATTTATACGCATAAAGACAACAGAAAATAGATAAGAAAACACATTATCGTACATTAATTTAAAATAAACATATCAACAATAAAATAAACACTTAATTTAATCTAAGTACAATCGGCCCTCGTTTTTTTTAACTGGATAAAACTTCGTATGACCACAATCTCACCTGATGGTAAGCGATGATGTGGTCTAAGATGAAGCACGAAATTCTAGAAGAAACCTATTCACTCTTACCGTAAAGAGGCCCGGATTGTATTCTTTAGGAAAAACAGACGACGATAAAGTGTTCCATACCTTAGCTGTACGCATCATGAACGTAGAACCAAAACGGTCTTATCCCTATTAGCGATCTCTTCCAAACAAAAAGTATAGGACCCTCTTACCTTAGAGGTACCATATTTTAGTAAAAATCTGATAATTGGATTCATGAGGGGTTTTCGCGGCCATGTTTTTATAACTGCTAATAGATGGTGTTGCTTTATTAACAAAGGAAAGTGAATTGTCAATTGCCGTGTCAACATTATTATTCAGAGGAACTTGAAATAAAAGAACAAACATTTGTGTTTGTTTATCTCACGAAAGGAGATTGTTTTAGATAAATTTTGATATTGTATCTTTGGGATTTTGGCTTTAACCATATTTTTGGGGGTGTATCTCCAGACAGCGTCATCTATTACGCTAGTTGGAACTAGTTTTTTTTTCTTTAATCGAAAATGAAAAGCCCTAATTAGCAAAGGCACCTGCGCATAGTTTTTTTTTTGTGGAGCTCCATTGTCTCTGCCTACAGCTCCGAGATAAAGGCGTGATAGTATGTAAGTATCTGCACATTTTTCAATTTTCTGTTTTCTGAATTCGGTTATATTTTTCTTTACTGGTATCGTATAAATAACATATCAAAAAACACAGAAATTAGATTATATTAGAGAGGCGGAAAAAGGTTAAGTCTTTTTGAATATAAAGGCGTTTAGTACACATCTTAAATAGCTTCCTTGATTCGAGGCTCTCCGATTCAACGGACTCAATGAAGTCCAGAGATATTTTCGTGACGAAAATATGGTAGCACAGAATGAATAGGTACTAGTTTAAAGTAATGTCAATAACCAGAAAAAAACAAATGTTGTTTTTACGGTAGAGTCACGTTTACAAAGCGCTTTTGACGGGAGCAATTTTATTGAAATTATTATTTTTTCTTAACCTGAACCTTCCAACTGCTGCGCAAAGGACTCCTCCAAGATGGCCGTGTGATATGGAGGTATAAAGCAAATTGTGATTGTAAAAAACTGCTCCAGGACAATCAATGTTAATGTTCAATTCTAAATTATTGACAATTGGTAGGTATTGGTGAAATAAATTGAAGCTATTTTCAATTTCTATGACAAATAATATTAGTTCTACTGCCACATTATCGAAGATTTGCGTTGTATGCCTGTCTTTCTGTATCAAGAGTGAAGTGAGTGAGTGAGTTTATTGTGAAAGGACTCATCTGGGGAAGTACTACCACCACACTTATTTCTGCCGCCAAGCAGCATTGCTGTGTTTCGGTTTGAAGGGTATGGTTGCCGGTGAAATTACAAGCACATGAGGTATCTGGTGTTAAATGGTAACCATCGCCCATAGCAAGTTGATTACCGCAAGGCAGTGCATCGTAGGGCACGTTCCTAAGGTGCGTGACCTATAAAGCAATACTTTATTATAGGCGATGGTTACAAACTTATTAAAAAAAACATTCTTCGCATGAAAGACAGACACATAGAAATGAAAAATAATCATAATGAAAAATATTTTATTTAGCAACAAAAAGCATACCTTATGACTAATAATTTTAAAAAAGATAATTTTTAAGTGAACTTAATGTTGAGATGTATTAATAACTAAATAGTGTAGTCCGTGGTCTTCACACCAAGCCTGTATCGTGAACACCTTGAAATTCTTATATGGATTATGCAGATGTTTAAACCTCTGACTGATTAATTAATAAGGTTAACACGTAGTTCTTTTAAATGGGAGTTAACGATGCCTGACATCTCAAGAAACAACAGTTTATAATAGAGAAGGGTAAAATTTGGAACCTACATATTAATGAAATCCATAGAAATGTACCTGTCAAAAAGAAGTATTAAGCGTGACTCTACTGCAATAAGTACCTACTTTTTTATTTATTACACTAGATAAATATAATAAGTTGCACAAAACAATTATATTAAATTCCTAAATGACTATAATTACTTTAAGCCAATATTTTAAAGGACCAGTAACTGACGAGACAGTTGAGTTAGCACAAACTGAATCTACTTTTTTATATCTTCATTTGACCATCTCACCTGATGGTAAGCGATGATGTGGTCTAAGATGAAGCGCGAAGATCTAGAAGACACCTATTCACTCTTACCTTAAGAGTTCCGGATTGTAGTCTTCAGGAAAGACAGACGTTGAACTGACTTGAAGATGACACTTCGCGTCACTCGCGTGCGAGACGATGGTGCCGTTTACACCTTTGCCGTGGTACCATTAGTCAGTTCCATTGATGGTACTGTTACGTGGTATACGCTATTCTTTATTCTATTAAAAATAAACTTTTCTAGGGCAGGCTAGCCTTTTAGTGTCAGTAGATTGACCGAACTTGTACAAAGCAACGAACAATCAATACTCTTTATTAGCAATAGTTTGGTTGGTTGTGTAAAAAATGTAACCTTACGAGCTACTGCCAACCAGCCACACTGGAATGGCACTAGGTCGTTTTTGATGTGTAACATCTTTCCTCTCGGTTTGTGGGAGTGATTTTGGCAAAAGGGGCCGAAATGTGTAACAGGAAACCGGGGAAGCGGTTGACCAATGAGCGCGCGTTATTTGATTTGTCCAATGAGCGCGCGCAGTGGTCATGTTTTTCACTACGAGACTATTATTATGGCCTCTTTCATTTAATAGAAATAAGGATTTTCCATGGAGGTTGTATTTCATCATATCATATTATGAATACAAGGAGCCTCATTCTGTTTTTAAATTTACTTACGGTTAATCGCATTTACGGAGCCGTTATCGAGTTTTCAATGACCAACTTTCAAAGTGATGAATTCGGTAGACAAGATTAAGATTATTATTATAAATACGGGATTTATCACGTACCGTCTTATCGGTGTTTCGACCGACAATGTTCGGTGCGAGGCGAGACGTTACTCGGAGCGGATCGCACTCACCCTGATGAAAGTTCACGAATTGAACCGAAACACCGATAAGACGGTACGTGATAAATCCCGTATTTATAATAATGATTGAAATAAATCACGAAAGTTTTCTAAGTGAGATTAAGATTTGCTTTGTGTTTTCTATTTTGTTTGTAATTTTTTGTTTATATGGTGTACAATAAACATGATGCTACATATCCTAGGCGACTACTGTAAGGCTCGCATTTTTTTTATTACCAACCGCATTATTGACACCGAAAAGTATCATTAACAACCGAACTAGAGCGACTGGTCTGGTCCCTGGTAGAGACCGTCTCGCTGTCTTCTGTCTCAACTCGAACTGCCATCTTTAGGCTGCCTGTCCATTGACTTTTTTGATTGATTGAATAGGATTGCATGAAATTCTATTCATGCAATCCTATTGGTTAATATTTCCTCGTTTCTCCGCTCCGCCGCCTCTCTCCGCGTCAATGGACAGGCAGCCGGGTCCGAATCCCCCCCCCCCCCATCCGGTACCTACCCTTATTACGTGAAGCTGTCTCTGGGTCAGTCGTCCCTTGCACACGTTGACGACCTCCGTGGCGGGTTCGATTCCCACATTGCATGATCTACAAATATTTGTTCCGGATCTGTTGTTTGTCTATTATAAGTATGTATTTAAAAAAATATATTTATGTATTCTATCAGTTATCTGGTTCCCATAGTACAAGCTCGGCTTAGTTTGGGGCTAGATGTATGTACGTAAGATACGCACTGTAAATAAATAAATATTGTTGGACATTTCACACAGCGCTATCTAGCCCCGAACTAAGCAGAGCTTGTACTATGGGAACCAGATAACTGATAGAATACATATGTAACATACTTATAATATATATAGAAAAATATCCAAACCCGGAACAAATATCTGTAGATCATGCAAACATTTGTTCCGCAGCGGGAATCGAACCCGCTACCTCCTGCGTCTCAGTCGGCTATTCGCTCACTGCGCTACGGAGGTCGTCAAAGAGGTGTAGGTGAAAGGGACGGCCTGGCCGAACGACAAGTGGACGACAGCGCAACAGGCTTACGTAATTAGAATACCGGTATGAGTGAGTGTGGGTGCAGGGCTGGTCAGTTACTGGCCTTGAAAAAGCAGGTTTTACTTCATTTTTCTAGTACAAAACTCAGTGCTACTTAAAGAAACGATGTCTAAATTACGTATTGTAATCTAGTGTGTTTTAATTTATAAAGTTGATTGTAACTGTAGAGTATATCATTGTTAATATGTATTAAAGATTTTAGCCTATATGATGTTTTACTGACTCCCTCCCCCTTCCATCACCTGAGTAGCAGAATTACTAGAATTATACCTACTAGTTTTTATTTAATCGAAAATGAATAGTGTGAAAAAACGGGAACGTTCGAGAAATATCCATTATTATTATCGAGAACAATGCCGATTGTGAGACTGTTTTTATTTTGGGCGACTTCAATGCTCACCCAAATGAAATGTTTTGTAGAGAAATGTTAAGTTTTTGTAGAGAACAAAATTGGTCATGCATAGACATAAAGATAATGGGTATTGAGTCCGACACATATACTTTCACCAGTGACACCCATGGTTGTAGGAGGTGGTTGGACCATTGTCTAACTACCAAATCGGCTGAAGATACTGTGCTTAAAGTATGGGTACAACATGACGTATATTGGTCGGACCACTCACCCCTCTTTGTAGAGTGTAATATTTGTAAAGTACCAATAAAGTGTGATGTTAATTATAATTTAACAGGCAACCAAGTGATTTGGGGAGAGAGGGGAGTTGATCAGATCGAGTTATATAATAAATTATGTCACGAAAATCTCGAACAACTCGATTTTCCTTCAGAACTGAGCTCGTGCACTGATGAACACTGCTCTAATCCTGACCACGCCCTTTTATTGGAAAGTATGTACAACAAAGTAGTATCGATCTTATCAGAAGCTTCTAAAATGTCACACAAGAGACGCAGGTGTTTGAGACGAGGTGGATACATTGCAGGATGGAATAAGTGCGTCGCGGACGTTCACGGGTACGCAAGGTCGAGGTTTCATCAATGGGTGTCAGCCGGTAAGCCAGTAGAAGGTCTCCTTTATAAAGAAATGTGTGATAGCCGTAGGGCTTTTAAGTCAAAGTTGAAATGGTGTCAGGATAGGCAAGAACAAATTAAAATGGATATTCTTGCCTCAAACCACTCAGCTCGGGACTTTAAAGCCTTCTGGAAGAACACAAACAAACTGAATCCTAGGTCTGGTGTGCCCGTGAGCGTCGGCGGTATTAGTAATCCCAAGTCCATCGCTGATACGTTCAGAGAACACTTTACAGTACGATCTCCTCTGGGTCCATCAAAGTCTGGGGTGCGTGATGGTGTGACCGATATGTCAGCGGGCCGGGAGGTAAGGTTCTCAGCTAAAGATGTTGCCTTGGTGATTAAAGGTATGCAGAGAGGTAAGTCGCCGGGGCATGACGGTCTCAGCATTGAACACTTCAAGCATGCTGGTATGCACCTGCCTCGCGTGTTGGCAGTACTCTTTAACCTGTGTCTTGGTCACTCCTTTTTGCCGAAGCGTTTGATGCAAACCGTGGTAGTGCCCATCCTCAAAAACAAAACAGGGGATGTTTCAGATAAGACCAATTACAGACCCATCTCACTTGCAACAACAACAGCCAAAGTACTTGATGGTTTGCTTAATAGTCACCTCGGTGGATGCCTTCGCCTCCATGATGCTCAGTTCGGATTTAGGGCGGGGTTATCTACAGAGAGTGCTATTCTGAGCCTTAAGCAGACCGTCAGGTATTACACGGAGAGAAAGACGCCGGTGTATGCCTGTTTCCTCGATCTGTCAAAAGCTTTTGACCTAGTAGCTTATGACAAGCTATGGGGAAAGCTCAGCGAAACAGCCATACCGGCTGAAGTGATCTCAATTTTTAAATTTTGGTATAAACATCAGGTCAACCAAGTGAGATGGGTAAATACTCTGTCTGACGAGTATAAGCTCGAATGTGGGGTAATACAGGGTGGTCTAACATCCCCTGCGTTGTTCAATCTGTATTTAAATCAGTTGATCGAGGAACTCAGCATGCATGTCGGGTGCTACATTGACGGTACCTGTGTCAACAATATTAGTTATGCTGATGATATGGTGCTGCTGGCTCCCTCGATCAACGCTTTGAGGATACTTGTTCGTACGTGTGAGCGGTATGCATCGGAGCATGGGCTTAGGTACAACGCTAAGAAAAGCGAGTTGCTCGTTTTCAAAGCGGGAAAAGTTAAACCTAGCACTGTGCCGCCAGTTGTACTAGGCGGAGCGGTCCTAAAGGTAGTGACTAATTTTAGATATCTGGGACACGTGGTCACTGAAGATCTGAAAGACGATCTTGACGTGGAACGAGAACGCAGGGCGCTGGCGGTGAGAAGCAACATGCTGGCCCGGAGGTTTGCTCGATGCACCTATGAAGTTAAGATAACTCTTTTCAGAGCATACTGCCAATCTTTTTACTCGAGCAGCCTGTGGAGTCGGTACACGCAACAAGCCTACAACGTCCTGCATGTACAGTATAATAACGCCTTCAGAATGCTGTTGGGATTACCGCGAAATTGCAGCGCGTCGGGAATGCTCGCTAACGCGCACGTCGACGGTTTTCACGCGATCATGCGGAAAAAAATCGCGTCTCTTTTTCATAGATTGCGCGGTAGTCCCAATAGTATTCTGAAGATGATTGCTGCGCGTTTTGATTGCCCTATTCAGAAGCACTGGGTGGGGATAATTACGGGCAATACAAAGCACGCAGGTAATTGATAGGTACATGCTTTTAATTTTAATTTTATATGAATTTTTTTTTATTTAATTTTATTTAATTTGTTTATTTAATGTTCCTATTCTGATTTATTTAATTTTAATGTGACATGTTACTTTTTTAATATTCATCTAACTGACTGTATTATTATTGATTTGTATGTTTTTTGTTTTAATTGTATTTATGTGTGATCGTTGATATTTTGTATGGACAGACACTGTCTGAAATAAATGATTATTCTATTCTATTATTTTTAGCCCTCTGTGTCCCACTGCTGGGCAAAAGCCTCCCCGCATTCTTTCCAGCGCCAAGATGGTCCAACCTGCTCAGAAGTTAGTGAGCTCGTCATCTTTTCCTTGGTCTGCCGCTACGCCTTCAGGTTGTATCAGGATTACACTCGGTGGTCAGCTTGGCCCACTGATCATAGATACGGCAAACATGAAAAGCCCATAGCCCAAGAGCCCACGACGGCCAGACCTTCATTATTTTATAAAAGTTGAAATTTTCTCTGTACATGTCTCCTATACAGGTAAGAACGACCAGCGACTATAGAGTTTGGGTTGTGGTTACCTGGGCAGGTAACAGGTAGTAAAGATGTATAAAATAGTACTTAAAATTTGTTAGAACATAAAGCTCAATTTTTTTATATTTTCTTCGGGATAACTATAGAAATCTCGTCATCCATTGCCGGACACTTATGACAGTTGCTACCCCTTGCCAGACACCCCTAAACTTTGATAAATTACAATTATACTTTCGTTATAGTATAAAAGCTCAATTTTATATATGTTACTTGGGGACCTATAAAAAGATGTTACCTCAATAGCCGGACAGTTTTTGTGGTTTTTACATCTTGCCAGACACATTGAAAGTCCACTGTAGATGCGAGCGCGAGGTAACAACTGATGCAAATGAGGCAAATGGCTACTCAATTTCAAGCTTCGAGAATTGATGTGATCTTTGATCAATACTTTACTCCATCGATCAAAGATTATGAGCATTCCCAACGGTTAGAATCCGCGCAATTGGAATACTCTATAACTGGGCCCGAACAAATTCGACCAAGTGATTTCGCGAAAGAGTTAAAAAATTTAAATTTCAAAGAAGCTTTAGTTAATTTTTTTATTTCACATTGGGCTACTGATGAAGTGGTGCCATTTATTGGCAACAAAACAATATACATCAATTTCAGAAAGTGTCATTCTTTCACTGTTGATAATTCCAATAAAGTTGTCTCAAGGATTGATGAAGAGTTGTCATGCCCAGCACACGAGGAAGCAGATACGAAGATAGTATATCATGCATGTAACATCAACTTTCCAGCAGAAATAGTAATAAGAAGTGCTGATACCGATATTGCGGCTATAATGCTTGGTAACATGCATCACCTTAAAAGTGATACGGTTGTTTGGATGCTTACAGGCACTGGCAATAATTTAAGGTATGTAGACCTAACCAAAATACATGCAGAGTTGGGACTGTTAATTTGTCAGAGCTTACCTGGATTTCATGCCATCACAGGTTGTGATTTTAATCCTGCGCTCTTCAGAAAAGGAAAATTAAGACCATACAAGATATTAAAAAAAGATCCAGAGTACCAGGAAGCTTTCAAGAACTTCGGCAACAACGAATTAATTGAAAATTTAAATCATCAACAAAACATCTTTAATATTATTCAGAGATTTATATGCAATGTCTACAATGTCCCTAATGTAATTGATGTTGACGCCGCTAGACTTCAAATATTCATCGACTCGTACACAGTCTCCGATGTAAACGAAGCTTTTGACCGAAAAAAGTTGCGAAATTTTGACGCTAGCAACCTACCGCCTTGCAAAAGCGAGCTACTGCAGCAATTTCTGCGAGCAAACTATATATGTACCATTTGGAATAATGCTCATTTGAAAAATCCAACCACATATCAACCAAACAATAACGGCTGGGTATTAAAAGATGACAAATACCAGTTCAAATGGTTTGAAGGGGATCAACTACCGAGTTATGTTAGTGATTCGCTCAAAACTCAATCAGGTATATAATTATTATGACAAATTATGATACATAATTTTTTAATTATTCATAATTGTATAAACTTGCTTATTTTTCTTTCAGAAACTGACGAAGAAGGTGATGTTGAGGACGATCATGCCATCGACTGGAGTAGTAGTGATGAAGAAAATGAAAACATCGACGACAATGCTTAAATTAATAAACAAGTTTAAATATTTTTTTTACCTGTAATCATACTTTTTATTATATTTTTATGATATTAAACTAATATTTTTTACTTTATACAACATGGCTATGAACGTAATAAAATTATTTTTTATTAGATATCTTAAAAAATAGTAATCGACTAAGTATTCGCGCTCGCACCTACAGTGGACTTTCAATGTGTCTGGCAAGATGTAAAAACCACAAAAACTGTCCGGCTATTGAGGTAACATCTTTTTATAGGTCCCCAAGTAACATATATAAAATTGAGCTTTTATACTATAACGAAAGTATTATTGTAATTTATCAAAGTTTAGGGGTGTCTGGCAAGGGGTAGCAACTGTCATAAGTGTCCGGCAATGGATGACGAGATTTCTATAGTTATCCCGAAGAAAATATAAAAAAATTGAGCTTTATGTTCTAACAAATTTTAAGTACTATTTTATACACCTTTACTACCTGTTACCTGCCCAGGTAACCACAACCCAAACTCTATAGTCGCTGGTCGTTCTTACCTGTATAGGAGACATGTACAGAGAAAATTTCAACTTTTATAAAATAATGAAGGTCTGGCCGTCGTGGGCTCTTGCTCTACCAGTCCCACTTGAGCTTGGCGGCTTTCGTAGCCACATCGGCGACTTGTGTTCGAGAGCGCAGCTCGGTGTTGCGTACGCGGTCAATACGCTTGACTCTCGAGAATGCTGCGCTCCATCGCACGTAAAAATAAAAATCTTTTTTTATAAAACATTTTTATTATTTCCTTTTTAAGTACATTTCATTATAAACAAACTTAACTAACTATAGTTATTTTATAACTAAATATTTATTTACACAA
Source organism: Philereme transversata (assembly GCA_963924445.1). Classification (NCBI taxonomy): domain Eukaryota; kingdom Metazoa; phylum Arthropoda; class Insecta; order Lepidoptera; family Geometridae; genus Philereme; species Philereme transversata. Next base: position 27,113,629 of record OZ004346.1, read on the forward strand.
TTTACAAGTACTAAAAGACTTCGAGAAAACCGGGTTCCTCACATAAAGTTGGTCATATGGAAGAGTGGTTATTCCCAACCGCACTCAATAAGTTTGTGTCTCGCATCCACTTAAATATCACACTTTCACATCACACTAATATTATAAATACGAAAGTTTATAATATATGTTTGTTTGTTACTCAATCACGTCGTAACGGCTGAACCGATTTTTTATGAAATTTAGTATGTACGTAGATTATAACCTGGATTAACACATAGGCTACTTTTTATTAGCCGCAGAAAGGGCACAAAGAGCAATCCTTAAGGTATCCACTTTTCGTCCCTTTCTCTATCCAACCAACTTATTGTATAAGTCATGTACAGTTCTAACAATTAGGCAGCTATTTATACTAAACATAGTTTTAAGGCAGCACAGAGCACTTCCCTATAGCACTGAAAGTACTAACAAAAGACGAAAAGATATCGTCCGCAGTAACAACACCCCAGTAAAACATGCTTTTGCAACCAGATTTTTTGTTCCTAGGACCATACCTGTACAACATGATAAATCGTAAATTAAGCATCAACTCAATGAATTTCTAAAGAGCCTTACAGTCTGCTCTATCCAATCTATCATACGAGGAAACTGAGGAGTTACTAACCGTAATAAAGTAGGATTTTAAATATTGTATAGCACGTTTGCACTTAGTTTTTTAGTTATCTTTTTCATTATGTAAATAGATTCTAAGTTTTGTTAATTTGAGTATTCATTAGTTACACCAGTCCAGTTTTTTTTGCCTGAGATACAGGTCCTCCTAGTTCAGGCAATGTATAAAGTGTTACCTATAAGTAGATATTAATCCGTAATGTTAATCTTAGCAACATGTAAAATAAATAAAGATTTATTATTATTATTATGCCATAAATCAGGTCCCATGGGCTAAAAATGGGGTGTCAAGTTGTAAAAGCGAGTTTAGCTTTATTTCTAGCCTACCTACAAATTTAGTAGTGTAATGTACACGAAGTCACGGGCAACAGCTAGTTATAAATACGAAAGTGAGTTTGTTTGATTGCTACGCTTTTACGTCGTAACCGCTGAAACTATTTAGATGAAATTTGGATAGATGAAGACTTGGATTGAGCTGGTTTATTTATACTACGTAATTTGTTACGTACGATATTAAATGAAAACACGGGTAGGGCTAATGGTTAGCATTATTGTAAAATAGTTTTTTTTTAATTAATTGCCATTGAAAATTTTCAATCAATCTTAATACACACTCCTATAATATGAATGAAAAAGCCTGTATAAAATAGGTTAACAAATCATAATCATTCATCATGTAAGTAGATATCTGTTAAACTAAGTGGCATCGTAGCAAAGGCGCCGCCGATTTACATTTTATAGCCGCCGATTCATATTTTATTTTATAGGGGAAACAGGCTACTGCCCACCTGCCGGTCACCATCGGTCGCCTATTGACACCGGCAACACCCGGGGTATTGTCGCGTTCCCTACCCTGTAGAAACCTCTACATTTCTCTTGAAGCGTGCCATGTCGTAGCCTAACGGGAAAACCTCAGATAGTAGCTCATTCCACATCTTGCAAGTATGGGGTAGAAAAGATCGCGTGAAGCGTGTCGAATTGTTTATTGGAAATGTATCGATTACTGGATAAATACTTATTCAAACTACCGTTATTTAACATGCTATGCCTGAATAAATAATCTTACACTTTCCATTCAAAGGTTGCCTAGAAAAATCGCTTAAGCGATAAGGTTTTAAGCATAATCTAGTTCAAAAAGTAATCCGTACAATAAAGCCTGTATCTATCTTATCTAATCTAAGGCTTTATTTTTTCTCTGTTAGGTAGGTACTACGTTGTCCTCCGCAAAAATCCTCGTTTGATGAAAGCAAACGAAAAATTTAAATATTAATTGCAAGCTAACCAGCCCGCGCTTCACAGACGTGGTTCATTATGGATTGCCCATACAAACTTTCAACCACTATTACACTATCTTCAAGATTATTTTTTGAGACAAAAGATAGCGAGAAGGACATACCTTCTCCAGGATATAATCTCCTTGCCAAATTTTATTCCGATCCGTTCAGCCGTTTAGTCAAGAAATGTAACAAACAAACAAACAAAATTTTACTACTTTCGCATTTTTAATATCACTATGGATATAGAAAAAAAATTTGGGAATCAATGTACAAAGTTGTTTTCGAAGGTAAACTCAACAGGGACACAACTCATCTATGTAACTTTTATGGTCACAATAAATATATATTTCTATTTCTATACTTTGGGATGCAAACGAGGATAAAAATATTGTTTATTTTTAAAAAATTGGATGCGATTGAGAGGAGGAACTACTAATTAAATAACTTACATAAATACATTAATTTTAAATGGCTTTAAGCATCGTATTTCCTGAAACGTTATTACATGAACATAGACAGACAGACAGACAGACATTACATAGACATTATGTAATTTTTGACTGATAATTATCTAAGTTGAAGGCAGTAAACAGTTTTGACTGTTCTTAAAGAATTATCATCAAGGTAAGTATAAGCTTGAAGAACTAACGGCCGTTGGGGCAGAAAAGTTGTCGAGTTGAGACCACGCACTGGAAAGCGGAAGACTGAAAGACCTGACAATGGTTGCTGGGAGCCGTTGGCTGCAGGCCGTGCAAGATGCGTGTGGCTCTGGAAATCTATGTTCAGTAGTGTACGTATGGTGGCTGACATGATGATGATGATGTTTTTCATTATTAGCTTCCGCCAGTGGCTTTGCACGCGTTTTTTGTCAAAAAAGTAGCAGTGTAGCAATTAAACAGTGATTCCAGGTCATAATCTATCAACACACCAAATTGCATCGAAATCGGTTCAGCCATTACGACGTGATTGAGTAACAACAAACAAATATCCAAACTTTCATATTTATAATATTAGTGTGATTGTTGTGAATTCAAACTCCAGTGTCTGAAGACCCGCTTATTCGACCATATGTTCTGCCCAGCATGACCTACGGTGCCGAGACATGGACGCTCACGCAGGAGGCCGTGTACAGGTTAATTAAGAGTTGCACAGAGAGCCATGAAGCGTACCATGCTCGGCATCTGACTGTTAGATCGAGTTCCAAACGTAGAGATCCGTAGACAAACGAAGGTTCATGACGTTGAGATCCGAGTTATGGAGCTCAAATGGTCTTGGGCGGGACACTTGGCTAGACGTGGTGATGACAGATGGAGCAGGGCAGCGACTGAATGCTAGCCGAGGAGCGGGTATAGAAGGGTAGGACGTCCGGCAGCGAGATGGGTGGACGACATCGTAAAGGTCGCGGGCCGTCAGTGGCGGGTAGCGCAGGATCGTGGTGGATGGCACAAACTTGGGGAGGTCTATACCCAATAATGGGTGAAGTCAGACTGTGGATAATGATGATGATGATGTAGTGAATTATGAGCAGACTCGTTTCTTATCTGTAGACTGTATAAGAATTCAGCTTAAATTCAATATCGTCTAACATTCGTGCCAGGTCTCAGAAATTATTAGATATATCTCTGACACGCGACATTAATAAGAAAGAGAGCTATCATCGTGGATGATGATGGCCTTTCTCTTCTAGCACGACAACACCGACTGCTGGCTATACACCGAATGGGGACAGAAGTTTTGTTTAATACTACTTTTACCCCCTTTTTTAAGTGTAAAACAGTCGCACAAAATAGACGCGCGCGTACGAGGATCTCGGATCAATTTGTTCGAACCTTCGTGCCTGTTTTCGCTCGTTGTAAAATCGAAAAATTATGTGACGACCTCCGTGGCGCAGGTTTGATTCCTGCCGCAGAACAAATGTTATTGTTTCCGGGTCTGAATGTAATCATTCATTTACAAAAAAAGTATATAAGTATTCTATCAGTTATCTGGTTTCCATAGTGCAAGCTCTGCTTAGTTTGGGGCCTGATAGCGCTGTGTGAAATGTCCAGCAATATGTATAATTCATCTTAAATGTCCATGTCTATTCTGTATATATTTATATAGGCCTCCCTAATTTTGTGGCATCCACCACGATCCTGCGCAAGTCTGCGCCATCGAAGGCCCACAAATTTGAAGAGAACTAAATACAGGATAATTACCCTTATTTACCCAGCCATTTTAGTGTTAGCCCGTAATGAATGAGGCAGTCAACTGTTTCCAAATTTTTAGACCTCTGACATGGCTTAACAATGTTCTTAGACAGGATTTTTGAAGTAAAAAATTCATTAGGCACATTGGGCATTTTTTTGAGATGAGAAAAAACCATTGATATCGCGTCACTGTTACCGTTACCGACACCTCTGCATATAAGTATCTCATAATTGTTCTCGTAAAGTTTTCACTTCTGTCGGCACCCCCGATGTACCACTATTATTATTATTTATTGTTGACTATTGACCAATTTATGAATGTTATAATAATAGTTTGACTACATATTGATATAATTAAATTATTAATTTGTTGAAATAATGTAATCTTGTAAACATTGCACGGCGTAGTCGGTAGAATACATTGAAACTTTATTTAATTCTAACATTTTTGCTATACGTGTATTCATGCAATAAATAATATTTATTTGATTTGAAAATAAATCAAAAATAATTGGTTATTCCAAGCAGCATTATTTCTGAAGTGTCTACATCACACAATGTTGAAAAGTCACTTAATGTTCACTTTTGATAATGTCTCATCAGTACACAGCTAGTTATCAAGTTTGTTTTTAAGTGGCAGAAACAATACCTATCGAAAAAATTTGTAGAAGACCTTAGGTACCACTAACAAGAACTATCAATACTATTCTCAGTTTTGACAACATTGGCATTAGTACTAGAATCAGTTTTGACAGGTCGGCCGGGCCTCCTGCCTTGCAGCATTTGTCTTTTCCATTCTGCCATTTGTGTTGTCTCCGTGTGTATTATAACCTCCCCGGTACTGGGATCAATCGGATATAAACCTTCTGGGGTATGTTTCTTTTTAGATGTGTCATGGTTATGCTTCCTCTTCATATGTTTGTTATAATTCGACCAGTTTGAAAAGTCACGCTGACAACTCTCACATGAATAAGGTTTCACTCCAGTGTGCAATCTTACGTGGTTGTTTAATATAGTTTTGAATCGGAAACGCTTCTCGCAGTGAGGGCACTGGTAGGGTAGCGAGTCAGTGTGGATTATACTGTGATTTTTAAGTTGTTTTAGAAGCCGGAAGCAGCGTCCACATTGATCACAGGCAAATGGCTTGTCGTTATTGTGTACTCCGATGTGTTGTCTCAGCTGAGTGGCAGTTTTGAAACTGAGTTTGCAGATTTGACATTTGTGAGGTCGCTCGGTGCTATGCATTAACATATGGCAGGCCAAGTTGTGCTTTTGAAAGAAACACTTTCCACATATTTCGCAAATGTGCTCTCGTTTCCTTTCTGTGTGAGTTAAGAGGTGAGTGTTGAGACTGCTACGGTTTTTAAATGTTTTTGAACAATCAATGCAAGTCAATCCCTTTCCTATCAGCATTCGTGGCAGATCTCTTGGATACTTCACTTTAAGATATGTATCTTTGTGTATTTTTAGTTCTTCACCGGTCTTAAAACTAGTGCTGCAGCCTGGGCAGTTGAATTCGGTATTAAAATGAGCTTTACTATGTTTCCGTGCCAAAGGCATTGTTTTAAACTTCTTCAAACATTTAAAACAAGATAATTTTAATTGTTTACTGTGTCTTTGCACGTGAATCAGAAATTTGTCAAGACGTTCCTTCCGGACTTTGCAATCTGTGCAGCGGTAAGGGTTGCAGCTGCTGTGTAAGGTCATGGAATGTGTGTGCAGCTCTTCTATTGTTGGAAACCTGGTCTCACAGTAAGTACACAGCCAGGTATAGTTCGCCCAAGTCTGTTTCAGCTGAGACAAGGGAATAGAGTCCAAAGACCCGCTTTTTTTAACCTTACCTGGAGTTCGAAGCTTCTTTGGGCCCTCAATGCTGTCTCTATCAGATTCCTCCTTAATTGGAACATCAGTTAACGCATCCAGAGAAATTTCGTCATCCGTATAGGCTTCTTGCTTTACATGCCGCAAGTAGAATAAATCGTTAAGAACGTTTTGTGCGCATTCAATATTGATTACAAAGTCGAAACATTTGTTCAAGGAGCAAATACAGTCCAAACACACGGTGCTAGGCAGTTTATTGTCGATAAATTCTGTGGTGGCGTTTATTCGCGTTAATTTCTGGATTACTTCACCGCGTTTCTCGGAGTCGTCATGGAGGTCTACTTGTTTGTTGCTGGGCTTCAATTCCGCGCAAAGTCGGCAAAACTTATTGCCGGAATTCATTGTTTATAGCCTAAATTAAGCAAATTATTTTCACAAACCACACGTAAACAACCATTCGACACACTTGAATGAATGAACGAACTAACGAAAGGTTTTGATTTGACATCGATTAATATGTCAAAGTAGATTGTCTATGGTTCAGGCATTTTTGGTTAGGGGCTGATTCCTTAGAATAATGACACTGGGCTGATTCTGTCTAAGACAGATTCTGGTTACGGCACTAAAACTGACCCCCCCACCCCAAGTAATTTATTACAGGTCCTATCCTACCCCCTGTTCTCCCGCGACCAAGCTAGAATAAATACCCTCCTGGCCCTGTCCCATCAGTAGGGTCTAAGAAACAATGCAATAAGTGAGCTATCATAATATAGGGTCGTATGAAATAAAATAGTATAACAATTTAAACTTATTTCATTTCATTTATTAAATGCGAAAATGGGTACAGTTACATATATTATATTATTAATATTTAACTAATCAAACTTCATCCACCAAAATGGCTTTCTTCCTAGCCTTGTTCTCATTATGACGACATATCATATGCTTGTTGTAATTGCCCCAGTTAGTAAAGTGAATCTGACATGGCTCGCAAGAGTAGGGACGTTCTCCAGTGTGCTGCATCAGATGGTTGACCAGATATTCTCTCCGCTGGAAACGTTTATCGCAATAAGTGCATTGGAATGGCAACTTGTCGGAGTGCATAATGCTGTGTTTCTTCAAGTGCTTTTTCAATCTGAAGGTCTTTCCGCACTCGGCGCAAGCTAGCGGTTTCTCATTGAAGTGTCTACCGATGTGGTCTTTTAAGGTGTTAGGTGTTTTAAAGGCAACATTACATATATGACATTTGTGAGGGCGGTTGTCAGTATGTACGAGCATCATGTGCTCAGCATGGTTGGCTCTCTCATAGAATGCTTTACCACAGATATCGCAAATATGGTTTGCTTGTCTTACTGTGTGCATACGTCGGACATGCATCCGAACATTGCCTTTACTTGTAAAGGTTTTAGAACAAACTAAACAGGTTTTCCCATCAATCTGTGGGGCGATTATATCACTATCGCTTCTTTTGGTTCCCTTAAACCTGTAGAATGTTTTTTTGTGAAGTTGCAGCTCTTCAGCCGTGTTATAGGTGGTATTGCAGCCGGGGCAGTTTAATTCTGACTCAACATGAGTTTTACGATGTTTTTGACAACCAACAATAGTCTTAAACTTCTTAAAACATTTGAAGCAGGAGTATTTGAGTCGTTTGTTATGGCGTTGGACATGGATAATAAATGTGTCCAGGCATTGCTTACGGAGTTTGCAATGGGCACAACGGTACGGATTGCAGACGGTGTGAACGGCCATAGAATGTGTTTGAAGGTCTTCTATCTTTTGGAACTGTGTCTGACAGTATGTACAAAGCCAGTTATAGTCCTCCCATGTCTGTTTTAGCTGAGACAAAGGAACGGAATCAAGTGATTCACTTTTTTCAATCTTTCTTGGTTTTCCTGCTGTTGGCGGAAGTTTTAATGGCTTGTCCAAGCATTCTTTAATTATGCGTTCAATTTTTATTCGAACATACCCTTCACGCTGTACGGGCGGTTCGTCAGAGCGTTCATCGTTCCCCACAAATACTTCCTCGTCCGAATGATATTCTTTTTTCACATTTGGTTTCGACATTATTTCGGTGAGAGTGTTTTGAGCGCATTTTATTCCAACCACGAACTCGAAACATTGATCTATCATACGTAAGCAATCCAAACAAACCGTGCTCGGTAATTTGGTGTCAACAAACTCTGTTTTGGCGTTAATTCGCACCAATTTCTCATTGATCTCTCTCAGCCTTTCTAAATCGCACTGGAGATTGACTTGCTGGTAGGAAGGCTTTATTTGAGCACATAGTCTACAGTAAACATTTTCTGGCTCCATTATGATCAAATTTCACATCCACAAACACTTCTACGCAGCGTCACAAGCAACTTGCCTTGAATCAACAAACGAAACGAAGAAAGAAAGAATGGATCGATCGATGAAAATAACAAGATGGATGTTAATGGTAAATAGCTATTTAGCCATATTTTGGCACTTTTGGCAGGTTCTATTCATACGTGATCATGTAAATTAGTCTATGGTTTTAGTGTTGTACCGAAAAATCGAAGTAGTAGTAGTGGTGAGTGACTAACCAGTCTCCGACAATTATTGGAGATTATGAACGAGTTACCCCGAATAATCAGAGGTACATAAGTACTTAGGTGTTAGCATCCTAGTAGTCTGTGATACATACATCGATCACGGTGTGTAATTAAACACACCGTGCTAATTCGCTAATTCTTACATTACAGGCACTATAATTAAATGTTCCTAATAGAATCAATTAATTGAAAAATTATACTTATTAAAATCATAGAAATTTACTAGTTTCTCATTTATTAAATTATACTTATTAAAATCATAGAAATTTACTAGTTTCTCATTTATTCCTTTGTATTCACCCAACTACCTATCTGGATGCCAAATTTGAACTTTCTAGAGGTCATCTGAAACTGGGTTAGAGTTTTGATCTATAGGTCAGTCAGTGATAAAGATGTTTGGATGTTGGTTTAAAGATGTTGGATTTGGACTTTAATATCTGAATAACCATTTCACAGATTACACAAAAGGCAGATAGAGTGTACGCAACAAACAGTATGACGCCACTTTTCATTCATGTGTGCGTGGCGTTTAGAAATAGCTCTGTAGGGACACGTGCATCAGTGTGCGTGTAATGATACCAGAAAAGGAAAAAACTCCCTGTATTTTTTTTAATGTCCTTTTACGACAACAGGTTCTAAAATTTTATTTGGAGACATGAATTTGTTACTAATTCAATACAAATATGTATGAGTATTAGGATTGAACAATTGTTTAATTAACAAGTTTATTAAACACTTAAATATTTCATGTACCATTGTAAACGCATTGTAAAATTACAGAAGAAATAATATGTGAAGATTTTTATAATTAGCGGTCCGTCCGGTGTTTATTGAGGTTTACATGGACTTTAATGTCCTCCTGGCCGAAGTACGGCTACGGCGGCCATCTCGCAAGAGACTAGCCAACAACGCAGGATATATTCCTGACTCCGGACTGTTATTAGAATTTGAAAAATTACAATAACACTTTGGCGAATAATAGAAACCCATTCCTCGCGTATCTTTTTTGGTTAATAATTTTTTTTGTGACACACCGTTTACAACTTTTACGATTATTATTGTTTATTTATCGACTTTTGGATCTATATCTCTTTTAATAATTGTTTAAACAATAAAATGCTCATACGCTAAGTTGTAAATTGACACATTGTCTGCAACTTTGTCTTAGAACTTTTTTTGCTGAAGTTAATATTTTCGGAGTTATCACGCGTTCATTTTGAAAGTTCTGTGCCTTGGCGGTCAAGGTCACTAATGAAATACATCTTATGAAATCTCCGTGAGCTGTCTTAATGGGATCTCATTGAAATCTCATTATACAGCCATACTACGTATATATATGTTCCGTGTTTGGATGTTTTTCTATATATTATAAGTATGTATTTACAAAAACCATTTATTATATATGTGTATATGTATATGTAATGTATATACATTACATATATACATACGGAACTAAATTGTTATACATACACAATTATATTTAAAATCCCGCATAAGATATTAATCACCGAATCACAGTAAACGGCAATAACATAATTATAGAAATACATACAAATTCGGAATAACAATTTAGGCGTGAGATTACGCGTGGGAATCGAACCCACGTCCGTACATTTAACAGTCAGGCTAGCTAACGCCTAGATCAACAGGTAGTTTCCCCAATTGAAGGGAAAACATTTTGCCGAAAACTGGCAACACAGTCGAACTAATGTCGAGGTTTTGTGTTTCGAGACAACCATTTAATTATTGGGTGAATAAATAATAAAATCAATTAAATAATTTATAGTTACTTGTGAAATGATATTTCATCCACTTTTTTGTTTTTGGGAACAACTTTTAAACTGTTTAATAACACAAGACGGCATTTTCGACAGAAAATAATTAATCACTCGAGACGTTCAAGCAGTACGACGCTATCTTTAGCACTGCCGCGAGATTGTATTCGCTTTTAAATTTGTATTCGCTTGTGTGGCTTCACTCGCACGTTCGGCGCGCTCTATCTGTTTGTTTGTATAATCTGAGAACCATTTGATGTGTTTATGAAATTTGGAGCACATATGTCAAATAAAAAAAAAATCAAAAATCAAGATGTTTTTATTTCTGTAAAATATTGTTATACTTTGAATTATTAACGTGTTAATTTCAATATATTTTATGGTATCAAGAAACATTTTTGTATGATTTTATTAAGAGTTATTTAAATTTTAAAACCTAGGTACAGTTGATTTTACGCAGGATATTACATTGCCTGGTGTTTTGTTTTAAATGTATTGATTGTATTATTTTTAATTAAGTAATTAATACTCAAAATATATGTATTGCTTTAAAAATAAGATAAGTTTTAAAGTATGTTTTAAAGAATTACAAAGTTCAGCTGATTTATCGGAAGTGAATTCGGACGGACGTCAGTAATACTGTTGATAAGTTTAATTTAAATATTAATGTTGTAAAATCCAAAGTAATATAAAAATCATGTTATAAATTGCTTAGTTTTTTATAATGAAGAAATAATTGTATATTAGGTTGGGGAAAAAGTTTCTTCGCATTTTTTTAGAAAATTCAAATATTTTTTAATATAGTTTATTTACATTTAACTAAAGTATGTAGGTACCATTTTGTTCGATAACTTTTTGCCATCTTGTAGGTAGCGACATGATCCCATTGCTATAGAAATTTTGGGGCTTCTGATCAAAATACCGCGACAAGTGGTTTTGGCAGTCCTCTCGTGATGTTAACCTGACACTGCCTAAAGAATTCTGAAGAGACCGAAACAGGTGGAAATCTGAAGGTGCAAGGTCAGGACTATACGGCGGATGCATTAACACCTCCCAGCCAAACTCTGTTAATTTTTGCTGAGTGGCATAAGATGTGTGAGTTCTAGCGTTATCATGATGAAAAACCACACCCCTTCTGTTGATTAATTCCGGCCGCTTTCTCTCAACTTCTTGCTTTAATCTCATCAGTTGTTCACAGTAGAGTTCAGAATCGATGGTCCTGCCTGGTGGTAACGGTTCATAATGAATAATGCCCTTCCAATCCCATCACACACACAGCATCACCTTCTTGCGAGTTAACCCAGGTTTCGCCACAGTCTGTGAAGCCTGACCGGCCTTTGACCACGACCTTTTTCGCATGTTCTTGTCGTAAGTACGTGATCTACTTTTCATCACCAGTTATCAGCTTCTTCAAAAATGGTTCGGTTTCATTACGTCGTAATAAAGAATCACAAATGAGTACACGGTTCATTAGGTTTCTTTCAGTGAGCTCGTGGGGTACCCAAATATCGAGCTTTTTTGTGTACCCAGTTTTTAAATGCGCCAAAACTGTTTTGTGGTCAATTCCCAGTTCTTCAGCTACGTCATAACTACTGATATGCCGATCTTGCTCCACTTTTTCAAAAATGGCATCAATTTTATTTGTAATAGGGCGACCAGAGCGACGTGCATGTTTGACATCAAAATTTCCGGTTTAAAAACGCTTAAACCAAATTTGTGCCACTCTCACAGACACTGCACTAGGTCCATAAATCGCAATTTTTTTTCGCGGCTTGCGTTGCATTTTTACCTTTTTTGTCGTAAAATTTTAAAATGTATCGAACTTCTTCATTAGATTCACTTATCTTTACAGTACGAAAAACAAATAAAAATCACACATTTTCCTAATTTGAATTTGGAATTATCTTCTTTAAAATTTAAACTTTGAATGCTACCAAAACCAGCTAGATACAAATAGTATAGCCAAAGAGACTTTATTACAAGTTCATACATACTATAATGCGAAAAGACTTTTTCCCCAACCTATTAGTTTACGTCAATTAGTAAAGAAAGTTGTTAATTGATTGCACGAAGTTGCTTGGTGGGCGACGTCACGTGATAGGGAAGCCATCTTGAGGAACAAGGGGAATGGCGTGGGCAGTTTCGGTTGGACTGTTGAACAGGAAGGTGGTGCGGTGCGAGTTTATAAAGTTAAGTACTTGAAATGTGATGTTGTAACCTCATTTAGTTTTAGTGATGTTTGGTGGGGCTTTAATTGTAATGTACTTTTATCTGGATTATTTCTGGGTGTACCTACCCACTAAAATATTGATATTATTTTAGTGGGTATAACTAGCTATTATTAAATTGTAGTGAAGTCTGTAGATTATAATGTGAATAAAGTATCGCAAAGTATTTTGTGTATATTCGTATTGGAATTAAACATATCTAAGTTATCTGGGATTTTATTTCCTTACATTGTGAGGTAGGAACATTCATGCAATATCCAGTAATCAATCGAACAAACATAGGTACATGTTAACGGTAACATCATACATACATTATGCAGAACATACCAAAGTATTAGTCTCACGTGTATACCTAGTTAGGTCATAAGTATTGTCACACAGTAAAAACTTTTCTTTTAGAATGCTGGCCACAAAAAAGTTTATAGAATTCGAATTTTGAATTATTCATGAAAATAAAAATGTATACTTTTTAGAATTTTACTCATTTTTAAATATGGAGTGGACGCTTAAAGAAGATCGTGTTGCAGTTATTGCGTTGCATCGTTGCGGTTACGCGCCAATTCAAATTTTTGACATACTGAAAAATTTGAATATAACCAAAAGATTCGTTTATCGCACCATCAAACGATACAATGAAGACTCTAGTGTAGATGACAGGTCAAGAAGTGGTCGCCCTCGGTCTGTTAGGACTCCAGCAGTGATAAAAGCTGTGAAGGCACGAATTCAAAGAAATCCCAAACGTAAGCAGAAACTGTTGGCCCTTCAGATGGGGTTAAGCAGAACCACGGTGAAAAGGGTGTTAAATGAAGACTTAGGGCTTCGGGCATATCGAAGAAAAACAGGACATCGTTTGAATGCTCGTCTAATGGACCTGAGACTGAAGAGATGCCGCGCTTTGTTGAAGCGGTACGCGGGAAAAAAATATCGGGAAATTCTTTTTTCGGATGAAAAAATTTTTACCGTAGAAGAGAGCTACAACAAACAAAATGATAAGGTGTACGCACACAGTAGTGAAGAAGCGAGCAACCGTATTCCGCGTGTCCAACGAGGTCATTTTCCATCCTCGCTCATGGTATGGTTGGGAGTTTCTTATTGGGGCTTAACAGAAGTACATTTTTGTGAGAAAGGTGTAAAAACGAATGCAGTTGTGTATCAAAATACAGTCGTGACGAACCTTGTGGAACCTGTTTCTCATACCATGTTCAATAACAGGCACTGGGTATTCCAACAAGATTCGGCGCCAGCTCATAGAGCGAAGAGCACACAAGACTGGCTGGCGGCGCGTGAAATCGACTTCATCCGGCACGAAGACTGGCCATCCTCCAGTCCAGATTTGAATCCGTTAGATTACAAGATATGGCAACACTTGGAGGAAAAGGCGTGCTCAAAGCCTCATCCCAATTTGGAGTCACTCAAGACATCCTTGATTAAGGCAGCCGCCGATATTGACATGGACCTCGTTCGTGCTGCGATAGACGACTGGCCGCGCAGATTGAAGGCAATCAAAATCACGGAGGTCATTTTGAATAAACTTTAGTGTCATAAGAATCTATGTTTTGTTAAGTTAATTTTGGTATATAAATGGTTACATAATGAATAAACTTGTTTCAATTATTTTATATTAAACATGTGACAGAATTTATGACCTGACTAGGTATATGATAATAATATTCGTTTATTACTATATAGTTCTATCAATATAGAACTTTAACAAGGTTGTTGGGATCTTCTTTTAAGTATATATACTTGTGTCAGAAGACCCCGCTCTTCAATAGCCATACAATTTTTTTTATAATTTATAAATAAATATAAAAATCGCTGGACATTTCACACAGCGCTATCTAGCCCCAAACTAAGCAGAGCAGAGCTTGTACTTTGGGAACCAGATAACTGAAAGAATATACATATATACTTTTTTTTTGTACCACTATATAGTTGCTAAATTGCTGCGCCAATATTTAATCTTTTGACAAATTACATGTTCTTAGATATGTCAGTACAATAATAATAAAAAAAAACAATTAAAAATAATTAACTTAATTACAATGTCACATTGGTAGTTTTAAATTATGATGTCAATAGTGAATAACAAATTTTACAAGATACTTTATAAAAAGTTAATCCGTTTTTGGCCGTAAGTTAAGCTTAGTAATAGTTTATATCTATATATTAAGGGCCGTGGATTTTGTTAAATAAATAAATAAAATAAATAAAGATAAATTAAATACTTTAACAAAAGAAATGAACAAAAAAAATTAATAAATAAAATTAGAAGTATTTGCAAAAGCATTGTCAATTATATTATAATAAATCAATTAATAAAATTACAAAACCCATTTGAACTAAAAGAAATACAATTTCAAGAAGTATGAATTTGTAATACAATGTCATAGCAAAAATATTTTTATCTGTAAAAGCTTCGTCCAAACGATAAAAACTTTTGTTAATTAAATGTCCTTTGATAAACAATTTCAAGTCATTGTCGGCAAAACTTTCACATGTTTATGTGAAGAACTTTTTGAGTTATGAGGTGGCCAAAAGTGGCTCCAAATGGTTCGTGTTACACAATTACAAACAGTGCTTCTCGCCAGTTCTGTTAACTTGAACTTGGCTTGACACGCTACCACGTGTCTAGACGGTGCTGCTAAGTTATCATAAATATAGGCAGATAAGGAACCCTTGGTATGCGAGTCTCACTCGTACGTAACTGGTCTTGTTTAATTGTTTAATGCACATGAACTGCAACATAAATTATTGGCATTTGTATTTTTTTAAATCAAATCAAATGTATTTATTGCTTGAAATATATGTCATGTTACAAAGATGTCAGTAGTAGATACAGAATCAATACATTTCTGCCTTTCAAGGCATGCAATACATATTATATTCTACAAAGTCATATTAATAACACCTAAATAAAAATTCATGATCATAATTATATAAAATAAAATAGAATTAATAAAAATATAAAATTAAATTTGGCATTATTTTTCATTTATATATTCATTTATAGTATAATAAGATTTATTTAACAGTACAGTTTTTAACTTTTTCCGAAACTTTGAACATGGTAGCTCTCTCAGTGACTCCGGGAGCTTGTTGTAAATGAACGGAGCCATACAGAAGATGCTTTTGCGCATTAAGGCGGTCTTAGAGTTACGGACACATGCTTTATTTTTATCGCGTCGATTCCGGACAACGACATCAGACAGCTGACAAAATAGCTGAGGGTTCATTTTAACAAACATAGCTGTTTTAAAGACATACAGTGAAGGAATTGTTAAAATATTGTGCTCAGTAAAATATGTATTAAAATAAATAAATAATTGTAGTAAAATAAGTATTTATTACTTAATTTTGTACAGGAGAGTTCAAATCTATAAATAAATAAATAGTTAATACATATAATAGGCTAATATAAATTAAAAAACCTAAAAAATGAATAAAAACACTTTATTTTACACCTTAAAAGAAACAAAAAACTTTAAAATAAATAAATAAATAAAGATTAACAAGAAATCTGAAAAAAAAGCCATATCACTATCGACAACCTTCGTGGCTCAGCGGCGAATAGCCGGCTGAGACGCAGTAGGTTGCGGGTTCGATTCCCGCCGCGGAACAAATGTTTGCATGATTTACAGATATTTGATCCGGTTCTGGTTATGTACATAAGTATTCTATCAGTTATCTGGTTCCCATAGTAGCTTACTTTGCTTAGTTTGGGGCTAGGTAGCGCTGTGTGAAATGCCCAACATTATTTATTTATATGTGCAATGGGCGGTCTTATCGCTTAAAGAAGCGATTTTAGATAATGTTATCTAGTACATATATTTACATATGTTTCAAACAAATAAAATTATTTGTATTTTGTACTTAGCGCTGGTATTCTGCTGACCGCTAATACAACACACCAAAGACAGGCGCCGGCGCACAAGCCGCGTACTCAGTCGTGCGGCACTAACCCGGTAGCTTGTGCCGCCGGCGCCGGCCCGCGCTCGGCTCACTCGTCGTGCGGCACTAACCCGGTACCTTGTGCAGTGTGGAGTTTCTTGTATGTAATCAAACTACTGCAGGCAGCAAAAGATTTATTACAAATGTTGCAATATGGCTTTTATCAAGTGTGGATTATCTTGTGTCTACTCACTTATCACTCCTGGTGTAAACATAAATGATTTATTACAAATGTTGCAAGCATATGGATTTTCTCCAGTGTGGATTCTCTTGTGTTTAATCAAACTACCACCAGCAGTAAATGATTTATTACAAATGTTGCAAGCATATGGATTTTCTCCAGTGTGGATTCTCTTGTGTTTAATCAAACTACCACCAGCAGTAAATGATTTATTACAAATGTTGCAAACTTATGGCTTTTCTCCAGTGTGGATTCTCTTGTGTTTAATCAAAGTACTGCCATCAGTAAATGATTTATTACAAATGTTGCAAGCATATGGCTTTTCTCCAGTGTGGATTCTCTTGTGTTTACTCAGATTACCGCATTCAGTAAATGATTTATTACAAATGTTGCAAGCATATGGTTTTTCTCCAGTGTGGATCCTCTTGTGTTTACTTAGATAACCGGCAGCAGTAAATGATTTATTACAAATGTTGCAACCATATGGCTTTTCTCCAGTGTGAATTCTTTTGTGTTGAATCAAATGACTGCCAGTTGTAAATGATTTTTTACAAATTTTGCAAGCGTATGGCTTTTCTCCAGTGTGGATTCTCTTGTGTGTATTCAAACGACAGCCCGCAGTAAATGATTTATTACATATGTCGCAAGCATATGGCTTTTCTCCAGTGTGGTTTCTCTTGTGTCTAATCAAACTACTGCCTGTAGTAAATGATTTATTACATATATTGCAAGCATATGGCTTTTCTCCAGTGTGGATTCTCTTGTGTTTACTCAGATTACCGCATTCAGTAAATGATTTATTACAAATGTTGCAAGCATATGGCTTTTCTCCAGTGTGAATTCTTTTGTGTTGAATCAAATGACTGCCAGTTGTAAATGATTTTTTACAAATTTTGCAAGCGTATGGCTTTTCTCCAGTGTGGATTCTCTTGTGTGTATTCAAATTACTACCATCAGTAAATAATTTGCTGCTTGTGGTGCTGGCATGCTGTTCTTTGCTGAAATGAATCTCCATATGATTAACGAGGTTTTTTTTCAATACAAATTTTTTGTTGCACACATCACAACAGAATGACACAGCAAATACATTGTTTTTCTCAGTGTTCACTTTAACCAGGAGTCGTTCTGAGCTTATTAAATTGTCATTGACCATGACATCTTCTGCATATGTACTCTCCTCTATATCAACGGGTTCTTCTTTAGCTTCGATTTCTTCTTCAATTAGCAGTTCTTCTTTGATTTTAACTTCAGTATTTCCTAGGTTTGAATATTCAATTATCGACATGAACGTAACTTCCAGGTTATGGGTGATTGCTGTTGGTGGTACAACTCCCTCAGCCTGTTAACAAACAAAAACTAAACATGTATATAGCTCCGATTGTTAACGCCCTACGCTCCCTCTCCATGCCGACTTCATCTGCAAGAGCGTCAGTGACCCAGTGGCCCAAATACTTGAACTCCGTCACTCGCTTGAGTTCATTACCATTTAGTGATACTGGTGGGACTGTGGTGTCTGAGCCCATGGGCCTCCGCATAGCGCACACAGATGTTGACCAGCTTCCATAGGGCACTGATTGATGGGCTCAGCAGCACCATATCATCAGCATAACTAATATTGTTCACAGAAACTCTGTCGATTTAGCATCCAATCTGAGTGCTACTGAGCTTACGGATCAGCCGGTCAATGTACAGGCTCAATAGCCTGGGCGAGGTTAAGCCACCCTGCCTCATTCCACACTAGCCTGTCCGATAGTGAACCTGCCCACTAAATACAGTTATACTGATGGGGAGATAGGTAAAAAAAAGGAAAATGAACATTTAGATGAATTAGTACATTTAGATTCCGTTTTACTTTTTAGTTTTTGAGTTATTAGCCATAATAAAAACTGAACTTCTACTACAATAATAAAATACAATAATCTACTTGAATAAAACTGACAAAATTCACAGGGTACACCATTGACCCCACAGTGCTGTAATTTGGTATGCCTGTAGCTTAAGTGACACAAATATAGGCAAAAGTCTGAAATCCAGAATAACTGCAAATTGTATCCCAAAAAAGTGTAACCAAAAACATGAACTCCCGTTACCTGTAATTTGAATGAAACTGTAGGTCAAGTTATTTGGTTATATAATTTCGTGGCATTATTTTGATAGTCAAAGATTACAAATAATATTTTTTGTTTTAATCGGAGATTCGCGAGATCTCAGTTCGGGGCGAACTACTAGTATTATAAATTCCAAAGTAACTCTGTTTGTTTGTTACCTTTTCACGACTAAACGGATCGTAATGGAATTTGGCAAGGAGATAGATTTTATCTTGTGCCTCAAAAAATAATCTTGAAGGGGGTGAAATAGGGGTTGAAAGTTTCTATGGGCAATAATTTCTTAAGTTAGGAAACTGAAAATTCATATTTAGGATAAAATCCTTACTAAAAGTAAGAAATAAAAAAAGTGTTTCAACTTTTTTGCAAAATCATCCCTAAAGGAGTAGGGATGGGGGAATAAGTAAGGGGTAAAAATTATGAGGTATTCCTTAGATGCACTTAGATTCCGCTGCGGGAATCGAACCCGGAACCTCCTGCGTCTAAGCCAGCTATTCGCCCACTGCACCACAAGGTTGTTATTTTATGTGAATGACAGTCATAGTCATGGATATTTATTGTTTTATGTTTGTTTTACAATAGATATTCTACATAAAGTTTTGGTCCAAAACATGATTCCTGCTGAGTCACTACAATACAATAATACAACAATAGAAGCAAATATGTAGAGGCCCACTAACCTCAGTGCCAGATTGTAATAGCTCTCTCCGGAATTGTTCAGATTTACGACACATGTCAGAGAATCTGCAGCACCTCTGCAGCTGTGCGTAGCAGATATAGCATATTGTGAGTGGCCTCCCATCTTCTGCATTCAACTGGAACAATATGTATTTATATAACTTGAGTAAAACAGCAATAAAACATGATAAGTATTAGGTTTGATGTAGGTATTTATTGTCAGTAAATCATTATGAGTAAAACTGAAGCTATTGATCTAACTTTTAATTTATTTAATAATAAAACACAGGTGGGCTTAATGGACAACTGTAAGCACACAAATGTCAGGTACATTACAGTATTGAAAGGACTTAAATGAATTGAATAAACATAATTAAGAATACCTTATTGACTATTGTAACAAAAACATGAATAGGTAGGAATCTAAATAGGTCAAAAAAATGCAACAAAACCTAACTCACGATAAAAAACGAAACAGAGAACATACCCTTGTACTTGAAAGTTTCTCGTATATTTCTAGAAGACGTGTGTTTCTAATCCAATGCATTCTCACGTCGGCCGCTAGGCACACTCTGCACCATGAATGTGGTGGAGCATCTATAGATTCTGGAGAAGTCATTTTTTCGAGCCTTTATTCTCTTCAGTATCTACTGAACGATGTTTGTTCTGTAATACAGGCTTTGATACACTGTTATAGTAAACACAAGGTTATGAAACAGAGTATTGGTATTGTGCTGAATTTAGCATAACATTATCTTGATTGTTTGTTCACGATTGATGTTATTTTCACGCTTCCTTCACAGACAGATACCTACCCAGTTGACTCATCTTGCGAAATGTTGCCAGAATTCCAATTTTCGATTTCCTAAAAAGTTGCTAAATGTAGCTAAAGTTTAAATGAAATAGGAACTTAATTGTTTGTTTGCACTAAAACTACGGTACATGCAAATAAAAACTTTAGTTTACTTTAGTTAGACTAAGATCCCAGAGAGATCAGACATACCTAACTTATTTTCACATAGATGAAACCTTAGATTCTCAGTAGCGTCTCATGTTCTTTGAATACCTGCGTGCTTGTCTTGTGACACCTGGGCAGGTACCACGTAAGAAAGGTAACTAAAATAAGAGTTACTTAACTTAAATTTATAAGGCTTAAATTTATATGATTTTTATATATGTTTTGTAGAATATTATTCTAAAATAGTATCATAAGTGTCAGACACTTTCCATGGACCAAAACTTTTGTCAGACGCTTTAAAACTCCACAAAAAAATCCTAAATGAACTTTACTTATTGTTACATAGGTATCTGATTTTTAAATATGTTATTGTGGTAACTATTACAAAGTTATATTTCATTAGTCAGACAAATTGTAGTGACCAAACATTCCCTAAACACAAAAATTATTCAGCCGAGAGAATGAGCGCGAGAGCACTAGCGATGGAACGTTTCACAAGTAGCATGTGAAAAGTCATAATAATATGTAGCATCTGCTACTTTCGTTCGCTTATCCTGCTAAAAATAATTCATATGAAATCATTTCGGGTTTCGTCGATTATGATTACCCTTTTTTGGGGTAAAAATTGCAGTTATTCTAGATTTCAGACTTTTGCCTATATTTGTGATATATAAGCTACACGCATACCAAATTACAGCACTGTGGGGTCACTGGTGTACCCTGTGAATTTTGTCAAATTTAGTTTTTATTATGGCTAAATAACTCAAAAACTACAAAAAAAAATACCAAAAGTAAAAACGGGGTCGAAATGTACTAATGAAGACCTTTTATTTGACGTCTCACTTGATCTAATAGTCTCATTTTCATTTTTTTTACCCCTCTTGAACCCCAATATCTCAAAAACTCACCAAAATTTTTAGATCATTGAGTTACACCAAAATTGTGCCATCATTACCTACCTATATACCAAATTTCACTTTGATCGGATAAACGCTTCGAAAGTTATCCTCGAACAAACAAGCATACATACAACGCCGATTTGCCCAAATTGATTTTGAGATCTCGCTTCGCTCGATCAAAAATCAGACATGTAAAAATAAGTAAAGTTCATTTAGGTATTTTTTGTGGGGCTTTAAAGCAAATTTTTCAAATTCAAATATTTTTATTCATTAAAATCACAAGGATCACTTTGAAACGTCAATTTTACTGCCTGTTCCTTCGCGACCAAAGCGTCTGACAAAAGTTTTGGTCGATGGAAAGTGTCTGACACTTATGATACTATTTTAGAATAATATTCTACAAAACATATATAAAAATCAGCCATATAAATTTAAGTTAAGTAACTCTTATTTTTAGTTACCTTTCTTACCTGGTACCTGCCCAGGTCTTACAAGGCGAGCTTCACAAGCACGCAGGTATTCAGAGAACATGAGAAGCTACTGAGAACCTAAGGTTTCATCTATGTGAAAATAAGTTATGTCTGATCGCTCTGGGATCCTGGACTATAATGATTACTAGCTGACCCGCTGACTTCGTACCGCCTTGACATGTGTATGACGCGGGCTGTCGGGTAGAATTGAAAATCTGCCATCATTATGTATGAGGAAATAAATTTTCTTCATAATTTCTTTTTGCATTAATATTTCCGATATTATAATAGTTATTCTGCTATTCGGGACGGAGACAAATACAACAAATCAAAAACCATGAAAATCGGTCCAGCCGTTCTCAAGTTATAAGTGTTCGAACAATCCCGACTTTGTTTTATAAAATATGATGAACTAGTTACCACGAATAATCAGAAGTACATATACATATATATGTACATCGATCGAACAAATTTCCTTTGTTAATAAGAGCATGACAGAGCAACGCCATCTGTTAGCAGTTATAAAAACATGGGCGTGAAAACCCCCGTATTCTGATTCGCCATATCTTTTTATCATCACCAATAACCATCATCATCATATTAAAATTCTTCTCTCCTCCGTAGCTCCATCCATGTAGCAATGCCTAAAATCGTTTCTTTGTACAAATAATAATAATATATAAAATCGGAGCAAGCCAAGATGTTAATTAAGGTTGTTCAAATAGGTATAAGAAGATGATTCGGTTTGAGTGTATTTTCGAGGGCGTCATAATCATGCTGATTAAACCCTCATTAAATATAATAAAAATTAAAAAAAAAATTGTTAATAGGTACAGGGTGGTGCAGAAGTAATGACCCGTTTTTGAGGAGACTTGTCATGGCTCCATAAGATGTGGGTTTCTTATGAGAATGTCTAGGAGAATATTCTGTTGTAATATTCTGTGCTATCTAAAAACGTAAAGGAGTAACTGTAAACTTTCTTTACTTATTCATATAAATTGTTTAATTTTTTTGAATATAATACATTCATACCTACATTGATCAAGCAAAGCGAGATCTCCAAATCAACTTGGGCATATCGGCACTGTTTGTTTGTCCGATGATAACTTTCGAAGCGTTTATCCGATCATCGGGGGGGGGGGGGGGGGTGGCGCTGAGATATTGGGAATCAAGAGGGGTAAAAAAATGGGACTATCTGGTGAAATTACACGTCATTTTTATTTTTACAACCTTGTTTGCTACCTCAGTGGTATAAAAAAAATAATGTGAGTTGGGCGTCATAAATGTAACTATACTTAATATTTTTTCACATTGTAAGTAACAGTGTTATTAAATGAGAAAAAATAGATTCTTTAAACTGAAACTGATTCAGCAGGGTGCCAAAACTGTTTTTCTTTTATTCTATAAATAAATCCAATTTTAAAATACCAAAGTTCTGGACGAAAATTAAGCCTTTTGTTACTTTTATGTGCAATGAAATAAAGACTCATACCTAATAACGATAAGAAGTTGATAGAATTAACGATAGAACCGCCCATTTCTTACATTTATTTTTATCTTTTTCCGTCGTGCTGTCTAGCTGCTTGTAAGGGTCACTATTACTCACAAGAAGGTACTTACTATAGAAATTGTCATTCATTCGTTCATTTATTCAAATCAAAAATTAATTAATGCAACATAATGTCGTTCACAGCACTTTATAACATGACTTTTATTTGTAAGCTAGCAATACTAAAGCCCTGGGTGAAATTGTATCATCCAAAATTTTTTTATAACCACACTTCTCTATTCCATTTTCTCTTAAAAACATTAATCTATCGAATAAAATCAAGTTTTCAACCAATTCCTGAATAGAGTTTTGTAAATTGATAAAAATTCCTGCCTTTTTTAACGTCAAAGAATTAATCTGTTGCCACATTGTCCTCAGCTCGTCCAAGTCAAATTGCACCGTTTCCTGATAGTCAGATGGGTCATTTTTGCTAAGCGTGAATCCTTGACATGCATTTTGTAAGTAGTTTTCAAAGTTATTGCCCATTGCTTTCGTTTTCACAGCTTTTCTTTTGTTTCTTTTTATTTTGACGTTATCTGGAAGCAAAGGAGAAGATATTCAAACACCTACTACAGCACTACGCAGGAAAACACACACAAACAGCAAAATGAGCCTTACATACCTACGAAATCGGCATAAGGCGTTTCTCCTAGAAATGAAAACGTGTGAAAAGTTTAACACTAGTTAGACACTTTTTCAAAGAGATACGAGTTGTAGTGGATTACCGATGGATATAAGAACCTACCAAACTTCCTAACAATAGATGTAAGACCGGTTTAAAACCAATTAAACCAATCTACGGATTGGTTTATTTGGTTTTAAACGTAAAACGAAAATAAACATTTTTTTCGATTTAAAACGGTTGGTGTTGATGACTATGTTTTTCTTAATTATAACTACATTTTCTTGATTTTACCGAGATAGGGATAAAACGGAGTACCTACTGAAAACTGTGTATAAATAATCAATTTGATTCGGTTCAAAACCAAACTCACGCTTTAAAAGGTAATGTAGGTACCTACCTTCTATTGATTTTCTATTGATTTTCTATAAACTAATTAAAACGAAACATGACATCAGGTGACCAAAAATTGCCCTTAATGATGTGTAAAACACAGTTCTTTTATTTTTGTAGGCGAGTTTTCAAGCGTTTAAAACTATTTATTTGGGGTTTAAAACGGCAACATTTAATTTAAAACGCTTTAAATCGGTTGTTTTACATCTATATTCTTAACCAACGGACTTTATTGACATAAATATATAAAAAAACATTATTGTATGAGGGCTTTCATTTTCGATTTAAAAAAAAAACTAGTTCCAACCAGCGCAATAGATGGCGGTGTCTGTAGATACGCCGCCGAAAAACATAGTTCAGATATATGTCAAAATCTCAAAGATACATCAAAGTCTAAACATCTCACTTTGTCAGTTTTAAACAAACACAAATGTATTTTTAAAATTTCAAGTTCCTCAGAAAAATTGACATTGACAATTCACTTTCCTTTGTTATTCAGAGCATGACAGAGCATCGCCATCTGTTAGCAGTTATAAAACCATGTCCGTGAAAACCCCTCATTGTCTAACCATATACTTTGAAGTCGGATGACGAGATGTCAAAAATCGATGGTAAATTTTTTCCCTGACTTCTGATCTTCGGGTAGGTATAATTGTGTATGAATATTTATTGTCCTAGGAGATAATCCATCATCGATTTCGATATTTATCCTCGTCCATTAAACAATGGCCGCGCTGCTAGCCCACAGCTGCGGGGCTAATTTAAAACTTCGAAAAGCTGTCGGCTCGGTCCGACATTTTTTATCGGATTCGATTTCTAATCGAAAACGCTATTTTAAAACTATTTCGGATTGACCTTAAAGCTCCTTCTTATCAACTCTGCCAGCTATAGCGAGTCACCACTAATGTTAGGTAATATAGGGTAGCGGATTCGATTCCCGCCGCGGGACAAATGTTTGCATGATCTACAGACATTTGTTCTGGGTCTGGATGTTTTTCTATATATAACTAAAGGTATGTATGTGCAAAAAAAAGTATATAAGTATTCTATCAGTTATCTCTGGTTCCCACAGTACAAGCTCTGCTTTGGGGCTAGATAGCGCTGTGTGAAACGTCCAACAATATTTAATCATTATATAAATTACTTACGCGTGTGTGCATACAGCTGTAACACCGCTCTTGAGAGTAAATTAAAAAGTAAATTGTCTAAGCTCTCTCCGATATTCTTCGGTTGCGCGCCCAGTCTTAAAAACGGCACTGACATAAACTCCCAAGCTTCATATTTCTCATAGATATCCCTCATACAGGTACTAAGGGGGAAATTCTTAAACCTGCCATTTAATTCTTGCATTTTATGATAGCAACATGGCATAAGAACTAGAGCTTTTGAGTCATCCATTTTTAAAAATATTTTCAGCGCGTCTATGGTCAAATCTGCGCAAGAATGTAACCCAGTTATGCAAAATTCACCTTTTCCAAACTTTTCTTGTATAAACCTCTCTATATTTGTATGTGATTCTTCAGTAATAGTGTGTTTTATAAATTTCACGTTTGCTATAGAGTTCTCATGGTATTTTTTTTGGCGTTTTTTGGCGGTGACGTAATGACTTTCATTGCATTCTAACCCCAAGACTTTGTACGAGGTTGTTTCGAAGATTCGCTGGTCCAAATATCCCTGAAAAAACAAAGAGTTTTAAAAGTTAAAACAACGGCATTAGGTATTTTAAAGTCAATATCAAGGTGATGGTAAAATGAGATTGGCGAAAGTCTAATTACGTGGGACCCAGATAATATATTCACCTTTGAACAATATTACAAAACGTTTAACTGCTGGACCGATTTCGATGAAAATTAGTAGGGTGTTTGGTAATATATACGGACGATATTCAAGTGACGGTTTCTCAAAACATAAAAAGAGACTTCTTGAAAAAAAAACTACTAGTTATATTATAAAATTTTAAAGAAAATTAACTAAGTTTAGGTGATTCATTCGATAGGTACAAAACTTACTGTCTACTCTTGCAATCGACATTCAAAAATTAAGACCGATTTGATATCTCGGAAATGGCTGCGGGCTTTGGGTTAGAAAGGGACAACAAAGAGATATCTCGAGACGTCACCAATACAGTATCTGTGGTTAGATGGAAAGCATTATGCAATAGCACAACATAGGTTTTTCACATTTCTATGGTAAACATTTCACAAAATTTATTATGCTCATAAAAATAACCCATTTCATTTTAGTGCGTATATTATCAAACACCCTGTATAGATTGATTGTGACCGGGATTCGGACATAAGCTACTTATTACCTGACTGCGCAGAATGTTAAGGTATTTATTGCCAAACCACGCGTGCGAAGCCGCGGATTCAGGTAGTAGGTAAGTACTTAAATAAAGTTATTACGTAAGTATTTTTAAAAATACAGTATTAAGGTAAGTGTAAAAACATAGGACTCCAAGATCTCGGCATCAAGCAGCGTGTTTCTTCTACTGTGCGATCTCGCATCCTCACGCTCTTCGGACACGTGTTGCGGCGTGGAGAGGTGTCAATTGAGCGCCTTGTGGGGCAGGGGAAGGGTGAGGATACACGACCACGCGGTAGATCGCCAATGAGATAGACGGACCAAATCAAAGCAGCACTTGACGGTCCCCTACACGAATGCACCAGAAAGCGGCAATACGAGAGGAGTGGCGAAGGATTGTCAAGCGCCCCACTACCACCAAGTGACGACCACGACCACTCTGCCAAGAGTGTAACAACTGAGAAGAAAATCATAGATACCTTTTTTTTGCTAAACCTATACTTTCCCACTGCTGGGCAAAGGTCTCCCTATGGTCCTCCATATCTCACGATCACTCGCCACGTCCCACCAGCCATCTTGGAATGCATCGAGGTCGTCACCTATAACTATATATACTATATACGTACCTATAACTAAAAAAAATTACCTACCTACTTAAGTACATACATACCAGCGTTGCCAGACGTCCCAATTTTGGCGGGACGTCACGATTTTTAAATCAAAATTAAATGTCCCGCGCGGGACAAGCTCAGTCCCGCTTTTCGGGGATAACTCGACCGTGCGTGCAGCGTGCTGAGGAAACTTTAAAAGAATTTATATTTTCACAGAAATATCATGAATAAGTACTTCTTATAAATAAATTATTCTCATATTGTACCTACTTAAGTTACAATTTGTAACGCTCAACTTTTCAGACTATTGTTTGAAATACCACATTTTTCTAATAAATAAAACGGGTTATTTGATATTTGTTTTTATTTTTTATATTAAGAAGATAAAGAAGACTCAACTACCTAACGATAAAGTAAACCTGATTTAAAATATCATATTTTTATTAAAATACATTTTCTATGGCTATTTTTGCTATCTATTGCCACGTAAACGTAATTTAAAACTCAAATAAAAAGATAAATATTGAAAACTTCTGATTATATACGGTTTTTTACTATGTCCCGCTTTCGACGAAAGAATCCCGCTTTTTTTCACTCAAAAAGTTTCAGAATCCCGACTAGACAAAAAAAATCTGGCAACGCTGATATATGTATACGAGTACCTGCAACTTCCAATTTACATCTTGTACGATTATGATGATGAAACAGAATAAGTACTTACCAAACCAGATCCAAAATCGACAACAGTGCTACATCCTATTTTATCGCACACAACCTTGATTTCTTTGGCTAAATACACTATCTCGTGTTTCTTCTTAGGGCCCAGTGGAACACTGATTAGATTATTACCCTCCAAAGCATTATTTCTCTTAAAAACTTCGCAATTAGAGCGAATTTTGTTTGCTTTAAGATAAAATTCGTTTAGAAATGTATTGCTTTGTAAACTTCTACAATCTTCGTGATTTGCGTAATCTTCAACTTGAATTTCATTAAAAATATTATTTACTAAGACATCGGTGTTGGGAAAATTGTATAGAAACTGGTATTGGTTGAAGAATTTAATGCTTTCTTCGAAATATTCTTCAGCCGTCTTGAAGGCTTCGGGAAGGCTCATTGTCTATTTAATTCTGAAAATAAATAAATAAAGCATTTATTTTATTGATCAGCGAAGCGAGATCTCTAAATCAACTTGGGCAAATCGGCGTTGTATGTATGTATGTTTGTTAGTTTGTCCGAGGATAACTTTCGAAGCGTTGATCTGATCATCGTGAAATTTGATACATAGGTAGGTAGTAATGGCACAATTTTGGTGTGACCAAATGAGCTAAAAATGTTGGGGGGTTGTTGAGATATTAGGTCAAGTGGGATGTCAAATGAAAGGTCTTCATTAGTACATTTCAACCCCGTTTTTATTTTTAGTACAGTTCTTATAGTTTTTGAGTTATTACCAAAATAAAAACTGAACTTTGACAAAATTCACAGGGTACTCCAGTGACCCCACAGTGCTGTAATTTGGTATGCGTGTAGCTTAAGTATCACAAATATAGGCAAAAGTCTGAAATCTAGAATTTGTACCCCAAAAAAGCGTAATCATGAAACATGAACTCCCGTTACCTGTAATTTGAATGGAACTGTACGTCAAGTTAGCTGGTTATTTATTTCGTGTCACTATTTTGATAATATTTTTTTGTTTTAATCGGAGACTCGCGAGATGTCAGTTCGGGGCGAACCACTAGTTTATTTAAATTTTACACAGCCATTACAGTAATACCAAAGCGACAGTGAAAAACCTTAATATCTAGTACACACGGTTACACCTCAAGCTATACATTTCCAGTATAAGCTAACCTCGCATTGTGTAGGTTTTCCGTACAACGAGAGGTCAGCATAGACTGGAAATTTATAGCTTGATGTGTAGCTGTGGGTACTTATAAACTACATCTATAATAGATAGGTCCTTAGAAAATGCAAGACCATATCTGTGAATTTCGCCAAGGCAATATTGAAAATATCAACATCTTCGGCTAGTCATAAGCTGTTGATAACCAGAATGGCTCGCGTGAATGGAGATTCGCTCAGGAGATTAGTCCTTGCCCTCGGGATCGCGAGCAGCCTAGCCTAACATTTTAGTTTAGGTTGGTACTTATTAGATATAAAGAAAGAGTAAAACAGTTTCTTTTTCAAAGGTATACACAAGCCAGAGATTGTCTGGAAGTGATTGCTTTTAGCGATAAGGTCCCATAGTCCATGGTTGCGGACTAGCTCCAACACCATCCTAGCCGCCAGGGTAGACTGCCCATATAAACAAGTTACTGGCTGTTGTGAGCGACACCGAACACATTTTCATGCAACACTTTACTATGCATACGACAAACTCATTGCGGTACAAAAACAAGCTTATGATACCTGCTTCCCGGCTCAAACTGCACTCTTCAAGCCCTTACCTAATGTCGATCAAAATATTTAACAAACTACCTGACGCGTTGAAAAATGAAATTAATAATGTAAAATTTATAAAACAATTAAAATACTTAGGTACTAACTACTAAAACTTACTATACAATTGACAAATATTTTAATGAAAAATGACAAAATTTAGATGCTTGCCTACTATCTACTTTGACATTAGATTTGAATGTTTTTTTTTTAATAAATATAACCTAATAAGAACAATGACGTCCTCCTCTCTCCATAATATTCTTGTGCCCAACAGGATCCATAATGAATGATCATGTACCTATTATATTTTAAATGTTAATTTTTATTTTATTACTGTATTTTCCTGTGTGCATAACTTTTTTCGTGCTCTATTTGTTTGTATGTACCTATGTGGGGATAACTGTATGTTTCATTTTTTATATTTGTTTTGTAACTATAACGTATTGTATTGTATTTGTAGTTATAACGTATTGGTCTTGTACTGTAAAGTTGTAAACTATTTTTATTGAATTGAATTGAATTAAACTAAACTAAACTGAATTGCGGAATACAATAAACGATTGAGTATTGAGTAGGTATGCTTAAAATATCAGGCGTTTGAACTAGGTAGGTCCGGTCAAATGGCACGTCTAATAAAAGGTATTTTGAGTACATTTCGACCCCGTTTTTATTTTTAGTTTAAACCTTGTAGTTTTTAAGTTCTTAGCCATAATAAAAACTAAACTTTGACAAAATTCACAGGGTACACCAGTGACCCCACATTGCTGAAATTTAGTACGCGTATAGTTTTAGTGACACAAATACCTATAGGGAAAAGTCTGAAATCTAGAATAACTGCAATTTCTACCCTAAAAAGTATAACCAATTAACATGAACTCCCGTTACCTGTAATTTTAATGAAACTGTAGGTCAAGTTATTTGGATATGAATTTCGTGGCACTATTTTATTCGTCAAAGATTAAGGCCGGCTTGCACAACGATCCCTAAACGTATTTAGCGACTTCTTCTTCTTCTTAGTCGTAGCACTCTTGGCAGAGTGGTCGTGGTTGTCATGTCAGGGTTGTGGCGCGCTTAACTACCCTTCGCCACTCCTCTCGCACCGCTGCTCTTCTGGCACATTCGTTCAAAGGAACATCTATGGTAGCATTTATTTGATCCGTCCATCTCATAGGCGATCTGCCACGCGCTCTTTTGCTGTCAACCTTCCCCTGCACCACCAAGCGCTCAATGGAGAGCTCCCCGCGCCGCGACACGTGTCCAAAGAAGGTGAGGATGCTAGATTGTACCGTGGAAGAGAGACGCTGCTTAATGCAGAGTTCTTGAAGTATGGATTGATTGGTACGGAATTCTGTCCATGATCCCCATTCTTCTCCAGCACCACATCATGTTTAAATTTAACGTATTTGTGTGATATGACAACTCCTTAAATCATATTTAGCCACTAAATACGTTTAGGCATCGTTGTGAGCGTCGCCCTAAAAATATTTTTTTTTATGTTTTGGTACTTGCGACTTGCGAGATCTCAGTTCGGGGCGAACCACTAGTTTATTTGTTAGGGAGGCCCCTATACCTACCCAGCAGTGGATGTGAACCCTGTGGATGTAAATGATGAAAGCAATAATGCGGCCAGGCCAAGTTGAGGAGGTTATCAATAATACAACAGTTTAAGTTAAAATAATATTTATTTACTAACAGTCTCAGTAATTCAACTCTGAAATAAATAACTGGCGGATCTTTCAATACACACCAATAGTTTCAAACCCCAATAACAAGAATTATCATTTTATAACAAACTGTAGGTAGGTACCTACTTCAGGAAAGGTGGATGTTAGGTGTTTAAAACTATCAAGGTTATTATTATCACTAAAAACGAGATATTACCATGATTTGTGAGTTTGGAGTCTGGGACTCCTCTGGTGAGAATGTGTACCGTAGAAGTGAAGTGGCAATTACGAATATAATTTACGAACCGGGGCAGAAACTTGATGTGTGTGGGGGTGAGGGGGGGGGGGTAAAGGTACTTCTTATGATTTGTGGTTATGATCGAGAATGAAACGGATGGTTAAAATATACGTGAGCTTATTCCTAGCAAGAGCCTGAGAAAGATGGTATCTATAGATATAATATTTGCCAATTAGCAACCACCAGTCGCAATAACATGGCCCATGGAAATACGCCGAAATATTGGGTCACTCAAAAACTCACAAATCATGGAAATTATCATTAAAGGTACATATCAACTAAGAAAGGGATCGTCACCGTATCAGCTCGAGCCGTTCAGTATTCTTTGTATGATATTTCCTACTGCAACGCACACTAGGTAATCGGAATCGTAACGTAATCGCCTCGCCCCGGGACAAGCTCTCAACCGCGGTGCGGTGCGCTTACGGCTCGTCGTCCCCGCACTTACGTCTCTCCGTACCCGAGCGGTGAAACTGGTGCCGCCTAGCCGTCAACCAGCGAGCGGCGAGCCGTAAGCGCGGCGTCGCCTAGACGTAGCCAAGGAGCTGCTGATCCGCTTTGATTACGTGCTTACGTTAGGTTGACGCCTGGTTGCACTATAGCTATTCGTATCGCACGAGGATACCGGACGATATTGTTTGAGGTGGCAACTCTCTTGGCGCGGTTTCCGCCCTTTGACATCTTGGCGGCGATGGACGCACGTGTGTACGTTCGTCTTCGACTGGATGACGGGGGCAGAGCAGGGCCGGCGGAGTTGAAGCATGAGGAGCGACAACGTGCGCTCATAGAATGGCGCAAGCGGTTCGACGAATCGCGGTACTCGCGCCAACGCATCGTTGGTGCAATTATGTCGAGCTTTGAAGCCTGGCTAGGGAGGGAATGGGGAAATGTCACCTATCGACTTACTCAGGTACTCACCGGGCACGGGTGCTTCGGTGAGTACCTGAATAGGATTGGACGCGAACGGACACCGCAATGTCACCATTGTAGGTGGGACCGGGATTCTGCCCAGCATACTCTCGAGGAATGCTCAGCGTGGTGCGTGGAAAGGCGGTACCTGATCACCAGGATCGGGAAGAACCTCCGTCTGCCAAACGTAGTAGTGGCTATGTTGGCAGACGAGGACGGCTGGAAGGCCGTGGCCTCTTTCTGTGAGACCGTATTGGTTCGGAAAGAGGCCACTGAACGAGATCGGGAGAGGGCCGATCCCGCTCGGAGAAGGCGGCGGCGGGGTGCAGGCAACGGCTACCCCGCGCCGCCCGCCCCGTCAAGGGACAGAGTAATGGTTTCCCTTGCCAAACAGGGGACCTTTCGGGTCCGTGGGTAGTCAGACGGAGGGCTCTGGCCAACCCGGATAGCGGACTCAGGGAGGGCAGCCGCACAATGTGGCATGTGCTGCTGTGCACGCACCGCGTGGGTGCTGGGGGCGACAGCCCCTGGGCTTTATGCTGTTTATGCTCTTTATGGGCGATATGCTGGTGCGTTTCTTGCGAGATCCCAGAACCCTTTGACATGCATTGAGGCCGGCCACCGGGGAGGTTTTAGTGGGTCGTTGAGTCCGACAACCCCACATAACTCGTATTGTACCCTGCATGCAATAAGGGTATCTGGGTGCAGATGACCTCATCGAAAAAAAAAAATAAAAAAAAGAAGGTCGACGCCTGGTTGACCACGAGGCGAAAGGAGATACGTTTCCGATCCCTTTCCCAGTTGATATGTCCTTAAGAATCATTTTTAGTAAAAATTGTATTTCACATCGAATTTGGCTGAAGTAAGTATAGCCGACTTGCGCAAACACATTTAAGGCTCTTAAATATGATTTAGAGAGTTAAATAAAATTTAAATATATTTAGTCGCTAATCACATTTAGGGATCGTTACGCAAGCCGGCGTTAGTGTACTTACCTATTATAATTTGAATACATCGGTTAAATTATTATAACGATTTTGAAATTAACAACACTATTTCATCAGAGACTGACTTCTTACAACTTAAGTCGATTTTAAAAGGTCCAGCAACTGACCAAACTCGATTTTTTTTTATTATAAGTAGATCGTATTGTGTTTCCCTCTAGTAGCTGCTTTCAACTGATAACGAACTGAACAGTCAGTTGTTTCCTGGGCCATAGAAAGCCAGGGGGTTATACCACAAAACAGTTAAACAACTGTTTAAACGTTTAAAAATTTCCTTACTAATTTATGTATATGATTTTTTTAAACACTCGCTAAACAGTGTTTAATTTTTTTTATGATAAGACCCTAGGTTTATAAGCGAGCCACATTACAGGTGTGAAGTTGACTACATTACGAATGTTCCTAAACATACTCCTACCTATATTCACACCCGCAAAGTTAATTGGCGCACATTAAAAACAACTTTAAGATAACTTCTGTCTTGTCTCACAAGCTCATAAACACATATGGGCTAGGAAACTAGTTAAACACCGAAATGCATTTTAAATGCTTTTTTGATGGAAATAACTGAGCACTTAAAACCTTTAAGTATGCATAAGAGACGAGTAAAGCGAAGCCCCAAATTGAGAAATCTTGTAGCAAATAATATGACAGGCAAGCGAAGCAAAACTCGCGTCTCAATGGCTGTGTTTGAGAGCATACAGTTCGTTCTCTAATTTAAGCAGTTCACAATATTGAGAGGTTCGCTTCGCTCTCGCAGTAGGCAACTTATCGCTTTAAAGTTTACAGTCACATTTGAAAAACCATCTATTGTTGCGGTCCGCTGATCTTTTTCCAAGTCTCGCCCTCTTTCTTCAACTCCTGAGCTTTACCTTCACCGATCACGCACTTCCCTGCCCATTTATCACTGTTCAGGTATTTCTGGCAGACCTCCAGCAAATCCTCTTTTTGCACTGCCAACACTCGCTCCCTTTGCGTCTTCCAAACGTCGTAAGACAGTCCGTAGAGGAACAGATCAACACCCTTCATGTATTCCGCGATCGGCTGGTCCATCTGCTGTAGAATCGACAGTTTTGCTTCGAAAAGATTCTGATCGTCTACTAAACTCGCGTTCTGAGCCATCCAGTTGGCAGTTTGGTCGAAGACGTCTAAAGTTACGCGGGAATTTGGATCCCTGTAGGAGTAGAAGTTGAAGATTCCATCTAGAGTGAGCATAGCGCCTCCTCCATACGCGCCGTTTTGTTCCCTGACTATCGGGTGAAGGTATTTTGAGGTTATGAATCTTGATAAAACGCGCAGTTTAGGGTAATCGGGGTCTGTGTATGGAACTGCTTGTATGACCTTCGCACAAAAGTTGACTGGGATGTTCATAGCGATCTGTAGACCACGATTTTCTTGTGGCATTTTATCATTATCGGTCCAATTGATCCGATTCAACTCCTTATTCTCGTCATCTTTGCAAACCTCTTGGCAGAAATGGTTAACGGAATCGTGGATTTCCTTGTTCGTATTACAGTAGTGGAAAGTCGCTCTTATGTTACTGCCAGTTAAGATCTGTTTTCCAATACTGTGAACGATTTCAGTCACTTGAGCGACGTTGTAGTTCTTCTGTACGTCTTGCATGTTCATAACATGATGCAATCCGAGTAAGTTCTCTTTGCAATCATCTACAGAAGAGATTAGAGATCTCGCGGCTTGCATGGCGAATGTATGTCCGCTATCGATGACCCCATTTGTTAAAGACGAGCAATAGTTGTTCAGAAGCATAGTCATCCTTTCTGTATTGTCGAAATTGGGTTTGCTGAACATTTCAGTCCAAATATTGAGCATTTTTGGCAGGTTCTCGTCTAAACAATGACTAGCGATCAGGATTCCTTGTTCATACTGGCCAGGCTGGTCGATATGCTCGGTTACATGGGTTATAACACTCAACCCAGAGGTAGTTTTGCTGACGTGTTTATCAAAATCTCTGTAGTTGAATGACTTAGTGTCGAATTTGTCAAGGACGTAGTTGAAGAAGGGCAATAGTTGTCTTTGCTTGTCGTTCAAACTTTCTGTGCCGAGAACAGCTTTGAAATACGTAACACCATTGGTGTTAGCTTCGCACATCTGCAAGGGAATGGTCTCAGAGACAGTATGCGTCAAGGATGGCGCAGTTTTGCTCAATGTAATATCGTCAATTTTTAAACATGGCAATGATTCTAAGCTCTCAACCTTTTTCTGAGCTTTAGACAGCTCCAGACCTTCTTGGTAAATGATATCTTTTTCCTCAGGAGTCAAAGCACTAGTTTTGAATTTGAGCAGTTTTGCTTCAGACTCGTTGTAGTGGTCGTCAAATTTCAGATCTGGTTTCATGGTCATGGTTAGCTTATGATTGTTTTGTATGAAGTACTTTTCGATTACTTCCTTTATGTAGGCAGGGTTCATCAGGTTGCCCTTCAATTGGGTGAGTAAATTATTCACTTTCAGTGCATTTAAGATTGGTCCATTGTGGTTCCAGAGAGGCATAAGATTGAAGAGTAAGTTTAGGCCAAATTTGGGCGACTGGTGTTTGATTGATAGCTCAAATCCGTGCAATACGCTTTCAATATGGTCTTTCTCAAAACCTTTTTTATGTATCTCTTCAATAGTTTGAGTAACAATCTGTTCTACTGTTGCAAACTTAGACTCCTCAACATCCTTTAGTCCAACAACAAATAGAGTATCTCTGATCTGATTATCATACCCTGTCAAGGAATTGTACCCTCCAGATATGTTTTTCTCAATCAAACTTTTGTAAAACGCAGAGTTTGGTCCAATAATCATCAATTCCGCTAACGCCATAATCATAAATGTCTCGTAAATGTTTGTTATGTCTGACATAGCGTAACCTATGGCGATCTGATTTTGTTTCTCAATCGGTCCTCCGTACTGATCAAGCCTGCAAGATATTTCTGACCTTTGAGGTGTCTTCCATCGCTCTTGTTGAGACACAACTGAGTTTTTTGGGTCTAAGAATTTGTACTGACCCAAGTAAGCTTCGTTTACAAACTTTAAGTTTGCTTCGAGGGGAAAGTTGCCATAAGAATATATTCTTGCATTACTTGGATGATAGTATGAGGCATGGAAGTTCTTTAGGTAGCTGTGAGTTAATTGTGGAATGTGTAACGGATCACCCCCTGAGACATACCCATAAGTACCATTAGGTAGTATCTTGTTGATAAATTTCTGACCGAACAGTGAGCTTGTTTCAGAAAATGCACCCTTCATTTCATTGTAGACTACCCCTTTGAAAACCAAGTCTGAGTTCTTGTCCTCTAAATTAGAGTGTTCTAATCTCCAGCCTTCTTGCAAGAAATCTAATCTCGATATGTTCGGTTTGAACACTGCATCTAGGTAAACTTTCTGTAGATTTCTGTAATCAACTTCATTCTGTGACGAGAACGGGTAGAATGTATAGTCAGGCCCAGTCAACGCATTCATGAAAGTTGCTAGTGACCGATTCAGCATTTTGAAGAATGGATCGCGTACAGGGTATTTTTCCGAGCCACACAACACTGTGTGTTCGAGGATATGAGGTGTGCCCATGGAGTCAAGAGGTGTTGTACGGAACCCGACAGAGAAAACATTGTTTGAATCATCTCTTTCCAAGTGTAAGTATTCAGTTTTGGTCTTTTCGTGTGTAAGTAAGTAAGCTGTCATATTATACTCTTTTATATGTTCAACTTCAGTGCACATAAATCCATGAATAGTTTTACCCGGATGTATGTTTTTTGACACATTTTCTTTCTTTTTCAGGATCCCGTTGCTGTAACTTCTTTGGCCGATACGGTGGTGGATTCCCGTCCATAGACAATTGAATCTTGAATACATTTTCTATATTTGGTTTGCGTCCACTATTATCCTGTAACGATACACATCACTTTTCACTGATTTGCACAATGTATTTCGAAAGCCAAGCCGTTTTACGTACGGAAGTCGGGAAGAAACGACTCGATACCGTGAAAAAACAAATGAAAGACATAAAATAAATAATATGATGCAATACAGAAAAACTTACACAAAACGTAGGGTTTTTGTAACGAATATCTTTGAAGAGATATAATTGTTCTTTTCTATACGGAATGTAGTGTTTTCAGTCCAATATTTCCCATTTTTAGCGATAAATTAATTTTATAACCTCGACAGACAGCCGGCCATAGATTTGACATTGACAGGTTTCTTTCTTTGAGTTACCAGAAGTTCACGTGAACAAAGCTCGTAGTTACAGAACTAGAAAAATCTTGTATACTAATTTGCTCAGAGAATTTAAGTAATATTATTGAATGAAAACAACAATCTAAAGTAAAGTCTGAAATCTACAACTTTCTACATTTACGGCTAGTCTCAATGTATTTTTCCTGTATAAATCTATAATATTCCATTCCATGGTAGGATTTGCATTTATTTTTCTAGCAACATAAATTAAACGTTCTGAAAGTAAGATCTGTATAAATTGTGTATTTCGTTTTCCAATTGATCCTTTACTCTAATGAACAGTATTTTCTAGAATAATGTATTTTATTTGATTTTTTATATTTTTATTTATATAACGAAAAAGGAATACAATAGTTTTGCATCGAATAATCGATTAATCGTTTGAGGTTTGACAAGTAGATTATACATTTGTAGTGACAAAACTTTCTGAACGCGTTTGTTTTGACATTTCTTTCTTTTCAAAACACGTGTTTACGTGTAGAGCTCGCATGAGCTCATTTTATCAATAAATGCAATAAAAACAACACAAAATGAGTCTGTACAATTTCAAGAAGATCGCTGTGGTGCCCACAGCTAAGGTAAGCCCTTATAAATACCATACAAACCAAAACCTACAAGGTTGTATAAAAAAATGTGTATGTAACCTCTAAAACGTGTTTTTTCCGTATTTCAGGACTTTATAGACATAATACTGTCCAAAACTCAGAGGAAGACACCCACAGTAGTGCATAAACACTATAAAATATCAAGGATACGTGCATTTTATATGAGAAAAGTAAAATTTACGCAGCAGAATTTCCACGACCGCTTATCTCGGATTATACAGGTAATTACTACCAATTTATTTGCTAAAGACTGAGGTTTCACAATCTGAATTGAGGTTCTATAAATCCTGGCCAAAAAATCAACAGAAGTACTGACATAAATAAAGCATTTTTGACATGTAAACATTAACTTGCACAACATTGCTTTACCAGAGCTAATAAATTACATAAATTTCACTGAAAGCGGTAAGGTTCGGGACATTACGA
The DNA here is from genome assembly GCA_963924445.1 of Philereme transversata. NCBI lineage: Eukaryota > Metazoa > Arthropoda > Insecta > Lepidoptera > Geometridae > Philereme > Philereme transversata. The sequence goes on from OZ004346.1 coordinate 27,152,445, forward strand.
TGCGACGGGCTGAGCATTAGTTACCAAGTAACTAATGCTCAGCAAATCTTTGTGCAGGCTGTAGATGTATTATGTGATTTTAGGGCAGCAAGGCCCATAAATCAAAAATATTTGCAGATCCGAGTTACTTATGTACAAGATGCTGGTGTTTATAAGAGAGTGCTTAATCCTGACATACAGCAAACAAATAGATCAGAGTAAAAACATATCAGGCACACACTAAATTTCTATATTTATACAGGCAAAAACAACACAGAAGTCATAATAACTACGAATATTGTATAATATTAGGTTAGGGAAAAAGTTTCTTCACATTTTTTAAGAAAATTTAAAACATTTTTTAATATAGTTTATTTACATTTAACTAAAGTATGTAGGTACCATTTTGTTCGATAACTTTTTGCCATCTTGCAGTAGGGACATGATCCCATTGCTATAGAAATTTTGGGGCTTCTGATCAAAATACCGCGACAAGTGGTTTTGGCAGTCCTCTCGTGATGTTAACCTGACACTGCCTAAAGAATTCTGAAGAGACCGAAACAGGTGGAAATCTGAAGGTGCAAAGTCAGGACTATACGGCAGATGCATTAACACCTCCCAGTCAAACTCTCTTAATTTTTGCTGAGTGGCTAAAGATGTGTGAGGTCTAGCGTTATCATGATGGAAAACCACACCCCTTCTGTTGATTAATTCCTGCCGCTTTCTCTCAACTTCTTGCTTTAATCTCATCAGTTGTTCGCAGTAGAGTTCAGAATCGATGGTCCTGCCTGGTGGTAACAGCTCATAATGAATAATGCCCTTCCAATCCCACCACACACACAGCATCACCTTGTTGCAAGTTAACCCGGGTTTCGCCACAGTCTGTGAAGCCTGACCGGCCTTTGACCACGACCTTTTTCGCACGTTCTTGTCGTACGTGATCCACTTTTCATCGCCAGTTATCAGCTTCTTCAAAAATGGTTCGGTTTCATTACGTCTTAATAAAGTATCACAAATGAGTACACGGTTCATTAGGTTTCTTTCAGTGAGCTTGTGGGGTACCCAAATATCGAGCTTTTTTGTGTACCCAGTTTTTTTCAAATGCGCCACAACGGTTTTGTGGTCAATTCCCAGTTCTTCAGCTACGTTGTAACTACTGATATGCCGATCTTGCTCCACTTTTTAAAAAATGGTATCAATTTTATCCGTAATAGGGCGACCAGAGCGACGTGCATCTTTGACATCAAAATTTCCGGATTGAAAACGCTTAAACCAAATTTGTGCTACTCTCACAGACACTGCACTAGGTCCATAAACATTGCAAATTTTTTTCGCGGCTTGCGCTGCATTTTTACCTTTTGTGTAGTAAAATTTTAAAATGTATCGAATTTCTTCATTAGATTCACTCATCTTTACAGTACGAAAAACAAATAAAAATCACACATTTTCCTAATTTGAATTTGGAATTATCTTCTTTTAAATTTAAACTTTGAATGATACCAAAACCAGCCAGATACGAATAGTATAGCCAAAGAGATTTTATTACAAGTTCATACATACTATAATGTGAAAAGACTTTTTCCCCTACCTATTATAAATTAGATTTATTTTTTCAACAACTAATTAATGAATGAGAACTCGAAAACTACCAAGTGGGTTTATTCAGCAAAAATGTTACAGTAAGTATACACTAAATCTTAAGTTACAACTAAGTAGTTAATTTAATTTTAGGCTCAGAAACAAAATTTTTAATGTTTTAATTTTTAAATTTTTAATGTAACAAAATGTTTATTTACTAGGTTGGCTATTATTACATGCAATTTCATTTATAGATGAACACAACATGCTTAGCATTACAATCAAAATAAACATACCTTTATGAATTAAAATATTAAAATGAACTTACAAGATATTTATTTACATAAGCAAGTGTACATTATGTGTGTTTTTTAATTACATAGATTCTATTGTAATTGATCGAGCAAAGCGAGATCTCCAATCAACTTGGGAAAATCGGCAGTGTATGTATGTATGTTTGTTTGTCTGAGGATAACTTTTGATGCGTTTTTCCGATCATCGTGAAATTTGGTATATAGGTAGTGATGGCACAATTTTGGTGTGACTAAATGAGCTAAAAATGTGGGGGGGTTGTTGAGATATTGGGGTTCAAGAAGGGTAAAAAAAACCAAAATGGCACTATCGGGTCAAATGGCACTAATAAACAGTGTAATAAGATCTTCGTGAGAACATTTCGATCCCGTTTTTATTTTAATTTAAACTTTGTATTTTTTAAGTTATTAGCCATAATAAAAACTGAACTTTGACAAAACTCACAAGGTACACCAGTGACCCCACAGTCCTGAAATTTGGTATTTGTGTAGCTTTTGTGACACAAATATAGGGAAAAGTCTAAAATCCAGAATAACTGCAATGTCTACCACAAAACAGTAACCAATTAATATAAACTCCAGTTACCTGTAATTTGAATGAAACTGTATTTCAAGTGAGTTAGATATGCATTTTGTGGCACTATTTTGATAGTCAAAGATTACAAATAATATTTTTTTATTTTTAAGCGAGACTCGCGAGATCTCACTTCGGAGCGAACCACTAGTTATGTTGTAGTTGAATGAAAATAGAGATAATGAATGTATACACAGATAAACACAAACATATACATATATATGAAACATACATTTAGATGTTTCAAAGATGTGTTTGTTAGTTTATTAGCTGGTTCTTCTTAGTCTTTCTATTAAGTCGGAGAATACAAAACAAAAAATAATTTGCTGAATAAAAATATTTCACATGCACATTATAGGTATTTGGCTGGTAGCCTATCGGGGAGGCCGGTTCAAAATAGCAATCAAAATAATTTCTTAAAATATTAACAAACTATACAATACAATTAAAGATAAACACAGAAAAAAATTACACATAATAAATTTTAAACGGTGAATTTTTTCAAAAAACATATTTCAATATTGAATATTATTCTTTTTTTATACTACTGAGGTAGCAAACAAGCATACGGCCCACCTGATGGTAAGCGGTTACCATAGCTATGGACGTTTGTGACACCAAAGGTTAAATTATTACACAAGATTTGCCGACCCTTTAACATTTTCAAAACGCCCTTTTCGAAGAACCCCATACTGTAGTACCTGGGAAAAACCTCGGGATTAATTCCACAAGCAAAGTGTTCGAGGGAGGAAATTCCTCTGGAACTTCATAGTACGCGACCACATCGTCTCCAAGGTGTGTGGATGGATTCCCTGCCAATGGCGAGCAGTGCGATGATAAAAGGAATTATATTTCCTTTACTTGTTACAGGAATTCCCCAAACTAGATGATGTTCATCCATTCTATGCTGATCTAATGAATGTGCTCTATGATAAAGATCATTACAAACTTGGATTGGGTCAGTTGAACACAGCCAGGCATCTCATAGACAAGTGAGTATTCTACCTAAACGATGATGGACGGACCAGGTATCTGAACAGCTAGAGAAGCCAAGCAGCTCTCAGACAACTGACAGAAACTGTTGGGCGCAGTGAACAAACTTTAATTACCCTTTTCATGCTGTTGGCTTCTAAGGCTGATGCAGCTAAACCAAATTTTAGGCGTAAGTTTTTGTGAGGCAACTAGCGCAAGGGCACCACTTAGGTGTGGGCCTCGGCTTGGGCCGTTGCCAAAGGTGGTATAGAGAAGAAACGCCACATGTCTGTACCTTATGTGGGCGGCGACTGAAGGGACTCGTCGACCTCGCCGGTGAGGTCGGTGTATCTGTGTAGTGTTTGCTCTGTCTAATGTAGATGACTCAGAAATCTCCTTACCAATGAAGATTTCGTCATCCACAGATCATCTAGAACAGGGATTCCCAAACTATTTTGGGCAAGAGACCCCTTTTCCAAAATGAACTGATACCTCAGACCCCTATAGCCAAATTACTTCAAAAATCCTATCTCTAGTCTTTTTCCTAATAACACAAAATACTTACCAATTTAAAAACTTTGGTTAAATTAGTAAACTTGACATCATTTCCTCATCAAAATTTAACAAAATAAATAGACATAAAATTCAGTAAATATCAAGTGTAATTAATAATTATTCATACAAATTACGTACAAATACTTAAATAGGTAATTATTTTTTGGAAAAAAACATTAAAATCTCAAAGTAGAGATAAAAAAAAATATTTAGACCCCCGTGAAACCGATTTCGACCCCAAGGGGTCAATATCGACCACTTTGGGAATCCCTGATCTAGAACATGTCGGAACAGGTGGTGGAGCATTTTTTTCAAATCAAATCAAAATCAAATGTATTGAATTTTATTGCTTGAAATATATGTCATACAAAGATGTCAGTAGTTAATAATATAATCAATACATTTCTGCCTTTCAAGGCATGCAATATTAAAAGCTACAAAGTCATAATACTAAATAACAATAACAGCTGAATAAAGGGTTGTAAAAATTAATTATATTTAATTATTAATTTTATAGTTAAATTGAGAAAGTTTCATTTGGAATAATAACTGGGCACCTGTACATTTCCAGTGTTGCAAAAGACTACTGCCGACTCCTCAAGTACGGAGACTCGCTCTACAGATGCAAGCAGTTGAAGCGCGCCGCGCTCGGGCGAATGGCCACCATCACGAAACGCCAGGCTGCTAACTTGACATACTTGGAACAGGTATGTAGCTTTTATCATTAAACAGGGTTTTTTTTCCGCCAGTATTTTTTTCTAGAATCATGAAATTTAGCCAGAAGCATTCTCACAGCACAAGTAAAGGGAACAATCCGAAAGCCGTTAATTTGTTGACACAAATCTATACGCTATTTTAAAGTTCACTGCAAATTATGTAAGTAAAGAAATGTCAATTTTACGTGAGAGTGAGGGTGAGGATAAACATTCCCTCCCCCTTGCACTGATGCAAAAATGACATTTCTTTGTTGACATAATTAGCTAACTTTAAAATAGAGTATAGATCTAGATAGTGTAGATGTGTTAAATAATAAAACAAAGTCGGCTTAGTTACACCATTTATAACTCAAGAATGGCTGGACCGATTTCTATGTAATTTGGTAAAATAGATTATGATCGGGATTAAGGCATAGGATACTTTTTACCCGGTTGTACAGAAGGAGGGTAATGATTCTATTGACAAACCACACGTTGTGAAGCCGCGGGCGAGTCAGCTAGTGTCACATAAACGTCGCACTTGTCTGGTTTTTTGTAAATATAATCTAACTAGCCTGCGTAATCCTACAGCAGGGCAATGACCTTTTTTCCTTAAAGGGGGTTTCTACACGTGTAACCACCAGTGGTGATTTCCCTTGCTAAGAGTATTGTTGTATTTGTTCAGGTCCGGCAGCATCTGGCCCGTCTGCCGTCCATAGACCCCTACACTCGCACCATCATCATCTGCGGGTTCCCCAACGTGGGCAAGTCCAGCTTTATCAACAAGGTAATTATTTATAGATTTTAAAGTAATAGTAGATTATTAAATGGTCACTATATTGAATCTCAAACGTAACGAAGGATTCTAGAATTAACTCACAAGCGGAGCGAGGGAGTTACTAGAATCCTGACTGCAGAAGGATATAATCACGCCCAAGATGCAGACAGCTTTATCCACGAGGAGAATATTCTACTTTTTACACTTTCTGCGAGACAATAAAAACCAAATTTTTGTTGGTGCATTATGTGCTGAGGTCAGTTCGTTACGAATAAGTTCTTATTGTGTGGGTCTCTTTGGTTCAAATTTTAATACAGATGAGGCTCCAAATTCAAATCACATTATGCCCGCGAGGGTATGATGAAATTCAGTACAATTTAACTCCCAAGCTCAGCCGTAGGGATTTAATCACATGCTTTTGGTGAGGTTTACATGACATATAATTTGACATTGTCAAGCAGGTGGTATGAAAAGTAAGTTTATTAACTTAACATCTAAGCATAAGCTATATATATATACATGTTTCTTTGTTTTAAGTTTGCAGTTATGATGCTATGGTTAGTCAAGTGACTACCCTCCATACTAATTTGCACTGTATGACGGCAGTATTGTTCTTCCATACAATGCTATCAACTTAAGAATTTATACAATTAAACACATTATTTCACAATTTGTTTCACGTTAGCAAGCGTATATTGGAACTCAAATGGAGTTGAGCAGGACATGTGGCCAGGCGCGGTGATGACAGGTGGAGCAGGGTACTCACTGAGTGGTGGCCCCAAGATGGAACCAGAAACGCAGGTCGTCCACCGGCAAGATGGGTCGACGACATTATATAAATCGCAGGTCGTATGTGGGTTAGAACAGCACAGGACAGAGGCGAATGGCGACAACGAATGGGCCTATGCCCAGCAGTGGGATGAGAAGGGCTGACGATGATGATGATGATTTCACAATTTGATGTGTTTGTTTCAGATAACACGCGCCGATGTGGAAGTACAGCCGTATGCATTCACAACGAAGAGTCTGTATGTCGGTCACATGGACTACAAATACTTAAGGTGGCAGGTTAGTACCATTGCAGCGACATCTATCCTATTTGTTTTTTTTATAAATTATAGGCTAGCTTTTGACCACGATCTCGCCTGATATCTAGAATAGAATAGAATATTTTAGTGCACCAGTCAGCTCGCGACCACGGCAGTTGCAACCAGTTGAAACATTGGGATAACAAATAAAAACGGTACATACGCGATAAATACGCATATCAGTAATTATGTACAGTGATCGCGAAAGTTTGAAAAACAATAGAATATATTTTTTTTTAATATACAAAAATTAAATACACTAGTGGCGCGCCCCGGACTGAGATGTGGCGAGTCTCACAGAAAAACAAAAAATATTATTTATTGTCCTTGACTATTAAAATAGTGCCCCAATATCTCAACAAAAATCTGGGCAAAAGATTTTTTTTTTCTAGCCCGTACTGTCCCACTGTTGGGCAAAGGCCTCCCCCTCTTCCTTCCACTTATCACGGTCTAGAGCCAGATCCCGCCAGTCTCTTTGGAAGACGTCCAAGTCGTCACTTCAGCGCTTTTTAGGGCTTCCTCGGCGTCGCTTTCCGTCTTTAGGAATCCATATGCTTATGACCTTGGCCCACCTATCGGGTTGCATACGAGAGACATGACCCGCCCAGTCCCATTTCAGCTTTGCAGCCTTGATGCCCACGTCAGCGATGCCGGTCTTCGTGCGCAGCTAGGAATCCGGTCGATCCGCTTTACACCCAAAATGCTGCGCTCCATCGCTCTTTGGCAAACTCCTAGTTTGAAGTTCTGAGACTCGGTCAGTGACCAAGACTGGGCACCGTAGGTTAGGACAGACAGAATACACATGTCAATGAGTTGGCGTTTTAGCGATAAGGGAAGGTCTCGGTTCAAGGGCAAAAGAAGAAAAGAGAGAACAGAAATTTTACCTCAATAAGACCAGCTTTTCTTCTGTTCTTAGGAAACTATATAGATTTAAAACAAATTACTGTCAGCCCACAAAATTACATTCGTCAAACAAACAAGTTGGTCTAAATCAACTCTATTTTCCATCAGATACACATTTCGCAAAGTATTTTACCAAATTATTTACAATAAAATACAGAAGAAATAGTTGAATCATCTAAAGACCGTTGCAAACGATCTATAGATAGCTCAACTGCTCCAGATCACTACCAGGCGGAAATGTCCCCAAGACACTGGATGCATTGCTCTGTTGAATTGCATTATTCTTTTTGTTATCAAAAGCATTTTTTTTGTTCAACCTATGTCATCCCACTGCTGGGCAAAGGTCTCCCCCACTGTCTTCCAGGACTTTTGCTCGCGTGCCAAATCCCTCCAATCTGTCTCGAAAGCATGGAAATCATCACGCCAGCGTCTACTATGCCTTCCTCGGCACCATCGCCCGTTTTCAGGTACCCACTGCGAGACGATCGTTGTCCATCTGTCCGGGTGCATGCGTCTTACATGGGCCGCCCAATCCTATTTTAACCTGGCAGCCTTATTTTCTGCGTCAGCAATGCCGGTCTTTAAACGCAGCGTGGTGTTACGAATTTTGTCAATCGTATTTACTCCAAGAACGCTGAGCCTCGGTTAAAGACCACGTTTGAGAACCATAGGTAAGAACGGGCAGACATTAAAGGCATAAAAAAAATACCAAATGAACATACAATCTGTTTTGTTATATACGACATTAATTTAAAACACATACCTGAAATCGTATTAACTGATTTTAGAGATGGGCTTAATACCGGTAGCTTGAATAGTCATCTAGTAATATAATAGAATCATTTAATTCAGACATTTTTACAAATTTACAACATTTACAAAACAAGACATTTAATACAAAACAAAAAAGTAATAATTAGAAATATAAATTAAAAAACCAATGGATATATTTCCAATAAACAGTTTTTAATGTAAATCGGCGGCGCCTTTGCGACGATGTCGCTTAGTCTGATTAACAGGTACCTACTTACATGATGAATGAATATGATTTGTTTACCTATTTTATACAGGCGTTGATATTTTAGGAATTGATAAAGTACGTTGTTTGAAAATTGTAAATATTCTATGGTAATGAATTTGAAAAAATCCTATTTGACAACAATATTAGCCATTAGCCCTACCCGTGTCTTCTATTAATATCGTACATAACAAAACACGTAGTGTATTTCTTTCCTCTCCTTACCCTTGCCTATTGTTGTGTAGGTATCTCCCAGGTTTTGTGTTTATTCTGTTTCCCTAATTTTTTGATTTGAACATGGAATTAACTACATCAAAAATTTATATATTTGTCAGGTAATCGACACTCCGGGTATCCTCGACCACCCGCTGGAGGAGCGCAACGTGATCGAGATGCAAGCCGTCACTGCGCTCGCGCATCTCCGCGCCGCCGTACTCTACTTCATCGATATATCCGAACAATGCGGGCACACTATTGAGGAACAGGTGAATGAATACAGATGCATTTGATTTATTTTTCCATGTCTGAGTAACTCATGTCTCTGTTCGCAATTGGCACCTGCCGCACTAACTCGGGACTACGCCCCCCCATCCGACGTATGGTTGAGTCTTACAATAAGTTATTCGAGGCTGTAGACATATTTATATGCTCAACTTATCAATTTAAGAACTTAGTGTCTATAATACTTTCAAAACACGACCTTCTGTCGCTTCTGTCTTAGCTTAATTCCGTTCTGTGCTTTTCCTTTAACTTTCTTTTCGTTTTGATTGATTGATTGAAAATACTTTAAAGCACTTATAAAACTAGTACAAAGGCGAACTTAATGCTAAACAGCATTCTCTTCCAGATAATCTTTATTGTGGATAAAGATGTGTAGGTAGGAACTAATAAAAATTTGTACAAGACTAATAAAAATAACATAATATAGGTACATACTACGTAAATAAACCTACTTAAATACATTATTTGATAGACTGAACTATACCAATATCAAATAAAAATACATATGTACTTAACTACAGAAGAAGTGGTAAGGAAAGATAAGTTGCACATTTTTGGTCGGTTTGACCAAGAAGGTGCCTATAGATTCTCAATCTGAATGGTTACATGATTACCTAGCAGTTATGGTGTAAGAGATCTTTTTCCTATAAAATATTTAATTAACTTTGTAATACATTATAAGTTTCTATATTACCAACACTACCTTACATTATATAGTTATAATTTTGTCTTAAATAGATATAAGGTCCTTCTGACCCTCCAGTTGCATCTGTTTTCGACTGTCTTACCTATTGGTACCCACTACGTTATCCACATATTATGGATAACGTAGTGGGTTACATTATGAATACTGTATCTTACCTAACGTTTATATAACTGTTTGATCCGAAATAAATAAAAATAAACTTTAATTGAAGGATATAAATTATTATCTCTTTATGTGTTACTCAGAAGTGGTGAAATATGCACTAAAGACATACTTTACGACTGACGGATGCGACTTACTAATCTGCACAACCGATCCCGGTTTCATTCTTGATCATAACTCGATTCCGATACAACAACTCACAAATCATGGTAAATATCTCGTATTTAGTACAAATAGTGTTCATAACCATGAAGTTATATTTTTTTTCATTTATCTCCTTTACATAGTATAAAATGAAGTCGCTTCCGCTGTCTGTTCCCTTAGACCTTTTAACCCTTTTCTTGACGGAGTGCACTGTCAGATACAGTCAACTTTGAAAAATCATACCTACCAAGAAAAATATTATTACTTGAAACCGAACGTTCCTACTGTTTTGGTAACTGTTTCTGAACGCATTTACGTCATGTCATGTCAGTTTGACATAACCGTTTTTCATTCACAATCAAAATGATGAACCGACTCAAAGCAATCCCGCCGAAAAAGGTAAGAAAATTGATATTTTATGTTGTTTTTAATCAATAATATAATAATTATGCATATCACGATAAAGTACATTATTGTATACGTGTCAATTAAGTGAATTTTGATGCAAAACTGTATATTTGGTTTAGTAAACTAGAGCCAAATTGCTATGTATCTCGCAGTGCACATGGCCATGTTTACTGGTTTTTTATGTTTTGGTGTAATGTATCATGTAGTGCACACTGCCACGTTTATGGTGTTTTTATTTTTATTGTTTTGTGTTAATTACTTTGATGGTGGCTTGTTGGTGAATGTGGTGATGGTGTTAAGCTAAACCATAAAAGGTTCCGGGTTCGATCCCGGTCCAGACAAAATCGATTTTTATACATGGCTACAGGTCTGTACATACTTTTAGTCTTGGTAGGTATACTGTATGCTCTTGTCTCTGAAATTTGGTTGTTGGTTTCTGGTCTTTTTATGGAATGTTTATGGTTTTGATTTTCGCTTAGCATGGAGGGTTAATTAAGCTTGTTTATCTTAGGGCGGAGTACAGCAATCCTTTGCAAGAGGCAGAATGCTTTGTGCGCTTATCCCAAAATCAGGCAGAAAATCGTCGAATGACGATTCGTCGACGGAGTCTGAAAATGAAATCCGGCAGTTTCCAATTCGACATAGGGCAGACGAAGAATCATCACCAGTGCCTTCACTACCATCGTCGATGGAAAATCTCAACCTGCTATCCGACGATGAAATAGTTGATGTCCAAGAAGCAGTCACTGCGTCACCATTACTGGCATCTCCACTCACTCCACTAGCTGCGCAAAATATGAAACAATTTGTAGCGACTCCACAGCAGGCTCCGACTCCTACAGCTCCACAGTCTCCAGCCACTCCTTTAATATCAACACGTGCCAGAGCAATTAGACCAAGATTGGTTATAGCACGTCGTCCTCAGCTAGCGAGAGTAAAAGTGCAACCTCTCAATGTTCGATGGACTGGACAACGATTCCGTCATCGAGCAGAAATAGCCAATAATGATTTACAAGAAGAGGCATGTCTCAAGGATCCATTTCAATATTTTTACAGCTTTTTTACTGACGACATTTTAAACTACATAAAGGAACAAACCAACTTATATTCTACTCAACAAACTAATAGATCGTTAAATTTTACAGTCGAAGACATAAAAGACTTTGTTGCAATAAATCTGCTAATGGGAATAATTGATATGCCTTCGTATACAGACTATTGGTCCCGAGAATTTAGATACAGTCAAATAGCAGATATCATGCCCCTCAAAAAATTTCAACAATTACGTCGTTACATCCATTTCAATAACAATTTGCTTGATGATGGGGATCGTTACTACAAGATCAGACCTTTGGCAGATATGCTACGTGCCAACTTTTTGAAAGTACCTCATGAAAAAAAATTCAGCATAGATGAAATGATGGTGCCTTATAAAGGGAAAAAAGCTGGTAATAGAAAACAATATGTCAAAAATAAGCCTAAAAAGTGGGGTTACAATATTTTTGTTAGAGCTGGTGTAACGGGCTTTGTTTACGATTTTCTGATTTATGGTGGTGAAGATACTTTTAGAGCAATAGATTTTTCACCAGTAGAGTCTTCTCTCGGAATGGGCGCTAAAGTTGTGATAGCATTATGTAAAACTATACCAGATCCAGCGTGTACTGTAGTGTACTTTGATAACTTTTTTACAAGCCTCGAATTGATTCACTACCTGCGAGAAGAGATGGGTATATTTTCACTTGGAACTATAAGGGCAAACAGATTACGCGGAGCTGAGAAGAAGCTCATCACCGATAAAGCACTGAAGAAGAAACCAAGGGGTTCTCATTCGCAAGTCACGTGCAATAATAAGAAAGTGTGTATCGTCAAGTGGTACGACAATAAATGTGTGACTACCGCAAGCAGCTATGTAGATGTCCACCCTATATCTACGATCCCAAAGATACGACAAGGACAAAAAGATGAGGTCAGCAGTGCCATGTCCTGAAATTATAAAGCATTACAACGCCCATATGGGCGGTGTTGATTTAGCTGATATGCTAATAGCTCTCTATAGAACTGAGCTAAAGGGGCACCGCTGGTACTTACCATTGGTATCACAGTTGTTAGACATATGTATAACAAATAGTTGGATATTGTACCGGAGAAATATTGGTAATGGAAAAATAATAAGTCTAAAGAAATTCAGGTACAGCATTGCCAAAAACTTATTATTACGCCACAGAACCACAACGAAACACACGGACAATGTGAAGGGCCCAACCCCATCAAAACTAATAAAGGCACCGGTTGCTCCAAGGCCAACTACAGAAATTCGCAGTGATCAACTTGGCCATTTCGCGACTTTTGGGACAAAAGGCAGGTGCAAACTATGTATCAAAGGTCAAACCACTGTATCATGTACTAAGTGTGGAGTCAGATTATGCTTAGTACCCGACAGAAATTGTTTTTATAGTTTTCACCACCAGTAAAGTTTTGTTAAGTACAAATATGTGATCTCATTAATTAAAAATAATTATTTTATATACCATTTGTATTATTACCTCTTTTTGGCAGTGTGCCTCGTGAGATACATTCGCCTGAGATGGTCATTCCTTACGAACATGGCAATGTATCTCACGGGATACGGAAGGTATCTCTAGAAACAAAACTTTATGATTTTTTTTATTATTTTTCCCAGCATTCTATGTTCGTATAAAAAGAGATAATTTGAAAAAAAAACAGTTATTTAAGATTTTTTTTTTTGCCAAGAAAAGGGTTAAACTACTCAACGGATTTTAATGCAGTTTCCAGCAATAGATAGTGATTCAAGAGGAAGGTTAATATGTATAATACATATGATATAAAATCCATACTAATGTTATAAATTCAAAAGTATCTATCCGTCGGGCGGTGGGGGAGGGGGGGATTGGACAATGAAACACCACTTAAAACACTAGGTAGAAACATCCATACTATATTAAACACTACCTGTCTCTCTGTCTGTCTGTTTGTTGCGTTTCACGTTTTCACGACGATTATAATCGGGATTGAGACGTAGGCTACTTTTTACCCGACTGCGCAGAAGGAGGGTAATGTTTTTACTGACAAATCGCGAGAGCGAAGCTGCGGGCGGGTCAGCTAATTATTCATAGAAACAAATTAACCAGACATCACACTAAAATTATTAATGTGAAAGTTTGGATGGTTGTTTATTTATTTGTTTGTTTGTTACTAAATCACGACGTAAGGGTTTTTTTTTTTTTTTTTTCCTGTCCGGGCGCAGAGGCCCGGCCCGCGAGCTATCCTACATGATGATCCCCCGATATAGGTGTCGGAGCCCTTGTTGCTGAATAATTGTAGACGGGGTATTTATCTTTATTTCTTAACCTAATGGGTATTTTCTAGGGTAGTACATCACACTGTTTATTCTTTATTTTATTACTTCCAGTTGCATTATCTGGACACTTAACATTATGTCTTATATATCTATTATCTTTTTTATTTATTTCTTACATTTATGCTGATACTATATATACTTATTATATATATTCAACATATTATATTTATCATTTTCCTATTTTTGGTCGTAGATACTATTTCTAAAGCAACAAATTTTTTCTTTTTACGAATAAACATTTTTCCAAGACTTATATTATCAACTTATTTATACATGAACTTAACTATAACACTTAATTTCGCAACATATATATAGACTGATTTTGTTACATTTTCTTATTTTATAATGCTCTTATATATACTTATTATATAAAACAACATTATTATCTACTTATTATTTTTCTACATACTTTTTTACCTATCTTATTACGATTATCTATGAATATATCCCCAGTTATTACATGTTTTACTTTGATTAGGGTAGTGCTTAGTTTTATCTCAAGTTCATATCTCGCTAGGTCCGTCTTTTCCTTTTCCTGGTTTTTTCCAGTCCTACCAACCCTGCAGGTTCCACCCCGTATTCCCACCCTACCTTGATGTTCACAGAAAACCACCCAACTGTCTGTCTGTGCCTTCTTGGCTTCTTTTCTGCTCCCCCACCTTATGCTCTTTGCGTTTGTGTCGCCTCTCGTTGTAGTTTGGGTGCTGTTATAAAATTCCACCATGGAGCCCTCAGCAATATGCTATCGTGGATCGGGCTAGTGCATCCCACTTGCGCCGCACTTCACACTCTTGACTAAATGCATTATGGTCGGCAAAGTCCATTTTTGCGTGTGTGCAATTGCAGCAAGTCGGAGTCCCACCAGCCCGCCAGTCAGCACACTCAGATCGCATGTGTGGTCCCCCACAGTGGCTGCATTTTTCCACCGTCTGGTTGCAAAAACGCCTGCCGTGCCCGTATGCTAAGCAGAGCGAGCACTGCACTAAGGGGGACTGGTCCACTACCCTGACCTTTTGCAGGTCTATGTGGACTGCTCCTGCTTCTATCGATCGGGCCCATATTTTCGGAGACACCCTAACCACAACGTGAGACGTTTGGGGGTTTCGGGTCTTCTTACGGTACCGGATCTCCATTCTATCCTCGTGGTTCTCCAGGCCCAGAAAAACCCCTCTGTTTTGACTTCTGAGTGCCTTCAGGATGTCCTCATCCGTATTGTACTGAAGGACGTCTCTGAGCAACAGAAGAGGGTCCTTGTTTTTTATGTCCTCGACCTGGAGTTGGCCTTCTGCCTTGGTGAGCCTCTCTCTTAGTTTTCTCCTTTCTTCCTCGGTTTTACAGCCTATAATTATCTTTCTGTCTCTGGCTTTCCTCACCCTGTCCATCGTTATCCCGCCTTCTTTGGCTTTTATAACGGTTCTGATCCTATCCAATACCTCGTCCCCAGTTTCAGTTTCATCTTTGGAGGTGATCACAACCGAGTGCAGAGCCGTCTGGCCGGGGGGCTGCCTCCTAGCCGTCTGAGCCGCTACACTCGCGTATGATACTCCCTCCAGGGTTTTCTGTGATTTTTCTATCACCTGTTTCAGTTCGACCATTTGCTCGCTGTTCTCTTTTATTAATCTGCTATGTTCTTCCATCCTCTCTACCAACGCCTTCTCAGCCTCGGATTCCCTCCTTGTTGATATAGAGGATGGAAGAGGCAGGTCCGATGATTTCTCAATGTTCTCCCCCGTCTCCTGTCCCTCACCCTGGTCCCTCTTTCGGTCAGCTTTCTCCGCCTCCGCTTCTTTGATGAGCTGGTATAATCGCTCCACCGACTTTGTGACCTCATTTTTGATGTCAGTTTTTAAGTTTCGCGCGCTTCCGAGTTGTTGTTTCGCCGCGTTTAGGCAGGCTCTTCCTTCCGCCGTCCTATTAGCATATTTAGTCTTGGTCGGTACCGGCGGGCTCTCTCCTGCCTGTGATAAGACGAAGCGGTTGACCGCCGGGGCCGGCCCAGCCTTGTTTGGAGTCGTTTGAGCCTTGCGTTTGGTAACGGTTTTACCCGCTTCCCATTCGCCTATGCTGCGCCTCACACCTGATGCTTGGTCGGAAGGTCCTGCCTTTGTAGTCGGGTCCGGGGTTTTCTCAGGGTCAGGGCTTGCCTTTCTCCCTGGCAATTTTACAGGAGTACGGATCCCGAACATGTCTATAATTTTTTAATAAATTTAAATTTAAATATTATGTCAATATAACTACGCTAATACACAGTAAAAATAAAAAAGTTTGTAAAAGTTATAAAAGGGTTATAAAAGAAATACTACCAAAGGGTTATGACTCTAGGTAGAGTCAGTCCGTACTAGCTAATGTATAGGCCCGTATATGACCTATACTATACTAAAAATTTCGTCAAGATCGGTTGATCGGTCAGCGAGATATGAACTTTTAAAACTTTCCCAGTATGGCGCACAAATTGCCACAAATGACTTTTATCAGCCGGAACAGTTTCAAGTGTCAACAGGAGTGCCTTATTTGGTCTCTTCTACGTCTCCACAACCTTAGGCAAAGTCAAAAAATTTTTGCTCTACGTAGAGCCCCAACTCCACCAAGAACCCGTTCCACCGCAGGAAGAGGCGCAGACGGCTCCAGTGGTGAAAACCCCGTCTCAATTGGACCACTCTAGCCAAAGTTATGTGGGATTAAAGATTTCCAAGATGGCGGACAAGATGGCCGCCACTTTTTAATCTTCCCACAACTTTGCGAGTTTTAGTCTTAGAGAGACGAGGTTTTGGGCAGAGAATTCTGCCTGGTGCAGTCTACACCCCCCGCACGCCGGCTCAGGTCAAAGAAAAGTGACTCTACATAGAGTTCCAAGAGGTCCTAGCAGACGCCTATATAGCGACTGTTATAACTAAGAAAACCGCACTCTGATCGGACTGTCCGTTTTCAAGATATTTAAGTTCTTACAAATCAAAGATGGCGTCCAAAATGGACGCTCCAATGCTAACTTTGGTCGCCTTTGTCCGAATCAGACCGTGTTTGGGCTCGTTTTAAAGGGCTAAACCACCGCAGTAAATCAAGCCCAACCACGTTGTGATAGGACCCCCCCCCGATTTAATAATTTCAAAAAACACTAATATTTACATAAAAAATGACCTAACTAAGTGAATTTTGTTCTAAAATTTTTGAAATTTTTGAGGATCCTTCCTAATAATATTTACAAGCTTATACTAAACAATTTAAATTTCTAACTTTAAAATTAGGGGTACCACGTGTACCAACAAAATTTTTGAAAAATTATAACTTAAAAACTGACTGATTGACCTACGTCAAATTTTTTATATGACGTAGGGGTCGTTAGGATCTGTATATTTTCAATTTAAAAAAGGGGGGTCACCGATCTTTTGACAGTTTTAAAATTATTTAAATATTTACAAAATTTTAAAAATGCTCTATCTCTATAAAAACTTAACCTATTTTAAATCTAAAAACGCCCTCCGGATGTCCTCTGCGGTGTCTTCGATCCTCCGACGTCAGCAATCCCCCCGCAGCCCTGGATCACTGACCTCGTGGCCACGTGGTTTTTGGTTTTTTGCGATTATTTCCGCGCGCCTGCGCGGGAAAAATCGGCAAAAAGGTCTAAAATGTGGCCCTTCTGGAGGCACTCCCGAAGGCAGTTTAAAAAATATAGGTCACCGCTGTAGAACCCGTTTAACACTCACTTGAAATTTTTAAAATCCTCAAATTTTTGGTTTTTTGTGTATAACTCCGTGGGTTATGCACTTAGCGACACGGTGTTTTCACGCCCGTGTGCGCCTTGTGATTCCGCAGGTTTTGATATGTCACACTGCTTGAAAAGTCACTTTTTGTTATTTTTCACGGATTTTAAAGCGTGGAGGCAAGAGTGTAAGTGGGCGCTCTCAACGGCGGTAAGAGCCAGACTCCGACGTAAGGGTTAAACAGATTTCGATGAAATACTTAGATTATAACATGGATTACCACATAGGCTACCTTTTATCCCATAAATCAGTTCCCTTGGGATAAAAATAGGGTGTCAAGTCAAGTTGCAACAGCGAGTTTAGCTTTATTTCTAGGTTACCTACACATTTAGTAGTGTAATGCGTACGAAGGCGCGGGCAATAGCTAGTCAAATATATTAAATACAAAAATAATCAATCAAACTAACACAATTCAAAATACAAACCATAACAAAAACAACAATTATATTATAATATCATTATAATGTTATATTCAGATATCTTTGTTCGAGAGCATCAAACCCCTCTTCTCAAACAAGCCGCTAATAGTAGTCCTCAACAAAATGGACGTGATGACGCCGGAGGACCTCACGCCGACCAAGAAGGCAGTGCTCGACCAGCTTCAACAGAACTGCACTAAGGGAAACCTTGTCAAGTAAGTACCGCATCATCTAATGCTAGGGTGGGGGGAATAATCTGCACTGACGTCCGGCGTAGCTCGCATAGATCGCGAATTTTTACAAGATTCATTTTGGTGAATGCGTGCAAGATCTTTATGGCCTTATCCCTCCTTCCACCTTCCACCACCGGATAACCGAGAAGTACCACCCATACCTTATCGTACCAAACGATTTGCTTCAATCATATTTGGAGTCATTAAAATTGTCAATATTGTGTTCGCCTATAATTGGCAAAAGTGATATTTGTATCATACAAGATATTATTATCTTAGGTCAGGTATTAGTAGTAACACTCAAACTGTAACCATTTTACCTTAAACAGTGGTGGTTCAACAGGCTTAATGTACTTTTAACTGATAAGGTGTCAATAAATATGTTTGATATTTCATATTGATATAAATAAAATTCTCGTTTCACAGTGTTTGTAACAAAACTCCTCCGAACGGCTTGGTCGATTCGTATGAAATTTTTTGTGTATATTCGGTAGGTCTGAGAATAGGACCTAAACTATTTTTCCATAACCGTATGTGATAAGGGTGGTCCACCCCAATTTTTTTTTGTATTTTTTGGACAAAGTTTTTAGTTTTACTTTTTTATGACTCGGCATTAAAGAATACAACCCTAAATTTTTACCCTTCTACCACCAACCCCTATTTTTTGCGCGTACAAATTCGCGGCCAACAGCTAGTGTTGATATAAATAAATAGAAATAAGATGAAATGTATGAATGTTTTAGTGCGGAAGGTAACTCGGGGCTGAGCGTGGTGCCAGTGATGCGCACGTCCACCGTCACGGAGGAGGGGGTGCAGGAGGTGAAGATCCAGGCCTGCGAGACGCTGCTGGGACAGCGGGTCACTGAGAAGATGAGGACTAAGAAGGTACCATCCCAACCTGGTCGGCATACCACCTTGCCGTACCAAACGATTTGCTTCATACTTTCCTTGTTAGCACCAGTATAATCTCGGAGTCTTCAAGTCCAAAGTGAATAGGTTCTTTCTAGGCAAGCGTGCTCCATCTTCGAACACACCATCACTTACCATCAGGTGAAGCAGTAGTCAAGCGCTTGACTAACATCAATAAAAAAATCAGACATACACCAAGCACTATGAACATAGCCCTCCACCATAAATGGATAGGCGATGGCTATTTAACATCGGGTGGGCCATATGTTTGTTCCATCTTCAGGTGGTATAAAAAATATATAAAAAACCCAGAACCAGCTAAAGATGTTTTATCTCACGAACGGGTTGAAAATAAATATTGAACCAGAAAAATATTTATCATCACTCGCTCTGAACCAATCTCTCAAAAACCATTGAAATCGGTCAAAATGGTAAAGAACTATCGCTGAACATACATTCTTCTTCATCATCTTGTCGATATGGTTCATATTAATGTTGTTTTGGCAATACCTTGCCACTGCAACAGCTGTATCTGTGGCAGTACAAGTATTCCTCAGGGTGCAATAAGGGCACAATATGCAGCTTAGTAAGTGTGCCATAGTCTAGGGTCTGTACCGCATGAGCAACTAGTCGCCGCCTCTCCAATGTAGCCCCATTTATTCAAATACATTACATTAAAAATAACTGAGGAATTGTGTAACTCCTTTTTTTAAGTCTTAAAAATAACAAAAAAGAAACGTATACAACTTGTAATGTTATGTACGACATTAAATGAAAACACGGGTAGTGCTAATGGTTAATATTATTGTAAAATAGGTATTTTTAAATACGTTATAATAGAAAATTTTATATTTTCTTACAAATTTAATATCAAGTCCTCAAAAGAACAATAAAACAGAAACATCTGTAAATCGGTACCTGTTAAACTGACTAACCGTTATTGCCGCCGATGTTTAAAAATGTTTATTGGAAATGTATCGATTACTGGATAAATATTCAAGCTACCGGTATTAAACCCAATCTAAAATTAGGTAATACGATTTCGGATGTGTGTTTTAAATTAATGTCGCACTTAACAAAACAGGTGGTATAAATGGTAAATCAGTTATCTAGTTCCCATAGCTTTGCTTAGTTTGGGGCTAGATAGCGCTGTGTGAAATGTCTAGGATTATTACAAAATAATAGCCCTGATTTTTAAAACCATCTCAAAAATGTTCTAGCCTAGACGGGACTTGAACCCATAACCTTCTTGATACGAGGATGCACTGTCTATTGTGCTACAGGCTCTTTATCACGTCAGGGTTGAAATTAGTGAGATGATTCAGATTACGACCCGTCTAGGCTACAAAATTTTTGAGATGGTTTTAAAAATCTTGGATTTTTCCGTAAGTGTTTGGAAAACATCACACTCTTAGATCGAATTCCCAATACCGAAATTAGCAAGCAGACTAAAAGTACAAGACGTCAGCAAGCGAATATTGGAGCTCAAGTGAAGTTGGGCAGGACACTTGGCCAGACGTAGTGACAACAGGTGGACTAAGGCACTAACAGAGTGGAGGCCGAGAACTGGCCATCGAAATATCGAGATGGGTCGACGACATCAATAAGACGTGGGTCGTACATGGTTCAGACTGGCACAGGATCGGGAAGAATGGCACAAACAAAGAGAGGGCTATGCCCAGCAGTGGGTCAACACGGGCTGAGAATGATGATGATGTTCTGATAACACTATAAAAATACTGTTTGTAATAATAACCTTGTTTTATTCTATCGTTAGGTGGACGGTATCCTAAACCGTCTTCACGTGGCGACCCCCTCCCCGCGCGACGGCAAGACGCGCCCCGCGTGCATCCCCCCCTCCGTGCTCGCTAAGAAGCAAGCCGCAGCCGACAAGGAGAGTAGGAAACGGAAACTAGAGAGAGAGATCGAACTGGAGGAAGGAGACGATTATGTACTGGGTGAGTTATTTATTTTAAATCAACTGGCTACGACGTTTATTGAAGCAAATAATTTTTTTTAATTGATGTTAGTCAAGCACGTGACCACTGCCTCACCTGATGGTTAGTGATGGTGTGGAAGATGGAGCACGCTTGCCTAGAAATAACCTATTCACTCTGGACTTGAAGACTCCGAGATTATACTGGTTCGGAAAAAGATACGCCGGAAGTGAGAGGTTGCATTATATGCAGGTTGTTTATCAAATAGTACATTACTTTTTTTTTTATTCATTACAGAATCAACAGCACTTGATATCAATGTATACAAACTCTTATAGCTAATGCTTAATGCCAATAACAGATTCACATTTTATAGACTTTTAAGAAATTAGTCGCCTAGAGAAAAAGATCAAAAAGACAATACATTATATTAATTAATTTTCAAGTAATTTAGTAGGTACGCATTTGAAGAATGAAAGGGAAGGAGGAGTGCTTTGTAAATGTGTATACTTGAGGGGGTGAGGGAGGGAGTGTAGTGTTTTGTGTAGTGTAAGTTCTTTGAGTTTCTGAATATTTTATGGAACGCGCTATATATGATTAAGAACATATATAACAGATTTTACTAGTGGTTCGCCCCGAATTGAGATCGCGCGTGTCTCACATAAAAACAAAAAAATATTATATTTATTTTTGACTATCAAAATAGTGCCACGAAATGCTTATGCAACTTACTTGACCTAAAGTTTCATTCAAATTACAGGTAACGGGAGTTCATGTTCATTGGTTATACTTTTTTGGGGTAGAAATTGCAGTTATTCTGGATTTTAGACTTTTGCCTATATTGTGTCACTAAAGCTACACACATACCAAATTTCAGCATTGTATGGTCACTGGTGTACCCTGTGAATTTTGTCAAAGTTCAGTTTTTATTATGGCTAATAACTTAAAAACTACAAGGTTTAAACTGAAACAACTGAACTGTGAAATGTACTCACAAAAACCTTTTATTAAACGTATACAACGTCAATTTGCCCAAGTTGATTTGGAGATCTCGCTTCGCTCGATATTAATTTCTACTTTTTACATATCTTGTCAGACGGTAGTTATATAAGTAAGTAGGTACATTAAAAAAAATCGAAAGAAACAGTGGAATGTATACGACAATTTCTCACGTGCAAATTGTTTACTAAAGAGGAAAACTTTGTGTCTCCAAAAAGGGTCGCCATTATGCCGTAGTAGCATACAATGTCGACCACTACGGCGCTGGTCTTCCGTGCTGCCATTGCCGTGCGTGCAGCCATCAACTGTGCCAACACGTCTACTACTATAATACTAAATAACAAGCAAACATAACTTATAAACGAAATATATTGATTATGGATATACATACTTGTATACCAATATCAATAGAAATGATTACGAATAATTAAAACACAATCTTTTGAAGTACATAATATCTTAGCATAGTATTGTATAAATAGGTAAAATATTTGCTAATTATTATTATTAAGTAAGTTTTTACTAGTATAAAAATAGCTTATAATTAATCATTATTGTAAACTTGTAATAATTGTAAGAAATAAAAGGCTTTTTATTTATATTTTATTTTATAATTGTTTTACAGACCTACAGAAGAATTACTTGGAAATAGCGGAAGAGGAAAGACACGATCCTATCCCGGAGTTCTGGGAGGGACACAATGTGGCAGATTACATCGACCCAGAAATATTCGAAGTGAGTGTAACCATAAGATATAAAAATGTCTCTAGATTATTAGACTACTCTATGCGACGTTGCCAATCTGCTATGAAATTAATAAATGTTGACGTTGCCATCAGTTATGTTTTTTTAAGTGTGAGTAGTTAACTACAAACACTTTATTTAATTATTTTGGCGAAATTAACTTACTTAACTAAATTATCTTAAGGCGATGAAAAAGCTAAAGTTGCTCTGTTTAATTTAATCGTCTTGTCCAGTTGTCGCATTTTGAAAATATAAATATAAAACATAGCTCACGACTATATTAATCCCCATTATGGATTTCTTCGGATCTCTTACTCAGTTCGAAGACCCATGACATATCTCACAAGGGGGTAGTCAGAGGCAAGTCCAAACTTTACATTTGAGACATGTCAGTGAGCATCTCTTAATCAGCATGTCAATGAGCATTCACTACTAACCGATATTAATTTTTTTTTATTTATAATGATTGGTTCTAGGACATGTCGGTTACCTCACGATGTTTTTCTTTACCGTTTAATTTAAACAATAAATAACAACAGCGAAACCCTGGATAAAAACCTATGCACAAATTATACCTTGTGTAATAAAAAGCTGAACTTATTTGTATTGTTTTAGAAATTATCGGAGCTAGAGAAGGAGGAGGAAATGCGCGAGGCGGGAGGAATGTACGCGGTGCCCAAGATAGAGTACGACGAGACCATGCGCGAGATACGACAGCTGGCGGTGCAGATACGGTATGTACTGAGCTGAGTAGTACTTCCTTGTGATAGGCCTCGCCCGGGGAATCACTAACACCGTACCTATCCCTGCCGCCAAGCAGCATTGCTGTTTCGGTATGAAGGGTATTGTTGCCAGTGAAATTACAGTCACATAAGGCTTTACATCGTATGCCTTAAGTTGATGGACGCAAGGCAGTGCATCGTAGAGTACGTTTTTTAGGTGCGTGATCTGGCAATTGTCTGTTATAGGCGATGGTTACAACTTAACATCAGGTGGCCCATATGCGTGTACCATATCTAAATATTAAAATAAAAAAACGCGAATATGTAATAAAATTAAACGAAATATGAAAAGAATAATTTATGTTTCAATCCAGGTCATGATCAATTCATATTCCAAATTTTATCGAAATCGGTTCAGCCATTATGACGCGAACAAACAAACATCCAAACCTTCGGATTTATAACCGCGACTTCGTTCGCGTGGACTTTAATCCTTAGATTTCACCCCCTTCAAGATCAGGGATGTTGAGAATGCAAATTTTTTGACATCCGTGGATGCGGGTTCGAATTTTTTAAGACATCCGCAGATGCGGATGCAGATCTTAAGTTTTTTTTAAGAAACTTCGTTTTGGTGCAGAAAGAAAACAAAAATATAAACTATTACATAATTGCAGAAAACTCGCTTAACATACAATACTCACAATAACACTCAAAAACTGCAATGTACATACGATAAACGCAAGTAAACACGTTATGATTGATTTACGAGATACAAATGATAAACAATAACAAACGCGTCGGATCTTGTCACCGAAATCTTCGCTATTGGTCAAATTCTTTCTCAACGCGTCCTGCGCTACATCTGCATCCGTATGAACATCCGCATCAGTTATTGTGGATGCGGACGCAGATGCCCAAATCGACGCGGAGGCTCCGCATTTGTGGATACGAATATTCGCAACATACCTGTACAAGAATCTATCTCTTTGCCAAATTTCGTTAAGTCGTTTAATCGTGAAAAAGTAACAAAAAACCACCAGGTGAGTTTCATAGTTATAATATTAGTATGTATATTTGTAGCAACAAGAAGGCGGTGCTGAAGGACGAGTCGCGCATCATGAAGCAGTCTACCAAGCCCGTGATGCCGCGCAACTCCCGCGCACGCGGCAAGGACCGCACCACAGACAAACTCAGAGATGAGATGGAGAAACTCGGTGAGTTTTTGACCTGAATAACTTTTTAAAATTGTTTCCATAATGGGAAAAACAAATGATAGCAAAATCCGGGGATACAGTTTGGTCTTGCAGCTACATATCTATCATCTCCATCCAACATTTAATTACACCACTGGATAGCTAAAGGATCAACGAATTTGTTACGCTAAGTGCGGACTGTGACGCATCGCGCGCGGTGGAGGGAGAAGCGCCTCCATTTTGAGGTCATTTTGCTGCGTTTCGAGATTTCCATTTAGTATGGCCCGAAGGACTTCTTAGTGTTCATCATGATTAGAACATACGTAAAATAGCGTATTTTATATTTTTTATAGAAAAGATTACCTGTTACGTACATGTATTCATGTACAACTCACGGCCGTGTCCCGGCCACATTCCATTTTTTTTTATTGGTTTTTCTTCCTGCCTTCATTCCCACATTACGTGGAGTCGGCACAACATATATTTTTCTTCCATATCTCTCTATCAGCCGTCATCTCCGTTGTCACATTCTTCCTATCCATATCATTTTTCACACAGTCCATCCATCTCTTCTTCGGCCTTCCTCTACTTCTATATCCATCCACACTCGTATCTAACACTCTTTTAGTCACATGATTTTTTTTATTGTTTTTCATTTAACCTATATGCTGGGCAAAGGGTTCCCTCAATCATCTCTGAAGATCATTCCGCTTACGGTTTCTCGGCCGACCACGACGTCGCAGTGAGAATATAAAACCGGCCAAGTGCGAGTCGGACTCGCGCACGAAGGGTTCCGTAGCATTATCTATAAAAACAAGCAAAAAAAATCACGTTTGTTGTATGGGAGCCCCACTTAAATAATTATTTTATTCTGTTTTTAGTATTTGTTGTTATAGCAACAGAAATACATTATCCGTGAACATTTAAACTGTCTAACTATCACGGTTCATGAGATACAGCCTGGTGACATATGGACAGACAGACAAACAGATGGACAGACAGACAGCAGAGTCTTAGTAATAGGGTCCCGTTTTTTCCTTTGGGTACGGAACGCTAAAAACGGAATATTTACCTATTAACGGGATATATTATAAAGTGTGTATTTAAATAAAAACCGTATACTATAAGTGTTCTATTAGTTATCTCGTTCCCATAGTACAAGCTCTGCTTAGTTTGCGGCTAGATAGCGCTGTGTGAAATTTCCAGCATTATTTATAACCTGTACCGAGTTTGAATTGATAAATAAATTAAATGAATGAATTCTTTTCCCAGGTGTGGACATGTCTGACAGTAAAGAGGCGCACTTCACTAGATCGCGCGCGCGGTCCCGCTCACGCTCGCAGTCCGTGGTGTCCGCTAAGAAGGCGAGGCTGGACGTGTCCCGGTCCCGCTCCGTGTCCCGCCCTGCGAGAGACGAACAGGGAGTCAAGGATGTTGCTGTAAGTGCCCCAACGGCCGTCGGGTCTTCTAGCTATATAACCTGCAGCATGCCAATCTGTTATGTCTGTAACTATAGTTTATATGGGTGCCGATGGATGCTGCTCTTGGCCTATGTATAGCAGCAGATGTTTGGCTGATATGATGATGATTGAAACTAGTCACGAGCGAAGCTAAGTTTTAGGTATTACAGGGGGGGGGGGGTCAAGAATAACGTGAATAACTTATAAGTAGGCACGACTGTACTGAACGGCTGACCAACAAATACTGAGCGCTCTCTTTTTTTTTTTTTTTTTTCGAATGGACTAAACTCGCTGTTGGCCTCTGAGGCCGTGACAGCTTAACCGAACTTTTGGCGAGCGCAGATGGCGCTCAGCCCAGTAAGTTGTTTAGGCAACTAGCGCAAGGGCACCACTTAGGTACGAACCTCGGCTTGGGCTGTTGCCGGGATGGGGATAGGAGAGAAACGCCCGGGTACATGTTTGTACCTTGTATAGGCGGCGACTGAACTCGGCCAGTTCGCCGTATAAGTAGTAGAGTCCGTCTAGCGCCGACCAATGGCGATGGCGTTCCGATGAAGTCTAATCACAGTCGACAGCTGTTATTCTGTATAATCTCATGGCGTCATCGTGCCTTGCTTACACCATTCATTGTATGTGTGTTTCAGATGCAACGTCGCGCGAAGAACATGGCGCACGTGGCCATCGCGCGCAAGACGAAGCGCATGGGACTCAAGGGCGAGGCGGATCGCTTCATCGGCACCAAGATGCCGAAGCATCTCTTCTCCGGCAAGCGCGGCGCCGGCAAGACGGACAGGCGATAGACTCCTCTATATATATATACTTACCTATCTTCTATATATTATATGTATGTATTTACAAAAAAAAAAGTATATAAGAATTCTATCAGTTATCTCGTTCCCATAGGAATTTCTGTATTTATCAACTGTTCTGAGGTGTAAATAATAGACCTTAAATAAATGACCATAAACTATGTTTGAGTTTTATTTCATAACTAGCTTTTGCCAGCGGCTTCGCACGCGTGGTTTGTCAACAAAAAGTAGCCTAGTGAATTCATTCCCAGCAAGAGACAGAGGGTAGATTGATATATCTGCCAATAACTACCCACAAGCAAAGGCTTCATTTTACCCGTGTTGCAACTGCGTCCAAATATCGGGATACTCAAAAACTCGCAAATCATGGTTAATAACCCGTTTTTAGTACAATAGAATTATTTTTTTGTTTAAAAGAGTATACTTCCCAGGTGGTCCCATTACCACCAACCAAGTCAGGTTCTGATTCGGGGACAAGGGACGCAATTCAGTTTTATATTTGTTATTGTTAAAAAGTTGCATATGTATCTATAAAAAATCTATTAAGAGTATTTGCGTCTGGTACTGATCATCTCATGTTGCTTAACTGATGATGGAAAATGTAACTCCTTAACTATTAGGAGTTAGTTGATAATTCTTTGATTATCTCAAGGATCTCTGGAAAAGTCTTCGTGGACTCGTATAGACCGCTACTTATGTTCCTTTGAGTTATTCAGGGAGCTGATGATGGAAGGTACAACTCCTTATTTATTTTAAAGGATATGCTTTCAGTTTGGTCTAATAGAAATTTCATAAAAATCGGTTAAGTAGTTTGTTTTTTGCTGTTATCTGAAGTCGGTTCTATTTTTGTTAATAAGTTACTTGTATTTACAAAATTGTACACGATTCAAATTACACAAATTAAGTACAATCTTGTAAAGGATCTCGACGCTTGGAACTCGATCTAACAGTCTGATGCCGAGCATGGTACGCTCCATGGCTCTCTACGCAACTCTTAACCTGTACACAGCCTCCTGCGTGAGCGCGTGTATTGTGCTTTAGAGTAATATATTTTATTTATCATAATCATTATTTTACTGGTCGGGTCGTGACGTCACATTGGGTGGTTGAGTCCAACCAAACTGGACAGTCTGTTAATGCTTACACGCGGAATATCGCCTGATTTTACGTTTTAATATTTGCACTGACCCGCAAATTCCGATTTTACCGTTCTAAGAGTTAATGAATGAAAATTCTTTATTGCACAAACTAAAAATAATCTATAACTTAATGCTAGATAGCATTCTCTTCCAGTTAACCTTTGTGCAATGCGCACAAACAGTTATTGTGTAGGTAGTGCATATTTGGTAGAGGGAGAAATTTAAATAAATTCCAAGACACAGATATAACTTAAGCTAGACAAACACAAGGTATTTCAATAAACCTAGTTTTTATTATTTCGATAGTTATTTATAACTCGTTTATAAACCGAATTACTTATTTTGCATAAAAGGTCACTCGCAGCTCATCTACGCGAACATTTCGACGAGTGACGAGTTCAAGGATAATTTTAAAACGTCTTACTGTAAGACGCAATTAACTTAGAACATTCCTACTTCAATTTGCAAAACAAACTACAAAGAAAACTAGATAGGAATTTTATTAATTTTTATTTAAATATAGTTTTACATTTTCTGACGGCCTGCAAAATTTTCAAAGACACTAATAAAATCTATATTTTCACTGATTTGTATTTGATAAGCTGCTTCCACTCCATGTTTACAGTTCTGATGATTTGTACCTGGAAGTAACATTTATACATTATTTTTAGTAACATTTTCAAATCAGTAGGTACTGGGAGCCCAACAACAGTAGCTTCCTTACCAATAAGTAAACGCTGATGATGGATCAATTCAAACGGCACATTAATCACCTGTTACTAACATTCGCAATAAATGAAAGAAAGAAAGAAAGAAAAATATTTATTTTGTGTCCATTTTTACACTCTACGAATACAACAATTATACTTATACCTAATACAAGACTACAAAATAGGTCGTCACTCAGCGGTGTGCCACTGTAACATATAGTTACTGTAGCGCTGGTATTATGTGACGCCTTTAGTGCGTGTGAGCACCAGAAAATAGAAACACGCGTTTACAATATTAATTAACATATGAAAGTATACAAGATTCACAAAAAACAAAAATTTAAAATTTAAATAAATATTTTTACACAATAACTACTAAACATTGCACATACCTAACTTATAAAACAAGACTATTTATGAGATCAAAACTAAACAATAAATATAACAGTAAAATAAACAACAAATTTCTGCAAATAATAAAATAAATAAAATATTAAATATTTTGTGGAATTATTAATTTAACATACAGAACAAAAGTACCCTTTGCAACTAAATCAAACTAAATGTAGGCCCAGAACGACTACCTGTTGATGGAGTAATTTGTGAAAGCAGTAGAATTTTCTTGAGTGAAATTTTAAAAAAGTGAACTGATTTTGCGTTTCGAACTGGTGGTGGTAGATTATTCCAGCATTTCGTGGCAGCATATCGGAAGCTACCACGAAAAGCAGTCGTTCTGTGGCGTGGACAGATTAAACGAGTGGCAAACCGTACGTGACGGTTAGAGAATTCAAGCTTGTCATACAGGTATGAAGGCTGCTGATTTATAACAATACCAAAAAGCAAAGTCGCGAAGTGTAAATAACGTCGTGATGACATATTCATCATACCGTGTGCACATCTGTATGGCGATATGTGAGCCCGCCGCGGAACCGGAAAACAAAAACGCACACATGCGTTTTGAATTCGCTGTGCTAATTTTCTTGTACGGGCCAGCAGACACTCACCGAATACGTTGTCAACATAATTCAGCTTGGACAGAATGAGCGACTAGCACAATAAAATACGAAGGTCAGTGCTCAGGAACTCCCGTACTCTATACAAAACTGATAGCCTGTAGAAACAATTACGAACTGTTTGCTGCATGTATTTTTCAAAGTGTAGCTCGCCATCCATGAGAAGACCCAGATTACGTGCTTCAGTAACGCGTTCGATCAAATATCCCTTGATATGTACCTTGGGGTCCTGAGAATGGATTTTATCTATATTATGTTTGGATCCAAGGACAAGGAATTTTGATTTTGTTGGATTTAATACTAAGCCATTAACGTCACTCCATTCTACAATACGATCCAAATCCTCATCCAATCTACTGATTGCCACCTCCATCTCATCAGGCTTGAACGAGACATATAACTGGAGGTCGTCAGCGTAAAGGTGGTATTTACAGTTTAGAATAGTTGAGGTAATATCTGCACAGTATAGGACAAAAAGAATTGGGCCAAGAATAGATCCCTGAGGAACTCCACGAGCAACGGGCATTGCAGCTGAAACAGAGCTTGAGCCATCTGCATTGCGAAGTTCAACTGATTGGGAACGTTCACCAAGGTAGCTCGCAAACCATCTTGTAACTCCGGAATCAAACCCGTAAAAAGTAAGTTTGGAAAGTAAACGCGTTGTATTGATGGTATCAAACGCGCGCGAGAAATCTAGAAGTGTCAGGATGGTTCCTTTGCCAACATCTTGAGCAGCTAAAACATTGTCTACAACTAAAACATCGTCTACAAATAAATAAAAATAAAAATGAATTGCATTGAATAACAGTACTGTACCTCTACTCTACTCTATCTGTATCTCTATGCGGGTTGCGGTTGCGGCGCGAGTAGGGGCGGTGAGTGCGAGGGGCAGTAGTGGTTGTGGGGGCGGTGGCAACGGTCGCTTCCTTAGCAATAACAATGCTGTACCTTGAATCTCTATGCGGGTTGCGGTTGCGGCGCGAGTAGGGGCGGTGAGTGCGAGGGGCAGTAGTGGTTGTGGGGGCGGTGGCAACGGTCGCTTCCTTAGCAATAACAATGCTGTACCTTGAATCTCTATGCGGGTTGCGGTTGCGGTTGCGGCGCGAGTAGGGGCGGTGAGGGGGGGCGGCGGTGGTCGTGGGGGCGGTGGAGACGGTCACTTCCTTAGCAATAACAATGCTGTACCTTGAATCTCTATGCGGGTTGCGGTTGCGGCGCGAGTAAGGGCGGTGAGGGGGGGCGGTGGTCGTGGGGGCGGTGGCGACGGTCACTTCCTTAGCAATAACAATGCTGTACCTTGAATCTCTATGCGGGTTGCGGTTGCGGTTGCGGCGCGAGTAGGGGCGGTGAGGGGGGGCGGCGGTGGTCGTGGGGGCGGTGGAGACGGTCACTTCCTTAGCAATAACAATGCTGTACCTTGAATCTCTATGCGGGTTGCGGTTGCGGCGCGAGTAAGGGCGGTGAGGGGAGGCGGTGGTCGTGGGGGCGGTGGCGACGGTCACTTCCTTAGCAATAACAATGCTGTACCTTGAATCTCTATGCGGGTTGCGGTTGCGGCGCGAGTAGGGGCGGTGAGTGCGAGGGCAGTAGTGGTTGTGGGGGCGGTGGCAACGGTCGCTTCCTTAGCAATAACAATGCTGTACCTTGAATCTCTATGCGGGTTGCGGTTGCGGCGCGAGTAGGGGCGGTGAGTGCGAGGGGCAGTAGTGGTTGTGGGGGCGGTGGCAACGGTCGCTTCCTTAGCAATAACAATGCTGTACCTTGAATCTCTATGCGGGTTGCGGTTGCGGCGCGAGTAGGGGCGGTGAGGGGGGGCGGCGGTGGTCGTGGGGGCGGTGGAGACGGTCACTTCCTTAGCAATAACAATGCTGTACCTTGAATCTCTATACGGGTTGCGGTTGCGGCGCGAGTAAGGGCGGTGAGGGGGGGCGGTGGTCGTGGGGGCGGTGGCGACGGTCACTTCCTTAGCAATAACAATGCTGTACCTTGAATCTCTATGCGGGTTGCGGTTGCGGCGCGAGTAGGGGCGGTGAGTGCGAGGGCAGTAGTGGTTGTGGGGGCGGTGGCAACGGTCGCTTCCTTAGCAATAACAATGCTGTACCTTGAATCTCTATGCGGGTTGCGGTTGCGGCGCGAGTAGGGGCGGTGAGTGCGAGGGGCAGTAGTGGTTGTGGGGGCGGTGGCAACGGTCGCTTCCTTAGCAATAACAATGCTGTACCTTGAATCTCTATGCGGGTTGCGGTTGCGGTTGCGGCGCGAGTAGGGGCGGTGAGGGGGGGGCGGCGGTGGTCGTGGGGGCGGTGGAGACGGTCACTTCCTTAGCGCGCGCTCGCTCCGGCTTCAGCTTGTCGCCTGCCATTATGGCCTTTATGTCATCCGCGTCTAGCGTCTCGTATCTGAGAAAAGGTTTTTTTTTTAATATTCTTATCCGAAAGGAACAAGCATAAAGGCCATCTGAGATTAAATGACAACCAACGCCTATAGCAAAGTATTGCACGTACGTAATATTTAATAATATGTAATATTCATTCAATATTTACTTTTGTAATCAATTAATTATAGTATGGATAGTACGAGTAATATAAGATAACTCTTTATTGTAATTACCACACAGAAACAATACAACACTGAAATAAAACTAAAAAGGCAATACAATGGGCGACCTTATCGCTGAGAGCGATCTCTTCCAGTCAACCTCTGGATGGAAAGAAATTAGTGAGTGCGGTGTTCTACAGATTATAATTGAATGAATATCCTATTAATAAAGTATTAACAATATAGACGATCTTGTCGTCGAGCAGGAGTAGTGGAGTGCCGCACAGGATAGAGATAGATGGAAGGACTTGGGGGAGACCTTTGCCCAGCAGTGGGACAATATAAATAAACTAGTGGTTCACCCCGAACTGAAAGCTCGCGAGTCTAACATAAAAACAAAAAAAACATTATTCGTAATCTTTGACTATCAAAATAGTGCCACGAAATAAATAACCAAATGACTAGACCTACAGTTTCATTCAAATTAGAGGTAACGGGAGTTCATATCGGGACATAACGGGAGGCAACCAATCAGGTTGCCTTTTTTTGGGATACAAGATTATTGTTTGGGGTCCGTTATTCTGGATTTCAGACTTTTGCCTATATTTGTGTCACTTAAGCTACACGCATACTAAATTACACGGCACTGTGGGGTCACTGGTGTACCCTGTGAATTTCGTTAAAGTTCAGTTTTTATTATGGCTAATAACTCAAAAACTACAAGGACTTTACTAAAAATAAAAACGGAATCGAAATGTACTAATGAAGACCTTTCATTTTACGTCACACTTGACCTAATAGTCTCAATTTGATTTTTGACCCTCTTGACTTGAACCCCAATATCTCGACAACCCCCCAACATTTTTAGCACACCAAAATTGTGCCATTACTATGTATCAAATTTCACGATGATCGGATCAACGCTTCGAAAGTTATCCTTGGACAAACAAACATACATACATACAACGCCGATTTGCCCAAATTGATTTGAAGATCTCGCTTCGCTCTATTAATAAATAAATCTTTATTAATTTTTCTTATTGCTAAGATTAACATTAGGGATTAATATATACTTATAGGTAACACTTTATACAACGCCTGAACTAGGAAAACCTATGTCTCAAGCGAAAAAGCTGGACTGGGGTAACTTATGAATACTCGAATTAAAAAAACTTGTAATCTATTAACATAATGAAAAAATAACTAAATAAACTCAGGTGTATAAACAAAAGTGCAAACATAGGCAGGTATGAGTTAACGTACAATACAATATTTAAAATCTTACTTTATTACGGTTAGTAACTCCTCAGTTTCCTCGTAAGATAGATTGGATAGAGCAGACTAAGGCTTTTTTACAATTTGAGAAATTTATTGAGTGGATGCTTAATTTACGATTTAGCCGGGGAATTTAGTGCAGGTATGGTCCTAGGAACATCAAAAATCTGGATGCAAATGCATCCTTTAATGGGGGGTTGTTAGTGCGGACGATATCTATTCGTCTTTTGTTAGTACTTTCAGGGTGGATTCTACCAAACTTGCATTTACACTCGAGTAACTATACCAAGGATATTTCTATTCCACTTACTTATTCTTGAGTAAGTCAAAAGTCGTTTTACCATGCTATCTAAAGAAAAGCTACTCTTGGAATTACTACACCCGAATAGCAAAAGGAACGATGAACAGATGTATTATCCTGCAAATAAATGTTGTCCTACAACGGGACGTCATACAAGCACAAGTCATGTCTACTCGCATTTGTCATATTATAGAACGGTAATAAGGCAGGTAATAATCTACACAGGCAGGTATATAATACTTAGGTATAAGTATGTAGGTACTAAACACTAATGCACAGGCGCTTACCGATCGAAAATGAATTCCAAGTTATATTTATTTTTCGTCAGCAGATATAAAGTTGTTTATTTACTGAAACGAAACCTGATCGCGAAATCATATCATCGCAGTATTCATAAGTAGGTTCTTTCCTATCCACCCTGGACGTCAAGGTATAACTTCCTCGTCACTATCAGTATCTTCAATCAAATTTCTTAAACGTTCTATTATTTTTGTTACAATAATTCATAACCAAGTGCTTTGAGTTCAAATCACAAGATAGCAAAGAAACATATGGCATGCGGACGCCATTAAAATATTCTTGGAATAGCTCGGTTATTCCACGCGAAATGGTGGTATAGTAACTATTCCTGAACAGGCCCGTTATTCTTAGATTTGTGAATGGTAAAACGTAAAATTGAGTTTCTCTCGATTAACTAACAATTTATTCTAAGAATAAAACTTATTCTCGTTTGGTCGAATCTACCCTCAGTGATATAGGGAAATGCTATGTGTTTTCTAAAAACTATGGAAGGTACTATAAAAAAGGTTGATTAAAATAAATATATATATATATATGTACTTGAGCAAAGCTTCGGCTAAGGCCTTGTGTTCCTTGGCGTGCGCGCGCAGCACCGCCTTCGCGCGCTCGTAGCTCTCCGCCAGGATCTTCTTAATCTCGCCGTCCACCTGAACACATGCACAATCATCATCATCCGCAGCGCGACTGCAGTATTATTAAACTAAATGGTACCAATTTTTTTTATACGACTTGGAGATGTAACAAGCTTATGGCCCATCTGATATTGAGTGGTGGTAGCCATCGCCTATAACTAGTGATCGGATATTTGGATGCATATTTACCTAAAGTTGATTTTTGGCTACTAAATTATGGAACATCTTAGAATGTTTTTATTAAAAATAAAATCCCGGGATCCCGGGATTGGATGTATATTCATTTAATGTTAAATATTATGCAGGTAGAATTTTCCATCTCTCTCGCACACTTACAAAATGCTTATATTCCCTGAGGTCTAATATGCCCGATCTGATACTTGTTACAAGGCTGTTTTCGCTTCGTCAAAAATTACTGACAGTAAAAGTAGGGAAAAGCAACCATATTACGTTTTAACAAGACATTATGTATACCTAATATACCTATGTGCCAAAATGTGCGTATTTTCATAGAATGTGAATTTCTTTTTTCTTTGGACTATATGAGGGATGAATGACATACCATAAAAACATATGCAGCTTTAAGGGACGTCTAGGTTAAGTAGATAAATAAATTAAAAAAAATTAACACATGATAAATTTGTTGATCCCGGACTCACGGATTTTTTTCTGTACAAAAGTGCTACCCATACTAGCCAACTTTTAACTTTAGATAAATATGCATCCATTTATCCGATCTCTACATATAACAAAGTATTGCCTCGTAGGTCATGCACCTTAGATAAATGCCCTACGTTGCACTGCTCTGCGTCCATCAACAGGTGCGAAGCCTCATGTGCCTGTAATTTCACCGGCAACCCTTCAAACCGAAACACAGCACGCTGCGGCGGCAGAAATAGGTATGGTGGTAGTACTTCCCCGGGCGAGGTCTTTCACACTAAACTCTACTACTCGTTACCTTAAGAACAATAAGTATGGCAACATTTTTTTGAAATAAATCGTATTATAAAAATAATTACCAGTTCATTAGTATAAGGGCCGAGTTGCTCGCCTTGCCCTAACGTATTCTTAGATTGCTCCAAAGCACGAAGACCGACCTGTAAATTGTTTAACAATTATAGATCATGTAAAAAGAACGCTGGAAGAAAGTGGAGTAGGCCTATTGTCTTATTTTTTAACTAGCTTTTCGTTCGCGGCTTCGTATATTGGTTATTGGTAGGCACATTTAAAAATATATTAGATAGAATATCATTAAATAGAATTAAAAACATGTTGCCCACCAGCGTTCTTTCTACATGACGCGACCTATACTGGTGGTTCCAAGATTTTAAAACCATCTCAAAAATTTTCTAGGCTAGACGGGACTTCAACCTGCAACCTTCTTGATACGAGGATGCATTGCCAATTGTGCTACAGGCTCTAGCCACGTCAGGGTCGAAATAAGTGAGATGATTCAGATTACGAGTAAAGCACCGTCAGCTCCATCTACAGACAAACTTATACAGTTTTTGTCCTGCTCAGATAACCCTTTAAAATAAAAATACTACTAGTGGTTCGCCCTTGTTTCTTGCCTTTCTTTGCTGGCTTGCTCGCGAAGGAACAGACAGTAAAATTGAAGTGTTCCTTGTGATTTTAATGCATAAAAAGATTTTGATTTTGCCCCGAAGTGAATCGCAAGTCTCCCAAAATTAAAAAATAAATATTTTATATTCTATGACTAATAATAAAATAGTGCCTTGAAATTCACAACCAAAAAACTTGACCTACAGTTTCATTCAAATTGCAAGTAACGGGAGTTCATGGTAATTGGTTACTCTTTTGGGAGTGAAATTGCAGTTATTCTGGATTTCAGACTATATTGTATTAGTGTTATTGCAAATAAATATTATTCTACTTCTAAATACTAAGACACATACCTTTTCACTCATACCCCATTCCCGCACCATGTGGCACGCTATAGACGTGGCCTGCTTCAGGTCTGATGACGCTCCTACAACACATTAATATAAGTTTTTTAATATCATTTTTATAGTGTTATCCGAACAATTACGCAAAATTACAGTATTTTTAAAACCATCTCAATAATGTTCAAACCTAGACGGGACTTGAACCCACAACCTTCCTCTTGATACGAGGATGCGCTGCCAATTGTGCTACAGGCTCTTGTCACGTAAGGGTCGAAAATAGTGAGATGATAAATTTTTTGTTGATTTTTGAATTTCCAAAAGGATATTATAAGAAAAATATTCAAAAAAATACCTGAAGAATTAAAAGTATAACAAGGTAACATATTTAAGCCTCGTTTGTCCAAACGTCAAAAACAGAAAATCTAGTTCGGCTTTTGACGCACCATTATACTGATATTACATGCTTATTCAAAACTAAAATGATAAGCGAGCTTAAACACAAGTAATCAACACACTAATTCCACCACTGTTGCACAATGAACCAATTAAAGTCACCGAAATATTCGCACGTATCGCGAAATCCAGACTGACTATTTATACCGCACGCACTTTATACCATTCTCGAACGTTTTCAATAGTTCCGGCGTGAACTAGAAGTGTGTGTGTAGGTATTTCAACATGACTACTATTTCTTATTCTGTGCAACTGCAGGTAAAAACGTAGTAGGTATATATCACACCTATTACCTATTCTGTGACACAGTCGGTATAAACTTCGAGATGCCAACTATTACTTATTCTATAACAGCCTCGGGCGTAACAGTATATACGTACTTAATGCCTGATTGATTTGTTATAGATACGGGCATAAAGTGATTTCAATTTGGAACCTCATCTGTATTAAAATTTGAACCAAAGAGACCCACCCAATAAGAACTTATTCGTAAATCGAACTAACCTCTGCACAGAATGCATCAACCTAGATTTGGTTTTTGTTGTCTCGCAGAAAATGTGAAAAGTAGAGTATTCTCCTCGTGGATAAAGCTGGCTGCATCTTGGGCGTGCTTATATCCTTCGCTCTGCTCGTGAGTTAACTATAGAATCTTTCGTTAATTTCGGGATTCAATATAACGCCCGTAACGTAAGACACTGCTTTATTCCCACGTTTAATAATCTACTATTACCCCATAGTCTTGTAACAGTAACATAACAAATTTGTAATAAAAATGTCATGGCATGCGCCAATCGAAATGCCAACATCATCAGCGACTTCTCTGATTGTGATTCGGCAATCGTTCATAACCATTTCTTTCATTTTTTATAGGTTGTTGATGTGCTGGGGCGTCTGGGGCGTTCGTCATCTTCACGGCCATCTTGGAAACGTTTATACCACTCGTAAATTTTTGTTTTACTCAAAGCAGACTCACCATAGGCCTTTGCTAACAATTCACACACGTTGTTACACTTTATTTCATTTTTTACGCAAAATTTGATACAAATTCTATGATCCATTTCTTTTAAATACGAAAATCGCAGAGCTCATAAAAACGTCTAACCTTAGCGGCTGCCACAGACAAAGTAATCAATGAATACAGCTGAAAATTGTACTTCAGAGGTATGTATACCACTAATAATAGAAAAAAAAATTACAATCGGACTCTCCAAACCCGCGAAATTTAAAAATTCTCGTTAGTTTCTGAACACACCTCGTACAAATAAACGATTGAATTTGTATTTGAAGGATACCTGATGTTATCTTTTCCGGTCCGAATATGATCTCCTCAGCCGCGCGGCCCCCCATCATAGTATCCATCATAGCTAGTAGTTGCTGTTTGGTCACGTGGTATCTGAAATACAACAAAACATACTATTCATTGTATTATAACATTGAAATTATGTAATTTTTTTAATTGTTTGTGTTAGCATTGTTTCGGAGATTAAATACAGTTTTTTAACTAAAACAGAAAGAGGACTCTCTCTTCTTTGTACCCATGTTTTATTTGAATTAAATGATTTGTAAATGAACTCATCATCATCATATCACGTCATTGATTTCCTTTGAAAGGATTTAAACTAAAACTAAAAACGTTCTTAAAAAACTACCCATTTTATCATTTAAATTAATACATGTGGTGTTCATTTTCTCATCTGCATGAGTAGTATCTGCTGTAACCAATTATTTATTCCAATGTTCTGCTTAAATGTAATTTGTGTATTTTTATTTATTTCTATTATTATCTTACATCACACTTATATTATCAATGCGAAAGTTTGTATGTTTGTTTGTTACTCAATCACGTTGTAATGAACCGATTTCGATAAATTTGATGTGTTAATAGATTATGACCTGGATTCAAACATAGGCTACTTTATATTGACAAATAACGCGTACAAAGCTGCTGGCGCAAGCTAGTTTGTAATATGTTTTTGACATACCACTACATGAAATGGTAAACAAATGAAAACTGATTTGACGATGTCTGTGGCGCAGTGGGCGAATAGCCGGCTGAGGCGCACGAGGTAGCGGGTTAGATTCCCACCGCGGAACAAATATTTGCATGATCTACAGATATTTGTTCCGGGACTGGTTGCAAAAAAGTATAAAGTATTTTATCAGTTATCTGGTTCCAATAGTACAAGCTATGCTTAGTTTGGGGCTAGATAGCGCTGTGTGAAATGTCCAGCATGATTTACTTATTATGACCGGATTTGGGGCATAAGCTATTTTTACCCCACTGCGCAAAAGAAGCGTAATGTTTTTGATGACTACCGAGTGCGAAGCCGCGGGCGGGTCAGTTAGTATATACCTTTCTTTAGCGGGTATGTAAGCCGTGTGTCCCAGTGACGGCCCGCGGGGCATTATCGTCACTTTGTGGAGCGGATGGGAATCCTGGAACAAATGTAATTTTTATTGTTTTATATGTTATATTGTTTCTGTGTGGTAATTAGAATAAAGAGTTATCTTACCTTGGTATAATAGGCGACCACAGCATGCCCCCCCTCGTGGTAGGCAGTGATGGTGTTGGCCTCCTCGTCCGGCAGTCGGGAGCGTCGCTCCGGACCCATCAGCACCTTGTCACGAGCGTCTTCCAGGTACTTCATTGTCACTGTTTTAGCGCCATCTATCGCCGCCCTAGGTGAAAAAGTTTGGAATTTAATACTGGTTCATCACATGTCACTAATCCATATTGCAGCGATGAAATCCAAGCCACAAATGTCACTATCGAAAGCCTGATCGGTCCTGTGACTGTATCCGCCTTATACATTCCTCCAAAGCACAATCTTAAAAGTGAAACATACACTGCCTTCTTCAAAACCCTTGGACATCAATTTATAGCTGGTGCTGACTACAATGCGAAGCACCTGGACTGGGGCTCAATAATCACAACAACTAAGGGTCGAGAACTACTAAAAACTGTACAGGAACTTAACCTCAAAGTCACATCTACCGGTGAACCAACATACTGGCCGATCGCGGCCAATAAGAAACCTGACTTAGTAGATGTCTACCTACATCCTCTTTGCCTTGTCGTTCCAGCTATGATTTATCATTCCAGTCCAAGCGGAATTGTACAATGAAGCCATAATGGTAGAGAGACCATGTAAACTTCATACTATAAAAACGGATTGGGAACACTTTCGCGAACTGCTTGAAGACTCGGTAGAGCGAGAGAGAGTGGACGCTATTATTTT
This sequence comes from Philereme transversata, assembly GCA_963924445.1. Classification (NCBI taxonomy): domain Eukaryota; kingdom Metazoa; phylum Arthropoda; class Insecta; order Lepidoptera; family Geometridae; genus Philereme; species Philereme transversata. The sequence goes on from OZ004346.1 coordinate 27,192,883, forward strand.
ATTATTTAGTACTTGTCCATACATTGTATAACTAGCTTTTTGTATCAGATATTAATCTATACTCATCTACACTAATATTACAACGAGGAAATGTTTGCATGTTTGTAACGAATAAACTGAAAAACTACGGGTCCGATTTCAAAAATTCTATCACCATTATAATGCTACATAATCCCTCAGTAGCATAGGCTATATTTATTACTAGAAATAATTAGGGATCCCTACTAAAACTTCAATAATTAAACCCAAGGTGTAAAAAAATAGCCACAAAAAATGTTTAAAAAATAAATGTCCAACCGTGCGAAGCCGCTAGTAAACAATATTAGTACTGGTGAATATAATGATTACTAGAGCTTAGATACCGCGGTTTCGCACGCATTGTTTGTGAATAAAAAATAAATAAAAAGCTTACGCATCAATACAGGTCATTATATATTTATATGCCACAACTTGCTTTAAAGCGGCCTGGTTCACCATACTCTAGATCGGTGCCCGGGAACCCGGTATTTCCTCTCGCCAGTAATTCTACATTGATGTTCGCGTATCTATGGCGAATTAGGTATAAGTCTATGATGTCTTTACGACTAATGTTTGAGCTAGGTATAATTCTACACATCTACATTCTCATTTGGTATAATACACTTACTTTTAAGAAGCATAGTTCTCGATATTCTTGAGATCGGCGTCTGTGAACCCCTCACAAATACTTCTACGTTAGTGTAAACTGACGTAGGTAAATTATACTTACTGCAAAGCAGCCTAGTTCATCATAACCTCTAAATCGGCATTCGTGAACCACCTTTGCTAATAGTTCTACGTTTAGGACTCACTTGCTATATTCACACTTACTTCAAAGCGGCCTGGTTCACCATACTCTCTAGATCGGCGCCCGTGAACCCAGTGGTCCCTCTCGCTAGTAATTCTACGTTGATTTCCGCGTGTCTGACGCGAGCTAGGTATAAATCTAGGATATCTTTGCGACCTCCATAGTCAGGGGTTGGAACGTTCACCTGAAAAAAAATAGTATAATACTAAGAAAACAGAAATAGAGATAAATATAGAAATTAGTATATTGGGACTCAAATGGAGTTGAGCAGGACATGTGGCCAGGCGCGGTGATGACAGGGTGCTGACTGAGTGGTGGCCCCAAGATGGAACCAGGAACGCAGGTCATCCACCGGCAAGATGGTTCGACGACATTATAAAAATCGCAGGTCGTATGTGGGTTAGAACAGCGCAGGACAGAGGCGAATGGCGACAACGAAGAGAGGCCTATGCCCAGCAGTGGGATGAGAAGGACTGACGATGATGATGATGATGATAGAAATTAGAGGAAGTTTGAAAGTAGCCAGTGATAGAAAGGTTGAGGATATTACTCCTCAACGCATGACATGGCATGGTATGGTGGTATGGTATGGTAACGGTATGGGCACTGGGCATGTCATTAAAAATCATAAAATTATAATCATGTCATTAAAATTAAAATAGAAAATCATGTAATTAAAATAGTGTTAGATACGAATGTGGATGGATATAGAAGTAGAGGAAGGCCGAAGAAGAGATGGATTGACTGTGTGAAGAACGATATGTGTAGGAAGGAAGTGACAACGGAGATAACGGCTGAAAGAGGAGTATGGAAGAAAAATACATGTCAAGAAAGGAACTCAGAAAACAAAAAGAATATACAAATCTATACTAATACAAGCTGTTACCCGCGGGTTCGCAAGCGTGGTTTGTCAATAAAAACATTATCTATTATTCTGCGCAGTCGGTTAAAAAGTAGCCTATGTCCTAACCCCCGTCATAATCTATCTGTATAACATATTTCATCGAAATCAGTCCAGCCGTTTAGTCGTGAAAACGTAACAAACATGCAGAGAGACTTTCGAATTTATAATATTAGTCAGTGCGAGGCGAGACGTTATTCGAAGCGGATCACACTCACCCTGATGACGGTTCACGAATTGAACCGAAACATTGTCAGTCGAAACACCGATAAGACGGTACGTGATAAATCCCGTATTTATAATAATGATTCAAATCAATCACGAACGTTTTCTAAGTAAAATATTAGTATGGAAGTATGGATGAGTTACCTCAACATCAAATCTCCCCGGCCTGAGTAACGCTTGGTCCAGATCGTCTCGTCTGTTGGTGGCTCCGAGGACAATCACTCCCTCGTTCTGGTGGAAGCCGTCCATCTCCGATAGGAGCTGGTTGATGGTCTGAAATCAAGACAAATCAGAAATGAGGAGATCCGTAAGCCAAGCCAATGCCACTTAGCGCGTGTTTATAAAATTCCTATGCATAAAGTGGTAAGGAACTTTTTAAACACGCGTTAAACCCCATATTTGTAAGATGTGGAATGAGCTTGCAATCGAATATTCGAGAGATTTTTGTATTCGAATATTTGTAATAGCGTTATTCGAATTTTTTTTATACTACTTGGAGATGGAACAAGCTAATGGCCCACCTGATGGTATAAGTGATGTTATAAGTGGTAACCATCGCCTATAATAGAGAATTGCCTCGTAGGTCACACACGTTAGAAATGTGCCCTACGATTCACTGCCCTGCGTCCATCAACTTGAGGTATACAGGTGTAAAGCCTTATGTGCCTGTAATTTTACCGACAACCATACCCTTCATACCGAAACACAGCAATGCTGCTTGGCGGCAGAAAAGGGTATGGAGGTAGTACTTCCCCGGGCAAGCCTTTTCACAAGGAGCTCTACTACTCTTAAACACAATATTATAGTAAAGACCCTACTAGCTAATTTTAGTTTCTTATTCTAAAACCAATTTTACGCATTACGTGATTTTGACAACAAGGGTTCACCATAAAGCCTGTTTGGAGTATTCCTAAACAGTTTTGTGATGATGTTCTATAGTACAAACTAGTTTAAATTGACATTCAATAATTTCGAATATATTCGAATACTACAGTTTCGAATATTTGCAAACCCTATTTTCCCATTAGGCTACGACATGGCACGTTTCAAGAGAAATGTAAAGAGGTTTGTACAGGGTAGGGAACGCATCGACAATACTCCGGGTGTTGCCGGCGTCAATAGGCGACGGTGACCGCTTACCGTCAGGTGGACCGAAAGCCTGTTACCCATTAATAAGACTTAAACCAAAACTTTTTGTGGTAACGAGGTTAGAGCTTGATTTAAATTACTTTATCTCGAACCCTTAAGCTACTTACCTGATTAGCGTAAGGATGTAGCACGCTGTTGGTCCTCTTGGCCCCCACGGAGTCGATTTCATCGATGAAGATCACGCACGGCGCACGCTCCTTGGCCGCTTCTAAAACACAACGTAAGTAATGGAAAGTATTATATAACGTGTTTTGTTATGTACAACATTAACTTAAAACACACATCCGGGATCGTATTAACTGATTTTAGGGGTGGGTTTAATACCGGTAGCTTGAAAATTTATCCAGTAATCGATACATTTCCAATACACAATTTTTAGCGTAAATCGGCGGCGCCTTTGCGACGATGCCGCTTAGTCAGTTTAACAGGTACCTACTTACATGAGGAATTAATATGATTTGTTTACCTATTTTATGCAGACTGTTTCATTGATATTTTACGACTTGATATTAAGGTACATAGACATAGTTAGAAAATTTAAATATTTTTATTTTAATGAATTTAAAAAAACCTATTTTACAACAATACAGCCATTAGCCCTACCCGTGGCATCGCACGCTTGGTTTGTCAATAAAAAGTAGCCCATGTCTCAATAGGGGTCATAATCTATCTATATATCAAATTTCATTGAAATCGGTCCAGTCGTTTAGTAACGAACAGAGAGACAGTTACTTTAGAGGGAATTTGAAGAATTTGGAGTGGCATTAGACATTTTGGAGCACCATAACCCATTTAAAATTTCAGTTTGCAGTTCATTTAAAAATGTTATAATATATTTTAGAGCATCTTAGAGTCGGTTCTCTTTAATATCAGAGCGGTAAAGGGTCATGGTCATTTTAGCAACATAGAGCCAAATTTGTGTATGTGTGTATGTCATAGGACCAATGTAAAGAGCCTCGGATTATATAAGAGTGGCATAGTGCATATTAGAGTATCATAGTGCATTTTAGAGTGTCATAGTGCATTTTAGAGCGTCGTTGGAAATTACACTTACTGAAGTCTCACCTCGCTCCCTGTCCGACCAGAATCTCATCGAACTTTGGTCCCTTTAGTGCACCAAAAGGTTTTTGCAATAGAGCAACATAGGGCCAAATTTGTGCCAGTGTGTGTGTGCCATAGCACCAATTTAACGTGCCACGGACTAATTAGTGTCATAGTGCATATTAGAGTGTCATAGTGCATTTTAAAGCGTCTTGGAAAATAACACTTACTGAACAGATCCCTAACTCGCCTCGCCCCCTGCCCGACCAGTATCTCATCGAACTCTGGTCCCGCGGCGTGGAAGAAGGGAACTCTCGCCTCCCCCGCGACCGCACGCGCGAGGAGCGTCTTGCCTGTCCCCGGGGGACCGACTAAGAGGACGCCCTTGGGTAGCTTGCCTCCTAGTGTGGCGAACTTTTCAGGATCTTTTAGAAATTCCACCTGTAAAGAAAAAGAGCTTGGTTAAAGTAAAGATCTAAAATAAATAAATATATAATGCTGGGCATTTCAAATAGCCAACGCTATCTAGCCTCAAACTAAGCAAAGTTTTACTATGGGAATCAAATAGAATACTTATACGTGTTTTGTTATGTACAACATTAAATGAATACACGGGTAGGGCTAATGGCTAGTATTGTTGTAAAATTGTTTTTTTTAATTCATTACCATCGAAAATTTTAAATTTTCTAACAACCTTAATATCAAGTCGTGAAATATCAATGAAACAGTCTGTATAAAATAGGTAAACAAATCATATTCATTCATCATGTAAGTAGGTACCTGTTAAACTGACTAAGCGGCATCGTCGCAAAGGCGCCGTCGATTTACGCTAAAAATTGTGTATTGGAAATGTATCAATTACTGGATAAATTTTCAAGCTACCGGTATTAAACCCACCTCTAAAATCAGTTAATACGATCCCGGATGTGTGTTTTAAGTTAATGTTGTACATAACAAAACAGGTTGTATAGTAGAGTTCTCAATTGCTAACTTACAATTTTTACCTAGGGTACTAACAATGATTACCTAGGGTACTAACAATGTTTACCTAGGCTACTTACAATGCTTACCAAGGCTACTAACATTGATAACCTAGGCTACTAACAATGTTTACCTAGGCTACTAACAATGTTTACCGAGGCTACTTACAATGCTTACCAAGGCTACTAACAATGTTAACCTAGGCTACTAACAATGTTTACCTAGGCTACTAAAAATAATTACCTAGGCTACTTACAATGATTACCTAGGCTACTAACAATGTTTAGCTAGGCTACTTACAATGTCCTTAAGCTCCTGCTTAGCTTCGTCAGCGCCCTTGACGTCGTCGAATGTGACGGCGATGTCCTCGGGATCCACCTCAGTCTGGTTGCCGAGCTGGATCCTGCGCATGTTGATCAACAAACACTGGTTATTCCGAACACGAATAACGGATTTTGGGATATTAACAATTTTTTTTTTGGCGGTGCATGTCCAGACAGCGCCATCTATTACGCTAGTTGGAACTACTTTTTTGTTTTTAAATCGAAAATGAAAAGCCCTCATTAGGCTAAGATTCATTATTATTAGTTTAATAGAATCGGTTTTAGACCTAAGGCGCATTAAAACTGAATTTCGACCACAGCGCCACCTACCAGGTGCAACTTTTATTTTGCGACGCGTGCGCGTGATTTAGTGGTAAGGGGGCGTCCATTAATTACGTGAGGCGTTTTTGACGACTTTTTTGACCCCTTCCCCTGGTGAGATGTCGAGAGATTTGGTACGACCCCCTCCCCTTCAACCCTTATCACACGTGAGATTTTCAAAATTTGTATTCATAGGGTGTATTAATGCGTTGGACTTATTTAAAAACACAATTGGCTTCATCATTTTATTTAGGACTAGTAATCAAGATTGCTTCTCTCTTAATCTAGAATCACAATGATAAAAAAAATACGTGATATTTGCAGAGAAACGTGAGACCCCCCCTGAACACCTCACGTAGTTAATGGACGCTCCCTAAGTACACATTTGTATGAGATAGTTACCGGAACACAGTGCCGCTGACAGAGGCCATAAGGCTGATGAAGATGGCCAGGAACAGCACGATGGTGAGCAGCTGCTGGACCAGCTTCAGGTATTTGGAGGCTTTTGTACCGCGCGCGTTCTCCGGGTGAGAACCTGAAATGTTAACATAAAATCTTTACATAGTATAAAATGAAATCGCTTCCGCTGTCTGTTCGCTTAGATCTTTTAAACTACTCAACGGATTTTAATGCAGTTTTCAGCAATAGATAGTGATTCAAGAGGAAGGTTTATATGTATAATACATACATAACTCTGTTTGTTTGTTAGTTTATTTGTTACCTTTACACGACTAAACGGCTGAACTGATCGTAAAGAAATTTTGCAAGGAGATACACTATATCCTGGGAAAGGACATAGGCTACTTTTTAGTCAACTGCGCAAAATGAGGATAATTATTTATTGAAAACCCATCACAAAAGGGTTCTATCAAATAGAAGTCTTATCATAAAACTAGAAAGCTAGCTAGCTGTACCAGCTAGATAGCCCTCTGCGAAGGCTATCTTGATCTTGTCTTTTTGCTGGTGAGTCAGATGGTTCGCGTCCTCGCCCAGCAGCCTCTCCAGCCGCGGCGCCGCTTCAGCACTCGGTGGCTTATCCGAACTTTCTGCGGTTAGGCCTGTAACCAGTTTTTTTTATGTTACTTGTGGAGAAACAGGCTTTCGGCCCACCTGATGGTAAGCGATCACCGTCACCTATTGACACCGTCAACACCCGAAGTATTGTCGATGCGTTCCCTACCCTGTACAAACTAACGCCTAACGAGAAAACCTCAGATGGTAGCTCATTCTACATTTTGCAAATATGGGGTAGAAAAGATCGCGTGAAGCGTGTGGTGCGCGATACCCAATTGTCGATTATATGTGGATGAGCTTTATTCCGCTATCGAGAAGTGAGGTGGTATAATCTCGACGACGGGATGAAATCGAATAGTTCCTCAGAACATTCCCCATTGTAAAGGCGGTAGAGTACACTGAGCGATCCATATTATATATTTATACATTTTTTTTTAAATGGGTTTGGGCGGGACACATTAGCAGAATGGAGAGCTAATCTAGCTACAACCTGGAGGCTTGATGAAACGCGATCGGAGTCACCCAAGAAAGCGTTGGCGAGATGATCTTATTGCCTTCGAGTACGAGTGGTGGAGCATCGCACAAGATAGAGACAGATGGAAGGACTTGGGGGAGACTTTTGCCCAGCAGTGGGACAATATAGGTTGATTTATAAATATTGCTGGGCATTTCACACAGCGCTATCTAACCCCAAACTAAGCAGAGCTTGTACTATGAGAACCAGGTAACTGATAGAATACTTATACACTTTGTTTTGTAAATTCATACTTCTATCAAATAGAAAAACATCCAGGCCTGGAACAAATATTTGTAGAGCATGCCAACATATGTTCCACGGCGGGAATCGAACCCGCTACCTCCTGGGTCTCAGCCCGCCATTTATTTATTATTTATTTGAATTGTTTTGATTTTAATAGAGAGTACTATGGAGATGACATCATTGTTAAACGACGCAAAGCTCTTCTTTACATAGTATAAAATAATGTCGCTTCCACTATCTGTTCACTTAGATCTTTTAAACTACTCAACTCAGGTTTCAGCAATAGATAAGTGATTCAAGAGGAAGGTTTATATGTATAATACATACATAACTCTGTTTGTTTGTTACCTTTACAGGACTAAACGGCTAAACGGATCGTAATGAAATTTTGCAAGGAGATAGATTATATCCTGGGAAAGGACATAGTCTACTTTTTAGCCAACTGCGCAAAATGAGATTGAAAAACTACGCGTGTGAAACTATTAGTCAGCTAATTAAAAATAAATAGAATATAAAAACATGATAAAACAAACAAAGAAAAAATACACCTAGCCTATTACTAACCGAAGAACTTACGTAGTCTGTTCATGAGGTTGGGGTTCCGTTTGAGATCAGCATGGATGCTCTGTTCAGTCTTGAACCCTCGGACTTGGATGTTGTATTTGAAGGAGTTGCTTTGGATGCTGTTCGCTAACAGACCGATAAAATTATCTGTTAAGCTTAATCTGAAATTAAGATACATAATTTTTTTATTCCGGTCGGACAGTCACTAAAATTAGGTCTCACCTAAAAAGATGGCATAAAAATGACGTGGCATACATTGAAACTGAAGTAGCTGGCAGCTTGCACAACGATCCCAAAACGTATTTAGCGACTAAACATGTTTAAATTTGACGTTGACGTATTTATAAGATTTGATAACTCCTTACATCATATTTGCCACTAAATACGTTTAGGCATTGTTGCGCAAGTCGCCCTAATAGTTTACGAGTAAAACGACTGAGGGTCGGACAGACCAGGTATTAGCATTGCTTATAGTTTGGGGCTATATAGTGCTGTTTGAAATGACCAGCATTATTTATTTAACTTTAACATCAAAAGTCTATCATTAAGTTCATAGTTGTAGAGTAGTTTTTGTAAGTACACAGTAAATTCCTCTTTTTATTTTATAAAGCTGCATAAAGCATAAAGCTCCTTTAACAATCTCGCAAAATCCAGTCCAGAGATTGCGATAAGACCGTCAACTTCGCGCTATCTATATAACTATCGCGTACTAGTTATATTTTCTTTTTTTATGTTATTTGTGCGGCCACCGTCGCCTATTGACACCGGCAACACCTGGGGTATTGTCGAAGCGTTCCCTATCCTGTACAAACCTCTTAACATTTCTCTTTAAGCGTGTCATGTCGTAGCCTAATGGCAAAACCTCAGATGGTAGCACATTCCACATCTTGCAAGTATAGGATAGAAAAGATCGCGTGAAGCGTGTGGTGTGCGATACCCAATTGTCAATGATATGTGGATGAGCATAATAAAGCTGCATTACAAAGTTATATGCTTTAAATATGATTTGTTTATGTAAGTGTGGTATACAATAACGCGTTTTCTATTCTATTCTAGTTTTTACATAATAACTTGTTTAATTCTTATCAGGGTTTTGTCTTAGCATTGAATAGCATACATACAAATAACATACATACATCAGTTTATCAGTCAATAACCTTCAGTATGCACTATCTATACCAATTTTAAAATTGAAGTGTCTGTCTGTAACTTTAAAATAATGCCGAAATTTAATTGAAAATGACTTTTTAATGCCTAAACATAATTGACCGTTTTTCGAATTTTTGTCTTTCTGTACGTTAGAAAGTTTGTCTCGATTAGGCTCCGAAACGGTTAAACAGATTTTAATTTAAAATAATACGGATTCAAACAGGAATTTTTACTTAAATATTTGTGTTGTATGTTCCATTTCGATATCTTGCAGGGTTCCAAAGATATTAAAATAAATATTTATAAACCACGTATGCGAAGTCACAGGCATGTATTAATTCAGGCATAATTCAATTATTTTGAGTGGAGATCTAGACTGGAAAGCACACAATAGCACTCCTCTATATGAAAAGACAAGCCAATAAAGTGCACAATTTTTTATATATATATATATATTGTATTTTTTTAATTCGTAGTTTACAATTATAATAATTATTATAAAAGGTTGTCTGGAAAAGATCGATTTTAGTGATAAGACCCCCCAGTGTACCATTATTTATGGTATTTCCTTTGTTACTGTATTTTTGTTTGGTGTGCAATAAAGAGTATTTAATTCATTTATTATACCCCAGTTAAATTGTCACAATCTAGCCATGTATAGGCTAATGAGTGATTTCATTAGGAACTAGTTTTTTAGAACTTAACCTAAGAATGCGTCCAATAGCAAGAGGAAGACACTTTGTTCATGTGTTCTTTATAGTAGCACTACCACTTCACTACTTTCACTAATATTAATTTGAATGAAGGAATGAAAACACTTTATTGTATTGTACACCATAAAAATATATACAAACAAAATAGAAGACACAAAGGAAATAGTACAATGGACGGTTTATAACTTTGAAGCAATTTCTTCCAGACAACCTGAAGATTGATATCTCTGGAAAATGGAGGAGGCCTATGTTCAGCAAAGAATAAATGTCTTATGACTAGATGTCTAATGGCTGATATGATGTTTATGACTATACTTCATACAAATTATGAAAGAATAGACATTGTTAGGTATTTCAAGGTATCAAGGTATCCTCGCTCTTATGCCCACATCTGATAAAAAATATTGAAATGTTATGCAATGTTTACATAATATTCATTTTGCTACAATATTTATATTATTAGAAGAAATATGTGATTATATTCTAACACCTAGCATCTAATTACTCAGTGTCAGCATTTTATGTTAGTATTTAATTGTTGTAATTGCATAAACTTGGAAGTACTGGTGGATGCTGGTGATAATTCGCCTATGGGTATTTGTGATTATTATTGTGATTGATCCAACTTTTTCATCTTGTAAGTAGTAAATAGTGGAGTTACCTGGTGTTTTTCTTGCGGAAATCCACAGTGATTGTAGGCATTTCAGTCCAACCACTCTTGTTCTTATCAAACGATTCGGAAGACAAGTAGGACACTTTTCGAGCCGAGGAGAGCCCTGATATACGGCTAAGAGGCCGCTGAGACCCCGCAGGGATCGCAACCAGACTCCTTAACTCGATAGCTCTCATTTCAGCTAGGACATTCTTATCAAAATTTCGTAAACTCTCTTCCAAACTTTCACGACAGATCGCCGCGTCGTGAGCGGCCGCAATACCTTTCTTCCCCCTCACATTGTTATTCCTCCCACCGGTATGCTTCCTTTGCTTAAATAAACTTGAATACCTCGCAGATAATTGGCTAAAACTAACTAAAACCTGCAATGACACAAAGGTTAGGTTGAATGACGATACATAATTTAGATTTATTCCTATTATAAACAGCGGTTACAGATTTATTGTAACTTTTACCTGGTTTTGACTGTTTAAAGAGTTCAGTGAGAACATGTTACATGTAGATGACCTGTTTTTATTTTACTTGATGTGCACTCGAAAATTTTGTAGACTCTTACGTCAAACCTATTTGTCTTTGTCGTAGTAAAAAAATGGTTTAGTGATGTTAACAGTGCATTCCTAAATCGATTCTTAATACTTAATCAGGAGTACAAAAATAATATTGAGACTTAATATTTTAATAATATCGGATAAAAGACGCATCAATCTAACTACCTCCGTGGCGCAGTGGGCGTGTAGCCGGCTGAGACGCAGGAGGTCCCGGGTTCGATTCCCGCCGCGGAACAAATGTTTGCATGATCTACAGATATATGTTCCGTGTTTGAGTGTTTTTCTATATACTATTATAAGTATGTAATTACAAAAAAAACGTATATGCCATCAGTTATCTGGTTCCAATAGTACAAGCTTTGCTTAGTTTGGGGCTAAATAGCGCTGTGTGAAATGTCCAGCAATATTTATTTATTTATCTGTTGATCAAGAAGAGACGAAAGCGTAGAGCATATTGTATAAACAGACCGAGAGTGATGGGTGTTGTGCTGATGATGCATAGGTACGTAAATATATTATATTGTAAGGATGTGCGTTGCGTACTGAGCAGCGTTGCCAGAAGGTTACTTTTGTAACCATTTAGGAATTATTTTTACCATCGTCAGGATACTTCCAGGTTACTCGACTCGCAAGGTTACTTTTTGGTTACCTTCTTTTCGAGATCATGGATGTATGATTTTCTGGAATTATATAATCACGTGAAATGGAACGCACATTTTTCAACATCCGGGTCGTCTACAGGCTAGTATTGCAGTGTGTGTGAGTGCGTGGTACACACTCTGCTTTGTGTGAGCTGCAGGTATGTATGTGACTCATTACCTTGGGATCTACAAAACCTGGGTCACTAAGCTCAGCTCTTCGGTGCCTGCCTATTTTACAGAAGGTGGCTCTTTAATTTGCCATTATGTGGCGTAGGCTGGCGCATCGTAGCGTAACGCACTTCCACTTTTCTCTCTTCTTCTTCATAACTACTCCTCGGCTTCACCGATCGGTGTGACCAGGGGGTCCAGAAGCTCGCGGGCAGTGGATTAGTGACATTGACATTACCCAATGCAGAATTGTGTTACAATCTTAATTTCCTTGCCACGGGTAGAAGGATTAGGACTAATCCTTATGTAATTGTTCAAGACAATTATTCCATTATTGCTCTGTATTATTAATTAGTATGTACTTAGTCAATCAATTTTATATAGAACTTGCTTTTTATTTATTTTGTGTTAGCACACAATTAATTTGAATTTGTATATTTTGTAATATTGTTTTAATTGTTTTATGTACCTACTAGTAATAATGCTTTGGTCTTTGTAAACTGTTACTATAGTTATTTCTGGAGTATTAAATGAATTTGAATCTTAGTATGCCTTTTTCTCTTTCACATTAGATGATAATAAAATGAGTTATGTTATGAGCATAATGAGTGAGCATCTATCTCGGTTACTCACTTGAATTCGTTCATAACTTCGTGATACCTGGGCATGCATCGGTTGGTTGGTTGGTTGTTTTTTATATTTTTAATTACGTCTAAATTCTAACATTTTTGAATGAGTTGGAGCAAAATCCCAAGCTTCTCTATCATCTAAATAATCTGATATTTTATCGTAGGTTTTTTATAAAGATTTTGTTTAATCACGTTTTTAAATTTGTTAATTGCCAATTTTTATATGTATATCACTTGAGAGTTGGTTATAAAAACTTACACATTGCCCTTTAAACGATTCACTAACTTTATGGAGTCTACAAGGGGGCAACAGCGAGTTTATTTTTTTAGAGACCTAGTTACGTCCAGTGCTATAGATTGATGATGATGATGATTCCTTCGTTGATGTTTTCGACCGGTCATGCACTTCCACCGTCCCCTAGGTTATGTAGGTAGGTAGATAACTAATATGTTGTGTAGATCAGTGACATTTATGGTCATTGGCACCGGAACGTATATGACTACATACATGACTTAGGTCTATAAAATCAACCTGTTTTAAGTTTTTTTTTGGCAAACTTATGCAAATTATGTTATTGTATTACGGCAAAAGGCCATCTGAGTGGTGGGGGGGCACCACCAGGGCCCTATGACGTTGGTTTGCTGACATTTTATTGATTAGTTAGGTGCATGTGTACCTTAACCTTACCATAATGAATGGTGTAATTTGATTATAATAATGACTGATTCAAGCTGGGCTGACTGCGAGTAGTTTAGAGTAGTAAAAAGGAACATATATTAAAAGGTATCTACTAGCAAGAACATACTGTCAAAGTCAGGGAATTATTATAGGAAACTAGCAAATTTTTAATCGATTATTGACGAGGAGGTGCCCATCACTATTTAAAAATAAATTAAAATACTTTATGGGAATAAGTTCGGAACCTATTGTATAAAATGTAATGGAGCTTAGAATCGAATGCAGCTATTTTTGTGTGTTCCTACGAAAAACAAGAGGAAAGTCTCATGTGGAATCGTAATTATTTTATAAACTTACACATAATAATTTGATAAAACCCAAGTCTTTGATTATAATTTTTATGTTTGATTCAGTTAACTTAAGGAGTGCGTGCATTCTTATTGGAAGTTGTTTGAAGAATTTGGACACGAGTTTTCGAACATACCCTGATCAGAACAAATTCTATGTTGTCTATACATATTTGGACAGTAAAATCCAAAATGGCGACGAGCGATGACGAGCCTATGCATTTATATGAAGTTTTTCAAAACTGTTTCAATAAAATAGCAAATAAACAACAAGGTGAGTGAGAAAATGCATACCATGGCCCGTCTCGCGTTCCACGGACGAACTATCGCGGTGTAGTGAAGTGTTTCGTTGTGAAAATCGACCAAAGTGTTTGCGTGTTATGCCATTCCAGTGTGAAAAGCAACAGCATTTTTTCAAAATACGCCCAAACTAATCGCCCTACGTGTAAGCTACGCCTGTGAACAAATTCTACGAAGTCAAGCGCATATGTCCTATATATTGAAACTGCCATATTACCAACCATAAAGCATACAAAGGCTATGTTTTGATCAGGCAGCACATATCAATGTGGCTTTACCATTGTGCTTTAGAATTGTTGCGATACTGAATTGTTTCATTGGATCTATTTACTTTGACGTCCTCATTGACGCCGTAATCAGGTAATCCGATCGCAGTATCGGCTGAAAAATATTTTTTTATCGCGTTCTCGTATACTTTTGTATGTGGTAAAATTGTCTCATCTTTTTTTTCAGTGTTTTTATGAGTGCTTAGACCAGCACATTTTATACCGCCAGCGCTTGGTAGAAAGACGCGGGCTAAAATTGCGAGTAATCGCTTTTTATGTTCTTTTTGTGCCTATGTTTACAGTTATTTGTTTATTTACACTGTATAGTTCGGACACACGTACAGTGTGGGTATATACCTACTTTATCATCGTTAATCTTTACTATAACAAACTCTGCAGGTCTTTCCTGAAATTCTCGAAATATTCTGTTTATGGCTGTAGGTAGTATGATTAATTATTCTGTAGTATGCATGGGAGATCCTTTGTCTGTCTACTAGTTTGTTTAATTAGGTTAGGGGCCCAGGTGTTTTAACTTTATCCTTAATAACTATTTTATTTAGTTATCCCTTTAGAACTAAATGTAAAAAAGTTCAACTAATAAATGTGCTGTGGTAGCAAATAAATGTCTGTCTATATCTAATCAAGTCTTAGTATAAAACTAAATATAATAACCTTACAATCACCTTCTGAATTGTGAATATAACCTAACGAGACAATGACATCCTCCTCTCCATAATAATGTTGTGCCCAACAGGGTCCATTATGATCATGTACCTATCAATTACCCTTTTTTTTTAACTAGCCTACATTTTCCCACTGCTGGGCAAAGGCCTCCCTCAACTCCTTCCACCTATCACGATCCTTGGCAGATTCCCACCATTCCTTCTCGAATCCATTGATGTCGTCACACCAACGCTTTCGCGGCCGACCCGGCAATACAATTACAATTACCCTTACATTGTGAAATATAATAAACAATTGAGTATTGAACTATTGCACAGTTACCTAAAATATATAAATTCAGAATATATACATAATGCAGATTAGTCTTAAAAAAACATTTTATTATTGGCCACAAATTAAAGCAATTAAATAATTGTTATTACAGATCAGTATTTATGAGTAAATGAGAATGTCGGCAGCTCTGCTTTTTGGTCTCATTTATGTATGTTTTTTATCATTACTACAGTCAACACAGCACTTCTTCTAATCTAAAACTATGTTTTTTTTATGAAACTTTAGTGATTTCAATAAATAATATACTTAAATAAGGGATTTATCACGTACCATGTTATCGGTGTTAAAACCGACAGTGTTACGGTTCAATTCGCGAATCTTCATCAGGGTGGGTGTGATCCACTCCAAGCCGGGTCTTGCCTCACTCATATATTTATTATCATAGGTACATGATATTATATCAATTGTGTCATTACTTTACCTCAGGAACATACCCTTGTCTTCTAATTCTTGGATGGGGGGAATAAGAGATCTGCACTGATGTACCGTGTAGGTACATCATGTAGGTGTGGTGTATTTTGCATTACCCCCCTTCTAACCTAACCCCAGCCATCCCAACTCCTTGAAGTAACGGAGTAGGACTTTGCGTTGATGGCAGCAGCTTTCCAGGGTCGTGTAGGTATGTAGTAGCGGTGTTGGTGGGGGATGAGGATTCGATGACCCCTTGCAGATCCGTTCCCAGTCTGGCATCATTTGTGAACATGCAGTGAAGTATCACATGCACCACAGTCTCTTTATCCCAAAGTCCAAAACCAACATTTGTATAGCCACTTCATCTTCATTGTGGCGTAGTGGGTGATTCGCCGGCTGAGACGCTGGAGGTTTGCGGGTTCGATTCCCGCCGCGGAACAAATGCTTGTATGATCTATCTATCTTGTATCAGTTATCTGGTTTCCATAATACAAGTTTTGCTTAGTTTGGGGCTAGATAGCGCTATGGGAAATGTCCAGTTAGGTTTTTAGCAGTCTATGTATGTATGTTCCACCGTAGCGCCTGAACTACTCATCCGATTTTGATGAATGAGGTGTAAATCGATTCGTTATTATGGTCCGAGTGACATAGGCTACTATCGACGTAAGTATTACGTTATCGGGTTTCGGTTTTTAAACTTATTACTTGTTTATTAAAACAGTCCAGTCAACAACATCATAAAACCATACACAGTGGTTTCCATTCATTGCAAGGTCGGCAATTGTCACAATAAGTTTTATTGATTGACTTGCATCTCAGTGCTAGGTACTAGCCTAGTTTAGGCCATCTTGTTAACCTAGTTAAGCTCAGTTCATATTACATTCAGAATTCTGGTCTTCTTCTTCTTTCGTGTCAATGGCTGTTTGACTTCTAAATTTTATTAGCCCAATAGAGAGCAACTTCCACACCCCTCTCTGTTGCCTTTTTGTACGATGGGAAAATGCTTTACGCATGTCCTCCAACTCGGGGAGAGCTAGAGGGGTCTGTCGGACTCCGTAGGTTAGCAACCAACGGCATACCGACTAAAAACCCACCGATATTCCTTCAATCACTTCAATGCCAGTGCATCATCGAACCGCCCATCTTGAGATGAGTGAGTCGATGCCGCACTAGCACTTGACAGGGTCACGGGGTCCCAGTTGGATTCAACCGCGGCCCTGTCGGTAAACGTCCGCCTTAAGCGGACCTTTCGGACCCCCACTTGGGAGGGAGAGGAATGTCCTGGAATATTAAAGACATACCCGGGCGTAGGAGGCCTGTGCGATTCAGAGTCGGGGCTCCCCGCACCGGAACACTGCTGGTCCTCATCGAGCCGAGGAAGAAGGCGGAGAAACATTCTCGGCAGCGAGAGATCCTGGCCAACAACTGCCACCAGTGCTTGTCGCTGTATTGCCCAGGCACCACATACCTCCAGCGTGTGCTGTGCTGTGTCTTCATGGGCACCACAGTGATGGCACTCCGTCGTTGATTCTCTTCCGATTCAGAATAGGCATAGGTACCCCTCTCTGTTGTCTGGTTCAAGTCTTCTCGTGTGCAGGTGGTTGGGCACAGAGGACATGAGAGCAGGTGGGCTATTGTTTGTGAGGTGGCCCTGCAGTGGCACTGGCTCCGGAATGGGTCGATGTAGCCCCCCTTGGCTAGATTGTCTCGGCAACGGCCAACTTGAGTGCGCAACCGGTTGTAGTGTATGGATAACATAATCATTATTTGGCATTATGTGGTTAATTTTTCGATTTCTTGTGTAGACTTTCGTATAAGTTATCACGCCATGGAAAATGATGACGTCGAAACGTTCCTATTAAATTTCCCTTAACCCGGCTTGCACAGCGATCCCTAAACGTATTTATCGACTAAACATATTTAAATTTGACGTAGGTTTCATGATTTGACATCTCTCCAAATCATATTTAGCACTAAATACGTTTAGGCATTGTTGCGTAACTGTAGTATCATAATTTGACGTGATTCTTAAAACATGTCATTTTTTGTACGTGAAATTTATATCGGCCTATACGTAGAACTAAACAGACGTATTCATATTTACAATATATTATAAAGTTTACACAAGTGCGAGCTAATGCGATGCAGAACACATAGATTTGGACGCGGTCTTGTTTTCGACGTTTCTAGTTAGATTGTGACGAATTTGCTTGAGGATATTAGCTCTCCGGTTCTTGTTGGTGTTAAAATTGTAAGGTTGTTTTCAAAAAATCGCGTTGTCAAAATCGGTCAAGCGGCTTACAGGATGCGCCAAATGAATAGGTATACATACATCATAAATACATGCCTTCTGTGCAGTCGGGTACCCCCGCCGGCGCGGCCCCGGACTAACATGGCCTTTGATGGCCTTTGATGACTAACAAGAAAAGTTTATCTCGGAAAAATAGAGTAAGATGACATTGCGTAGAGAGTTTGTACGTGTGTAACATTTGTACGGTCGTGTTTCGAAAAATAAACATTTATTTGCAACAACACAGTAAATACTCAAACAAAAGTAATAGTAAAAGTAAAATATATTATATTTTTCACACCACCGCTCGACAATATCAAATTATACGTCATGTTAATAAACCTCACCGAAAAAATGTGATTAGATCCCTACGGCTAAGCCGGGAGTAAAGTTGTACTGAATTTCATTATGCCCTCGCGGACATAATGTGATTTGAATTTGAATCTCATCTGTATTAAAATTTGAATCAAAGATACCCACAATAAGAACTTATTCGTAAATCGAACTAACCTCTGCACAAAATGCACCAATCGAGATTTGGTTTTTATTGTCTCGCAGAAAGTGTGAAAAGTAGAGTATTCTCCTCGTGGATAAAGCTGTCTGCATCTTGGGCGTGCCTGTGACGCAAGACAATGCTTTATCCCTTCGTTTAATAATCTACTATTAACAGGTGACTTAAAACTAAACTATCTACTGTCATAAGATGCAAAAAGGACTAACTCAGCATGATGCGGGTTGTAATACGAGTATAAAAGCCCTCGCTGCTCTTCCGTTAGAACCGGATTTGCTTCTACCACGCTTACTACTCTTAGCTTAGCTTCTCTCAAGCATTGCTTAGTTTGGGGCTAGATATTTATTTATGTATGATAGCCTCTGTATCTTGACTGAATTTCTTTCTTTGTTTTGTATTTGTTATAATAAGTCTCTCAGTTCAGTGTGACTCATGGCAAAGGCCTCCAGCATTTTCCATTGGGATCTGTCTCGAGCAACCTTTCTCCAGTTGGGGCCCGTTGTGAGTGTGATCTCATCTTCCCATCTTCGGTATTGTCCACCTCGGCTCCTCTTGCCATCTCGTGGATACCAATTGGTGACAATTTGCGTCCATTTGTCTTGTCTAGTACGTATCATGTGAGCTGTCCATCTCCACTTTTGTTGGTAAATTTTGTTTATGATTTTTTTATAAATTATTTTATAAGTTTTTTTTATATAGGTATATATTTTTTTATAGGGTTTGCGATGCAACACGTTGATTTAAAACATCGACGATAATACGGTATAGGTTTGAAACTAGAGAATATATACATTATTTTATTAATTTATTTATTTTTAGCCCTCTGTGTCCCACTGCTGGGCAAAGGCCTCCCCAAATTCTTTCAAGTTACTTCTTTCCTGCGCCAAGATGGTCCCACCTCGGAAGTTAGTGAGCTTGTCCCTCCATCTTTACCTTGGTCTGCCGCGACGTCTTCGGGTTGTGTCAGGGTTCCACTCGGTGCTCAGCTTGGCCCACTGGTCATCTGTCATACGGCAAACATGGCCAGCCCAGTCCCACTTGAGCTTGGTGGCTTTCGTTAGCCACATCGGCGATTTGTGTTCGGGAGCGCAGCTCGGTGTTGCGTATGCGGTCAGTACGCTTGACTCCGAGAATGCTGCGCTCCATCGCACGTTGGCAAACCTTGAGTTTATACTTTTGGATGTTGGTCAAAGACCTACGCACCATAAGTAAAAACAGGGAGGATGCATACGCCCATTAACTTTCGCTTGGGCGAAAGAGGAAGGTCACTCTTCATCAAATCTCCCATGGACCAATAGCTCCTCCAGGCATTTTCGGTTCGCCAAGCAATTTCCTCATCTTGCTGGGTGTCGATATATACATACTACAATATATACATACTACAATATATACATACTACAATATACATACATACTGAGGCAATATTGCATTTAACTTTTGTATGTGAAATCTTGCTGAATATTATTTTGTATGTCTTTAATCTGACATAGGTTTAATTTTGTATTTTTAATGATTACTTTATATTTTGTATATCCTATGGACATTGTCTGAAATAAATTATTCTATTCTAATATTAATAGCGCCATAAAACAATCGTCTCGACTCTGTCAGGAATATTTAAGTACGATGATTCATCGGAATATTCGTTTTTATCCTAATCTGTAGTATAAAGAGAGAAAGAAAAAACATATATCGGTGACAAAAAAAAACACAGCACAGTAGGTAGTAAGTAGGTACACAGAAAGATAAATAAATATATATACAAAAAACAATACCAACAAATGTGTGTCTCACAATTATATCTAATCGACAGACGTCACAAAAAGGCGTCCTACTCAGCTTGTGCTGCCATGGTGGTGATCTTCCTGGTCCTGGAACCATTTAAAAAAGAAACCACGAAACAAAATCCTCTCCATCCAAAGGTTGTCTGGCAGATATCGCCATAAGACCGCCCATTGTAATATTTGCTGTGTTTTCTTTTCTGTTTATATGGTATACAATAAAGGGTTTGCATTCAAGATTTAAAAACCATCTCAAAAAATTTCAAGCCTAGACGGGAGTTGAACCCGCAACCTTCCTCTTGAGTCGAGGATGCACTATCCAATTGTGCTACCGGGCCCTGTCACGTCAGGGTCGAAATGAGTGAGATAATTCAGATTACGAGTAAAGCCCCGTTAGCTCCATCTACGGGAAAACTTAAACAGTTTTTGACCTGCTCAATGCCAAACGTTGCAGTTTAGTACATTGACAAGAGATGTCACGTTGCTTATTTCAAATAGTATTTTTATTTATATAGTGTTATCCGAACACATACGGAAATTCCAACATTTTAAAACCATCTCAAAAATTTGCATTAATTCCTTCACCGATGTGAACAGATGTGTGTAGGTAATCAGCTATAAGAGAACGAGACGGACGGACAAAGTCGCACCATAAAGTGTCCGTTTTTAACATTTTGGTCCGGTACCCTAAAAATATCAGTTTCACATTTAATAGGTTAGATTTGTACGTTACCCAATCGCGTAAAGTTGATTTATAGTTTACCGACGCGATTGTGTCTATTCGGGGCAGAGTAATTACCTATACCTACCTGATTGGACTTTAATTTACGATTCAGAGCTCGGAATATCTCATAGATTTTTCTTGGAAATTTATTGATGAAATCGCGGTGAGTTAGATCAGATTTTTGTTCACAAAAGTACAATAACTTCATTATTTTAGTATGAACTAAAAAATAAAGGCATGATGGGCAGTGGCGGATTTACTTTGGGGAACGATTCTTTTAAAGATTTCTGTAAGGCGGTTTTCTGATGTTTTGCAGAAAAAAGTCTACATCTTTCCGATGACTTTTCCCTCTACTCTCTACATTCAAACAACGGTACCACAAACTTCTACATTCCACCACCCAGTTTGCGGCCCCCAATTGGCAACAAAGTAAACCGTATATTTGATTATCTGAGGTATGTTGTGCGAAATAAATAAATTTCATTTATCGATTGATAGTCATTTGTTCCAATATTAGTAAAATTGTAAAACCCCTACGGTGGCCGTGACCATTTACCATCAGGAGGACCTTCAGCTTGTGTGTCTTCTTCCTGTCCTTTTTCCACATTACGCGGGGTCGGCACAACATATATATTTTTTCCATATCTCTCTATCAGCCGTCAATTCCGTTGTCACTTCTTTCCTACCCATATCATTCTTCACACAGTCCATCCATCTCTTCTTCGGCCTTCGTCTACTTCTATATCCATCCACACTCATATCTAACACTCTTTTAGTCACATGATTTTCTTCCCTACGCATGACATGTCGATACCACGCAAGCCTCTTATTCCTCAACTTTTCTATCACTGGCGTTACTTATAAACTTCCTCTAATATACTAATTCGTTATCTTATCCATTCTCGTGACCCCACACATCCACCTCAACATTCGAATTTCCGCCGCGTGCACTCTTCTTTCATCCGTCCCTTTCGTGCTTTGCGTCACCTGGTGTCAACATTTTGTCAACAAAAAATACAGGTGTCAAACTTATAACACCCTCTTTGAACGTCGGAGGTTAAAACCACTTCGTATTTTTATAAAGTTCATGTTAACACGAAATAGTCACTGATTACCAGTCCTCTGTCATAAAAAGAGATCAATCCTATAAATCAGTCTCTGACACTGTCAGTCACTGTCAGTTATTCTGTGACATCGTCATTGAACTATCACATGCGCGAGCGCGTTATGATTGCCTGATATAGTTCAGGTCCAAGTTGTAGGCGGAACGATGAGCAGAGCGGGGAGCGTTAGCGTGCGGTTGCAAGCCATTTTGAACCGAATACTCACGAAATTAAGCTCTTCGTGCTTATGATGGGTCTTCGCTTATAACTTGTAAACAGCTCGTTTTTAACCGACTTCAAAAAGGAGAAGGTTCTCAATTCGGTTGTTTTTATAGTAATAATAGTAGTCACCTCAGAACTCCGTCATTTATCAATCGATTTGGAAAATTATTTTATTTGAAAGGATCTATCAGATTGGTTCCATAGAAATTTCATCAAAATCGGTTCAGTAGATTGGTTATCTGATACGGTTATATTGTTAAAAAGCTACTTGTTTTTTGTCAGATTTTGCAACCTTTATGTCATTATCTTCATAACGTGACAATTTAAGACAATATGCAATATGTCTTATTTTTGTTCGTCTATATATCCCCAAGACTCAAAATGTGACTTGAAACTTATTTGTTTTGTTAATTAAAACCCGCTTGCACTTGTACTTTGGACCATAACATCATTTCAATGGTCACCGCTGAGTGCTGACACATTTTGAACCTGTACCATTTTGATGTGGACCACATTACTGATATGCAGTGTACGTGTAGCTACAGGATGTTGCAAAACGTGTATCTAATAAAAAATCGATGGTTAAACATGATGAAACAATATTCTCATGAATCCACTTCTTTTTCCTGCCATTTTCCACATTACGTAGGGTCGGCACAACATGTATTTTTCTTCCATACCTCTCTATCAGCCGTCATCTCCGTTGTCACTTCTTTCTTGCCCATATCATTCTTCACACAGTCCATCCATCTCTTCTTCGGCCTTCGTCTACTTCTATATCCATCCACATTCGTATCTAACACTCTTTTGATCACATGATTTCCTTCCCTCCGCATGACATGCCCATACTACGCTAGCCTCTTACACCTCAACTATTCTATCACTGGCGCTACTTTCAAACTTCCACATGAATCCACTACTTCACTAATATTGTAAACTAGCTGACCCGGATTCGCACGGATTTTATTCAAAATTAAATATAGCCTTATAGCACTCAGGGATAGTGAAGTATATCAGTGAAAGAATTTTCAAAATAGATTCAGTGGTTTCTGTGATTACACCCAACATACAAACTACAAACTTTACTACTTTGTAATACTTATTCCAGGCTATACTTTATGATTAAATACAAATCAATATTTTAATACATCCATTCCAGTTTTCTTGTAATTTTAGAGGAAACATCAGTTTATCATTTACTCTTGATTGCAGCAATTTTTATTTTATACGACCTGCATGTGTAACAAGCGTATGGCCCACCTGATGTTAAGTGGTAACCATCGCCTATAACAATCCACTGATATGCGTCCCTCAACTTGAAACATAGATGTAATGCCTCATGTGTCTGTAATTTCACCGGTAACCATACCCTTCAAACCAAATTACGCCAATGTTTTACAAAACACCATGTAGTTCGCAAACCAAGTTTGGAGTGTCACGATATCATCATGAGTCGCTACAAATGTTGACACATGATGTGTCATGTCTGCAGATTAAAATGACGCAAGTTATTAAACCCCAACGCAAAAATTGGAGTCTGTGTCTAAACCCCCCTATTTAAGTTACCAAGTCATCACTCAAGCTGAGCTATATGAGTAGTGGAGTTCCTTGTGAAAAGTCTCGCTTGGGGAAGTACTACCATGACACTAATATTATAAATGCGAAACTTTGTATGTTTCTATGTTTGTTACTCAATCACTTTGTAACGGCTGAAACGATTTCGATGAAATTTGGTATACAGATAGACAGATAGATAGATAGATAGATAGATAGCCTGGATAAAACATATGTTACTTAATATTGACATACACGCGTGCAAAACCGCCGGCGGAAGCTAGTTATATATATTTCTGACACCAAGCATTGCTGTGTTTTAGTTTCATGAAATTATAGGCACATTAGGCTTTACACCTGTATGCCTCAAGTTGATGGACGCAGGGCAGTGCATCCTAGGGCACGTTTGTAAGGTGCGTGACTTACGACTACCAGGCGATACTTTGCTATAGGTGATGGTTACCACCATTGATCCAGGCTTGAATCTGAGTGTATTTTTTTATTCAGTATGAAACTTGGTGCTTTTTAATTATACACATTGTTAATAATGTTTGTATTATCTGGGTCAACGCAAAAGCATTGCAATTCAGTGCAATGCAGCCAGTGTCTTGGGGACACTTTTGCCTGTTAGTGATCTGGAGCAGTTGAACTATCTATAGATTGTTTGCAACGGTCTTCAGATGATTCAAATGTTTCTTCTGTATTTTAGTCAATTTGATATTATTTCTGTTATTAAAATAATTTTTCCCTTATTTGATACTAAGTAGCTGTTGCCCGGGACTTCGTACGCGGTACACTAATAAATGTGTAGGTAACCTAGAAATAAAGCTATACTCGTTGTTGCAACTTGACACCCCATTTTTATCCCATGGGAACTGATTTATGGGATAAAAAGTAGCCTATGTGGTAGTCCAGATTATAATGTACGTGCCTATAATACCAAATTGTATTGAAATCGGTTCAGCTGTTACGACGCGATTGTGTAACAAACAAATAAATAAACAAACATCCATACTTTCACATTTATAATATTAGTGTAATTTAATTTAAAAAATGTATGTATAATATAATAATTATTTTGGCATTATATGGTTGATTTTTCGATTTGTTAATAGACATTCGTACAAAGTTATCACGGCATGCAAAATGATAGACGTCGAACCGATTGACCGATTACGATTGCCCTTAGTTTAAGACGCATATTATGGTGTTTTTAAACATTATAATAATCACTTTATCAATTATAGTTTTGTTACTAATTGAGAACAAACTTTACTCTCACCGAGTTTATCATTTGACCAACATTTAAGTGATAGTAGTTATCAGAAATTAATTGCTACAATATAATTTAATTGAACATGACTCGTGTTCAGATAACTGTTACATTTGACTTATTATGTGTAAGATATTTTTTTTACTAATACTTACCTATTTACTTACCTTTTTTTTATTGATGATAGAGCGTGGCCACATGTCTACAGTGCGGCACCGGCCACCGTATAACGGCACGGCACCGCCGCTGTTACCGGGAGACGGTGCGGCGGCAAGTAAGGGCAAATCCTTCGACGCGGGCCTCGTCCGTTGTTTGGGATCCAATCTGTGGTGGTCTTCGCTCACATTGTGTCTGACATACGGCACACGTGTCCGGCCCAGTCCCACTTGAGTCTTCCAGCTTTTTGATTGATGTCGGCTATCTGTGTTTGGGAGCGTATAACCGAGTTCCTGATTCGGTCCGTGAGTTTCACGCTCAGGATACTACGCTCCATTGCACGTTTGCATATCCCATATGTAAGAGAGGACTTTTGACGATTTGTTAGCGACCAGGTTTGTGCACCATAGGTGCATA
The DNA here is from genome assembly GCA_963924445.1 of Philereme transversata. Classification (NCBI taxonomy): domain Eukaryota; kingdom Metazoa; phylum Arthropoda; class Insecta; order Lepidoptera; family Geometridae; genus Philereme; species Philereme transversata. The sequence continues at coordinate 27,218,560 of OZ004346.1, forward strand.
GGTGGGGATGGGGAGAATGCACATGCCCATGAGTTTCCGCTTTAGAGAAAGTGGAAGCGGTCCTTTCATTAGGTATTTCATGGACCAATAGCTTTTCCAGGCGTTTTCCGTGCGTCTTGCAATCTCTTGTTCTTGTCTCGCCTGGAAAGAAACTAATTGACCCAAGTATATATACCCACGGACATGTAATATTAGTATAGACAACTGGATAATATAGTTGGGCGATTCTCTGTAAACTCGTAATGGCCCATACAAACTCTGTCCTTGCATATTTTTTTAGAATTTTCGTATAAATATAATAGTATTGCCTAGGAAAGTAACTGTTACTTTTAGTACACAAAAGGGCCAATTGAATTTATATGTATTTTTAAAGTTATTTTGGATTTTCTGATAAATCGCGACAGGGGACTGTTAGGTGCAGCAGGGGACTGTTTTATATAGAGGTAAGTCATAATTTTGCTATCAACCATTTATTATTTTATACCATATTTACGTATCAACATAAAACAATTATATTTCAAAAGTTTTTAAGAAAAAACTTAATCTAAAACATAGCTTCCTTAACAAAATAAAAACTTTAATGTCATAACTGTGGTACTAGAAACCTTTTGTACCTGAAATCAACAACTTTTAAATTCTGTGCGCAGTTTTATAAAGAATTATTAATAAAATTATAACACAATAGTCTTTCCTCTCAACAATAATAGTATATAAGTAAGTAGTATATAAGTTATAATGAAAGTAGTTTGAAATAAGATCTGCAAAAAACGTTTTTCTTAAAACTAATAAGGCACATACATAATCACAATGAGCTTAGTTTAACATGACTTTTGCGCTCGAACACATCTAATTGCAAAAGCATTCATGCAAAGATTCGCCGTTGCAAAAGCAGCTGAGACTTTTCATAGTTAGGGTTTTACATTTTATCGGCAGGCCGAGGATGAAGCTGGAATAAAGATCTGTGACCTGGTGCACATTTATGGTGCCTTTGAAAGACTTCTGACCGGACGCTTCCTCTTCAACTTTGATGTCACTACCGTCAATTGGGATATATGTTCTTTTGCACGTTGCTCCTACACCGTCTGGTGCGCCTTTACCATGTCCACTTTCTGTGTAGTTCCACGTACATTTTTAGAACTCTGGAATATGTTCAGCGAGTTTAGTTGCCACGTTAAAATACATCGTTTTATTACGATACTGCGTAACAGGGCCATCGCTTAAAAAATTAACGCATTTGATGCCACTTGGAAGAGTTTTGAAAATCGGTCGCAGATGTGCCCAAATGGCTGCAGGTGAGAATGGGCTATGTTCTCAGAGACTACATAAAGATCGGATTTTGGCTTATCTTTTTCTTTGCAGTGAACTAATACTGGATATTGCTGAACTTGGAGCTACAGAAAGCTGAATTGGAAGTGGAGTAAGCTGTCTTGAAGGGGGAGTATCGCCTTCAGGTTCCGAAAATGGTGTATTTTCACGCATAAACGTATTAGTAACACTGTTCAGTCTCTTTCGTTTAGATCAGTGTACAGTGCAGAGTTCTGTCCGCGTCTTTAAGGCAGCCCTGTGTTCACGTTGTGTCATATCTTTCACAAATTTTCTCAAACCTTTATATTTCTTACTCTGATATGTTAACCTCTCCTTTTCTTTCATCTCCTCTCTCTTTAGAGGATCATTTTTTCTATGTTGATATCTTAGTCTCTCTGCTTGTCTTTATTTTCTCTAATTATTCCTCTCGCTATAACTTTTTCATCATAGGAGCCATCTTGAGCCTTCAACCTGTAACATAATTTACGTTCAGTGAGGTAAATTATTGCGAAACATATTCTTTAGGCTCTCATGTTTCTTATATGAATAAACCTTCGACAACGGAACGAATTTATGTAAACAAAACCTTTTAATAATGACCAAATTTATGAGATATACAGTCCCCTGGCACATAGAACAGTCCCCTGTCATATTTCCAGGCAGAGGACTGTTGCCAGGGGACTGTGTATTTTGGTTTAGTTTCAAAATATCTTCAAAACTATTGAAACATGATTTGATACGAAGTTACCGACAAATTTGGACACAAATCACAGACATATAGATAATTTATATAAATATTTAATCTAATAAACATAATTAAAATCACTTACCAGAGGACTGTATGTCGCAACGACAACCACGCGTACTCACACCACAAATTGCGATCGGACACTAAAAAAAATAGGGGCCTGACGCCTTTCTCGGCAATGTTACTAACTTCACACTGGTTGCGTTTCATTTCACGCTAAAAAACGTTTGTAAACATAACAGGTTTTTTCTAATTTAAGTTAAAACTTTTGACAGGGGACTGTCTAAGAAAACTTCGGACAACATTAACATGACATTAATACAATTAAAAAATAAGAAACTAGACCTTGTTTAATGACATAAATATAAATTAATTATTCTATTTTAAGACATGAACTGCAAAATTTATTTAGTGTTCATAATTTTTTTTTAAATATTATCCTTAAGTGTGAATCCGTGAAAAAGGACAACCAGGGGACTGTGTTTTTAGAGCTTCAATATTTTTTAGGAAAAAAAGTAAAATTGTTATCGTTATAAATATACTAGTACTATAAAGTACAGTGTTTAATTTAAAATTAATTTTTTTATCTTAAAATCAGTCCGGACAGCCGCTTACGAGTTTACAGAGAATCGCCCAGTTACAAAATATTTGAATTCGCACTAATACGTGTCGATATATATAAAAACTAGTCGCAATAATGCGAACAAGGACATACAGACACCCAATCGATAATGAAGGATAAAAACGTTAAGAATTCTATTACGTACAAATTATTTAATTATTTCAAAAGTTACTTCTATAGTAGACTAGAAGTCACTTTTGATAGAGGTGTTTTAAATCCACAACGCAAAAAGGGGTGTTTATTATTTGTTTTCCTTTGTTCGACTTAGTGTGCCCCAAGTGTTTTTCTTTTATAGTACTTGATGTTAAGTGGTAACCATCGCCTAAAACACAGAATTGCCTTGTAGGTCACGCACCTTAGAAATGTGAAACGCAACCACGCTGCACTGTCCTGCGACCATCAACTTGAGGCATAGAGGTGTAAAGCCTCATGTGCCTGTAATATCACCGGCAAGCATACCCTTCAAAGCGAAAAAGCAATGCTGTTTGGCGGCAGAAATTGGTATGGTGGTAGTACTTCCCCGGGTGAGCTTTTTCACAAGGAACTCTTAAATTTGTTTTGATTTCATTTCAATGTGTTCTTTTTAATTAACAAGTGGACTCGTCCCGGATTTCATAATATAATATAGCCAACGGTTTTGAGTTCATACAAAAATCCTATAGAAAAAAGCACAGCCAGTTTTTCCAGAATTTTCATATTTTCCGGGCAACTTTTCATTCATACATTTTCTTTCATACATACATACCTTGTCCTAAAAATTGAGAACACGTCAAAAAAAAAGTAACCAAATTTAAATATCCCATTTTTTATAATGTTTTTAAAGTGTGTTAAGCTTGGTTCGATCTAAATACGTTTTTTTCCATGAATAGAGATCTCAATGATTCAGCAAGAGAAGTGAGGTGACGAATTCAAGATTGGAAGATCTGTACTACGTATTTAATTAAAAGTGTTCACCAATAGACATTCTTATCGTCCCGTCAATTATTACGACACAAGAAATGCAGAAAACTGGCAGTTTTGCTATTAATTACCGATTTACAGTGCGCGTCATGAAATCACGCAGTTCTAAACTGCGTTTTTTAAGCAATCTTGTGGAGTAGCTGGGTAATTTGTTAGGGTTCAGTTCCTTAATAGCTCAGCTAATGTGCTGTTACAAATAATAATAATTAATTTCTGTGTTAAAAAAATTTGCGTCTCTCCTGCGTCTGTCTCTAATGCGTTTTGCTCGTAAAGAATAGAATAGATTTGTTCTTTATTGTAGTACACCAGGAATACTAAAAAAAAACTAATTTATGCGTAATATAGTGCAATGGGCGGCCTTATCGCTGAAAGCGATTTCTTACAGGCAACCTTTGGATGGAAAGTAATGAGCGAAGCAGTAATGGACAGCGGTGCACAGAGTATATTTACAAATATAAAAAAATTTAGTCAAAGTTATTTCAAATTGCAGTGCTTTGTCTTAAATAGGTGACACTTATTTGTTATTAAATTTCAAATATTGTTATAACTTTTGATAAAACATTTATAACATTAACCAAATATACATTCGTCTTCCATATCGTTCGTATTCCAACCGAGAGACCCGCGTTATCTTCTTCTTCTTTCGTGTCGATGTCTCAAAGCTATAGCCATTTTGATCAGTACGTCGCCACGTTCATGGCAGCGTTGGAACAGGTCATCAGTGGCTCCATCAGCGTTATCTATTCGCACTTACTACTTGTAAAACGAACGCGGCTGAGCGAGCGCCACTCAATACAATTCCTAAGTTATATAACGATAATTTCTTGGAAATTGAATTGTTTGCAAACTCACCCGCCTTGTTTCAGAAGGCAATCAATAAGACAATCCTGTCTGATTGTCTAATTTAAATTTCAATTAATAGCGACTAAGTTACTCATTACTAAATATGAACCTGTATTGTGTAGGTAGGTAGGTACCTGCTTTCTAGCATAATATAGGTTCATTTATATACTTATATTTTTATATGTATTTAATATTATATACACTGATGCACACCATTTGTCTAATGTAATCTGTGGACAACAGTCCTGGTTATGTCTGTAGTAAGACATCTTGTAATAATTATTAAGCCTAGTAATATTTAGGCATAATTGTTTGTGACTCAAATAAATTCAAAAAACCCATTAAATAAACAGAGCGCTAAGTTTATCAGTAGGGCTGAAATGGGTTGTTTTTATGGATATGTACCAAAATTAAAATTTATATGACGCATAAATACAATCCAACCCCACTCAATATTATAGGTTTCCAATTATATTTTTTAATGCCGTTTCTGTAAATAACGATTTACTTAGTGCAAATTCTAAAATTGAAACAGATCCACGCGTGCAATACAAACTGCCGTATACTGCACCCTTATCATCTGCCTTATGACCTAACATCGGTTATAGACGTAGTAACCCATAGGTTATCATTAATAGATACTTGTAGTAACGTTTACAAATCTAGACCAATTCTCTAGGCAATCAAATGCACTGATAAACTCAAATTAGCTGATTCTGAATTACTTAATTACTGGTTGTTTTAGTTCTGCGATTGACCGAATTTCGATCGTTCAATGGAGAATACTATTAAATGATGACACAAACTTTAATAATACTATTACTACGTTACGTAAAGAAGCGACACTATCATAAAGAAATAATGCTGGACATTTCACACAGTGCTATCTAGCCCGAAGCTAAGCAAAGCTTGTAATATGGGAACCAGATAACTGATAGAATACATACTTATATATGTTTTTTTTTTGTAAATACGAACTTATCTATACTAATTGATTGAGCGAAGCGGGATCTCTAAATCAACTTGGGCAAATCGGCGTTGTATGTATGTATATATGTATGTTTGTTTGTCCGATGATAACTTTCGAAGCGTTTATCCGATCATCGTGAAATTTGATACAAAGGTATGTAGTGATGGCACAATTTTGGTGTGACTAAATGAGGTAAAAATGTTGGGGTTTGTTGAGATATTGGGGTTCAAGAGGGGTAAAAAAAATTGAAAATGAGACTATTCGGTGAAATGGGACGTCAAATGAAAGGTCTTTATTAGTACATTTAGATTCCGTTTTTATTTTTCGTAATTTTTTTATGGTTTGTGAGTTATTAGCCATAATAAAAACTGAACTTTGACAAAATTCACAGGGTACACCAGTGACCCCACAGTACTGTAATTTGGTATGCGTGTAGCTTAACTGAAATCCAGAATAACTGCAATTTGTACCCCAAAAAAGTGTAACCACATTACATGAACTCCCGTTACCTGTAATTTGAATGAAACTGTAGGGTTAGTTAATTATTTCAGGGCACTATTTTGATAGTCAAAGATAACAAATAATATTTTTTTGTTTAAATCGGAGACTCGTGAGATCTCAGTTCGAGGCGAACCACTAGTATTATAAAGAGGAAAGATTTGACTGTTTGTTTGTATTGAATGGGCTCCGAAACTACTGGACCGATTTAAAAAAATCTTTCACCGTTGGGAAGCTGTACTATCCCCGGGTGACATAAGCTACTTTTTACCCAACTGTGCAGAAGGAGGGCAATGTTCTATTGAAAAACTACGCGTGCGAAGCTGCAGATTGGTAAGCTAGTTATTATATATAGAGAAACAACCAGACCCGGAACAAATACCTGTATTTGAAGGATGCCTGCCTGATATTATTGCCTATTAGCTCATATTCTTCCATTGTTGGGCAAAGATTGACGAAAAGTCTCACTAGTGTGATTAAAGTGGCTTCGGACGGCCGAAATAAAAACTCCTACGCAGTGTTTAAACCACTAACTCATACAAAATAGATTTCAACTATATTTTCAAACACAATGAATGCGTCATATTAAAATTAATTCGATTGTACGAGTGAAATTATTTATTCAGCTGCGCATGCGACGCGCCCCTATTGGTCGGCGGTTGACGGCCAATCATTGAGCGATTATGTTTCGAATTTCAAAACGTTTCATGAAAATTTAGGGAGAGACTTTTTAAGTGTTTTATGTGGCGTGAAAAAAGTGTTTTGCGGAGATGATAGTCCTCATCTCTATCAAGATGATGATCAGCAATTGGTGGAAAGCAAGATGCAGCTGCTGTAGTGGGACAGGGTTATAGATGGAGTAGAGCTTGCACATCTATATTCAGATATCTAATTATCAGTCTCTATAAAGCACAAGTCCGCTCATATATGGAGTACTGCTGCCATCTCTGGGATGGTCAAGCCGGCTAAGTATCAGCTTGAAGCCCTTGATTTGATTGAGCGACGTGCTGCTAGACTCACTGGTGATGTGATGACTCCCTAATGGAAGCCAATTTACAAAGTAGAGCACAAACGCCGAGTAGGCAGACTTTCAGTTTTTTATAAGATTCATTTTGTGTGCGCAAGATCTTCATGACCATATCCCTCCTTCTCCCTTCCACCACCGGACAAGCAGACATACCACCCATACCTGGTCGGCATAACACCTTGCCGTACCAAACGATTTGCTTCAACTTTCCTTGTTAGCACCAGTATAATCTCGGGAGTCTTGAAGTTCAGAATGAATAGGTTCTTTCTAGGCAAGCGTGCTCCATCTTCGATCACACCATAACTTACTACCAGGTGAGGTAGTGATCAAGCTAGAAAAAATATTATTCTCAACTCTTAGCGGAGTCAGAAAAAAACATAATCAGTATGAATGAATAAACAATCTGATTGTAAAAAAACACAGCTCGAAGACGCACGATTCAAAATAATAATCAGAAGGAAATTTTGTAAAAATTAACAAAGCTGCTATAATAGTTATTTATTTTAAAGTCTTATCTTACACTGACGATTTACGCTGAAGGTACTCGAGTACCACGCACTGGAAAGCGCAGCGTAAGACAGACACCCCCCCCCCCAACGCCCCCCCCCCTAGAGGGAATGTCGTCCTGATAAAGGAGAAGTTGGGTGCAGGCAGCACAACATTGGCCGCTCTGGAAATCTATGGGGGAGGCCTATGTTCCCCAGTGGACGTCCTATGGATAATATGATGATTGTAAAATGGACCATAAAAACAACAAACAAATTAGAATACATAAAACTGAATTTAATTTGAGGCGATTTCTTTCAGACAATCTTTGGTTAGAGGATTAAATACGTTCTGAGAATTTCCCCTCGCCATTTTGGGCTTCTATGAATAGGGTTCCCAGATTAAATAATCGAAATTCCTGAGATTTCATGTAAATTTCTGACTTTTTTGTAAATATAACATTAATGTCGTTAGCATCGTGCATGTGAATGAAGAACTATGGGTATATACTGAATATTTTTGTGGGAGCAATAAATATCAGTAATGATCAAAATGACAAATAACATAAGTAATGTTGATTGTTAATTTATTTCTAATAAAAATATTTGGTTTATTTTATGTTTTATTTTATTCGTTACCTACTTAAATTGTAGAAATTCCGGATGGCTTAGGATCCCCCCGCAATCCGGACAAATACCTATATTACCGGACATGTCCGGAAAATTCCGGACATTTGGCAACTCTATCTATGAATTGCGCACTTACACTTTCCAAATAGAAAAATCCAGGCATGGTCGGACCTATTAAATTTCTTTTAGTGTAGGTTAAATCGGGTCACGGTTATATTAGTAGGTTAATTAATATATATGATAATAATCATTTTCATGATAACTGAAACGCGATCCGACGGGCCTCCCCCTGCTATGACGTCATCTGATAACAGTTTCAACCTGCTTGTGACACTTTGGTTTACACGCGAAGATACCTTTTCCCCACACTTGTTATTCTACCATCGGATGATGTTATCAGTATTATCTGCCGCAGCGTATTTGAATGTGGTATACGGTGCTGAAGCATTTTTTTTGAAACCGGCTTGTTTGGGAGACGACATCAAACCGGCACTTGAGACGATTCGTGATTACCGGCGAAAACAGCTTATAAACATGGTTTAGCAGCGAGATGAGCTTGTCGTTAAACTAGAAGGTTTTGTCACTTTTCTTAGATACAAGATATACGAGTTATTTATTTGCATTTACATAAGTGTAGGTCTTAAAAACTTAATGGCACTTTATACTTGTTTGCCCTTTACGAACATCACCATAAAGACCGACCATAAGACCATAAATTATCTTCATCTGATAAATACGTAGTTTACCCAACTGTGTAAGAGGTTAATGTTATTAAGACGTATGACTGTTCATTTGGCGCATTGTGTAGCCTACACAGCTACAACAGCTTGACGGATCTTGACAAAAGGTGTCATTGGAATCTTGGAACTGGTCACGGACAGCGATCAAAGAATGACCAGTTCAGATGATTCACCCTCCACCCTAAACCAGGGCACGACTGGCCAACCAATTTCCCCTGAATCGCTGGAGGGGCAACAATTGAGCGAGTGATAGGTCGGCAAGAGGCTCTTTCAAGCAGACGCGATGGCCCCAACCCGTAGACTATCCTATCATCTTTTAAACTTCCGCGATCACTGTACATAATAACTGATTAAAACGGGTATTTATCGCGTACGTACCTTTTTTGTTTACTTTTCGGTTGTGTTGCAACAGCCGTGGTCATGGGCGGACAAATAACATTGGGATAACAAATAAAAAAAGTACATACGCGATAAATACCCGTTTTAATCAGTAATTATCCTATTATCTACGCGACCATTTTGATGAGCGACAAGAAGAATCACGAGCGCGGAAGTATAAATGCTATACGCATTCAGTTCCGACAGGTTGTCTAAATTATAGGAAATTCATCATCATCATTCTCAGCCCATGTCGACCCACTGCTGGGTATAGGCCTCTCTTTGTTTGTGCCATTCTTCCTGATCCTGTGCCAGTCTGAACCACGTACGACCCAAGGTCTCATTGATGTCGTCGACCCATCTCGCTGGTGGACGTCCCCTATTTCGATGGCCAGTTCTCGGCCTCCACTCTGTTAGTGCCTTAGTCCACCTGTCGTCACTACGTCTAGCCAAGTGTCCTGCCCAACTCCACTTGAGCCCCAATATTCGCTTGCTGACGTCTTGTACTTTAGTCTGCTTGCGAATGTCGGTATTGGGAACTCGATGTAAGAGTGTGATGTCGAGCATGGCGCGCTCTATGGCTCGCTGTGCTACACTTATAAGAACTTACCTTATTATTTTTTTATGACCTGGAGATGGTACAAACGAGCATATTATTTTTATTATGCTATTATAAAACGTCGGAAAGCTGTCGGATCGGTCCGACATTTTTTCGGATTTGATTTCTAATCCGAAACGCTATTTTAAAACTATTTCGGATTGACCATAAAGCTCGGATACCGTTCGGACACGGATTCAAATGTTAATAGTTTAGTAAATTGCGTTTTCTGATTAGGTCCGATAGATTTACGACATTTTGGAATAGTCCCGCTGATGTTAAGTGGTAACAATCGCCTATAACAAAGCATTGCCTTGTAGGACACGCATCTCAGAAGCAGGCGCATCTTGAGGCAGTGTAAAGCCTTATCTGCCTGTAATTTTACCGGCAACCATACCCTTCAAACCGAAACACGGCAATGCTGCTTCGCGGCAGAAATAAGTATGTTACCTTTTTGGGTTAAAGTAACGATGATTTTCCCTTATAAATGTTAATAAAAACCATCTTGGTTAGACTCAGTAGGTGTCCAATTAATGAACAACTAATAGCCAACTTAATATTCCAAAGACATTACCAGTATTAATATATTGATTTAATTAAAAATCTTTCAGACTTAACCTTAAAATGAAATAAAATTGATGTCACATACCTATATTAAATTTATTTCGGATTGGGCGGGCCATGTCTGCCTCATGTCGGATGCGTTATGGACTAAAGCCACCACAGAGTGGACGCCTCTAAACGGGAAACAACATCATGGTAGGCCGCGGCGAAGATGGAGGAACGAATTTGTTGCCCATTTACAGGATTGATGCACAATAGACCAAAATAGAGAATACTGGAGAGAAGGAAGGGAGGCCTTTGACCTGCAGTGGGACACTACAGGCTCTTAATAATAATAATGATTTGTCAGATTCACATACGACCGATTCTATACAGAGCTAATTCGTTAAAAAACCGGACAAGTGTGAGTCTGATTGGCGCACCGCAGTTGTCTGGTTCCAATAGAACAATCTTTGCTTAGTTTGGGGCTAGATAGCACTGTGTGAAATGTCCAGCATTATTTATTTATTATTCAAACGGCCTGTCTAGATTATCGGATATCTATATTGTTGATTTCTTTCGAACGACTCAAATACAAACAACACAATGCCTCATCCAAATGTGTTCAGCAATCTTCATGCCAAAAAAAACATACTAAATTACCCGCTGTACTGTTAAAAAAACAAATAACCTTAAAACAGCATCCACGCGTCCACAGGCCAATATTGACCCCGCAAACATAGCTTAGCGGCATGTTTGTGTGTTTGTCATAACTAAATAAGGGTTGGATAGAATTGAACCTTTGATAAAAAGGCTGATAATTGAGTGGTTTACCTTACCCTCTGCTAGAAGGATGGCTAGTGAGCTTATATGTTTATTTATAATGTTAGTATACATTCACACTAACATTATAAATTCGAAAGTAACTCTTGTCTCGAGTGTGGCTTCTTTGCGTAGTAGGTAATAGCACAAAATAGATAGGTATATAAGTTAAATTTATTTCTAGGGAAAACAGGCGCAGATATACAATAATTTCGAATCAAATCGATCGAACGCTCGTTATACTATACTTAATTATTGAACCTATCTCTTTTATGGTAATTTATTACAACGAGTGAAAACGAAAACTCAACATACGTGTACACTGTAAAAATTACACACATGTTATTTAAAAGTAATAAATAATTCTGGACATTTCACACAGCGCTATCTAGCCCCAAACTAAACATACCTATGGAAACCAGATAACTGATAGAATACTTTTTTTTTTGTATATACATACTTATAATTACTTATATAAATACAACCAGACCAGGAACAAATATCTGTAGACCATAAATTTGTCCCACAGTAGGAATCGAACCCGTAACCTCCTGCGTCTTAGCCAGTTATTCGGCCACTGCCACGAGTCGTCCAGTAAGACGGTATTTCGCTCATTGGATACTAGCCACTAGCGAACTGATATAAATCTCCATTAAGCGCTCTCTTCCCAAATCCACTTCCAATAAGTACAATCATGAGGATAATCTCTCTCAATAACCGGGGTACAGTCGAGCGCAAACCTGTCGGCCCCTCCAAAACGCATCGAGCCGGTAAATTCTACCCGATTAATCGTAATATATGTTCGTGACTGTATTGCCCTATGTGTAGGTAAGTTTTGAGGGATTAGCTGGAAAAATGACGTGACGATATCTCGTATGATATAATTTTTCGGTACAGGACGTCCAATAAGGTATAAATTCGAAGCGAAAAAATAACCAGGCGAGTTGACGATCAAACATAATATTTTTTCTGGAAATCGCTATCTCGCTTCACCGGGCGAGTTAACGATTGACTCCACCTCTAGTATTTTTCATACAAATTCTAGACAATTTAGTGGGACGTTTAGGTACAGAGATATAGATTAGATAATTCATTATTGCACACCAATTAAAAACACTGTAAAACTATGTTATACAATTGGCGGTCTTATCGCTGAATAGCGATCTCTACCAGACAACCTTTGGATGGAATGGACTGTGTGTACATTACCTGGGGTGTAATGGGGGTGTATATTTATGTACCTACTAAAAAAAAGTGGCACTCCGGGAGTGTCGACAGAAGTGAACACTTGAACAATTACGAGACACATATATACAGAGGTGTCGGTAACGGTAACAGTGTCGCGAGTTCAATGGTTTTTTCCGAACTCAAAAAATGCCCTAAGAAGTTTTCATTTCAAAAAATTGCTTCATTAGGTAAGGCAATACAAATGTTAGCATGATCTATAGATATTTGTTCCGGGTCTGGATGTTTTTCTATATTATGAGTAAATATGTATTTACAAAAAAAAATGTATATATGAGTATTCTATCAGTTATCTGGTTCCCATAATATAAGCTTTGCTTAGTTTGGGGCTAGATAGCGCTGTGTAAAATGTCCAGCAATATTTATTATTATTATTATTAAATTACAGATAATAATCCAAAGGTGGAAGAGATTGCTTTTCTACTGCTATGATAAAATTTATTATTTTTGTTGAAGACAGCACATCATCATAATTATTGTCAAGTTCCATGTACGCTACAATAAGAGCATTTTTTTCAACATATATTCTTTCCATACCTTAACATGACATAATATATTTCCTATAACAAATTAATAACACTGTAAAGTAGTTTTACTTAAAAAACTTTCGTGATTGATTTCAATCATTATCTCACTCACCATGATGAAGGTTCACGTATTGAACCGAAACATTGTCGGTCGAAACACCGATAAGACGGTACGTAATAAATCCCGTATTTATAATAATGACTGTAAAGTATACTTGATAAAATTTACTCATTTAAATATATAATAAATGAAGAGTTGTAAAAATCATTGACTTACCTACCAATTTATATATTAATAAATTATATTGGTGTGCTTTTTTTATATTTTCCATATCGTCTGTTGTCACTATGAATACGACCCTCAATAATCACTTCACGGTAGACAATATTTGTTACATTAACAAATCCGCACCCTCGTCCACCCCTCTCTTTCACACCCTATGGAACTGAAGGGGAGAAAGCGAGACGGGTACACGATTTCGAGCGTGTAATTATCAATAGGCATGGAGTTTGGTCATAATTTTGAATTACGTGGAACCGAATTGAGGGTCCGAATCTCGGAACGACACATGATAAAAATAAGATAAGAGATCCTAGATTTTTTTAATAACCTGACTCGTCCCACTGTTGGGCGAAGGGCGAACCCCATAATGTTTAATCATCCCCATTCTTCGATATCTCCTTCCAAAGATTTCTCGGTCTAGATTTAGTAGATGATAAATTTATTTTATTATAAAGGTGGTACGATTCCTATACAAACAATCATTTGACATTCACTCGCTATAACTAAACAGCAAGTCTTATTATTCCCGCGCGTATTTACCATTTGAAATGCCATTAAACAAGGGGTTTTTTGAATTGTTATGTAAGTACTTATGTCTTTTATGAATGAAAGTGTGCAATTTCTTTGATTTTGTTATAATAATAAGATGTAACTAATTCGATACGCATATGTTTCTTTTGTTTCTTTTTACTCGGAAAAGGTAGTAGTTAGCATTCTATACGTGACAGGTTAGAAGCCCTTCTTAGGAAGGGGGGTAATGCACAATCAACCTCAATGCGGGACGTCAGTGTAGATCTTATTCCCCCATCCTAGAATTAGAATTAAAGCCCTTCGCCGCTTAGAATTATAGAATAGAATAGAATAGAAAAACGTTTATTTTGCATCACAAGTGTACAATGGCTTAGAAAAATGGGTATACATTAATGAACAAATTTGTGAGCAAAAACGGTCACCACTCAGCATTGTGCTATAGTAGCATATTTATACTACTATAGCGCTGGTCTTCCGTGGTGCCATTTTTGTGTGTGCAGGGCAGCAACTGTGTTTACAATTACCTATCGATACACATTGCCAGTAGGTACATATAACCTTTCGGACTCGTTTAAGTACCTCCCTACTTACGAACTATTAAAATATACAAAACATGAAAATACACAATCATAAACAGTTAACAGACATAATTAAAATAGTTTTGAAAAATTAACAATTAAAAAAAAAAAATAAAAAAAATATATATAATACAGTAAACAGGCATAATAAAGAGAGCTTTGAAAATTAAATAATTAGAATTATATTGCTAGAAACCAGGCCCAGAACAACCACCTACGTGTGAAAACTTTTGAAAACTCAACAAGTACTTTTTTAAAGATTTTTTGAAAGACCAAACAGTAATTGTACCAGACAGCCATAGGGATGCCATGGCATTGAGTTGGGCGCCTTCTGTCAGCTCCCCAAATAACGTACCGGATTGCCTTGGCATCCCTAATGCGGTTAAAATACAAACCGATGTCACATATCTTTTGAGTTTTTAACAAAATACGAGGCATGCCTTTTAAGTTCTGTCGTTTCCATATTTTCCGGCAATTTTGAATTTGGAACTGTTCTATATTCGAATGTGTTTACATTTTGAATCTCAAAACAGTTGAAAGTATTAGGATTAATGCTATTGTTTAGTCACAGTTTCGATTTGAATCTGTCAGGTCACGTACGAAAATGAATCTTTCTAAGGAAAATGTTCGTGCAATAATTTTCTACAACTTTAGAAGAGGCCTGACACGGCTTCAGTGTTTAGAAGAGCTAACATCTGTGTTCAGTGATGTAGCCCCATGTCTGCGGACTGTCGAACGCTGGTATTTAGAATTCCAGCGTGGACATACTAGTGTTAGTGACAGATTTCGCGAAGGACGCCCAAAATCCGCCTTCACTGAAGATAACATCATTGCTGTGAGACAACTAATTCTCGAAGATCGTCATGTGACGTATCGAGAGATAGAGGCTCTATTAGGCATCTCAGGGACAACCATTCAGAAGATCTTGCATGAAGCGCTTGGTGTGAGAAAGCTAGTTTGCCGTTGGATACCGCATCTGCTTTCCGACGATCACAAGGCGGCCCGCGTCAGATGGTGTAAGAAAACTCTGCAAAGGTTCAACCGAGGGGAGTCAAATCACGTCTACGACATCATAAGTGGTGACGAATCTTGGATCTATGCCTACGATCCTGATTCTAAACAACAATCTACAATCTGGGTCTTTCAAGACGAGCCAAAGCCGACTAAAGTTGTTCGTTCTCGAAGCACTTCAAAGAAGATGGTGGCCACGTTCGTTGGAAAAACCGGCCATGTTGCAACTATTGCACTTGAAGATCGTAGAACGGTTAACGCAGAGTGGTATACTACAGTTTGTTTACCACAAGTCATCGCCGAACTTCGAAAATCTAACTCAAAGCGACGCATCATCCTGCACCACGACAACGCAAGCTCACACAGCGCTCGTCAAACGATTGAGTATTTGAAGCAGGAAAAAGTAGAAATTCTTGACCATCCTCCATACAGTCCTGACCTAAGCCCTAACGATTTCTTTACATTTCCTAAAATTAAGAAAAGTCTTCGTGGTCAAAGGTTCCAGTCCGGTGAAGAAGCAGTCGACGCTTTCAAGTCAGCCATTTTGAACACCCTCACTTTAGAGTGGAATAAATGTTATAATAACTGGTTTGAGCGAATGGAAAAGTGTATTAAGCTACGCGGTGAATACTTTGAAAAACAATAAAAAGTACTATAAGGTTCTAGTTGTGTTTTTTTCTTCAAACGACAAAACTTAAAAGGCATGCCTCGTAACCATCCATGCAATTTTAATTATCAACACGCCCACTCAACAATATGGTCCAAATCGACCAAATATTTCAATAAACCAAAGTACAATTTTTAAATATGATTATGATTATCAAAAGCTTTAAAAAAATATAGTACCACAACACAATAAAACCACCCTTTTATTAATATAAACCCAATTGAAATCAGTCCAGTGTAAGATACCATCAAAAAGCTTTACAAATTCATCACCCTATCAAATAAAAGTAAGTTCGACCCTATACAGCCCTGTCGACCATCGACCATGATATACGGTTAGTATATTTATTGGTAGCTTGGTACTTTTTATTTTATTTTTTTGGGAAGATAAACAGTCATACATTATGACGTTAAACATAGTGTTAGTAGTTACATAAATAAATGCATGGGTAAATCTTTTTTAAACAGGTGTTCAACGGGTGTGTATTTTTTTTGTGGAAAGGCCCCTATTGTTTTAGACAGAAACATAGATTTTTTGTCATATCTAACATCCCTCTTTGCTTCGAAAGTTATAAAAATACCGTGCCTAAACCATATTAATTACTAGCTTCCGCCCGCGGCTTCGCACGCGTGGTTTGCCAATTCAAAGTAGCCTAATGTGTTAATCCAGGCTACAATCTACGTACATACCAAATTTCATCGAAATTGGTTCAGCCGTTACGACGTGATTGAGTAATAAACAAACAAACATCCAAACTTTCGCATTTATAATATTAGTGTGAAGTGTGGTACTCAACACCAATAATACATATAATGTGACAGATTGCTAACAGTCTAGTCGCGTGCCGGCCACGCGACTTGAGTGGTCGACGGTCGTGGTCGATTTTAACTAATTCCTCGTCTGTTGTCTGATTTCATGCTATTTGTTATGTTAAGTACTTATTTTGGAGTTTATTACCAAAATACTGAAAAAACGAAAAACAAGAACGTAATCGGTTTAACTGGATATCTTTTTGAAATAGTTTCTCAAGATCTTGATATTAATATTCGCTATATTTGGAAAGAATTATTTAAATACCAGCTTCTGCCCGCGGCTTCGTACGCGTGTTTGTCTATGAAAAGTAGCCTATGTGTCAATCCAGAGGGCTTAGCCAAGTTACAGTCGATTAGTGATGACGCTAGTCGATAAGTCCGAAAATGTATGGGATTTGACACATGCTATAGAAGAACCACGTGATACAGCGACAACAAATGTATGTAGAAATCGAATAGATTCGTAGCGAATGTAATTTGGCTACGGGCCCTGGTCATAATTTATCGACATACCAAATTTAATTGACTACCTTTTTTTTTTTTTTTTGACAAAATTTGAAAATTTTTTTGAAAATTTGACTACCTCCGTGGCGCAGTGGGCGTATAGCCGGCTGAGACGCAGGAGGTAGCGGGTTCGATTCCCGCCGCGGAACAAATGTTTGCACGATCTACAGATATTTGTTCCGTGTCTGGGTGTTTTTCTATATATTATAAGTATGTGTTTACAAAAAAAAAAGTATACAAGTATTCTATCAGTTATCTGGTTCCCATAGTACAAGTTCTGCTTAGTTTGGGGCTAGATAGCGTTGTGTGAAATGTCCAGTAATATTTAATTAAAATCAATACAGTAGTTTTTGCGTGAAAGAGTAACATACATCCATACAAACTTTCGCGTGTATAATATTAGTGGGAGGGGATGTAAAATTTACCTGCAGATATTATTTGTCTTTTTTAGCACTTTTTTATGCCCTTGTAATTTGTCAACCCAAATTGTGGACAATGGGGGTAACTAAGGATTAATTAATTGCTGAGTCAATGACCATTTTGTAACTACTTATACTTTGCGCATTCATTTAGTTTTTGTGTTTTTTTTGTTAACTTATGTATAGGTAAATGCAAATAAATATTATTATATTCTATTCTAATTGTACATAAAGTACCCTGTTAAGTATTAGTATTAAGTAACCTAAGTAATTGTTTAATTGCTTGTTGTCCTAAATAAAAATTAAATGAAAAAAAATCCTAAAAACTTCGTCCAAAACATGAAATTACCTCAAATGTAGTTTGTTTTAAAAAATGTATAATTGGGTCTGATGACATGGTGGGCACTCCTAATAATAAAGAGGTAACTTCTAACCCTTTGAAGGAATTGTATAATTCCTGGTAATTTTCTATCGATATTCTGTCTATGTTATAAGCGGCAGCGATTATGTGGCCTGAAATAGACATAGACAATCATTTATTCGCTACATTAGCACACAATACAGTTTCATTTTAAGACAGAGAAAAGACAAAAAAAGAAACAATGAAATAGTATAAACGTAAACCATAAACAAAAACACAAGGGAAAACCTGGTAGATACTGTGCGTTACAGCAGTAAATTGGACTCGACACAGCATTATGCTCGCGTGCGGTAAGCGCTGATATTCTGTCGAGCCACTAGATTTCCGCTAGACGCTAGACTAAATGGAGCGGAAGTCGGAAGTCTTAGTGTATAGCGACACTAGCGTCTGTGAGAGTATTATTTTGTCAAGTGAGAATATTATGTGTCATGGTAGGTATGTCATGTTGTGTCAAAATACATAGTAGAAAATGTAAAAATAAGTGTAAATAATTGTATAATATGTAATAAAATAAATAAAAAAAACATATATAAATCAAAATAACAAATTGGTTAAAAGAATACCTCGATCGGCTAGCACGAATCAAAATAATAAATTGGTTAAAAGAATACCCCGATTGGCTAGCACAAATATAATAATAATAAATTGGTTAAAAGAATACCCCGATTGGCTAGCACGAATCAAAATAATTGATTAAAAGAATACCCCGATCGGCTAGCACGAATCAAAATAATAAATTGGTTAAAAGAATACCCCGATTGGCTAGCACGAATCAAAATAATAAATTGGTTAAAAGAATACCCCGATCGGCTAGCACGAATCAAAATAATAAATTGGTTAAAAGAATGCCCCGATGGGCTAGCACGAATCGAAATAATAAATTGGTTAAAAGAATACCCCGATTGGCTAGCACGAATCAAAATAATAAATTGGTTAAAAGAATACCCCGATTGGCTAGCACGAATCAAAATAATAAATTGGTTAAAAGAATACCCCGATTGGCTAGCACAAATATAATAATAATAAATTGGTTAAAAGAATACCCCGATTGGCTAGCACGAATCAAAATAATTGGTTAAAAGAATACCCCGATTGGCTAGCACAAATATAATAATAATAAATTGGTTAAAAGAATACCCCGATTGGCTAGCACGAATCAAAATAATTGGTTAAAAGAATACCCCGATCGGCTAGCACGAATCAAAATAATAAATTGGTTAAAAGAATACCCCGATTGGCTAGCACGAATCAAAATAATAAATTGGTTAAAAGAATACCCCGATCGGCTAGCACGAATCAAAATAATAAATTGGTTAAAAGAATGCCCCGATGGGCTAGCACGAATCGAAATAATAAATTGGTTAAAAGAATACCCCGATTGGCTAGCACGAATCAAAATAATAAATTGGTTAAAAGAATACCCCGATCGGCTAGCACGAATTAAAATAATAAATTGGTTAAAAGAATACCCCGATCGGCTAGCACGAATCAAAATAATAAATTGGTTAAAAGAATACCCCGATTGGCTAGCACGAATCAAAATAATAAATTGGTTAAAAGAATACCCCGATTGGCTAGCACGAATCAAAATAATAAATTGGTTAAAAGAATACCCCGATCGGCTAGCACGAATCAAAATAATAAATTGGTTAAAAGAATACCCCGATTGGCTAGCACGAATCAAAATAATAAATTGGTTAAAAGAATACCCCGATTGGCTAGCACGAATCAAAATAATAAATTGGTTAAAAGAATACCCCGATCGGCTAGCACGAATCAAAATAATAAATTGGTTAAAAGAATACCCCGATCGGCTAGCACGAATTAAAATAATAAATTGGTTAAAAGAATACCCCGATCGGCTAGCACGAATCAAAATAATAAATTGGTTAAAAGAATACCCCGATTGGCTAGCACGAATCAAAATAATAAATTGGTTAAAAGAATACCCCGATCGGCTAGCACGAATCAAAATAATAAATTGGTTAAAAGAATACCCCGATTGGCTAGCACGAATCAAAATAATAAATTGGTTAAAAGAATACCCCGATCGGCTAGCACGAATCAAAATAATAAATTGGTTAAAAGAATACCCCGATTGGCTAGCACGAATCAAAATAATAAATTGGTTAAAAGAATACCCCGATTGGCTAGCACGAATCAAAATAATAAATTGGTTAAAAGAATACCCCGATCGGCTAGCACGAATCAAAATAACAAATTGGTTAAAAGAATACCACATGAAAGGTGCACTAATGTTTCCTAATACTGTAAATAATTGTGTTACTGAAATTATTATGACCCCTAGGGTCATTCAAAGTTCGTTGGTCTTTTTATTAGATACTAGATAGATAGCTTGATTATTACCTTTCTACTCAGCCCATATTCAATCACTGGTATATACCCCTCGTTACCACTCGACGCAGAGCCGATCACAGCCGTTTTTCGGGTTCTGGACAAAAATGCTAAAAACGGAAGCCTTATGGAGCGACTTTGTCCGTCCGTCCGTCTGTCACAGCTTATTATCTAAGCAACTACTGAACCTATCGGTTTGAAATTTGAAATAGTCATAATGAAGAATGCTTTTCAAGAGAAATGTAAAGAGGTTTGTGCAGGGTAGGGATTGCATTGACAATTTGACCCCGGGTGTTGCCAGTGTTAAGAGGCGACGGTGACCGCTTATCTACTAACACAGGTGGGCCGTAAGCTGATTTCCCCACAAGTAACATAATAATAATTTTTTTATAATACTGAGCTTCCGCTATTGCATGTAAAAAAAATCTAAAATATTTTCATTTTAATGGCCAAATGAGCCAAAATGGTGGGGGTCAAAAGTCGCGTTTGACCACGATCTCACCAGATGGTAAACGATGATGTAGTCTACGATGGACCACGCTTGCCTGGAAGAAACCTATTTGCTCTCGTCACGACATTAGTAATGGGTATTTGAAGCTGCTCAATGGGTATTTGAAACTTAAAAACATTACTGGGCAGCTTAACAAAAGCTTTTCACTTGGACGTGGCCTAATCAGCCTATTATCTTGTCATTGTTTCAGCCTGTAATTTTGTATCTACCTTCAGGTTTCTAATTTTATTATCAATGGTCCGATATGATTGATGAATCATTTACTTCGATTTTATTTTGGACGTTTTTATGGTTATACTTTTATGAACTTTCTTTGACAAACAAGATTGGCGAGACTGGACCAAAGGAAAGAAAGCAAGAAACACCATTTCTTATTAAAGTAGTCTTATTTAATCTGAAAATTACAAGTAACTGCAATTGTGGTGAAGAAACTGATCTTGAGCGGCCTGCGCCCAACGGCTTCCAGCAATTAATTATTCCTTCAAGAACTGTACCTATTTAAAATTTTATTAAAATTGCTTAAGCAATAAACGCCCATAAACAAATTTTACGTTTATAATTATTAGGAATTCTCTGTTGCCTTCACATTTACTAAATTTCATCTTATAATTTGCAAACAGGCCAAATATTTAAGCTATTTCAACCCCTTATCCCAATTTATCACAGTTAATCGAGTTAACTCCTTAAAATTCACATAAACAAACAAAGCCGCCTCACTTCTCCATCTCCATAATAAATGTTGGCAGTTTACGCCGTTCAAACGAACAATGCTACTGTGACAATTACAAAATTAATTTACATAATAACCTAGGCTGGGATAAATACAAGCCACTTCTTCTGAGTCAATCGTCAACTTGTCCGGTCAGGCAAGATAGCGATTTCAATCTGACACATCAGTTCATCACACTAATATTATAAATGTGAAAGTTAAGATGTTTGTTTATGTGTAATGGCGTAAGCGTGCTAATATAGTTTTTTTTTCACCAATCTTTATTTTTTTGTTAAAGAAGAATGCACGCGGCAATTCAAATGTTGAGCTGGATGTGTGGGGTAACGAGAATGGGTAAGATAAAGAATTAGTTTATTACAGGAAATATGAAAGTAGCGCCAGTGATAGAAAAGTTGAGGAGTAAGAGGCTAGCGTGGTATGGGCATGTCATGCGTAGGGAAGAAAATCATGTGACTAAAAGAGTGTTAGATATAAATGTGGATGGATATAAAAGTAGAGGAAGGCCGAAGAAGAGATGGATGGACTGTGGGAAGAATGATATGGGTAGGAAAGAAGTGACAACGGAGATGACAGCTGATAGAGAGATATGGAAGAAAAATACATGTTGTGTCGACTTCTTCCAAAATCCAATATGGGAAAAGGGCAGGAAGAAGTTTAAATTTTTTTCACATTTTTTATAATCCTCAATATAATATTATAAATTAAATGTTATTCATTTAGTATTGGTCTAGACTTCTAACACTTATAATTATATTATAATTATATTATATTATAATTATATTATAATTATAATTATATTGTCTTTGTCAACATTGCGTTTGTATTCAGTATTTATTTATTTTTGCAACAAAACATTAGTTATTTAGGTAATTCATAACTAAATTATAGTACTTATTCTAAAAGACGTGTACCCTGGAAGGGTGTGGCAAGATGGCATTTACAATGCAGATTGAATTTTTCAAACTTTCGCGATCACTGAACATAATTACTGATTAAAACGGGTATTTATCGCGTATGTACCTTTTATATTTGTTATCCCGACGTTTGGGCTGTGCTGCAAAGCCGTGATCACGGGTGTGTACTTGGAGCTACCGTCGAGAAGTGATGGCAGCTGCAGGAACTACCTACCCTCACTTAGTCTTCAGAATCAGTAATTAAATGCAGATTGAAACTTACACACTAAAACTTAACTTACAATAAATAGATCTATTTTATCTTAGGGTAATTAAATCAGGAATTTTTGAGTTGCATTGCGGCCATATTGTATTCAGGCAGTTTTTCCGGCCACAACGTAAATAACCAGATTTGTGCGTGATAAAGATAGTACTAAGGATGAGCACGGATTTAGGTTCGTCTGTTTATTTTAGCCTTGGTGTAACTTTTGTCTGTTCACCCTTTCAGTTCGCCAAGGACTTGGCAAAATTTGTCTTTTTGGGATTGTTTAGTCATGGACTAGTATCTGCCCATGACTTCATTCGTGTAAATAAGACTTCTTTGTGGTTTCTTTTGCATAAATTGTACTTTTATATTATTTTTATATTTATTATCAACTAGCTGTCTCGCCGAACTTCGTACGGGCTGTTAATGTACGTCACCCGCTGGATCTATGTATGAGAAAATGAATTATCTTCATTATTTCTTTTTGTGTGAATTTTTCCGATATTTTAATAGTTACTCTGCTATTCGGGGTGGAGACAAATCCAACAAATTAAAAACCATCAAAATCGGTCCAACCGTTCTCGAGTTATAAGTGTTCGAACAAACCCGTCTTTTCAAAAATTTAGACGTTATTTATTTATTCAGTATTTTATATGCGTTCATACAAAGTGGATTAAAATGTTACATGTCAGATCTTATTGACTAGTCAAAAGTCCAGCACTTCATATGTACCCTGCAAGTAAGGGTGTTGCAATATTATTATTTTTTTTTCAACCTATGCTACTGCTGGGCAAAGGTCATTAATTTTATTATAAAATTAATATTATTTTCTTTATTGTTATGTATTCTAACAGGATTTGAACAGTTGACGTTTCGAAGTAATCCTTGTGATTTTAATGAATAAAAACATTTTGATGTAATTATACTATTTGCTATAAAACCGATAAAAACCTTCTGACACAAAATTGTCGACACCTATGTACAACCACCCTCGAGTGGTACCGTATAATTCAGATTAGCAGTGCATCCGAGGGGTGCACAATATTCCCTGCTATACAATCTGTGATGGCAACAAAATAACAATGTTGTTTGCAGTCGGATGCGTTGGGGGATAATTAAAATGACGCTGTATGCTGACGATTTAAGTTTTGTTTGGGTTTAATTTTAGCCGTAGGATTTTGGAAGGTCGAATATCGACTATGATGTAAATTAAAAAATCTGTGTAAATCATTTCGATTATCCCCGTCAACTGCTTGGTTCAATCAGTAGTGCTATAGGATTATTTTTCTCCCGTGACACTACTATGATGCCAGTTGTGTCATAGGAAATTAGATCTCCCGTGGCACTACCTTGGTCATTTTTTCTGTTCAATCGATATGAAATATAAACTCATTGGAAGAATAAATAATACCTACTACCTAGTTGACATTTATTGGAAATTATGACGGTAGTCTAAACTATTTTAAGCTGCTTAGAGGGATTTGTATAATATATCCAATCCAGTACTAGTCAGGTCCATAA
Source organism: Philereme transversata (assembly GCA_963924445.1). Classification (NCBI taxonomy): domain Eukaryota; kingdom Metazoa; phylum Arthropoda; class Insecta; order Lepidoptera; family Geometridae; genus Philereme; species Philereme transversata. Next base: position 27,243,002 of record OZ004346.1, read on the forward strand.
AAGGTTATAGAAATACATACTTAAAACTGTTAAAAAATATATAGGTACATAGGCTGCTTTTAGTTTCGGCTTGGTTCTGGATTTATTAGACAAAGTTCTCAAGTTCGATAACCTAGAAGAGGAAGAAGATAATGAAGTAAGGATGAGAACACCGATGATTTACTGATTTTCAGACAAATAAGTCGAACTAAGATAAGATTTTGCCCATCTCATGTTTTCATCAATTTTAATCTTCCATATTCCTGTATCAGCCGCCATCAGCACCTCCGTACACATATCAGCTTTCACACAATCTATTCATCATCATCATCATCATCAATCTATAACAGTCCACTGCTGGATGTAGCTCTCTCCCAGGGTGCGCCATTGAGCCCGCCCTCAATCCTCTCTTCATAATCGCTACTTCTTCTTTCCTTTTTATGTTAAATAAGGTAGAACATAATTGACACTTACCTACATAACTAAGACCTTCATAATAACATATGTTCAAGAAAATAAATGTTTTTTTTATATTTATCTTCTATGTATATTCTATTTTACAATACTTTGTATGTAATAATTGATTCCGCAACAATATTTTTAAGTCGTATAACATTGGACAAGCGCCTTATCCACCCTATAGTTTGTCGCACTGTGTAATTTGGATTAGCTCGCTTTGTGACTGACTGACGTTCGCATTAGGCGCGGAGTGAACATTTTAATGATTATATTTTCAAAGTGAAATTCCCTTTCATAAAAAAACTGGGATTTTATCGTTCATTCATCTAAGAAATTTTTATAATAATCTATATATAATATATATAAAACAAAGTCGGGTTAGAACGGCTGGACCAATTTTGATGATCTTTGATTTGTTGGATTTGTCTTAGCCCCGAATAGCAGAATAACTATTAAAATATCGAGAAAATTGACGCAAAAAAAATTGTGAAAACAATTCATTTTCTCATATATAGATGTAGCTAATGATGGCCGATTGACAACTCAATTATTACATTGGCAGCCCGCATCATATGCATGTCAAGGCGGTATGAAGTTCGCCGGGTCAACTAGTAATAAATAAATTCTTTATTGCAAACACAATGATCCATATTTTACAAAAACGCTCTAAAATATAATTAAAATAAAAAAAATATTGAATTATTATTGCCGGTCGAAACACCGATAAAATGGTACGTGATAAGTTCTGTATTTATAATAATGATTACACTACCCATTTTGTACCACGTTGGGCGACAAAAAGTTTTGAAAATAAAATCCAAACTACATAATATTGAATGGCTTAACACGTTATTGGTCGATCTTCAAGAAACACTTCGTTCGAGGAACGCTCCTGGGTTTTTCATCATTTGACCTAATGAGTTTTATCATTAACAATTTGGGTGTTTTTTCTTTCAGTAACAGAAAAGGCTGGATACCAATCACCATATGGAGGAATGGATAATGGAATGGTGAGTTTTTTATAAAAAATATTGAAATCAATGTTCATAAAAAAAAATTGTGACTTTTGTTTATTAGGTAGCAGTTATGGTTTCGTGTTAAATAGGAACTTAGTCTTATGTTACTACATTTATCAGTCAGATTTTAATGGTCAACCTATTAATAAGAATGTATCTTTGCTTTTAGTATTATCATATCACGTATAGGTAACATAACAAAGTTACAAACATTTGTCCTAGCTTTTAGTATTAATATCATGTATATGACTATTTAATGTATTTGAAAAATCTCACGTGAGTTAAGGAGGGGGGGAGTCGAATCAAATATCGCAACATCTCCATCTCACCGAGGAGGGAGGGGGGAGGGGGGGGGGGTCAAAAAATCGTCAAAATCATTTCACGTAATTAATAGACCCCCTAACGGAGGTAAACATCATACAAAAAGAAAGAACACGCGCTGGGTCGGCAACGCGCTTTAAATACATTTGGTGTTACCAACGTCCATAGGCTACGGTAACAGAACAGAGTCACAAACAATAGCTAGTGAACTATATGAAGCCCATATTTTAATTCGAAATAAATATCCATCCCAAACTTGATTTATATTGGTTTCTTACGAAAGGTTCAGTTTTCCGAGCTTAGGATAAAAAGTGCCGACGCAGCGTTATCCTTTTCCGTGTTTTTACGGTGTTTTGTTATATTTCTATCCCTTTTTGTGGGAACCTCTTTTTGTATTTCAGCCTCTGTATTTTTGTTATTACGAATATTTGTGGTTTACTTTAATAATATTTTTTTTTTCTTAATCTATCTCATCCCACTGCTTGGCAAAGGTCTGCCCCAAGTCTTTCCAAGCATCCCTATCCGTCGATATTTCCCACCATTTTTCGAAGGTATCGAGATCGTCCCGCCAATGCTTTCTCGGCCGACCTCGACGTCGCCTTCGCGCCCTTTCATACGACACGATTTCAACGCGCGCTGATCGCGGTCAGGCAGCTTGTCATCAGCGCACGCGTCGCGTCCGCTCAGAGTCAGCAGCCGGTCTATCGGGTGACCACGCAAAATCCAACTTTATGTCATTCATATAAACCCTAAGCGGCGCGGGGGAAGTGGACGCGGCGCGGGCGCTGCGCGTGTGCGACTTGTGTGCGTATCGGTTTCTGTTCGGGTGCTGAGCGTACGCTCGTACATTAATATCGATAAAATAATGTACTTTATGTGAATGACATAAACTGTACCTAAATTCGAAAGTTTCTGAGGAGTAAGCGGCGCTTACGCGAATCGGGCGCGGTGTCGCGCCGAAAAAAATCGCGCTCATGTGAACGCAGTCTTCAGGCGTCCATGGATTTACAATATGGGCCTATTTCTTGGGAGTCCATTCGGCGAACGTGGCCCGCCCAGTCCCATTTCAGTCCAGCCGATCTCTTACTAAAAATAATAAATCATTTAATTCAGGCAACAATAAAATAGTTACAGGATAGTAAATAACTTATTCTACGGCCCATAAAGATAAAATATATATTTTAATAAAAACTTCTGTTTATTACTCGGCTTTCGATCCTATAGTCTTGTTCTTACTCGTGCACCAATCCATGTTTTTTTTAAATCAAATTACAATACTGCAATAATGTAAGAAAATATCGTAAGGTAACCGGCATCGGCATGTCTTAAAGATATCTAAGATATGGGCCAATTTAGTGACAAGTGAAATAAAATAGAAAAATAAAAACGTACCGCAAAAAGATTTTCGAAAAAAAAATTCTGTATGTTGTGCAACGAAACGGCAAGGAGGCTTCTCATAGATTTTTTTTTATATATGATATATGTAAATTAACATTAAAATATTATTTACCTAATTAGAAGTTCCTCCCCACACGCCTACGAGAAATAGCCATAAAATAAAAATTAAGTTTAAAACAAGCGTAACTATTTATAAACATGTGATAAACATGTCATTTATGTGCGTCTCTCATCGATCGTTTGACGGTAACCAGTTAGTAAGAGTTTTTTTATAAGACACGACTTTTTGACGCGAAAAGTCGCGACTCTTCGTGGCCCATCTTCTATTACCACCATACCTATTTCTACCGACAAGCAGCATTGCTGTTTCGGTTTGAAGGGTCCTGGTAAAATTACAGGCGCATGAGGCTTACTGTATATCTCAAGTTGATGGCCGCAGAGCAGTGCATCGTAGGGCACGTTCCTAAGGTGCGTGACCGTAGGTCACAGGTCAGGCAAAGCTTTGTTATAAGTGATGTCGTATAAAAAATGAATATTTTAGTTGCAATAAGTTAAACCTAACTTACAGCACCATTGTCGGACTTTAACAAATGATCGTGTTGTATACATGTATGATGTATGTATGTGTCTATCATTCATACATCAAAGACAATGTGGTCCTACGACCACATACTAACCTAACCCTACGGTTAGTGAACTTAGCAATGGGTATTCCTTGCTTATCTTATCTAATTGTACTGTTTTACCCACTTAACGCAATAAGCGTATCATCTACCTAATACTCATAAGCTTTTTAAACTGGCTGTGTTCTTTCAATTTGGTAAACTGTGTTTTTGCTGAATAAGATTCAAAATTGGTACTACCTTCTGTCTGATATCATCTCTCAGGTTTCTAGCTGGCATTCTATCTAACTATTTAGTCTGTTGACACTTTGCTGTGTATCGGTCTCTCGACTACACCGGTCCCCCATTGCTCGACCACGCTAACGATGGCTGGCATTGAATATCTCACTCTGTAAAGTCGCGTCCAATAATCTGTGTGTAAATATTTTCTGTCTTGTCCTATAATACGTTTGACGCTAACCAGTTAGTCTGGTCTCGCTGACATAGTGATAGACAGGTGTTGGAAATAGTAATTGTTTTGTCGTGTCCAATGCCTCCGATTATGTATACTCGTATGTACTTGTAAATATAAGGTTTTTAAGTAGGTACACGCTGTTTTGTAAAATTCGTTGTGGCTTTATAAAAAGCTTTACATTTCCAGTAACAGGCATTTTAAGAGTATGGATGGTTCGATTGACCACAATCTCACCTGATGGTAAGAGATGATGTGGTCTAAGATGAAGCACGAAGATCTAGATGAAACCTATTTATTCTTACCTTAAAGAGGCCCGGATTGTATTCTTTGGAAAAAACAGACGTCGATAAAGTGTTCCATACCTTAGCTGTACGCATCAAGAAGGTAAAACCAAACGGTGTGTGCGAATGGGTGGGTATATCAACTAGGTATGGATGGCACTGAGCCGTGTGCTAGCTTGTCCTTTGATGGAAGGGAGATGATGATGATTAAGATTGTTGTTCCTGTCATAAGCTGCCAAATTTTCAATGGTGCTGTCATTTGTCATAGCAACGGCGATCATTGAAAAAAGATTGTGATAGAATACCAAAAGGTATCTGTAGTGGCGATTTTGCGACGATACCATTATCATAGTGAAGCGATTGGTTTAGTAGAATTGGGCGGGCTACACATAATGCAATATCGTTGTACTTTATGTCACATCGGGTGGTTGAGTCCAGCTAAACTGGGGCTTCTTTACTTTTGGTCTCATTCTAAGGACAATTAACTGCAAGGTCGTCAAATGCAACAATGTCATCGGCACAAACAAACCTGTACAGAGGAATGGCGTGGGGCAAGCAGATGTCCTGTAATTTTATTGGCATACTTACGTAGATTATAATTATGTTTCTTGAGAATCTATTGCATAAAGTGGTAGATAAAACTGTAGTAGTTTTAACCAGTCTGTTAGTAGTTTTAAGGGTCGTGATCCCTCACTATAGTCCATTATAACAATTTTAAGTCTAAAGTTGTAGTGTTTATGTAGTAAATAAATAGTTTTTTCACACCACCTTCTCGACAATGTCAAATTATGTGTATCATGTAAACCTTATGACCGTAATTAAATCCTGAGCCGGGAGTGAAGTTGTACTGAATTTCATTATGCTCTCACGTGCGTAATCTGTTTGAATTTGGAACCTCACCTGTATCAAAATTTGAACCAAAGGGACCCACACACTAAGAACTTATTCGTAAATGAACTAACCTCTGCACAGAATGCACCAACCTAGATTTGGGTTTTATTGTCTCGCAGAAAGTCTGAAAAGTGGAGTATTCTCCTCGTGGATAAAGCTGTCTGCATTTTGGGTGTGCTTATATCCCTCTCTGCGCTCAGACTTCTTGTAACTCCTTCGCTCCGCTCGTGAGTTAACTCTAGAATCCTTCATTACGTTCGGGATTCAATATAGCGCCCGTGACACAAGACACTGCTTTATCCCGTCGTTTAATAATCTACTATTATTATAATATGTATTGTAATATGTATAGTATGTATTGTAGGTATGTCTTTATGGGCCGTAGAATCAGTTATTTACTATCCTGTAACTTGTTTGTTGTTGCCTGATTAAATGTTTTAATATTATTATTAGGCTCGAGCTCACTAACTTCCGAGCGGATTGGGCCATCTTGGCACTGGAAAGAATGTGGGAAGGACTTTGCCCAACAGTGGGGCACAGAGGGCTAAAAATAATAATTATTGTTATTATAAGAAAGCTAACCTAACGAGCTAAGGAGTACGGAACTGAAGGCTGTTGGGGCAGAAAGGTCTAGATGAGTCCTCACGCACTGAAAAGCGCAGCATAGGATTTCCTCCAAGCTATGTCAGTGACTTGGGTTTGTCTACGAATATCATTATTTCTGATTCAATCTCGTAGAGAAATACCATGAAAACCATAGTTTATTTTTTAGCTTAAATTTTTTTACGTAGTTAAATTTTTTTTGACGCGTTGGGCATTTTTTTGAGATGGAAAAAAACCATAGAACTCGCGACACTGTTACTGTTACCTTTACCGACACCTCTGTATTTAAGTATCTGTAGTTTAGTCTGCTTTTATCCATGTTTCCACTTCTGTCGGCACTCCCGGAGTCCCTTTTATTTTAATGCATTATAGGCTTGTGTTTGACCACCATCTCGCCTGATGGTAAGCGATGATAATGCAGTCTTAATTTTAGCATTCGCCTTTTACATATAAACTGTAACTATACCAAGCAAATCTCACACTCCTCCGTGCGCACAATAAGCTTACAAAGGGGTATCAAGTTCTCTCTTCACATATTAATATACATACTACGTGTTTTGTTATGTACGACATTAAATGAAAACACGGGTAGGGCTGATGGCTAGTATTACCCCATACTTGCAAGATGTGGAATGAGCTACCATCTGAGGTTTTGTCATTAGGCTACGACATGGCACGCTTCAAGAGAAATGTTAAGAGGTTTGTACAGGGTAGGGAACGCATCGACAATACCCCGGGTGTTTCCGGTGTCAATAGGCGACGGTGACCGCTTACCATCAGGTGGGCCGTAAGCCTGTTTCCCCACAATTACTGGATAAATATACAAGCTACCGGTATTAAACCCACCTCTAAAATCAGTTATACGTTTCGGGTGTGTGTGTTTAAATTAATGTCGTACATAACAAAACAGGGTGTATAGATTTTTTATAATATACTCAACTTTAACATAACGCCTTAAGCGATAAGGCTGCCTATTGTACACCGCGTATTTGTATTAGTTTGCTAGGTTTAAGGATTTCTTGTAATTTGGGTTTAACAATAAAGTAAATGCTTTAGTATTACTGATTAAAGTAGGATCATATGAAGCTATCTGAAATATGGACCCATAATAGCCAACCATACAAATAGAAATAGACACAATAAATTGTGGAGACTCATAGGGTGAAGGGGGGGGGGGCAGATTGGGAGGGACAAGTTGCTTTTAATTCGCCATTGCTTTTGTTGCCTCTTAGCTGTACATGGTACATTTGCTGACAGAAGTGATTTCCAAGTTCCAATTATACTTTGACAAAAGATTAATTTCATATGTTTGACGGGTATGATCTGTCAAAATGCGTTTTAATGTTGTCGCACCCAACCGCTAGTGTTGGCACAGTTCAATTTTCTTAAAATTAACTCTAGAGTCGTCAACTGTACTGTTTTTCACGTCAATATTTATTTTTTCTATAGATGTAGCAATTCAATTTCAATTGAATCAGACGACCTCCGTGGCGCAGTGGGCGAATAGCCGGCTGAGACGCAGGAGGTAGCGAGTTCGATTCCCGCCGCGGAACAAACGTTTGCATGATCTACAGATTTTTGTTCCGAGTCTTGATGTTTTTCTATATAATATTTTAAGTATGTGCGAAGCGAGACATTATTCGGAGCGGATCGCACTCACCCTGATGAAGGTTCACGAATTGAACCGAAACATTGTGGGTCGAAACACCGATAAGACGGTACGTGATAAATCCCGTATTTATAATAGTGATTGAAATAAATATGATTAAAGTAAAATTATAAGAATGTAATTACCAAAAAAAAGTATAAAAGTATTTTATCAGTTACCTGTACCATAGTACAAGCTCTGCTTAGTTTGGGGCTAAATAGCGCTGTGTGAATTGTCGAGTAATATATATTATATTTATTTATTTGAACAAAACACTATTACAATTAAACCGAACACAGATAAAACACAATATTTGTAATAGTGGTCGGTTATTGGGCAATGGCACTAGGCTCGGGACCTGTATCGTGGGAACCGCTTACGATATAAACATTAACTCAACTTTTAACTTGAGCTTTTAGTATAGAAAATAAGTACTTAACTCTGTATCTACTTTTCATTACATAGTCTAAAAACATAATACATATAAGTAACCCGCGGTAAACGGTGCTGGTGTCGCAATTATCCTTCTTATACTGTATAATTTAGATATATTTTTGAAGTGAAAACTTCTTTAGGCGCGTTGGGCATTTTTAGATAGGAAAAATCCATTGAACTCGCGACACTGTTACCGTTACTGACACTTCTGTATGTAAGTATCTGTAGTGTAGTCTGCTTTTATTCAAGTTTTCACTTCTGTCGGCACTCCCGGAGTGCCACTGTATTATTATGTGTTATATGTTTTTTTTATTTGTCACTGTTTATTTACCCAAATAAATAAAATAAATAAATAAATTCAAAACTAAAATTTAACAGACCGGGCGTTACATAAACAGCAATGGAGGTGTCTACAGACCGCTAACTTCAGAATCAGTTATATTAATTTAATTATTATTTGTCAGACCAACTAGTCTAATTAACTAATTTGGGCACAAAATTAACCCACACAGTGATAAAGTTACATTATGAATTTGAGGATGATTTATAACTACTAGCTGACCCGCCCGCGGCTTCGCTCGCGTGGTTTGTCAATAAAAACATTACCCTCCTGCGCAGTCGGGTAAAAAGCAGCCTATGTTTCAATCCCGGTCATAATCTATATACCAAATTTTATCTAAATCGTACCAGCCGTTCAGTCGTGTAAACGTAGCAAACAGAATTGTCACATTCCGGTCATATTTTCTGTGTTGCCTCGTATTCATTTTCACTTCTCTCGACGCCTGTACCTACACAAAGACTGAATAGCCATAAAACTGGAGACGCGAGTCAGCGAAGCGGCTGAAGCGCTTGTCTACTCCACTGTACTCTTTATGTCCTACAGATTGTACCGTCTTTGTCGTTTAGTTACCTCCCTTTATGTCTTATGAATTCGATGGTCACTTCACGAAAGGATAAGAGCCTATAAGGGTAATTTGTAAAATGCACTATTTATCTAAATTTTGTTCAGTTTGTAAAGAAATACCAAGCATAGCCCTCTCCATAGCACACTGGTTGCTAAATGACCTTGAATCACATACTTATATAGATCATATCATCATGTATAGATATTTGGACCAAAAGAGTTTATTATTAATTATTTACCGACTTCAAACAGAGGTTCTCAATTCGGTTGTATTTTTTTTCTTATATTTGTTACCTCAAAACTCCGTCATTTATCAACCGAATTTGATTTATTTTATTTGAAACATAATACTGTCAGATTGATCCCATAGAAATTGCAACAAAATTCAGTATTTTGGTTTTTAAATCAAAATAAATGGAAAAAGTATGTCACCCAAGTAAACGAAATTGCGTGTCCTTCCTGCGTGTCTGTGACTTAACAGACTTCAAAAAAAGAGGATGTTCTCAATTCGGTTGTACTTTATCGATTCCGTTTTCTTAAGTTTTTTTTACTAGCCCGTACTGTCCTACTGCTGGGCAAAGGCCTCCCCCTCTTCCTTCTACTTATCACGGTCTAGAGCCAGATCCTGCCAGTCTCTTTGGAAGACGTCCAAGTCGTCGCTCCAGCGCGTTTTAGGCCTTCCTCGGTGTCGCTTTCCGTCTTTAGGAACCCATATGCTTGTGACCGTCTTGAGTCCCGATTAACATCCTTGTACTTGTTTACCACTTAAGCTGCCCCGCACACGAGCCAGGCGCCACAGTCACAAAACGCCGCCACATCAAGCTGGAAGCGGCCACTTAGTAGCGGATGCGAATGACTTTTCTTTTATTTTTCTTTCACTTTCGGTCGGTGGCGGTCATACTCATACTCATTTATTAAACCGTAGGAACACAACAGAACACTTGGTTACGTCAATAATACTTAAATAATTACATAGGCTTTATCTACCTAGTAGGTAGGATTTTGGAGGTGCTAGAAACAGAAAGTCATAACAGACATCTAAACACTGATTAATAAGTACTTAAGATTATAGCTGATGTAGATGGGCATTGTCAAATAATTTATTATATGCCTAATTTAAATTCTAAATTGCTATGTATGCCAATAGGTAACAATTATAAACGTTGAATTGCATTAGTCATTCATTTCATTACGTATTGTCAGACGAGCACAAGAAGCGAGGAGCGTCGTCTCGAGGCGTGTAGCGACTGGCGTCAACCGTGTGCGGCGAGTTCATATAAAATGTACATAAAATGCAGTCCTCAGCTCGGCGGCGGCGTTTTGTGGCTGTGGCGCGTGGCTCGTGTGCGGCGACGCTTAATGAAATAAAAAAAGTTATTCCAATTGTGAAAAATTGTGTATATTTTGACATAATAAGTGATAAGACCGTCCATTGTACTATGAATGAATGAAAGCACTTTATTAAAACAAATAACTGCAAACAAATTAGAAAACACAAAGCAACTATTTGCACAATAAAGTATTTTCAATCATTCATTGTGAAGTAATGGGACACGCGGCATTTCCAATTGAAAATATAAGATCTATGCACGGTAAAAGAATAGTTCTAATATCTGAAACAACAAGGAAAAACTTTTCCCCAATTAATATAGGTTCTATATAAGAACCTGCGCTAAAAGCCAGTAATTGTGTTACGGAACTTACGGAAGGTCAACGACCGTCCCTTTTTATTTTCCCCACCATTTAGTTAAGTGGTACTTTGGATCTTAGCTTTAGCGAGTTGGCGATAAACTTGCGGATAGGTCAAGTGGGAGACGTTAGTATGGCAGGACAGGGTTGGTTATAAAAAAAATACGTTTCTTTTAATTTTTTTTTTATTGATGCCAAGCGCTTGACCACTACCTCACTCCTTCACTACTTTCACTCTTCTTTACTTGTGCTAACTTGTATTTATTTCAGGCAGAACAGCCTTGAATACACAAAATAGAAATAAAATTATATAAAAATAATCTCAAGTAAGACAAAACAAGAAAAGTATGTAATTTCTTGTTGCCGTCCAAGTGAAATTCGACGGAAATCCAAATGAAATTGTAATAACTAAATGAAGATGTGTTTGCTGTCATCCGTTTAATTTAATTTATTTTCCACTTTAGGTACATTATAGCATACTTAAGTTACGTCATATTCAGAATTTATATAACTAGCTGACCCGCCCGCGACTTCGCACGCATGGTTTGTCAATAATCTCCTTGCCAAGTTTCATGTTCAGCTGTTTAGTCGTGAAAAGGAGCAAACAAACAAACTTACAAACAGAGTTACTTTCGAATTTATAATAGTAATCAAGAGTAAAAAATAAAGTCATATTTTTTTATTCATTACAATCACAAGGATCACTTTGAAACGTCAATTTTACTGCCTGTTTCTTCGCGACCAGTATTGATAATTGTAAAAAAATTAACAATTTTTTTTAAGTAAGTGTCATTAACAGACAGGTATCGTGACTAATTATGTTATTATATGTCACAAAGAATGTCAACTAAAAATGAGAAAAATAAAACAAAAATTACGATTGATTACACATCAATCAACATTAAATACAGATAACTAAACAATGTCGATCAATCACGAATCACATTTAGGAGTTTACGGTTCTCTTCTCCATCATCTTGTAATCCATCATCAGATCCTCACCAAACTTATAAGGGACCACCCTGTAGGTTCACCCTATAGAATAAAACAAAAAATCATCAAAATTGGTAATTATTTCGTTTTAAAAAGAACAAAACTATTTCCAACTAACGTAATAGATGGCGCTGTCTGGAGATACACCGCCAAAAATTACGATTTATTTGCAAAATCTCACTTCGTCAGATAAACAAACACAAATGTTTGTTTTTTATTTAAATACGTAGGCCGCTCTCAAGGGTAAGTTTTAAAAAAGATTGATTTATTTAAATCTAATTTAATCTTAAATTATTACAGAGTACAACTAATTAATCTATGATGAGACTTGCTCGAAGTTTGAACAAAGAATGAAATTCAAAGCTAGGTAAATTCCGTGGAAGGCGCGGTTGACGTCAATCGGAGTCACGTTATGCTGATGTAGCTGGAACGTGCAACTGTTGGTTATTCAGGTCGATGCAAGCGCAGCGATCCTCATACTTTAGCCTTGCGTAACACCTCCACCCGAAGAACAGCGAGTATTGAAGCTTGTCGTAAATTGAGCTGGGGGTTGATTGGGATTAACCCTTCTGGTAGCTGGAATGGCATAAACTCCTTGTAGTTCAGCTTGGTTAATTTCAGATACTTTGTGCGAATTCTTCGTCAGTTTTAATTGATATCTTCTGTATAGCAGGCCACTAACAAGTGCACATGCACTGAGAGCTATAACCACGTACATAGGTATTGTAGTATGGTATAAGCTATTGTCGACGGCTTTATCCAAGTGTAGCGGTGTCTGCAGTGAGATTTTTTCGTTAGTTCGATGAAGATGGTCCAAATTGATAGAGTTTAATTTGAGTGCTGGAGCGGTAGATGAGGTCACGAAGTCTTTCTTTGGTAGGTCCATGATCTTCAATGCTTGTCCCTTCAAACGATCGTTAGTGTTGGAGATCGTGAAGTCTGGCGTTTCCAAGTAGCATTTCTGAGGGGCATTATCGCGAGAAAGCTCCCTTGAAGCGTTTTGTAGATATCCTGGCCACAGGAGAGATGTACTTTTGTAGAGACTGGGAAGCTGATACTGTAATGTTTCTCGTCAAGTTCTTCATAAGCTGGTTTAGCTAGGATGACGGTGGTGGGGCGGCACATTTTGTTTCGTTGTTGTGTCGAGATGAGATGCTGGATGCAGTCATCTGATGATCGGCTCTGTAGACTCTTTTTCTCCTCACAAAGGTACCATTTACTTGTCTTCGGGCATTCAGCCTCTATGTAATTGAAATCTTTCTCATGGATAGCTAGGTATGGGAATGGAGGAGTAAGGATTTCATGGTTTTTATTAGGAATGATAGATAATTTATACATATCATAAGTGGATGGAAGGACAATCGGAAATTTATATACTATAACTATCTCATTACCTACATAGTAAAATCCTAATCTAATTATATCGAAATACTCTCTAATATCTAAATCTACCACTTTCTCACTAACATAAAGTATATTTAATCTACGAACTATATCGCTAATTGCATTCAAACTCAAGACTGAGTGATGCGTAGCGGATGCTCTAATAAAAGCTAGGATATTCTGTAATTTAGACATTTCCTGCGATATAGAGTCTACGTTGTCAGTCAGGACAATAAGGATCTGAGCTAGATGAGCATATTTCACAAGATCATGATCCCTGGTTACTTCGGCTTGTTCAATTTGCTTTAATATAATCTCGATTTTATTCTGATTATCTACGATACTGTCTATAATCTTAGAATATTGCAAGTTCCAATTTTTAGTTAGACTGACATGATTATTAAATTCCGTTACTAATTTATTTTCTGTGTTCTCTAAATTTCGAATAGCTTGGTTATAGTGCAATGCATCGGTATAATCAAGGTTTCCTGTAATACTTTTAACTACCGATCCGAGACCATCTACGAGTCCCCTTTTTACACGAATTGTCTCAAAGGTCTGCAGCTGATCTAATACACTCGCAAGTCTACCTCTAAGATAAGTTAAGTGAGGCTCGAATAAGGAGCTAGTTTTATTATGCAGCTGAGGGCTAAAACTATCTATCTGATTACTAATTGAATTTACTTTATCTTGCAACTCTTGTAGATTCACGTATTGTAGAAAGGAATGATAATGCGAAATTATTTTGGCTGAACCTAGTTTGAAGGGTAAAATACCAGGTCCATCACCGAGACTTTCAAGTTTTATCTCCTGCATTAGGGCTGGTGACAGGAGCAGGAGGAATGTCAGGAGCGTCCTGTAACAATTGGGCGCTTTTAGGGAGACGCTTCAGCCTAGACTTGGCAATCGGACCTCGCTTTCTCTTAGTATAAATATGAATCGGGAGGTTTGCCATTACGACGTCATGAGTATAACGAGGGGCTAATTTCTGTCTAGAAGCGAACGGATTTTTCACGAAAATCTGTTGTTCGGGAGAGTATTCAGCCTCAGCTTCTCGTGTTTTATTTCGGTTGTCTGTGAGGTCTTTTCGAGTCGTACTACACATGTCATGAATCGTGTTATAAGCTTTAGTCATTTTTTCTTTATGGTTAGTCATATACTGTTGAAGTAGATGAGCTGAAAGGTCAACATCAAAAGGATCACGAGGATCGTAGTGTCCTGTTATTACTTCTATCGGTTTGCACTTAGTAAAACTATGAATACTACTGTTATAAGCCAAAAGGGCGTAAGGCATTAAGTTAATTACAGATTCAGATTTCTGACCTAATTTTAGAATACGAAGATGTTCTAGTACCGTTGAGTGGAATCTTTCAACCATACCGTTCTCATTCGGTGTATGAGGAGCCACTCTGTGATGCTGGATCTTATGCATCTTCACAAATTCAGCAATAAGTTGATTTGTGAATTCGGTTCCGTTATCGGTTACTATAGTTATAGGTATACCATGGTGAGTGCAAAAATTTAATAAGGCTTGTACTACACTGACAGCTGTGCCATCTCTTAAGTGATAAGCCTGTGCATACTTAGAGAATGCGTCTATGATGGTTAAGAATTTTTCACTTTGAATAGTTAAGAGATCTAAATGAACCAGTTCAAAAGGCTTACTAGCGGGCGGAACTACTTTAAATTGTTGCTTTATAGGGCTGCGATCATATTTCGCTTGGCCACAGATGGTACAATCATTAATGAATTTAGTTATTTGCTCTCGCATTTTGGGCCAATAGTATCGATGAGATAACGCCAAAAAGCATTCATTGATACCGCGATGATTGGTTTTTCCATCATGGTATTTGTTAATGATCTCCTGTTGTCTTAAGTATTCCTTAACGTTTTCTAATTCTGATTTAGTTAGTGTAAGATTCATAGCCGAATTTTTAAATGTTTTCTGAATGATAGGTATGATGGTATACATAGCCAAGTAGGGATTTATCAGTAGTCCGGTTTTAATCTTAGGATGGACATACTCTTTGATCGCATTAATGACATCTTCCTCCATATTGGATTCAGATATTTGAACTGATATTCGGGTGTGCGTATCAAAAGGCTTGGTGACTACTGGTTTTCCTTTAATATCACCTACGACATTAAAAATTAACTGTTTAGTGAATCTGTTTAAAGGATCATCTGAGATTGGGACTTCCAAGATAGGGCTTTCGTTATTCGTGTGAACAGTGGCGGTTCTTGAACTAGCAACAGTTTCTGTAGCTGTAATGGTTCTAGATTCATCTAACGTGGGATCAGTTTCAGATGGATTGACTGCTATAGACATAAGCTCTTCGTTATTAATTTCAATACGCGATAATGCATCTGCATTTGTGTTACATTTACCGTCTACATGTTCGACTTTATAATCGTATTCACTAAGCTTTAGACGCCATCTTGTAAGTCGTGAGCTAGGGTCTTTAAGATTTACTACCCATTGTAAGGGTCTATGGTCTGTAAGGATCAGAAATTTTCTACCATAGAGGTACGGACGGAAGTACTTAGTTGCCCAAACAATAGCTAAAAGCTCTTTCTCGATGGTGCTATAATTAAGTTCACTAGAGTTAAGAGTTCGCGATGCATATGCGATCGGTTTGTTTGAACTCTTGGTACCTTGAGATAAAATGGCACCGATAGCAACATTGGAAGCATCAGTTGTTAATATGAAATCTCGTGTAAAGTCTGGGTATTGCAAGATTGGGTCATTTGTTAAGAGTGTCTTACAATGTTCGAAACAGTTAGTGTAGTTTTGATCTAGTTTAATCTTAGCGCCTTTTTTTAAACATTGAGTCAGTGGTTTAGTTAAGCGTGCAAAGTCTGGAATAAATTTTCTGTAGTATCCGAGTAATCCGAGAAAACGTTTGATTTCAGTAGGGGTCTTTGGAATGGGGTAGTTCTCTATGGCTTTAATCTTATTAGGGTTAGGTTTTACACCCTCTTTACAGATGACATGGCCTAAAAATTCAGTTTCAAGCTTCAAAAATTCAGATTTATCCATTTGAATTTTGAAGTTTGACTCTCTCAACCTTTTAAAGACTTTATCTAAGTTGACGATGTGCTCCTGAAGGGAAATACTGAAAATAATGATGTCATCGAGATAGACTAGACATATTTCGTTCTGGAGACCTCTCAGGACGTTATCCATTACCCTTTGGAAGGTGGAAGGGCTGTTTTTAAGTCCCATTGGCATCCTTAAGAACTCATAATGGCCATTTTCAACATTAAAGGCGGTCTTATGGACATCAGAGGGGTCCATTTCCACTTGGTAAAATCCACTAGCTAAATCAAGTGTCGTAAAATATTGGCATTTACCTAGTTTGTCTAGTACGTCTGTTATATTCGGAATTGGATACTTATCATCGATCGTTTTCTCGTTAACTTTCCTGAAATCCACGACAAGACGCCATTTAACTTTACCGGATGCATCTACCTTTTTGGGTACAATCCAAATCGGAGAGCTCCATGCAGACTCTGAGGGTCTTATGATATTTTGATCAAGCATCTTGTTAATCTGATCTCTGACTTCTTGTCTGTGAACGTAAGGATAGCGGTAACTCTTAGTATGTACTGGGATTTCATCAGTTGTTCTTATCTTATGTTTGATCTTGTTTGTGAATGTAAGTGGTTCACCCTCAAGATAAAACACGTCCGCGTAGTTAGCACATAAGCGCCGTAAATTCGCGAGTTCTTCCGGATTAAGATGATCGGTTCGGAGACGCGATAAGACATCTTTAGCTCGGTCTGATAAAATTTCAGTACTGTCACATTCAAAATTAAATATTTCAGCTTCGACGGGGCGATCCATAGAAAAAATTATGTCATTAGATGTTGGGTTAGTGATCTCTACGTAGCCTCGATTATTATGGACCGTTGTCATACAATCTGAAATAAGGCAATTACAAATCGTCTGGTTTTCTACAAAGACTTCACCATCTTGTGAATTTACAGGTAATCGAACTACTTTTGAAGAATTGGCTGGGATAATCTCTTCATACAGGTTTACATTCTTGGAGTCATACATCATAATGGGGATCTGTGTATTGCGAGTCACAAGTAATTTATTTTTCAGGTCGATGTTAGAATTCCATAAGTCAAGTAAATCAAATCCAATAAGTCCATCAAAGTAATTGTGAAACTTATAAACGTACCATGTCGTGTCATTCGGATCGTTAAATTCCTGAAAAGCAGGTAACGTGATGGAGTAGTTGCACTTGCTGGTTGCGTGCACATTGGTCACTTCAAACGGATCATAGTTTAAAGGAATGTGGCTGAAGTATTTATCTACAGCATCAGGGCTAATAAAGGACTGATTAGCTCCTGTATCGATCAAAAGTTTAAGAGGTGGGTTAACGGTCTGAATGTATCCTAGCTGTCGTTGGATGTGGAAGTTGAGTTCTATTTTGGTTTGTCTAACTTGGAATCCTTCTGAAAATTTTCATCACTAGTCTGAGCTACTTCTTCTACTACTGTCGGTTCGGCATAAGAAGTACCGTACTGTTCATAGCTATAGTCAGGTTCGTATGAGTAGTAATCCTGGTAGTAGTCGTAATAACAGTCACTATCATCACCGTAAAAGTTTTCGTAGTCATCAAATTCATTGAAATTTACCTCGCGGGTCTTAGTCAGGTAGTTAGTCGGGGGTGGATTTCCATGTTTTCGCCAGTCATGTCCTGTCAGGGGTAGTCGTCTTTCAACGAAGTGACTAACACCACTCATGGGAGTAGGACGTGGGGCATTGGCAACGTTTCTGTTACCAAAATTAAACGATTGCTGTGGTTGAGGTCTGAATGGCATCCTAAATGCGTTATTTTGAGGATTATAGTTTTGTGGGGTCGCACGGAACATTTGCTGCGTGCGAGAAGGACCTTGTGGTGGTAACTGAGACATAGGGTTAGGCCTCCAGCCTTGATAAGGTGGGTTCTGCCGTGAAGGACCGGTCATGCTAAATATTGGCTTCATTGGTCCGGATCCGAATCCGTTAGTCTGTCTAGGGACGAAGTTATTAAGGGGCAGATTATACTTGGGCGTATTTGAGATCGGCTGTTGCCATTCCTTCCTACTCGGTGTACTACCACTACGCTCTTGCATGTAAAGCGTGTTGAGCTCTTCTTGGACAAATTGCAGAGCTTTTTCCATAGTATCCGGACGCATACAGCGTATCCTGGATCCTAGTGGGTCCTTGAGTCCTCGTAAATAGGCCTGAAGGGTCAACTTGTGATATAGAGCGCGTTTTGCTTCTACGGTCGTTGGAACTGACTCGTGTAGTGAGACATATGTCATTATAGTACTGAACATGTTTTGGCATCGTTCGTAAAACTCTTGCGGTGTACTTGATCCTTGGGTCTCTAAGGACAAGTCACTGTATAAAGCGGTTTCGTCGCGATGGTCTGCAAAGTTATTCACTAACGCACTCCTAATACCCTGCCAGTTATTCGGTATCCCATTTGAATTTATCAACCTAGCCGCGGGTCCTGATACTTTATTTAATATGCCGTTTATAAGAGCTAAATTTGTTAATTCGCTACCGGGCTGAGTCGAGAAATGAGTTAATACAAGCTGGTCGCAGAGATTAATAAATCTCGTGAGGACGTGCGGATTTCCATCAAAATCCGGCACAAGTCTGAGAGACTTATAAATCGTGTCGATGGTGTTGGCTTGTTGAGTCATGGTTTCTAAATTTCTATTTTCTTCGATAACGTTAAGTCTACTACTACTAACCCTAGTACTAAAACTAGAATTCCGTGATTCTCTAGGATGAAAAATCTTGGAAATTTAACCTAACACACAGTAAAAGAAATACACATAAAATATTCAAAAGAAAGGATATGATCTAAGGATTAGAAAGGATTTGAAAGATTCAAAAACTTACAGCATTTTCCTCGTCGTCGTCGGGTACACTTTGTGGAATCGAATTTTGGATTCCTCCTTGAAAACAGCACTAGTAGATTCTTTTTACTCAGATTTATCTCCTTGAGATGAGATATCTCTAAGCATCCTACCGGCTGCGCCAAATACGTAGGCCGCTCTCAAGGGTAAGTTTTAAAAAAGATTGATTTATTTAAATCTAATTTAATCTTAAATTATTACAGAGTACAACTAATTAATCTATGATGAGACTTGCTCGAAGTTTGAACAAAGAATGAAATTCAAAGCTAGGTAAATTCCGTGGAAGGCGCGGTTGACGTCAATCGGAGTCACGTTATGCTGATGTAGCTGGAACGTGCAACTGTTGGTTATTCAGGTCGATGCAAGCGCAGCGATCCTCATACTTTAGCCTTGCGTAACAATTTTAAGTTTTTCGGAAAATAATGATGACACGGCAATTGACGTTGAAAATTCACTTTCCTTTGTTAATCAGAGCATGACAGAGCAACGCCATCTGTTAGCAGTATTAAAAACATGGCCGTGAAACCCCCTCATTG
Organism: Philereme transversata; assembly: GCA_963924445.1. NCBI lineage: Eukaryota > Metazoa > Arthropoda > Insecta > Lepidoptera > Geometridae > Philereme > Philereme transversata. The sequence goes on from OZ004346.1 coordinate 27,262,543, forward strand.
AGAACTTCCTTTTTGAAGTTGGTTAAAAAAATTATAAGATAAGATAACTCTTTATTGTACACCAAAGTAAAATACAGAACATAATTTTTACTAACAAATTTAGTACAATGGGCGGTCTTATCGCTAAAAGCGATCTCTTCCAGACAACCTTAGTATGGACAGGATTATAATATATCACATGACGGCGGTGCATCTATATAAAATTAAAAACATACCTACATACTATAAACCTAAAATACTAATAATAACTCAAATTTAATTATAATAACAAGCAACTATAAAAATGGTTATGATGAATTAACAAGCAGCGACAACTTCAACGCAGGGACAGATAATGCGTGTGTACTTTTGTTTTAAAATTACTAATAGACTTGGATGTTCTTATAGAGAAGGGCAAATCGTTCCACAATCGTACGGCTGTTACAGTGAAGGATCGACCATAAAACTCTGTCGTATGGACAGGAGTTTTAAGTTGAAGGGAATCTGAAGAACGCAAATTGCGATCATTAGCCTGGTGGAGAAACTCAAAACGCTCCTTAAGATAGAAGGGAGAAGAAGGGTTAAAAAGGATGTGGGTTAAAAAATTATGTGTTCTACTTGTAGCTAATGCGGCCGTACTCACCTAGAATTATATGTTTCTGGTACCCGATTAGTAATGTGTTATGTTATGGTCAGTACGGCGTCGCGGCGACGTCGTGCTCGGCTGCGCACGGCCATCACCAGGACCGAAGGCACCATCTACACCATCATCAGCACGCTGACGTACCGCCGCAATGGGTGAGCGGTGCTATTTGTTTGTGTTTGTTGCAATAGTTTTGTGTTTGTAGCAATAGTTCTGTGTTTTTTGAAGTTTTGCGTAGTTTTTAGCACTGGCTCACAACTACCGTGTTTTTTGTTGTCTGTAGTTAATTTTATTTGTTACTGCTACTATCATTAGCAACGTGGGCGTACCACTGCAATGGATGAGCGGTGCTATTTGTTTGTGTTTGTTGCAATAGTGTTGTGTTTTTTAATGTTTTTATCACTTTTTTTGTGCAGTTTCTAGCGTTAGTTATTGTGTTGTCTTGTATTTTATTATTGTATACATTATAGTAACTTGAGTAGATAGTTTTAATTATAGCTCTCATTATGATCATCAGTACACCGGGCGTATTGCCGCAATAGGTGAGCCATTCGTTTTGTGTCTGATGCAATAGATTTGTGTTTTTAACCCCTGACGCAAAAAATAGGGGCGTTATTAGTTTGGAGCCTATGTTTGTCTGTATATAAAGAAAGAAAAAAATACGTTTCTTTGACACACACAGGAAAGACCACAAAGTAAATCGATACCAGAAAAACACAAGTAAAACACAGGAAAAGAAAGAATAAGTACATAGGTAGGCAAGTAGCATGAATACTTTACCTTAGACCTTTAAATTCCCTGTTTTATTACTAGTAACTGACGCTATTGTGTTTAAATTAGTGATTAAAACGAGTATTTATCGCGTATGTACCTTTTTTTTTGTTATCCCGACGTTTCCCCCGATGTTTTTTACCCTGTCTGTGTATGTATGTAGAACCGATATATTGTCAGTACAGTACGTGTCATATCTTCAACTTTGAGTGTGGTTGCGAAATGAAAAAGATAGGAGGTTCGATTCTTAGGTAGAGGATGCATTTGATAGTTTTTGTAATTGATAATTTTAATTTAATGGATTCTATAATTGTTTTGTATTCGTATACTAGCTGTTGCCCGCGATTTCGTACGCGTTACACTACTAAATGTGTAGGTAACCTAGAAATAAAGCTATAGCTACTCGCTGTTGCAACTTGACTTGACACCCCATTTTTATCCCATTGAACCTGATTTATGGGATAAAAGATATAAAGATAAAAGTAGCCTATGTGTTAATCCTGGTTATAATCTACGTATATACCAAATTTTATCAAAATCGGTTCAGCCGTTACGACGTCATTGAGTAACAAACAAACATCCAAACTTTCACATTTATAATAAAGTGATAAGACGTTATGGTTATTATAATTATTTGTTTACGAGCTGACCCGCTCACGGCTTCGTGCGCAATAAAACATTATATAGAATAAAACATTACTGTCCTTTTGCGCATTCGGGTAAAGAGTAACCTATGCCCCAATCCTGGTCATAATGTTTAGTCATCAAAATGTAACAAACAGACAGAGAGGCAAAGACACGGAGTTATTTTTAAATTTTAATTGATCGAGCGAAGCGAGATGTCCAATTTAACTTAACGAATCGGCGTTGTATGTATGTTTGTTTGTCCCAGGATAACTTTCGAAGTGTTGATCTATATATAAAATTTCATCGTGAAATTTGCTATATGGGTGTTAGCACAATCCTGGTGTGACTAAATGAGCTTAAAATGTTTGGGGGGTTGTTAAGATATTGGGGTTTAAGAGGGGTAAAAAAAACTAAATAAGACTATTAGGTCAAATGGAACGTCTAACGAAAGGTCTTCATCAGTATATTTCGACTCCGTGTTTTAATTTTAATTATTCCGTGGTTTTTGAGTTATACGCCATAAAAACTAAACTTTGACGAAATTCACAGGGTACCCAGCGACCACACAGTGGTGAAATTTGGTATTCGTGTAGCGTTATTGACACAAATAAAGGGAAAAGTCTGAAATCCAGAATTACTGCAACTTTAATTTCAATGAAACTGTAGGTTAAGTAATTTGGTTATTAATTTCGTGGCACTATTTTAATAATCAAAGATTACTAATAATATTTTTTCGTTTTTATGGGAGACTCGCGAGATCTCAGTTTGGGTCAAACCACTAGTTTACTCAGTATGAAGACTAGGGAACAAATCAAAATAAATTGCACATTAATCCCCTCCTCTCTGTTTTCTAACCGAGATGCCTATCCAAGGTAACTAAGGTCACTTGTCATTTATACCTGAGGGGTGGGGCACGGGCCATTTAGTTTTTGCTAGCGCAGGGTTGGGAAACTATCGATAGAAATCAAATTATCATCTTTTTTCCTATTATTGCCTAAAATAAAGATTTATTATTTACTAGCTGTTGCCCGCGACTTCGTAAGCGTAACTCCTAAATGTGTAGGTAACCTAGAAATAAAGCTAAACTCGCTGTTGCAACTTAACTTGATACCCCATTTTTATCCCATGGGAACTGATTTATGGGATAAAAGGTAGCCTATGTGGTAATCCAGGTTTTAATCTACGTATATACCAAATGTCATCGAAATCGGTTCAGTCGTTATGACGTGATTGAGTAACAAATAAATAAACAAACATCCATACTTTCACATTTATAATATCTTCGCATTTATAATCATATTAGTGTGATGATATTTTGTAAACTCCACTGTTTCTTTGGCATTTCTATAATTACCAACCAACTTATAACTAACTGACTTCTACCAGAAAACTACACATTATTACAGTAACATCTGTGTTTTACCAGAAAACAAAAAAAATACTAGTAGAATACGAAAAAACACATTATGTTATTTGTGTGTTAAAAAGCAATGATTTCACTATTTATCTGTGCTGCTATTACGATCACATCTGTATGTTACCAGAAAACAAAAAAAAACTAGCAGAATATGTAAAACATCCACATAATCATGTTATTTGTGTTTACAAAAGTAATAATAATAAATCATTATTTCAGGCAACAATAGGTACAATATGTTAAAACTTAATTTAACGGACCATATAAATGCACTTTAGTGACTAACATACATCATATAATATGTATTTAAAACTATTTGCTGACATTAAAAGTAATTATTTTACTATTACAATCACATCTGTATTTCACCAGAAAACAAAAAAACACTAGCAGAATACGAAAAAACAGTCTCATCATCATGTATCATCGACTCGCGAATTTTAATGTTAATTCCGAGACCACACGCGTCTCAATACCATTAAACGCCTGCTTTTTGTCGAGATCACAATTTAAATATCTGCAAATGGAAAGTAGATGTGCGCTTGATACTGTTTTATGAATTTTAAATGTATAAGAAATGGGCATCTGGTAGTATGTTAAAAAAATCGTAAAGACAATGTTTTGTGTGTATTTATAAATAGGAGTGGAATTTCAGGTTTACAATTATTGAAGTTAATATTGTAGTTATTTAGGCGCGTTAAGGGAAACAGATTAAAGTGTATTTTCAGCACGTGACGGAAGTTGCGCGCGCCGATGTAACACATTATGAAGTTAGTTAGAAGTTATTCAATTGCTGCGCAAATGATTTATTATACTACTAGCTGACCTGCTCATGGCTTCGCACGCGTGGTTTGTCAATAAAAACATTACCCCCCTTCAGCGCAGTCGGGTAAAATGTAGCCTGAAGGTCATAGCAGACATATCAACTCGGGAAGGGATCGGCACCGTATCGCCTTTCGCCTCGTCGTCAACCAGGCGTCAACCTAACGTAAGCACGTAATCAAAGCGGATCAGCAGCTCCCTGGCTACGGCGAGGCGACGCCGCGCTTACGGCTCGCCGCTCGCTGGTTGACGGCTAGGCGGCACCAGTTTCACCGCTCTGGTACGGAGAGACGTAAGTGCGGGGAAGACGAGTCGTAAGCGCACTGCACCGCGGTTGAGAGCTTGTCCCGAGGCGAGGCGATTACGTTACGATTCCGAATAGTGAGCGTTGCAGGAGTTTCATACAAAGAATACTGAATGGCTCGAACTGATACGGTGACGATCCCTTTCCGAGTCAATATGTGTGCTATGACGTTATATCTCAATCCCATATACAAGACTCTGAGACTCTTGTAATTGGTGTAGCATCCTCGTATCAAGAGGAAGGATGCAAGTTCATGTCCCGTTTGGCTCGTAATTTTGTGTCTGAAAATTGGCATCTCCACCGTGTGGGCTCTTTCATCCGTCTCTTTCGGAGCCAACATTCAGATCTATATAATAACGACAGATTTGATGATCGTGCGAACAAAAGTATTTAGAATGTATAATTTTACTTAACCTGTAATCGGTATTATCTTTTACATCGATATCGATAGTCCTTCTCTATTCTCTCTTGCGATCCCGAGGGTGCGCGGGCGGCGGCGCACGCGCACCTGGCCCGGGACGCCAATCGCGTGCGCGCGCCGCTATGTCGCACGCATGGTCGGGACATAGGGGAATGCAGGAATTGAGATTTTTACAAAGTTCTTGATATGTTTATAAATAAACTTAATAACTACGTCATCGCTAAGCAACGCCTTTATTTGATTCAAGTATTGAGATTTCGTACTGAAATTTTTAAAATCGGTTCAATTGTTTCTCATTTTACCTTTTATCAACAAACATACGAACATATTAAGAGTTCGTACTCTTAATAATAATAGTGTAGATTTGGTGCATGTTTTTTTTTAGAGGTAGAAATTTGTACCCAGATACCCGTATCGCAGGGCATGCAGGGTACAATACGGGTTATGTAGGGTTGTCGGCCTCGACGACCCACTAAAACCTCCCCCGGTGACCGGCCTCAATGCATGTCAAAGGGTTCTGGGATATCGCAAGAAACGCACCAGAACTCTTGATATGGACCTAGAACACATTTGTATGGTTGTTACTGCGAATTTAAATGATCCAGGGTGATTTAAATTAAAACAAATACATTAAGGCCGGCTTACGCAACGACGCCTAAACAAACGTATTTAGGGACTAAATATTATTTAGAGGTTGTCAAATGATACAAATACTTTAAATTTAAACATGATTAGTCGCTAAATACGTTGAGGGATCGTTGTTGCTAAGAGGGCTATTTTCTTAGAGCAATATCAGAATGACGTCGAAAACAAAGAAAAAAGTAGTAAAAAAATATTATATGTAAATCTGTCGAATCTAATACAGCAAAATATATTTGTACCGAAGGAACTTTAAATTGAAGAATGATAAGGTTCCTTTTACAATTTATTCCGGTTAGGAGTGCCACAGGGTAGCCTGGAGCTCGCATGCTTTTTATTTATTACGTTTCGAGGTCATAACTGTGCGAACAGCTGTTGGGCCTTTGACCATAGTGGAGTGTAGTGACCCGGACTCGTTCGGGACCTGAATTTTGGGTTTTAAGACTGGAACAGAATTCACTTTATACTATTTTCACTAAAACGGGATATTTACAATGATTTGTGAGTTTTAGTGTTCCGAAAATAGTGTCTAAAACCATGATTGTTTCAAAAGTTTAACCCTTAACTTCTTTAACAAAGAAATTACTAGTACAGTAAAATAAATAAAATGACACAAAAAGCCTAAGTAAGATTGTGTGAGTAAATTTTAATAACTTCATTGAGAAACATTTCTAGAAGTTACAATCGTGTTATGTTCACTGTGATCAACACTAGGGGTACAAATTATTGTTACGCCGAAGCTGTTAAACAATGAGTAATAATCGAACCTTCTCGAACGCTTTTGTCTTGCTGTGTTATTGTTGCTATTGTTTGTGGTTTCGCAGAATGGGGAGTGGCCATTGTGTCGAGGGACCGACCCTTTCCTGGAAGGATCGACATCGTTCTCGAACAATCGAAATGTGTGCGATATAAATAGGCCGGAGAGATGGCCGGACAGCCAGTCTCGAGTCTCAGTCAGTGCGTGAGTGAGTGAGTCTCAGCGAGGCCCTGAAGGACTGACGTGGGAAGGGTCTCGCGTGAACAGTAGTATATATATAGTGTAGTTGCTCCCGAGTCAGTCTGGATATAGCTATACGTGCGATCATTTCGGTGACTTTAAATGATGCAACAGTGGTGTGAATTAGTGTGTTGTGATTACGTGTGACCAAGTTCGTGTATTCATCGTTTAGTGTTGAATAAAAGTGTTATTTTGGTCAGACTGATTCCCATTATTTTATCCCGAACCCTCAGCTCGTAACAATTTGGTGTCAGAAGTGGGATAAAATAATGCCGGTTCTACCAAAGGATAACGTGGACGGTGTCAGGACGAGGGGTCAACGATAACAGGAAATGGATGAAAGGCGGTTTGGAGATTCTCCGGTTCAAGAAGCTCGCCAGAGTCGTCAGCCGATGGAGATGATGGAATCAGCCGCCGCCGAATCATTTGGAGCACCATCATCATCATCCGTGGGCCAAGCTCCTGTGACAGGCGATCTTGCTGCTATTATGGCCATGCTTTGTCCTCAACAAGAAGAGCAGCAACGTTGGCAGGAAGAACAGCGACGTCAGGATAAGGAAGAGCAGCGTCGTCAGCAAGAAGAGCAGGCTCGGTTGCAGGAAGAACAGCGTCGCCAACAGGAAGAGCAGGCTCGGTTGCAGGAGGAACAACGCCGTCAGCATTAAGAAGAGAAGCGTTGTCAACAGGAAGAGCAGACTCGGTTGCAGGAGGAACAACGCCGTCAGCATTAAGAAGAGAAGCGTCGTCAGCAGGAAGAGCAGGCTCGGTTGCAGAAGGAACAGCGACGTGAACAGGTGGAGCAGACTCGGTTGCAAGAGGAACAGCGACGTCAGGATAAAGAAGAGCAGCATCGTCAACAGGAAGATCAGCGACGTTGGCTATAAGAGCGTGCTCGACTGATGAGGGAATCGTTCGGTTCATCTGGAAAGGAATTCCAGGAAGTGAAAGAACAGATAGAAATCATGAGAGCCGTGTTTTGGAGGCTGGAATTGGGATCGCTGATGAGAAAGGGACTCTGGGTGTCCTGAAGTACTGGAGACGGCAATGTGGCTCCTCTAGTTGCTACATCTTCAGCGCGAGGTGCGCCTAAAATTGTTCGTGTTGATCGGCTGCCGCGATATGGGCCTAAGAATGCTCGGGACGAGCATGTTTTAGGAGGGGGCAGTGTTACGCCGAAGCTGTTAAACAATGAGTAATAATCGAACCTTCTCGAACGCTTTTGTCTTGCTGTGTTATTGTTGCTATTGTTTGTGGTTTCGCAGAATGGGGAGTGGCCATTGTGTCGAGGGACCGACCCTTTCCTGGGAGGATCGACATCGTTCTCGAACAATCGAAATGTGTGCGATATAAATAGGCCGGAGAGATGGCCGGACAGCCAGTCTCGAGTCTCAGTCAGTGCGTGAGTGAGTGAGTCTCAGCGAGGCCCTGGAGGACTGACGTGGGAAGGGTCTCGCGTGAACAGTAGTTGCTCCCGAGTCAGTCTGGATTAAGCTATACGTGCGATCATTTCGGTGACTTTAAATGATGCAACAGTGGTGTGAATTAGTGTGTTGTGATTACGTGTGACCAAGTTCGTGTATTCATCGTTTAGTGTTGAATAAAAGTGTTATTTTGGTCAGACTGATTCCCATTATTTTATCCCGAACCCTCAGCTCGTAACATTATAAACATAAAATAGTACAAGAAGAATACGCAACGCCTTAAAGATACGAAGTAATTAAGGGTGTATGTCAAGGCCCTATACTGGGACTCATTCTATTTATAGCATTCATTATTGGCTCCCCAAATGGATTAGTGATTGTATAGATTAGACTTGGGAATCAAATGTAACATGTTTTGTGTGTTTTGCAACTTATTTTCCACGTTCATTTTCAAGGATAATATCGATCGAGTATGTCAAATTTATTATATTTTGCATAACATCTATTGAAAGCAGACTAATAATTGCCCTTTCGAAAACTAAACGGGTTTAAAACCTGACAATCTAACAAGTGAATTTTATAAATAAAACTTAGCGCACCTCTCACTGTGCGACAAGGACAGATATATATTATCTTGAGCGTGAAAGAGAAGGGTTTATGGTTATGTAGGGGTGCGCGGGCGCCCCCTAGTTTGACCCCAAGTAACGCACGTTCTGTACAAGGGTGGATATAGAGGGGACTTGTGGAATATGGCTTTTGTTGGTCAATATTTGGTCTTTACCAGTGCTATCTTATAGATAGTGAGGTATTCAAACTAGTAGAGTATTTCTTCATGCTAATAGCCGATTTAAATAGCCCTGGTAGTTTAGTGGGATTTACCCTGTCTTCTGTTCTTTTCTTGCTCGAAAAATTTATCTGTGTATTTCATCATCATCATATCAGTGAAAGAACTTCCACTGCTGAACTTTGGCCTCCCCCAAAGATTTCCAGAGCGACCGATCTTGTGTGGCTTGCACCCAACGTCTGCGCATTAACACGAAAAACATGATGAGAAAACTGACGTGCTTTAGATCCAAAAATTCCAAGGTCCGTCGGGTTAGTATTTTATTTTGCAGTGATGGGCTTTCAACCTGTCACGTGGATACTTCTATGCAAAAAGTGAGCTTATCAAACGTAACGTTTGGCCTTGCCACTGACTGTCCCCTTGTGGAAATTTATCGCGACTCTTAAACTTTATGATATGATGGAAGTTGCGTGGGATATTCCTGTGTTTTTATTACATTGTAATCTTTGACTCTGGACATTTTTGTACCTACTTATGATCTATCTATTTACAGCTAACTACTTCTTAAAGCCAGAAGTCAAAATTTATCATTACCTACCTCTATTTCACCATCTTCGTTTGTGTTTTATTTTTTCATGTCTTGTCAAATGAATGGTTTAATTTATTCATTTGTTAATAGTATAAAGAGGTAGGTTTGTTGTTTGTTAGTTTGTATGTTTGTGGGGGGTAATTACAGAAACTGATGAATATATATTATTGTAATAGTCCAGTTTATAGTAATATTATAAACTTCTGGCGTAACCGTTTTTCTAATATAAAAAAAATTGTACTATCCCTTTTAACCTTTGAAATAGTGGTCAAAATCTTAAAATTTTACTTCAAACTTTCTATCAACAACGCCTTCCTAGTTAACAGTATCTTAAATATTATTTTCCCATACAATTCTACCCCTTATTCTTCCCCTGTTAAAGCTCAACCGTTTTTGACAAAACTACGAGCACTTGCGAAACTCAGGTTGGGAACAAGTTCTATCTACCTGCCTTACATTAGAAAGGGATGGTTGTATGCGAAGTATATTCGCGAGAAAGAGACGGTAGATCGACAGATGTTCTGAAAGTATGTGGCGCCTTTATATGCGGGTGAGTTTTTTAGGACTGCTAACTGAATTGTGGGCGGATTGTGAGCGGATGGCGGGGAATCATAAGCGGTTGGTTACCGACTAATATTGCTTGGACCGGAGGCGACTGACTCCAACTTACTGGTTTTTAGAGTTCCGAACCAAAATAGTAAAAGCCGGAACCCTTACGGCTCGAATACACCAAATTTGAAATCGGCTGTACTCGGACATTGTCAGCCGAACTTGGCCGACGAAATCAAACGTATGTAAAACTAACTTCCGCCAACGGCTTCGCACGCGCGATAATCTATCAACACACCAAATTTCATCGAAATCGGTTCAGCCATTACGACGTGATTGAGTAACGAACAAATAAACTAACATCCAAACTTTCACATTTATAATATTAGTGTGATAAAGAGAGCGCGTAAACCAGAACCGAATCATCGGCTGATTTCGGCCTATTAGATTTCCTTTAGTGGCCTGCAAGCCACTACGAATGACCGAGAAAGATCTAGTGACACCTCGAATCTCATAAGTCATAACATTTATTACGTACATATTGTTTTACATAGGTCTTAATCTAAGTGTCACTCGCTTGGTGGCAAAGTGTCTTCTTAAATTATAATAGACTAGCTGACCCGCCCACGGCTTCGTACGCCTGGTTTGTCAATAAAACATTACCCTCCTTCTGTGCAGTCGCGTAAAGTGTATCCTATGTCTCAAGTCCATTCAAAATCTATATAGGTACCAAATTCCATCGAAATCGGTCGAGCCGTTAAGTTGTAAAAAGGTAACAAACAGACAGAGTATATATAATCTTCGTACATACCGATTTGAAAGTAACTCTGCCTGAGTTACTTTCAAATCGGTATGTACGAAGATTATAACCTGGATTAACTTTTGTTGACAAACAACGCGTGCGAAGCCGCTGGCGGAAACTAGTTATTCATATTAACCTTCTTCTTAAATCACTGTATCTATTGCTGAAAACTGCATTAAAATCCGTTGAGTACTTTAAAAGATCTAAGGTAACAGACAGCGGAAGCGACTTCATTTTATACAAGGTTATACATACATACAACCTGTTTTGTTATGTACGACATTAATTTAAAACACACAGCCGAAATCATAATAATTGATTTTAGTGGTGGATTTAATACCGGTAGCTTAAATATTTATCCAATAATCGATACATTTCCATTACATTTTTTTAATCTAAATTGGCGGTGACTTTGCGACGATGCCGCTAAGTCAGTTTAACAGGTACCTCTACCTACTTACATGATGAATGAATATGATTTATTTCCTTTTTTATACAGGCTGTTTCATTGATATTTTAGGATTTGATATTAAGATTGTTTAAAAATTTAATGAATTAGAAAAAACCTATTTTACAGCAATACTAGCCATTAGCCCTACCCGTGTTTTCATTTAATGTCGTACATAACAAAACAGGTTGCATAAGTTAAGTACAAGAAAAATATAAAAATAAAACCAACAAAAACGAAAAATTAAAACTCTTTGTAAAAATCTACTTGCATTACTTTTCACATTAAATGAACTGCTTAAATACCTATACCTATATACAATTAAATCTGTATTAGGATTATCTCTGAAAGCTGATAAGTTACACGTGTCATTGTGTACACGTTTTTCCTCGGCACCAATCTGAATTTCACAATGTATCTCCAGTCACACCTCTAAAAACGTGAACACGATGGAGTTATTATTGAGTTTTTTGGTCACATGGAGCGATAGCTATTTTTGATTCACGTTTATTTATATTCATAAAGACTTCCGTCTTGTATAAAGTAAAAGAAAGTCTAGTAAGTGTAACTTCCTGATTGACGACCTGATAAAGTTTAGAATATATGTGGAGGGCAATGTTCGGCAGTGGATGTTCTATGGTTGATAATATGGGCGTTTCCTCGTGACATAGTTTTACTGTTTTAGCGTCTCTTTTAGGTAAAAGTGAATACGTGGCTATTAGATAAATAATAAATAAGTATTGCTGGACATTTCACACAGCTCTATCTAGCCCCAAACTAAGTAGAGCTTGTATTATGGGAATCAGATTATTGTATTGTTATTGATTACAGTATTATGGGACTGTTAAAATACTTATATACATTTTTTTTTGTAAATACTTATTTATAATATATAGAAAAACATCCAGACCTGGAACAAATATCTGTAGATCATGCAAACTCTGTTCCGCGGCGGGAATCGAACCCGCTATCTCATGCGTCTCAGCCAGCTATACGCCCACTGCGTTACGGAGGTCGTCAAAATCTTCGTTCTTCATCTAAAATCACATCATCGCTTCCATCTTATGGATCAGGTGGCCAAAAAAAAGCTAGTAAGCAATATAAAATTAAAAAATGTTGGTGATAGATTTATTGCATAAATCTAAATACATATATAAAACAAAGTCGGATCAGTTACACCATTTATAACTCAAGAACGGCTTGACTGGTTTCTATGAAATTTGGTATATTGATAGATTATGGTTGGGGTTGAGACATAGGCAACTTTTTACCCAATTGCGCAGAAGTAGGGTAGCGTTTTTATTCACAAACCACGCGTGCGAAGCCGCTGACGGAAGCTAGTAATATAATAAAAGGCTACGATAAGAGCTGACCATCAAGTGGGGAGTACACTTATTTGCCACCTTACTGGTATAAAACAAGTTACTTACTTTTAACTAAAAATATAACCGACTTCAGAAAAAGAAAATCGGAAACGAAACTCTAAAATGAAAAGTGGTTAATGAAACGTAATTTTTTCATATTTAAAGAGCTTTCCTACAATACCACACATACTGGGAAGCAAGCAGGTTTTATTCTCATTCCTTCTACTCTTCATGGAAAATACCTTCAAAATATGACTTGACTTCAATTGGGGACTACATTGGAAGTATACTGAACCCAATGCAAATATAATCATTCAAATCGGTTCGTAAACAAAAAAGTTATGCCTGAACAAATATTATCATCATCTCAGCCCGTCTGCACCCACTGTTGGGTATAGGACTCCTATTTATTACGCCTTCTTTCCGGTTCCTTGCGAGTAGGGTTCTCAGATTAATAAATCGAAATTCCGAAGTAAATTCGTGACATTTGACGAAAATTCCTGACGTTCTTGTAAATATAACATTAATTTTATTAAGTAATTATTTTTTTTTAATTATTTGTAATAAAAATATTTGGTTTATGTTATGTTTGATTTTACTCGTTTCTTACTTAAATTGTAGAAATTCCGGACGGTTTAGGATTCCCCCCGCATTCCGGACAAAGACCTATATTACCGGACATGTCCGGAAAATTCCGGACGTATGGCAACCATACTTGCGAGTCCTCATCGATTGACATCCAGCTACGCTATTAATGTCATTCGACCATCCGGCGGGTGGTCTCTCGAGCAAGAGGCAGAAATTGCATTTTTCTTTTGAACAAATATACAAATAAAAATAAATATTCTGATGAATTGAGAACCTCCTCCTTATTTTTAAATCGATTTAAACATAGTTTTACCACAAAAAAGTAAAACATCCGTTGAATGCCTGTTTAAAAAAACCCTTACCAATTCTAAATTGGATTTTTTTTAAACAGTGGTTAACGGGTTTTTAAGTTTATTGCGTTAAGACCCTAAACGTTAGGTATCTACAATGACTTACAGCCTCATATAATTTCAAAAGCCTAAACATAAGAAGCGCAATATTATCTTTATGAACGTGTTCAAATCGGAATTATAAAAATGGAATCTTTTTTCTCATACTCTTAAAACAGAAATAAATCACATGGAATTGGAATTTTAAATATTTAGTATGTAATTTTTATAGTATTATCGACACTTACGGAAAATTCTAATATTTTTAACACCATCCCAAAAACTTTCAACCCGGACGGGGCTTGAAACCCCAACCTTCCTCTTGATACGAGGAAGCACTGCCAATTGTGCAATTGTGAATTTTAATAATCTTTGTACTTACTTACTCCATTGGCGCAGGGACCTAAAGTGAGTCTAGGTCTCCGATACAAGAACTCGCCACTTGCCTCTGTACATTGGCATCTCTTGCCAGTCGTCAGAACCAAGGTCGCGCAGGTCAGCTGCTATCCTATCGCTCCAGCGATACATGGGACGAGCAACCGGTCGGCGGCCAATCGGTCGACCCAAAGTATGCTCTCTTCACGCCTACACTGCATACACTTGCAGCATATGGCTGAGCCAGCGATCGAGAATTTTAAATAACGTCTTATAATTTTCGCAGGAAATATCGGTTTTAAAAAAAATAAAATAAAAGGGCATTTATTACACACATTTTGACTAAGAATGGAACGTTTCACGAGTAGCATGCGAAAAATCATATGATTTTAACAATCATATGTTACACCTGCTATTCTCATTCGCATAACCTGCTAAAAATCATATGTGTTAGGTTTGTACCACTTTTGGTTTTCATCGTATATCGGTCGCAGTCATTCGGGTCTGCTACAAATCACAGTCATTCGCATTTCTTTGGAATTCATCGGGCATTTTCGTTGCCCGTGATTTTTCACGTGAAATAGCAGTGATAAAAAATAATCATATGATCACGCATTCGGTTTCACGAATTGAACCGAAGCATTGTCGGTCGAAACACCGATAAGACGGTACGTGATAAATCCCGTATTTATAATAATAATTGAAATTAATCACGAAAGTTTTCTAAGTAAAATCATATGATCATAACATAATTATTATCGTTTCCATGCCTAGTTTTGACCGGTTGAGTTTTGACTGTGAAATCTAGATTTATTGACAATAGTATGATCTACAGATATTTGTTCAGATTCTGAATGTTTATACATATATATATATTATAAGTATGTACATATTTACAAATAAAAAGTATATAAGTATTCTATCAGTTATCTGGTTCTCATAGTAAACTGCGTACTACTAAGCTTAGTTTGGGGCTAGATAGCGCTGTGTGAAATGTCCAGCAATATTTATTTATTTATAGCAAAAATCTTTTCCGCTCACCGTTCTCACACCGACTAAACCCTGCCTTTCCTCTATCCCGCCGCTTCCTGTCCACAATGTCCACCCGTGGGAAGTTACAATGACTCCAGTATCGTATTCGACGACCTCTGTGGCGGAGTAACGAATAGCCGGCTGAGACGCAGGAGGTTGCGGGTTCGATTCCCGCTCCAACTCATTCAAAAATATTACAATTTAGACTTAATTTATTTTCTTTATTGTTATGTATTCTAAACGGATCATTAAAAACAACAACCAGGCTTGATTCTTGCCTTTCTTTCCTGGTTTGGTCGCAAATGAACAGGCAGTAAAATTGACGCTTCAAAGTGATCCTTGTGATTTTAATGAATAAAAGATTTTGAAGTTGACTTTGATTTTCCTGCGGGATAAATGTTTGCACGGTCCACAGATATTTGTTATTTTTATGTCTTTTATATGTACATATTTACAAAAAAATATGTATTTAAGTATGTGTTCTTATTTATCTGTTTCCCATAGAACAAGCTTTGCTTAGTTTGGGGCTAGATAGCGCTGTGTGAATTGTCCAGCGTTATATATTATTGTAACTACATATTTACATTTTACACCTCAACTATACTTTCTTTGTTTCGCAATTATTGAATGGGTATTTGTCAAAACTATTGCAATTTTTATGATCTTTTAAATATGAATAGGTTTTTTGGTCTATTCTGGTTTTTTTTTACAAAATAACAAGTTCTCTGGTGTACTGTAAGTATAGTTAGTTTATTTGTTCGCCTAGTACAAATTTTGCTTTTTTGGGGCTAGATAGCGCTGTGTATTCTAACTACATGTATGTGATCTGCTTTGACGGCATAAATATTAATTTTAAAAAAGCCTTGTCAATCTTTTTATTTCTGTAGCTAAATATTATCTTCTGAGATTTATTTATCTCATAAATGTAATTGTTCAGCTTTGATGCAGTTAAAATCTATGTGAATAAAAACTGCGATTTTATTCACATAGATCAACTGTTTTTGGCATAAAGTCCCATTTAAAACTCGAAAGCCTATTAAAAACAAAGCAGCCAGTAATCCTCAACAAATCCCAATTTTTCATTTCCGAAACGCTTTAACATGCGTCCGCGCATACAATTTAGATTTTTTGCTTTTCGCCTCTAGGGTGCTTCGCTCTCTCATTCCCTCTTGCTGAAATTGTGTATTGCCGTCTCGCACACCGGGGTGGTAACGGGGGTGTAAAACGCCAGATGTTCCGATGATCGTCGGCATTTTTTTTCTCTTGTGCGTTCGATTCGGTCTCAATTCGAACAATGGATCAAGATTTTACGTTTGAAGACATATGGTCAGGCGCAGGTATGAGGATGGTATAGGGTAATGCGAACTGTGAAGGTCTAGGAATGAATACTGTTGTGTATAGATAATGTTTAGTTTGTTTAATTTTGGGCTTCGCACGGGTTTAGTTAAGGATTCAATCAAAGGATAATTTCATTTATTTATTCGAAAAACAAAAATTGTGTGCGAAAAATTAAACAATAAATAAACCAATTACAAAACAAGATATTAATTAGGCACTAATTAATCAACCCCAAGGATAGTGTATGAAATGTAGCTTTCTATTGTGGAAATAATTTTCAGAATATGTTTAGTTTCTGATATTACCCACTAACAGCAAACTTATCTCCTTTATGATATCACACACTATTATATTATAAAGAGAAAAGATTTGTATTTTTGTATGTTTGTAACGAATAAACACAAAAACTACTTTTCCGATTTCAAAAATTCTTTCACCATTAGAAGGCTACATTATCCCTGAGTAACATAAGATATATTTATTAAAAAAAATAGGGATCCCTACTAAAACATTAATAATGTAACCCAAGGTGTAAAAAAATCCACAAAATGCCTTTCATCGCATGCGCTGCAGAAACTATTGATGATAGAACAAAAAATATATAAAAAAGCATACTTTAAATAAATAATGACATGATTAATTTGACAGAGAATAATTATAATTGAATACTAAATGTTTGACATAAATAGTGTAATGTTACTAACAATATCTATATAAGAAAACAAGATATATGAAAGCTTTACAAGCTTATTGCACGCCCCTGAGTGGGGTAGAGTATAGTGAAACTATTTTAAATTAAATGTTACATCTTTCTGTATAACCTATATTCTGGCAATAAATGATTATGATTATGAAAAAAAAAATTACAATATTAAAGAACATATATCTACAAAAAACTTCGCGATATGTCCAACTATTATAGTTATGCAACTATAACTTCTTTTTTACATTTTAAAAGTTAATAGAAATGTGGACCAAAATCAGACCATGCCATCCATATACCTTTATATCACGTTTATCCCAAAATGTTTAAAAAATAAATATCCGCCGCCATAAATAAATATATAGGCCGCTAGTTATAGATAAAATGTATTGATTATTTTGTTTAATTTTGTGCTTTTGATCTGTAAGTAATTTTGCTTGATAAATAATTTTGTAATAAGTAATTTTCGTTGTATTTTTGTAATTTGCATGCTAGTTATCCTAGAATATAATTGACACCTACCTACTTATATAAAACCTTTTACCATTATGTTCAAGCAAATTAATTTATCTTTATCTATTCTTTCTTATCTAATAGTATTTGAATCAATTGCATCTTCTGAAAGCTGACTCGTTTTTTTTTTGTAACAACCTTCTGCTAGCGGCTTCGCAGGCGTGGTTTACCAATAAAATATTACACTCTTTCTGCACAGTCGTGTAAAAAGAAGCCTATGTCCAATCCCTGTCATAATCTATTTATATACCAAATTTCATCAAAATTGGTCTAGCCGTTATGAAAACGTTACAAACAGAGAGACAGTTATTTTCGAATTTATAATATTAGTATGTATAACTAGCTGACCCGCCCGCGGCTTCGCACGCGTGGTTTGTGAATAAAATAATTACCTTCCTGCGCAGTCGTGTAAAAAGTAGCCTATGTCTCAATCTGTTACTTATTTTTGTAAGCGTTCATTCCATACTCTGTACCTACCTTCTACAGCTAAAGAATACCTACCTTATAATTTTACTTTGCCCCCTTTAGCGATGGTTTTGAAAAAAAGTTGAATCAGGTGTTTCTTTATTTTTTACCAAAAGTCTAAATAGGAATTTTCAGACCCCTAACTCGAAGAGTTATGGATTGTCCATACAAAAATTTCAACTCATATTTCACCCCTTCAGGATTATTTTTTGAGACAAAAGATAGCCTGTGTCCTTCCCCAAGATATAATTTTACCGCCTTGCCAAATTTCAGCCGTTTCGTCGTGAAAAGTTAACCAACGAACAAACAGTTACTTTCGAATTTATCATCACATTTATAGGGATTTATCAGACACATTCGTCTGTTTCTGATTTTGAACTGTCCCTAACTACCATTATAATATCATTTTAGTCAATCAAATAAAGATAAACTGTATTGTAATTGTTATGTTTATGTGTGTAAAATACAGTATGTGTTATATCTACTATCCATTTAATTTACGACCCTAATAACAATTATGATGCTAACAGTATATTTTCATTGTGTGGAATTGAAAAAAAATCAACATTATTGTTTGAAAAAATACTAATATCTTTTTTTTGCCCCCACAGGTAAGTCCAGTCTTGTTCTACTAAGGTACCATATCATTAAGCAATGGAAGTGAGTGATGTGAGTGACGCGTCTACGGTGCATCCGGTGAGTTTCATGTTATAAGCGGTAGCGAGAAAATATGTAGCAAATGTAATTAAAATATATTCAAATACTTCGCTTTGTCGAGTAGATGTACCTCAAGACGCATCCGTTTGGTAGTGTAGGTTCAAGTCATAAGCGGCAGCGATATTATAGGCATTGTTTGGGGTAGGCTAATCGAATCTCTTTTCTCGTGTAGGATGTGTCTAAATGGTGGTTTAGGGTTAAGTTATAAGAGACAGCGAAAAAAAAGATGGAACGCGGTATCCTATACTTTAACCAGTTGTGACTGCGGGGAACCCATCCAAAGTATGCCTCACATGCTCAACTGTCCTTTGTGAAGACGACCTAAACTAAGTCACTGACAACGCAATATAAGGGGCTAATTTCTATTCCTATACAATAAAAATCTATTCCTAATTTCGTTGGATGGTTTTCAACTATCTGGAGCCTGGAATCCTGTGGTTAAAATGTGTAAGAACCAAAGAAGTAAAGTGCCAATTACGTCAATTTTACAAATTGCGTCCTGAATCCTGACACCGTGAGTGTGCTGTGTCGGAATCGAATTATGATCGAGAATGAAACGGTGCTAGTAATAGTATTAGTGAATTCATTCTTAGCAAGAGACTGAGAAAGAGGGTAGATCGATATATCTCCCAATAACCATCCACTCTCAAAGACTTCAATTTACCCGTGAGCATGGTGCATGCAACTGTGTTCAAATATCTGGATACTCAAAAACTAACAAATCATGGTAAATATCCCGTTTTTAGTACAATTAGTAATTTCTGTTCATTCATTTTTTCGATTGTAAAGTGAACCGTTGACTCGAAAAAAGAATATATCCAAACAAACTTGTAACCTTCTTTCTGGTCGGAAGGTAACCCCCCTGGGACACCAGTAATTGTAAACCAATTGTATACTAAACTCCATAACCGATGTAATTTGCGTAGTTATCCCATAGCTTATCCCAAACCTGTATCGTCCCCCCCTTGGGCCATATAACGCGTTCGATTCCCGTGCCGGAAATAGCCCGGTCAAGCACCCTTGCGAAAAATGTGCATTCAACGTGTACTTTATTGTATTGTGATTGGGACTGATTTGGAATGCACCTTACTGAGTCACAGTTTATTCAGAGTAAATAATTGCAGCTAGTTACCATTCTTATTTAATCAAGTACGTGAGCGAAAAAATACCTGTTTTAATGGCACTGAAATGTTAAGCTGAGGAACAGGTGTAAATTGATTCAAACTCTTAAGATTTCTTAGAATTAAAAAATGATTGGTTGCTGTTGAAAAAAGTATTTTCTCACTGAAATAGAATACCATAGATATAGACAATTCACTATTATACATTAGAACACACATTCACACACTGTACATTTACATTTTGAAACAAAGAAAAGATAGAAAAAAGATATTATAAAATAGTGGAAACGAAAAACATAAACATAAGAGAACCAGGTAAATACTGTGTGCTATGCTTCTGCAGGAAATGCCCCTCCACTCAGTATTATGCCTGCCATATTGGTAAAAGCTGATGTCATTGACTAGGAGAATCAAAGAGGATTATGTTACTCTGATGCCATAGGAAGAAGAAGAAAGACATATTTTTTAAGCTTTGTTCGAGTTTATTGGGTTAATTTGACTGCCTCCGTGGCGCAGTGGGCGTATAGCCGGCTGAGACGCAGGAGGTAGCGGGTTCGATTCCCGCCGCGGAACAAATGTTTGCAAGATCTACAGATATTTGTTCCATGTCTGGGTTTTTTCTATATATTAGAAGTATGTATTTACAAAAAAAAAGTATTTAAGTATGTATTCTATCAGTTATCTGGTTCCCATATTACAAGCTCTGCTTAGTTTGGGGCTAGATAGTGCTGTGTGAAATGTCCAGCGATATTTATTTATTTATTTATGCTACTGCAGGAAATGACCCTCAGTATTATGCCTGCCATATTGGTAAGAGCTGATGTCATTGACTAGGAGAATCAAAGAGGATTATGTTACTCTGATGCCATAGGAAGAAGAAGAAAGACATATTTTTTAAGCTTTGTTCGAGTTTATTGGGTTAATTTGTGTTGTATTCTTTTTACTAGATGTATTAGGTTCTGCAGCAAATACAGCTGAAAATACGGTCCAATAAGATCACCATTGATCAGAATCTTCTTAATGAAGAGTATCTAACAATTGATCACAATATTCACAATTTATAAAATGAGAACTTATTTCTGCCGCCAAGCAGCATTGATGTATTTTGGTTTGAAGGGTATGGTTGCCGGTGAAATTACAGGCACTTGCGGCTTTACACCTGTATGCCTCAAGTTGATGGACGTAGAGCAGTGCATTGTAGGGTGCCTTTCCAGGGTGCGTGACCTACAAAGCAATACTTTGTTATAGGCGATGGTTACCACTTAACATCAGGTGGGCCTCCAATTTTATGTTATGAATAGTGCAAATCGTAGTTTCTGCCATATCGTATTACCAACAGGTGGACATATTTTTTTCTAAAATCTACATATATTTCTCAAATAAATCATCGAGAGGTCAATATGACCCTGAACTTCACCTTTGACTTAATTAATCGGCATTATATTGTTTTATCTGTATTTAATTGACTAATTTGTTGAAACAGGGCTGCCAGTTCTGAAGACCTCTTAAATGCTCTGTCAAATCTCAGTCATTGAATACTAGGATAGGTTGGCTGTCTTCAAGTCGCGAGTAAACAGGTTTTTTATAAGCAAGCGTGGTCTATCGTAGACTGCATCATTGCGCGCCAGTAGGCGAGAACGTTGTCAAAAAAAAAGTATCTCTTCAATAATTTTACACTGGACGAGAAATGAGTCCGTAGCGAAATTAATAGCGCATCTCCATATTCTTACGGGAAGGTTACAGGTTCAAATTTCGCTTTGTTTGTAATTTTTGGGATGATTATAATCCTTTCTGATCTTCTATTACTAAAGCTGTAAAAATAAGAAAATACACCTTGTTCGAGAGGGCTCATCAAGATACCAAACACATGAGAGAGAGAGAGTCAAAAGACATGGTGAAAAGTGTGGTTTGACGAATTTTTGGAAAAATTGTTGTTGTGTTGGAGATGACTGATGATATAGTTTCAGATCGTGGTCCTTAAACTTGCTTTAGGACCTACATCATCAGTCATCACGAACCCTACCAGAGTTCCTCCAGAAACCCGATCACCGACCAATCCGAAGCCAAACTAGAGAACACACTATAACGGGGTCTCCTGACTCAGATATGGTAGCTGATCTCTTGATAAGTCGTAACTCAACCCAACAATGTCGTATTTCCTTCTATCTACAGCTGTTTGTAGTTTTAGGACCATGATCTTGAACTACATGATCTATCTTCTCCAACCCTACAACAATTCCTCTGGTAACCCAACACTCGTGTCTGCGAGACAGTATGGCATACAAACGAGCGCATTAATATCTCTCGTCCGCATAAATTACTTGTTAGACTCATCTCTATCAGGAACTAGATGTTCTCGATCGATTAGATTATGTTTTCAATACTTGAGCTATGATCGGTTAGCTACATAGCTACCAATGCAATTTTTTTGTTTTGGCATGGGAATATAAATTATGACAGTCATTCCAAAGTACCTGATATTGATAGACGGTGAAGAAGATATCTTGAAAAAAACTAGCTTAGTTAGCTTTGCACGTATTGATAGTCTATTCTGCGGATTGAGGCGAGGATGCATTACAATTCCACTTCATCTAAATCCTTAACCAAGCGCCAGCGGCTGCGTTCTTTACTGAGGTTATGCTGCAACTTGCCGCCGTATAAATCATCTTTAATTGATAGATATAACGGTTTCAGTTTGACACGACCTTCCGTGGCCAGTTTGGAAGTCCATGAACTGACTCCGAACTCAGGTCATCTGGTGCAGGAAGAATATGTGTAGATGGGGAATGCGGGACCCTTTTTTTACGATGGAAAAATGCTTTACGCATGCCCTCCAGCTCGGGGAGAGCTGAAGGGGTCTGTCGGACTCTACGTAGGTTTACAACCAACGGCCAATTAGCATTAAGTTCGCCTAAGTATTATTTTTGTTTAGTGCAATAAAGAATTTTCTAATCTAATCTAACGGCATACCGACTAATAACCCACTGATATTCCTTCATTCACCGCAGTGCCAGTGCATCATCAAACCGCCCATGTTGAGATGAGTGAGTCGATGCTGCACTAGTACTTTACAGGGTCACGGGGTTCCGGTTGGATTCAACCGCGGTCCTGTCGGTTGCGGCCGACAATTGCTGTCAACTAGCTGCGACTGCAGGGAGGAACTCATTCAAATCATGGCCCACATGCTTATCTGTCCTCTGTGCCCTACCACCTACTGACAACGCAATAGAAGTGGCAAATCTTTATTCATCCATAATTTGATTGTAAAGTGAATCGTTGACTCGAAAGAAAAAGAAGAAGTGTGATATAAAATCCTACATGTATTGGAAAAGGCATAGTTTCTGAACAATCTCCAAAGAATCATATCCCATAATATCCAATAAGGTGATAATTACTTCCTGCCCTCTTTAAAACCAAAACCAGTCTCAATGTGTTTAAGAGAAACTTGAAACAATTAATAATAGTAAAAGCATATTACAATATAAATTAATTTCTTAGCGATAAATTGAGTAATTTTATTTAATCTGACATTTTATATACATATGTTTTTTTATTTTAAGGTGCTGACATTTTGAATATTGTAAATAATTTCATTTGATTATGTAAGTTTAATTTTTCTATGATAGAACGTTGATTAAAATAGCACGCGATAAACGCTGATTATGGACGGACTCAAACTGTATCACTAACCATATTGATTGATTGTCGTACTTCAAGTTCTTCTGGCTCGTTTCTATCGATTTCCACAGAACCACTTCCAATAATATTCAATGGGGTGGTTTATCTCCTGTCTTCCTTATTTATTCACCGTGGCTTGCTCAAGTTTGTGTCATCCGCAAAGATCCTGCGTTAGTCTCGCTCATTTCCGCGACTGACTATGTCGTCCATCCGTTTCGATGCCGGACGTCTTACGTTACCTATCTAAAGCGGGTGTACTTGGGCATTTAGTCATCATCCTCATCATTAACAGCTTAGGTGATCGCCCCCTGCTTCCCTCAAACGCCACTCCAATCGATCCTGTTCATTCAGTTAGTCTTTGATAATATTTGTTTACGAGGAAAACCCAGGATGTTATTGTTACGCCGAGGCTGTTAAACAATGAGTAATAATCGTAACTTCTCGAACGCTTTTGTCTTGCTGCGTTATTGTTGTTATTGTCTGCGGTTGCGCACAATGGAGTGGCCATTGTGTCGAGGGACCGACCCTTTTCCTGGAACGATCGAGATCCTTCTCGAACAATCGAAATGTGTGGATATAAATAGGCCCGAGAGATGGCCGGACAGTCAGTTGTGAGTCAGTCTCGAGTCTAAGTGAGTGAGTGAGTCTCAGCGAGGCCCTGGAGGACTGACGTGGGAAGGGTCTCGCGTGAACAGTAGTTGCTCCCGAGTCAGTCTGGATTTAGCTATACGTGCGAACATTTCGGTGACTTTAAGTGGTGCACCAGTGGTGTGAATTGGTGTGTTGTGATTACGTGTGACCAAGTTCGTGTATTCATCGTTTAGTGTTGAATAAAAGTGTTATTTTGGTTGGACTGATTCCCATTATTTTATCCCGAACCCTCAGCTCGTAACAATTTGGTGTCAGAAATGGGATAAAATAATGCCGGTTCTACCAAAGGATAACGTGGACGGTGTCAGAACGAGAGGTCAACGACAACAGGAATTGGATGAAAGGCGGTTTGGAGATCCTCCGGTTCAAGAAGTTCGGCAGAGTCGTCAGCCGATGGAGATGGAATCAGCCGCCGCCGAATCATTTGGAGCATCATCATCATCCGTGGGGCAAGCTCCTGTGACAGGCGATCTTGCTGCTATTATGGCCATGCTTTGTCGTCAACAAGAAGAGCAGCGACGTTGACAGGAAGAACAGCGACGTCAGGAAGAAGAGCAGGCTCGGTTGCAGGAAGAACAGCGACGTCAGGATAAGGAAGAGCAGCGTCGTCAGCAAGAAGAGCAGGCTCGGTTGCAGGCAGTACAGTGACGTCAGGATAAGGAAGAACAGCGTCGTCAACAGGAAGAGCAGGCTTGGTTGCAGGAGGAACAACGCCGTCAGCATTAAGAAGAGAAGCGTCGTCAACAGGAAGAGCAGGCTCGGTTGCAGGAGGAACAACGCCGTCAGCATTAAGAAGAGAAGCGTCGTCAGCAGGAAGAGCAGGCTCGGTTGCAGAAGGAACAGCGACATGAACAGGTGGAGCAGACTCGGTTGCAAGAGGAACAGTGACGTCAGGATAAAGAAGAGCAGCGTCGTCAACAGGAAGATCAGCGACGTTGGCCATAAGAGCGTGCTCGACTGATGAGGGAATCGTTCGGTTCATCTGGAAAGGAACTCCAGGAAGTGAAAGAACAGATAGAAATCAAGAGAGCCGTGTTTTGGAGATTGGAATTGGGCTCGACTGATGAGGGAATTGTTCGGTTTATCTGGAAAGTAATTCCAGGAAGTGAAAGAACAGATAGAAATCATGAGAGCCGTGTTTTGGAGGCTGGAATTGGGATCGCTGATGAGAAAGGGACTCTGGGTGTCCTGAAGTACTGGAGACGGCAATGTGGCTCCTCTAGTTGCTACATCTTCAGCGCGAGGTGCGCCTAAAATTGTTCGTGTTGATCGGCTGCCGCGATATGGGCTAAGAATGCTCGGGACGAGCATGTTTTAGGAGGGGGCAGTGTTACGCCGAGGCTGTTAAACAATGAGTAATAATCGTAACTTCTCGAACGCTTTTGTCTTGCTGCGTTATTGTTGTTATTGTCTGCGGTTGCGCACAATGGAGTGGCCATTGTGTCGAGGGACCGACCCTTTTCCTGGAACGATCGAGATCCTTCTCGAACAATCGAAATGTGTGGATATAAATAGGCCCGAGAGATGGCCGGACAGTCAGTTGTGAGTCAGTCTCGAGTCTAAGTGAGTGAGTGAGTCTCAGCGAGGCCCTGGAGGACTGACGTGGGAAGGGTCTCGCGTGAACAGTAGTTGCTCCCGAGTCAGTCTGGATTTAGCTATACGTGCGAACATTTCGGTGACTTTAAGTGGTGCACCAGTGGTGTGAATTGGTGTGTTGTGATTACGTGTGACCAAGTTCGTGTATTCATCGTTTAGTGTTGAATAAAAGTGTTATTTTGGTTGGACTGATTCCCATTATTTTATCCCGAACCCTCAGCTCGTAACATTATATACTCATAAGCAATATCTGGAGAGTTGGTCGAGTAGACTGAAATATAAGAGGTTGCGGGTTCGATTCCCGCTTCGTTTCCAGAGCAAACGATATTGAGCGTCCTCAACGTCAACGACAAGGCCCACCCCATGCTCCAACCCAAAACGAATATTTGCATATTAGGCAAATATTTGTTTTGTGTAAGAGTGTTGTGGTACCATGGATACTTGTAGGTCCTGCATGACATGCATGATACAGGGAATTCTAGGAATAAAATTTATTCAAAATCACACTCTAATAATATAAATCGAAAGTTTGGATGTTTGTTTATTTGTTACTGAATCACGTCGTAACGGTTCAATCGATTTCGATGAAATGTTGTATGCCCGTAAATTATAACCTAGATTACCACATAGGCTACTTTTTATCCCATAAATCAGGTCCTATGGGATAATAATGGGGTGGCAAGTCAAGTAGCAACAGCGAATTTAGCTTTATTTCTAGGTTACCTATACATTTAGTAGTGTAACGCGTACGAAGTCGCGGGCAACAGCTACTTAAAACTATTTGCTGGCAAGTAAAATCTGCAACGTGTGACGCACTTGCCCTTTGTCGTGTGGTCGCCCACGAAAACGATAAAACAATACACCTAATGTATAGAAAATTAGATATGTGAATGAATTATGATCGAGATAAGAACCAGTTCGTCAGGTCATCGAAGACCCGTAGTAATCGGAACAGTATAGCACCGATATATGCAAATTCGACCAGGTGTTCAGTATATTGACTTTAGCTGACCCCCGCGGAGGCCCCAACTAGTCGCAATTATAACATAATTCTACTAATATTGTGAATGCAAAAGTTTGGGTGTTACGATTTTTATTTAACAATAAACTTGTGCGTTAAGTTAGAAAACTTTCATGATTTATTTCAATCATTATTATAAATACGGTATTTATCACGTACCGTTTTATCGGTGTTTAGACCAACAATGTTTCGGAACAACCCTCACCACAGCGCTGGTCTACTCGCGCGCAGATAGTTGCGGCGCTTAGTGCGAGACGAGACGCAGTGCGTAGCGGATTGCCCTCACCCTAATGAAGGTCCACGAATTGAATCCCGTATTTATAATAACGTGTGCATTATTTCAGAATCTGTTAACAATCGCGTTCGTCACTCGCACGTCGATATCTCGCGTAGATTAACAGACGCAGAGATACTCTTGACCCGTTACCTACCCCAAACACACACGCACTCTGTAACTAATTATAAATAAATATAAAATAAATAAATATTGCTTGACATTTGACACAGCGCTATCTAGCCCCAAACTAAGCAGAGCTTGTACTATGGGAACCAGATAACTATTAGATAACTAAAAATGTTATTAGCATTAAGCCCACCTTTTGTACATGTAATTTGTATTTTTTGTGCAATAAAGTATTCAAATAAAATAAAAATAAATGAATAACTGATAGAATACTTTTATACATTTTTTTGTAAAAAGATACTTATAATATATAGAGAAACAACCAGACCCGGAACAAATATCTGTAGATCATGCAAACATGTGTTCCGCGGTGGGAATCGAACCCGCTACCTCCTGCGTCTCAGCCGGCTATTCGCCCACTAATACTACTGAATTCTGAGGACTTCGTCATTTCAAACACCACCTGAGGAACCCCTGTCTGGGCGCAGACATAAACCCTCTAGCAATAAAAGGATTAGTAAGCTGAAGTGGCAGTGGGCGAGGCACATTGCTTGAATAACTGACGGCCGTTGGTTCAGAATGGTTTTTAAGCGGAGACCATGCACTGGAAAGCGCAGCGTATGATGGCCTCCCACTAGACAGAAGGAATACCTGATAAAGGTTGCTGGAAGTTGTATGCCGCACAAGTTTGGTCCCTCTGGAAGTCTATGGGGGAGGCCTATGTTGACTCAGTGATAAAGCGACCCTTTATACTGTAAAAATACATTCGAGCACGCTACTCGTGAGCGAAACGAGTTGCGACCATATTGTTTGCTCATACTCGCTATTGATCTCGTCGCGAATGTTCTGATGACGAGTACACTCGTATCGACGAACGAATCATTTTCGGAAATTCGGGTACCAAGTGAAGCCATGAGCTAAGGATAGTTATTATAACATAATTCTGTGAAAAATACAAAAATTGAGTCATCTTAATATCGTGAATCTTGTTTTTATAATAGGTTTTTTATTGGGGTGACCGTATGCCACCTGTTGCGTGAGAGTCCGATTCTTGGAGGTCTAGAGAAGTATGGTATAATCTTGGAGTCTTCTAGTTCACAGTGAACAGGTTCTTTCTAGGCAAGCGTGCCCTATCATCGACCACACCATTACTTACCATCATGTGATATAGTAGTCAAGTTTTTTTATGTTTGTTGACACATATCTTTTTACTGGGTGAACCAATTTATATTCCGATGAATTCCGGTGATTCTGGTTCTAACTTTTGAAGGGACTAGAACTTCTATGTACTTAAATAGCAGCTATGTAGTGTGTGTTAAAATATATAATTCAATACTTAGTGAAATGAAAAGCCTTCGCTTATCAAATTACACCTAAATTGAAAAAGAGCTTTTATAAGGTTAAAGAACTACATGACATAAAATAAAATGATATTAATAAATTGCAAGCTATTATACCTTTATGATTCAATGGCTATAAATATATATATATTTATATTATACTAGCTCAACCGCCGAACTTCGTACCGCCTTGACATATGCATATGACGCGGGCTGTCAATATACGTCAACCGGCCATCAATAGCTGCATCTGTGTATGAGAAAATAAATTTTCTTCATAATTTCTTTTTGCGTGTTTTTTCCGATAATTTAATAGTTTATCTATGTATATCCTTAATTATTTGACTTACCTGCACTTCTATGTTTCACATGAAATGATTTTATGATTTATCGTACTTTCCAGTGAATTAAAGAGGGGGATGAAAACTAATTTTGCTTGCACCCCAGTGTACTTTACAGAGTATTTTACTTACAAAACTTTCGTTATATGTTTCAATCATTATTATAAATACGGGATTTATCACGTACCGTATCATCGGTGTTTCGAACGACAATGTAGTGCGAGGCGAGTCGTATTTCGGAGCGGATCGCACTCACCCTGATGAAGGTTCACGAATTGAACCGAAACATTGTTCAAAAGTTACTTGTTGACATAACATCAAAAGAACTACTTGATATACCAGAAAGGACTGGTTTCCATAAAAGTTTAGCGGGGATGAGTGAAATCAACGATGATCAATGATGAGTGTAAAATGATTTAACACCACATAGTTTTTTTATGTTATTTGTGGGGAAACAGTCTTACGGCCCACCTGATGGTAAGCGGTCACCGTCGCCTATTGACACCAGCACCACCCGGTAGATGACGTGATCCTATTTGCTGAATTTACTCATCTCCTCTCCGCTTTAGTGGATACCGGCATCTATACTTCTATTATTATTAGTACACGCTTGTACATCTCAATTGAACTGGTTCGACATCTGCCGAGCGACATTGCATCCAGAAATTATAAACTAATTACCTACTGGTCAATAAATGCTATTTTACAACTGCCGTAAACTTGTATCCCGTTTATTGATTGCTGGGCTCCTCGAGATGTTATTAAAGAGTTTTGAACTCTATTAGTGTCGGTTGACTGGTTTTTTATGTCTTTTTCATCACTCATGCCCTGAAAGTTGATCATTGTTAATTAACAGCATCATCGTACGTCAATTTGAAAATAGAATGAGACTCATTGCATTCATAATAAGCTAAAATGAAATATAATATACATGACGAATCCTTATTTATATTTAAAAATGGGACTGGCCACTTTCTTAATATTCTATAATGAAATACAGCCCCCATCACAAATCCGTATTTCTATTCAAAAATGGAACTTGCCACTTTCATAATATTCTATAATGAAATACAGCCCCCATCACAAATCCGTATTTCTATTCAAAAATGGAACTTGCCACTTTCATAATATTCTATAATGAAATACAGTCTCCATCACAAATCCTTATTTCTATTTAAAAATGGAACTGGTCACTTTCATAATATGCTGTAATGAAATAGTCTCCATGACAAATACTTATTTATATTTAAAAATGAAAGCCACAGTCTGGTTGTGAAAAAAAAAAACAATTTATGTACAACGGGAATGCAATTTTTTGTTTAGAACAAAAAGCTGTGCTATGCTATATCTTTGACTTTGGTTCGTCTACAAACATAAATACTTACAAACTAACTTTACCTCTAATATAATGTTACTTTAGATATTCCCTGCAAAGGGGGTAAAGAGAGGGGAGGGGAGTGTGTGCCCGCGCATTCTACTACTGTATAATCTGTGGCACAGGCAGGTGTTGCCTGTAACGGAATGCCACGGGGTAACGCGTGGATTTCCAATGTTTTTGAGGTGTTCGACATTTTTGACGATGATTTGCTAAATTATTACTGGTACCGTAAAATAATTAGTGGTGTGAGTTTCTGACGTAAAGTGTTTCTGGCGGCCGTTGGGGCAGAGCGGTTCTTGAATGGAGACCACGTACTATGGAAAGACAACCTGATAAGGTTGCTGGGAGCCGTTGGCCGTGGTGGTCTTCAAGTTGCGAGTGAACAAGTTTCTTCCACACGCACACAGACGTCAAACTTATAACACAACATCCTATAAAAGGGGGGGGCTTTAATGCGCGAGGGGTGGGGGGGGGGGGGGGTTAAAAGAAATGTTCTAAAACCTCCAGTTTATAATAAAAGCTATAACACTATAAAAAAATGTATAAAGAACAAGTACTTACATCGCATCGCCATCAAACCAGTATAATGCTAATTTAACCATTCATATTAAAATCTAACAATGAACCGAAAAAAAAACGCTTTTATAGTCATGTTAATAAAGTTCCAAATGGAACGAAAATATTACTATTTATGCTCTGCAATCACTAATCCTTATTTTATGTGCAATAGGGTTCGAAATTGAACGGTAAATGTGTTTTTAATATTTTTATGTTCAATACTTATTCCCCTTCAGAAAGCGCTTAGTAATAAAACGATGTAAGTGATTTCATAAAAGACTATCGATTTAGCGTTCTTGATTAGCTTGTTGGGTTCTGTATAAAACTATTTTGATATTAGCTTTCGCCCGCGGCTTAGCACGCGTAGTTTGTTCATAAAAAGTAGCCTAAGAGTGTCATCCAGGTCTTGAAAAATGTAGAAACTGAACTTAAAAACAAAAAAAAAACAGTTATTCTCAGTCGATTTTATTTCCCATCAGGAAAACTTTTCCCAAAATAAGTTACTTACCAAAACAAATATGTAGTAAGATTTTGTAAAAATTAAAAAAAAAACACTAATTCTATGAAATGGGAAAATAAACCCTTAGCGTGATAATAAAATATAAGTAAACAGTATCAAAAACCACTTAATAATGGGGAAACTTTCTCCGTGCACTTCATCAATTTGAAATCTGGGAAACAGACAGGAATTCCTTTCCTATTCAAAGGAAAATTCAAGATACATAATTTAAAAGGTTTTTAAAATTAAAATATCCCGACTGAACCCTAAAACCCCTAACTATAATTCCATAAAGACAGGTTGAACGACCGCGTCCAAAAAGGACCACAAGGGCGAATGGCTTTCAATGGCGACTCCTGGTCCCTTTCAATGTACCCTCGGCTCAGACGAGGGGACTGCGCACGCGTCGATGCCACATCCTTGAGCTGTATTTCACAAACACAAACTATAAACGATAAACTTATAGATACACTATCTAAACCATCTAAGCTAGCATGATCGCCAGAAAAGTTGCTACGGAAGATCCAAACCAATGTGATCCCTAAAAACCTTCCAATCATCTTTCGTTTTTCGTTATCCTCAACGTTCACTCTCAAAGACATCCAGATCCTGCGAACGCTTTCTCGACCTACCACGACGCAGCGTTCCCTAAAGCTGCCAAGGTGTTATTGCACATGCCCATTTTGCTGGGTCCATCTCTAATGTCCACATTCTGTGTGACACACGATTTCTTTGCGTAAGGCTTTGTGGAAAATTTGTTCAAATTTCTAGATTTGTGTAAAGAAATCGTTGACGTGTTTGGCCAACATTACATGGCTTGCCCAGTCCCACAAGAATCCGGCCGTTTTTCTGCCACATCTAGATCCTTGTAGTAGAATGTAACGCAACACAGTGTTTCGGTAAAACCCGAGAATGCTGCGTTCCATTGCCCTCTGGCAAATCTTAAGTATTGGACTTATTTTTTAAATATTATTATAAGCTCGCGTTTGACCACGATCTCGCCTGATTATAAGCGATGATGCGGTCTACAATGGTATACGCTTGTCTAGAAGAAACCTTCAAGGAAACACAGTCAGGCAAGGCGTTCCACTCTCTGGCGGTGCGCATAATAAAGGTGGAAGAGAACCGCTATGCGCATGGGAGGGAAGTATGTCTTACCATGTAGCGATGGCGCGGAGTGTCTGGTTGTCCAATGATAGAATGGGGCTGATGGGATCAAATTGAAAAGTTCCGCTGCACACTCTCCGAAAAGTATCCCAAAAAAAACCAAGAGTCGAAAACGGAAGTCCAATAAAAAATCTACTTTTACAGGTCAAAGTAGATTGTTCTTAGTAAAGGAATTCTTTATACAATCATTATAAACTGTAATCAATAATCGTATCTAGAAAGGCTCCGCAATTCATTCGCCCTGTAATCAGACTGTGTCGCGGAAACGATAGAAAATTTGCTATTTGCCTGCACATGCGACTGCCACGATAAATACACTTAGGATATTTATCGAATCTACACTATATACGAGCTTTCGCCCGCGGCTTTGCACGCACAGTTTGTCGATAAGTAGCCCTATGTCTCAATCCGGGTCATAATCTATCTATAATCCAAATTTCGTCGACATTTGTTCAGCCGTTTAGTTGTGAAAACGTAACAATCAAAGACAGAGTTACATGAGAGTAAATCTCAGAATTATTGGTCAGAATCTGTTTATCCATCTGCTGTTTGCAAATCATTATCATCATCAACCTATAACAGTCCACTGCTGGACGTAGGTCTCTCCCAGGGTGCTGCATTGAGCCCGATCTTCAGCTCTTCTCATCCAATCCTTGCCAGCCACAGCGCGTAAATCGTCCCTCCATCTAGCCGTAGGGGTGTTTTTTTTCAAATGTTTCTGGAACCATTAGTATTTTATTAAATAGAATAAATCTTCACGTAACCACAATCTCACCTGATGGTAATATTTTCAGAAAAAAATATTTTTTATAAGAGATTTTATTGAAAACCCTTATGTATTATTAGGATTTTTAAAATCATCTCAAAAATTTCGAGTTAACAGGGGATTTGAACCCGCAATCTTTTTCATTATACGAGGATGCGTTGCCAATCAAACAAAGAAAATGAAGTTCAAACAAGTCAAATAACGATTGGACGGAAATTTTATAATTTAAAAATCTTAAGATTTTTCTGTAAGTATCGGATTACTCATTAAAATAAAACAACTACTTGTACTTACTATGTACTTACTGAATAAGAGAGTTTTTTTTAACTTAAAAGAAGAGAGTACATTTTAGAATACTAGAAGTACATTTTTAAGTTTACTGTAAAAACAATAAAAATATTTTAGATATTGATTAATGTAATTTTTTTGGTACAAAATATAAGTTGTAGGTTTTTTAACTTAAAAGAAAATTAATCTTATCTCCAATCTTAGGTCTTCAAAAATATACTTCTAAAAATCATTATTATCATATATTTTTATTTATAAGTAATGTTTTGTTACAAAATATACATTATAAAGTAACAGATTTCCAGGTTATCCCGGTCAATCTTAGCTCTACTTATCAGTAGATAACCTTAAAAGGTCATCGACACAAACAAACAAACATGTCCACTATCTACCCTACGGACCCACCACCTGTACAAATCTTTATATCGCGCACACGATGCCTTTTTATACAGGTTTTTAGGGGTCCTTAGTCTGTAGTGAGTAGGTAAAGACTGTAGGGAATTGGGCAAGCTTCTAGATAAACAAAACAAAAATAAATAATATTATTCAAACTTTCGCGATCACTGTACATAATTACTGATTTAAACGGGTATTATTTACATATGTACACACGATAAATACCCGACTATAATATAATCATTAATTAGAAATAAATAAATAATGTAGGACATTTTACACAGCACTAACTAGCCCCTAAGCAAAGCTTAAACCACGGGAACCAGATAACTAGTAAAATAGGTAACTTTTAAACAATGTGTTTTATCTTTTAAACAAATACATAGGTACAGATAAAAAAATACCCATTCAATTAAAATTGAAAAAAAAAATCGTTAATTTAGATTTTTTTTCTAAATATTAATGAAATAATGAGAATGCTCTTATTAGCCTAGCCTCTTACACAGTTTAAGGGGTCCGTAAGCTATTCTTTTAAGGAAAAACAGTCAGCGGGATGAGCTTAGATAAACAAAAATTGGGTGAGCGTATTCAGATTTACACGTTTCCTTTATCCTCTTATACAGGTTTTTAGGGGTCCATACTCTACATTTTTAAGATAAAAACGGCTCTGATCAAGTACAAATACGCGTTTTCTTTAACAACACTTATAAACGCACGCCATTAGATAATACCATTAAATATTGTAATGAATGCTTATTTTTGGTATTAACATACTCTTGGACCAGAACCCACGTTATCGAGAACCTGGTGTCTGGACAAAACTAGGTTTTAAGACATCACCGAATTATTGTGTAACCAGTTTTTTGTATCAAATAATAATAAAAAGGGCAAAGGCCTCCCTTCCCTTTTTCCACTCGTCGCTGTTGTTCGCAAGTAAGGCCAATCCTTGAGGTAGGAGTTTAGTTCATCCCGCCACTTTCACTGCAGTTTTGTTGATACTCGTAGGTATTTGCATTTGAAAGACCATCACACGGTAAATAGTTAATAGAATATTTATAAAAAGACTAGCTGACTTGTCAGGGCTTTGCGAGGATTTTTATCAAAATGAAATGTAGGTTGTCTGGAAGAGATTGCTTTTAGCGATAAGACCGCCCATTGTACCGCTATTTAATGTTTAGTTTCTTTGTGACTAAATTTAGTTTAGTTCGTAGTTTTTATCAGTGAGAGAATTTTCAAAATGGTTTTTTTACGATCTGGAGATGGAACAAGCATGATGATAAGTGATACGTAACCATCGTCTATAACAAAGCATTGCTTCGTAGGTCACTCACCTTGGGAATGCATCCTATAATGCACTGCCCTGTGTCCATCTACTTGAGGCATACATACATTAGGTACATACTAATTGTTCAGTATGTTTTGAGATACTACAATCATACAAACAACAAACTGTACCTCTTTATAATATTAGTATAGATTAAAAATTCAGCTACGGAACCTTTACCACTTGATTCCAACTCGCGCTTCCTATAATTTATTGTAATAATATAAAGACGCACGCGCCGACCGACAGATGTTTCCGTTCGGGTGAGCTCGGGCAAGTCCGGAGAAGTTCGGCTTTTGAAAGCCTTTTAATAAGAGCCTTTTTATAAGGCGCATATACACGTGCTCGAATTGATAATGTATTGAGGATTAAGGCGGTTTCTACCCGACTACGGCAAAGCCAAAAGGAAGGATTATGTTTTTTTGCAGTCTATGTATGTATGTATGCGAATTTACGTATCTTCCACCGTAGCGCCTAAACAACTCATCCGATTTTAATGAATGAGGTGTCAATCGCTTCGTTATTATGATGCGGGTGATATAAGCTACATTTTTACCCGACTAAGGCAAAGCCAAAAGGAAGGGTTATGATTTTACAGTCTTATGTATGTATTTTCCACCGTAGTAACAAAACAACTCATCCGATTTTGATGAATGAGGTGTCAATCGATTCATTATTATGGTCCGGGTGACATAGACTTCGAACGACAGATATTACGTAGCCAGGTTTCAGTTTTTAAACTTGTGTAGCATGATATCGGATACATTTCGGAGTATGTAGCGGAACTTTTCAATTTGATCCCACCATTTCCATTCTATCGCCATTTATTTCATTATCACCAAAATACAACTAAAAGAGCAATACAATGGGTGGCCTTATCGCTGAAGCGATCTCTTCCAGAATTTCATAACTATAAACGTCCTTATCAGGATTATTGAGTATTTGGTTGTAGAATATTGAAGTCGCACAGTCCCTAGTAAGTAATTAAAATACAAATCGGTACGAACTTTACGTCTGTACCTACTTTGTACCGGAACACAACAATGAGAGCATTACTGCTGGGCGACAGAAATTACGATGGTATTATTACTTCCCCGGACTCCTTCTGTAGGAGCATTCCAACTAGATTATTAAATGGATTTGCCCTAACGTATTGGTAAAAGATTAATACCGTTCATAATTGGCAGGTGAATAATATATCGCGTTCATCGTGATTAAACGGCGACCTTTTAGTGTGCTACTTACTGTACTGTTTTTTATTCGATTTACGATGGTGTATATTGAATTGATATTACATAGCTTGAAGAAATAACGGCCGTTGGGGCAGGAAGTTTCTCCAGTGGAGACCACGCACTGGAAAGCGCAGCGTAGGACGATCTGATAAGGGACCGTCCATTAATTACGTGAGGTGTTCAGGGGTGGAGGGGGTCTAGCCGAATCTCGCCCAGTCGGAGAGTGGGGGTCGCGGCTAATATCACGTAACTTTATTTTTATTTTATCACTGTAAATCTAGATTACGAGAGAAGCAATCTTGAAATAATGAAGCCAATTGTGTTTTTTTAAATAAGTTTAACGCATTTACCCTATGAATAAAAATTTTGAAAAATCTCACGTGTGTTAAAGGGAGGGAGGGATGGGATCGAAACAAATCTCGCGACAACTCGCGAGGGGGGGTCATAAAATCGTCAAAAACGTCTCACGTAATTAAAGGACGCCCTCTAAAGGTTCCTGGGAGTCGTTGGATCCCGCACACGATCGGAAATCTAGGATGGACCACCTATTCGGACGCGGTTTTTTTTTATTAGAAAGCTAGTTTGATTGGGGTTCTTAGCTAAATCAGATTTTGACACCGGAAGCAAAAAGAGCGGGTCAATGTTTTTACAAGCTTTTTATTAACTTTCAATGTATGTAAGTTTGTCTGGATGGAATTTTGCAACTGAATTTTAAGCCCGTTCCCCTGAACCGATTGAGCTGTAATTTGGAATACATTGATGTCATCTTCGGTGACAATGCAATAATATGGTACCATGGACAATACACTTTTTTCACATTATTTAATACACTTCTATTATTATTATTCTACCATCGGACAACCAGATGCCTCCCGGAGCCACCGCTACATGGTAGACAAACCTTCTATACGCACAGAGCGGTTCTCTTCCACCTTTATTATGCGCACCGCCAAAGAGTGGAACTTTGCTCTAGTTTCTGTTTCCTGGTAATAACCTAGGGGTCTTCAAGTCGCGAGCGAACAGTTTTCTTCTAGGCAAGCGTGTTCTGGCTAGACGTGGTGATGACAGATGGAGCAGGGCAGCGACTGACTGGTGGCCGAGAAGCGGGTATAGAAGGGTAGAACGTCCGACAGCGAGATGGGTGGACGACATCGTAAAAGTCGCGGGCCGTTAGTGGGTGAGACTAGCGCAGGATCGTCGTGGATGGCACAAACTCCCCAGGTCTATATCCAACAGTGGGTGAAGTCAGGCAGTGGATGATGATGATGATTATGAAGCGTGTTCCATCGTAGACTGCATCATCGCACGTGGAGATCGTGGACAAACGCTAGCCTATAATTTATTTAAAAAACTAAAAAATTACCGGCACCCTTCAAACAGAAACATTGTTTAGCGGCAGAAATAAATAAATAAATAAATATTGCTTGACATTTCACACAGCGCTATCTAGCCCCAAACTAAGCAGAGCTTGTACTATGTGAACCAGATAACTGATAGAATACTTAAATACATTTTTTTTGTAAATACATACTTATAATATATAGAGAAACAACCAGACCCGGAACAAATATCTGTAGATCATGCAAACATTTGTTCCGCGGCGGGAATCGAACCCGCTATCTCGTCGCGTCTCAGCTGGCTATTCGCGCACTGCACCACGGAGGTCGTCTAGAAATAGGTATCATGGTCTAGTTATGTTAACTTTATCAGTTAAGTAGTACCCTCTCCGACTGTAGATCACCCGGTACAATGGCCCGTCTCGGGCAGAGCCCGCCAGCGATTTATGGACCCACTGAGCTGATCCACTAAATCAGGGGAGATAATGGGAGGAAGGCAGGTCTGAGGAGATTGCACTGCCAATGATCTTAAGCTGTCGAAGTCTAAAGTTCGACTGTTGAAATCCAGTCCATCCAAAGGTTTATAGAAGAGATCGCATTCAGCGATAGGACCGCTGATAAAATTCTATAAAGTAATGATTTATTACGACCTCCGTGGCGCAGTGGGCGAATAGCCGGCTGAGACGCAGGAGGTAGCGGGTTCGATTCCCGTCGTGGAACAAATGTTTGCATGATCTACAGATATTAGATGTTTTTTATAGGTATATATTATAAGTATGTAGGTATTTACCAAAAAAAGACATAAGTAGGTATTCTACCTATAGTTTGTGGCTAGATAGCGCTGTATTAAATGTCCAGCAATAGTTTATTTTATTTTTGTTGGAAAAATCGAAAGAAAATTAGATGGAATCGTATTTTGCTTATATGCTAAGCTTACGTTATGTTTATTACGTAGGTATTATCGCTAAATAAGCGATCTCTTCCAGACAACCATTGGGCAGAGAGGATCCTGTAGAAATAGCTTGTTTGTAATGTAGGTATTCTCAAGCATTCATTCATAAGGTTTTAAAATTATAACTTGATTTCTGTGCGTTAAAATAATATACTTATTCCTTATTCTGTAATGTACACAAGAAAATATATTTAAAAAATACAGAAATAAGAAGACATGCAAAGGCGAGTTTAGCCCTAAGAAGAATTTTCTTCAAAAAACCCTGGAATTTTCAACAACTTCTTTCAGAATCTTAATAAAATTTTGTAAGCTCATCCCAATAAAATAATTACGCTCGAAGCTACAATTTTTTCATTCAGTTACATAGTACTCGCAGGCAAAGCTCCCTTGTCTCCCCTCTCCCTCTGTTTATATTGCAGTCTCGCTCGTTCACGAGGGGGGAGCGCGCGCGAGCCGGCAACGCCGCAAACGAGTCACCCATTACCCTTACTCATTATGAAGTAACATTCAATTTGCAATTTGTTTGAAAATTGACGCGTTTTAATTTGATCGGGTTATCATTTTATAGACAAAAGATGTTGTGATGTTTATTTTTTATTCCGGGAATTTAGGAATGTTTGATTAGTTAGGAAGTTTAGTTTTCCAAAGTTGGCAGAAGTGGAAAAGTTTGGAACTATGTATTGGAAAGTTGGTTTTCTGTTTTTGTTGTGGTTCTGTAATTGTTGTTTGTGACTATAGTTTCATGAAATTTTAAACGTTGGTTGGTATCATTTAAAAGTCAATACTAGTGGGTCGCCCTGAATTGGGATCTAAATAACTAGTGGTTCGCCCCGAAATGAGATCTCGCGAGTCTCCCATAAAAAAATAAAAAATTATTTGTAATCTTTGATTTAAAATAGTGCCACGAAATGCAATAACCTGACCAATTCATTCAAATTACAGGTAACGGGAGTTAATGTTAATTGGTTACTTTTTTGGGGTAGAAATTGCAGTTATTCTGGATTTCAGACTTTTCCCTATATTTTTGTCACTAAAGCTACACGTATATCAAATTTCAGCACTGTGGGGTCACTGGTGTACCCAGTGAATTTTGTCTAAGTTCAGTTTTTATTACGGCTAAGAACTTAAAAACTACAAAATTTAAGCCAAAAATAAAAACGGGGTCGAAATGTGCGTGCCATATTATATGTATCTATCTAATTATCTATCTATCTAATATCTAATCTATCTATGTATCTACCATATTATATGTATCTATCATATTATGTGTATCTATCTAATATTATATGTTTTTCGCGCGGGTACTTATTTTCCTACTTATCTGTATCTTATTTGTACCATATTACCCTTTCTTAAGATCTTCTAATGTTTGTGCCAAATTTTACCGAGAGCGGTTCAGTGCTTAGACGTAAAAATATAAGATACACTTACATTTAATATTTATATTTGACTAGAATAAATGATTGAATGAAAATAATTTTATAAATATTGCTGAACATTTCGCATATCGCTATCTAACCCCAATCTAAGCAAAGCTTGTACCATGGGAACCAGATCATTGATATAAACTTACATCACTAACTATATATTTTGTATACTACGTTAGTCTACGTTACTAACTATTTAGCTTTAATAGAAATTAGCTTCCGCCCGCGGCTTCGCACGTTATCCAGGTAAAACACCTACATACCGAATTTCAATAAAATCCATTCAGTAGTTTTTGCGTGAAAGAGTAACATCCACACATACATCCATACAAACTTTCGTGTTTATGATATTAGTGGCATTAATGAAATTTTAAATGTTTGTTTCATAGAAAGGAAAATAAGTAATAGCAAAAAATACAAGTTAAAATCACCATCATCATTACCAGAGCGACCGATCTTAGCGGCCTGCAACCAACGGCTCCCACCAACTTTTATCAGATCGTATTTCAATCCAGTGAAGGGCCTGCCTACGCTGCGCTTTCCAGTGCGTGGTCTACACTCCCTTTCTGTCCCAACGGCCATCAGTTCTTCGAGCTATGTGCCCTGCATACTGCCAATCTTGCTAATCCTCTGAGCTATGTCAGTGACCCTAGTAAGTCTATCTCCTCATTTCTGATTCGATCTTATAGATAAAAAATGATGGATGTCTTATCAGTAAAGAAATAAACTCCCCACCAGACTCAATACATTGAATTAAAAATCTGACATCATGTGTTATCTATCAAAATTAATTATCACAGATAAACTTTAGATATGCAATCAATACCGCTTAGGACATGCCTTATCGCCGTCAGTAACTGGTGACGGTGACCAGTGATTCTTATATTCCGGCTAATTATTTAAACTTACACAATAATGATAGTGACGGTAGCCACTATTCCTCGCCATCGCATCCATAGGACGTCCACTGCTGAACATAGGCCTCCCATAGATTACTAGAGCGGCTATTGTGCGACCATTCTTTCTGGTCCCATCCTCGTCGCCAATATGCTGTGTATGAGTATTGAGGCCGGGGGGGGGGGGGGGGGGGGGGGGGGATAAATGACAACGCGGTGACTGACGGATAACGGATGTATTTGGTAGCTTACAGTATTATAGGAGCAAGACACTTGCCTACATTTGTAGCTATAGATAGGTATACCACAGCTCCCAGAAACCTTTATTAGGTTTTTCCATCCAGCGAGGATAATGTTTGCAATATCTGCAAGTATCCTAGCTAAATGTTAGACTTGTCTTATAATGCGATAATTCATATAATGTAATTTTCTAATATTCATCATTGTTAACTTCACGATTCTAATGAATTATTGATCGAGCGAAGCGAGATCTCCAAAACAACTTGGGCAAATCGGCGTTGTATGTATGTTTGTTTGTCCGAGGATAACTTTCGAAGCGTTTATCCGATCATCGTGAAATTTTATAAATACGTAGGTACATAGTCATGGCACAATTCTGATGTGACTAAATGAGCTAAAAACGGGAGTTGTTAAGAAATTGGGATTCAAACTTGGTAAAAAAATATAAAATGAGACAATCCGGTCATATGGCACGTCTAATGAAAGGTCTTACATATCAATACCGTTTTTATTTTTTGATTTAACCTTGTAGTTTTTAAGTTATTAGCTATGTCAAAAACTGAACTTTGACGAAATTCACAGGGTACACCAGTGACTCCACAGTGCTAAAATTTGGTATTAGTGTAGCTTTAGTGTCGCAAATATAGGGAAAAATCTGAAATCCAGAATAACTGCAATTTCTACCCCAAAAAGAAATAACCAATTAACATGAACTCCCTTTAGTTGTGATTTGAATGA
The DNA here is from genome assembly GCA_963924445.1 of Philereme transversata. Classification (NCBI taxonomy): domain Eukaryota; kingdom Metazoa; phylum Arthropoda; class Insecta; order Lepidoptera; family Geometridae; genus Philereme; species Philereme transversata. The sequence goes on from OZ004346.1 coordinate 27,304,589, forward strand.
AACTGTAGGTCAAGTTAGTTGGTTGCACATTTCGTGACACTGTTATTAGTCGAAGATTATGAATACTATTTATTTATGTTTTTTGGGAGACTCGCGAGATCTAAGTTCGGGGCGAACCACTAGTTATTATTATTCACTAAAAGACTAGCTTGATGGTACAATGACGTCATATAGGGATATAGTAAAACAAGGTCACACTGCCCTTGAGCCAATGAGCCATTAGTAGTCTGGAATCGCTAGAATTTTATCCATTACTGGCAAAATAAGTAAACATATATATTATTCTGACAGAGTTCGTACGGAAATGGATCGTTAACTTTCATCCGTGAACATAATAATTATGCAGCCCTGCAGAGGAGGCCTACTGGGCTATGGCTCAGCAGCGAGTGGATATGAGCTGGATGTGATGAAAACGATAAACAGATAAGATAACTCTTTATTATAAAATTACCACACAGACTAAAAAGGCAATACAATGGGTGACCTTATTGCTGAGAGCGATCTCTTCCAGACAACCTTATACAGAACAGAAATCGTAACTTTTCAGCCGATTACTAGATGTGCCGAGGCACAGTACATTGAAACAAACAATTGCTCTGTCCTTCCACCTGATAGCTCATATCGAGGTGTCAGACACATCCTATACAATAACATTGCGTAACGCGTTAGGCGTTGAAATATTCCGTGATGTAATGTGGGACGTTTGTTATAATTAAACTTGCATCCTTATATCAGGAAATATTGGATTCTTTCTAAGAAAACTTAGAATTTCAATCATTATTACTAATACGGGAATGATCATTTACCGTTTTCTCGGTGAGCCCCAAGGTGTCGATGGGTTTTGGTGGATTTTGATTTTGGCATATTGAGAAATCTAAAATCCTGGTTTCGAAATTTGTATGTATATGTAATCATATTCAAGAGTTTTTACTTTACGGTGCGAGGCGAGACGTAGTTCGGAGCGGATCGCACTCACCCTGATGAAGGTTCACGAATTGAACCGAAACATTGTCGGTCCAAGCACCGATAAAACGGTACGTATTTATAATAATGCGTTTTTTTACGCTCATAGTTTATTGACGAGTGGTATGTATGTGCATGTCATGAGGATGGAAGAAAATCATGTGACTAAAAGAGTGTTAGATATGAGTGTGGATGGATATAGAAGTAGAGGAAGGCCGAAGAAGAGATGGATGAACTGTGTGAAGAATGATATGGGTAAGAAAGAAGTGACAACGGAGATGACGGCTGATAGAGAGGTATGGAAGAAAAATACATGTTGTGCCGACCCCAGGTAATGTGGGAAAAGGGCAGGAAGAACCAGTAGATATTCGCTGTATATGTACTAAATGTCTAACCATGCTTAGATTCTATATAACTAATTCTATATGATATTTGAGTGACCTAAATGAACTTACAAAGAACATGCTCTTAAAAAAATTATTTGACCGTCAATTTATTTATTAATACTTCCGTTTTTTTTTATTTTGGCGAGGCAAAGTAGCCCGCCTATTTTAAACTAAATTCACAAAAAAAAATTAAAGTGAGTATTACAATTTTTTGGAATATTTAAATTATTTAAAAAATTGCCCCTTGAGCTACCTGTTTGCTTGATCGCATTCGGAGTGTGTTTATGTGTGTACATAGTGTGTGTGCTGTGGGATCATTTGGGAATTGCAACAAAAAGAAGGTAGTTAACTAAAGTGCAGTTGAACCCGCTCAAAAATAATAACTAAGTAAAAACTTAACAGAGTGAGTTTACACGCATCTGTATACGTATCTGCACTTTATGGCTTTATGAAATAATATCTCAGAATTCTGGCTAAAATATAGCTTTTTAAAAAGAAACAACGACGGAGCAACATTATATAAGTTTGTCAGATATACGAAAAATATACGAAGCGCGAAGATATAATAGTTGATTTATAGGCAAAACACTTCGCTCGTTGCGATGTTTTCGATAAATATTCCCGGGAATTCTCTAGTTTTCCGCACTCGCTACATTCTAGACTGCTTTCATGATATATGTGATTTATTTAGCCACTTTGTTCGGATGTTGTAAATATTGGTTTAATTATTGTCTGCGCGAGGATAGTTATTGCCACAGATAAAGCTTGTTGGCACTTTGGCAGGGAAGTAAAATTTATAGAGTTCTATACTCGTGGTTATATCTAGTATATAGTCAGGTTTGACAGGTGTCAAATTACTATGGAATATCGTCCTGTCGAAATATTGATCCAGGATTAACTAGTGTGAAATCTTCTAATATATAAAATCTCGTGTCACGATTTTAGTCGTCGCGCTCCTCCGAAACTGGTCGACCGATATTAATGAATTTTTGAAGTGAAATCTTCTTTAGGCGCGTTGAGCATTTTTTGAGATGGGAAAAAACCATAGAACTCGCGACAGGTTACCGACACCTGTCACTGACATCTCTTATTTATAGTTTTCAGTTCTGTCGGCACTCCCGGAGTGCCACTTTTTGAATTGAAATCTTCTTGAGGCGCGTTGAGCATTTTTTGAGATGCGAAAAAACCCTAGAAATCGCGACATGTTACCGATACCTGTCACTGACTACTGACACTGACATCTCTTATTTATAGTTTTCACTTCTTTTCCGGAGTGCCACTTTTTGAAGTGAAATCTTCTTTAGGCCTGTAGCATTTTTAAGATGGAAAAAACCATGGAACTTTCGACACTGTTACCGTCACCTGTCACTGACTACTGACATCACTTATTAAAGTTTTCACTTCTGTCGGCACTCCCGGAGTGCCACTTTTTTTTTAGTATATTTGGTAGGTATGAGAATTGGTCGTAAAGTATTTTTCACTTTCCTACCAATTTTTTTACCCATTTTTTTATCACGATTCTGTATGAACAATATCCATATAATTTAACCGACGTTCATCGACGTGAAGTCATTTACAAGTGTCGTGTCACTTTGACAAGAGTGTTTTATATAGTTTTTATCCCGAAGTTCCCACGGGAACGGGAAATTTCAAACGTGCGAAGCCGCGGGCGTCAGCTAGTTTTCAATGTAAAGTGAAACTTGGTGCTTATGAATATTACTCATTGTTATAAAGTGTAGTATGATCCTGATTAACCTGAAAAAGGGATTAGCCATTGGGATATAAGGGTTATCTTATGTTAAAACTACGCTCTGGAAAGAGCATTAGGACGGTCACCTACTTAATGTAAATACGATCTAACTAGTGGTTCGCCTCGAACTGAGATCTCGCGAGTCTCCGATTAAAACAAAAAAATATTATTTGTAATCTTTATCTATCAAAATAGTGCCACGAAATAATAACCAGTTATCTTGGCCTATAGTTTCATTCAAATTACAGGTAATAGCAGTTCATGTTAATTGATTCCTCTTTTTTGGGGTACAAATTGCAGTTACTCTGGATTTCAGACTTTTGCCTATATATAAGTCACTTAAGCTACCAAATTACAGCACTGTGGGGTAATATGATGTACCCTGTGAATTTTGTCAAAGTTCAGTTTTTATTATGGCAAATAAGTTAATAACTCATAAACTATATATACTTTTTTTTTTTTTTTCTGTAACATATCTCGTCCCACTGCTGGGCAAAGGTCTCCCCCAAGTCCCTCCAAGTATCCCTATCCGTCGCTATCTCCCACCATCTTCTTTGGAAGGTGACCAAATCGTCCCGCCAACGCTTTCTCGGCCGACCCCGACGTCGCCCTCCGTCTTCAGGCGTCCATGGTGTCACAATATGGGCCCATTTCTCGGAGTGCATTCGGGCAACGTGGCCCGCCCAGTCCCACTTAAGTCCAGCCGATCTCCTCCCTACATCTGAAATGCCGGTAAGTGAGCGCAGAATGGTGTTACGAACTCGGTCGACACGTTTAAAGCCGAGAATGCTGCGCTCCATTGCCCTTTGACAAATCTTGAGCTTTGACTTCTGGGCTTCAGTCAGAGACCATGTCTGCGCACCGTAAGTTAGGATGGGCAGGATACACATGTCGATGAGTTGGCGCTTAAGTGTCAGAGGAAGGTCACCCTTCATGTGCTCCTTCATGGACCAGTAGCTCTTCCAGGCATTCTCGATACGGCGATCGATTTCCTTATCTTGCCTGTTTCCGAAGCTAGCTAACTGGCCCAAGTAAATATACTCATCCACATACTGTATTACCTGTCCATCTACCTCGCCCTTACGTTTCGTGCTGTTTGACATGATCTTCGTCTTCGACTGGTTCATTCGAAGCCCAACCTCAAGACTTGCCGCGCTTAGATCTTGGAGCATTTGTTGCAGTTCTGAAGGAGTAGGTGCAAAAAGTACTATGTCATCCGCAAACCGCAAATTTGTCAAGCGTTTGCCTCCGATGACAATTCCCTTTGTGGTCCATGAGTCTGCTAGGGTTTTGAAGATCTCTTCCAAGGTACTAGTAAAAATTTTGGGAGAAAGCGGATCTCCTTGCTTCACTCCCTTCTTAATATGAAACAGTGGGCCGATGGAGTTGAGCTTTATGTTGGCGGTACTATTATGATATATGATTTTAATTAAGTCTATATAAGTTTTGTCTATCTGTTGATTTTCTAATGCTTTGAATATGGCAGAATGCTTTAAACTATCAAAAGCCTTTGTGTAGTCCACAAAGGCTAAATAAAGGGGTTTATGAAATTCAGTGTATTTTTCAATTATTTGATTTAGGGTATGTAAGTGATCCGTGGTTGAGAAACCAGGACGAAAACCTGCCTGCTCGGGTGGTTGATGTTGGTCGAGTTTGAAATTGATGCGATTTTGTATTACTTTGATGAAGGCTTTGTACAGGTGCGATACTAGGCTAATGGGTCTGTAATTGCCGATGTTAGATTTGTCCCCCTTCTTGTGAAGAAGGACAATATTTGAGTGGCACATCTGTTTAGGGAGCTGCCCGGTTTCAAGTATGGAATTAAACATATTCGTTACGTGAGGGAGTAGAGTCGGAGCACCAATCTTCAATGCCTCTGTCGTAATACCATCGTCACCGGGGCTTCTGTCATATTTCATAGTTTTAAAGACGTCATGGACTTCTTTGCCGGTGATGAAGGGTATAGTGTCAGGGCGGTGGTATTCTTGGACATTGGTGTCACTACTCGAATCGTCAGTATAAAGATTCTTATAAAAGCTGGTACATATCTCCATTATCTTTCCACGACTGTTATGTTTTACACCGTTGTCATCTTGTAGGCTATTAATCCAAGGTTTAGTTTTCCAAAATCCCTGTTTGGCTGCTCTGAGGGAGGTATGTTTTTCTATTGCAGTCTTAATTAGATGTAAGTTAAATGATCTTATATCCTTTCTATCTTATATATACATACTTTACTAAAAATTAAAACGGAGTCTGAATGTACAAATGAATACTTTCATTAGTCCTTTCACACGTCCCACTTACCTAATAGTCTCATTTTCATTTTTTTTACCCCTCTTGAACCCCAATATCTCAACGACCTATAAATGATATTTTTAGCTTATTTAGTCACACCGAAATTGTGCCATCACTGTGTATGAACACACGTGTGTATGAAATTTCACGATGATAAGATCAACGTTTCGAAAGTTATCCTCGGACAAACAAACATAGGTACACATACACACATACAACGCCAATTTGCCCAATTTGATTTAGAGATCTCGCTTCACTCGATCAATTAAGGATGCTAGGAGTTAGGTGATGTGCCAGACCCGGCGCTCTGGATATATATGGGAAAGCCTACGGTCAGCATTGGACGTTTATCATGAGTAGATGTGGTCACAGATGCCCCTGTTAATACAACTTCGCTCGTTGGGATTTTAGGTTTTTGTGGATTTGGTCAAATTTTTAACCCTTGAGCCTTGAGCATTTGACTAATATTCATCTAAATATAAATTTATAGGAAACTAGGAATGACATTTAGGGCGACTTGCGCAACAATGCCTAAACATATTTAATGGCTAAATATGATTTAAGGCGTTCTCAAATCATACAAATACGTCAAATTTAAACATGTTTAGTGCTAAATACGTTTAGAGTTCGTTGTGCAAGCCGGACTAACTTTTTCTTTAAATCAAATTGTCTTTACCATAAAAAAGTTGGTATAATACTTGAAGATGTGGTATCACAACACCTTGTGACAAGTAGGGTTTGCTGGGCAAAGGACCCCGCTTAGGGCAGGATTTAAGGCTTTTTTTACAACTGAGGAATGATATCTCAAAAGTGACATTTACCTGAACCTATTTATTTAAACTTTGTTTAACTCCATATGAGGTTTTGTTCTACACTTAAATACACCATTTCCTACATTTATTTCGTCGTAGAAAGGGATAAATCGTATAAAAATTGCACTTTAAAAAAAGTTGTACTCCGGGAGTGCCGACAGAATTGAAAAATTTTGCGCTCAATGTTTGGGTATTCAAAATTTAAAAGCAGAATACACAACAGATACTTATATAAAGAAGTGTCGGTAATGGGAACGGTAACAGTGTCGCGAGTTCAATGGTTGTTTCCCATCTCAAACAAAATGTCCAACGCGCATAAAAAAGTTTTCACTTCGAAAACCTGTTCAGGTCAAAATGGGATATTTATAACATAACAAGTAATTTTTTTACAAAAATATAACCGAAAATTTAAACCAATTATTTTGATTTTAAAACCAAACTACTGAACCGATTTTGAAGAAATTTCTATGGGTCCAATCTGAAAGTATATCATTTGAAAAAAAATGAATTTTCCATTGAATCGGTTGATCGAGTCCCGAAGTAACAATGTAATATTAAAATAAAAATTACAACCGAATTGAGAAACGCCTTTTGTTTGAAGTCGGATAAAAATAGCCCTCTTGGTTTTTCCAGACAACTTTTTCATTGGCTCTATGAAAAATTGATGGTTCAGATATCCCCTTTTGAAAATGTACTCCTCAACTATACTATCCTCCCTTCTTAGTAAGCCATAATCCACAGAAGAAGACGAAAGAAGACAGTTAATACATAGGCTGACCAGAACATACTCTCTACGATGACGCTAGTCGATACGTCCGAATATGTATGGGATTTGACACATGCTATAGAAATATGACGTCATTCAGCGACAACAAATGTATGTAGAAGTCGAATAGATTCGTGGCGAATGACATTTGGCTACTGGCCCTGGTCAGCCTAATCCTCAGGGAACAATTTACTACACCATGAAACGTATAAAGCTTCCAATATTACACCAAGGACTATAAAACTCTGAAGTTGCGCACTAATTGCCGCTTTATCTAACTCCTTAGCATAAAATTAAAAAATAAATAATAAAGTTGGGTTCGGAAACTTTAACCTCATTATTTGTTACGAGTCGGTACGCCCCCCGCGTTCGGGCTGGCAACGTCGCTTTCCGTTGCGAGGGTCGCCACATTGTGGTGAGCTTTTTCTCCCGAGTTTTAGGGTAAATAAATATCAGCAGAACTAAGCTTGTAAAAATATGATTGAAGGATGCAATACTTTGTTTCAGTAAATATAGTTGTTGTTTTTCTGTTTGTATTTTAATAATAATATATTCTTCTTTTCTATTTCTATACCTACACATTTTATACAGTTATCATGTTAGGAATATTGCAATAAAAATTATGTTATTGCAAATATGATGCAGTAGAGATGCAGATGCAATTATCTCTAAAAGTAAGTGAATGTGTGTGTTCGATATTACAAATAAACGTTATATCAATAAATCAATCAAAACACCTTATTTACCCAACTTGTACTATTTCTTGCCACGTTGTCACGTTTTATGTACGCCACGTAACGTAAAAATTCAAGAAATGTTTATTCCGTCGGCGTCGCCGATAGATTTTTAATATTTTGTAGCAATATGGATCATGATGTAACCATTATACTAATCGAGCTATGGCGAATTTTATTTTGTTTTTCTTTTCTTGTCTGGCCACAAACGATATAGATAGGTAGACAACACGAATATTTGCCGTAGACGACTTGCCAATGCACGCATCGCTAAAAGATACCTACTAATAATATTAAAGATAATTCGTAGACGAATTATTTCCCCTTCCCTAAAATCTATAACGAATAGCCTTGATGTTCGTGTCCCATCTTAGACCACATCATCGCTTACCAGTGAGATTTGGTCAAACTAAGGCCTATCATTGTCAAAAAAAAAAGAATAAACTGTCATTATAATCTTAGTATTATAGCTGGTAATGCATTATCTACTGTTCTATGAATGAAGCTTATCATATCTCCCAAAACCAGGCCCAATTGTAAGATTCATTTACTCGAAAGTTGGTCGTCTCCGATGGGTTAACCACATAGAGAGAATACAGAACGCAAGGACACCGAATCGTCTTCTCAGGCTCCCGTCCAAACGAGCCTCCGACCACAGCCAACGTGGTGGCTCGTTTACGCGGAGCCTAAGATGCCAACCAGACGACCAGAGACCCCGTGGCAGGCCTAAACTCAGAATGCATGATATGAGGTATCTGGCGGTGGTATGAGATAAAAGCTATTAGAGTTAGCGGCTGGAGAAAAAGCGCAAGATAGACCCGACTGACGAATATGCTTGTCTGGTCATGGCCCACACGCGTTGCACCAGATAATGAAGATGAAAGCCAGGCAAAATCGCGTCTCAGCTACTGCAACACATCTCTCCAAGTGAGCGGCGCACGGCCATGGCACTTCAGTAGCCCGCTCGCCGTTCGTCGCGCGCGGACGCCTGTTCGTCTTTCGTACTACGTCGCGAAAAGTTGTGTTAGTGGTTAGTTAGTGCAGTGTTATCTTGGATTGTTTCGGACGCATTGTCTTATTGCGTATACTATATTATTTGTTTTTGCGGTAAGAGGGATTGTGATTTTTTTTGGGGTTGTCGCGATTAAATTATCGCTGAAAATGCAACGAAGCACGTGTAAAGGTTTTGATTTTATTTTATAATATTTTGGATTAGGTACTTTTGTTTATATTTATGACGAGTGCTGGTTTATGTAAGGTTTATCTTTATTAATAAAATAATCATGAATAGTTACTCTTCAATCTATGTTTATTTTTTATAAAAAAAAGGAAATATTAAAGACCTACCTTATATATTTCATGAAATTTATGGCTTGGTCTCTTTTTATAAAGAAGAATCTATGTAGTTGCAGATAATAATCAAGAATAATTAATAAAATATATTAATGAAGTTTTCGTTATTAGCAAATAATAATGAAGAATGATTACTAAAATATATTAAATTATTCTTCATTATTATCTGCAGTGCTCGATTCTAGAACGGTGCTCAAGCGTTCCTCAAACGAATATAGAGACAAAAGCGCTGATTTTTTGACAGCTTCCTATTAAACAATTGTCAAAAATATGTACTTCGGCGGAATTAAATACTTTTTTATAATAAAAATAATGCTGGACATTTCACACAGCGCTATCTAGCATCAGACTAAGTCAAGTTTGTATTATGGGAACCAGATAACTGATATAATACTTATATACTTGTTTTTGTAAATACATATATATTTATAGTATTTACATAGAACTTGATACCAAAGTATTTTTTTTTTCAATAAAAAAAAGCTGAACATTTCACGCAGCGTTATCTAGTCTCAAACTAAACAAAGCTTGTACTCTGGGCACCAGATACGAGTAACTGATATGTCACTACAAGGTAGGTACTATAATTATATAGGTTATGGTTATATATCATAGTTTTCAGTTTAGTTCTAACAAACCATCATACTTATGACATATTTCTGCCGCCAAGCAGCATTGCTGTGTTTCGGTCTGAGGGGTATGGTACCCGGTGAAGTTACAGACACATGAATGAGGCTTTACACTTTTTAGAGCACTATTTTAAGGTGCGTGACCTACGAGGCAACACTTTGCCGCTTTTCTCGGTGGGTGACCGCTAGTTGCATATCCAACTGAGCACTTTCGTGCTTAGCAATTTAAAGACATTCGAATTCTTTGTTCAGAAGTGGATGTCTTATGACTGATATGATGATGATGACGAAAAAAAATTGTCCCTACTTATATATTTTTTTTAATGTTAAAAATTCGAACACGTGATACAATTTGAATTGAGTGGTGTCATGTCAATTGATGCAAAACTACCAGTTAGGAACACATAATTTAAATTGAACATCTAAACATTCAACGAATTATAGCCTGTTTTCAGGAAGTCTAGAATATTTGGGTAGTTTTTTGTCTAGATTCTGATACAGGCTAGTTTTAAAAAATATTTTTAACCCCGGAGCAAAAAGAGAGGTGTTATGAGCAGTATGCCTGTATGTCTGTGTGTTTAATATCTGTGGTATTGCTCTCAAATTCGGGCCAATTCGGACGCGGTTTTTAAAGTGATAACTTCTTTAGGCGTGTTGAGCATTTTCTGAGATGGGAAAAAACCATTGAACCGTTACCGACACCTCTGTATATAAGTATCTCGTTATTGTTGAAGTTTTTACTTCTGTCGGCACTCCCGGAGTGCCACTTTTTTTTTATCGATAATTTGTTTAACTGGGGTTGTTCTATGTCAGTTTTTAACCCCTGAGCCAAAAAGAGGCGGTTGAGGGTTTCTTAATTTTTTTTAGTTGTACTTGTTTTTTTATGAAAGTGTAATTTGGTATTTTTCACGAATCTGTCATAGAATTTAATTTAACCTGTGGTTATAAACCGTTTATCAGCCATTGGACATCCACTGCTGATCCTATACCTCCCTCATAGATTTCCAATGGATCTAATGGGGCCTGCACGCAGGGGCTCCTAGCAACCTTTATTAGGTCGTCTTTCCATCTAGTGGGAGCTGTCCTATGTTTCGCTTTTCTGTGAGTGGTCTCCACTTGGAAACCTTTCTGACCCAACGACCTTGTTCTTTGAGCTATGAGGCTCACAAAATCCTCTCGATCTAAAGCAAATAAGAGATCGCTCCTAAGCGATTAGACCGCTCATTGTAATATTTGCTGTGTGTTTTCTATTTGTTTTCAATTTTTTGTTTATATGGCGTACAATAAAGTGTTTTCATTCATTCAATGGACCTCATAAGGCTCAAGGTCATTCAGCGTGCTATGGAGAGGGCTATGCATGGTGTTTCGCTACGAGAACGAATAAGGAGGTCCTGGACAAACCAAGGTCACAGACATATCCAAGAGGATTGGCAGTCAGAAATGGCAGTAAGCGGAGCACATAGCACGAAAAAAGTAAAATAAACTCCTTCATTTATTATCTAAAACATCCTGTTCATACCCACCACATCTGTACATCTTCAAAAGAAGTCAATGTATTCATTATATTCGAAACGCATCAATCAACTTGCAACATGACATGGCTAGACTAAGCATGGCCGATTTGAATCCATTTTATTTGGTAATCTGCTCTTCAGTAGAATATATCAGCGAATAGCCCATCTGGTGATCCACATGTAGTCTTCTGTATCTAGCTGGGATTTTGTCTCCCACATAACACTTTTAGCTCATTACCTACTTAGTTATCCTTGGGCTGGTAATTAAAACGATATCTGAAAGGTTAGCAACATTGTTTTATTAAAATTGGGTAAAAAAGAAAAACTCAACGTCAGAGTTCCACCCGTTTCCGATCAGATCGCTTAATCTAAGAATATGCCACTGGCCTGCGAGTAGGGAAATTCCAGGTGCATTGGTGAGAAAAGCGGTCCAGTGCTGCCGATAGCGTAGCGTTTAGATGTCACCGTCTGACTGACACTGAATTGGAGGCTGCAGGTAGAAAATAATGAATTCAGAAACGTTTGAAATCAATGCCTCGAGACGTTGTATCGAGACACGGTCTCATAAAGTCTGCGTATCCGTCTGCTGTCGGTTCTTGTCGAGACATCAAGGGCCAGAGACAGTGTCGCGAAACTTGTCTTGCATGTGGACATGTTTGGAGACAAGGCTTGGACGAACGAACGCGGTCTTGAGACATCACGACGTTTATCTCGTAAGATACATGGTTTCGAAACAAAGACGCATACATGTCATGAGATAAGTTGCGATACATGTCTCCTAGGCTTAAGAGCTTCAGTTATGTCGGTGTAACTGATGCAATTACCACTTGTCTCGTAAGACGGTCTTTTTACCTCCTTTTACGATATGACAGTGGTCTTCTTTATCTGGCTCATGTAGCTTATTCGGGGCCTTCCTGTTCCTCGTTTTTCTTCTATTTTTCTCCGATGATTATTCTTATGAAGTTGTCATGTCTTATAAGATGACCAACCATCTTTCCCCTTATATTCTGTATAACTAATACCAGTAATTACATTATTTAATCTCAAACATCGTTGTAAATTCGCAAGCAGCATATCTTTCTTGGTTGTAAAGATGTTTCAGTTGTGCCCTTTCGACAAACTTTATTGCAAAATAAGCCTAACCTCTTACGCAAATATATTTTATAATTCATTTATTGTTATTATTATTATTATTTGTCTTTTATCCTTATTTATTTTATATTTGTATTACTAACATAGTTTATAAACAAATGTAGTACTAACAATATATGGACTTAATACGTCTGAAATAAATTTTATTGAATTGAATTGAAATTTATAACTAGTGGTTCGCCCCGAACTGAGAACTCGCGAGTCTCCCATAAAAACAAAAAAATATTATTTGTAATCTTTGACTATCAAAATAGCGCCATGAAATCCATAACCAACTTACTTGACCTACAGTTTCATTCTAATTACAGGTAACGGGAGTTCATGTTATTTGGTTATTTTTGGGGTAGAAATTGCAGTTATTCTGGATTTCAGACTTTTCCTTATATTTGTGTCACTAAAGCTACAAGCATACCAAATTTCAGCACTGTGGGGTCGCTGGTGTACCCTGTGAATTTTGTCAAAGTTCAGTTTTTGTTATGGCTAATAACTTAAAAACTACAAAGTTTAAACTTAAAATAAAAACGCGGTCGCAATGTACTCACGAAGACCTTTTATTAGACGTGCCACTTTACCGGATTGTCCCATTTTGTTTTTTTACCCCTCTTGAACCCCAATTTAGCTCATTTAGTCACCAAAATTGTGCCATCACTACCTAGTACCTATCTATATACCAATTTTCACGATGATCCAATAAACGTTTCGAAAGTCATCCTTGGACGAACAAACATACATACATATACCGCCGATTTGCTGAAGTCGATTTAGAGATCTCGCTTCGCTCGATCAATTATCAGTAAAATAGCATGAAGAAGAATACAGTAAAATATTGCCTACGCGACGTTGGAATTTCATAAAGTCCAAAGTAAGATATTTAAACTTGCAGTTTCGAGTTCCTTGCGGCCACCTTTCCTATTCGATTGCTTCAGTAATAGAATCCAAAGGTTACATAACTAACTAATGTTATCAGCCTACAGCTATTATTGTATGGAATGATATCATCATTAGTATTAATCATAAGGTACATGTATTTTTTGTTGCCACTCAGTGATCAAAGACAATTCAATCACACTAATATTATAAATACGAAAGTTTGGATGTTTGTTTGTTTGTTACTCAATCGTAAATAATAAAATTTAGTATATAATCAGAATATGAGGTGGATTATAACATTGGCTACTTTTTATTGACAGACTAGGCTAGGGTAACCAGGCACGACAGAATCCAGGATGAATATGTCCGAGGAAGCTTTGGGATTGCTCCTATACCGGATAAGCTGAAAGGCGACTAAGTAAGTGTTTACACTTTATTGGGGTAGAAATAGCAGTTATTCTGGATTTAAAACTTTTCCCTATATTTGTGTCACTAAAGATACAAACATACCAAATTTTAGCACTGTGGGGTCACTGGTGTACCCCCTGAGTATTTCGTCAAAATTCCTAGTAGTGCCATTTGACCCGATATCTCTCATTACGTCTCATTTGGTTTTTTTATCCCTCTCATTTTCAGCTCATTTAGTCACACCAAAATTGTGCCATCATTACCTATCTATATACCAAATTTCACGATGATCTGATCAACGCTTCGAAAGTTATCCTCGGACAAACAAACATAAAATGCCGATTTGCCCAAGTTGATTTGGAGATCTCGTTTCGCTCTATCTAATTATAATTCACTTTGTACTAACCCATTTTACATGTTTATCTAAGTTTTTACGAATAAATATCGATCATTGGCATCTGAAAAATAAATAAATGAAATAACAAGTAACGAAAAAAGACCTTTGCTAGATTTTATTACAGAAATATTCGCCATTAGGGCTGACCACTCGTATAACTTTGAACTGAGTTAGAAACAATTTATAAGCCATTATGCACTATTAAAAGTTTAAAAGCGTGTAGTATAATTTCGAATCGATTTTATTTGCAATTGAACGTTTAGTTATCGGACGTGCCACGTATGAGTGTACGTGGCCTTTACTGTGGAATAGTATAGCTTAGATTACAGTGTCTCATCTTAAGAATTAAGATTAGCTGTGGTTGCCACAGGAAGGCAACCACATATTTTTCATCACTCATGCTCTGAAAATTGGTCATTGTTAGCTGATGCGTAAATGCGCTTTACGCCTATAGGATCGCAAATAAATTTTAAAATAGAATGACGTCGCTGTCAGTTCAAAAAGTTGCATGATAAAACAGTAGGTTTTTCTGGAGACACAAAAAACTGTATATTTTTTTAAATTTGGATTCATAGACTAATAATATTCAGGGGCAAGCTTTAAATTAAACAAATCTATGGATTGTAAGGTGCCTGGTAACAAATTTTGCTTGAAACATGATTTTCGGGACTATACGTCCTTTTGGAAAAAAAAGGAATTTTGACATATGTCCTTTTGAACTGACAGCGACGATAAGGCTCATTGCGTTCATAATATACTAAAATGAAGTGCAACCTCCATGACAACACTTTAATTCTAGTTAAAATATAATAGATTATATTCATAAATGCTGAAATTAAATACAACCTCCATGATAAATCCTTATTTTTATTTAAAAATGAAAGAGGTCCCATTCATTAATTTGACATGTTTTTTCTTATTGTATTTTTTTGTCCTTCTACGTACTTTTATGTAATTTCCTGATTCTTCTTCTTTCCACATTACGCGGGGTCGGCACAACATGTATTCCTCCTCCACATCTCTCTATCAGCCGTCATCTCCGTCGTCACTTCCCTCCTGCCCATATCATTATTCACAGCCCATCCATCTCTTCTTCGGCCTTCCTCTACTTCTATGTCCATCCACACTCACATCTAACACTCTTTTAGTCACATGATTTTCTTACCTCCGCATGACATGCCCATACCACGCTAGCCTCAACTTATCTATCACTGGTTTTCTATCGCTACTTTCAAACTTCCTCTAATATACTCATTCCTTATCTTATCTGTTCTCGTTAGCCCACACATCCATCTCAACCTCAATTCTGATGCTACAAAAAATATATAATGTAGTTGCGACACTGCGGTAGATGTTGTACAATGGCCAGGGCGTCCACAAGCGGTGTCGGTCACACCTCAATAATTATACCAACACGGGGAAAATCATCTATTATTTATTACGGAGAAAGCTGAGGTTTTTATATTTTTTGTTTTCTTCAAGGTTTTAAAGAATGTTTACTATTACTATTTTTTATTGTACACAAGTATAACTTAATAATTTATAAATCCCCGAATATAAAAAATCCCATCGTAAATTTCCATCTTACAGCTGTGATCTTCACCAAAAAGCATAAGTGTTGAAGAGCTTTGGTTTGGCTGATCTGATTTTCATTACACATAGCTAAGAACCACACCAGATTAACTAGCTTTCTATAAAAAAACAAAGTCCAAATCGGTCGTTTGGAAACTACGATGCCACTTTATGCCACAGACACTTGCCAACTGTAGCCTAAACTTTGTAGCTAGATCTCTTGCGAAAAGTTGCCAGAATTCCAATTTTCGATATGAAAAGTTGCTAGAAGTAGCTAAAGTTTAAAAGAAATAGGAACGTATTTGTTTGCACTAAAACTACATCATATGCAAATAAAAACATTATTTTAATGGAGATTATACATCGATCACTTTATCATGTGTGATTAAAAATTTGTAAGAACATCTTCTTGTTTGAAGTAGGTATATAGTTTTTCAAACACACGGGATTGTTGGTTCAAAACAGTGTGTTTCGTTTTTCGTGTTTTTGCCATTTTATGAGAGAACAATATATTAAGTTGTAAAGTTGCTAAAAACTCTAGCTACTAAATTTTCTAAATAGTTGCTGATGGGTATGCAAAAATTGCTAGATCTAGCTTTAGCATTTATTTATTTGTGTTTTTATAGGCTCTATTTTATTTTAAATAAAAATATCTTTTTTCAATTCAACTTAAGTTCGATACATTTGATGACGTCGATGACCCTGATAATTTAATAATCTTCATAATTCATGAATGTAAAAGATCTCCGCAGTACTGACCTGTTCTCGCAAATCATTTTAAACATTATCGTTTAACGTCTAAGAAATTGATATTTACACAGGTTTGCACCCTCGAACACCCTAAGCGGTGTCAGGTTCGATTCTCATGACATCCGCTCACACACTTCCGGTATACCCATACCTTAAGTTACTTATATTTACAATCTGAAGTTACGTCGATCGAACGTAAGGTAATAAATATATGGCGGAGGTTAAGATCCAAGACCTCGAACACCGCCGTAAAGTTGCATACCTATCGATCTTTTACAGGATACATTTTGGGGAATGTGCCCAGGAAACATGATCTGATCCCACCATCTCCTTTCCATTAAAGAACAAGCAGGCGCACGGCTCAGTACCATCCATACCTCATTAATATATCACCCATTCGCACACATTGTTTTGGTTCTACGTTTTTAATGCGTGCAGCTAAGGTATGAAACACTTTACCGTTGTATGTTTTTCCTAAAGAGTTTTAGAATCCGGACCCCTTTAAGGTAAGAGTGAATAGGTGTCTTCTAGATTTTCGTCCTCCATCTTAGATCACATTATCGCTTACCATCAGGCGGGATTGTGATCAAACGACGATCTATTTGGGTTTAAAAAAAACTTCATAAAAGTGTTCTGGAATATGTATGTAAACCCTAAAGAGCTCTTTGGCTTTACTTATACGAATAATCTATCTACAAAATGTGTTTCATTCATTTATTCATTTATTCTTTATTGCACACAAGAAAATACATTTGTAAATACAGAAAAAGAGGTCATGTACAAAGGCGAGCTTAACCCTAAGAAGAGTTTTCTTCCAGCAAACCTCTGTTTAAATTTTGTTCGTTTAATTATGTCTATTAAGAAATCACTTTGTACGAAGCTTAGGTTTTTCCAAAACCACAACCAAATTTGTCATGTTTAATTAAGTTTTACTAATAAATATGGCTCTTTGACATCTGATAAATAAATAAATTAAATGAAATTAATGAAGCGTATCGCTTCCTAACTATGAAACAATCTATACATCCGGACTAAGATAAAAATCAACTCACGGCCTATCCCAACAGATCACAACGCATCCTGTCAATATGACCCATATCCCAAACAGATTATCATCATCATTGGCAGCTTAACTGATATCCCACTGCTGGGCATAAGCGTCCTCCCTCAAACGCCACTCCAACCGATTCTGTGCCATACGCATCCAGGTCTTACCCTCTACAGCCTCTATATCGTCCACCCATCGGGCTGATGGTCTGACACGGCCTCTTTGCTCACTCTTGGCCACCATTCGGTCAGGGCCTTGCACCACATGCCATCAACAAGTCTTGCCAAGTGTCCTGCCCAACACCACTTTAGTCTGGCAATACGGTCTCCAATATGCACTACCGTATCTCTGCTACTGTGTTTCTTGTGTATGTCATGTCGTGTTAAATAAATATTTTCATTTTTTAGCGTCTAGTAGATATACGCCGAGCATGGCATACAAATAATAAATAAATCAATAAATAATGCTGGACATTTCACACAGCGCTATCTAGCCCCAAACTAAGCAAAGCTTGTACTATGGGAACCAGATAACTGATAGAATACTTATATACTTTTTTTTGTAAATATGTACTTATAATATATAGAAAAACACTCAGACACGGAACAAATATATGTAGATCATACAAACATTTGTTCCGCGGCGGGAATCGAACCCGCCACGGAGTTCGTCAATATCCCATACAGAGAAACTGTCTGAGGAACTATTTAGTTGTGTTTATGGAAATAATTTTGGCATAGTTAAATCTTTGATTTTCATTAAAAAATAAATATTGTAATTGTATAATATTGTAGTATAAATGGTATACATTATAGCGTAGAATAGCTTTATAAAAGTGATATATTGTAAAGTTATGCTATTTAGCATTATAATGATTAGATTTTCCCCATGAATATTATTGCGAATACCTGTGTTATCTATAAATCTGCAGTATAGATAACATCATTCCGCCTGTATTACAAATGCGTTCGCAGCTATGCCTGTCTAAGAGAGATCATATTCAAGGTAGCTCAATGTATGAACAGAAATCATTTTGTTCTAGTATTGTAACGACCTCCGTGGCGCAGTGGGCGAATACCCAGCTGAGACACGAGGTAGCGGGTTCGATTGCCGCTACCTCGTGAACGCGGAACAAATGTTTGCATAATCTACAGATATTTGTTCTTTTTTTTTACAGGGACACAACTCATCTATGTAACTTTTATGGTCACAATAAATATATTTCTATTTTTTTCTATTTCTATATATTAATTGATCGAGCGAAGCGAGAACTCCAAATCAACAAGTTGATTATATGTACAGAATGTTATGTACAAATTTCAGGATGATCGGATCAACGCTTCGAAAGTCATGCTCGGACGAACATACATACATACAATGCCGTTTTGGTCAAGTTGATTTAAAGATCTGGCTTCGCTCGATCTCCAAATCAACTTCAGCAAAACGGCGTTGTATGTATGTATGTATGTTTGTTTGTCCCAGGATAACTTTCGAAGCGTTGACCCGATCATCGTGAAATTTGGTATATAGATAGGTAGGTAGTAATGACACAATCATGTTGTGACTAAATGAGCTAAAAATGTGTGGGGGTTGTTGAGATATTGGGGTTCAAGAGGGGTAAAAAAATAGCATATAAAAGTTTGTAAAGCCAAAGGCATCACTCACGCGACTCTTTATTGTGCACCAAAATACAATTCTGAACATAATTTTTACAAATAGTTTCAGTACAATGGGCGGTCTTATCGCTGAAAGCGATCTCTTCGAGACAACCTATATTAATGTAATTACCCGTGTGCTTTCTGTAGGAATGTTCCACCGAGGTGCACTCTTTAGCTTATCATTACTCAGCCAGTCATTTCCACGTATATAAATGAGGGCTGTGCACAGCATAAAGCAGTTATAAATATTCAGCTCGCGTCCTGCGAGTCGTCGTTCCGTCTACATTAGCTGATCTGACTTGTTTATTTGTTGAGAATGGACTGGAGATGTATTCTATGAGCTATATTGTAAAACGATTTGTTTTTTAATTTTATTACCATCCATACAACGCTAATTTAAACTACGTGTTTTGTTATCTACGACATTAAATGAAAACACGAGTTAGGCTAACGGCTAGTATTGTTGTAAAATAGGTTTTTTAAAAATTAATTCCCATTGAAAATTAAATTTTTAAACTACCTTAATATCAAGTCCTAAAATATTAATAAAACAGACTGTATAAAATAGGTAAAAATCATATTAATTCATCATGTAAGTAGGTAATGGATATATACACATAGGCCCATAACAAAAATCTTTGTCTAAATATTTTTCAGAAACCTCCATAATATCCGTAAGCAACAACTTTGAATATTTATTTTAGGAAGGGCCACTTAGTATGCTGGCATTCGAACGTAGGCAGCGACCTTACGATCAGATCAGCCTACATTAATGCAATCTCTCTCAGAACTGATAATTTACGCGATAAACACCCATGGTGGTTTAGCCTTGACTTCAAACATAACTCGTGTCCCACTGCTGGGCAAAGGTCTCTCCTAGATTTCCAGAGCTACAGACAGCAGAGGGCCAATTCCCGTAACTTAAAATAATAAAATTCGAGTATCGATCTAGCCTCGTTATGTTAAATGTTTTATCCAGTATAATCTTGGAGTCTTCAAGTCTAGAGTGAATAGGTTATTTCTAGGCAAGCGTGCTCCATCTTCGATCACACCTTTACTTGCCATCAGGTGAGGTAAGTGGTCAAGCGCTTAGCTATCATCGACAAAAAAAAATGTCCTAAACGGTATTCACTTAACGACAATGCTATGAGTTGACTGACATGCGATTATACACTTTATTTATATCAAGCTAATGTTGTAATATTAATGGAGCAGAATGCTAAAATATATTCAATTCATAATCCAATCTTAGTTGGGTCAACTTTCGTTATGTTTTTAAAATTGTATTACGTGAAATTGACCCCCAGATCTTGTGCGGCCTGCGTCCAATGGTTCCTTTATTAAAGCGGCCGCTTTACGCTGCTCTTTCCAGTGCGTGGTCTGGAGATACCTTTTTGTCCCAACGGCCGTCAGTTCTTCGAGCTACGTGCCCCGCCCACTACTACTTCAGCTTGCTTATCCTCCGGGCTTTATCGGTGTTACAATCTTGGTTCCACCTATCTAAACTAATATTATAAAGAGGTAGTTTGTGAGTTTGTTTATTCTAATGAAATGGGTAATTTCTGGAACTACTGAACAGATTTTGCTAAGCCTGAGGACTAAGGGCTTAAAAATCCGTGCGAAGCAAACCCCTTCAGCTAGTTGACCTAGCTAGCCCTGATTTGAGCAGATTTAACTGCAGTTAGGCTATTGTGTTTTAAACTGATATCCTTCCCTTCAATCAACCCTCCCTACAATTGAAATAGGGTAAACAGGGTGTAATAGGACACGTCATAAAACAATTACGGATAACTTTTCTACGCAGGGATTTAAAAACTGGAACGCCACGTCAAGTGGTCATTACTTCCCCTCCACTGAACGTACTTTTAGTAATTTTAATAAATTCGGTCTACTTTCGCTTTACGATCGCAGTATCACCTTTCAGTTACAAAAGTTGCATTGAAATAAACACCAAGAACTCACTTCTAAAATTGCATTGTTTGTGTAGGTAGTATATAAATAGAAGTTTTTATTATAATTGATCGAGCGAAGCGTGATCTCTAAATCAACTTGGGCTAATCATCGTTATGTGTTTGTTTGTCCGAGGATAATTTTCGAAGCGTTTATCCGATCATCGTGAAATTTGGTATGTAAGTAGGTAGTGATGGCACAATTTTGGTGTGACTAAATGAGCTAAAAATGTAAGGGGCTTGTTGAGATATTGGGGTTCAAGAGCGGGTAAAAAAACCCCAAAATGGGACTATCCGGTCAAGTGGCACGTCTAATAAAAGGTCTTCGTGAGTACATTTCGACCCCGTTTTTATTTTTAGTTTAAACCTTGTAGTTTTTAAGTTATTAGCCATAACAAAAACTGAACTTTGACGAAATTCACAGGGTACACCAGTGACCCCACAGTGCTGAAATTTGGTATGCGTGTAGCTTTGGACACAAATGTAGGGAAAAGTCTGAAATCCAGAATAACTACCATTTCTACCCCAAAAAAGTTTAACCAATTAACATGAACTCCCGTTACCTTTAATTTGAATGAATATGTAATTCAAGTAATTTGGTTATGCATTTCGTGGCACTGTTTTGATCGTCAAAGTTTAGATTTATAAATGATAGTTTTTGTTTTTATGGATTACTCGCGAGATCTCAGTTCGGGGCGAACCACTAGTATATAGAATAATCATTTATTTGGTACACACAGAATTAGAAATGTAACAATTATAAAGAACAGTAGGTACAATTGAATCTATTAAGACAGTTGGACTCATGTGTCTGCACCAAAATGCACGTTCAGCTCAGCATAATGTTGGATGTTATGCACCCAACGCTGAATTTCAGCTGAAGCCAGAAGCAAAAGGAGTGCAGCAGCGAAGCAATACAGTACAAATAAATAAAGTGTGTGCAATTTTATTAAAATGTAGATCTATATAAATTTTATAAACATACTTTTGTAAAATAATATGTATTTTAGGGAACGTACCCATACTACGTGACCCGTTCAGGAGGGAGGGGGTTCTTCAAAATGCCACGTTTGGTCACAGAGGCGGTGGTGGGGGCTTAGGGTTTCGTTACGTAGTCAATATCCTCTAGGGAAATATTGCGCTTTTTCGAGCTACATACACTTAAATATGGCGCGCAGCGCTTAGAGCTTTTTAAGCTAGTAAGTATAGGTATGCGCGCACTCGTGCCGTCACGCGGCAAGCGCCGTATTAATAAACACAAATAAGGGCCAAATTATTGTTTTTTTAACTTACTGTTTGTAATAAATTATTTAAAGCCATATTTATGAATTACTACGTGAAAACTAGAACGGTGGGAAGGGTCTTGGCTTATACTATAGGTGGTCACCGGGGGGAGGGATAAAAATATTTATTTTCATTTTAGACTTTATGGGCCGTAGAATAAGTTATTTACTACCCTGTAAATATTTTATTGTTGACTGAATTAAATGATTTATTATTATTGACAGGCATCGAGTTAATATCGAAACTTGAATTTACTAGATTCTGTCATTATCAGCTATGTATAGGCCGTCCACTGCTGAACAAAGGCTTTCTCCATGGTTTTCCGAGCAACCGATATTGTGTTCTGCACCTAATGGCTCCCAGCAAACTTTATTCTCTTTCTATCGTAGTTAATCGTTTAAAGTACAAGGTGTAAGCTTTTATAACAAATTCCTAAGTGATGTACAAAAATTTACAATTAACAAATTTAAAAACGTAATTAAACAAAATCTTGTCAAAAAAGCCTATTATCATATCGAATTATTTAGATGATAGAGAAGCTTGGGATTTAAATTGCTCCAACTCGTTCAAAAATGTTACAATTTAGACGTAATTTATTTTCTTTATTGTTATGTACATATTCTAAAAAGATCAGTAAAAAGAACAGCCAGCCTTGTTTCTTGCCTTTCTATCCTGGCTTGGTCGCAAAGGAACAGGTAGTAAACTTGACGTTTCAAAGTGATCCGTGTATCCATTCAAATTGAATGGATAAACACATTTTGAATTTTGAATCTAGTGGAGGTCACTGCACTTACCAAAGCAAACCTAAAACTAAAAATAACGCCTAGAATAAAAAAATATCGAATAATTTGTAAAGTATAAGTAGCATGCTTCCCTATTTAGAGAAAACATGGTCTGCCTTCCTGTTGCTATACCCTGCTCATATGTGAAACTATCTACATACTACGTGTAACAACTTTGTCACCATGTGAAAGCAATAAATGTATTGAGTATTGGTCTCCACTCAAGAACCTTTCTGCTCCAACAGCCATCAGTTCCCAGAACTATGTGCCTCCCCCACTGCCACTTCAGCATGTCAGTGACTTGTCTACGGATCTCTTCATTACTAGATTTGATTTTTTAAAATGTTATTTGTACCCCACCTGATGGTAAGCGGTCACCGTCGCCTAATGACACCGGCAACACCCGGGGTATTGTCGATGTGTTCTCTACCCTGCAGAAACCTCTACATTCCTCTTGAAGCGTGCCATGTTGTAGTCTAATGGGAAAACCTCAGATGGTAGCTCGTTCCACATCTTGCAAGTATGGAGTAGAAAAGATCGCGTGATGCGTGTGGTGCGCGATACCCAATTGTTGACGATATGTGGATGAGCTTTATTACGTTGTCGAGAAGTGCGGTGGTAAAATCTAGATGACGAGATGAGATCAAATAGCTCCTCAGAACATTCGCCATTATACAGGCGGTAGAATACACTGAGCGATCCGATGTCACGGCGTTAACTCAGCGGTTCCAGCCTGTCGGCGAGTTTGGAATCGCCGATGATTCTAATTGCTCTTCTCTGAAGGGAGTCAAACCGAAGCAATTGGTACTTTGGAGCGCCGCGCCAAAGATGGGAACAGTATTGTTACGCCGAGGCTGTTAAACAATGAGTAATAATCGAACCTTCTCGAACGCTTTTGTCTTGCTGTGTTATTGCTGCTATTGTTTGTGGTTTCGCAGAATGGGGAGTGGCCATTGTGTCGAGGGACCGACCCTTTCCTAGAAGGATCGACATCGTTCTCGAACAATCGAAATGTGTGCGATATAAATAGGCCGGAGAGATGGCCGGACGGTCAGTCTCGAGTCAGTTACTGAGTGAGTCTCAGCGAGGCCCTGGAGGACTGACTTAGAGAAGGGTCTCGCGTGAACAGTAGTTGCTCGCGAGTCAGTCTCGAGTCAGTCTGAGTGAGTCTCAGCGAGGCCCTGGAGGACTGACGTGTGGAAGGGTCTCGCGAGTCAGTCTGGATTAAGCTATACGTGCGATCATTTCGGTGACTTTAAGTGGTGTGAATTAGTGTGTTGTGATACGTGTGACCAAGTTCGTGTATTCATCGTCATCGTGTTGAATAAAAGTGTTATTTTGTTCAGACCGATTCCCATTATTTTACCCCGAACCCTCAGCTCGTAATAATTTGGTGTCAGAAGTGGGATAAAATAATGCCGGTTCTACCAATGGATAACGTGGACGGTGTCAGGACGAGAGGTCAACGACAACAGGAAATGGATGAAAGGCGGTTTGGAGATTCTCCGGTTCAAGAAGCTCGGCAGAGTCGTCAGCCGATGGAGATGGAATCAGCCGCCACCGAATCATTTGGAGCATCATCATCATCATCATCCGTGGGGCAAGCTCCTGTGACAGGCGATCTTGCTGCTATTATGGCCATGCTTTGTCGTCAACAAGAAGAGCAGCGACGTTGGCAGGAAGAACAGCGACGTCAGGAAGAAGAGCAGGCTCGGTTGCAGGAAGAACAGCGACGTCAGGATAAGGAAGAGCAGCGTCGTCAGCAAGAAGAGCAGGCTCGGTTGCAGGCAGAACAGTGACGTCAGGATAAGGAAGAGCAGCGTCGTCAGCAAGAAGAGCAGGCTTGGTTGCAGGAGGAAGAACGCCGTCAGCATAAAGAAGAGAAGCGTCGTCAGCAGGAAGAGCAGGCTCGGTTGCAGAAGGAACAGCGACGTGAACAGGTGGAGCAGACTCGGTTGCAAGAGGAACAGCGACGTCAGGATAAAGAAGAGCAGCGTCGTCAACAGGAAGATCAGCGACGTTGGTCATAAGAGCGTGCTCGACTGATGAGGGAATCGTTCGGTTCATCTGGAAAGGAATTCCAGGAAGTGAAAGAACAGATAGAAATCATGAAAGCCGTGTTTTGGAGGCTGGAATTGGGATCGCTGATGAGAGGGGGACTCTGGGTGTCCTGAAGTGCTGGAGACGGCAATGTGGCTCCTCTAGTTGCTGCATCTTCAGCGCGAGGTGCGCCTAAAATTGTTCATGTTGATCGACTGCCGCGATATGGGGCTAAGAATGCTCGGGACGAGCATGTTTTAGGAGGGGGCAGTGTTACGCCGAGGCTGTTAAACAATGAGTAATAATCGAACCTTCTCGAACGCTTTTGTCTTGCTGTGTTATTGCTGCTATTGTTTGTGGTTTCGCAGAATGGGGAGTGGCCATTGTGTCGAGGGACCGACCCTTTCCTAGAAGGATCGACATCGTTCTCGAACAATCGAAATGTGTGCGATATAAATAGGCCGGAGAGATGGCCGGACGGTCAGTCTCGAGTCAGTTACTGAGTGAGTCTCAGCGAGGCCCTGGAGGACTGACTTAGAGAAGGGTCTCGCGTGAACAGTAGTTGCTCGCGAGTCAGTCTCGAGTCAGTCTGAGTGAGTCTCAGCGAGGCCCTGGAGGACTGACGTGTGGAAGGGTCTCGCGAGTCAGTCTGGATTAAGCTATACGTGCGATCATTTCGGTGACTTTAAGTGGTGTGAATTAGTGTGTTGTGATACGTGTGACCAAGTTCGTGTATTCATCGTCATCGTGTTGAATAAAAGTGTTATTTTGTTCAGACCGATTCCCATTATTTTACCCCGAACCCTCAGCTCGTAACAGTATTCTACGTGCGTCCGAACTTGCGCTTTGTACAGCAATAGCCGTTGTTGTGCCGTAAAATACTGTTTGGCACAAAATTAATTAAGGAAGAAAGCCTTGATTAAGGAAGAAAGAAATAAAACATTTTTTTTTATCTAGCCTATGCTGTCCTACTGCTGGGCAAAGGCCTCCCCCTCATCTCTCCACTTATCTCGATCGTGTACCAAATCCCGTCAGTCCCTATATTAAGCGTCCAAATCATCGCGCCACCGCTTCTTAGGTCTTCCACGGTGTCGCTTTCCATCCACAGAGCTCCATCCAGTTACGACCTTAGCCCACCTATTTTCTGGCATGCGGGAGACCGCCCAATCCCACTTTAACTTGGCAGCCTTGATACCGACGTTAGCGATGCCGGTCTTTGATCGCAGCGGGGTGTTCCGAATCCTGTCTATTCTCTTGACATCCATAATGCTGCGCTCCATTGCTCTTTGGCAAACCCCGAGCCTGGACTTTTGAGATTCAGTCAGTGACCACCGTAGGTAATTAACATTTTATTAAAAAAAGTAAAAGAAAGAATAAAAGCTACATAAACAACATCTCACTTAAACACTAACAAACTTTTAAAAGCTCTGTGTGGGGAATTGGTACTCAGCTAAACATGATTACAGTAATTAGTCGTTTGATATCCGAGTTATTATTCCAAAAACCTCCGACTTAACCGCTATGAAACCCATTTAAACCAAACTCAATCAAATCTAATACAAACTGAAAACCAATGAGTTAAACCATACAATTATTTCAACCCTAATGGAAAACGGATATCAAATATCGTTTTGATTATCTTTAAAACAAAAGGGTGTAATCATATGATACGGTACGGGGTAAGTGGATATCCCGTAATTAAATCTTGTCAAATTCAGCTCATCATATAACTATAGGACGTCTAATTGTTGAACATATAAAGCGATATTGTATTTTTATTTCATATTGGTATAGTTTAGTCTGTCATATAAAGTATTTATGTAGTATGTATTTACATTATGCTATTTTTTTTTAACCCTGTGCAAATTTTCATTAGTTTCCTGTGCACTACTTACACATCTTTACCTACAATACACAATGGTTTTCTGGAAGAGAATGCTCTTTAGCATTAAGTTCGCCTTTGTACTAGTTTTATAAGTGCAATAAAGTATTTTCAATCAATCAATCATGTGCGGCCGCACCCAGCGGCTCCCAGCAACCTTTATCAGGTCGTTTTCCCATCTATTGGGGGCCGTCCTACGCTGCGCTTTCCAGTGCGTGGTCTCCACTAGAACCTTTCTGCCCCAATGGCCATCAGTTCTTCTGTTCTAACGGCCTATCTCCTATTATTCTTATAATTAGTAAAGTTTAGATTAAAATTCTTTGTAAAGCATAAATAATGTCACACATCCTTCTAGTGCAAGTCAGTGTAATGAGTGTAATCTAAAAAGGCAATTGACTTCTGCCACAAAGTACAGGACTGCAGAAAACCGCCTTGTGTATAAATTATTCCGCGTTATTCTAACCGACCGCGCTTTGGTGGCTAGTATTTATTTCTGTCTTTATATATGTTTATTACGTTCGCTAAACGTACGTTCGATTCCGATAAAAATGTGGTATATATAGATAGATAGGTTATGACCTTGAGACATAGACTTTTTATTGACAAAACACGCGTCCAATGTCGCAGGCGGAAGCTTTTTGTTTAAAAATGTATTAGGTATTTGAATTTAACGCTGACTCTGCCGTCACGCAAGAGTTGGTAGTTCAGAGGTAATGAAGAATTATATTTCGTCTATTAATTCTATCTTTCCTTGCTCATCGTCACACATAACACCAATCAATCCGGATCGTCTAGAACCTCGTTAATTGATTGAAAATAACTTTATTGCACTTATAAATATAGCACAAAGGCGAACTTAATGCTAACGAGCATTCTCTTCCAGATAACCTTTGTATGTTGCATAGGTGTGCGTGCAGCACTGTACTTTGCGTGAGAGCTGCAGGTGCCTTAGGTATATGACCATATATAGCACTGGCTTCTACTCGCAGGGCCTGCGATCCCCCGGTCCTCTAGGGTCAGTTCTTTGGTGCCTTCGCCCAGCAGGTGGCCTCCGGAACTTTTCGCAAGCCATTCTGTGGCGTAGGCTTCCACGTCTTGATGTTACGGTCATCTTCTTACAAAACAATGCTAGATCGCATTGTTCTGACAGATGGGAGACCGGTTAGAAATCCAATGTATAAGATTTACGAAATGATAAATCATTTGAAAAATCAAATAACAAGTAGCACAGTTTATAATTTCTTATATATTTTACAAGCAAAAAGCTCGAGTAAGCTACTTCTTGTCAAGTTGACATTATCTAGTGGTCACGTGGTATCATGAATGTTCGAAGTCGGCTTTCTGTAGTCGCCTTATTTTGTGCTACATCAGCTATATATGCATACGGATCCAATAGTCATGCGCATAGCAAGAATGCCTGCATAATTACAGAAAACATACACCATTTTTAACCTTATAACCACTAACATAAGAACTAGAACTTTTTGGTTTTGCTTTTGTATAGCAGAGAATTTCAATCTAATTCCTTTGTAATAAGCACCATTGCTGCAAATGGAATATGCCAAGCGATTTTAATCAGTATTACAACATAGTAAGAGTGATTGTATGTGATAGTAACCTGCAGACAGCCAGTCGCCTGAGTGACCAAGTCTTTGTGTCATTTATAACAATGTAAAGAGGTATTATTATCACAGGTACTACTACATTTCAATTTATGTTATTGAAGACGATATTAAAGTTAACTAGTTGCCACTTGCCAGTGCACAGTTGCCGAAACTTTTTGAAGTAAAAACTTCTTTAGGCGCGTTGGGCATTTTTTAAGATGGGAAGAAACCATTGTATTCGCGACGCTGTTACCGTTACCGACACCTCTGTATATAAGTATCTCGTAATTGTTCAAGTTTACACTTCTGTCGGCACTCCCGCAGTGCCACGTTTTTTACATCTAAATTTAAGCATTCGCCCTTCCTCCTCCATATAAACTTCTATGCCAAATCTTAAACTCCTCCGTCCGTTCAATAAGCTTACAGAGGGCTACAAAGTTTTTTCTTCGCGTATTTATCACACAAAACCATACAAATAATGAATAGCGAACTATATCTAACTGTATATTAAAGTCTCACTAATCCGGCACTATTAAAAAGTAGTGGGTGCCGGATTATTGGAATGTTCGGATTATTGGATTGTATAGAAAAGTTATAAAATAATATGTAAATAAAGTATGTGCGCAAGCGCGGAACGAAAGTGGAGAGGGGTGAGGGAGGCGTGAGTGGAGGGTGCCAGATTATTGGACGCACCGGACTACTGAAGTGCCAGATTACTGAGACTACTGTACTTATAAAATGTTACTGCGATGGCTATAAAAGAGAAAGAGAGAACATTTCACTATCATCATCATCATTCTCAGCCCGTGTCTACCCACTGCTGGACATAGGCCTCTCTTTGTTTCTGCCATTCTTCCCGATCCTGTGCTAGTCTGAAGCACGTACGACCCGCGGTCTTATAGATGTCGTTAACCCATCTCGCTGGTGGACGTCCCCTATTTCGATGGCCAGTTCTCGGCCTCCACTCTGTTAGTGCCTTAGTCCACCTGTTGTCACTATGTCTGGCCAAGTGTCCTGCCCAACTCCACTTGAGTCCCAATATTCGCTTGCTGAAGTTTTGTACTTTAGTCTGCTTGCGAATATCGGTATTGGGAACTCGATCTAAGAGTGTGATGCCGAGCATGGCTCTCCATGGCTCTCTATCTCTATCGCTCTCTCTTCATTTCAGTTATTTATTTCCAAAACAAAATAAAATTGTATGTGGAAAATTGATTAAATACCACAAATAACGTAAAATTTATTAAATACTATATTTCGTAAACGGGTGAATTGTATACCTATAAAATCAGGAACGTCAAACTCATTTAGTTGTATGTACGGGCACTGGAAACTGCAACACAGTATTTTACTAATGCATTTTCCAGTATTCTCATTGTTTTAGTTACATGTAAAAAGTGCAATGAAATAAATAAATTACAAATGAATTAAAACAAAACAAAATAATAATTAGGTATAAATCAATACGTTGTACAAAAAATTATAAAAATCTACCACATAATCGACACAAAAATTCAAAATTGCCAGTAAAAATTATAATATGCATAATGCCAATGGTATCTTCTAATAGAAGCATATTTTTGGAAGGAGATACTTATTAAATTACCTAACCCTAAATGTACTTAAACTATTTATAACTAATAGTTGACCCGCCGAACTTCGTATTGCCTTGACATGCATATGACGCGGGCTGTTAATATACGTCAGCCATCATTATCTGCATCAATGTATGAGAAAATGATTTTTCTTCATAATATCTTTTTACGTGATTTTTTCCGATACTTTAATAGTTATTCTATGGGATAACTATTAAAAATAACTATAAATATGGGATAAAAAGTAGCCAATGTGTTAATCCAGGTTATAATCTACGTACATACTAAATTTCATCGTAATCAACCGTTACGACGTGATTGAGTAACAAACATCCAAACTTTCGCGAGTGTTATATATTAGATATTGGGGACATTAGTTTAACCATTTTAATCATCATCATCATTATCAGCAATAGGACCTTCACTGCTAAACAAGTTGACGTTGTCACCGCCGATGCATTAAAAAAAACACGAAGTGTGTTTTCAGCAGTGAACGTGTTAAAAGCATTTCAATGGCAGCTAAGTCTCGTATGAACCGGTTTGTTTTCGGAGTACGCAACAGCTTTTGTGATGTAACCAACCTGTGCAGTGGATGTGTAAGGGGCAGGGAGTTGGTAGTCGCAGGTTTGAGTCTATCCAGTAAGCCTATACAGGCTGGTGACTATTTGTACTAAAAACGGGATATTTACCTTGATTTGTGAGTTTACTCGCAAACACTTCAGTTTACCTTTGATCATGGCGCATGCAACTGCGTCGAAATATTGGGATACTCCAAAAACTCACATATCATGGTAATTTTATTTTTTTATAAATTATAGGCCAGCCTTTGACCACGATCTCGCTTAGTGGTAAGCGATGATGCAGTCTACGATGGTACACGCTTGCCTAGAAGACCCACCCCTGCCTATACATCCCGTTTTCAGTACAAATAGTGTTCATAACCATGATAGTTTCAAAAGTTATAGGCTGGTGACTATTGTTGCAAGCTCCGGTGTGGCAAATTTCGGACCGGAAAGTTAAAATAATCGGTCCTGTGGTTTATTATTTCTGTTAATAAATGTATCCCTTATAAAAAGTAGGTATTTATTTCCCCCCCCCCCCCCCCAGACCTATGCAACAATTTAGGTAGGTACAAACAGCGTCGCTAACTGGTAAACATGGCATGTTTGAAGAATGAAATAAACACTTGTTGAGGGATGATTTCCAACATTTTACCGTTATGACAATTCTACCGGCGACGTACATTGGCAGCTCGCGTAATATATTTACTTGCTGATTTTTGTACATTTTTAGGGTTCCGTACCCAAAGGGTAAAACGGGACCCTATTACTCCTCTGTCTGTCCGTCTGTCACCAGGCTGTATCTCATGAACCGTGATAGTTAGACAGTCGAAATTTTCACAGATGATGTATTTCTGTTGCCGCTATAACAACAAATACTAAAAATAGAATAAAATAAATATTTAAGTGGGGCTCCCTTACAACAAACGTGATGTTTTTGCCATTTTTATAGATAATGGTACGGAATCCTTCGTTCGCGAGGCCGACTCGGACTTGGCCGGGTTTTTTTAATAACCTATACAATCTCACTGCTGGGCAAAGATCTCCCCCACTTTCTTCCAATTCTTGCGTTCTCCAGAAATCTCCTGCCAGTCAGAGTGGAGCCCATCCAGATCGTCGCGCCATCGTTTCCGTTGTCTGCCTCATTGCCGTCGCCCGCCCAGTCCATTTGAGTCTTGCAGCCTTATACCCCATACCGGTCTTAGAGCGCATTGTACATTTTTTAAACTTATTTCATTATACCTAACAATGAAAACTGAATTTAATTCACTTTTATTGATTCTTAGGCGCGTCGCTCACACGAGCCATAGTTGAGGCGGCGGCGCACCGCGTCTACTTTTTCTTTAGAATTAAATGGCAGTGTGCTCATATACTAGAGTCGCTACATGGACGAGTTTGAGGCGGCGCGCGGAGTCGAGATGGAGAAGCGGCGGCGGCGCTGTGCCCGACCGCGACGCGACTCCACCGCCATTTTGTCATTTTGTTCAATCTTCTTCTGACGATGATATGACGATGACATGCGCCCGCGCCTCAGCTCTACATAGAGACCACGTCTCGACCATGCCGCGATGCCGCCGCGTCATCGCCTCCACTTACCAGTGAGCGACGCGCCGCACGCACAGTACGAAAAATGACCAGAAAAACGGCCATGGATATTCTGAAACAATGTAATT
The DNA here is from genome assembly GCA_963924445.1 of Philereme transversata. Classification (NCBI taxonomy): domain Eukaryota; kingdom Metazoa; phylum Arthropoda; class Insecta; order Lepidoptera; family Geometridae; genus Philereme; species Philereme transversata. The sequence goes on from OZ004346.1 coordinate 27,337,012, forward strand.
TTGGTTTTTATTTTTTTATTAAATTTGAACTTCGGCTGTTCTACTCATGCATTTGAAACCATTTTCTTTATCGAGTGGAGAAATAAAAAGTGGATGGCCGTTTTTCTGGTAATTTTTCGTACTGTGCGGTACGAAGTTTGCCGGATCAGCTAGTAATAAAGAATAAACAGTAGTGTACTTAACTTTGATAATTGTTCTTATAACTGTAGTATATGTGCTACTATTATGGATACTAATTAGGTATACATGAATAGCGGTTTGGTAGGTCGATATTTCGAATGCCATTGATTTTCGAGCCGTTTCTTCGTATGTTATTTATGTTAGATACAGCTCATCAAAACGGTTTACCATATGTATGATGGTATTTTAGAAAACGCTCCGAAAAGTATCCGGGTCATAGGCGGGTCCGGGAACCGAACCGGTTGACAGATGCGAGGCAGGTGAGGCGGCCCGTGTTGAACCACTGTCTTATATACTGTGGCACTTAAAAGAAGGCTATAGGAATGTAAAATTCCTTTTCATCGTGCTCTGAAAGTTGGTCATTGTTAGCTCGATATCTGAAGCGTAAATACGTCCCCAGGGCCGTAAGTAGATTTGAAAATGAATGAGGCTCATTGCATTCATAATTAATTTAAGATAAGAGTGAATAGGTGTCTTCTAGATCTTAGTGCTTCATCTTAGATCACGTCATCGCTTACCATCAAGTGAGAGTGTGGTCAAACGAAGACCTATCCATTTAAAATAATAATAATATACTAAAATGAAATACAACCTCCATGACAAATCCTTATTTCTATTTAAAATAAAAGTGGTTACAATTATAAATGCTGAAATTAAATACAACCTCCGTGATAAATCATAATTTCTATTTAAAAATGAAAGGGGCCATAGTAAATTTTCTTTTGAGCTATTGTTATAAAGACTTTTTAATTTCCTTACATTCGTGATATAAAGTTATGTGTTCTACTCGGGTGTAAGCGATCAATAACACCCTCGACTCATAGCGTCCTCGTTCGCTTTCGCTCGCTCGTACGTCAAAATATCTCGGGTGTGATTGATACGCCCCTTGTATAACAATGTACCTACTATTTTTCAAAGAAATATCGTGTAATTATAACTCATAATAATGTAAAAATTATTATTATACACTAGTACTTAACTGCAACTTTTGGCATTGAACAGGTCAAAAAACTGTATAAGTTTTCCTGCAGATGGAGCTAACAGCACTTTACTCGTAATCTAAATCAGCTCACAAATTTTGACACTGACGTGACAAGAGCCTGTAGCACAATTGGCAGTGCATCCTCGTATCAAGAGGAAGGTGGCGGGTTCAAGTCCCGTCTAGGCTTGAAAATTGTTGAGATGGTTTTAAAAATCTTAATAATTATTATGTTATCCATACGGGATTTATCACGTACCGTCTTATCGGTGTTTCCACCGACAATGTTTCGGTTTAATTTCGATAAGATGGTACGTGATAAATCCCGTATTATCGTTATAATAAATAACGATTGAAATCAATCACGAAAGTTTTCTAAGCCAAAATGTTATCCATATACTATAACAATGAGTATAATTAATAAGCATCAAGTTTCACTTTATATTGAACAATAACACTCGGAAACACTAGTTAATCCTAGATCAATATTTCGACAGGACGATATTACAATGTTGTATCTGGTTTTGCTGTTTGTTGGTAGTTCGTAAAATTATCTTCTGTATTTTACTTTGGTGTACAATAAAGAGATATCTTTAACTTATCTTATTTTGACACCTGTTAAAGCCGACCTATTAGATTTCAATAAAAGAAGAACAAAAAAAGGTACACACGCGATAAATACCCGTTTTAATCAGTAATTATGTACATTGGTCGCGAAAGTTTAAAAAATACTATTAGATTTCCACAAGTTTATCTAGAACAAGATTTCAGACATTTAATTTTTAATGTGATATTGGTTGTCAGTCAAGTCATCGAACTGTCAATGTCATTCTTAGGTCGTTGGAATGTTGTTTCACCTTTTATTGTATTGCCATTTTATTCTAGCTAAGTACATCGTTTTGTTTTGTTTCTGTTTATGTGATAATTCAATAACGAGTTATCTATCTTTCGCTTTCAATAAAAAATAGATTATAGATGGAGGGACGAGCTCACTTACTACCGAGCAGATTGAACCATCTTGGTGCTGGAAAGAAGTAACTGGAAATAATGTGGGAAGGCCTTTGCCCAGCTGTGGGACACAGAGGAATAATAAATAAAAAAACTACGAGCCTTACAGTAGTCGCATATGACCACCGCGCGCGCTCATTGCTCAAATCAAATAGCGCGCGCTTCCCCGATTTCCTGTTACACATTTCCGTCCCTTTTGCCAAAATCACTCCCACAAACCGAGAGGAAAGATATTACACATCAATAATAAATGAGGTGTTCTGTGACCTAATAAAAATATAATATATTCATGTTGGATTCCCTTTACCAAAGCATTGCCTCGTAGCTCACGCTCCCGAGAAACATGCCCCACAATGCACTGCCCTGCGTCCATCATCTTGCAGCGTACAGGTATAAAGCCTTGTGTTTGTAATTACCGGCACCCGTACCCTTCAAACCGAAATGGCAATGATACTACTAAATGTTCTACTTTCTACGCTAAGATGTTATTTTACCATATTGTTTTACAAAGTGCTCATATCAACTTTTTACTAAGTACTGTATAATGTTTGCTACATAAAATTAATAAAATTAATATTTACAAAGCCTAACTAAAATATAAATATATAAATAGTAATTTTATCAATAAATTTATTTTGTTGTAAGACTAGCTGACCAATCCGCAGCTTAGCAAGCGTAGTTTTTCAATAAAAATATTACCCTCCTTCTGCTCAATTGGTAAAAAGTAGCCTATGTCTCAATCCCGGTCATAACCTATCTATATACCAAATTTCATCGACATCGGTCCCGCCGTAATCGTGAAAATGTAACAAACAGACAGTGAGACAGAGTTGCTTGCGAATTTATAATACCTATCATAATTTCCGCAGCGCATGCGATGAAAGACATTTTATGGCTATTTTTTTTTTACACCTTCGGTTTTATTATTATTTGGGTATTGAAGTTTTAGTAGGGATCCCTATTTGTTTCTAGTAATAAGTATAACCTATGTTACTCAGGGATAATGTAGTATTCTAATGGTGAAAGAAAATCGGATCCGTAGTTTTTGAGTTTAATCGTTACAAGCATACAAAAATAGAAATCTTTTCTCTTTATAATATTAGTGTAGATACATATATAAAATAAGATATTGTTGTACTAAACTGTGCTTAGCTATACGTTGTAAACATGATGAATTTAAAAATATTTTTTTTTTGTAAAGTTTCTTTTTCAAAACAAGCTTTTATTAAATTCATAATCGCAACCGCAAGCAGATTTAAATGAGCTCAAACGTTAGTAGCCCACTATAATCCATTCAGAAGTTCCGTTGTATAGCATCCGTCTTCATCATGAGTCCACCTTAATGGTACCATGTTATTGCATTGTCAGCGAAGTTACATAAATGTATTCCAAATTTTAGCTCTAATCGGTTGAGGGGAACGGGTTTAAAATTCAGTTGCAAGATTGCACTCAGACAAACATACATACATTGCAAGTTAATAAAAAGCTTGTAACAATGCCAGTCTAACAGGGTTAGTCAAACAATTTTTTTGGCTGGTCTAGAAACAACGTCCTAACTCAAATATTCGATTTTTCTACCAAAGCAAGTTTTTTTCCAAAATATTAGCTCGTAAACCAAATGGCAATAACCCTAAGGCTTCCTCGATTGCGGTCACCCGATCCCAGTGAGCGGGTCAGCGATGCGGGCGTGTGAAATACCTCTCAGCTGATTCGACGGGTTAGGTTACGACGTTGGTGGGCGATCAGACCACCCTTGGGTTAGATGCTCTTAGCTCTTTTAGTTTGAAGATTGTTGGCATGATCTATTACTCATACTCATTTGTTAAATTAAATAAAAAAAAATCCATCAACCAAACTAATAATAAATAATAATACTTAAATAATTTCGTAGGTTTTAACTACCTAGTAGCTCATTGCACCAGCATTTTGGAAACAGACAAGCATTTCATAATATACATCTAAACACTGATTAATAAGTACTTATGATAAGAGCTGCTGTAGATAAGATAGGCATTGTCAAATTAACTAATTTAAATTCTAAATTGCTATGTATGTCAATAGGTAAATTATAAACACTGAATTTAATTAGTCAATAGGTTTTGAGGAATGTCAAGAAATATAAACTTTAGAGTTAGACATAGGCAATCATTTATTTACTCCATTTTAATAACCATTTAATTTTAAGAGTATAGAGTTCCTTGTAATAGGGCTTACAAATATTCGAATACAAAAATCTGCCGAATATTTGATTGCAAACAATGCTGTAACATAGTCTTATTTTTATCGATTGACAGTTCACACCAAAAACTAACACCTGGATCTAAAACCAGTGCAATACAAGTGTTCAGTCCACATGGCTGGCAGAGAGCAGGGTGTCGAACCGGCGACCTTGGCTCACATCTGCCCCGCCCACCTGTCAGATGGCAATGTGTACTAGCTATTGCACAGTTGTGTGGTTCCATATGTTTCCGTGGTGCTCCTTCATTGTGATTGTGTTGGTCAGCTGGTTTCATCGGATTTGTACTATTATATACAGTTAGATGACGGAACGTGTTTATAGTGGCACCGGTTATTTTTCTCTTCTATTTTATTCTATCTTATTTTTATGTGCTACCAAAAGAAACTTGTTACTATTTATTTTACAAAAAGATTCCGAGCCTCGCTTAGCTCGTTTATGGACGCTGCAAGGAAATGCAAGCAAGTGGCGTATTTGCCTTGTAGCCTTGTAGCCTTGCAGTAAACGCTCAGTGCACAACAATTCAATTACGCACCAGCAAATACCATCAGGTGAACTTGAGATTTATTAAAAAAATAGCCACTCCGGGAGGGCCGACAGAAGTGAAAACTTGAACAATTACAAATATACAGAGGTAATGGTAACAGTGTCGCGAGTTCAATGGTTTTTCCCATTTCAAAAAATGCCCAACGTGCCTTAAGAAGTTTTCATTTCATATACAGAGGTGTCGGTAACGGTAACAGTGTTGCGAGTTCATTGGGTTTTTCCCATCTCAAAAAATGCCCATTGCGCCTAAAGAAGTTTACACTTTAAAGATAATTTAAAAACTGCATTTAAATAGAGCCAGAATCCCAGTTTCATTCAACGCCAAAAAACGCATTGAAATCGATCAATACAGTTGGATAATATTTGCACACCATTAAAAATAAACAAACATAACAAAACTCGTTATAAATATTAGGTGCAATGGGCGGGCCTATCAATGTAAGCGATCACTTCCAGACATATCTAGAGCATATGGTTTCAGTGCTACGAACTGACGTTCATATGAGGCTCCAGATTTCTAATACCCTCTTTTGCGTTGGGGGTAAAAAAATTTGTTAAATAAAAAGTAGTAAAACAAAAGCTAGTAAATAAATAAGCACGGAAAGCGACGCCGAGTAAGGCCTAAAAAGCGCTGGAGCGACGACTTGGACGTCTTCCAACGAGACTGACGGGATCTGGCTCTAGACCGTGATAAGGGGGAGACCTTTGCCCAGTAGTGGGGCAGTACAGGCTACTAAAAAAAATGTCCATCAGGAGAGATTGTGGTCAAACGAAGATCTATCCAGTTTAAAAAAAAGAAGTATTATTCTCTGTACAAATATATATGCAATTCTTTGCAATCACATGTCAACATACATGCATAACACAATGTGTTCCTAATGACCTTTATTCCAAAATCTATTGAAACTGCCAATCATTTTACAATTTCACATCCTCTCGATTGACACTGGATTTTAAGACGTTACTTTCTGAAACTGACACCTTTCGTCTTGACTACCTGCTTTCACAACCCAAAGCAGCATTTCTATTAAAAAAAACTTATTTATATAATAAAAGGTTTGGGACTTACTCCCATGAGCCGCAAGGTGTTTTTCAAAGCGCTTTTTTTAAGCAATGTGCAATACGCATGATGTGAAATTGTCGGCTTTCTATTATTTTCGCTCGGATTGTTTATTGAATTATTTGAGTTGGACCGCTTTGGCGGTCGGACGTCGATGGGGGGTCTGAATAGATTTTGATGACTTTGATTTTGTTTATTTTTTTGTTATTCGTAATTTAAACCTCACGCTTCGGTGCATCTTTAGCCATAATTATGGGTTAGGAAAAAATCGAGAAATAATTGGATTTCATCGATTAATATTGTTTTGTCTTGTAATCAGCGTATTAGACAAATTATACGGTTGAATTTATAGATAAAATCGTGCAAGGTGCATCAACATATAAACATAGGTCACTGATCTAACAGGGTGAAGAAAACAGTGCAAATAAATCGAAATCTGACAAGGGATGTCGCCTACGAAATGCAAGAAATTCAAATTCAAATAGCCCATGGCTCTACGGGATGACGTCGTCATGGAACATAACTTCCTCGCCGCGGACCCACCACCTACCACCATGGACTACCAACCAAAATCCGACCTGGCCTCGGAATACTTCAACACCTTCAGCCAGATATGCGATAACTACAGAGATTCCGACGTCAATCTCCGACAAACGTCGGACACGCTACGCCTATCGTCGGAAATCCTTGACGGTACCCGACCAGAATACGTCAGCACAGACTTTAACCCAAAAGTGTACAAAGAACCCGAGTTTAACAACTCTAAAGTTTACAAAGAACAGGAGTTTAACTCTAAAGTGTACAAAGAACAGGAGTTTAACTCTAAAGTGTACAAAGATTATAGTGATATAGGTGATAAAGTGTTTTTAGGGAGGGATGAACAGATATTCCAGTTCGGACAGCCTGATGCATCAGCACTGTTGAGGCACAGGGCGAGGAGAAGATATAATGAGGAGCATGGGATACAGCCGCCGCCAGCTACGAGCCAAGAGAGTGGGGTAAGAAATGTAATTGTTACGAATTTTACAGCTCCAAGTATCTTTTTAACATAAATATAACTAGGAATGTCTGGTAATATAGGTATTTGTCCGGAATGCGGGAGGAATCCTAAACCGTCCGGAATTTCTACAATTTAAGAAGGTAACGAGTAAAATAAAACATAAAATAAACCAAATAGTTTGCTTTGTTCATTCACATGCACGGTGCTAACGACATTAATGTTATATTTATAAGAAAGTCAGGAATTTTCTCCGGAATTTAGAATTTTTAATCTGGGCACCCTAAATATAAACTTTTGTTCAGCATTATTTATCATATTAAGAGTAGTAGAGTTCCTCGTGAAAGAGCTCGCCCGGGGAAGTACCACCATACCTATTTCTGCCGCCAAGCAGCATTGCTGTGTTTTAGTTTGAAGGGTACGGTAGCCGGTGAAATTACAGGCACATGAGGCTTCGCACCTGTATGCTGCAAGTTGATGGTAGGCAATACTTTGTTGTAGGCGATGGTTACCACTTAAAATCAGGTGAGCCATATGCTCTTCCCACATCCAGGACATATAAAAATCATCGAAATTGTCTGACATGGTAAAGAATTATTCGCCCATATGTTGTGCAGATGCCTTCGCAAATTGAAGAGTTTAATGATTTTCTCATGGATCCCATCATCAGATCTTGACCAAACTTTTATACGACCATTGTACCTCAATCTTACAAAAAAAAAAAAAATTGAAAAACGTGGTAAAGATTTATCGCTGAATATACATAAAAAAACCGTCGAATTGAAGTACCTCCTCCCTTTTTAAATGTCTGTTAAAAATACGTGTTCATGTCTCATGTTCTCTTCCATCAATCCTAAGGCCTACTCTACTACTTTAAGGAGTTAAGATGGTTGGGGTCAGTTTAAAAAGGGGGGTAATGCACAATACACCCCAATGCGGGACATTTGACATTCCCCCCATCATAGAATATTAGATGTTCTCTTTTATATAGGAGAATTATTTGATACGTCATATCATGATGCATCGCTTCTGGTGTAAAATGAATGACGTCACAATGAAGTACCTAAGTATTTATGTACCTATATATTATAGTATATATATATTACCTATATATTATTTGTAGTATTACCTATATATTTACTTTCGGAAAATCTTAATTTAGGGATTTATTAACATCCGGTTTTCATATAAAACGAAGGATTTCTCCTAAAAGGGCCTTCAAAAAAGTCATTCTGATTTTTTTCGATTGATGATTGAAAATAAACACTTCGGGGTTCATGTGAGCAATTGTAACATTTGTAACCATTATTTATCATGATATCATTATCCCGCCTGCGGCTTCGCACGCGTGGTTTGTCAACAACATTACCCCTCTGCGCAGTTGGGTAAAAAGTAGCCTGTGTCCCAATCCCGATCATAATCTATTTACTTATTTATCAAATTTCATCGAAATCGGTTCAGCCGTTTAATCGTGAAAACGTAACATGCAGACAGAGACAGGGTTACTTTCGAATTTATAATATTAGATTATATAGATATGGATTATTCCGTATAGATCATTTTATTTCGGTCTTCGATCTCGCTGGCTCTAATCACGAACTCAAGCTAGCATCACAAAACGGTGATATGTCTCCGCCCACACATTTCTACTAACGACTATGACCAATTACATGTATCGTAAATACACAACGGATCTTTGAGAGATGTAATAAGCATGATAGAGAAATTCTTCTTTCGAGTCAACGATTTACTTAGCAGTCACATTTGTTTTACTAGGCTACATTTTCCCACTGCTGGGCAAAAGCCTCCCCCAACTCCTTCCACCTATCGCGATCCGTGGCAGACTCCCACCTTATCTTCTCGAATTCACCGATGTCGACGCGCCAATGCATTCGCGGCAGACCCCGACGTCGCTGTTCATCCTCCGGTACTCAGAGTGTTACGTTGTTGGCCCATTTCTCCGGATGCATTCGACTTACGTCACAATCACATTATGGATGAATCAAAATTTGCCACTTTTATTGCGTTGTCTGTCAGTGGCTAGGTTTAAGTCGTCAGGTGCAGATGGTAGGGCACAGAGGACAAGATAAGCATGTGGGCCATGCTTTGAATGGGTTCCCCGCAGTCGCAGATAGTTAATGTATGGTCCTGCATTCCCCATCAGATTCTTCCAGCACCGGCCGACCTGAGTTCGGAAAGGATAAATAAATAACAGGCAATAGTCACAGAGTCTTGACGCCTGACGCACCTAGTAATCTCTGTGTCAGGAACTTCGAGTATTATAACACAACACTTAGCTTCCCCGGACATGAGACACAGCAACAAAATGCCGCCACAGGAAGCTGGACGCTGCATACGCAAGCGCACGACAGCAACTTTACATACGTTTTTCGTTCGCTTTCGATCGGTGGCGACCACACGAAGCGTGAAGCTTCGTTTCGTGGCGCATAGCGACCACTGCCGTCAACCGTGTGCTGGCGAGTTCATATACAATGTACGAAAAATGCAGTCCGCAGCTCGGTGACGGCGTTTTGTGGCTGTGGTGCGCAGCTCATGTGCGGCGTCGCTGTAGCTCATATTTCAGAACGGGGGGGGAACACACTCTTTTGACTTTTTTTTATTCTTACTGACTGAATGCTGGATTACACCACGTTTGAGTTTAGTTGTGGAATAGTTTATAGTTAATATAATAGATCATACTAATATTATAAATGCGTTTGTTTGTTTGTTTGTTTGTTACTCAATGTTACTCAATGCTGTAACGGCTGAACCGATTTTGATGAAATTTGGTATATACGTAGATTATAACCTGGATCACCACACAGGCTATCATTTATCCCATAAATCCCATGAGATAAAAATGCGGTATCAAAAATTTCTATACGATAATGATTTTGGTCTTTATTACACTTCACACCAAAACTACTGAACGGATTGGGCTCAAATTTGCAGAAGTTTAGTTCTAGACCTAGAATAACATATAGGCTACTTTTTATCTCATAAATCAGTCCCCATGGGATAAAAATGGGATGTTAGTTTGTATATGAATTTTACACCTCAAAACAACGCGGGCGAAGCCGCTGACAACAAGTAAACAATCAAACAAACAAATATTTACAGATATACTGTCATTTGTACTGCAGTGGCAATTGCAACCTGTATTCGTCGTGGCGACCGTTTTCATTCGCTATTCGTCTCGTCAGTCGTCTCTCTTCCTTATCTCTACTCCAAGCTATAAATATTAGTATCCAAAAATAAATAGTGTAGCGAGGAGCATTCCAATCTTCTTATACCGCGTTTTGGTATATTTATAAAATGTTGTTGTGTATCTTTATGACAACTATTACTATTGAGTGGTGTGGTTAGTTTAAAGTAAGGTGATGGCCTTAGCTCGAAGAACTGACGGCCGTTGGGGGAGAACTTTTCGAGTGGAGACCACGCACTGGAAAACAAAAAGATGACCTAATAAAATAGCTAGGAGCCGTTACGTCTAGACCGCACAAGTTCGGTCGCACTGGAAAGCTATGGAGGATGCGTGTGTTCATCAGTGGAAGTCCTATGACTAATATGATGATTAATGTTGATGGCCCCTGTCCAAGGAGCCTCTATTCTTAATCTTCACCACACTGGAGTTTTAAGAGCCCATACTACATTGTGCAACTGTCTTTATCACATTATTCGATTATCTGTCACCTATAATTCCTTTTAGATACGGAAGAGCGGGACATTCTAACACAATTATTGATGTTTAACATCTTTCCTCTCGGTTTGTGGAATTGATTTTGGCAAAAGGGACGGAAATGTGTAACAGGAAACTGGAGAAGCGCGCGCTATTTGATTTGTCCAATGAGCGCGCGCGGTGGTCAGATGTTACTCATCATATGCGACTACTGTAAGGCTCGTAGTTTTTTTTATTATTAGAATTTAAAGAAAAGGTATTTGAGTAGATAAATTGTTATTACAAGTAGTTTGCTACTTTAAATTAAATAAATATTTATTTATTCATTGTCTTAGTGCTAAGATTAAAGATAAAGATAAGGTAGCACTTTACACTATTTCTGAACTAGGAAATCCTGTCACAGGCGAGAACAAGGTTTCCAACCTTAACATTTGTATGTACTTGTTACAGAAATAAACATTTTTTTTATAAATAATTTGATTGAATTCGAAAATACGCGCAGCGTGGGAAGCGTTAATTCAAGACACGAGAGCGAATCAAAATAAAATTATTTAAAATATTGATTTTTAACAAAATGTGAACACCACATGCGTCATGAAAATATCATAAGGCCATAGAAGAAAAGGATGGATTGTGAAAAAGATAATATTATGAGTAAGAAAGAGTAAGTATTGAGTTGACAGTTAATATAGGAGATTTGGAAGAGGAATACATGTAACACGACCCCACTTAATGTGGGAAAATAAATAAATAAAATACATTTATTTCAAGCATTTATGTAGCATATATAGGGAAGGGCACAACACAAAAGATATGCTAAGGTTTATACTAAACAGGGTTTTTGAGAACATGCCTGTGACAGCAATGTCTGGTGTACGGTCAGTCTACTCTGCCGGCTATCATTCCCAAGACGGTATTGGCGCTGGCCCGCAGCCTTCACACCAGGAACATGGCTCGCTTGCGCAGCAGTCGACCCGCGCCGCTGCGAACATCTCTGATGCATTGAAGTAGCAGGGCAGCCCCAGCATCGCCCTGAGTGCATTGTTAGGAGGCAAGATAAAGAAGAATAATGGCCTGTTTCATAATCATAATGTGATTGTAATTACACTATTTTAACAAGTCTCAAACCATATCGTTCGAAGATCAATCAGTAATCTGATACGCTGTTTTGAAGTGGTTTTGACAATGCCTAATGGATTTGGTAATTCAATACGCTTCTCGAGATCCTCTCCCTTTTGCAAGTAAACGGTCCATTATGAGTGAAGCCGGCTGAAGTGTTATTCAATTCAATTCATTTATTCAATTTTCAGATGTCAAAGATCCATATTTGTTAGTAAAAGACTTAAATCATACATGTTACACGAGTTAGTACAAAAAATAGGCACAATAAAACAAACAAAATTCAAAAAACAATAATAAAAGTTGAAGTCACTCACTCAAGTCCTGAGCCAATAGGCTCTCACAATAGACTATTCGATCAGAACCCGATTGAAGGACCTCAGTATATTATTTCGATTTTGAGATATTTCACTATCCAAGAGTGACTGAAGAATGTATATAAGTATTCTATCAGTTATCTGGTCCCTATAGTACAAGCTTGGCTTAGTTTGGGGCTAGATAGCGTTGTGTGAAATGTCCAGTATTACATATTGACCGAGCGAGCGAAGCGTCTCAGTTTCAAGATTGGCCAAAAAACGCTTTTGCCCGGCTGTCTGTCTGTTCTCGCCTGCAGATCGCATTTTTCAACCGATTTTGACGAAAATTGGCACACAAGTTCCATGATTTATTTAAATTTTTTAGTCGGTCGCGATTTTTGATTGGGGGGAAAAGGGGAAAGTTTGCCTTAGCGTTATTTATCGACGGAATTCAATCAGAGGCGCAATAAGGACTTCATTCTACACAAGATGTTGCGAAAAAAATCCAAAAGGGGAGTGGAGGGAGGGAGGGGGGGGGGAAAGGAGGGCAAGGTTGCTGTAATGTTATATGGACAGATTTCAATATTTGAATTTGCTTTGGGAAATGTATACCAATCACACTACGCAGTCCTCTCCGCCTTTACGAGACGAACCCGTAGACATCAGATTAGATCTCCTAGGACCAAGCGAACGCGAGTAATCGCTAAAACTTATACCAATACTTTGCTCAAAAGTCTACATAGTTAAGTCTATACCCACATAGAGGAGCTATGCACAAGGCTCGGGAGGGCTTGTTTCGCATTACTGAGGCTGGCGAGCACCGCGTCCCACGACGTGGTGCGCTCCTGCTATTTTGCCACCGTCCACAGCGCCGTCAACTACGGAGCCGAGCTGTGGGCGCGCGCCGCCGACACCCAACTTCTGCATCACGAAGGCGCGTGATGCAGAAGCGGGCTGTGCGCGCTATCGTGGGTGTCCCAGGCGATGTCTCATGTAGGGACATCTGTAAAGAATTAAAAATCCTACCTCTGCCATGTGAGCTTCTATACCAGGTGGCCTTGTTTACCTTTACACATTTGGACTTGTTTCAGCGTCGGGGCGTTAACAAATCCCGTTCCCTACGCAGTAACAAATTTCAGCATCATCTTGTAACTTCGCCGCGCAAATTGACCAAATCCGAGAGGTCCGTATACATCATGGGCCCATCGGTTTTCAATAGATTGCCAGAATCGATAAGGACAGCAGCGTCCGTGCCTATATTTAAGAGTAGGCTTAAAAAGTGGCTGTTGAGTGAGATATTCAGATAGTGCAGATGAGTTTTATGAACTACCTGCACTATAGAATATCGCACCGGGAGTAATATATTTCATTAATAATTATTAACGTTTTTGAATTTTACTATAATTAAATTAATTAATTGTTGTTAATTAATTGCTAATTTGTTAATAACAATTTATTGTTGATAATGACGTGTAACTATTGAGTTATAAATAAAGTATTGTATTGTATTGGAAAATTCAAGCACCTGAAATTCGATTTAAAACTGGACTTTCTTCGTTAATTTTTTTCGCAAATTACTTTTTGGATTTGTAATAATAACAATATAGTTTTTGTTTTTTGAGAGACTCGCGATAACTCAGTTCGGGGCGAACTACTTGTATTATAATATGTTAGTCATTAAGGTATATATTTATATGGGCCGTAGAATTAAGTTTCATCTTCTTCTTCTCTTCTTTCTTTCTTTTTTTCTATTATTGCCTGAAATAAATATGTGTTATTACATATCCGAGTTTTTAAGCCACTCACATCCAAAAATCAAATCATCGGCTTAACTTTCTTTCTAGTCTCAATGGGAAACTCTGAAGAGCATCCCAACTATTCCCAACACTGCATTCACATGTCGTAGAAGCTTTTTCAATAGACAGGAAATGGCATGAGACATACCCCGACATTCATCATCGTAACATAATCGAATCAGTATTCGATGCATCGATTGAAAGCAAAAAAGGGTTAAATTGTGTTTTCCGTTATGGAAGGATGTGATTTCGCCTTGTCTGACTTTAAAGTAAAGCTCGTATGATATAGTCATAAATAACCTAGAGGATAGTACACTATCTTAGGAGGAACTAGTAAATCTTTTTATTCATTATAATCACAAGGATCACTTTGAAACGTCTGATTAGTATAGTGATTAATAAATATTCCAATTTTTTGTAATATTTAGTGCAGAATGAAGTCCCTTAGTGTGCTTCTCAAATTTGAAATCCGTCGATAAATAACGCTACAGAAAACAACATTAAATCTTAGTCACTGAATCCTGTTTTATTAAATTATTGTTCCAATATCTCCTGTTATGCGCCGACAGGAATTTAAATAGGATGCAGGATACGATATGATTCATCTCTCACTCATTCAGCGTTTGACTTCATTGTGCTATATTTAACCTTATAATGGGACTTTACGGAAGTTTGCATATTCGATTAAATTGCGTCTAATTTTAGCAGCAAGACTAAGAATTGCTGAAATAAATGTTATACAAACTCTGAGTATTTTATTTATTCCATATTTGTTCCAAAATCCTGGAACGCCGGGACCGATTTCGATGAAATTTGGTATACTATTAGATTAAAGGGCAAGGTGTACGCTCTTATAACAAACTCCCAAGTACAAAAAGATGTACAAAAATTGACAATTAACAAATTTAAAAACGTAATTAAACAAAATTTTTATAAAAAAGCCTACTATAAAATATCGGATTATTTAGATGATAGGGAAGCTAAAAGAATCATTAAAAAACCACCAGCCTCGTTTCTTGTATTTCTTTCCTGGCTTGGTCGCGAAGGAATAGGCAGTAAAATAGACGTTTCAAAGTGATCCTGGTGATTTTAATAAATAAAAGATTTTGATTTTGACTATTATGACAGGGATTGGGACAAGGCTACTTTTTACCTAACGGCGCAGAAGGAGGGTAATGTTTTTATTAGCAAACCCTGCGAAATCGCGGACGGGTCAACAATTATTCAAGTATTCAATACATTACATAAACAATTGACACCTCGGTCGGCTACCCTTACCCTAGCCAAGATATCTTAAATAAAATAACTTGTCTTCATTCAGTTATCAATGAACCCAAATAAGTCTTTGAAGGCATCCCATTAAACAATCGCTTGCAATGAGGCCAAAGACTTGTTTTTTTCTCCACACTGTCAACTTTGCGATACCTAATACAGCGAACAATGGGTCTAAACACAGCTTATCTTTGCATTGTGGATTTGTGGCAGTAAGAATACAAAGTTTGTTGAATTAAAACATTAAAACAAGGTTTTGGTGATATCACTAATTGACTTAACAGATTGTTATTAAAACCTGTTATTCTGTTCGAAAAGCTGGGTATTTTGATCCTATCTATAATGTCCAAACTATCACTAACGTGACAAACAAGAATACGGACTAGATTTCCTGAAGACTACAGTCCGGGTCTTTTTAAGGTAAGAGTGAAAAGGTGTTTTCTCGATCTTCCTGCTCTATCTTAGACCACATCATCGCTTACCATCAGGTGAGATAGCTTATAGATGTTTGTAACACCTAAGGCATCATAGAAATCTCTCTTTTTGAAGGGCCCCGTATTGTTTCTTTAGAAAAAACCATCAAGACATAGTGGGTCAATTTAGCCACTCTGTCAGCAATACCTTCTAAAACGACCAGTTAACAATAAGCTCAATTACCAGCTCAGTTGCTGTGGCAATACCTAAATGGTCACCACCCTGGTATGGTCATGTTATGGCTACAGGCCTTTGTGTAATTAGTTGTATTTGGAAGAAGGAACACAGTAGAGAAATGAGGACAGGTTTTCAAATGGTTTTGGACACACTCCGTACGTTCCAAAGCATATATATTTTGACACTATACCAGCTCGCAATTTTGTCAGTGTACAGCAGCGCCTTTTTTAACCTATGTTAAAAGCCTTCCAGGATCGGGAAGAGTGGCAGAAACAAGGAGAATGATGATGATGATGATGAAAAGCCTATGTCTGTCTGCGTTTTTTTTATTGTTTATATGTGTCTGTCTATGTCCTATGTCTGTCTGTCTGTGGCATCGTAGTACCCAAACAGATGGACCGATTCGGACGCGGTTTTAATAGAAAGGTAGTTGAACTGGGGTCGTTTTTAGCTCTATGTCAGTTTTCACCCCCCAAATCAAAAAAAGGTGGACGAGGACTTGGTTTACAAATATTGTGATTCCGTGTTGTAAACTACATTTTATGAGAATAAAATAAAGACAGCATTCAGGGCACTCAGGGATATAGCTTTCCAGTGCGTGGTCTTCACTCCAGAACCTTTCTGCCCCAATGGCCGTCAGTTCTTCGGGCTAAGTAATCTGACAGCACGAGAAACTTAAAAACTGTAATTTAATTAAATTTAACAAAGTGGTACTAATTCTAATCCAAAAGATAGCTAATATCTTACTTAACTAATCAATTACGCGTATAATCAATTTAGCTGCGGTTGTGACGCATACTTCATATTATTTTAGTCTTATCTGTAAATGAAGTATAGATTTGAACTACGAGGCATGCCTTTTAAGTTTTGTCGTTTGAATAAAAAAACACATCTAGAACCTTATAGTACTTTTTATTGTTTTTCAAAGTATTCACAACGTAGCTTAAAACACTTTTCCATTCGCTCAAACCAGTTATTATAACATTTATTCCACTCTAAAGTGGGGTGTTCAAAATGGCTGTCTTGAAAGCGTCGACTGCTTCTTCACCGGACTGGAACCTTTGACCACGAAGACTTTTCTTAATTTTAGGAAATGTAAAGAAATCGTTAGGGCTTAGGTCAGGACTGTATGGAGGATGGTCAAGAATTTCTACTTTTTCCTGCTTCAAATACTCAATCGTTTGACGAGCGCTGTGTGAGCTTGCGTTGTCGTGGTGCAGGATGATGCGTCGCTTTGAGTTAGATTTTCGAAGTTCGGCGATGACTTGTGGTAAACAAACTGTAGTATATCACTCTGCGTTAACCGTTCTACGATCTTCAAGTGCAATAGTCGCAACATGGCCGGTTTTTCCAACGAACGTGGCCACCATCTTCTTTGAAGTGCTTCGAGAACGAACAACTTTAGTCGGCTTTGGCTCGTCTTGAAAGACCCAGATTGTAGATTGTTGTTTGGTATCAGGATCGTAGGCATAGATCCAAGATTCGTCACCACTTATGATGTCGTAGACGTGATTTGACTCCCCTCGGTTGAACCTTTGCAGAGTTTTCTTACACCATCTGACGCGGGCCGCCTTGTGATCGTCGGAAAGCAGATGCGGTATCCAACGGCAAACTAGCTTTCTCACACCAAGCGCTTCATGCAAGATCTTCTGAATGGTTGTCCCTGAGATGCCTAATAGAGCCTCTATCTCTCGATACGTCACATGACGATCTTCGAGAATTAGTTGTCTCACAGCAATGATGTTATCTTCAGTGAAGGCGGATTTTGGGCGTCCTTCGCGAAATCTGTCACTAACACTAGTATGTCCACGCTGGAATTCTAAATACCAGCGTTCGACAGTCCGCAGACATGGGGCTACATCACTGAACACAGATGTTAGCTCTTCTAAACACTGAAGTCGTGTCAGGCCTCTTCTAAAGTTGTAGAAAATTATTGCACGAACATTTTCCTTAGAAAGATTCATTTTCGTACGTGACCTGACAGATTCAAATCGAAACTGTGACTAAACAATAGCATTAATCCTAATACTTTTAACTGTTTTGAGATTCAAAATGTAAACACATTCGAATATAGAACAGTTCCAAATTCAAAATTGCCGGAAAATATGGAAACGACAGAACTTAAAAGGCATGCCTCGTATGATCTCTCATTAGTTACGCGGCAATGAAAATGATGTTAAAATGAATGTTAAATAAATAATTATTTCTTTAACTGATTTTCAAAAATAATTTTGGCTTAGTTTGAGGCTAGAAAGCGCTGTGTGACATGTCCAGCAAAATTTATTTATATATATACCTATATTTTTTTTATTTCTCAAAAGTCCAGGCTCGAGGTTTGCCAAAGAGCGATGGAGCGCAGCATTTTGGGTGTCAAGAGAATAGACAGGATTCGGAACACCTCGCTGCGCTCAAGGACCGGCATCGCTGACGTCGGTATAAAGGCTGCCAAGTTGAAGTGGGATTGGGTGGGTCATGTCTCCCGCATGCCAGTAAATAGGTGGGCCAAGGTCGTAACTGGAGCCCTGTGGATGGAAAGCGACACCGTGGAAGGCCTAAGAAGCGGTGGCGCGATGATTTGGACGTCTTTTATAGGGACTGGCGGGATTTGGTACTAGATCGAGATAAGTGGAGAGATGAGGGGGAGGCCTTTGCCCAGCAGTGGGACAGCATAGACTGGATAAAAAAAAATATTTAAAGTAAGGCTCAATTCAGAACGGAATGGATGCGAACTTTATGTCAATACAAACTATACAGGGCGTCCCACGGCTATGCCACATGGAGGGAAAGTACCTTGTTACTGTACATACTGTACGTAATGACTATTCTATAATCTGTATAACAGTCCCTATCAGCATCTGAAGCCTATACCTAGAATTGATTAGTCATTTATGCTCTCATTCCATTTTAAGACCAACATTTAATGTTTTTAATCTATTGTTTCTGGTTTATGGTTTTGGAATATATCCTTATTAGTAAATTGCTGTAGAGCAATTAGACTAAGACTTTCTAAGCAAGAGAAAGGATTTAAAACACGTTTGTAGATTCACATCAGCAGTAACCACTGCTGAATCATTACGCCATAAAGAAATACATATTATGACATTCCCTTGTCATCTATGTAAATCTGATGTAGGTATGTTCACAAAAATATTAATTTGTTTAAGAAAAATAGCGATAATCATAATCTTAATACTAGAGATAAAGGTAAACGCGCTGATGCCACTTGTACACTCCATAAAGTTAGTAAATCATTTAAAGGGCAAGGTGTACAAAATTGACAATTAACAAATTTAAAAATGTAATCAAACAAAGATGGAGGGACGAGCTTACTAACTTCCGAGCAGATTGGACCATCTTGGCGCTGGAAAGAAGTGACTGAAAAGAATGTGGAGAGGCCTTTGCCCAGTAGTGGGAAACAAAGGGCTAAAAATAATAATAATAATAACGAAACAAAATCTTTATAAAAAAACCTACTATATATCGGATATGATATATCGGATTATTTAGATGATAGAGAAGCTTGGGATTGAAATTGCTCCAACTCGTTCAAAAATGTTACAATTTAGTCGTAATTTATTTTCTTTATTTTTGTGTATTCTAAAAGGATTATTAAAAAAACAACCAGCCTTGTTTCTTGCCTTTCTTTCCTGGCTTGGTTGCGAAGGAACAGGCAGTAAAATGACGTTTCAAAGTGGTCCTTGTGATTTTAATGAATAAAAACATTTTAAATTTGCTGAACAAAAGCCTATTTAAAGAGCGACCGATCTTGTGCTGTACCCAACTCCCAGCAATCTATCAGATCATCTTTCAATCGAGTGCGGTCCTTCACAGCGGATTCCTGTGCATGGTCTTCGCTCGAGAATGTTTCTACTCCAACGGCCGCCGATTCTCCTACCAATATGCCTACTCATAGTTAGTTCCAATATTGAAACTGTCGCGTTTAGTTTATACAGGGTGTCTGGCGGCAGATTTATGTTTTTAAACACGATTATTTTATAAAGTAATAAAGGGTGCGGGGGGAGGGTGGCATCATTAGAATCACAGATCGTGCGGATTTATCAGTCGCGATGCCGCAGTGGTCGGGTGACCATCGCGCGTTCGCCATCGAGGCATTTTTCAAGAGTAACGATTCTTACGTGATTGCTCGTCGACAATTTTGTTCACGCTTCGGTATTCGGCGGATAAGTGACGGACCGAGTGTGAATTTAATTCGTTCCTGGGTGCAGAGGTTCCGCGCAACTGCTTCGGTTTTGAACACCCCACGACCAGGGCCTAGTCGATCTTCAAGGACCCCCGATAACATTGAACTGGTCGAACGGAGTTTACATGAAAATCCACGACTTTCAGTACGGAAAAGGGCGGCTTCATTGGGACTTCCAAGAGCCATCATTCAAGAAATTTTGAAAAAGGATCTGAAGTTCCACCCTTTTAAAATTCAAATTATTCAAGAACTCAAAGAAAGTGACTTTCAATGTCGCAAAATTTTTTGTGAAACGATGTTGAAGCGTTTTCGCACGGTAAATTCAATTTTTTGGAGCGACTAGGCTCATTTCCATTTAAACAGGCATGTTAACAAGCAAAATTGCCGTTAGTGGTCTCCAAGAACCCGTAACCCTCGAATGAAAAACCAAAAACCATTGCACTGCCCCAGGGTAACTGTTTGGTGCTCTTTATCCACGAACGGGATAATTGGACCTTTTTTTTTTGAAAATGCCCGGGGCCAGGCGACAAAGTCAATAGTGAGAATTATCGACGCATGATTACGGATTTCTTTTTGCCGAACCTGCGAGCTCATCTATCGTTCTCATCACATACGTGGTTACAACAGGATGGTGCGACCGCACACACGGCAAGAGCTTCGATGAATTTGCTTCGAGAAGCTTTCCCTCACAAACTGATTAGTCACTTTGGAGACATCCCGTGGCCACCGAGAACGCCCGACTTGACTCCAATGGATTTCTTTTTATGGGGCTAACTCAAAGAGACAGTATACACTAACAATCCGCGAACAGTTGCGGATTTAAAAGAAAACATTCGTCAAGAAATCGGCGCAATTGAACCGAGCTTACTGCAGCGTGTGGTGCGGAACACGAGGCTCCGTTTTGAACATTGCGTGCAACTCGATGGAAGACATCTGGATGATGTAATCTTTAAAAAATTAATCCGCACTTTTACACTATCTACCTTTACTTTTAATTAAACGATATGTCAAACAGTTATTTTTTTATGAATTTTTGAAAATATAAATCTGCCGCCAGTCACCCTGTATTTGTTCATATATAGAGTTAGGTTACGTTGAAGAGCGTAAACTTCTGGTGACGGAAAGAAAGGTGCTAAAAAGGATCCTAGGCCTGGTTCGACGAGAAGATGGCACTCTGCGAGCGAGGTAGAATCGCGAGGTAGCGGAACTGGTGCCCGAGCCCAACATCATAAGTGAAATAAAATCTCATCGATTACGCTGGCTCGGTCACGTTGAACAAATGGGGGACGATCGTGCTGCCAAAAGTGCCTACCTTTGAATGCCAGTCGGCCGACGACCAGTCGGGCAACCCAGATATCGCTGGAAGGATGAGTTGGAGAAAGACCTTCGCTCCCAAACTCTCCAAGTATCAGACCGGCGCAGAACAGGGACCACAGTGACGTTTTTTAGTGTCGGAAGCCAAAACCGGCTTCGTGGTTGATGCGCCAGGATAGTATACAGTTGCATTGGCTCGATACAAACATGTTTTCGTTTGTTCATCTGTTCGGTTCCGTTACAGCTTTGTAAGTTTATTTATAGGGGTAATAATAGAAATTACTGAACCGATTCTGAAAGTATTTTCACTGATAGAAAACAACTCTATCCCTGAATGCTTTAAGCTATATTTTATACTGATAAAAAGTTGTTTTCCTTACGAAATCTTTGTAAATCAACTCGGAGAACTTGTGGTGATAAAATTACGAGCGGGTCATCTGCGGTGAATACATCTGCAATCGCTTTAATTCTTTTGCGAGTAGACTTTCGACGCAATAACATTTCATTTGTTAGTAAACAATCTGTATTTTTCCTTATATTTTCCTGTTGCGTTTCCAATAATGCGCTGTTAGATCGAGGGGTAATGTATTTAAGTTGTATGATGGGAACTTCTGAGAAATCTAATATTACAGAGTTTTAATTCGTGCTAATATTGCGGCCCATCTCTGAGTCACGTTTTAAAAGTGGTCAGTTTGTAAGTATTAAAAGTCAACTGTAAGGGAGACGCGGCGAATCGTGTGGCTCGTCGCGGTATCAACTCAAACATGTGAATGAGAGCGTTCATGTAAAAGCGTTTATGTAGCGTTAAAATCCAACTCTAAAATCTTAGTAAAGAATAACAGCGGCTGCTGCCCAGTTATAATCATTTACAGCCTTAGTTTGGGTATTTATTAACGGTAATCATTTATTTGAAGTGATCAACTGTGTTCTTTTTGAGTTATTTCATCTTCTGTTGAATCTCGCTACCAGTTTTAATTCATTTAGTATCCTTCGCTATCGTTCTAGACAGGGGTAGCTAAGACGTCGACCTGTTGACCTCGGAGGCGTCATAGATAGGTAGCTGGCGAAAGTGAAAGATAAACCATGATTAATTACGTATTACCTATTATTTCATATAAATAAATAATCAATATTGCTGGACATTTCACACATCGCTATTTAGCCCCAAACTAAGCAGAGCTTGTACTATGGGAACCAGATAACTGATAGAATACTTATGTACTTTTTTTTGTAAATACATACTTATAATATATAGAAAAACACCCAGACACGGAACAAATATCTATAGAGCATGTAAACATTTGTTCCGCGGCGGGAATCGAACCCGCTACCTCCTGCGTCTCAGCCGGCTATACGCCCACTGCGCCACGGAGGCATATGTGATGTTTTTGTCATTTTATACTTTAACCATTGTTGGCAGTGGACATCTAGAATATGTTTTTCACACCACCTGTTTGACAATGTCAAATTATATGTCATGTAAGCCTCACCGAAAGCAGGTGATTAAATCCCTACGGCTGAGCCGGGAGTGAAGTTGTACTGAATTTCATTATGCCCTCGCGGGCATAATGTGATGTGAGTTTGGAACCTTATCTGTATTAAAATTTGAACAAAAGAGACCCACACAATAAGGACTTATTCGTAAATCCAACTAACCTCTGCACAGAATGCACCAACCTAGATTTGGTTTATGGTAGGTGGATGAAGACGGATGCTAGACTTCTGAATGGGTTATAGTAGGCTACTAGTATGTGGGCTTATTTGAATCTGCTTGCGGTTCCGATTATAAATTTTATAAAGCCAGAAAAAGTTATATTTCAACAAAAAACTTATTATTACATAATGCAGCAACATGTGATACCTGAATCATTATTTATTATTATTATTCATTGTTATAACTAGATTTGTTTTATTTTGATTATGTATTGCCAATATTCGCATACCAATATTGGTTGAATTTGTGGAACGACAAATATTTTAATAACATTTGCTGTACCTACACTCTTTTTCTGAATAAATAAATCATTCATTCATACGAGTTTCTCTATTAATATTTTTATTTTTTTTCCTTTCAGTACGGCAGCGACGAATTCGGCCATGATTCTCCAAGCAGATACGCGTCGCCAAAGGGCGCGGGCGCCGGCGGTTCTTACCAGGAGCCCTCATACTACGGCGGCGAATGGGGCGCGCCGGGGTACTACCAGCCGCCCCCGCCGCCCTACCAGCACGACCCCTATGCCACTTCGCCAGGTAAGAGACCCAGAAATAGACCATTCAATTACCATTCCATTTTAAGAGTAGTAGAGTTCCTTGCGGGACACTTAGCAAGGAGGAAAGACAAAAGATGGACGAGGGCAGCAAACTATAAATGTTACCGAGTGGTGGCCGCGAAAAGGGCGCAGACCAGTTGGCAGACCACCAGCCAGATAGTCAGACGACATCGCGAGAGTTGCGGGAAGACAATGGATGCGCTTGGCATAGGACCGGAGAGAGTGGCGTGATGACGAGGAGGCCTATACCCAGCCGTGGGTGGATGTAGCTGAGATGATGATGATGATGAGAGTTCCTTGTGAAAGGGTTCGCCCAGGAAAGTATTACCATCATACCTATTTATACATATATAGGTACCTATAGCAGCATTGCTGTGTTTCGGTTTGAAGGGGGTATGGTTGCAGGCGAAATTACAGGCACATGAGGCTTTACACCTGTATGCCTCAAGTTAGACGCATGACAGTGCATCGTAGGGCACGTTTCTAAATCCACGTGGCAATACTTTGTTATAGGCGATATGGTTACCACTAAACGTCAGCATATGCATGTTCCACCTCCAGGCCGTATAAAAAACCCTAGGATTGAAACTTGCAATTCAAGATTGATTGTAGTTTAATCAGCAAGTTTTCTACTGATGAGAATCATTGATAACACCATTTCTTTAGGATGATATACTTACATAATATATCCTTTCATTAGCCCGATATAAGGATGATAGGTAGACCATAACGGTGACTCAATGGGTTGGATCCAGCGGCAAAAGAAGACCAGGTCGGCCAAGGAAAAAATGGACTGACGACTTCACGAAAATCGCTGGGATACAGTGGATGACTATAGCAAAAAATAGAGAGACATTGAGTAAACTGGAGGAGGCCTGAACCATAGTTGGGTTCCTATCAACCTTACTAATATTATAAATTCGAAAGTAACTCTCTCTCTGTCTGTCTGTTTGTTACGTTCTCACGACTAAACGGCTCAACCGATTTCGATGAAATTTAACTGCATAAAAGGAGGGTAATGCTTTTATTGACAAAACATGCGTGCGAAGCCTCAGGCGGGTCAGCTTTTTGATACATTCAAACTTTTAAAAATGTAACTTAAAGAAAAGGAAATAAAAACACTTATTATGATTATTTATATCGTTTCATTTTCAGGCATAGCGGGCGCGCCAGTGGCGGAGTCAACGGGCGGCGGTGCGGAGCTTCCTCTCCCGCCCATGTCCTCCTTCAGAGCAGCCGCCCCCCACCACTCGCCCACCGACCCCATGCTCGTCGCCAAGCCGCCGCTACAGCCAGTAAGTGCTTATACTGTCTCATAATGGAAGGCAGTGAGGTTTTCTGAAAATTTGCAATGTAGGAGTTTCAGAGTTCCTACAAACCTCAAGTCGGTTGAATTTGCAGTCATAGCTGTTCATAGCGGGAGCCTCGGTATATTGCTCAGAAAATTTGCAACATGAGTGAAAATACTTTAGTGTGCACAATATAAATAAAAAAATACAAACAAAACAGAAAACACAAAGCAAATAGTACAATGGCCGGTCTTATCGCTTAGATGCGATCTCTTCCAGACAACCTTTGGGTGGAGAGGATATCAATACAATATCTTGTATATTGCAAATTTTCCGAGTCCGATTCCCTCTAATCCTCTTAAACCCATTATAATGGGGGAGTATTCAAGTCCAGAGAGAACAGGTTATTTCTAGGCAAGCGTGCTCCATCTTCGGCCACACCATCACGTACTATGAGGTAATTGTCAAGCGCAAAAAAAATAATCTGATTGAATTTGCAGTTATATTGAGAGTTTCAGTGAGGTGCTCTGAATCGTTTTAACTGACTGTCTTGATTTAAAAACTGGAGGTTCCTTAATATCTTAACCTGGGTGAATAAT
The DNA here is from genome assembly GCA_963924445.1 of Philereme transversata. Classification (NCBI taxonomy): domain Eukaryota; kingdom Metazoa; phylum Arthropoda; class Insecta; order Lepidoptera; family Geometridae; genus Philereme; species Philereme transversata. The sequence goes on from OZ004346.1 coordinate 27,362,504, forward strand.
TTCATAGTATACTGAAAAAAGTAGTTTATCAATTGTTTGGTTCACATAGTACAAGCTTTGCTTAGTTTGGTGCTAGATAACGCTGTGTGAAATGTCCAGCATTGTGTTATTATGAATGTATATATGTATGTGTTCCTCAGATGTACGGCGGCTCGGCATCGACTCCCGGCGTGGCTGGCGCGGAGGCCGGCAGCCTGTCATCGTACGGCTCCTCCCCATCCACCCCCGTCCATTCGCCCCCGCCGCTGCACGCACGTCTCTACCCCCCTCTCGAGCACTCGCCCGCCCTGCATCATAGGTTGCCACCTCATCAGCACCAGGTAACAAAACTACTGGCTATTCCAGCAAAGTGCGTCTTTGCTCTCTAGGGAGGAAATGCACAATCTCATACGATACATCAGATCAGGATCATATATGTAGTACTACTGCCATCTCTAGGATGGCTCGGCCAAGTATCAGCTTGAAGCCCTTGATTCGATTGAACGACGTGCTGCTAGACTCATGTGGAAGCCAATTTACAGAGTCTAGAACACAGACGCAGAGTAGCCAGACTTTCAGTTTTTTACAAGATTCATTTGGTGAATGTGCGCAAGCTCTTCATGACCTTATCCCTCCTTCCCCCTCCTACCACCGGACAAGCAAACGTACCGAGAAGTACCACCCATACCTGGTCGGCATACCACCTTGCCGTACCAAACGATTTGCTTCAACTTTTCTTGTTAGCGTAAGGAGTGGAACTCACTTCCGGGCGTATGTTTTTCCGAATCAGTATAATCTCGGAGTATCTATCTACCACCAGGTGAGGTAGTGGTCAAGCGCTTGACTATCATCAATAAAAAAAAATACTCTTCCAAAAGCCCGATTTACAAGTAAGCTGGTCAAGTGGCAAGTAAAGTTAAACTGAGCAAGTGGTGTGGTGTAAACGTCAAGTGGCGAAGCAGCTTGGCTTGCATGCTGCCTTACAATTGGATCCGAATAGAACCGAATTCTATTTTTTGGAGAAGTGAACCCCTTCGCCCCCTCCCTTACGCGGACACTTGACGGCAGGTGTATAACTAGTTCTGTTTGCTCCATTATAAAAAGTATTCTGCGCAGAATTGCACGTATTTCACGACAGGTATATTAATTAATGTATTATTACTCTCCACAGTCATCAAACTGGGTAGCGTCTGGTGTATCGTCCCCCCCTCACGCCTCGACCCCGCACGCCGGCGTTTCGAGTCACGCGGGCGTGACCACGCTCACGAACTCCGGACCGGCCGTTCTGCAGAATGGGCATCACCATGTCGTGTTCTCTCAGGGAGGCATGGTGAGTGATGAATTACAGATAGATATATGATATAGGTTGATAGATAGATATAGGGTTGACATATAGATTGAAAATACTTTTGCGCACCATAAAACAATCTATTAAATTAGAACAATGTAAATGTATGTGGAACAATTGGCAGCCTTATCGCTTAATAGTGATCTCTACCAGACAACCTAAGGATGGAATAAACTATGCGAGTGAATATTACTTGGCGTGTAGATATAGAGTGAATAGATAGAATATTCTGTACAAGCTAATTTAATGCTAGAAAGAATTTTGTTTCATTTAACATTTATACTACGTGTTTTGTTATATACGACATTAAATGAAAACACGGATAGGACTAATGGCTAGTATTGTTGTAAAATAGATTTTTTTCAAATTGATTACCATAGAACATTTTAAATTTTTAAACACTCTTAATATCAAGCCCTAAAATACCAATGACACAACCTGTATGAAATAAGTAAACAAATCATATTCATTCATCATGGTGTGGGTACCTATTAAACTGACTAAGCGGCATCGTCGCAAAGGCGTCGTCGATTTGCGTTAAAAATGGTTTATTGGAAATGTATCGATTACTGGATAAATATTCAAGCTACCGGCATTAAACCCACGTCTAATATTAGTTAATACGATTCCGGATGTGTGTTCTAAATTAATGTCTTGCAGAACAAAACACGTAGGATTATGTTGAAAAACTATTTTGTTAGTACACGATATGTAGCGGGAGAAAAATAAAAATTATGATATCGATTGATATATTCGCACTACTTTCTAATACTTACACATCAATAAAGTCTACCGTACCTATTTCTGCCGTAAAACAGGAACAATACTCGCATTGCTGTGTTCTGGTTTGAGAGGTATGGATGCCTGTTAAAATACAGGCCCATAAGTACATTTAGGCGGGCGCAATGCAATGCCATGTAGGAGAAGTTTTAGAAATGACCTGTGTGGCAATGACAGATAAAGCTGTCTATTATAACACCAATTACAAAAACAATCTATAAAGTACAAAAAAGTACTAATAACAATAGAAATGCACAATGGGCGGTATTTAGCTGTAAATAAATCGAGTATTTAGATGAGGGCATGTATTTTTAGCATGTAACTAATTATGAGTTTTTTGTGAATAATTTTCCCGATTTTCTTGTTTTAAAACAGTTTTTTTAATGTGGTATCGATATCGCTTGTTTTATAAAATTGGATATATGAAATGTGAATCAAAAAAGTGTGGTTGTACCAAAAGTAATGGACTTGCCTCTATCTACCCTCTAGTGGGATATCTTTACGAATCCCTGTACTGATTAAGAGATCTGATAACCATCTGGGATCATAAAAGTAAACAGTAGTATTTTTTAAACTTTCGCGATCACTGTACATAATTACTGATTTAAACGGGTATTTATCGCGTATGTACCTTTTTTATTTGTTATCCCGACGTTTCAACTGTGTTGCAAGCAAAAAAAAGGTACAATGCGAAAAATACCCGTTTAAATCAGTAATTATATAAAGTCAGCACTTTCAATTAAGTATGTAATTTTATAGAATATTATCTAGTATTTCTAGAAATGTTGTCAAAAATATCGATACCACATTTTTTGGTAAATGTTTTTTTTATGTTTATTTTCTTTTGTGTTTTTAATAATGAGCGAGCAGTGTTGAGCTTGTTGCCTTTTCTAGAAGTTGAAGTTTTTATTAGCATGTATTTATTAGATATTTTGTAGATAGACTTTCAGATTACGATTTTAGGTTAAATATTATAACAAAACTTTACATTATTTATTCATATCTGTGACAACTATTCCAAATTTACTAGAAATCATACATCTTTTTAAAAATTCCTACTCTTTGTAAAATTAGTCCTTTTTTTTAGAATATCTACTCGCCTTTTCCTAAAATCTACCCTTTTTGTGTTAATTCTTCAGGCTTTTTGTAAAATCAGCCTTTTCTATAAAATCCTCCCTCTTGTGTGTAAATCAACCATCTAACCGTCGTTCTGAAAAATCTTCCCCTATTCTGTAAAATTTACCTGAATTCATACATATTTTCTGTAAATGCTACTTTTAGTAAAATGAGTTCCTTTTTCCGTAAAATCTACTCGCCTTTTCCGTAAAATCTACTCGCTTTTCGGTAAATTCTTCCCGCTTTTTGTAACATCAGCCTTTTTTATAAAATCCTCCCTCTTTTGTATAAATCAACCATCGTTCTGTAAAATCTTCCCCTTCTGTAAAATGTACCCCCTTTTTTGTAAAATATATCTCCTATTCTGTAAAATTTACCCCGTTTTGTAAAATATATTCCCCATTTTGTAAAACTGACCATCCGCTCTTTGTAAAATGTATCCCCAATTTGCAAATCTGACTATAACCCCGGCAACTGGCTCACCGCTGTCCGCAATAACACAGTAACGTATTAGGGTGCGCCGGAACAAAGACAGCTGGATGAGGCGATGGTGTTCCTGAGAGAGCATAGCGATGTTGTGGTACGTACTGTTTTGTGTATTTTGAGGGTATTGTGGTGCTTATTTTTGACTTTTGTCTCTCACGTAATTACTATGCATTACTTTAGTCGAGGATAATATTAATTTGTTTAATATTTAAATTTGTTTAATATATTCAATGATCTAAAACAGAGATTGAGTTCTTCAGTTTACCAAATCGATTTTACAAATATGATAATATTGACGAGTATGTAAACTGATTGATTGTACTTTTAATATTTTGTAAACTATTAAAACACATAATATCGGACAACCAGACGTTCCGCGGTGCGACACCGCTACATGGTAGACAAACCTCCCACACACAATGCACGAATCCGTTTTCTTCCATATCTTCAAGTCGTGTGTGAACAGGTTTCTTCTAGGTAAGCGTGTTCCATCGTAGACTGCATTATAGCTTACCTTGAAACTTAACTATATAACTTATAACTTGAAAACAATTATTTTTCTCGATTTAGTGGAGTCACAAATTATATGGACTCACAAATAATTTCATTTTAGAAATACGGCTATCAAACGAAAATTCTAAAGTTTTCGAAGAGAAGTTATAGACTAAGATCTAATGAACTAAGCATCACAATCTCTTTATAACCATTTTCTAAAAATGGTGTGAATGTTATTCCTTTTTACATTTGTGGCATGGTTTTTATGGAAGGCTTTGATATACATATTTGTTTGCATTATGTTTAATATTCTATTTTTTTTTTAATTAAAATTGTACTTATAATGTCTTCTAGAGACAAATCTATACCAACGGCTTATATGGAGTATTGTCTGTAACTAATTTTATAAAAATTTATAATTAAAAAAAAAAACAAAAATTACAAAAAATATTCGACCCGTTAGCGTCCTCATTTGCCAAAATATCTCGGGTACAATTGATCGCTTACGCCCCTTGTATAATAATGTATTCTATTCTTCCGAAAAGAGAAACATTTGTACCGCTTGACCAAGCAATCACCATTAAGGATATGTTTGTAATAATCAGGTGTTGTCTCAGGGAGCGAGGATGGAGGAGCGTCTGGATGATGCTATAAATGTGCTGCGCAACCACGCGGAGGCGCCAGACCTCTATCCTCAGGAGTTACACCCTCACCAGGCACCACCAGGTAATACTTCAACATTCATGACTTAATCAGAGTATTTATATATTTTTCAATTAAAGTAGAAGATTGCTGACTATATAAATTACACTGAAACGTGTTCCCTCCTCTCACTGGACGAGTGAGGTCGCTAAGCTTGCTATGTAGAAGGCTATGCTTGGTGTTTCTCCACGATATCAAATCAAAAATGTGGAGATTCTTAGTCAAACTAAGGTCGCTGACATAGTCCAGAGGATTAGCAAGCTGAAGTGGCAGTGGGCGGTACATAGCTCAAGGAACTGACGGCCGTTACGGCAGAAAGATTCTCGCTTGGAGTCCATACACTAGAAAGCGCAGCGTAGGACGGCTCCCCAACAGATGGAAAGAAGACCTGATAAAGGTTGTTGGATGCAGGCCACACAAGATCGGTCTCATGTACACCTATGGAGATAACCTATGGATGCCTATGTCCAGCAGTGGACGTCTGCTGATATATAGTCGATATAAAAAAAATATACATAATGCTTTGTCACATGGCTTATAAGATATAAATAACCGCTAAAAAGTATAAATGATTATTTTAAAGCAATCCAATTTAATAACAACTGAACTTGATTAACTGACTGTTACTATTTCCACAGTGTCACGGTTAGGAGTGGGTCCCACCTTACCCCACCTGCACACAGAACCTCCCGTTAAAATGGAAAGACAATTACTGCCAAATACTAGTGAGTATCTATTTTATGATTACTTATGTATACTAGAATAAGTATGAACCCTAGAGTGGATCCTTGTGGTGCTCCTAACATGCTTACAAACAAATCACACCATTGTTTATTGTTAAGTCCTTTCAAATTGTGTAGCTTATATTTTTACCGTGTTAATATTGTAAACTTACATTAATTTAAATATTTTTTTTATACCTAAGGGAAATTAAATGTGATAATCACATTGTCAAAAGCCGTTCTCTAGTTATAAAACATTGTTATTTGAGGAATGGGTCTGCCCTTAACCCAGAAAATTGATCATAAATGTGTGTATAACAATTAATGTGTTTTGTGACCATTCATCTTAAAACTTGAAAATCCTCATCGTACTCTTTAGACCGTACGATTATATGGAACGGTGATTTCAACATGAATATTGGATTTTGTGTTACTGACATTTTTACCCACTTCAAAAAAAGTAGATTTTCAATTCGGTTGTATTTTTTATGTTTGTTACATCATAACTCCGTCAATTATCAACCGAATTGGAAAGTAATTATTTTATTTGATAGGATATACTTTTAGATTGGTTTCATAGAAATTTCCTCAAAATCGGTTCAGTTTGGTTTTTTCTTTTATCTGAAGTCGGTTATATTTTTGTTAAAAAGTTAATTGTATTTATTTTCGAAATCAGTTGATCATTGAAACTAGTAAAAAGAGTATACTTGTTACTAAACGTCTGTCCGTACTGAAATTACAGAGAAACGCAAAGAGCCCCCGGACTCCGGTCTGGACTCTAAGCCCTCCTCGTCCGGCTCGGCGGACGCGCTCGGCAAGCAGCCCGGCTCGAAGCGGTCGCGCAGATAGTGAGTATACCACTCTTTTGAACTCTACCCTTATAGTCGCAGACCATATAATACCTCAATCTTTTAGTATGGCTCCAACGCCTTAGTATGTACTATGTACGCACGTAAGATGTTACGTACTTCTTTGGCGTAACAGAACAAAAGTAACTAAAGATTTCATCCCGTATGCCGCAACTCTTTGTTTGTAACTTTATCATGTCGCTTTTTGGCTGTCGGTATGCGCGCGCATGAAACAGTTACCAGCTAACTTCATCATGTCGCTTTTTGGCTGTCGGTATGCGCGCATGAAACAGTTACCAGCCAACTTCATCATGTCGCTTTTTGGCCGTCGGTATGCGCGCGCATGAAACAGTTACCAGCTAACTTCATCATGTCGCTTTTTGGCCGTAGGTATGCGCGCGCATGAAACAGTTACCAGCTAACTTCATCATGTCGCTTTTTGGCCGTCGGTATGCGCGCGCATGAAACAGTTACCAGCTAACTTCATCATGTCGCTTTTTGGCCGTCGGTATGCGCGCGCATGAAACAGTTACCAGCTAACTTCATCATGTCGCTTTTTGGCGGTCGGTGTGCGCGCGCATTGTAAAAATTTTACTCATAATTTTTTCCAAACGCGACAAAAGAAGTATAACTTCAACAAGCTAAGTTTTAAAGCGACATCTATCGCCAGACGAAAGAACTACTTGAAAATCAAGCTAACCTACAGAAAGAGATGATTGAGTAACAAACAAATAAACAAACATCCAAACTTTCACATTTATAATATTAGTGTGATGTTTATGTCTATCTCAATTCCTCCATGCGAAAATACCCGCAGTGCGATAAAGACTAATTCGAGGCGTGAGAGCGAAAACCAAATTTGGTTTTTACGTAAAAACCTTATATATAGGTCTCATTCGAGGCACGAGACAAAAAAACCAAAACGTTTTTATAGGTTTTATAGGTTTTTATACCTATGAAAACGTTTTGGTTTTTTTATATAAGGTAAACCTAAAAACCTTCATCAAGATCCCATCAGACTGGGTGTGGGAGGGGTTCAGGTTTATTTAACCAAAGAGTTCGGAAAATATAAACTTGTTTTAATTATGCCTATGCTTACCCGAACGGGCAGACGACGTCTTTGGGATCGTATTATTATAAAAAGCTCGTGGACTATTATAAAATGAGGTATTTAATGGTCTGTGACGTCACAGCTTATTACAAAGTCAATATTGAATAGTTTCCGAAAAATTAATAAGTATTTACGAGGTGCCTTTATTTACTACATACTTATGTTTTTTTTAAATATTGCTTGCATTATGTGCTTTTATATACTTGTGTATTCTCGTAAATACTTATTAAACTCATCGTTTTTGTTTCAGTAATCCATCTAACGTTCCAAGGTGAGAAATTTAATTAAGTTATACTTTTATACAATTTTATCAGTTCTAAAGAATCATTATAATACGTGTTTTGTTATGTACGACATTAAATGAAAACAAGGGTAGGACTAATTGCTAGTATTGTTGTAAAATAGATATTTTTCAAATTGATTACCATAGAAAATTTTAAATTTTTAAACAGTCTTAATATCAAGCCCTAAAATACCAATGACACAACCTGTATGAAATAGGTAAACAAATCATATTCATTCATCATGTTGTGGGTACCTGTTAAACTGACTAAGCGGCATCGTCGCAAAGGCGCCGCCGATTTATGTCATAAATTGTTTATTAGAAATGTATCGATTACTGGATAAATATTCAAGCTACCGGCATTAAACCCACTTCTAAAATCAGTTAATACAATTCCGGATGTGTGTTTTAAATTAATGTCGTACATCATAACAGGTTGTTATTTTTATTTTCCGAAATAAAGTTACATCAGACCAGTCAATTACTTATCTAGATTAGATCTTTTGATCATAGATGTACCAAATGAGCGAATCTAAAAGTCTAGCTTTTATCACAAAATATAGAACAAAAATTAAGTTTATAAGAACGAGCGAAAACAGGTGCACGTGCGCCTAGGAGGATCTCGGGTCAAGTCAGTCGAAACTTCGAACAAATTAATAGTACAGTTCCTTGTGATAGGGCACGCATGGGGAAGTACCTATTTCTGCCGCCAAGCAGCATTGCTGTGTTTCGGTTTGAAGGGTATGGTTGCGGGTGTAATTACAGGCACATGAGACTTTACACCTGTATGCCTCAAGTTGATGGACGCAGGGCAGTCGTAGGGCACGTATCTAAGGTCACGTACCTTAGAAACGTGCCCTACGACCGCCCTGCGAGGGAATTGTTTGTTACAGGCGATGGTTACCACTTAACATCAGGTGGGCCATAAGCTTGTTCCAACTCCAATTAATAAAAAAAATGATGCGATATTGTACGCGCGTGGATATATATGTGTACGACTGTTTTCGCTAAAATTACTTTCTGATTGTTTGTTTGTTTGTTTTAATTATTTATTGCACAAACAGAAAAATGTGCAAACGGAGGCTAAAAGCATTTTCTACCAGTTCTGTTACTATTATGTGCATTTAACCTAATAAGATTTGATTCCTACAGGATATTTCATTGAGATGGGTCAGTGAGGGGAAATCGTTGTTTTTTTTTTTTGTTTTATTAATTAATTTAACCAATAAGGTATCTTTACAAAAAAATACTTTTTATAACCTACACTATCGATTCTCGATTGTTTGAGTTGGTTCTATTCCCAACGGCGTTTAATAACATTTTTCTAAAATCTATAAATGCTGTTTTATTTTCATCAAAATCGGTGACGCGTGTCCTTTCAGCGTTTTTTGATATCTCTTACCGCTTAGGATTTCCTCTCACTGACCAGTCTTCTTCCTGCCCTTTTTCCACATCGCGTGAAGTCAGCACAACATGTATTCCTCCTCCATACCTCTCTATCAGCCGTCATCTCCGTTGTCACTTCCTTCCTACCCATATCATTTCCCCTCACTGACCCATCTCAATGAAATACCCTGTTTACCATTTACTGTATGATTTGAAATAATACCTTCGGTACATTTAACATTAGTTTGGCCAATAGCGGCAGTGGCTTCAGCTGCTCATCCGCGGACGAGGACGACGTGGATCCACACACGAAGGCGGCGCGCGAGAAGGAGCGCCGCCAGGCGAACAACGTTAGAGAGAGGTGCGGTACTCATAGATGGGGGAGGGGGGGTAACATTATTGTTTTTATAGTAGGCAGGTAAACAACGTTAGAGGGAGGTGCGGTATTCATGGGGGGGGGGGGGGGGGATTGTCGAGTGAGGTAATAAAATTAGCGGGTTTTATAGTAATCAGGTAAACAACTTTAAAGAGAGATGTGGTACTCATAAAAGAGGGGGGGTGGTTAGAGGGAGAGGGATTGTCGAGTGAGGTGGTAAAATTAGCGGTACTTATAGTTAGCAAGTAAATAAGGTTAGAGAAAGGTACGGTACTCATAAAAGAGGGGGGGGGTAGGGAGGGGGAATGGTTGAGTGAGAGGGTAAGATTTAGGGTTTTTATAGTAAGCAGGTAAAGTTAGAAGGGTTAGGTTAGAATGAGGTGCGCTACTGATTGAGAAGGGGTTTGCGGGGTGAGGGGGTTATATTAGAGGTTTTATAGTGGGCAAGCTAACAGCATTAGTGAGAGGTGCGATATTAATTAAGAAGTGGGGAAGGGGGTTAGTGAGGGAGGTAAAGAGGGATTCGTAGGTCTATAGGCTTGTATGTTGGTGCAGTTGCCGATGTAGTACCGAAATAACATGAAGGGAGGGAAGGTTGTCGAGTGAGGGGGTTAATTAAGGTATTAAGTCAATAGACGTGCAGTAGGTACTCAATAGGAGTGGTGGGAGTGGCCCCCCGGTGTTAAAAGGGTGGAGTATTGTAAAGTGTAAAGTGGGGGATAAAATGCGCCAATAAAATTAACATTGATAAGTGTTTGATTTTTGACTCAGGTATTGGGGGGGGGGAAGGGGGGTTAGTTGTCGAATCTGTTAGTCGAGCGAGTAAAAGTTCAGAGGGTTTGATATTAGTTAATTAAAGTTATTATTAGATGAAGGCGGCGGCAGAATAACAACTTGGAGGTTTTAATGTTATATTATATTGTTAAAAGAAGATATGTAATTATTATTGAACCCACACTGTTTGTTTAGTTTTCTAAGAGTGGTTGATCTTCCACCACACCACCGCATACCACTTACGAATACATAAAGTTGCTGGGAGACGTTGGGTGCAGGTTAAGATTGGTCGCTCTGGAAATCTATGGGGGAGCCCTATGTTCAGATGATTATGAACTATTTTAATACTTTCAGATTTTTTTTTCTAGATAATTCTTTTGTAATATTTTCTTGTAAATAACATTTAAAACTAACAAAACTATGTATTGAAGTTTCAGAATCTATCAAAATTGGGTCACAGTGTAAAATATTTCTTTGTGTCAATCCATTCTAGGTTTTATTTCTATGGGAATAGAAATCATTTTTTGTATAAAATGTTTAGGTACGGTAAGTCAACATATTTATTTCTTAGTATAACCCTTTTAAGAATCAATTTGTAAAAACACTCCTTTTAAAATCAAATCTTAATCAATCTTTGAAGGATATGGCTACCGGTGAAATTACAGGCACATGAGGGCTTACACCTGTATGCCTCAAGTTGATGAACGCAGGGCAGTGCATTGTAGGGCACACTTATAACGTGCGTGACCTACGAGACAATTCTTTGTCATAATATAAGCTTGTTCCATCTCCAAGTAGTATAAAAAAAAACAAATCTGTCAAGTGCGAGTAAGACTCACGCACCTAAAGTTCCGTACAAGATCGTAGACAATATCGTCGTTTTGGTACATGAATATTCTGTTAGGGATCGAATAATTAACATCTTTTAACGTCAAAATGAATACTAAAATAACAGTTCTAATAAATATCAATAACTCAAAAATCAATTATTTTACAAAAAAACAATTCAAAATCAAATTCTTAATTGATTTTTAATTTCTATCCACATTAAGCGATTTTAGCTATTAGCATTATTATACTAGGGTTGGATATTCTTTAGACTACTCTCTTTCTCGCCGCCGCCTTCGTCTGAGGTAAGCGTATTATATCTTAAAACGAGCACCTAAGTTAAGTTGAATTTGTAGTCTGATCAGATTAATCACACTAAAAGATATAAAACAAAGTCGCTCTCCGTGTTCCCGTGTTCCGTGTCCGTGTGCTCTTAGTTCTCTTAAATTATGCGACGGATTTCGATACGGTTTTTACTATTAGTTAGAGAATTTCTTCCGAAAGGTTTATATGTATAATACATGCATATTATATTCATAGAAAGCAAACAAAGTTGACGACCTCAGTGGTGCTTTGGGCGAAAAGCCGGCTGAGACGCAAGAGGTAGCGGGTTCAATTCCCTCCGCGGAACAAATTATCTACAGATATTTGTTCCGGGTCTGGTTGTTTCTGTATATATTATAAGTAGGTATTTACAAAAAAAATGTATATAAGTATTCTATCAGTTATCTGGTTCACAGAGTACAAGCTCTGCTTAGTTTCGGACTAAATAGCGCTGTGTGAAATGTCCAGCAATATCAATATCAGAGTCCGAGTACGTTGTTGCGAGCCACGCGAACGGTTCGCTGCGATTTATTGCTAATTACATACTGGATTCCAATTCTTTTGGTTCTAAGATCGTCCAATGGTCAAAAAATTTGATTAAACAACTTTTAGTGTTGCCAGACGACTCTGCGATTCTGGATAAATATTACTTACGCGTACGGAAATAATTACGAATAACTAAACATTTAATAACTTGTGGCGCAAGGCCGTCGGTAGTTGCCGACGTCGCTGACGCCACTGCTTAAACTAATTAATATGCTCAATTACTTATAATAAATCGAAGTCAAAATACGTGCAAATTGACGTCTGCATCTGATCAGGCTACAGTCTTAATGAAGTTTTGTAATTATAGCAATTTGATATAATTATAAAGTAAGCTGTAAAGTATAGTAAGTTGACTCCCAGTCTTGTAACAGTACCCGGAGTTGTTCTTCGGACGAAGGGGATGACGAGAGAGACCCGCTCGCGAAGGCAATGCGCGAGAAAGAGAGGCGGCAGGCCAATAATGCTAGGGAGAGGTGAGTTAGACAGAGATAGATAGATAAATATACTAACCCGCCCCGATATGTTCACGGCTCCCCTGATGTTTCGCGGTACTGCCTATAACAATTGCATTACCTCAAAGGATATGTCTAATACTTACCTAAGTGACTACAATCAATACCCACGGGGACCCTGGAAAGCTGATGACATTAACCGTAAGTTACTCCGTTCTAACGGATGTCAGTGCAGATCTATTATTCCCTCACCCTAGAATTAGGATTAGACTACACTGTTACATTGATAAATATAGGTGAAGTAATGCCTGTAATATCACACTGTCAATTCGCGCTTCAAACACCAACGGAAATCCACGAAAACAAGACCCTGCGCGCTCAAAAATTCGTACCGATAAAGTCAAGTTTGAACAGCAGCGTGCGTATTCTTTTATATTTTATATCTAGGTCGTTTTTCTTATATTTTTACAAGAACTATTCATTTAACTCTTTCTTTATCTATTTCTCTACGTTTATGATTAAGTTTTATACTATATGGTTGAATTGAAATTAGCAGACGTGCCGCACACGTTAGAGAAGTTAGTTTTCCAAAAAGTTAAAAGTGCGCATAGTGTCATTAAAAATACAGCAAATTAAGTACGCGGTCCATTATACTTACACTCCGGTGGTATTTTGTTTTTTTTTTTTTAACTTTACTGTCGCACCGCCAAAGAATGGAAAGCCTTGCGCTAGTCTGTGTTTCTGATAAAAAACTGGGTGTCTTCAAGTCGCGAGTGAATAGGCTTCTTCTAAGCAAATGTGTTCCATCGTAGACTGCTTCATCGCGCGCCATCAGGCGAGATCTTGCAATGGCATTTGGTACATTTTTAGGGTTCTTATTTCTGACGCATAATGACCACTTTTTTTTGCTTTTCTTCGCGCTATTACGTATTGGCATTTGGACCAAGACGCAAAACAACGTATACATGAAATGATCTAATGACCCAGAAATACATAATATTTCATGATCAAACACTTTTTTATATATCATTATTATAAATCCGGGATTTATCACGTACCGTTTTATCGGTGTTTCGACCGACAATGTTTCTGTTTTTTATATCTATACTGTGACCCAATTTTGTATAGGCTATATGCTTTAACATATTATAAATCATTGCTTCATACATAATTGAGTTTATTTAATGTATGTTATTCCACAGGATACGGATAAGAGATATAAATGAGGCTCTAAAGGAGCTAGGCAGGATGTGCATGACGCATCTGAAGAGCGATAAGCCGCAGACCAAGCTGGGCATCCTCAACATGGCGGTGGAGGTCATAATGACGCTGGAGCAGCAAGTCAGAGGTGAGCTCTAAGGATAAGTAAAGGGTCAGCCCTCACAGCAAACAATGATGGAGAAATGTCCAGGAGGTCAATCTCCATAGATCCCTTATGTCAAATAGCCAGATCATAAGCTAAAAAGTCACGGGAAATGATCAAGAGTTTAAGTCAGGATCATCATACACTCATAGGAATGCCCATAACAAGCAACATTAAACTGGTTTTTTCACCAACTTTGTGAATAATTTTTTTAATCAGTTTTTTGTTGCTTCTGTAAAATTTGCCCATATGGACTCACGAATTCTGATAATTAGGCCGACGATATGGCAACTACCCCTTCTTTCCAGTACACCTAGGACAAGCAGTCCAGTTAGGTAGGTCCAACTTCGAGAAAGAGGTCAGTCGACGAATCCAGTGACTCGGCAGCGTTCGGGAAACTACGTGCCGTCTTATCGTCCAAAATACCTGTGTCTTAAGACGAACGTCTATGATCAGTGTGTGTTAGATGGCATACGGCACAGATTCGTGGTCTTTTGGTATTTCTTAACAAGATCTAATCATACATGATGAGATTCGTAGATAAACTAAAGTCATTAAAATTTCTCATAGGATTAGCAAGCTGAAGTAGAAATGGGCAGGGATAAGGGTTGCTGGGACAAGATTGATCGCTCAAGAAATCTATGGTGGAGGCCTATGTTCAGCTGTGTAGATTCATAGTTCCACCCCGTATAGCAATTTAAAATAACTAAATTTGTATCAATTGGACTTGTAACAGTTGTAACGGAGAATAAAAACTCAAAAAATTGAAAAATATTCCATCAAAAGCTATATAAGGAATAACTGAAAACGTCTCGATAACGCGTTCATCTAGTTCCAGTTTTGGTAATCTTATTGTTTTAGATATATCTTTAGTAACATATACTTAATTTACTAAAAAAAATGTTATTTTGTATTTCAGAACGAAACTTAAACCCAAAAGCGGCGTGCCTAAAGCGACGCGAAGAGGAGAAGGCAGAAGAGGCGCCGAAACTGTTGGCCGCACCGCTGCAACACTACCAGCCCATGCCGGTGAGTCTACTTTCTGTACAGCTATCACTTTGTGACAACATATTCTGTGCAGTTCTGACTTTGTGACAAGATATTTGTTGTAGTTTTGACTTTGTGAAAGGATACTCTGTTTAGCTCTGACTTTATTACAAGACTACTGTGCAGTTCTGACTTTGTGACAAGATATTTGGTTTAGTTTTGACTTTGTGAAAGGATTCTCTGTTTAGCTCTGACTTTATTACAAGACTACTGTGCAGTTCTGACTTTGTGACAAGATATTTGGTGTAGTTTTGACTTTGTGAAAGGATACTCTGTTTAGCTCTGACTTTATTACAAGACTACTGTGCAGTTCTGACTTTGTGACAAGATATTTGTTGTAGTTTTGGCTTTGGGAAACGATATTCTGTGTAGTTCTGTCAACACCTATCATAGTACTCGTAATCCTAATACAATGTCAGGATTTTGTATGTAACTATCGGATCTTTTTTTGTGGTTTTCTTGCTTACTATATTTGTGTGACTTTAGAATTGGTCTATGCTAACCTATAGGTGTTTCCCCAGGGCATGGGTCAGCTCCCGGGACAGCCGCCCACGGGCCCCCCGCCACAATAGCGAAGCACCGTCCGCCACGCACTGCATTACCCCCCTTTTAGCCAAGTTGGGTAGAGGAAACAGTCAAACCCCTTCAGAAAAGTTGAGAAAAGTATACTTCTAAAAAGTTTCGCCAAGTTGAGTAAAGGAAGACAAAGCATTCAGAAAATCTGGTAAAGAATTACACCCCTTTTAGCCAAGTTGGGTAGAGGTAACAGACAAAGAAAAATATACTTCAAAAGTTTTGGTATAGATAATTCTCTTCAGCCGAATTGGGTAGAAGAACTTCTGAATGGTGGAGAAAATCGTAAGACTGGTTGGGTATTGGAAACCAAAGGTCAATTTGGGTAAAAAAATGAACATTTAACCATCCAGACAACCCATATAATGAACACATTTCGCCAAATCGGGTGAAGGAAACATTGAAGTGATTGGTTTATTCCGGAGTACATTATAAACGTTTTTTTTATCCTATAGCCAATTTGGGTAGACTTACAAGTTGGGTTAAGAGTAACAGTGATAGTTCTGGGTACTGCTAGAACGTGAATTATGAAACTGTGTCATATATAATTTGTTGGGAAAATTCTTTATAGATCTAATTAGCGACCGGGGTCATATATCTAAAGGTGTGAAAATTTAAACAACGCCATCTATCGATCGTTTCGAGTTAAATACGTTTTGATCGTAATGGCGTCACAGTGAAAATTTACCCAATTCGCTATAAGTTTAATGATTAAATTATCAAAATGTGTTTTGCGAAAATATGCAAACCTCGTCATCTCTCTCGCTCATATTGGCTGGCTATGTTGTTCCGAGGGCGGTTTTTGGTTATATTTTATGTATTACTGAAAAAAACTAAGCCATTTATGATATTATAAAACACAAGGTGCTAATTTTTTATTTAATTCATTTTGTCAAATAATTATTTGGTTTACAAATTTAATTAAAATAATATAATAATCAATATAACTAAAAAGGAAAAATTCAGTAATTAAATAAAATGTAACCGAAAATTTAAATAAATGAATTGGCCCTGAATTTTATAAACTGACGTATTATGGTCTAAATTATTTAGTATTTAAGATTAATTTTAAAAACCTGTTGATCGGGAGATTGGGATTTGATTATTTTCTTCCCATTTAAAAAAAACGCCATATTTTTACATTTATTTCATACAAATATGTATGTGATTTTATGACTGTGTGTCACTTTATTTATATTGCGACTTGTCAACCCTATCTATAGATAACGTTGTAGTTAAGGCACCTATCTGTGGATAAGATATCGTCATTAATGTTTTTAAGGAATGAACTCATAGCTAGCCGCAATGGATTTAATAATTTTGTGTTTTATGTCAAGGTGTATGTACCCAGTGGTTTTTGAGACGCTTGGAATTTTACAAGTTTTTTTATATTATTCTCTAAATTATTTTATTTTTCTTACATATAACATTTTTTTTCCTTGTCTACAAATATGTTTTTTGTTTATTTTAAATTATTATTTCCATTATAAATATAAAAACAATACAATACTATAAAATTTTACTTTTGTAAAAAACCTGTACAATTTTAATCGTCTCAAAATAAAAAAAACCGGTGAAGGATCCGAAAATGTAAAAGAAATGTTAAAAAATAATATTAAAAGCAGTGCGTACTATAATTCGGACTTAATAATAGTTATAAGTGTGTATAATAATAGTTATAGGGACGTCTATAACGTATTGAGAAAAAAACCGAGATTTTTCCGAAAAATACCTGGATGTCTTTCCAAAGGCGGTCCGTTGTAAATTATTAGATTAGAAATATAGGTATACCTAGTTATATTGAAAGAATATTTTTAATTACCGATTTTTTTTATTTTTAAAGTCTTTTTGCTGCCATAAGCTTAGGATAAGATATTGAAGTCCCATTCAAGTACCGTCGAGGGAAAAAGTGTTATCACAGTTTTTAGATAAAAGCTCTGAGAGCAGTTTTTTTCTTGTTTACCCCACGGCCACTGTTCTCACTTTTTGTTTATATACAAAAAACACAAAAGCTTGACAATAATATAGTAAAAATGGACTTCAAATTTGATGCACGAAATGTGATTATGTTATTGGAATGCACGAATGGGGTGTCGTATGAAATGATTTATTTTTGTGTTGTTTTTTTGTGAATTTGTTTAAAATGTAATCAGAGTCACGCTAAGTGCAAGCTACTACTTTCTTTTCATATTTTTTATCAATTTAAGACCATATTCCATGCTCAAACAGTAATCCAGAATAAAGTGAAGATTTTATCTCTGGAAGAACTGTCAATCAGTTCTTACAGTTTCGATTTAATTTTGAGGTGTTGTTGTTTTTTACTGGTGGGTTTTTAAACAAATTCATAAAAGAGTACAATTGTAAGAGTTAATGGCTGCTAACTTAAGAACGTACTTAAGTTTATTATTTTCTTTATTTTTGTACCAAAACTCCAGTGACGTTTTTACTAAAAATTTTGTTTTGTATCCGGGCGATCTTGGACAGTATTTAGTATTATTTTTTATATTTAGTATCGGTAGCTATCAGTGAAATTTGTTATAAAACTCTCAATTGTGAGGGTGGTCATTTTTCTCTTTATTGACTTAAAAATCATTAAAAAAACGTCTAAGGCCTTCAAAAGTTACTTGAAACTAATTCTCGATTCAAGCTTCAGCATAGTTCTAAAATACTTTAAAAATTAACAATTATATGATACACAAAAATGAAAAACAATAGAAGTACTTGTGTTTCTAAATGTACAGATTTTTTTTCACATTTAGATTTAATAGTAATTTAGATGTAAGAGGCCAATATTATGATAATGATACACGTTAATGATCAGTGATCACCCTCAATATGACATATAAAACATAATATTTTGATAATTGATCTAAATCATGACTAAAAAGCATAATCTATGTAAATAAATTAATATTAAAATATTAGAAGCTCAATTGATTTTGTCTTGTAAAATCGTTTTTGGCTGATTTTTATTTTATTTTACTAAATTATTTTTTATTTTTAACAGTGATTTGGTACTTTTGTACTATATTTTATATAACGATTACATATTGTACTACAAGTTGGTTAGACAATGAGTAAGGTATGATAAAAGTAGTCGTTGAAACAATCCGTTTAAAGCAGAAAAAACAAAAAAAAAAAACAATTTTGTTAAGAAAATCGGGAAAACAAAATTGTTTTTTTTATGTTATTTTTTCTTTTTAGTTAAACTTTTAACTTGTATTATATAGTTTTAAGGTTATTTTTGTAATTTTGAAAATCACAGTTTTTCCAGAAATGAAATTATGATTATCACAGAATGTTTACTGTATGTAATTGATTTTGTGTGGCATGAATTTAATTTTTCTTTTTATTCCTTTATTATATAACTGAAAAAATAATGCCATAATAAATTCAAGGTTATATTTTTTGCAAAATACATAATTAATATTTTGGTCCCCCCCCATAGTGGGGTAAGTTCGTATCGCGTCGGCCACGATGAAATCACATATAAATTCATGCTCTATGGTTAAGCAGAAACAAAGTTCAAAAAAACAGTTAGTATCTATCATTAGTCTTAAGTCATTCGAAAACTTTTAGTTTAGCTTAGTTGACTTTCTCTTCCATTTAGTGTTGATTAAGATTTTTTTATTATTATCTATAATTTGTTGTCTATGCGTACTTTAAGAATAATCGCGAGAGTTGTCTATTTCAAATGAATAAAGAACGGTCATGACGCCATTTTGATAAAAGCCGCAATTTTGTTTTGTCTTCTATACAAAATGGCGTCCCAACGGTTCTTAGATTATTTGATACGGATAAAAGTAATTTATTTGGCAATATTGAAGCTCAGAATTGTATGAATGGTCCGAAATAGCACTGATTTAAATCCTGGAGATTTTGTATGAGGCTTTTTGTTATTTTTTTCTGTTTTTTTTAAACCGGCGGCCTTACGGCTACACTGTATAATAGAGTATTTGGTTTTTCTTACTGTTCAAATACATAGTATAATGTATAATTACATGAAAGGTCTAATTATAAAAATGAATAATATTAATTAAATATAAATGTGCCATTCATTTTGCTAATTTTGTGTTTTATTTTGCCCCTTTCTTTTCTCCCTTTTCACTCGGATCGACCTCTGGGAGACTACAGGGAATACCTGTATTCCTGATTACGTTCTATGCCTGATAAGCGATACGAAAGTGGGTTTAGACCAAACGAGCGAATGCTCATTCTACCCCCACTTCGCTGTGTCAAGTGCTCATATAAGCGTAATAATCATATATATACCCCATAGGACGCCCACTGCTGAACATAGGCCCTCTAGAACTTCGCGACCGATCTACCTAATGGCTCCCAGCAACCTACATCCCAGCATCTACAGAAAACATTTAATACAAGATTTTTTGAAGTTAAGGCTAAATGTTTGACATTGTTTTCATTTCATTCGTTTTAATATATTATTATTATTAGCAATTAAAAACTTAACATATTAGATTTAAACGTTTTGTTAATATTTGTACGCCTAGTGCAGATCACAGAGCACTTAACACTTAGTATGTCACATCTGTAAACCTGTGTTTCACAAATAAAGAACTTTAAATTGTCCCAAAAGGTCTGCAATAATGATTAATATCAGACCGTTGGGCCCCGCTCGCTAGGAATTTGGTTTCCATGTCAACTTGTAGCTAAGCTTTTGTAGTTCCTGAAAATCACATCCCCTGAATTTGTAGTTTTTGTACGGTTCTTCTAGATTTATTCGCGGTGGAGATATAAGTGACACTTCCATTGTGACTAAAATCCATTTATTTCTGAATAGAAGCCATAATATTAAAAAAAACCACTACAAATTCGTAACAAAACAACTGCAAAAGCCTGAGCTATTTGACGGATTCTCCAAGGTGTCCAGATGCTGGGATATAGACGGGCGGTACAGTCTGATGTTACTTTGATTCAACCCCATTTATTTCGGAATACGAACCATAACAAAAAAAAAAGTAATTACTACAAAAACTTAAGCTTTTGACTGATTGTCACAGATCCTTAGTTTCCGAGATCCAGCCGGCCGGTACAGCCTGATTACTGACTGTACGGACCTATATAAATGCTCATAATTCCTGGACTGTTGAACAGAAAATTCAGGGAATATGATTTTCGGGAACTACATAATCTTAGCTATAAGTTGACATGTAAACCAGATCCCTTGCGATGGGGCTCAACGTTCTGATGTCAATTTTTTGGACCTGGCCCTGACCTAAACATCATCATTGTTGTTTTCGCCACATTGTATTTTAACCTGCGAGCAATATGCACATATTGCTCGCAGGTTAAAATCAGTTTACTCAGCCCTTTGATCGAGGGGCTGAGAAGCACCATATCATCAGCATAACTTAAGATTGTTTACGCAAACGTTGCCCAAGTAACAACCTACCCTGGTCCTTCTCAGCTCCTCGATCAGACCGTTTACATATAAATTGAATAGGTCAGGAGAGGTCAATCCCCCTTGACGAACCCCGCACTCTAGCCTATAGTCGCTAGAGGTCGTGTCGCCTCATCTAACATTGGTTTGGTTTTAGTACCAGTATCTCAACAGACTCCGCACATGATGTGAAACACTTGAGTCTTTCAGTTTGGCGCAGAGAATTTAATAATTAACTATGTCAAATGCGCAGCTCAGAATTAGAAAGCATCCATAGACTGTCGTTTTCTGTGACGTGTAGTAGTTCACTGCAGTCTTTAAACTCATTATTGCAGAGTCCGTCGAGCGACCGGGGCGAAAACCAAACAGTGCATCATCGATTTTCAGATTCTTCTTTAGATCAGGATAGATAAGTCGCTCCAACACCTTGCCAATAATCGTACCTAAAGATATAGGGCGGTGATTAGAAGAGGAACTTAGATCACCTGTTTTATTTTTTAGAATAGGTATCACCACTGTTCTCATAAGATCACCTGCCAGCATCCATAGCTGATACACTTTAGTACGATTCGTCTAAGTTTACGAATAATAATCATCATATAACGCAGAGGACGTCCACTGCTGAACATAGGCCCTCAGAGTTCCGCGACTGATCTCGTGCGGTACCCAATGGCTCCCAGCAACCTAAAAAGTCTGCAATAGGTTGTTAAATAAAAGTATAAATGCAGTTATATATGTATATTAGATAGCGCAGTAGTCCTTGGATCTGCCGGCGCGCTCGGCGGCCGACACGGCTTGCCGGCGTGCGTGCGCCGCGGCGGCGTACGCGTGCGCCACCAGCACCAGCGTGGGGGACGACGAGCTCGAACTGAAACATACAATCAACTAACATTGTGCGGCCAAAAAACTAAATGTGCGGAAACAGTTAAACGCTGTACAACGAGTGTTCGCCCAAAAGCTGACAAAAGCCTACCGAACGGTCTCCCTAAATTCTGCTCTTATACTGGCCGGGATTCTGCCGCTGGACCTTAGAATCCGCGAGGCGGCAGTCCTGTATGAAACCAAGCGCGGAGTTCCCCAGCCGTTTTTGGGGGACAGGGACGTAGAGCGTAGAGTGGCCTTTAGCTCGAAACCGCACCCGGCAAGGCATATGAGCTGGGAGTTCATAAACCTGGTAGACCAACATGACGTTGACCAATATAATCAACAAGCAGTCCGTATATTCACAGATGGTAACAGGATTGAGAGGGTCGGCGCTGCGCTGTCCTTATGGAACAGCGCAGCGGAGATCAAATCTCTCAAACTGAAGCTGCCATCTCACTGCACGGTCTACCAGGCGGAACTCTTCGCCATATGTCGAGCCACGCGAGAGATTCTGAAGCGTCACGAAGTCAGCTATGGAATTTACAGTGACTCACGAGCGGCTCTGGAGACAATAGTGAACAGCGGCTCCGTTCATCCCCTGGCGATAGAAACCAGGAATAACCTAGAAAACATCAGGCTCCAAAATAAAGCTGGGAGTTCATAAACCTGGTAGACCAACATGACGTTGACCAATATAATCAACAAGCAGTCCGTATATTCACAGATGGTAACAGGATTGAGGAGAGGGTCGGCGCTGCGCTGTCCTTATGGAACAGCGCAGCAGAGATCAAATCTCTCAAACTGAAGCTGCCATCTCACTGCACGGTCTACCAGGCGGAACTCTTCGCCATATGTCGAGCCACGCGAGAGATTCTGAAGCGTCACGAAGTCAGCTATGGAATTTACAGTGACTCACGAGCGGCTCTGGAGACAATAGTGAACAGCGGCTCCGTTCATCCCCTAGCGATAGAAACCAGGAATAACCTAGAAAACATCAGGCTCCAAAATAAAGATATATCTTTATTTTGGATCAAAGCGCACACAGGGATGAACGGTAACGAAAGAGGCGATGAGTTGGCCAAGGACGCTGCCCTAAACCTGAAGAAAAAACCTGATTACGATGCGTGTCCGGTGTCATACGTTAAGCGACAGGTCCGTAAGGAGTCGCTTGACGTATGGAACCGGAGATACAAATCAGAGGATAGGGCAGCCGTCACCAAAATGTTTTTGTCAGATGCCATAGAAGCGTATAAGATAGTTAAGAAAATCGAGCTCACAAATGTACTCACACAGGTATTCACGGGGCACGGTGGGTTCTCAGAATACTTAACTCGGTTTAAGTGTAAGGAGAACCCATCGTGCATCTGTGAACCTGATGTGGAAGAAACTGTCCAGCATATTCTTTTTGAATGCCCAGTGTATGGTCTCGAGAGATACGAGGCCTCAAACTTAATAGACTATGATATAAACGCCAAAAATGCAAGTAGCATTATCTTTAACAAGGGTATGAGGCCAACGTTCCTCAAATATTGTATAAATATCGCAAATAAAGTTATAAAAAGGAATAAATAAAGTTAGACAAAAATATGATTTATATATATTATTTAATATACATAAAATGCATATTAAGATAAATTAGAGTATAATATTTTAGATATAATACAATAAAATAAATAAAAATAAATAAATATTGCTGGACATTTCACACAGCGCTATCTAGCCCCAAATTAAGCAGAGCTTGTACTATGGGAACCAGATAACTGATAGAATACTGATATACATTTTTTTTTTGTAAATACATACTTATAATATATAGAGAAACAACCAGACCCGGAACAATGAATATAGGACTAGGTTAATGTACTTGTTATAAATAGGATAATGTAAAAATATAATGTAAACAAATGTAAAATAGAATTAGAAATATTGTAAACCAAATTGTGAGACTATAAAAGTAAATAAAATGTACCCGACCCATCCCATCCCTAGAGTATAATAAGAAATAGATAATAATAAAATAGTTCAACATTGGCATCCCACCAATGGAAGTATGAAAGAGGATGAATATAAGAAAGATACAGTATGAGGAATAAAAGAAATAATAAAAGACGACTAGAAAGAAAGAGAAAATTGCAAAAAAGGACTCCGACCTTATGTCGGACGATAGAAGTAGGCTAGCTCGCGGGCCGGATCTCAGCGTCCGGACAGGAAAAAAAAAATCAACTAACATTTACCTTTTCACCTAAATCATTTATAAAACCAGTTACGCACGACATTAATTTAAAACACACATCCGGAATCGTATTAACAGATTTTAGAGATGGGTTTGATACCCGTGGCTTGAATATTTAAACAGTAATCGATACATTTCCAATGAACAATTTTTAGCGTAAATCGGCGGCGCCTTTGCGACGATGCCGCTTAGTCAGTTTAACAGGTACCTACTTACATGATGAATCAATATGATTTATTTTATACAGGCTGTTTCATTAATATTTTAGGACATGAAATTAGGTTGTTTTAAAAAGGATAATTTTCGATGATAATGGATTTGAAAAAAAAAACAATTTTACTACAATACTAGCCATTAGTCCTACCCGTGTTTTTATTTAATGTCGTACATAACAAAACACGTAGTTTAAATATGTAATATTAATGAATGTAATGCGAGTGAATAAGGCAAAAGAAGTATGTCAGGATTATAGTGAATAGGTTTTTAAAATTGCTTCCATAGTGGGAGGCAATTAAAAAAAAACAAATGATAACGAAATCGGGGGATACAGTTTGATGTTGCAGCGACATATGTATCATCTCCATCCAAAATTTAATTACACCACTGGATAGCTAAAAGATCAAAGAATCCGTTACGCTAAGTGAGGACTGGGACGCATCGCGCGCGGTGGAGGGGGAAGTGCCGCCATTATAAGGTAATTTTGTTGCGTTTCGAGATTTCCATTTAGTATGACCCGAAGGACTTCTTAGGGTTCAAACATGATTAATAACATACATAAAATAACGTATTTTATAAAGAAAATATTTCCTGTTACGTACACGTATTCACGTACAACACACGGCCATGTCTATGACACCCCTCCCCTCCCTTTTTATTTATAAAGTTTAGTTAGGAAAACCTAACAAACAGACAGACAGTTACATTCGAATTTATAATATTAGTATGGACGATAGATAACAATAATATAAATATATATAATATTGGTGGACATTTTACACAGCGCTATCTAGCCCCAAACTAAGCACAGCTTGTACTATGGGAACCAGATAACTTATAGAACACTTATACACTTTTTTTTTGTATATATGTATGTACATACTTATAATATACAGAAAAACATCCAGACCCAGAACAAATATTTGTAGATCATGCAAACATTTGTCCCGTCGCGGTAATCGAACCCACTATCTCCTGCGTCACAGCCTGCTATACGCCCACTGCGCCATGGGGGTCGTTAAACAATACACATATCGTGTTAAAATTATCATTCAATGATAACCCACGGCTGGGCGTGGGCCTGTAACGTGTTATACAAGTACATAATGACAACGTACCCGGTCCAAACACTAGGCGTGCCCCGCGGATTGTCCTGTGTCCGTTTCTCCGCCAGGGAGCTCCGGATCAGCTCCTCCGCGAAACTCTTCATCGCCGAGAGAAGAACGGCATGTACCGCACTGAAAATAAAATAAAAAATATATAATAGTTATTAAAACATATATATATGCCCCGTCTTCCGTAAACATCTAACAACTTACCTATAAGAATATCCATTCCCAACATCTTCATTTCTCAGCTCGATACCAATATCAGAACACTTCCTCTCGATAAACATAAACCTCAGCCGTTCTTCGTCCGTCTCAACTGGCAGCACTTGCACTCCGGAACTCTCCACCACATCCCTTTTGACACTAATCCTGACATCACTCCCCACCACATCCACTTCCTCATCATCTGACACCTCCACCGTGTCATTCAACGGCTTCTCAACATCATATTTGAAGATAGTTAAGGTATTAATGTCGGATGCATTCGGGTATAGTGTTTTGATGTTGGATTCTGAGGTTTCTAGATCGTTCCAGGATGACCATTCCTGGGTCGGTTGGATGCTGGTCTCTCTGATGGGGTAGTAGCCGTGTAGTCTTATGTAGAGGAGTATTTGCTTGGTCCTCCATATTGGACCGTGTGTGAAGTGCTCGGAGAGTAATTTGTTTATTAGTTTCGCTCGTGACCACTGGAAATATAACAAGTGCTGGTAAGTATTTGTTTGTTTGTTTAATTCTTTATTGCACAATAATAAAAATGTACAAATGGAGGACTTAATACTGAAAGCATTTTCTACCAGTCAACCGTGACAGATAAAAAAACTTAGGTTGGCGTTGGCGCTTAACTAAGGACTAACAAGAAAATACAAATAGAAATAAAAAACTACTAACTACCTAATTGCCTAGATAAATATAATAATAAATAATATTAAAATACACAAATATAACACATAAATAGATAACATAAATTAATATACAGGCTGCTTTTTTGAGAAATGCGATGGTGGCCAAGTCCGAAACCACGAGAGTTAGAGAAAACTCGTAAAAGGAGTCATGCCCTCGATTTATAAGAAAAAAATAACTGCATATTTAGTTTTTTTATAATCTTTTACTTTTGACGGAAATTGACCCGAATGATTTTTCAAAATAAAAGACATTTTGTGTTTTTTTCTAGTTATTATATCTTTTATAAAAAATGGGCATATTTATTGATTTGCCGAACTAATTAGATATGCATATGTTAAGACATTTGTACAGTTCAGTTATCCAGTGTATGTGCACCCACACACACACATCCCACACACACACTCGCACTCACAAACAACTCGAAAAAGACGATTGTCCAATCTAAAAATGAACGACCCTTCACAACCTTACTGTGCGTCAATACTACATCAAGACAATTCAAAATAGATCTTGTGATTGCAGTAAATAAAGAACATTTCGCTTTGCAATGAAGTGGAAGGGCGTTCATTTTTACAGTAGACGGTCTCTACCTCCCACGACACAGGTTTTACCTAGGGTTGGGAGCTAATGAGGTTCTTTAATGGATTATTTATTCGTTAAGATTTTTTGTTAAATGTATAGCTTGCTAAGTGAAATACTTAATGAAACAATAATGAATAAATCTGATTCTAAAATCAAATCAAATAACTTTATTTTGTAACAAAATCATGGTATAACTACACTGGAACACGATAGTATTCGCACAAGTTATAAACTGTGTCGCGAACAGTAACGCCTCCCGCAGAGTTTATTATATACAATAATTAAAAAATATATGTACAAGTTAAGCATGCGTGATTATTGCTGCGTATGTGTATGAGTTTATGTGTGTGTATGAGTTTTGGGAGTGTGTGTATGAGGTTCTGTGGTGTATATGATATTATGTGTGTGAGTGTGTGTATGAGTTTGTGTGGTGTGTATGAGATTGTGTGTGTGTGTATGAGATTGTGTGTGTGTATGAGATTGTGTGTGTGCGTGTATGAGATTGTGTGTGAGTGTGTGTGTGTGTGTATGAGATTGTATGTGTATTCGTTTGCGTGTGAGTATGTATGATGTTAGTGTCTGTGTGTGTGAACTTGCGTGTTCTTGTGTGTACAGCCTATACAGCAACTTTTAAAAGGTCTTCACTTTCTTCATACGACAATGCTATGAGCCACTGAAGACTGACTGAAGATTTTTGTTGACATTTATATAAAATGTAAAATGTATAATTTACCTATGATTTAAAACTAAATAAGTAGTTTTCATTTGTTTGTTATTTTTTTATGTTGCGCAATAAATATATATTATATTTAATAACTCACCTCAATATTCCTTCTCTTAGCAAAATCCAACTTCCAGTACTTTTCGCTATTTTCCACGACGAATGGGAAGTTTCTCATGAAGTCCGGGTCCCGCACTTCGTCGCTTATCAACGGTATTTTCTTCACGAGATGATTGACAGCCATTCGTACATCGGTGAACCTGGAAAATTACAAAACTTGATAACATGGCATGTAGTGTAGTTTATTTATACAGTCTGTCACTGCATTCAAGACATTAATTAAAAACACATGCAGAATCGTATTGACTGATTTTAGAGATTGGTTTATTGTTACACCAATATTACAATAAATTCTCAAACCTAGGAATCTAAGACAAATACGCGGTGTACAATAGGCGGCCTTATCGCTTAAGGCGGTATGTTAAAGTTACAGATATTATAAAAAACCTATACAAGCTATTCTGTCATGTACGACATTCATTTAAACACACACCCGGAAACGTATAACTGATTTCAGAGGTGGATTTGTTACCCATAGTTTGAATATTTATCCAGTAATCAATACATTACACAAAAATACACAATATTTTACGTAAATCAGTTAGTCGCTTAGTCAGTTTAACAGGTATCTACTTGCATGATGAATGAATATGATTTGTTTACTTATTTTATACAGGCTGTTTCATTGATATTTTAGGACTTGAAATTAAGGTAGATTATAAATTCCATTGCATATTAAACCCATCTCTAAAATCAGTAAATACGATTCCAGATGTGTGTTTTAAATTAATGTCGTACATAACAAAGCAGGTTTCTATTCCTCTAAGTTATATCCATACCTATTTCTGCCGCCAAGCAACATTACTGTGTTTCGGTTTGAAGGGTAGAAGGGTAGGTACGGTAAGTCAACATAACATATTTATTTGTTAATACCCTTTTAAGAATCAATTTGTAAAAACACTCCTTTTAAAATCAAATCTTAATCAATCTTTGAAGGATATGGCTACCGGTGAAATTACAGGCACATGAGGCTTTACACCTGTATGCCTCAAGTTGACGGACGCAGGACAGTGCTTCGTAGAGCACGTATCTAAGGTGCGTGACCGACGAGGCAATACTTTGTTATAGGCGATGGTTACCACTTAACATCAGGTGGGCCATAGGCTCGATCCGTGGTCTTATAAAAAAAAGATTGTATATTTAAAAATACTTTGAGTAACTTACCTACACAGAACAGAAACCAGACTCTCGTATAAATTTTGCTCCTTCTTGATTTCTATTTCCTCATCGTTGATGTAGCACATTTGTCCCGGGTACAACGAAACCTTCGGATTCGACAAATAGCAGTGATCATTCTCCAAATGTGGAAAACTCTGCTTAACTCTATCAATTTTGATAGAGTTTTCTGTCTTCAATTGATTTTTCACCTCCGGCTTCAAGAGCGATACACCCCCCTTTTTCTTCCGTACATTTTTCAAACCGTTGGATTTGATCGGACTGATTTTTGTAGCGGTGTTATTAATGATAATTTCCTGTACTTTTGTTAAATCTAATTCTCTGTCCATTTCGAGGTAGTATATCTTTCCTGTGGTAGGATCTATGTATTTAACGATTCGTTTTTTTGCAGATGTCGGTTGATTTAGTATTTCGGTAGGTACTTGTAATATACTATTATTTTGTATATTAACGTTACTAATGCCATCGATGATTTCTGAATCGATTTTCTCTTCAAAATCTGTCTCTGTTATATCCATATCCATTTCTTTCTTGACAACATCTTTAGTAGGTTTAATAAACATTCCGTCTACGTCTAATTCCGTTGGCGTTCTGAAGAAATCCATCCAGTCTGTCTGTGTGTCGCTCAGATCTTCTTCCTTGATTTTGGGTGTTTGTTCCTGTGCGATTTCGGTTTTTATGTCTGTTTGTCCGCTCTTCTGTATGTCTGTTAGTGTGTGGTCATCCTCAATGAACTCGTATTTGAGCATATCTGGGGTACTGTACAGCCACACGTCTACTATTGTTTCTGAGCCTGTAAAACTATAATTTATTAAGATTCTATCATTTTTGTTTGATTTGATTTTATTAATAAACATTATACGTACCTATCTATTTGTTTCAATGTTTAAGTTTATAATATTATAACGATATTTATTACTTTATCAATTGTATTACTAGGGTTTATTGATGTTTAAGTATTAGAAAGTAGGTTTATTAAAATACCTTGCGTTTGTCTAGTTTTAGTTTTTTTAATTTATACCTATTTGTCTTGGAATTAAAACCTTGTTGTCCTTGGAAGTCGCGGGCGGCAGCTAGTGGATCATCACACTAATATTATAAATGCGAAAGTTTAGCTATTTGTTTGTTTATTACTCAATCACGCCGTAACGGCTGAACCAATTTCGATGAAATTTGGTATGTACGTAGATTATAATCTAGATTAACACATATGCTATTTTTTGTTGACAAACAACGCGTGCGAAGCCGCTGGCGGAAGCTAATAAATCATAAGATACGCCTGAACATATCATGGAATAGGTAATATCTACTACATCGAGCTTTGTCACAGAATAAACAATAGTCGACGTGACACGATAAACGGATATCCGGGGGCGCGTCACGAGGTAACGGAAGTGAATCAGAATGTTCGAGAAATTTGTGGATATGATACGCGTAATAAAAGGATGCGACAGAACACGAATGGAAAGTTTACTTAGCGATATACTCAAGTGACTATGGAGCAGTTTTTAAGTATTTCATTGTGAATTATTGTTGTGTGATTAAGTTTGTGTTATTGTGATTTTAGTGTTAAATAAATACGTTCTTTTAGTAAACTTGATTTGAATTATTTTACTCCGAATCTCCAGCTCGTAACACAATGCATGTTACCTAAAGTCTGCATCCCCGTGTAGTTCCTATCGAGCTTGATGTTGTGTTCCACCGAAGCAGGCTTGTTCCTCTCCGGCTGGGTGAAGTGTAGTTCTATCTTGGCTGGGAACTCGCCCCAACCGCGCCGGCTTATGTGGAACGGGTGTTTACTGGAATATAAATCATATCTTATCTAAAGGTTGACTGATTGTATATACTTTTATTGGTAAATTAATAATTATTTGAAGTGATAGTGTTAACGGACTCGCTCTGGGAAGTACTATCAACATACCTATTCCTGCCGCTAAACATCAGTGCTGCGTTTCGGCTTGAAGGATATGGGTGCCAGTGAAATGACATCCACACTCGGCTTTACACCTGTATGACTCAAGTTAATGGACGCAGGGCAGTGCATCGTAGGGCACGTTCCTAAGGTCCGTGACTTACGAGGCAATGCTTTGTTACAGGCGTGCGTTACCACTAAATAAACATCAGGTGGGCCATTTGATTGTATCACCTCCAAATGGTATATTAATAAAAATGGAACTCTGTGGTGCGGCGCGTACGAGTGAGCCAGGGTGACAGAGACCCTTAAGTAGAGGGGTGAGGGGTCGGTGCCCGCCCCTCGACTGTAAAAATTACGCACTCTAGATGCACTCTGTGGTGCGGCGCGTACAAGTGGTGCAGGGTGACGGAGACCCCTGAGAGGAAGAGCAAGGGGTCGGTGCTCGCCCCTAGGCTGTAGAGACTACTCACTCTAGATGTTTTCTGTGGTGTGGCGCATACGAGTGGTGCAGGGTGACGGAGACCCCTGAGAGGAGGGGCGAGGGTTCTGTGCCCACCCCTAGGCTGTAGAGACTACTCACTCTAGATGCACTCTGTGGTGCGGCGCGTACGAGTGGTGCAGAGTAACGGAGACCCCTGAGAGGAGGGGTGAGGGGTCCGGGGCGTTGGGCGCCCCTCTGACGTAGAGCAGCCATTTGTGGGTGGAGCGGTCGAGGCGAGACGCGGCTGGGACGTATTTTGAGGTGTTGCCTGGACGAAAATGAACAGTCAATTTTTAAACAAGAAGTTATGCTTCGCATGTAGGTATGTACGTACTTATTTATTACTGTACGTACTATTTATACTTTGTACCTGTACTTTTTACCCGACTGCAGAGAGAGCTAGTAATCTATATACCAAATTTGATCGAAATTGACTTGTGACATTTTGAGTGTAATGATGTGGTTGACTTACCAATGATGAATCTGAATCGATGCTTCATCTGGTTCCTCGTGGCTTCGTCCAAGGTCACCACGTTGGTTGCTTTAGGCTCTATATGGCGCGGAATCTTCTTAGGCGCAGGGGGGGTGTGGCTGCTGCCAGGGTCTGGCTCGCAGTCTGGACGGAGGGACTTGGTAGCGTCGGCCGATATCGTGTAGTTGCGTTTCTGTAGCATTGCCTGCCAAATTATACGGTTAAGGTTATAATACAACTAGTGGTTTGCCGCGAACTGAGATCTCGCGAGTCTCAAATAATAACTGAAAAAATATATTATTCATAATCTTTGACTACTAAAATACTGTCTATAATGCTCAACTAACTTGACCTACAGTTTCTTTCAAATTACAAGTAACAGGAGTTCAAGCATGTTAATTGGTTACTCTTTTTAAGGGTAGAAATTGCAGTTATTCTGGATTTCAGACTTTTGCCTATATTTGTGTCACTAAAGCTACACAAATACCAAATTTCAGCATTGTGGGATCACTGAAGTACCCTGAGAATTTCGTTAAATTTCACACATTTTTAGCACATTTAGTTACACCAGGATTGTGCTATCACTACCTACCTATATATTAAATTTCACGATGATCGGATCAACATCTTATTCTTATTATATTAATCTTCGGACAAACAAACAAACATACATACAACGAAGATTACAACGCAAATTGATTTTGATATCTTGCTTCGCTTGATCAATAATGCTGGACATTTCACACAACTTAGCAAAGCTTGGATATGGGAACCAGATAACTGATAAAAACTTTTCTAACTGATTGGCCACAAAAGAGGCATGGCTGATAATAATTGATTTCCCAATAGTATTTGCACAGCGCTTATACACAACAAATGTTATAGAATTGAGATAAGAGTTCCTTGTTAAAGGGCTTGCCCGGGGAAGAACTACCACCATACCTATTTATGCCGCCAAACAGTATTACTGTGTTTCGATTTGGTGTTGCCATACCCTTCAAACCGAATCACAACAATGCTGCTTGGCAGCAGAAATAGGTATGATGGCAGTACTTCCCCTGGCGAGCTCTTTCACGAGGAACTCTACTACTCTTTGGTAGAGGTAACAAAAATAAGAAAAAAAATACAACTGAATTTAGAACCTCTTTCTTTTTAAGTCTTTTAAAAAAGGCGTCCAACTTAGCATTTGTTGTTCGCGGCACAACGCTAGCTAATCTTTCGTTGGAACCTTTTAAAAAGAAAAAAAAATGATTTGTTACTTACAGAATAATCCTTCCTAGTTTTATTCCTCGGCCCCCTACTCCTGAATATCTCGTCAATGTCCACAGTCTGCTTGCCGAGGAGTTTGCGGAGAGAAGGATGGATTTGTCGCTGGCCATCTCGGAGCGTGTTACTGAGCTGTTGATAGGATACAATTTTGTCAAACTTTATAGTATACCACTTTTCAATCGACAAAATCGACGATTAAATACGATAAATAAATAAAAATTTGGGATGTGGCTGTGTCACGGACACGGTCGTGTGTTGTACGTGAATACGTGTACGTAACAGTTAATATTTTCTATACAAAATATAAAATAGTCTATTTTATGTACGTTATAATAATTTTTGAACAATAAGAAGTCCTTCGGGTTATACTAAATGGAAATCTCGGAACGCAACAAATTATCTCAAAATGGCGGCGCTTCCCCCTCCACCACGCGCGATGCGTCCCAGTCCTCACTTAGCGTAATGAATTTTTTGATCCTTTAGCTATCCAGTGGTGTAATTAAATTCAAATTCAAATTTATTTATTTGGAACATAAATAAAGTACAATATACAAATGAAAACGTTGACAACTGCAAAAGTTAAGAAAAACTGAGTACCAGTGTCAGCGCCCTCTTCCAAAATCAAACAGAACAATGTTCCAGCAGTCGATATAAGTAATTTTTTTTTTCTCTAATAATGATTATAATTTTAAGTTAATACTACGTGTGTGTGAGTGTGTGTGTGATGTGTTTATGTGGTGTGTGTGTGTGTGTAGAAGCGAGTGTGTGCGGGAGTTTGTTTCTGTGAGTGCGTGCGTGTTCTCGTGTGTATAATTTTGCTAGGTAGGGGGAATCATAATATTCTCGGTATCATCGTACGTTAGTGATTGAAGCCAGGTTTTGCATTTAATTTTACATCTGTGGAATGTCAGAGGATAAATGTCAATAGCTTTGTTTACTCTGTTGTACAAATTTTGGATGGAGATGATAGATATGTAGCTGCAACACCAAACTGTATCCCCCGATTTCGTTATTTGTTTTTTGAATTGCCTCCCACTATGGAAGCAATTTTAAAACATATTCACGTCAATACATTTACTTCAAGCAATTATGTAGCTCATAAGGACATAACACAAAATGTGCCTACTTATATTAAACAGGATTTTTGAGAACATGCCTGTGACAGCAATGTCTGGTGTGCGTATACGAGCGGTCTACTCTGCTGGCTATCATTGACAAGATGGTGTAGGACAAAATTAAACTTTTTTGGGGTTAACTAAGTACCTCAAAAGGAAAAAAGGAACCTTATAAGATATCGTCTATCTGGCAATCGAAAAGACCCATTTTCTCAGAAACGCGTCGGGGTATCAATTTTAAATTAACATTTAATACTCCAAGGGATCGTAGGCTTGGGCCTACGATCCCTTGGAGATGTAAAAAGTCGAAATACGGACTTTTACTCCGCATATTTTGATACTCGTAAATAAATCAAAACCTATAGGGTACATCCAGTCATTCTAAAGGTTGCCTGGAAGAGATCGCTTTTAGTGATAAGACCGCCCCTTGTATTTCTGCGTTTATCGTTATTTGTTTTTTATATTGTTTTATAATTTATGTGTGATGTACAATAAAGCGTTATCTATCTATCTACATCCCGTTGACTTAGAATCAATAAATTTGGCAAGCCAGGTCTCGTAGCACACACACACACACCCCCCCTTCTAAGCTGACCCCAACCATTCTAACGACTTTAACATACAATACTCTAGTAAATTAACGTCGAGATCGGTCATGGTAATGGTCAACGCAAGCACAGAAAAAAAACTAAGATCTCGCGAATCTCATAAAACAACAAAAAATAAGCTTTGTTATCTTTGACTATAACAATTAACTTTTTAACAAAAATATAACCGACTTAACCAAACTACTTAACTGATTTTGATGAAATTTCTATGAGACCAATATGAAAGTATATCCTTTTAAATAAAAAAAGAATTTTACAAATCGGTTGATAAATGACGGAGTTCTGAGGTAAGAACATAAAACCGAATTGCGTCTCTATAAAATTTCAGGGTTGCTCTCGATTTTTTGGGATCCCATAATCAGATCCTGACTTGGTGCCAATAAGACCATCTAAGAAGTATACCCTTTTAAACAAAAAAGAATTGCACGCATCGGTCCCGGCATCTTCGAGCAATCGGGTAACATACATAAAAAAAAAGAAAGCAACTAATTAAGCACCTTCTTTTAACAAAAGAGAGTCTCATCGCGATGTGATGTGATGCTTTGTAAGCCCTACTGCAGATAATGTCTTTAAGCACTTTTTTGTTTTGTCAACATATATTGTCCTAAAGCTAGGCAAAGGTCTCTCCCAAGTCCTTCCAGCTGTCACTATCCTGTGCGACCCTCCACCACTCCTGCTCGAAGGCAACAAGATCGTCTCGCCAACGCTTTCTTGTGCGACCCCGATCGCGTCTTCCATCAGGCCTCCGGGTTGTAGTTAGATTAGCCCACCTATCCCCTATATAGTGGGATCTTGGAAAGCTGCAACGGGGATCTTGGAAAGCTGCATCCATCAACCCAAAATCCTGCTCCGTTACTTCAAGGAGCTAGGATGGCTAGGGCCAGGTTAGAAGGGGGGTAATGCACATTACACCCCAATGCGGGACATCAGCGCAGATCTTATTCCCCCCACCCTAGAATTAGAATTAGAATTAGCCCACCTATCGGGGTGCATTCTGCTGTGTCCCGCCCAATCCTATTTGAGCCTAGCTGTCTTTTCTTGTCTTTTCTTAAGCATAATTATTGGTTAAAACGGGTATTTATCGCGTATTTCTTTGTAATCCCGATGTTTCGGCTGTGTTGCAACAGTCGTGGTCACAGGTTGACTGGAGTACTTAGAGCTACCATCAAGAAGTGATGGCAGCTGCAGCAACTAATCAATAATTATGTACAGTGATAGCGAAACTTTTTTGAAGCACTTTATCGTATTTAATTTAAGACCTTATTTTGTAACATATTTTATTATCAGCAAAGAATAAATGACCTATTACTTGGGTAAGTAATAAATTAAAGGCGTTTTTAGGGCTACTAATTGTACTACCTTCTAATAAATAGTTAAGTCAACCTGGGAACTATTATTTTTTATATATAACTATTAATTTTAATGCATTTTTAATTATTGTCATTGTTTTGATAAGGCGATCTTTACCTTCAAATATCTCAGTAACATGACACTTAAGGGTATCATATTATTTGCCATGTTTTGTTTGTTTAAGTGTCCTCTACATATACATACCACAATGAACGTGCAGGCCAACTTAAAAAAAAAAAAAAACTATGTCGGCAGGTGGATATGCCACAAAAGTTCTATCCCCATTCTAGCCAATAGCTTCAGTAGTTGATGAGATTATCAGTTGTGACAGATGGACAGACAGCCAGCCATATATTTTGGTTTGAAATAGAAATGGAGCAAGTGACCACAATTGCTTACCTCAGCTTTAGCCCTGGGGTCCCGCTGTGCAGCGATCTCATCTTGTATCTGAGCGGCACTAAGCTGCAGCTTCTGATCTGAGTAGTATGTACTCACTAATGAGTACCGGATTCTGTGTAGCAACCGCCTCGATGACAGCATCCTGGAAACAAGTTTTACAAATGATAAATATTTATCAACAGAAATAATATACAATTATATTCATTGTTGTCACTAAAAGTTTGTGAAAAACTCACAAATCATGGTAAGTTAGTGATTATTATTGATGGCACCACGGAGGCCATCAATAATAATCATCAATTTGTCTTGGCCTAAGAAGAATAATTGGACAATACAAAAAAAATAGGATCTACTGAAGCATAGGTTTTCTTCATAAGGTAAAACAGGACCTTTGTACTGCCTGTGTTTTTTGGGAGCAGTTTTAAGGTTATTAGGACAAGGACACCAAAATTTCACTCAGATAATAAGATTTAATTCCGTTCTTTTTAATTATTGATAGTATTATGAACACCAGAGACACGAAAATCTGGTATTAAAGCAGCAAAACAGACCGCCAAAAATAGTAACAACATTCATGCCAAAAAACCGACACATGGTGTTGTTATGAAAATTTTTATCTCTGTACAATGGTTAAATAAGGTAATAGGAAATGAGTACAACAATTTGAAGGTCAAAAACACCGCTCACCGTTGATCAATGAGCATAACTTCGCTCTGTCGCGTCTCAAGCTCATTCGTAAACTCCCGGCGAATAATCGACTTGATTTTCTCAACTTTCTCCTCTTCTGATAAACTTGGGGGCTCCTCCTTGACACATAAAGCTGCCTCGGGGTAGTCCGGATCATGATACTCTTGAATTGGATCCATTTATAGCTATTTTTGCACTTAAAAACGAACGACGCCCTTCTGGCGTCTTGGAACGAACACTGGTTTATTTACAGGTTTTTCTTACAAACTACTCACGGCACTTTGGTATTATTTATTATATCACATTTATTCACAGCTCCGATGGGTTGGTTGTTTGTTTTTTAGCAATTTACCAAAAAACAATTATTTTTAACCAATAGGTATCCGCGTTTAACGAGCAATGGTACATTTCCTTGACTGACTGACTGACAGTTAATTTGGGTGAGTGAGTGAGTAAGGTCAACAGCCGAGCCGATTATTCATTCAAGAATTTGGGGTTTTGTTGATGAAATTCTTTTCGAATAAGGACTGTACGATTACGCTTAAAAAATAACTTAGTTTCGATACCAAATGCATTCCGGCTGTTAAACAAAGTGTAAGTCAATTTGCTTTCCGTAACCTAGAACCTCTCTAAGGTCACCAGCTGGCCTGTAATAGAAATTTTCCACCTTGTAGGTAATGTAAAAATCCACATGCAAATAATTTGCAATGCAGAATAAATCGAATTTTTCTGTCGTAGTCATTTATTCAATCAGCTGATACTGGCAACTGAATTTTATTTTCTAATCTACCAACACAAAAAGGTGTAAGTGATCAATGTTACCAGTATAAGTATTTTAACACATTTTCGGTACCTAAGGTTTATGGTCTGTCTTTAGTCTAGAACTTTTTCTTTTTTAGATTTTTTGACAGCTTAAAATCAAATATCAGTAAAAACGTATGCTTGAGGCTTGATTCAGTTTTCAATATAGCTCTATTTATTTATTTGAAATAGGGACGCCATCAGCTTAAAGTATCAATACATAAGTTAATATTATTATATTAGCATATGATCTAACTTTTTTACCTTTAGTTTTGTTTGATGGATAATACAAATCCAGTAATACATTAGGCTCAACTTTCCATTTGGAAAGTTGAGCTAGGACATTAATTTTTTTTCCTTTAAGTATGTAGATATATATAAAAGACTAGAGGTTGCGTTGTGCGCGAGCTGCTCGCAGCTCGCGTGTTTTTCTTTTAGTCGAAGAATTAATTAAAGAGGATATCGAGCTGTTAAAAGCCATCAAAGAGGATATCCATGTGTAAGAAGCAGTCAAAGACGATATCGAAATGGAAGAAGCAATCAAATCAAAGAGGATTTCCAAGTGGAAGCAGCAATCAAAGATGATATCAAAGTGGAAGAAGCAATCAAAGAGGATATTGAAGTGAAAGAAGCAATCAAATAGGATATCGAAGTAGCAGAAACAATCAAAGAGGAAATTAAAGTTGAGGAAGAAATCAAAGAGGATACCAAGGTGGTAGAAGCATTCTAAGAGGATGACGAAGTAAAAAAAGCAATCAAAGACGATATCGAAGTGGAAGAAGCAATCCAATGGATATTGAAGATGAAGAAGGAATAAAAGAGGATATCGAAGCGGAACAAGCAATCGTAGAGGATATCAAAGTTAAAGAAGCAATCGAAGAGGATACCAATGTGGAAGAAGCAATCAAAGAGGATATCGAAGTGGAACAAGCAATCAAAGAGAAAAAAATTGGATGTTCCAAAATGATCATGATAATGGTTGTATAAAAAAATTGAACGTTGCAAAAAAGATCATGATGAACGTTGCATAAAAAAAAATCTGGACGTTCCAAAATGATCATGATTGACGTTGCATAATATAAATGTATGTTGCAAAATAATAATGATCAAAAATTTGTACTAATATTTTTTCAAAGTTTGCTAGTGCTATCTCTTCCCGTTTAGAAGATACGAGCGATTAAAGTTTTGTAAGAAAAATCATAAATTTGTTGATTGGATATCGAAGTGGAAGAAACTATCAAAGAGAATGTTGAAGTGGAAGAAGCAATCAAATAGGATATCGAAGTGGCAGAAACAATCAAAGAGGAAATTGAAGTTGAGTAAGCAATCAAAGAGGATACCGAGGCGGTAGAAGCATTCAAAGAAGATGACGAAGTGAAAAAAGCAATCAAAGACGATATCGAAGTGGGAGAAGCAATCAAAGAGGATATCGAAGTTAAAGAAGCAGTCAAAGATGATGTCTAAGTGGAAAAAACAT
Organism: Philereme transversata; assembly: GCA_963924445.1. Lineage (NCBI taxonomy): Eukaryota > Metazoa > Arthropoda > Insecta > Lepidoptera > Geometridae > Philereme > Philereme transversata. The sequence continues at coordinate 27,401,942 of OZ004346.1, forward strand.
TCAAAGAAGATGACGAAGTGAGAGAAGCATTCAAAAAGGATGTCAAGGATGACAATAAAAAAACAGTTGCACCAAAAATGTATACCAATATTTTGTACAAGTTTGCTAGGGCTATCTCTTCCCGTTTAGAAGATACGAGCGATTGAAGTTTTGTATGAAAGACCACAATTTTGTAGAGAGCATAATGAAGTAACTGAAGCAATTAAAGAGGATATGAAAGTAGAAGAAGCATTTTAAAGGGATAACGAAGTGGAACATGCAAAAATAGAAGATGTGGAGGCGGAAGAAACAATCAAAGAGGATATCGAAGTGGAAGAAGCAATCAAAGAGGGTATCAAAGTGGAAGAAGCCATCACAGAGGATATCGAAGTGAAAATGCTATCAAAGACGATATCGAAGATGAAGACGCAATCAAAGAGAATAATGCAGTGCAAGAAGCAATCAAAAGGAAATCGAAGATGATATTGAAGTGGAAGGAGTAAACAAAGAGGATATTGAAGTGGGAGAAGCAATCAAATAGGATATCGAAGTAGCAAAAACAATCAAAGAGGAAATTGAAGTTGACTAAGGAATCAAAGAGGATACCGAGTTGGTAGAAGTATTCAAAGAGGATGACGAAGTGAAAAAAGCAATCAAAGACGATATCGAAGTGAAAGAAATAGTCAAAGACGATATCAAAATGGAACAAGCAATCAAAGCGGATATCGAAGTGGAAGAAGCAATCAAAGAGGATATCAAAGTGGAAGAAGCCATCACAGGATATCGAAGTAAAAATGCAATCAAAAACTATATCGAATATGAAGACGCAATCAAAGAAAATATTGTAGTGCAAGAAGCAATCAAACGGAAATCAAAGAGGAAGGAGCCCTTACAGAGGATACCGAAGTGAAAATGCCATCAAAGAGGATATCAAAGATGAAGAAGCAATCCAATGGATATTGAAGATGAAGAAGGAATAAAAGAGGATATCGAAGTGGAACAAGCAATCGTAGAGGATATCAAAGTTAAAGAAGCAATCAAATAGGATATCAATGTGGAAGAAGCAATCAAAGAGGATATCGAAGTGGAACAAGCAATCAAAGAGAAAAAAATTGGATGTTCCAAAATGATCATGATAATAGTTGTATAAAAAAAATTGAACGTTGCAAAAAAGATCATGATGAACGTTGCATAAAAAAAATCTGGCCGTTCCAAAATGATCAGGATTGACGTTGCATAATATAAATGTATGTTGTAAAATGATAATGATCAAAAATTTGTACTAATATTTTGTCAAAGTTTGCTAGTGCTATCTCTTCCCGTTTAGAAGATACGAGCGATTAAAGTTTTGTAAGAAAAATCATAAATTTGTTGATTGGATATCGAAGTGGAAGAAACTATCAAAGAGAATGTTGAAGTGGAAGAAGCAATCAAAGAGGATATCGAAGTGGAAGAAGCAATCAAATAGGATATCGAAGTGGAAGAAGCAATCAAAGAGGGTATCGAAGTGGAAGAAGCCATCACAGAGGATATCAAAGTGAAAATGCTGTCAAAAACGATATCGAAGATGAAGACGCAATCAAAGAGAATATTGCAGTGCAAGAAGCAATCAAAAGGAAATCGAAGATGATATCGAATTGGTAGAAGCAATAAAAGAGGATATCAAAGTGGAAGAAGCAATCAAAGAGGATATCGAGCTGTTTAAAGTTATCGAAGAGGATATCCATGTGTAAGAAGCAGTCAAAGACGATCGAAATGGAAGAACCAATCAAATCAAAGCGCATATCCAAGTGGAAGCAGCAATCAAAGATGATATCGAAGTGGAAGAAGCAATCAAAGAGGATATTGAAGTGAAAGAAGCAATCAAATAGGATATCGAAGTAGCAGAAAAAATTAAAGAGGAAATTGAAATTGAGTAAAAGACGTCGAGGACAAGGATAAAAATAAAAAACGGTTTCACCAAAAACTTATACTAATATTTTGTAAAAGTTTCCTCGAGCTATCTCTTCCCGTTTAAAAGATACGAGCGATTTAAGTTTTGTATGAAAACCCATAATTCTGTGGAGTGGAAATTGAAGTAAAAGAAGCAATTGAAGAAGACATATAAGTAGAAAAAGACATTAAAAACGATATCAAAGTGGAAGAAGCAAAAATAGAGGATATAGAGGTGAAAGAAGCATTCAAGGAGGAAGACCAAGTGAGAGAAGCATTCAAAACGGATGTCAAGGGCAATGATGGTATTAGAAAAACTATTCCACCAAAAATTTGTACCAATATTTTGTAAAAGTTTGCTAGGCGTAACTCTTCCCGTTTAGAAGATACGAGCGATTTAAGATTTGTATTAAAACCCATAATTTTGTAGAGTGGAAATTGTAGTAAAAGAAGCAATTAAGAAAATATATAAGTAGAAAAAGCAATTAAAAAGGATATCAAAGTGGAAGAAGCAAAAATAGAGGATATCGAGGTGAAAGAAGCATTCAAAAAGGATGTCAAGATCAATGATGGTAATAAAAAAATATTCGACCAAAAATTTGTACCAATATTTTGTAAAAGTTTGCTAGGCGTAACTGTTCCTGTTTAGAAGATACGAGTGATTTAAGATTTGTATCAAAACCCATAATTTTGTAGAGCGGAAATTGAAGTAAAAGAAGCAATTGAAGAAAATATATAAGTAGAAAAAGCAATTAAAAAGGATATCAAAGTGGAATAAGCAAAAATAGAGGATATCGAGGTGAAAGAAGCATTCAAAGCGGAAGACGAAGTAAGAGAAGCATTCAAAAAGGATCTCAAGGGCAATGATGGTATTAAAAAAACTATTCCACCAAAAATTAGTACCAATATTTTGTAAAAGTTTGCTGGGCGTAACTTTTCCCGTTTAGAAGATACGAGCGATTTAAGATTTGTATTTAAACCCATAATTTTGTAGAGTCGATATTGAAGTAAGAGAAGTAATTGAAGAAAATATAAAAATAGAAAAAACAATTCAAAAGTATACTGAAGTAAAAATGCCACCAAAGAGGATTTCGAAGTTATAGAAACAATTAAAGAGGATATCAATGTGGAAGAAACATTCGAAAACGAAAAGGAAGAGAGAGAAGAATTCAAAATTATATCGATTTAAGGGCGATGATGACCGTAAAATAACGATTCCAGCAAAAATTTGTGCTACAAAAAAAAATTGATTTTCCAAAATGATCACAGTGGATGTTGCATAATAAAAAAAATTGACGTTCCAAAATGATCATGTGGATGAGGCGTAATTTAAAAAAAATGATGTTCCAAAATGATCACAGTGGATGATGCATAATAAAAAAAAAATTTGACGTTCCAAAGTGATCATTGTGGATGAGGCGTAATTAAAAAAATGATGTACCAAAATGATCACAGTGGATGTTGCATAAAAAAAAATAATAATTGACGTTCCAAAGTGATCATTGTGGATGAGGCATATTAAAAAAAAATTATGTACCAAAATGATCACAGTGGATGTTGCATAATAAAAAAAAATAATTGACGTTCCAAAGTGATCATTGTGGATGAGGCATATTTAAAAAAAATTATGTACCAAAATGATCACAGTGGATGTTGCATAATAAAAAAAAAATTGACGTTCCAAAGTGATCATTGTGGATGAGGCATAATTAAAAAAAATGATGTACCAAAATGATCACAGTGGGTGTTGCATAATAAAAAAAAAATTGACGTTCCAAAGTGATCATTGTGGATGAGGAATATTTAAAAAAGATGATGTTCCAAAATGATCACAGTGGATGATGCATAATAAAAAAAATAATAATTGACGTTCCAAAGTGATCATTGTGGATGAGGCTTGATTAAAAAAATGATGTACCAAAATGATCACAGTGGATGTTGCATAATAAAAAAAAAATAATTGACGTTCCAAAGTGATCATTGTGGATGAGGCGTAATTAAAAAAATGATGTACCAAAATGATCACAGTGGATGTTGCATAATAAAAAAAAAATAATGGACGTTCCAAAGTGATCATTGTGGATGAGGCATAATTAAAAAAAATTATGTACCAAAATGATCACAGTGGATGTTGCATAATAAAAAAAAAATTGACGTTCCAAAGTGATCATAGTGGATGAGGCATAATTGAAAAAAAATGATGTTACAAAATGATCACAGTGGATGATGCATAATAAAAAAAAAAAAAATTGACGTTCCAAAGTGATCATTGTGGATGAGGCATAATTAAAAAAATGATGTACCAAAATGATCACAGTGGATGTTGCATAATAAAAAAAAAATGACGTTTCAAAGTGATCATTGTGGATGAGGCATAATTAAAAAATGTGGATGTTCCAAAATAAACATGATGAACGTTGCATACTAAAAAAAAAAAAAAAATTGGATGTTCCAAAATGATGATGATGACCTTTGCAAAAACTATGAAAGTTATCTCATGTCCCTCCACCACCATTATATAGAATCAAGCAAATTTACAGTAATTTTATAGTACACACAAGCCGTGGGCTCCCTACAAAAACAGTATGAAAATTACGGCAAACGAAATTTACGGTTTACGGTATTCATACAGAAATATTTTGTATGGGACAATTTTTTTTTTGTATGAAAGACCATTTTTTTTTCATGGAACCGGATATAAAAAAATGTCCTCTGCAACATTAGTTTTTGCGCCAACGCTGTAAGACCTATACTTTCCGAGATACGAGGTGGATGGGAGCGAATGGGGGACAAAAGGGGTACTTTAGGATTTATTCCCAACTCATCAGAACTCCCTCTATACGATCCCACCAAACATTTTCACCCTACGAGGTGGCATCTGGGAGAACAAACATGTCAATGAGTCAGTCAGTCAGTCAGTCAGTGAGTGGTAATCGAGCTTTATATAATATAAAGCCTACATCTGAAGTGGCAGTTTGCGAAACCCTACAGTTATTAAGATAATAATTTTTGAAAATCCGTACATCGATTTCGCTCGGAAATCAATGTACGACCGTTCAGTTTGCGTACTGTCGATTATTGCAACACTAAATTGAAATGTCAGTGATATATATATTATGGCTTTTTTGATAGGTTTTGCATTGTTATCGGCGGGAATATTGTATTAATTGTGGTGTTCATACTTAAATTCAATATTGATTTTTTTAATTTTCTCAATAACTATAGGTTTTCGTAAATCCTCACCTACTTGGGGTCCAAATTCGCCCCCCCCCCCCCGCCTTCTCACCCCCCCATCCCCCATCGAACCGTTCCAAATGGAAAGTCCTTCCTGTACTGATCCCTATGATGATTTTTACTATTCAGGTAGATTTGGCGTCATTGCCTGGTCACACTAAAGTACACTAAACAAACTGTCAAACATGTAAGTTGTCTGTCTGTGCTGTCAAGTCAAACCACTGTTATACGCAAATGCAGACAGAAACTGACGCACGTACAATTTTGTTTTGTATCTGTGGTTTTTACTGTGATTTGTGATTTTCGTATTCATCACTATCAGCAAAATAGAAAATTCAACGAAATCACCACCTGAAGAAGGACGAAGGCACAGCAGCGGTGATGTGAGAGCTCACGGCGAGCGCGTTCCCATGTCCGACTCCCAAGTAGATGGCCTGGAGGCCATGACTGAAAGGAGATCATTCTTCTACCGCGATAGCAGCAGCGATTCCGAAGACGAAAAAGACTATAGACTGGACGAAGAAAGACGAAAGAGATTGTCTAAGCGAACCGGGCCGAATATCCGCTCCAGAGCTTGTGCTATGCCGCCAAAATTGGCCAATACGCCGTCCACTTCCACTGCAATAGATTTACCTAGGAAGACTTTGAACCAATGTGATGATAGGATTACACTGGTGGTAGATAATACTAGGTTCGTGGTGGATCCAGCTCAGTTTACAGCCCATCCTAACACAATGCTCGGAAGGATGTTCAGTTCAGGTAAATTTTCCTTTGTTTGAAATGTGATCAGCTGTTGTTTTAATTGCATTTGTGCAGTTATATTCAATAACTATTGTCATTTTTCTGTATAATAAAAGATGTATTTGTAAACAATTTGACCTGTGTACCAGCACTATATCTTTATAAGTATTCTATCAGTTATCTGGTTCCCAGAGCTTAGCTTAGTATGGGGCTAGATATTGCTGTGTGAAATGTCCAGCATTATTCTTCTAGGCATAGAATTCACACATCCCAATGAACGAGGAGAATACGAGGTTGCTGAAGGCATATCGGCCACTGTCTTCAGAGCTATCCTGGAGTACTACCGCGGAGGCACCATCAGGTGTCCACCGACAGTCTCCGTCCAGGAGTTGCGCGAGGCCTGTGATTATCTGCTGGTGCCGTTTGATGCTAACACTGTTAGGTGTCAGGTTAGTTAATTATAACATATTTTTATACTACTAAGCTGGCAAACCAAACAAGCTTGTTCATTAACTCTATAGAACATTAGGATTATTTTATTGCTTATTGTGGTGTATTGCATAGGTACCTAACTATATAATCTGTGTAAATAGTGACATTTGATTGACATTAATTAATAAGCAAATATGTGGGTACCTGCAGATTATGCTTTTAACAAGTTCTTCAACTACCTCAATATTCAGTCTTGAATAGCCAAGAAAGTTCATAACACTTATATAAAAATAGCACAATAGATGGCCTTATTGCTGAAAGTGATTTCTCGGCAACATTTGGATGGACAGTAACGTAGTGGAACACTAATACATAATCATAATTATGTATTTAATGTTATGTTATTTTAATTTTATGGATGGATTTGAGGGAGACTTTTGCTGAGCTTGGATGAGATAGTTCAATAAAATATGTTTATTATTATTATTTTGGTGTTGTATTTTTTACACTCGGTTGTACTATAACCGGAGATATACCTGAGCTGCACGGGCCTAAGCCAAGTGCATATCAGTACATAACGTATGATTGATTGGACTTTCACTTGGAAGGTCCGTTTGCAAAAATTTTCGCACAATTTTGCAGGTGTTCAGTATAGCCGCTTTTTGCATGAGAATATATGTGTTTTGGGAGGTCTGATACGGCAAGTGATTGTAACAGTTGCTTTGGAATTACACCTGTACTGGAAATTACTATTGGTACGATGGATACCTTCTGCAGGCGCCACATACGCGCGATTTCATTTTTCAAATCTATGTACTTGGAGAGTTTTTCTGATATAGTGTTGTGTAGGTTATGAGTGTTTGGGATGGCTATGTCGATAAGAAGTGCTGTTATGTTGATTTTATCTAAAAGTGTTAAATCCAGTCTATTGAAATGAGTGGTCTTGTCGGTCAGGATAGCTCTATCAAAATAGAGTTTATAGTTTGCATTTTCTAGTACTATTTCAGGAATGTATTTATAGTAAGGTGTGGGCTTTGAAGACGTGTCAATGAGGTTGTATTTTGCGGCTAGTCTTTGGTGGATGATGTTGGCCATCTGATCGTGCCGGAATTTATATCCGTTTGTGCTAGCGCCTTGCAGGCGCCCGTTATATGTTGAATTGTTTCGGAAGAACTGTTGCAACATCTACATAGATCAGTTTGCATGTTTTTTATTTTCATGATATGTTTTTGATAGTTCCGGGTCTCAATTACTTGGTCTTGTATTACTATCATAAACCCCTCAGTCTCAGGAAAGAGTTCACCTCGACCAAACCATTCGTTCGGCGCCTGTTTGTCGACGGTGGGTTGACTCAAGTCATGGTGGTACCTTCCGTGGAGAGACTTACGAGCCCTTTCAGCAGTTAAAGCCTGTCTGTATATTATTATTATTATTTGTAATACACAGGCAGCTCTTAAAGCTGATGCGTGTATATCTTATTTATTGTCAGTATGCTTTAAATATTTGTCCAGTCTGTTTTTGGAAGCGTTCACTGAGGGGGCACTAATCACTGACTCTGGTAACCGATTCCAAGTGTCCAATACGCGATTGGGCAATATGTGCTCCCTTGGTTTGCTGGTACTTGGCCCGCATTGCAGCTTCAGTGAGTGTCCTCTCAACCTTGCATTATTGTTCATGGTATATAGTGTTTGTGACAAGTCAGGTATGCTGTAGTGGTTGTTTAGAATCTTGTAAGTCTCTATAAGATCTCCGCGCTCTCTACGTTGCTGAAGGGTAGTTAGTCCAAGTTCCTGAAGTCGTTCCTCATATGTAAGTGCTTTGAGACTAGGTACCATTTTCGTTGCTCTTTGTTGTACTTGTTCAATAAGGTTAATGTCCTTTTTTAAGTATGGGCTCCAAATCTGAAATGCATACTCCAACAATGGCCTAAGGTATGTCTTATATAGTTTCAGAAACAATTCCCTGTAAGGCTGCCTGTCCATTGACGCGGAGAGAGGCAGCGGAGCGGAGAAACGAAGAAATATTAACCAATAGGATTGCATGAAATTCTATTCATGCAATCTCTCCGCGTCAATGGACAGGCAGCCTTAATGTAAGTGAAGGCCTTTCTTATAATATATATCACAGAATTTGCTCTTTTCACAATCTCTACAATCTGTAAATCCCATTTTAGATTAGTTGTGATTTCAACTCCAAGGTCTCTTTGTCTGTCTACCTTTTCAAGTTAACAAAGTTTGAAGTTTTTAAGTTTAAAGTTAAGTTAGTTTTTAACTATAAAACATGTATTTATTCATTTATCCTATACATATAATGATAACAGCTCCTTCCATTCTAACACAAAGTCCCCTCCATCCTTAGGTTTGTCCATTTATTTTGTCAAAATTATTGTTATAAATGTCATAATCTTTATCTGTTGAATAGAATCTCCGTGGTCTTCTCCACGAGCTGTCCAACGAGGGTGCTCGGCGTCAGTTCGAATCCTTCCTGGAGCAGCTCATCCTGCCGCTGATGGTTGAGTCTGCGAGGCGTGGAGACAGGTAAACCCATCTATGGTATACAGATGGAGCTTTGGCTCCTGGCAGACGAAGAGTCATAAACCATTCTCACAAGCGGTATTGAGCCCTTAAGTCTCAGGAGAGATTTTGGCTTCCTGTGTGTATTCTACCGCTTGTATAATGGGTTGTGTTCTGAGGAGTTGTTTGGCATGGTGCCTGCAGGTTCCTTTTATTATCGCACTGCTTGCCATTAGCAGGGAATCCATCCACACACCTAGAAGACGATGTGGTCGCGCACCATGAGACTCCAGAGGAATTTCCTCCCGACAACACTTTGCTTGTGGAATGGTCTCTTTGCCAAGGTTTTCCCCAGGGACTACATTATGGGGTTCTTCAAAAAAGGCGTTTTGAAAATATTAAAGGATAGGCAACGCGCGAGCGCCTTTGATGTTACAAACGTCCATAGGCTACGGTAACCTCAGTTAGGCTATATGCTTGTTTGCTACCTTAGTGATATAAAAAAAAACGTGGGACAAGCGGCTCGCAAAGACTGAAAGACTCACTCACGTCATGGGGCAGACAGTGCCTCAATCGTCTACCTGTTGCAATCACTTCCATAGACAATTACAATATCTTGAAGCACCTGCTTAAGAGTGCGTATAAAGCAAAATGACCAATCTTCGATTGGATTTTTACCTTATTAGATCGTGTTCAAAATTGTAAACGAAAATATGTACGGATAATCTATATATATATATAAAACAAAGTCGGGTTAGTTACACCATTTATAACTCAAGAATGGCTGGCCGGATTTCGATGATTTTTGATTTGTTGGATTTGTCTCCGCCCCGAATAGCAGAATAACTATTAAAATATCGGGATAATTAACGCAAAAATAAATTATGAAGAAAATCCATTTTCCCTAATGTAGCTAATGATGGCCGATTGACAATTATACCGGGACGACATTGGCAGCCCGCGTCATATGCATGTCAAGGCGGTACGAAGTTCGGCGGGTCAATTAGTTAATTATAATTCCAAGTGCTGCAACTTTGTGCTGGCTGGTTAAAAAGCGTTCTATTCAATAGAAGACATTTTGACACAATATAGGGGTGAATTAAAATGGTATAATTATTGATGACATTTTACATGATAATATAATATATGTTTTTTTTTAATCGAAAAAACTACTGTAGTTTACGTTTTATTAATTTAGATGCTTCTGATTCTAATGCTAGTGTGGGGGCAATAAGATCTGGACTGACGTCCCACATAGGGGTGTATTGTGCACTACCCCCTTCTGACCCAACTCCTTGAACTAGCAGAGGGTGAGAGTGCAGACTTTGGGTTGGTGGCAGCAGTTTTTTTTATTTAGATGCTTATTAGTGCAAAGGGTATGACGTGCATTTATTCGATACCAATAAAAATGTTTTTCTGATGATACCTACTATCTCGCTCTATTACGCTATTGACGTTTCAAAGTAATCCTTGTGGTTTTTTTTAACCTATACTTTCCCACTGCTGGGCAAAGGTCTCCCCCATGTTCTTCCACATCTCACGATCACTCGCCACGTCCCACCAGCCATCTTGGAATGCATCGAGGTCGTCATGCCAACGCTTCCTCGGCCTGCCCCGGCTTCGACGCCCATCTGCAGGCACCCACTGTGTGACGACTGTTGCCCATTTGTCTGTGTCCATACGACTGACGTGACCCGCCCTCAGTCCCCTTGTGATTTTAAGGAATAATAATATTTGATTTTGCTCGTTTTCGCAGCCCGTGCTGGTACTGTTAGTGATGCGCCGTCCGTGTCGATAACTATCGATAGTGTCCCGTGCACATCGTAATTAGAGTTTAATTGTTTTATGGCTCCGTCTGCCAGGAGCGTTGGCGTATACCATAGTTCTAGAGTGGGGTGGGGGGCGGGGGCGGGGGGAGTTCTGCACGGGATGATGATGAAGACTATACTAGACGCCAACGCTCCTGGATGATGATATTGCTATCTCGCTCTTGCAGCCCTTAAGGGATCCGTTAGTGATACACTGAGTACCTTGCACGCAATGCAAACGAGTGGAGTGACACACTGGAAAGTGCGGTTCAATGCGCTTTTAAAGGATTTTGCCGCAAATGTCGAATAATATTCTTAATTTTTTTTAATTTTCCAGAGAATGCCACGTGGTAGTACTCCTAGACGACGACTCAGTAGAATGGGACGAGCAGTACCCCCCTCAGATGGGCGACGAGTACAGTCAGACTGTACTCTCCACTCCGTTGTATCGTTTCTTCAAGTATATCGAAAACAGGTTAGTATTGAGGTGGGTATTTAATAAAATATGTTTTGTTATGTACGACATTAATTTACAACACACATCTGGAATCGTATTAACTGATTTTAGAGGTGGGTTTGGGTGCACGAGATTGGTCGCTCTGGAAGTCTATCGGGGAGGCCTATGTTCAGTTAACATCCCATGGCTGATATGATGATCTGATTCTATTCCTGATTTATTTAGTTGGTTTTTAATTGTATTTAGTGTGTTTTGTTAAATAAATTGCACTTTAATCTTCTTCTTCCTGCCCTTTTCCCACATAACGTGGGGTCGGCACAACATGCATTCCTCCTTCACATCTCTCTATCAGCCGTCATCTCCTTTGTCACTTCCTTCCTACCCATATCATTATGTATATATTCTTCACACAGTCCATCCATCTCTTCTTCGGCCTTCCTCTACTTCTATATCCATCCACACTCATATCTAACACTCTTTTAGTCACATGATTTTCTTCCCTCCGCATGACATGTTGATACCACGCTAGCCACTTACTCCTCAATTTTTCTATCACGGCGCTACTTTCAAACTTCCTCTAATATACTAATTCGTTATCTTATCCATTCTCGTGATCCCACACATCCATCTCAACATTAGCATTTACGCCGCGTGCACTCTTCTTTCATCCGTCCCTTTCATGGGTCAACACTCAGAACTATACATTACGACAGGTCTTATGATCGTCTTGTAAATTTTCCTCTTGAGTTTATGGAGCATTCGAGGATCGCACGTTGTCATAAATCGCATTTTAATATAATGAATTAATAAAAAAAAAGCAAGGTGTTATAAAGTATGTAACCTTAATACCTGATTATTATAGTTAGAGGCTTATTAATCTACTGAGGGTGACTTACGCAGCGAAGCCTAGACGTATGTTGGTGGCTAAATATGATTTAGTGAGTTATCAAATAACACTATTTTTAATAATTTGAACGTGTTTAGTTGCTTAGTGCGTTTGGGGGTCGTTGTGCAGGCTGGGCTAAGTGTGCAGATCCCGTTTCTGTTTGTTTACTAGATAATCAAATTACTCACTGGCTTGAAGTGGCCACCACAAGTACTATTAATATTTTACCTTCTTACCTAGTTATAATACCTGCATGTATGTTTACCTAACTAAAGTGTTAGATTACTGAGCATGTTGTGTTTGCCTGTTACTGGTTTCACATGTAGCATAAAGCATTCAGATACTAAGTTTTTTTTTGTAAGCAATCATGTGTTTAACTGTTGTTAAACCTAATAAATAAAAAATAAAAAAATGACGCGTATTATTTTTTTGTTGTTTATATACTTAGGGTGTTTGATAATATACGCACAAAATTGAAAGGGGCTATTTTGATGAGCATAATAAATAAATTTGTGAAATGTTTACCATTGAAATGTGAAGTTTATTTTGGCATGTAAAACACTTTATTAAACTTATGTTGTGCTATTACATAATGCTTGCCATCTAACCACCGATACCGTATTGGTGACGTCTTGAATTTTTGGATGTCGGTTGCAAGAGTAGGCAGTAAGTTTTATATCGAATTAATCACCTAAACTTAGTCGATCTAAACTAGTAGTTTTTTCGAGAAGTTTTTTTTATTTTTTGTGAAACCGTCACATGAATATCGTCAGTATATGTATTACCAAAAACCCTGTATGTGCTGTCTATGTCCTATGTCTATCTATGGCATCGTAGTTGCCAAACGGATGGACCAATTCGTTCGCGTTTTTTTAATAGAAAGCTACTTTAACTGGGGTGGTTCTTAGCTGGGTTTTATAAATTATCAGTTTAACTTGTGTATTTCTAGGGACGTAGCTAAACAGGTAATGAAGGAACGGGGGCTCAAGAAAATCCGTCTTGGAGTGGAAGGCTACCCAACTTACAAGGAGAAAGTTCGCAAAAGACCGGGTGGACGTGCTGAGGTGAGGAATACCATAGAATAATATATTCTTTTGTTCGTTTGAAAAGTGGAACTGTTAAAGTTTGCTGGGAGTGGTCGCTCCGGAAATCGAACTAAGCTTTGTTGGCAATGCGGTGCGGTTTATAATAAATTACCAAAATGTGGGGGCAAGGGCTACTGCAGTATATACTGTCACTGAGTTTTGTGCAAGTTTGTAGTTTGGCCCAACGTAGCGTCATTAGCCAACCGTCTCGGCAGTCGCCTCCAGCCTTTGTTATAGAGTAGTTCACGCAATGTAAACGGACAATAAATAGTGTTTCAGTAAATCCGCGTCAGTCTTTGTATTCCTGCATCCTGGTCTAGAAACTAAAGAGCCTCTCATTGTCTAGACACTTCCCGATGAATATCCGGATAAATATCCGATAGTTCTTAAAATTAAAAGAAAATGAATTCAAAAAATATATTCATATTCATCTATTCTACTTACATGTACATATACATTTTTCAGCTTAGATAGTAAGCAGCTTAGGGAGTAAGTACATCTACCCTGGAAACCTCGGACTATATGGCATCCGGGTCTCCCCGATCCTACGAATCCGGACCATGTCCCGGTTGCTTCAAGGTAAAAATCGGAGTCAGATGGCCTCGGATCGTGTGTAGTCGATGCAGGAAAAATTCAAATGCCTCGGACTCGGACTATATGGCATCCGGGTTTGGCCGTCGTACGACCAAACATTTGAATTTTTCCAGCATCGACTACACGTTCCGAGGCCATCCGACTCCGATTTTTACCTGGAAGCAACCGGGACATTGGTCGACAGTGCACGAACAGCCGGCTGAGACTCAGGAGGTAGCTGGTTCGATTTTTATTTACTGGACATTTCACACAGCGCTATCTAGCCTCAAACTAAGCAGAGCTTTTACTATGGGAACCAGATAACTGATAGAATACTTATATACTTTTTTTTTGCAAATACATACATATGATATATAGAAAAACATCCAGACCCGGAACAAATATCTGTAGATCATGCAAACATTTGTTCCTCGGCGGGAATCGAACGCGCTACCTCCTGTAGTCGTCTCCTGTGTCGAATTTGAATGAAGGATAATTAGGTACAGAACCCTTAGCGCGCGCGTGTCACTAATTTGACCGGTCTTGTGTTTTTCAGGTTATCTACAACTACGTCCAGCGTCCCTTCATCCACATGTCCTGGGAAAAGGAGGAAGCCAAGAGTCGTCATGTAGACTTCCAATGCTTCAAGTCCAAATCTGTCACGAACTTAGCCGCAGCCACGGCTGACCCGCCCGCGCCTAATGGTATGTTTGTGACCCCATAGGTGTATGCTGGAGAATCCATAGTTGTAAATTAGTGACCCTATCTCCGTACGTTGGTGACACCACTCGCCTACGTCCAGTGTCCCTTTATTCGCTTTTGTAGCGCATCAGCTATGTTAACGGAGGCGCGCACGGACGGCTTTCATGCTGTGAAGCGCAAGAAAGTCGCTACTCTACAGCGTCCGCGAGGCAGTAGCATATCGCGCAGGACTGCCCAATCCAAGCAGAGTGGAAGCAAATTTTAATGGGCTCCATGTATAATATAATATAATTTAATAATACCATTTATAATTTCATTGCATTTTTGATTGTAATTTATTTGTGCAACAATTTATTATTATTTATTATAGTTATTTTTTTTACTAGCCTGTACTGTTCCACTGCTGGGCAAAGGCCTTCCCGTCTCCCTTTCACTTATCACGGTCTAGAGCCAAATCCCGCCAGTCTCTTTGGAAGACGTCCAAGTCATCGCTCCGGCGCTTTTTAGACCTAATGAGTTAATAATAAATAATTTATCCTCAAGTCCGGGGGAAGGAGGAAGCTAGGAGGGAGAGTCGACATGTAGACTTCCTATAGATGAATGTAGTGACCTCACTCTTTACGTTGGTGACCCCATACATAGAAATAAAGATAGAACAAAGAATTTATTCACATAAACTGTACACAAGAAGTAAACGAGAACACTTAATTATACACAATAAAATCAATACACAGGAGTCAATTATTACATATGTGAATTAAAGTGTATGCATGGAGAAATGCTGCCATGTATAATATGCTTGTGTGAAACATGTACATGTATTCGTGACCCATAATTGTATGATCGTGACCACACTCCGTAAGTTGGTAACCCTATAATTGTATGTAAGTGACCCCACATATATTTTTGTGAACTTATTCTTATTTTTTTTGTAAAAATATTCACTATATTTTATGTCTTTCAGAACTAGAAGGAAACATAGCCCCCCGCGAGGACGAGCCAGATCCCCCCCCAGAGGCCCCCGAAGAGGAGTGATCGTGGCCTCCCCGTGGCCTTTCCGCGCTTCTCTGCATACTGCGACTATGTCCTTGTACCCTGGAGGCCGTGGCCTCCGTGGCTTATAGACATAACTCTTTCGCTAAGGTTGTTTCATAGGTCCGTCATGGCTCACGAAGGCTTTCTAAACTCACGGACCATTAAGGCCACTGGAGACACATCAGCCTCAAGCGCAAAGGTCTGATTTAGGTCACGAAGGCCACCAGATTTTAATAGCGTCAATTCAGTCGTACTAGCATGGCCACTCTCTAGAAATTTCTACGCAAGTAGAAACAGTTCTACGCAAGACCGTAAAAATGTTACTACTCTACGCTAAAATGTCATTTAAATCTATTCTTCCATATAAACGTTCCTAGGGCAGTCATATACAACCTGTTTTGCTATGTACGACATTAATTTAAAACACATCCGGCATCGTATTAACTGATTTTAGAGATGGGTTTAATACCGGTAGCTTGAATATTTATCCAGTAATCGATACATTTCCAATAAATAATTTTTAACGTAAATGTGCGGCGCCTTCGCGACGACGCCGCTTAGTCACCTACTTACATGATCAATGAGTATGATTTGTTTACATATTTTATACAGGCTGTTTCATTGATATTTTGGACTTGGTTTTAAGATTATTTGAACATATCAAATTTTCTATGGTAGACCTGTTTCTAACCGTGTTTTCATTAAATGTCGTACTTAACAAAACACGCAAACAATATATTATAATAATATGACTGTCGGTGAGTTTGGCTTGTCTACGGATCTCCTCATTTCTGATTTGATCTCGTAGGACTTTTTCTGCCTTCCTTGAGGCCTTCGTGGCATTCACCTACATGTCGTTCGATGAGAGATCTCCCCATTTTTTTTTCAAAAATGAAAAATGTGTTTATTCATTATAATCACAAGGATCGCTTTGAAACGTCAATTTAACTGCCTGTTCCTTCTCAACCAAGCCAAGAAAGAGAAGTTTGGACACCTTACCACCATCAAACAATCATACAAACATACATACTTTCAGTAGACTTCTATGGCTTAACAAATATTAGATATCCAGAAATAAAGTGGTGGTCTTATCACTAAAAAGGTGATCTTTTCCAGACAACCTTTGGATGGTTCAAGATCTGCGTATAAATAGAAATTCTACTGTACACCTTATTACAAACAATTAAATTATATAATAATAAACAATGAATGAAATCGAGTGACGGTCTTATCGTTAAAAGCGATCTCTTCCAGACAACCATTGGATGGTGATGTGTTTTTAGTATTCTTAATACCCATAGGCCAAGTGTGGGGAAAGACTATGAATGTGACTGTAAAAGCTTATGTGCATATAAAAGGGTCGCGGGAATACCTACCTTATGTATTATGGGTTGGTGTCGATTTTTGAACGATTTTGAACTTTTGTACTTAGTTTTAGTGCACGTATTTAGAATGTTGTACAAATAAAACTGGCGGAAAAATGCTGAGTCTGTTGTTCTGCCAGAAAAAACGGCAAACTGCTAAGACCTTACTTAACATACATTTTTTGTGAAAGTTTCTGTCAAATATTAGTCTGTGTCATGTAGTAAGTCATCATCATATCGGCCTTAAGACGTCCACTGGCACATAGGCATCCCCATAGAATCCCAAAGCGACCGATCTTGTGCACCCAACGGCTCCCAGCAACTTTTATCTGGTCTTTCCGACTTGGAGATCGTCCTACGCTGTGCTTTCCAATGTGAGGTCTCGATAGCCATTGCCCCAACGGCCGTCATTCCTCGAGCTATGAGCCCCGCCCACTGCCACTGCTTGCTAATCCTCCGGCTATGTCTAACCGCTAAATTATTAAAAAATAAGTGACCACAAAACCAATAACACGACTAGCAAGACTAAAATTGACAAACTTGGACTAAAACACAAATGAGGAGGTTAGGAACAAAAGGTGATATTTTCTCAATTTACTGAAAAACTAAAATGTGTAATTTTAGTTGTTTCAGTAAATTGACAAAATAAATAACTAACCACTACTGTTTTCGAATGAAAATGTTACTATTTGTACCGGAAGCAGATATTTACATTTATTATTTTATGAAACAAGTCACTTTTTGAATTTTATCTTTACAGATAATGATAAAACTCAACCTTTTGAGTCGGATAAAAAAAAAGAAAATGACCAAATACGTAAATGTCACTTTTTGTTCCTAATCTCCTCAAATTGTCAAGTAAGTTTTATAAATAACTTGTGTAATTTGTTCAATCATTATTATCATAACGGGATATATCACGTACCGTTTTATCGGTATTACGACCGACAATAATAATTCAAATTAAATTCAAATTTATTTTATTTATTAAAATCACAAGGATCACTTAGATACGTCAATTTTACTGCCTGTTTCTTCGCGACCAAGCCAGGAAAGAAAGGCAAGAATCAAGGCTGGTTGTTTTTTTAAATTATCCTTTTAGAATGCATAACAATAAATAAAATAAATTACGTCTAAATTGTAACATTTTTAAACATAATACTCTTTATTGCACACCAAATAAAAATACAGTAACAAAGGAAATATACAATAATAACGGTACAATAGGCGGTCTTATCGCTAAAAGCGATCTCTTCCAGACAACCTTTGTTTCCAGACACTGTTTCGATTCAATTCGTGAACCTTTATCAGGGTGCGATCCGCCCCGCACAGCGTCTCGCCTCGCTCTACGCGCCGTAGTTCTGCGCACATGTTGATAGTAAAACGGTACGTGATAAATCCTGTATATAAAATAATGGTAAAGTAAGGTTCTAAAATATCTGTAAATATTTTATGTACGAAATACTAAGGCGACTTTTACAAGATCAAACTGTTGTCAGTCTTACGTTTAAGCGCCTGTCCAGAGTTACAATCTAAGCGACAAAAATGTGGCCGGGGAGTAGCCAGTGCTGCCAGTGCTGCCAGTGCTGGCCCGAGCATTAGATTAGGTAATACTTTATTGCACACCATAAACAGCAAAACAATTAAAATAACAGTATTCAAATGAATGTATACAATTGGCGGTCTTATCGCTAAGTAGCGATCTCTACCAGACAACTTTTGGATGGAATGGATCATGTGAGTTTTACCTAGGGTATCAATACAAAGCATTCCTGGCGCCCTGGGCGAAAGACGCGCCCTTTTAAGAGAATTCGTGACAAAATAAAACAATGTTTAAACAGACCAAGTTTACCGACTGCCTCCGTGGCGCAGTGGGCGTATAGCCGGCTGAGACGCAGGAGGTAGCGGGTTCGATTCCCGCCGCGGAACAAATGTTTGCATGATCTACAGATATATGTTCCGTGTCTGGGTGTTTTTCTATATATTATAAGTATGTATTTACAAAAAAAAGTATATAAGTATTCTATCAGTTATCTGGTTCCCATAGTACAAGCTTTGCTTAGTTTGGGGCTAAATAGCGCTGTGTCCAATAATATTTATTTATTTATTACCTTCCTTTTAGTTGTATAAAAAAGTAAAACTTAAAGAAATTACGTTAGTTTAGGTAAGATTTATTTTTGCCTTAATTTTGGCAATAGTGGAAACAATCTCCTTTAGATCAATTGTTTCAGCTTATTATTGGTCTATAGACCAAAAATCAGAAGATCAGAAGAAGAAGGATGGGATGTCAAGTTTATCTGTAGAAAAACCTGACATCCCACAAGTCTTTCTCTAGTCGTTGTTGAGAATAGAAAAATATTTTGGTAGAAAAGTGAGTTAAATATCATAGAAAAGTGGTAACAAAATGTGGTACGTGTGATTGGAACTCTACGTTTTCATACGATTTTGTGGCCGGCCACATTTTTGTCGCTGCGGTGTGGACACCCGTCTGAACGGACCCTAAAGGCAGACTAACATGATCGCCCTAGAAATAGTTCTCTCTACAGGAGGATAGAATAAAATGATTTTATTTAGAAAACTTTCGTGATTAATTTCAATCATTATTATAAATACGGGATGTATCACGTACCGTTTTATCGGTGTTTCGACCGACAATGTTTAAGTTCAATTTGTGAACCTTCATCAGGGTGAGTGCGATCCGCTTCGCACTGCGATTCGCCTCGCACTACGCGCTACATCCATCTACGTGCGAGTAGCCGGACGTGGTCAGTGGTGGGGATTGCGTCAACAATGGCCCAGCATATCGGTACAGGCAAACACACAATACTATGTCTCTACCAGATTCACTCACTCCTCTGTCGCCTAAAAATCACGTCAATAATTCACGTGATAAATCCCGTATTTATAATAATGTATAAAATGATTATTTGCAGATCGTCGAATTACTAATCAGACAGTGAAAAATCCCGTATTTATAATATTGATCGAAATAAACTTACTTAAATAATACATTTGTCGGTTTGAACGTGTAAAAGATGCTTAGAACTCTTAAACATCTCGAACTTTCGCTTGCTCAGTACATGTTCTGTAGATAGTAATCAAATTTTACAAAAGTCCATAGATTTTGTCTTAAAATATAAAAGCTATAGATAAATTTGAAATACATGCAGTGTTCAAATAAGTTTCATATACAGTACACGGCATGTAAGAATGCGTGTTTTTGTATACAAGATGTACTATACCCGAAATCTCAATGATTTAAAAGATAATTTATTTTATTATATTATAGATTTTGACTATGTTGTCCACCAATCTCTCTAGCGAATATCATATTTTTCTGTAATCACTCCATGGTCACCATTCGGACGTCGTCTTACTCCACCTATCATCACTACATCATACATACGCCATAAAACTGGTTTCTCGCATTGTTAAATACCGCGTACTGTATTTAATAAAGTATAATAAATAAACATTCCTAACCTTTATTGTTTTCTGAACAATTTATTAATTATGTTGTTTAGATGAAGTGTAGTTGTTTATATCTAAGTACTTTAGTTATAGTAGTGTTTGTAATGTTATACCAAACCGTATGTTATAATTTTTTATAATAAACTACCTAAAAATAAATTATGTATTTTATTTTAATTTCCAATCGAAAATAGTATTATTATTTTTATAGTGTTATCCGAACCCTTACGGAAAATTCCAAGATTTTTAAAACCATCTCAAAAATGTTCAAGCCTAAATTCGAACCTAACCTGACAAGAGCCTGTAGCACAATTGACAGTGCATCCTTGTATCAAGAGGAAGGTTGCGGGTTCAAGTCACGTCTAGGCTTGAAAACTTTTGAGATGGATTTAAAAATCTTTGCAATAGAAATTCTTTTCCAAAATTGATTAAAAATTCGAAAGTTTTGTTGACCATTGTTATTGTAATTTTAGACTATTTTAACTAACCCAATGTTATGACTGGAAGAACATCTTTAAAAACGAAGGAAAAATGCTTAAAATGTAGTAGGATACAGTTAGTTTTTGGCGCGGGGCGCGGTATAAAAATGCACGTCAAAATGTCGCCACGGCCGGTTGGGGAATGAATGCTGCGCGGTGCGCGTGCGCGGCGCGGGGCAGAGTCGTCGCTTACTCGTTGCTTGCGTCAACAGGCTTTAAAAATGAATTATTATAAAATCGAACTACTGATACTTTTCAGTGGCAATACTCCGGTTAGTATAAATCACCGAAAAAAGTAACGACCTATTGCTAACCAGGAACATGGTAGAACTATAGCTAATATACACTTGAGAGCAATAAAATCGCACATCCGCACATTTTTACAGAGCAGTGGAGTGCAGTCCTGTTCTCTGATGAGTGCAGGATGTGCTTGCATGGCAACGACGGACGGGGGAAGGTGTATAGAAGATCGGGAGAGCGATTTGCCCAATGCTGCATAACAGAACGTGTCGCCTATGGCGGTGGATCAATCATGTTTTGGGGAGGCATGTCTATGGAAGCAAAAACCGAGCTTGCCTTCATCACCGGACCGAATACTGGTCGCCAATGAAGAGGATTGACTTCCATACGATACATTGAGGAAGTACTCGAGAGCCACGTCGTACCTTTTGCTGGGTTTATCGGCGAAAACTTTCTGTTTATGCAAGATAATGCAAGACCGCATACTGCTGGCATAGTGATCGAGTACCTTCAAGAGGTGGATGTGACCGTTATGGAGTGGCCAGCTCGAAGCCCAGACCTCAATCCCATCGAACATCTATGGGACGAGCTGAAAAGAAGAGTTCGAGGCCGAGATGCTCCTCCATCGACTCTACAGGAGCTGCAACAGGCGATCGCAGAGGAATGGGAGGCTATTCCTCAAGACTTTATCAAAAGTCTAGTAATATCAATGAAAACACGGATGGAGTCAGTGATTCAGGCTAGGGGAGGGAACACTCGGTATTAATAACAAACTTTAAATTAATTTTATCTATTAATTTCATAACTTTGACACCAATACTTGAATAAAGAATTTTTTACTAAACATGCATTTTTGTTATTGATCCACAAAAGCATTTTTATGTAATGATTGAAAGACAAATCAGATACCACTGGATAGGTATTAAAATAGACTATGAATCTGCATTACAGAAACATAATATTTTTTGTTTTTTTTTTAGTTATGTCAAAAATCATGATGTGCGATTTTTTTGCTCTCAAGTTTATATATAGAGGACTATAGTTCGGTGATTTGTATGTACCAACCGGACTGCCACATAAAAGTAGGTAGTGGGTACTAGGGGGCCTTTTTAGCTAAAATAACTTGTTCTGATGTAACATGTCTCGAGTCAAAGACGAAAAATTTGCTAAGTTTGAAAGTGCTGTTAAAAATAGCACTAGAGGTCAGCTGGAGACCGCGCGAAAACTACGAGTCTTACAGTAGCCGCATTATGATGTGTAACATCTGACCACCGCGCGCGCTCATCGGTCAAATCAAATAGCGCGCGCTTCCTCGGTTTCCTGTTACACATTTCCGTCCCTTTGCCAAAATCACTCCCACAAACCGAGAGGAAAGATAAATAAATAATAAATCAGCATTTAAATAAAATTTAAGCAATTTATTAAAATAAGCTAACAACAGAGTAACTCTTAGCAAATATCGTAAAATAGAATAACACTTAAATACAAAATACATTTATAGAAAATACAATTTTTAATTTTACTTTTACATTTACGTTAACCAAACATACTAAATTTACCTACTATAATATCAAGAAAATAAGAAAACATTTATAATCTATACTAATATTATAATTTGTATGTTTGTAACGAATAAACTCAAAAGCTACTGGTCTGATAAATTCTTTCACCATTAGATTGCTACATTATCCCTACCTGAGTAACATACGCTACTTTTTACCCAACTGCGCAGAAGGAGGGTAATGTTTTTGTTGACAAACCACGCGTACGAAGCCGCTGGCGGAAGCTAGTAATAAATAAAGTTACTAATTAACCTACCTAGTTGTCTGAAATACAGATTATATTATATTTAAAACATGGAAAAAATCTGCATACTGACGAAATGGTAAGTAGGTACATACAACCTATATATTTTGTCAGATATATTTTAGTTTTTTAAACTGTACCAGACTGTACACTCAAACTGTGTCTACTTATTTCATACAGATTTTTCTTCCAGATATCACCTATGAGAAGCCCAGTAGTGGACAACCGCAGCCAATACTGCCAAGTTCACGTAAACACAAGTTATTGCGATGACGAAACGACCAGCTGTGCTGTGCAGCATCCACTGTAAAAAGGAAGGGTTAGCAGTGGACGATGTTATTCTGGCGAGACCGCTTGATCACCCACTAGACTCTTGAGGCCCAATTCTACTAAACCAATCGCTTCACTATGACAATGGTATCGTCGCAAAATGGCCACTATACGAGGTGCATTCAATAAGTACCTAGCCTCATCGCCAGAGGGCGCTGTAGTTTCAAAAGAGTTTTACCACAGTGTAGCACATTCTTTTTTAATTCTTTTTTCAAATTTTCATTCCAATCCCTTCATTTGTTTTAATTTGACAACTTATGGAAGCGAACGTATCGATCGGTTTTACAAAAATGGAATAAGAGCAATATCGTTCGGTGATTCGATTCCTATTTTTGGAAGGGAAAACGCGCATCGAAATCAAAGAGCGCTTGGATGCTGTGTACGGTGACTCTTCTCCATCGATGGCCACCGTCAAGAATTGGTTCAACGAGTTTGCACGTGGCCGTACGTCGGTTTTTGATGAACCACGTCCAGGTGCACCGAAAACAGCTGCTACGGAGGAAAACATTAAAAAAAACCATGATATCGTATTGGCAGATCGCCGATTGAAGGTTCGGGAGCTAGCTGAGACTGTAGGCATTTCAGAAGGAACAGTGCATCATATTCTTCACGAGGAACTCGGCATGAGAAAGCTGTCGGCGCGATGGGTGCCGCGTTTACTCACACCGGAAAACAAGTGCAACCGTGAGACCACATCGGAGACGTGTTTGGCGCTGTTTAAGCGGAATCCAGCGGAGTTTTTGCGTCGTTTTGTGATCGTCGATGAAACCTGGATCCACTGGTACACACCAGAGACCAAGGAGCAATCAAAACAATGGATCCAGACCGGGGAACGTGCTCCAAAGAAGGCGAAAACTATAAAATCGGCCGGAAAAGAAATGGCCACCGTTTTCTGGGATTCACAAGGTGTGATCTACATCGATTACCTCGAGAAGGGTAAAACAATTACAAGGCTTTACTATGCCGATTTATTGGGTCGATTCGACGCCGAATTAAAGAAAAAACGACCCCATCTGGCGAAGAAAAAAGTGCTGTTTCACCACGACAACGCACCGGTTCACACGTCTGCCGTTGCCATGGCCAAATTGGTCGAATTACGCTACGAATTGCTGCCCCATCCACCGTATTCTCCAGATTTGGCCCCTTGTGACTTCTTTCTGTTTCCTAATCTGAAAAAATCTCTCGCCGGGAATAGATATGGATCAAATGAGGAGGTCATCGCCGCCACGGAGGCCTATTTTGCAGAGTTTGACAAAAACGATTTTTCGGACGGGTTAAAAAAGTTAGAGCATCGCTGGGCTAAGTGTATCGAACTAAAAGGAGACTATGTTGAAAAATAAATTGCCACTTTTCCAAAATTTTCGTTTACTTTTTGTAGGCTAAGTATTTATTGAATGACCCTCGTATATACTTTTTGGTATTCTACTAACACAATTTGGCAGCTTATGACAGGAACAACAAACATAATCGTTAAATAATCGTATGACTTGATAATCGTTTTTTTCTTATAAATTAGCAGAATTGGGCACCTGTGAGAACAAATTTATTTTGTGTCATGTAAGTAACTGTGAATAAGTGGTTCGCCCCGAACTGAGATCTCGCGGGTCTCACAAAACAAAAAAAAATTCTTAGGGCGACTCGCGCAACGATGCCTAAACGTATTTAGTGGCTTAATATGATTTAAGGAGTTGTCAAATTATACGAATACGTAAAATGTAAACATGTTTAGTCGGTAAATACGTTTAGGGATTATTGTGCAAGCCGGCCTTAATCTTTGACTAATAAAATAGTGCCACGAAATGGGCAACCAACTAACTTGACCTACAATTTCATTCAAATTACAGGTAACGGGAGTTCATGTTTTTTGGGGTAGAAATTACAGTGATTCTGAATTTCAGACTTTTGCCTATATTTGTTCATGTTAAATGTTACTTGGTTATACTTTTTTTTACAAATTGCAGTTATTCTCGATTTTAGGCTTTTGCCTATATTTGTGTCACTAAAGCTACACGAATACCAAATTTCAGCACTGTGGGTTCACTGGTGTACCCTGTGAATTTTGTCAAAGTTCAGTTTTTATTATGCGCGATAAGACAGCCACTTGTATTTCTGCGTGTATTGTTTGTTTTTTATATGGTTATTTTATTTTAAGTGTGTTTTACAATAATTTTCTATTCTATTCGACCTGTAATTTGAATGAAACTGTAGGTCAAGTTATTTGGTAACTTATTTCGTGGCAATATTTTATTAATCAAAGATTACAAATAATATTTTTTCTTTTTTACGGGAGACTCGCGATATCTTAGTTCGGGGCGAACCACTAGTTATTTATATTACACAAAAATCTGTCAGCCAGAGCACGCGCATTGAGGCCAGTCAAACTAAGCCATTTCGGTTTTAGTAGTAGGTATACATACATAGGTATGTCATGTACGCTGCGCTTTCCAGTGCGTGGTCTCTCTCTACTCTAGATCCCCAACAGCGCCAGCGGTCAACTATGTACGCAAAGATTGTCTGGTAGAGAATCTATTAAGCAATAAGACCGCCAATTTGACCACATTTACACCAAATTTACATCATTTTATGTTATTGTTTGAGCAGGGCACATAGCTCGAAGAACTGATGGCCATTGGGGCAGAAAGTTTATCGGGTACCAGGACGGACGACCTATTTACAGTTATATATTTATATTTATTTGACTGATATAATTTTAGCATCTAAGACCTTTCTAGCACTAGATATTACTTACCTTTGATGAATTGTGTACTCCATCACTGAAAGATCTTTTATATTTTCTTTGTGTGTTAACATATTTCGTTTTATCAAGGTCTTGATTGAATTTTCTTCTGTATCTTTTTGCTGAAATTAAATCAATTCTGTCATCTTTCGTAGTCATTTGAATGAACGAATGAATGAATTTTTTTAAAGAACAATTAAAATTAAAAAAAAAAAAATTAAAATTTGTGCATAGGCGAACTTAATGCTCTTCCAGTTAAACTTTGTGTTATGCGGACAAACTGATATTGTAGGTCGTGCATATTGTGGTAGAGGGAGGAGTTTAATTTAAATTCCAAGACACTAGATATAACTAAACCTAGACAAAAGCAAGGTATTTCAATAAACCTACTTTCTAATACTTAACACAATTAAACACCAATAAACCCTAGTAATACAATTCATAAAATAATAAATATATATATTGTTATTTTTTTAAAGTCTCCCCCATTTCCTTACATCCAGATCGATATACCTATTGCAAGATATATCTTTAATTTTCTTTACCATTCTTTATCCGTTTCAATATGTAAATACCGTTTTCTCCCTTAACAAAACTGTCAAATTCTGCTCTTTTGAATTTCGTCTCTAAATAATCGTTATTTCTTATAATGTTATTAATTGCATTTTTCGGTTGGTCTGATATTCTGCCTTTATTTCTTCTTCTATGTTTATCATCCTTCTCTTTCGTGTAGATATATTTCTTTGTCACATAATAATTAGCTTGTGGTTTTAGTGAGTGTATCTTGATGACAGCGTCATCTGAGGTTGTGAAATCTTGATTAATTGGCTCAGCCTCTTGAAACAAACAAATTGTGTAAATTATTTATAAAATAAATAAATTAATTAAAAGTGACATACATTTTACATTTCTACTGAATCAAAATAGTTAGGGGCCGTCCATTAATTACGTGAGGTGTTCAGGGGGGGAGGGAGTCTAGCCGAATTTCGCCCAATCGGGGGGGCGGCTAATATCACGTATTGTATTTTTTAATTTTATTACTTAAAATCTAGATTACGAGAGAAGCAATCTTGAAATAATGAAGCCAATTGTGTTTTTTTAAATAATACAAATTTAGAAAAATCTCACGTGAGATAAAGGGAGGGGGGGGAAAAGGGTCGAAACAAATCTCGCGACATCTCACCGGGGGGGGGGGTCAAAAATCGGCAAAAACGTCTCACGTTATTAATGAACACCCCCTTACTACACACACAATAGTAATAGTGACGTGTAAAAATTTACAGTTGCTCAAACGATTCATTGGCTCATTGATTCGATGAGGCTAAAAAAACTGAACATCGACATATCATTATCGATCATCTCAACATGGGCGGTTTGATGATGCACTGGCACTGAGGTGGATGAAGGAATATCGGTAGTCGGTAAGCAGTTGGTTGTTAACCTACGGAGAGTCCGACAGACCCCTTCTATCAGTCCTCCCCGAGCTGGAGGGCATGCGTACAGCATTTTCCCATCGTAAAAAAAGGGGTGTGATATGTGTTTACATTAATACCTACTCATTCTGACATTTCATAAACGTCAAAAATATGAATCCAATTTGTCGTAGTTTATCCTATTTGAGCAAGCTGGCGAGAACATTCGATGATGATAGCTTGGAATTGATTGAATGAATGAACGGAATCACTTTATTATTCACCATATAAACAAAAAATTACTAACAAAATAGAAAACACAAAGCATATAGTACAATGGGCGGTCTTATCGCTTAGAAGCGATCTCTTCCAGGCAACCTTTGGACTATGATAATGGTCGGGGGCATTATGAAATGGGAAATAATAAATGATTATTTATTTAAACTGTGGGGATTTACTTAAAGACAAATAATAAGAACTTACACATTACGGGTTATAAAAAGAAAACTTAAGAAATATTAAGCTATTTAAGCCTTTTTAATGATTAAAGTCATATAGTATATGACTTTAATTCTTAAATAGGTATATATTTCGTATATATCATATTCTTATACATATATGATGTTGTGTTACCTTGATGATGCGTTGCGTCAGTAGAAGTTCTTTCATTTTTGTTTTTTATGGTATGTAACTTCGCCGGCTTGCAAATAATTAAACGTTGTTTAATAACTTATACCTACATTTTCTAAATATGTATGTATATAAAAAAAATTCGAGTTAGTTACACCATTTAGAACTCAAGAACGGCTTGACTGATTTCTATGAAATTTGGTATATGGATAGATTATGATCGGGGTTGAAACATAGGCCGACTGTGCAGAAGGAGGGCAATGTTTATACATATGTACAAACTACGCGTGCAAAGCCGCGGGCGGGTCATCTAGTATTTAATATTAATAATATTAGTTCAGGCAACAATTATATTAAAATCTAACAAATTCATATATATTATTATAAAAGTCACGTTGTTTCTCGATGTGCGAAGTCCGAAATGGAAACGGTATTTTTACTCATAATGTCATAATAATTAATAATGGTGACTTGCGCAACGATGCCTAATCGTATTTAGTGCTTAAGTTGTCAAATCATACAAATACGTCAAATTGAAACATGTTTAATTGCTAATTATGTTGCGATCCCCGAGATCGTAATGCTAGCCGGGCTTAGTCTTTCAGAGTATTATTTGTTGACAACAAAAATTCACAAAAAAATAACAAGGCTCTAGCCATAATAGTTTATGAGAAAATTACAAAACAATTTTAACCATTTCCTACGGAACAGGGTTACGCAGAATCAAGTTTTCATGCTGAACAATTTGAACTAGCTTTTTAAAATTTTCAGGAAAAACAGTCCTTAAAACAAGTAAACGGCACACGTCATCGAAATTAATTATTAATTTTCTGTACATACCTAAGTGTAGACGAATAAAGTGTTACCTTTTCAGGGATGAATTTGACTTTGAATGTCTTTGCAATCTTATCTATAAGGCCGGGTCCCCGCTTGTTGGGCGCTTCTATCTCTAGATCGATCGATTTTAGCGATTTCAGCAAATCGTAGTTAGCATCCTGATCTACGGTTATTGTTTTACTGAAAAGAAAAGTTATGTTTATATATTTAACGCAATTGCATTGAATCTGTGTATGTAGCATTGCAATTGCAGATTCTATGTGTGTAAAGCACGTGTCTGAAACGCTTTTTCGAGCAAGTCGATTCATCCGCGAGTCGCCATATTCGTCGGGTACACACAATTTCTGCACTCCCAATAAGCCCGGATTGCATAGGACTCCGGAATACCAAGAACATATCTGATACTGTCTGTATCTAATGACTGGTAAGTCATATTCCAATGCTGAACTTAGGCATCCGTACATTCCTAGAGTGAATTATCTTTTGCAGCACTCAATTTCCAGCAAGCTATAATTCTTAAAAAAATATCGGCAGTACGTGCGATTTTTCATCAAAATTTACATCATTTTCAGTCCGTGTCAAACTGCTGAGCATGCATATTTGTGACTGCCATTCGCCCCGATCCTGTGCCAGTCTGAACCACGTAAAACTTACGATATTTATAAATTCCAAGAAAATATAGCATTTTAACTTACATAGTTGGTAGA
The DNA here is from genome assembly GCA_963924445.1 of Philereme transversata. Taxonomy (NCBI): domain Eukaryota; kingdom Metazoa; phylum Arthropoda; class Insecta; order Lepidoptera; family Geometridae; genus Philereme; species Philereme transversata. Next base: position 27,431,332 of record OZ004346.1, read on the forward strand.
ACAATACTTTTTTGATCAGGTTCAAAACCATACGCATCATTAATATGATTTATGACACCATCATCATTAATTTTCTTCTCTTCAAACATATCTTCATACAGATGTTGTTTCTCTTTATCCAATTTATTTATCTCATAGTTTATGAATGAAAGTATTAAACTTTTATATTGGTTTGATTTCGATTCTTCGGTAGTATCTGCATTTGTATTGTCTTCGTCAATTATAATAATAGTGGGATTCGTTTCCGTTGTAGGCTGGGATATAACATTCTTAGCAAATAACCTTTTTGATTTTATGCTGTTTTCAGGTTCAGTAGTTGGTGAATCGGCTGCTTCTGTATTTTTTGTCTGAAACTCTTTACTGAAGACGTCTAAAATTCCAAATGTTGCCTTTTTAATTTGCTTGAATAGACCTGTAGTAGCTTCAGTGTTGTCGTTTGAATAAGGTGTATTAGTTAAATTAGTAATAACACCGATTGTCGTTTTGTATGGATCTTTGGGTAAATCTTTAACTATGTTAGTAGTCTTAGTTTTATGTTTACGATGCATTTTAGCTTTGCTTGTTTTATAAAGCTTATTTTTTTTAGATTTTGTTTTCTTCGGTTTTTGTTTTGTAGTGTGGTTTTTGCGGCCTGTTATTGTAGTATCTGTTAGTATATTTTGATCTTTTTTATTGCGATTATCAAATGGCTTTGTTTCGGTATTGCTCAATGAATCTTCTGTAAACATATCTGGGTTTACTTTTGACGTTGTAGGTTTAATTTTCTTTGCGTATATATTCTTCAGTATATCCCTTAATGAGTCAGTTTTTGTACTAGACTGGATTGTTTTGGGCGTGTTATCGTTACTTGTGCCTTTATTACCTTTATTTATATAATCATGCCAAAATGAACCACCAGTATCTGCGATCAATGGTGATTCGACTTGTCCGTTTTTAACATCTCTCTTAAAATGGTCTGGTTTTGTAACACTTTTTACGTAATACGTAAACATTTTACCGTACCAGTTCCTGAGTCTATTTTGGTTGTTTGTTTTATATAGTCCGTAGTTCTTTATACCCTTATTAAAAGTGATTGGCGGTTCAGTATAATCTATTGCAATAGTACTGATTGAGCTACTCGGTGCCTCTTGATTACAAATAATGTTTACACTGATGTTGTCCAGAGAGTATACGTGTCTGTTATTCTTATTTATTTTACTAGTATTACAAGATCTTTTACTTATCGGTTTTTCAATACAGTTGCTTGCAGCTTTAACTAGTTGGACACCTTTCTCTTCCAAAGTTTCATCATAAGGAATAACGTGCGACATTACATCAAATTTGGCATGCAGTGATTTCATATCATCAATTAAAGGTTCTCCGATATAGTCTGTACTAGCTTTTTTATTTACTAGATCTCGTTTGTCCATATATGTAGTAAATGTTTTACAAGTGCGTCCTTTACACTTATTTCTGGCTCTTTTAAAATAATCATTTAAAGATTTATCTATTTTATGCACAGAATCCCTGAGTACTTTTCCTCCGCTAGGGTTCATCCGGAAAAATGTTTGTATCTCTGTACAATGGTCGCTCATGTACTGAGACAGATTATCAAATTCAAACGATAGTTCTTTTATAACCTTATCGCAAGCAGCACAAGTTTTACACATGGGTTTGTTCACTATACATTTGCAATTACAAACTCGGTCATCACCAAAGATTTTTTTGAGCTTGTTCCAGCTATTTTCTCTTTTAACTATGCGGTTTTTGTTTTTTTCTTGATCAACTATTGTCATATTTTCAAGTAACTTGACTAGTTGTTTGTTTAACGCAGCAACAAATTCTTTACTGAGAGTAACCAAATTATATTTTTTTGATATGTCTTCTGTATCAACATCATTTTTCATTTCTCTATTTCTAGTAACTTTGAGAGCACACTTCCGGCTTCCATTATTTTCATCGTCTATCAATAAATACAAGCCTGAAGGTAAATCATAGTCATTATTAATATCTGATGTGGTTTCAGTAGATGTATCTATAGAATTTATTTGATATTCTAAATCTACGGGTGTAGCCATTTTTGCATAGAAAACTTTTCTAATTTTAATGGGATCTAGTGACCTCTTTATATTTGTCATGTCACGAGGAATAGCTATGTGAACTTGTATAGAATTAGTTGCTGCTCTCACGTTTTTATAGGTATAGTAAGGTTTCACTTGGTGACCCCGAGTGGAACTCGCGAGTTCTAGATATTTTCTATCCATAAAGTGTTGAGGGTTTATTGCTCCATAATTATCATTATCTTTCACGAGATCTAAAATTACTTCTAGAGCTGCTACGTCTTTAGCTGTAAATGATTTACCGTTTATGTCCCTCTTTAATTTATTATTATTACTTTCAAAGTCAGTGTCCACGTTTCTTATATTTTTGATATTAATTTCAGTGTTTGTTGTTTTTGTTACTGCTTTCGACTTACTCTTTGTTTTAGGGTGAACCTAAAACATTGATATTTCATTTAATTAAATAATGCTGGTTATTTCTCACAGCGATATCTAACCCCCAAACTAAGCAAATAATTGTCAAGTGATAATTACCTCTTACCTCGTTTTTATACTTTGCATCGTCCTTGTAAACGCCCTCTTTGTTAATCGGTTTATTTTCATACGTTACTTCAGTAGTAGTAAAAACATTGGAGTCATCGAAAGGATATAAGTTGATGTTATCACGGTACTGTAAATAAAGTAATATTTGAATAGGGTACTTCTGACTTAATTACTAACACTATAACATACAAGAATTTCAATTACGTCTTTTATTTCGTCGTTGTAAGTATTTTTGATCGATCCCTTAGAACTTATCTCTCCTTTATCTGTTGCTTCAAATTTATCAGTCACTAGTTTGTGTGTATCTATAAATTTAACAAGTAAATTTTATGAAAATTTAGGAAACAAAAGTTATTTACAGACAGTGTGCTGTGTACTGAGCTAAGAGCAACCCCAATGAACTTTTTATCAAAGAAACCACGTCTGAAGCATCCGTGTGAGAACTACGCTGCCACAGCCAGTCAGGGCACAGGCGCGAGCGGGTAAATGGAATACGCCAGGGTCCTGAGCCCTTCTGTGGTATACCAAAAAGCCTGGCACAAAGAACCCTTATGAACTTCTGCTTCGAGGAATTGTCCAAACTTTGGATCAATTCTTCAGGCATGAACCATTCCAAATCACTGATTTGGAATGGACAAAGGCCTTTGATAAACGGTAGATATACAAACCGAATCTTAGCGCTAAACAGAACAATCTTCGCATTGTAGTCAGAGCCCTGACTGCACATTGTCGACTTAACAAGCACATGTTCAAGTTAGGGCTATACGATACACAAACCTGCAGATTCTGTAAGTATCGCCCTTACATCTGTTACGCGAGTGTGGCCCACTAATGCGTAAACGTAGCATTCACCTAGGCTAACACATTCTTAGCCCGGAGGAGCTAACAGCTATCACCACTAAGAATATTCTAAAGTTTTTAGCAGCTGCTAAAGCCTAGCTTATGCCCCCATAAGCTGGGGGCGATACAAAAACAAGTGGCGATCACAATAGGCCTTGTGGCCGCAGTAAGCCGTAAAAGCTATTTAAAAAAATAAGGCTGACATTGGCGCCATACTTATAATACCTTGTTTATGCATCGGGTTAGAATTTAGAATTTATAAAAACTTAGGTAGGTATAGTTACTTATAAAGATAAATAAATAAATAAATAATACCAGTAGTTAAATGTGTCGCGGTTCTAGTTAGTTGCGTTGCTGCGCTTTCATTTTTAACAAAACACTGTAGTTTCTCTTTAAGACCTGTAAATAAAAACAAAAATTGCATGAAAACCATTCCATATTGTCTAAAAGAGTGCTTTTAGCTGCCTCTTCAAATCATCATCAGTTGTGGCTTATCTACAGGTGATAATAGGCCCTCATAGGTTTTCAGAGCATCCGATTATGTGCAACTAGGTGTTTTTTATCTAGTGTGTGGCTAACTCACGAGACTTTCCATATCAAATCAATCAAATCTAATCAAAAATCTTTTATTGTATATTTACAAGAGTACATTTAGAACTAGGGTTGGGACCTCTTCTTTTAAGTTGTATATGTCATCACTGGTCAAATACCTTTGTTTTAAGACACATGTATATAGGATGTGATTCACGTAGTTTCCTGAATGCTGTCAAGCCGAGCTGGATTCTATTGGCCTTCTTAATCATCAGCTAAGAAATAAAAGACAGTTTAATGATACCTTGTAATAAGTTAGCAATCCTTGGACTTTTCATTACTCGCGTAAAGTTTATTGACTGGCTGAATGTGTTTGGTTTCTTTGTTGTTTTCACTGAAAATTATTTATCAATATAAAGGCCGGTGCAAATCAAATGCGTGCGCGTGAACGCTGCGGTTGTAATGTATGAAATTCTACGGAAGATGTTAGACCGCCTGCTTGGTGTGAGTGAGCGTCATACTCATGACCTGACGCTACGCAAATCTCTTCACCCCCAATTAAAACTACTTCACTTTAGGGGTTCCAAACTATTATGATGCAACCCCTAATATTGTGGTTAATCCTTTCTTCATGAGGAGGTCGGAATGAGTAGATACATCTTCCAATCACGAATTTATATTTCCACAGGTGTACATGTATTTAATAAATGAGTGGGGAGAGGCGACTTGCGAGGCCACACTACAACAGCGAGCATCTTAGGTACGACTTACGCGAGTCAGCTGTATGTAATATGTCCCTACATCCCTACATCCACTTTGTCCAAAAATCCCTGCGACCATCGAATTCTACTTGTGTTCAACATTATAACATCAGCTACAATTAAGACGTCCACGGCTGAATACAGGCCAGTATAATTTCGTGATGATTAGACCAGCCATTCTACGTTTTCGACAAGATTCGTCCAACGAAACTAGAACTGCGCGTGTTTTTTTTTGACGCCGTAGGTTGGCGTTCGCGCGAATGTTTCGGAATTCTTTTGATCATGATTTGATCAATCTACTCTACCTCCCATCACCTAGTCTAGCCAAGTGTTCTTCCTTCCACTTAAGTTCCAATAAGCACCTTATTTTAAAACTATTTATTAATAAGTTCTATTATAGATACTTATACCTGCTCGTTCAGCTCTTGTCTTCCTTGTATTGTTTCCGACGGTGCTAAAAACTTTCTGTTCGTTAAAATTGAATCCCAAACCCTCCATAAAATTAAGACCATCTCTCAGAACACCAAGTTTATTAAGCATCTCTATCAAAGCTATCCCAGATATATATTTAAGAGCTAATTCTGTCCAAGATAGCTTCACGTGATAAGGTACAACTTTAGTATCAATCTTTGTGTTTGGATCATAGTATGTAGGTAAATCAATGTGAAATTCGATGTCAGGTCTTGTGTAGTCGTCAACAGCTTTAACGACCTCTACTACTTTGATGATTTGGTGTTTCTCTGTTGAGGATGATTTTAACTTAACGGACTGTCTGGAAATGCTGAAATCTCAAAGTAAATTATTATTATCCATCCATACTAATATTATAAATTTGAAAGTAACTCTATCTGTCTGCTTGTTACGTTTTCACGACTAAACTGCTAGACAGATTTCAATGACATTTGGTATATAGATAGATTATGACATAGATACTTTTTAAAAACAGAAGACATATTAAATGTTATAGAACATTTAAGCTAAAGTATAAACTTTAGCTGTACGCATTAAGAACGTAAAATTAAAACGGTGAGCGCGAATGGATGCTGCTAATCTAGTGGAATAAAATTTGACTGATATCAAGTTAAGAAAATTGGTTGAAAAAATCATTATTGTATAATTAACGCTGCGCTTTCCAGTGCGTGGTCTCCACTCGAGACCCTTTCTGCCCCAACGGCCGTCAGCTCTTCGAGCTATGTACCCTGCCCACAGCCACTTACGTCAACTTGATAATCCTTTGTGCTATGTGTGACTATGGTTCCACTACGAATCTCCTCATTTCTGATTCGATCACTTAGAGAACAACACTCTGAGCAAATGAGCAACCTTGAGCCTCCTTTGAGGCCCATAGTGAAAGCCCAAGTTTTTGTACCATATACTTAAAATCATCACAGGTAACACAGACTGATTAAAGACTCTCGTCGTGGTATTACGAGAAGACGTCACGTACTTTCCCGAACGCTGCCCAGCCGAGTTAGATTCGTCGACTGACATCTTTCTCGAAGTTAGACCTACTGTTTGTCAGAGTCCTAGTACAACCTCTTATTGTAGTTGTAATTATAACTAGCTTGTACAAAAAAGATTTTAAATCATTTATTCAAAAATCTCGAAAAACACAACTGATTAAAAAACAAAACAACGAGCCTTACAGTACTCGCATATGATGTGTAACTTCTGACCACCGCGCGCGCTCATTGCTTAAATCAAGTAGCGCGCGCGTCCAGGCCCTAGGTGGACCACTAATTAAAACATAACACATGACATTGACCACGACTATGTGACCCCCCCCCCCCACTGGCACCAAAGCTGAATCCGCCCTTGCATAGAAGTAATGTCGAATCCTGACTTCTGAGTCAGTTTTAAGTTTAAGTCTGAATACAAAAGTAAGGATTTGGCACATGCCATGAACGGTAGTAGACCCTGGTCTGAACGTTTCTTCTGGGAAAAACATTGACTTTCAAACTTTTACAAAACACCGCGTTTAACATATTCCCTTATCAAGGGAATGGTTGCGGGACCATCCCGTCAACAATCTCGTCTGGTTCTTCATTTTTGGAATTATTAAAAAAAACTATGTATTGACTTACTCACTATTTCTCGTCCATTTCCGGTCTTTTATTCTATCAGAGTATTCATTTATGGTAATCGTTGTTAAATCTGCAAAATCAATAGGTATTAATTTATTCATTAAAATCACAAATTAATCTACTTTAAAACGACAATATTATGTTTAAGAGCTCAATTTAATAAATAATATATTTATACATAAACTAAAAATGTACTTCATATTAAGAACACTTGTCGATGCGCAAACAAAATATTTCAATATGACTATAATAATTATATGAATAATACATGACTTATATGAATATACGGGATTTATAGCTAGAATTCATCTCATGACAATTCCACTAAGCCCAAACACGGCTAGGTTACATTGTTTTATCACGGAATTCCGGTGCCTACCTTCCGGTTTCATCGTCATCTGAAGCCGGAAGGTAGGCATTTCATTGGGACTATTCTATTCTGCTCTGCGTCCTTCAGCTTGAGGCATACAGGTGTAAAGCCTCATATGCCTGTATTTCACCGGCAACCAAACCCTTCAAATCGAAACACAGCAATGCTGCTTGGCGGCCGAAATAGATATGGTGGTACTATTTCCCCGGGAAAGCTCTCACATGGAACTCTACTACTCTTAAATGACAGAGTTCCGAGGTAACAACTTAAACGAAACCGACCAAGTGCGAGTCGGACTCGTGCACGAAGGTTTCCGTACCATTATCTATAATTTTATTTTCTTTCGCACAACAGCACAATTTTATTTATTTACCTTATTTGAGGTTGGCGCCGATTAAGCCAGTCTTCTAAACTGTATGAGCGCCCATACAACTCGGAGGACTATCTTAATTGGCGTCAACTATGTATGCAACTATGCCAATGGGGACACCCTTTAATTTTCAACTTTTTTTATTTTATGGAATTTTTTCTTTATTTGTGCTGTGAAGAGCACGAAGACCTTGCTTTTTGCCAAATTTCGTGATTCTAGGTCAACGGGAACTAACATATAGGTTTTCGACCCAAAACCTATAGGGTACTTCCGGTTGACCTAGAATTGTCAATTTTGGTTAAAACCAGCACACGTAAAGGGAAAATGTGGAAAAATAAAAAAAGTTGAAAATTAAGGTAAAATTTGGTACTTACAAGTTTTCGCGAAAATATAAATTTGCCCATATCTTTTTATCGTGTTGACTCAGGACCTTGATTTTTATAATAAACTATACCTAATAGTCTAAACACCTAAGTATCTGGTATAAAATTCAACATGCTAGGCCCACCTGTTCCTGAGAAAATCGGTGGTGACACGCGGACAAGAGAGTGATCTTATAAGGGTTCCTTATTTACCTTTTGAGGTACGGAACCCTAAAAATTACAATATATGTAATGTAACTTACCAGAATGGGAAGAATGGCAGAAACAAAGAGAGGCCTATGCCCAGCAGTGAGTCGATACGGGCTGAGAATGATGATGATGAACTTACCAGATTCCCTATTCGCTTTCTGTGGAACGTTAAAAGAAACATCGTATTTATAGCTATGTGCGCTTATTTGAACTCTCTGTGGTAAGTTACCATGTTCATCTTTATAACCTAATTCCATAGGTAACTTTATTTGAGTCTGTGGAGCTATCACATTTTTTTGATCTGAATTTTTTTTAGTACAATCGTTGAACAATGTTTTTATATCAGTTTTTGTAACAAATGTGTCCCCATTCGTAGCTTTTCCGTCATCGAAATCTATGATTGGTAATTCCAGATCATCATTTTGATTGCTAACTGGATTAGTAATCGTTTCTTGATTGCTAGTAGATGCTGAGTATGGTTTGTTATCAAACACCATGGAATTTAACTTATCTTTGATTATCTCGTACTTTTCATTGCCAAATAAGGCACCATCATCAGATAATTTTTCATAATCTGCCCTGGGCGTCTTTTGTCTAATAATATCTGCGTAATCATTATAGATATCATCGTCAAGATCGTTAAGGTATTCGATTTGTTTTTCTGGGTACGTATTATCCACTAATTTATTGATATTTCTATTCCTTTTAGTGACTGGTTTTAAAACTTTCTTAACAGTTTCATCTTTAGGTGAAGTACCCTTGTTAGTTAATTTCGTAGTTTTTGTTGGTATATTTATTTGAGAGTCTAGAGTCCCAGTTTTGCTTATCTCTGGCAATGGTGGCATTGGTATAGTGACCGTTTCAACGTCTAGCCGATTATCTTTTAAAAATTTATTGAATTGATCAGTTTTCATCGCGATTGGAGTGTTGTAGAACTGTTTTGGTTGTTTATTCATTTTCGTGATTGGCTAAAAATATAAAAATAATAATGTATTCTTCCTATTTACTTTTATTCGACGAAAACTGATAAAAAGCTACTTACAACTGCTAGTTTTCTTGTCGAAGTTTTGATTGAGTTTTTAACTGTAAAAAACAATTTGTATTGATTTATGGATATCGTACGAGAAACCTTCTTTATATTAAACATGCAAGCTGACGGGCGTTCTGATGTTAAGTTGTCACCATCGCCTATAAACGCCTGTAGCACCCGTGTCACTCAGACGCGTGGCTTAATGCCTTATTAACACCTTTTGAATGCGTTCATGTTGAAGCTTGAAAGACCTCCAGAGGAAGATCATCCCTTTGTCAGTGTTAACCAAATAGTTAATTTTATTGATCGAGATCTCCAAGTTGGTATAACAAAGGATCGGTCGCTCTGGAAATCTATGGGGAGGCCTATGTCCGTCATATTCCTGATATGGTGATGATGATGAGAGATCGAACCCAGTAATGCCACTCATTATCCTTACATATTGAATACACTTCCTTCTATACTGTACTGATGATATTTGGTATATATTTTGGTCCAAAATGAAAAGTCCTCATTATAATAACTTAATTTCATGTTTGTTAAACCATTTACTCTATTTATAATTACAAGGAAAAAAATAAGTGTCTGCCCTGCATGGGGAGTGAAGAGCTACCTCGCCGTAACACAGTTTTTAACTAGCACGAGAGGTATGTTTCGAAACCTTAGTGCTTGCATTATTTATACTGTCTATTATATTAATAAGTCATTGTTTGTTTGTACACAATGCAATGCACTTTGTATTCCAAAGTGGTTAAATAAACTTATTCTTATTCTTATTATTATAATTAAAGTTTGATCGTCAACATACCGCTTTTGCTTAGCCTCCAAGTAGCTCTCGAAGTTCTACCTCTATCACTTAACCCGTGAAGGCTTCTAGTATAAAGTTCGTTGGAAACTTCTTTACTATCCCGAAAGTTGAAAAAAGAGATCTCTTTCGATTCCTTAGTTGGAATGACAGTATTATTGGCTTGAGCTAATTGACTTGACTTGACGTTTAAATTCCCCATTTCATTATCTACGTCAACTTTCATTCTATCAGTGAAATATTCGTGAACACTATAAGGACTTATAGAAATAACTTCATTTTCAGAATCACCATTGTCAGTACTGTTCATAGTTTTCATTTCGTATAACTGTTTTTCCATATCTTTGAGGTTGGGAGTTGTAAATTCTCCATTTCGTATATCTTTTAGAATATTTTTCCATGTGGAATTAGATCCTTTATCATAATTGTTTAAAATATCGTGGTTCCACATGACTAAATCATTGAAATAGTCAGGATATGTTTTGTCTTTTGTAAAAACATTAGAATTTCTCAGATCTTTTGAGAAAAGCTGGTTTGGTGTAAGTTCTTCATAAGACCTCGTGCTTATGTTTTTTGTGTACTCTTCAAAAAATTGTTTCATTTTACCTAATTTTTGATTAGGATGTGATTCCTTATCTTGATAGTTGTAATCGTCAATATAATTATAGGGCATCTTGTCGACTACAGGATTTACTGTCTCTGCAATATGTTTATTTGTAATATAAGAGATTTGCTCATCTGGACTTGTAAATTTAGCTTTTATATTATCGTCTAATTGTTTTTCGTCGGTATTATTAATAATCTCGTAGTTTTTATCTTGGATTTTATATTGATAACTTGTCGGAACAGAGTATTTTAAGTCGTCTTCTGTAGATTGATTTATAATATTATTATCTGATGTGAATGATTGTTCTTTGACTTTAACTTTTATGACGTCATCGATTTCAGCAAAATCTTCATTAGATCTGTGTTTATTAGTCCTTGCATTAAATCTGGTATGTGTTAGAAATTCAGGAATTGTTGGAAATGGAGTTGTGCCTGAAAAATATTAGAATCATATATAAGAAAAAATATACTAAAAAGAGAAAATAGATGGTCACAGATCCCCGCAAATAGGGTTCAGTATTATTCTATTTAAGAGTTCTGTACCCGAAGAGTGTTAAGAAAACTATATAACTATGTATGCCACTGGTGTTCGTCTGCAACAGGGATCTTATAGCTTGGCAAAAGTAACCTTAAATTATTAAAATAAATTAAAATATTAAAAATTTTGTAAATTTAAAAAAACAGAAGTGCTTAATTTAAAAATATATAATATATACTATAGATTAATAATAATAATCTACCAGTCATTTTGTTTTTTTTTTGTAGCAACAGTTTTAAAGTTCTCAAGTTCATCAAGTTTATAAAGGAGATCATCATTATATTCATTACAGCTATTGGATGTCCAGTGCTGAATCACGTGCGGCCTACACCCAACGCCTCTAAGATACTTTTATTAGGTCGTTTTTCTATCTAGTGAGGGTCGTCCTACACTATGCTTTCCAGGGCGTGGTCGCCACTCAAGAACCTTTCTATCCCAACGGCCGTCAGTTCTTCGTGTTATGTGCCCCACCCACTGTCACATCAGCTTCCCTCATAGGTTTCCGAAATACATCTACATCTTAAGACGATAGCCGTGAGCACAGGGAGCGCACCTATTGTATTTTATTTTAATATAAGTCTGTGTATTACTCATTGGCAATCCTTGATAAATAAAATAAAATAAAATTAGTCAATGATCATAATTTTGTTAATTTAAATTGAAATTTTTAGTAAATTCCACCAAATAAGTCTTTCTAGTTAAAATATAAACAACTCAACTTACTTATGGTCCTGTAGTTCATCGTTTCGGCATTGGTAAAACCATCTAATTCCGGAAACATCTTGGTAGTAACATGATAGCCCACTTCTTTTTTTGGTTTTGTAACCATAGCTTCATCTATTAATACTTCCCCTGATATATTAGGTACTTGACTTTTAAGCTCATTCATATTAATCTTCTCGTATTTTACTGGTTTAAATGTCTCGATGTGTGATGCCATCAGTTCGTAGTCATCACCGGCTTTTGGTTCCACTCTACGTGGTTTAGGTGAGAACATATTTTTAATTTTTTTTAGGGGATTAAAACGCTGCACTCTTGTACAATGGCGTTTTTCTTTGAGCTTTTTCCTGTTACATCTGTGAAAGTGCAGTTTATTCAGAAGCTTTTTAATTTTACTCTCTTTTACATTTGTCTTGTGAAGGTTAACGATTGCAGTTGGGTGGGTTACTAAACTTACAAAACCATCTTTCTTATGAGGTTTAGTTACATCGTCTTTGTACATTAAAGTCATCTGTTTTGGCATTTCGTTACCTTGTTTGGTAATTTTAGCGTTCCTTCTAAATCTATTATCTGTCTTAACATCATCATAACCACTGTTACTGAAATCGTTTGAACTGTACTTTTCTTTTATAGAGTTTCTCCTTTCTGTAGCAAACAATTTATTTATCATATTTGGAGCATTCATTTTTAATAATATTCTATTTTCATTCATCTTGTCTTTAACTGGTTCCGGTATTTTAATGTTGTTAAGATCTGCTGAAAAAATAAAATACTAAGTATTTGTATAAGAAAGAATTTATCCCTTCTATCATCAGTATTGTCAGCCCTTCTCATCCCCTTTCCATGCCTTCTATACTAAAGGAAATCTAACAGGTCCGATTTTGCATGCCGTGACAACTTTGTACGAAAGTCTACACAAGAAATTGAAAAATCAACCACATAATGTCCAATAATAATTATGTTATATATAACACATACATTCACTTTAACATTCAGTGTAATTAATAAGCACCAATTATATTGATAATTTACACTCAGAAACACTAATATATATCCTTATTTGTGACAACGCCAATAGTACGAACAGAACAATCACATACAGGAGACATAAAAAAGAACAAAGTAACAATAGCATAAAGAATAAACATTAAATTAAACAAAGAAACATAAAATTTAATCTAGTCACCCAGTGGATACCGAACGGGCGACGCAGAGATGACTTGGATTCATTTAAACCAGATTGGTCAGAATTAACTATGAACCGCACGCAATGGATGGAACAGAGATGGGAGATATCTTTGCCCAACAGTGGGACAACGTAGGCTAATAAGAAAAAATGATAATAATAACTTACGCTCAGCCTTTAAAACTCTAGTGTTTTCCAAAGCCCTGGAGAGTTCATCTAAATCAACCCTGTGCTCTGTTGTTTCCTCTTCGCCAACCTCAGTCACTAAGTTAGACTCTGGTTTCGTATGGTCGTATGGTAAAATCTCTGTTGTGTCAACTTTACCAGCAAAAACCAAATCTTTGAATTCAGCTGTCTCAGAAGTATGGTATTTCTTTTGTTGGCTATCTGAGAATATGTAAAAATGTTTCTTGAACCAGGAGTCATCGCTGTTAGTTGAAATATCTTGTTCATCCATGTCCATATCATCTAGAAATCGTTTTCGATTTATTTTTGGTATTTGTGGTATTTTATCGAGAATATATTTCCCGATGTCTTCTACTTTGTGGTGTCTATGAGCTTGGTATTTCACGAGGTTGGAGAAATTTGTGTTAGCTTGCTCTTTTTGGAACTTTAAATAGTTTTTGTACCCGTTTACGTAATCATTGTAGTGTATCTTATTACTTAGTCCTTCGTAGCTGGTGTCCTTAACTGGGTCTTCATTGTTTACAGCTATTCCAGAGTCAGGGGGTTTTGTACTGTTCGCATTAGAAACAATAAGGTAATCATCAGATCCTGCAAGTATTATATCATTACCGTTATCAATTTCCGGCATACTTTCGCTATCATCGTAGATTCTTTTTATATCTTCTTTGAGACTCAAATCTGCTAATGTCTCAGGGTTACGTTTCGATAGCCTCATAGTTTTATCAAATTTTCTTTTATTACTTGACAGCATTTTCATGGCATTATCTTGGTATGTTTTTGCTAACATCTGTTCGTACATTGTTAGCAGAGCAAAATCATCTATAGTAGAAGCTGAGGTAGTTTCTTGTGATTGTGCTATCTTTTTCATGTTTTTCGTCGTTCTTGCTGTACCATAATGTCTAGGTTTCTGTGTTACTTTAGAAGGTTTAGTTACATGTGTAGATTTTGGTTTTCCCATAGCTTTGGTTACATCATGAATTATTTTCTTAGTCTTACATTTGACTGTCGACTTAGCTGTTTCCACCTCTCTATGATAATCTTTGGATACTTTGTTTTTAAACTTTTTGTAAACTATTTTCAGTTCTTTCATTATATCATGCATATCTTCAACATTTTGAGCAATAGGGAAAGCATCCTCTTTAAGAGATCTTGCAGATATGTTGTGTTTATCTTCCTTGTTACGAATGAGAATGACATCAGGATCGTTTGCTATTCTCTTATCAATGTTATCAAGACTATCAAAAGTATAACCTGGACTACTTACTTCTACATGTGTCAAGATCGGATCAGCATCAAAAGAGGTTTCTGTCACTGTGTTTGCTATGACATTTGATACAGAAGGGTTTTGTTCAGTCACCATTTCTATAGCTCGTGCCTTAATATCATTTAACAATGCTTCTATCTGAGCTGTACCTGGAAAATCTTCATCATCCTTAGTTATGGCAGCAGCTGGTTTAGATGTAGCTTTAGATTTGTTGTATTCATCCAAATATTTGTTTGCAAATATTAATTCTTGCTTCAAAATTTTATCCATTTCTGGACTTACTTCTCTTTCGTTGTAATATTTTTTCTCGTTAGCATTTTTGGAACTGATCCCATCGGTAAAATTAACGTAATTCTCAAAATTAGGTAAATTACGAGTATTTACTAATACCGTCAGGTAAAATATACTGGAAAATGTATTACAATTTTCACAATCATGTCATAAGTATCTACTTATGTTTTCTGTAGACACGGATAATTCAAAATATCAAACTGTCTCTTAAGTTGGGGACTTGCGATTTTAAACAGGGGATGTACAAAAATTTACTTCTAACAAATTTAAAAACGAAATTAAACAAAATCTTTATAAAAAAGCCTACTGTAAAATATCGGATTATTTAGATGATAGAGAAGCTTGGTATTGAAACTGCTCCAACTCGTTCAAAATGTTACAATTTAGACGTAATTTATTTTCAGTATTGTTATGTATTCTAAAAGGATCATTAAAAAACACAACCAGCCTTGTTTCTTGCCTTTCTTTCCTGGCTTGATCGCGAAGGAACAGGCAGTAAAATTGACGTTTCAAAGTGATCCTTGTGATTGTAATGAATAAAAATATTTGACTTTATGCTAGATCTCGATTCAGTTTAAAGTGTTCATCTGGAATACGGGCAAGCGGGCGCCAGAGACGCAGATGAAAATATTTGACCATCAAATGTTACACTCACTATGTTATACTCACCATAAAAACTTAAATACAATTCGGAGCATTCCTTAAACCCTTCCTAGTATAAATTCCAGTATAACAAGAGTAAACTTGTTAAAAATAATACCAATTTGCAAATATTTTGGCAGAGATTCTTTTTGTGACAGTGTCATTCTGGATTTAGACGTGGAAAAAAAAATATTTGTAGATAGGTAGGTACTTGAAAAGTTTTTAGTAAATATGTAAAAGAAGAATGAAGATCTTATGTTACGTTAACTGTAAAGTAAAAATTTTGCAACGCACACATAAATAGGCTCCATTAGTTATGCGAAGGTTTTATGTACGTTTAAGAATCTGAATGAATCACGACTTATGTGACACACATAGGTGTTACTACAAACAGTATGACCTCATAAGCAATCTTAAACAATCAAGTGTGTGATGAGTCTGCCATATCTTGTGGTTCCGTCGATTTCATAAAATCAAATCAAATTAATCTATTAGCAAGAATACATGACATTAGTCATCTATCTATTTTTATACGAGGTCCGTGACGCTGTGGGCGAAGAGCCAGCTGGGAGGTTGCGGGTTCGATTCCCGAACAAATGTTTGTATTATTTACATAATATATTTGTTCTAGGACTGGGTGTTTTTCTATATATTATAAGTACCTAGGTATTTACAAAAAAAAGGATATGAGTATTGTATCAGGTTCCCATAATACAAGCTTGACTTCGTTTGGGGCTAGATATCGCTGTGTGAAATGTCCATTATTTATTTATATTTATAGTTATAATAATAAAACGAGGCGTTTCTTGTTCGTATGTTTGTAGAGCCGAGCGTCAGCGAGTCAGAAACTACTAAACTCATTTTGAAAATTATATCACTGATATAAAGCGCTCTATGGCTATATACATATTTTAATAAAAATACATGCGAAACCGTGGTTACAAAAAAATAAATCTTTCTGTCAATCAGTCCGTACCCGTTTTACTCGATGATCAGGTATATACTTACATTAGGTATCGTTAAATAGGTCTTCTAAAACACCACAATCAAGCCAAGGTTTGAAAGAAGGACGCAAAGTGTCATCAATATCTACTTCGTTATCCTTTTACGAATTGAAGCTTCAAAGAGGTCATTTTCGTCTTGTGCGTTCTATAAGGTAAGGTAAAGAAAACTAGGGATTCCAATACCTTAAAGTTCTTAATGATCTTAATAAGTAACTAAAAACGTTATAACCAGCAATCCCGTTTTAAAATACAGGTTTTCTAAACGTATCTCAGGCACCAGTCCCTCACGAAACAGGTTTTTTTATTTAGGCTTAGGTACTCAATATTGATATAATAATCATAATAACATATGTAATTAATAAGTTAACTAAATCCTACCTACTTGCCTACTTTTATAATATATTTTTGTAAAACCTATTTGTGGTGGGAAAATAAACGTTTTATTTATATTTCATTTATTTAATGAACCCTAAAATCAATAAACTAGCCGCATAACCTTAGATAAATATCGACCTCAATTAAATACAAAACTCCGAACAAGAAACACGTATTTTATTATTATCAAAATGAGAGTTATTTTATTTGCTATTATCAGTGCGAGCACGCTGTTGGGTACTGGAGCTGATCATCTTGTGGTGGGGAATGTGGCAAATCGTGTAAAACTGGGTAACCATACCATGGTCACATATAACGCATTTCCGTTTATGAAGAGAGTGAAGTATTATTACGCGCAAACCGATCCTAAAATAATCCAGGTAAGTATTTTTTAGATATTTTCTGCTCGAAAATTAAACCTACCTACCTAGTAGGTACATAGGTACAGATTCAGATTCATTTATATCACACAGATACCACAGTACACTTGGAAAAGTCAATATTTTACGTATATAATAACAATTTGAATATAGTAATACCTTCCTAGAAGAGTAGTAGAGTTTCTTGTGAACGCCCGGGTAAATACCACCATACCTATTTCTGCCGCCAAGCAGAATTGCTGTTTCGATTTGAAGGGTGTGGTTGCAGGTGAAATTATAGGCACATGAGGCTTTACTCCTGTATGCCTCAAGTTGACAGTAGTGCATAGTAGGGCACGTTTCTAAGGTGCGTGACCTACGAGGCAATACTTTGTCATAGGTACGGTTGCCATATGTCCGGAATTTTCCGGGCATGTCCGGTAATATAGGTCTTTGTCCGGAATGCGGGGAAAACCGTCCGGAATTTCTATAATTTAAGTAGGTTACGAGTAAAATATAACATAAAATATACCAAATATTTTGCTTCGTTCATTCACATGCACGAGGCTAACGACATTAATGTTATATTACAAGTAAGTCAGGAATTTTCTCCGGAATTTCGACTTATTAATCTGGGAACCCGAGGCGACTTGTTCCATCTCCTGATAGTAGGTATAAAAAACCTACTAATTAAGTTTATTTCCAGTACATATCGTCTTTTATAATTCCTTCTGCTCGAAATGTTTTTTCATGTTGGTGTACCTACCTAGGTATATTTTTTGGAGTAGATATAATCTGACTTTATAACGTCTTTCTAGCAATGATTAGGTAGGTATTTCCTGTATTGTTTTCCTTAATAAAGAAATATACATACGTAGTATATTGTTTGTATGTCTGTATTGTCAGTACGAGATCGAATATCAGGAGATGTCATAAAAATGAGGAGATCCGTATACAAACAAGCGTCACAGACTTAGCCAAGAGACAAACACATGCGTCAAACACCCCTTTTTTGGGGACAATATTATTTGATCCTCAAGAATCTAATTGATCTAAAAAATATTTGGTATTCAAAAATAATATTTAATCCCATTTTTAATGATTGGTTTAGATGAGTGGGAGAATCGACACTGAGCACCCCGACTCTAGGCAGTCTTGTGCGTTATATAAACCTAGAGTGTTATAAAAAGAGCGGAGCCAGCTTGCGTGGAAGGTCAACTCGCGAGAATTCTGGCGAGAGTCCACCCCAAAAAATACGGTGGCGTTAATACGTAAGTGTCCATTTGGTAATTACCTACGTATTAACGCCACCGCAGCTACAGATTTGGCGGATTTTAAGTGCCGCCAAAATCAAAAAAGTATCGAACTTTATTATTAAATGCTTATTTCTCTTAGTTTTGGGACCCAACATGGATCTATAAAACTTAATTTCTACATCTCAAACATTTTTTGCGTAGCTCCAAACAGATTTATTTTATGTCTCACTAAAAGAGGATCAATCATTCAAAAAAATGACCGTTTATATTTTTTGATTGCTGTTTTTGCAAAATTAAAATGATCATTTATACTACATGCCCTTTTTTGCATTAGGGGATAAAATATTGTGAGGAAACTCTCGCTAGCTCTGTACGTAATGGACCAGTCTTTCCATGATGATGTTCGTAAACAATTCTTAGAACCAGGGTCACAAGTTTAATTCTCTTATCAATTTCATAATACGATTCTTTGTAATCAATAGATTTGATAATGGTGCTTCCTCGAATTCTGCGTATAAGTGATACTGATTTTCTGTGCAAGAGTGCAAAAAAGTTGTCTGCCTTCAAGTCAGTACCTAAACATGCCAGAGGCGCTACAAAATCTAGGAAGCCTCGCCATTTAACCCTGAAGGCATTATTGTATTGAACGCGTGCAGCCCCAAATGGGGGGGGGGGGCACAGTTTCAAGGGGCCCAAATTTTGTTTGAAAATAAAAACTGGTTTCAACAAGAGCTTATCTACGTCGCGTCATGTAAAAAGAACGCTGGAAGAAAGTACAGAGGGTGTGTTTGCGCGTGGGTAGGTTATTTTTACACGACGGGACTATCGATTATTCCAGTTCCTCCCGTGGTCCACCTACATAGGGGGGGAATAAAAGATCTGCACTGGAGTCCCGCATTGGAGTGTATTACCCCCCTTCTAACCTGACCCCAGCCATCCTAGCTCCTTGAAGTAACGGAGTAGGATTTTGGATTGGAGTAACGGAGTAGGACTTTGGGTTGGTCCACCTGGCCGTTAATTTGATTTGGAACGCTTCATTATCGATTATGGTTCACTATTTGTTTATTTTCAGGGCATCCAAGCATTGGACACTCTGCACAGCAAAGCATCTATCAACATCACGGCTGGTGGAGTTGGCTACACATATGTAAACATGAGGCTTAAGAGCGAGAGAGGACGTGGATTGAGCTATGACATAGGGCTTTACGTAAATGAAGATTATTTTTAAGGAGAATCAAATAAATTATTTAAAACGCAACATTATTTTTTTGAGTGCAGCGCTATCTAGTGAAACTATCTACTTAATAATCCTATAAGTTACAGTAGGCTTTTTTGTTTGAATGAGGGGTTTTCACGTCCATGTTTTTATAACTGCTAACAGATGGCGTTGCTCTGTCATGCTCTGATTAACAAAGGAAAGTGAATTGTCAATGTCAATTGCCGTGTTAATGTTATTTTCCGAGGAACTTGAAATAAAACAAACATTCGTGTTTGTTTATCTGACGAAATGAGATAGTTTTAGACAAATTTTGAAATTGTATCTTTGTGATTTTGCATATAAACCATACTTCTTGGCGGTGCATCTCCGAACAGCGCCATCTATTATGCTAGTTGGAACTAGTTTTTTCTTTTTAAATCGAAAAATGTAAAGCCCTCATTACACAAATTTACAATTAACTAATTTAAAAACGTAAAACAAAATCTTTGTAAAATAGTCTACTATAACAAATCGGATTATTATGATGATAGCTTGGGATTTAATTGCTCCAACTCGGTGAAAAATGTTACAATTTGGACGTAATTTATTTTCTTTATTGTTAAGTATTGTAAAAGGGTCATTAAAAATATCAACCAGCATTGTTTCTTACCTTTCTTTCCTGGTTTCTTGGTAAGATTGACGTTTCAAAGTGACCCTTGGATTTTATAAAAAAATGTAGATTTGATTTGATCTAAGAAAGTCTATTAGAATAACCAATTTTCTTTCACTTCAAGTCATTTAATCCAGACATTATTCAATTGTTCGTATTTCTAAATAATTTAATATGTAATAACATTTTTAATATAATTGTGTAATCATTTTTGGTTATGTATTTTATTTTGTGTTTCGTTGTTAAGTAATTATGGAATTTAATCTAAAATAAATGACATAATAATAATTTAACTGCGATCCCCAAATTTCACAAACACAAAAAAAAAATCGCGTCGATTTGAGAACCTCCTTTTTTTCGTCGGATAATGAAATAATATCATCTTTCTCACCTGTGTAAATATATTATGAGTGCTATGTAGCAAATAAATAATTGTCTCTCTAAATAAAACATGAATCAGTACTAAACTATTTATATTACAAATCCTGGTTTAAGAAATTACAATAATCGCGCTCTAAGCACTTAACAGCGCCATCTGTTGCCAGCAGCAGGTTCTGTTTACGCAAGTTGTCGATCAGCGCGCTTTGTCTGTCGATGCGAGAGGTTAGCGTCTTGATTTGCGACTCGAGTCGATAGATGGCGCTTTGATGGGTCGCTGACAGGTTGCGGGAAGAATCGCGGAATTCCTGAAAACTACGTATATTTTAGGACAAGGTAACGTTTATTTGCTAGAACATAGTAAATACATCAGTAGGTCTTAGTCTATAAGTTAAGCACATTTATGTTCTCACCAACGGCGTCTTAGGCTATACCGGGGGCCCTTGGGCACGCAAGGATTTGGGGCCCTGTTGGAAAGTACAGTGAATGCAAAAAAAACATTTTTCTGCTATGATCGATTCGAAGTGATTCGAATATTCGAAGTGGTTTGTGTCGGTGACCGCTAGATGCTGTAGTTAATTAGTTTTACTTTCTAGATACTTTTTAGGCATTATTTATAATTATTAAAATGTTCACTGTTCAGTAAATGATTAAAAAAACTGTTTTGGTGTCCGATTAAAATTCGCTACTTCCTATCTTCATGTATCTTTTATCAATTTGGTGTGTGTGCGCGCGCGCGGGTATAGATGGGTGTGTGTAAGGATATGTGTGTGAGAGTATGTGGGTGTGTGAGGGTATGTGTGTGCCAGAGGGTATGTGTGAGGGTGTGTGTGTGTGTGTGGAGGGTGTGTGTGTGTGGAGTGTGTGCGTGTGTATGTAAATTAATGATGTATTGTAATTTGTATGTATGTTAGTCTTACCTTTTCAGTTCGTTTGCTAATTTCCAACTGCTGTTTTAAACCTTCAATAACTTGCTCTTGTGAGCTAAATCTGGCTTCAATAATCGCATATCTTGTGGTCACTCTCTTTACTTCTGAAGACAATTTGTCTGTCTCGCCTCTTTGTTCCTTGTAGAGTTTGTCTTTTTCCTGTTGAAAATTATTATATGTGAAACTTTTTAACTTGCTGTGTTTGTTTGTTTAGGTCAAATCATCAACTGAATTTTAAACAAGTTCCCCCCCGATTGAGCTGAGAAGAACACATGTGTAAGTTCGGTGAGAATGGAATAATATATTATGGAGGATGGAGGTGGTTTCATGATGGAGACGGACGCTAGAAAACGGAATTGCTGAATCGATTATAACTAGTGTCCGACCGAAACAGGTTCTTCAGCCGAAACCTAAACCGAACCTTCGGCCTTGCTCTCAGTTTTGGCCGAAACCGAAACTTACTCAAACATATTTAAAATTTCTATTGTATACTGAAATCTAGTGAATTTTTCATACATTTATTTGCATATTATACACACAGACAGTTAAATAGTGTTATATAAAATAAAACGACATTTATTTAATTACGTAACAAATTTATGTTTTATTCTTCTATGTCATGAAAATATAAACTAAATAACAAGTGGTTCGCCCTGAACTGAGATCTCGCGAGTCACCCAAAACACAAAAAAAATATTCTTAGGGCGACTCGCTCAACGATGCCTAAACGTATTTAATTGTTAATTATTAAATAAGTTAAATTATGAATGGCTAAATATTATTTAAGGAGTTGTCAAATCATAAAAATGTAACTAATTATAACTACTAGTGTTAAGGTTCATTTAAATCTGGTTGGGTTCCGATTATGAATTTAATAAAAGATTTTTTTTTTAAATAATCATTCATTAAAACTCGATTAAAATGCTCTGCAACTACAGTTGCATGTTTCCCAGAGAAGCGAGCGCCCATCACATCAGACTTCTTATTGACCCATGAATGACCCGCTTTCTACGACTCTTTTACACCCTAAAACGCACTCTTCACCTCTTCACTAGCATTCCACCCCTCAAGACCCGCATTCTTCATTTTATAAACCGCATTGTACCTCAAGTCGTTTCTGCAAGGCCATGTACTTGGCCCTCATGTCGGCTGTGCTAGATTTCATGTTGTTTGTACGATTGAGTAGCAACAATCTTTCGCTCTCGAACTCTGCCAGTTGAGTTAAATGTCCTTCACATTGTGATGCCTGGAATTATTAACAGGGTAAGTTATTTGTCAATTTAAATTAAGTTTATTTATTTTTTTATTTTTGTTGCATTAGCTTAATTTTTATCATGTAAAAAAATACTTTTCCAAGTGTTCTGTGGTATCTATGTGGAATAAATAAATTAAATAAAAATAAATAAATATTGCTGGACATTTCACACAGCGCTATCTAGCCCCAAATTAAGCAGAGCTTGTACTATGGGAACCAGATAACTGATAGAATACTTATATACATTTTTTTTTGTAAATACATACTTATAATATATAGAGACACAACCACATTTGTTCCGCAGCGGGGATCGAACCCGCTACCTCCTGCGTCTCAGCCGGCTATTTGCCCACTAATAAATCTGAAAGTATTGTATTGATTTGTAAATTTGGAACTATGCATAAATTACTATACAGTCTGTCACTGCATTCACGACATTAATTAAAAAATACATTTGCAGAATCATTAAAAAACAACCAGCCTTGTTTCTTGCCTTTCTTTCCTGGTTTGGTCGCGAAGGAACAGGCAGTAAAATTGACGTTTCAAAGTGATCCTTGTGATTTTAATGAATAAAAATATTTGATTTTGAATTAATATGATTTGTTTACCTATTTTGTACAGGCTGTTTCATTAATATTTTAGGACTTGAAATCAAGGTAAATTGTTATTATTATCTGGAGCCTGTCCTATCCCACTGCAGGGCAAAAACCTCCCTTCCTTCCTTCCACTCCACTCTATCATACGCTTGTGTAGTCCAGTCTTCCATATACGAGTCGAGTTCGTCTTTCCATCGGCGTCGCGGTCTGCCACGTGGTTGTTTTCTGTCTTTTGGGATCCAGTCGGTGGTGGATTTTCCTATAACTCCTCCGACATGCGGCAGACATGGCCCGCCCAGTCCCACTTTAACTTGCCTACTCGGTGCCCAACGTCCGCGATTTGTGTTTGGGAGCGCAGTTCACTGTTTCTAATGCGGTCTGTTAGTTTGACTCCTAGGATAGTGCGCTCCATGGCTCGCTGACAAACCCCGAGTTTGGACTTTTGTGAAAGGTAAATAGAAAAATGAAAAAATTTCATGGTAATGAATTAAAAATAAAACTATTTTACAACAATACTAGCCATCAGCCCTGCCCGTGATTTAAATTAATGTCGTAAATGCGGTGACACGCAGCATAGCAGGAAATTTTGTAAAATTATAGTGTTTATTTTAATTTTATGACCTTTTTACACAGTTTAAACAATAAATACTATTTCTATTAATCTGAATATATAAAACAAAGTCGAGTTAGTTACACCATTTATAACTCAAGAACGGCTGCACCGACTTCTATGAAATTCAGTAAGTATAGATAGATTATGATCGGGATTGAAACAGGCTACTTTTTACCCGACTGTGCGGCAGGCGGGTGCTAGTTTCATATAATTTGAGACTTGATATGTCATATAGTTAATGTTAATGTTAATCTAATTTTGTCTACATTGTGATTTGCTGAACAGCATAAGTGACGACCTCCACGGCGCAGTGGGCGAATAGCCGGCTGTGGAGGTTGTGGGTTCGATTACCACCTCGGAACATAAACTAATGATCTAAAAAAAATATTTTATAAGTATATTTTATAAGTATTTAATTACAAAAAAAGTAAACAAGTATTCTATTAGTTATCTGGTTCACATGGTACAAGCTGTGCTTAGTTTGGGGCTAGATACCGCTGTGTGATATTTATTTATTTATTTTATTTAATCAACACGGTGAGAACCAATTACAATAATCAAATATTATAGGTAAGTACTTATTATTATAACAACAATTCATATAAATACAGTTTAGATAATATCATATCACGAGGAAAATATAAAACAATTACAAAAAAATAAAAATGAGGATATTAAAAATAGAATTCATAACAATGAAAAAAAGCAATATCAAAGAAATAAACTAACATGTCAGTCATACATCACGCTCACAGAACCTCAGACACTCAGACAGTACTTTCGTCCATCCATCCGCAAACAAATCACACTGGATTGGCATCGAGGAGAGCGTTGAGCGCGATGAGCGGGGTACGGTAGAGAAAGCCCGCGCAACACTACAATAAGTCGGAACACCAAAGAACTTGTGTTTTCGGCAACGACGATAATTATTTGGGGTATAAAAACAACATAGCTCATCAGATATATCCCGCATTATTAAATACTCACTTTTCTATCTATAACAGTTTGTAGTTTATCAATTTGTTCTTGCATTAACTTGATTTTTGAAGATAAAAATTTGCAAACACTTTCTAATGACACTTTATCTGGAAATAATTAAAATTGATAATATTAGTATTACCATCAAAGAACTGACGGCCGTTGGGGCAGAAAGGTTCTGAGTGGAGTCTACACTCAGCGCATGTAGCGTGCTCAATTAGTCTCATAGAATTTCATCAAAATCAGTTCCGTAGTTTGGTTAAGTCGGTTATATTTTGTTAAAAAGTTACTTGTTTTAATCAAAGCTTACAAATAATATTTTTTGTTTTTATATGAGACTTGCGAGATCTCAGTTCGGGGCGAACCGCTAGTTTATTTTATTCAAATACCCTACAGGGTGTGTTCATTCTTTACACCCTGTTTTAGCAGTAGGTGATGTTACTTACTCTTAGAAAAAGTAGGCGGTAAAACTTTATCCTTAACATTGACCGACACAAATGCATACAAAAACTCCAAATCACCATTTATCTCTTTTGGACAACAATCACAAATAACTCTATTCTGTGTATTATTGTTTTTTATCTGTGTTTCATTTTCAATATGATCAAATTCAGAGGTTGTTTCATATTTCAGTGATTGTGGTTCTTTAAAAATCTTCTTTCTAATTGGGTTTTTGATTGGAGTTACTGGTTCAGGAGTTGAACAGCAATGCTTTTTTCGTTTCTGGTGACTGGGACTCAGAGATGGAGAAAATGATGAGAAGAAATCCTGTTTTTGCTGTAAAAATAAGTATTGACATTATCTATACTATATTATAATATGGTAAAGTGTGTATGTTTGTAGGGGTAATCCAAACCAATTTTGGCTATATGTTATTCTAATAAAAATACGTGTAAAGCCGGGACGGGTCCACTGGTAAAATAATAACGAAATAGTAGGTAGGTACGTAAGGTACCTATATATTACAATTTAAAATAGTGAAGGAAGACTTTGTGGGAAACCCCACGGCCTAGTTAAATAGTTTACATTGCACGTGTAGTCAGCTGAGACAGCTAGGATGGGTCATTTAATATATGATGAAAATAACTCACCATAACGTGTTCGATTTCACGCATTAAACTCTCCGTTTTCTTCTCCAATTGTTTATTGAGCCTTTGAAATTCATCTTCTCTTGCTAATAACTCGGTTGCATCCATTTTGCATTTAATTTTATGGTCACAAACTTCCAAAAATAATTTAGATAGATTTTCTTGGAAACATCGATCAAGCACACAACCAATCGACACTTCGAACCAAAACAACGTTGAGGAAATTGAGAAGTCAATTCTACATGTAAAATTAGTTACGATTAGGAACTTTTTGTTTTGGTGGTTTAATAGTATACACAGTAATCTGTTGCTATGGTGACGGGGCGTTGTCAGTCAAGCAACTGTCCTAGTCATACGAATTAAGGTCAAGCAACCGTCTTTCTTTGATTCTAGTTTGAAAAATTACTGTAGAAATTTAATTACGAAAACAAGATTGTGAAAACTTAATCAAAACTTTATTAAACGACTGAAATATGTTTCGAAAATAAGCTTCATTCGCTATTGTTGGAAAGGAACTAACGCCATCTAACGAAAAGTAGGTCAAGTAATAGCAAGGTTGATGCCATGTCAAAAACAGCTGTAATTCAACCAATCACAACCTTCCGTTCGCATGTCAATACGATCTGTTTTCTTTGTTCTCTCACACACACACATACTTGTTGACACTGCTTTGTTTCCCATATGATTCACTTCCTGATTTCTATTTCATTTTTCTTTAAAAAATCATGTAGAAATCGTTAATAAACTCCTGAAAATGTTACTGGTGGTAAAATCTGGTCAAAATAACCAATGAAATCATCAAAAAATCAAATCAAGGTCGTTAAACTAAGAGCGAGATAGCCAGAAAAAAGAAAGAGAAAGATGCAAAACTGCATGTGTTGTACACAGATTTCCATCGATTTACCAATGAGAACAAAGCGAACACAGCTGACTACTTCAGTGTGTGATTGTAGCGAGCGGAATTCAGACGCTCGCTTTATCGCGAACTAAAATATTCGTTGAAATCTAAATTTTGGACTGCTTTTCAGCGTCCGGACATTCTGTTACAGTGTAATAATGCATTTTAAGAGAAAAAGAAACGTTTATCGGAGTGTTATATTATAGCCCAGGTGATTTCTTCTGGAGTGACGACCGACATAAGGTTTGCCAGAGGTGAGTCTACAAACATATGCTTAGTATTTAGTGCGTTACAAAACACGTATTATTCATATTCTGTGCATATCCTGTAAATTAGAAAGTTAATTAACGGGTTCAGATGGTATAACCCGTATAAGTTGAGCTGGGGCTTCTGTTTGGTCGTGTCAGTGGTTCGAAAGTGACTTTTTATTTTAGAACAGTAAAATCAAGAAACGCTCTTTTTTGCGTTGCGTAAATACCTTTTTACCTACCTTTTGCTTAATTTCCAGCTCTTGGTGAAAGTTTGTAAAATTTTGTAAACTGCGAAGTTTATCTACCAAAATCAGCTGAAACTATAATCAGCTGTCAAAATATACATCGAAAAAATATGGCTGAAAAAACAGCTGTTGAGTTTTCTTGGTACATTTTTCGAACAAAGGCTGGGAGTCTTGGACCCGAGTGCGATTTTTTGCCCTTTGTGGTTCATAACGGGTCATGCAGGTAGACCCTTTTCCAAACTGGTTGGTAGTTGGTAGACTTGATAGTGTTGTACCCTGAGTTTTTATCGATAGTTACGGAAAGTACTTACTTAAGTAAGTACTTTCCGTACCTACCTATCGTAAAGTTATCTTGTTACAAAAATGACAAAAGTTGTCAAAAATAGGCATTTTTACTTAGAAACCCCAGTGTTTTGTTAATGATTAATAAAATTCGGAATTTATATCTGCGTGTTGTTTCGTGGCATTTTGTTAGATAGGTAAGTTATAAGTAGATAGGAAGTTACTTAAGTCTCTAATCATCTAAAGTTATTAATTACTCTTTATTAAGTACCTCGTTATAGGTATCTCATATCCAAAAAACTGGCTAGATAAAAATACTAATTATGTTTGACAAAGCATAGATTCCCACCTAGCATGGTCAAATGTCAAAAAATACAAAATGGCGGCGGTCAGATAGTAGATTAGGTCCACAAATACAAACTAGATTCTATCATCAGTCGGGCATTTTAGATTTCTATAATTATTAGGTTAGTAGGTAGGTATCTACCGTAGGTACTTTATTTTTATGTGGGTAAGCATTGTAGATACCAAAGAAGGTAAGTACAAAGGTAATTTTCCTTAGGAGCTATGAAGTGTTGATTTTCTTGGTAAATGCATATTTTTACCAGGAGGAAGCACTTGAAGTGTAGCTTGCCTACAGTTAGTGGCATTTTCAGAGCGCTCTCGTGCTCTGTAGGGCACGTTAAGATAGGGTTGCTATCTCCAAATTTTGAAATCCAGGATTTGAAGGTAGAAATACCAGGACAGGACATTTCGGTTTAAAACCAAGACGCACTATTGTGTTTGGAATCCACATTTGAGCTCGTATAAGCTTTTATTGGAAAAGGTACATAAAGCTTTCCACATTTCTTCTTTGTTTTAAAAAGTGTTAACGACCTTCACACGCGAGGCGCGGCCCCAGTGCTAAAACCATTGGAGACAGTAGTGGCGCGTGAACTTTACACAGGACCCTTTAAAAAACCCAGGACGCTACTTAGAAACTATCCAGGACATCCCAAAAAGCAGGACATGTCCTGGGAAAACAGGACAGTTGGCAACCCTACGTTAAGATGTTGGTCCTGGCTATAAAAGTCGTCAAGCCTAGCCTTTGGAGGCCTTCGGGCGGATTAAAAACTCTGTCACTAGAGTTGGCCTCAACCTCATAAATAGGTATAACCAGATTAATTAAAGAAACTAATCAAAAATTAAGAGATCGCTTTAAGCGATAAGGCCGCCCATTGGACTACCGCGTGTTAGTCTTTAAAATTTCTAGGTTAAATATCTTTAGTTTGGTGTATGTATTAAAAAAGAGTTTTCTATTTAAAATGGCGGACAAAATAGTTGCATCGCACTCTCACATCATTCCATGCAATAGTGTGCAAGTGAGATGTAATGATTTTCGGCGCCATTTTTTTCTTTAATTAACTAGGTTGTACGAGCTTATTACCAGGAACAAAATATCCTATATTTATCAGATCATCGACCAGGAATTGCATACTTTTATCTAGAGGAA
This sequence comes from Philereme transversata, assembly GCA_963924445.1. Classification (NCBI taxonomy): domain Eukaryota; kingdom Metazoa; phylum Arthropoda; class Insecta; order Lepidoptera; family Geometridae; genus Philereme; species Philereme transversata. Next base: position 27,460,577 of record OZ004346.1, read on the forward strand.
AAACCTTTTGGCCTGATATTTTTATGAATGTAAATATAAATATCTACATTATAGATTGTAAACAGTTTTTGTCATAACACGTTAAAAGTAGGTACCTAAGTACCACAAAATAGATAGATACAGAAGTAAAGTTTAGTACGAGCGAAAACTGGCGTACGTAAATTCGTTCCGTGTCTCGCTGGCCTACGCCCTTTGTACCGGAAAGTACAATGAATCGTGTTATTTTCAAATAAGCGATCAACACGATTTACATTAGTAGGTATTACTAGGTAAAGTGATGCCACAAAATGGATAGGTACAGAAGTAAAGTTTTGATTTTAATTACCTACGCTCGAGGGTAGCGTAGAATTTTCCTCGAGGACACGGCTCAGCACACCCTAGAGTTGTGCCCTGCTTGGGTTGAAGAGCGCCCAGCTCTCGGTGACATAATAGCTCCTCTTTCTCTCGACCGTAGTTTGCGCAATGGTCAAGGAAAGCTGTTAGGGACTTCTGCAAAAAAATAGTGCAGCGGAAAGGGACAGGGAATTTGAGAGCACTCTCCCAACCCGCCGCAGGAGATCGGGGCGAAGGAGGAGGGCATATGTGAAAGCGTATGCCGACATTCCATTCAACTAAGTACTGTTGCATGTTGTTAGTAGAGATGATGGCGGCGCACGAATGTCCGTACGCATCTCAAATGAGAAAGCTAGGCTAAACCCTGAAAGATGGGGACCGCAAAAGCGGACCAACGCCACCGGGGTCGCAGAAGAATGTTCTCTGTACCCGGGTCCCAGGTGGGTATAAAGCGAGAAGGGGAAGGAACGCCGTGGAGATTTAGCCGGTAGGAGTATGACATACCGCTCTCTCGGTTCAGAGCGGTATCCATGAGGATTCCTCCACGTAAAAAAAATGGCTTACAATATTCGACAACCGAGAATACAACAATTTTGATAAGAATGTTATTAATTGTCACGTATTTAAACACAAGTATATTCACAACCAGCTAATAAATGATATCACACTAAACGTGATTTACGTCTCGCCAAAGCGTATTACTGGCGGCTGCCGTTTGATCGACTTGATCCGAGATCCTAGCGCGCGTCTGCGTGAGCTCGTTATCGCTCGTTTTACTAAGCCTAACTTCTGTATTTATCTATTTTGTGGTTATATGCGAAGCCGCGTGCGTAAGCTAGTATTTTCTAACCGAGTCGTAGTAAAGCGGATTCAGTGCGGACTACTTAATATACATAAACAAAACGAGGCGTTTGACGCTCCCAAATTTAGATGACCTCTATTCGATGCGACACGTATACTGAGTTCAATTTCCGCATTTAACTGATTCAATTCCATGTGTTAATTTGTTTGAATTGTGGTGTTTGTATAAGGATTAAAAATAAACTTTATCTTATTTTTATAGAATACCGCCCGCGGCTTCGCACTCGTGGTTTTTTCAATAAAAACATTACACTTCTTCTGCGCAGTTGGTTAAAAGTAACCTATGTCCCAATCCCGGTCATAATCTATCTGTATACCAAATTTAATTGAAATCGGTCCAGCCGTTTAGTCGTGAAAACGTACCAAATAGACAGAGGGACAGAGTTACTTTCGAATTTATAATATTAGTATGGATGTAAATTTATCCGTCATAATACACCGCACTCTGTTATATCTTCGCTCAATCCATAGGTTGCCTGGAAGATATCGCTTTCAGCGATAAGACCGTCCATTGCATTGCTGTTTTTTATTTTGGTTTAGTACTTTTGTATTATTTCTGTTTATGTGATTATTCAATAAATAGTTAGCTAATCTATTGTGTTCTTTGCGAGACTTTCTCCTCTTGGAGTTTCGGATGGAAAGAATAAAAAATTTGGTCATCCGTAGACACGCCAAAGTCACTTTTTTATACTACCTGGAGATGGTATACTTAAGCATATGGCCCACCTGATGTTAAGTGGTAACCATCGCCTAAAACAAAGTATTACTTCGTAGGTCACGCACCTTAGAATCGTGCCCTACGATGCACTGCCCGGCGTCCATCAACTTGAGACACACAGTCAAGCCTCATGTGCCTGTAAGTTCACTGGCAACTATACCCTTCAAACCGAAACAATAATGCTGCTTGGCGACAGAAATAGATATGATGGTAGTACATTCCCGGGCGAGCCCTTTCAAAAGGACCTACTACTCTTGGCTCATTGTAGCACTGTAGAGAGCAAGCTGAAGTGGCAGTGGGCGGGGCATGTAGCTCGTACAGTCGGCTGTTGGGGCAGTAAGGTTCTCGAGTGGATACTACGCATTGGAAAACGTCGCTGTGGTCATACACTAAATGGAAAGACCTGATAAAAGTAGAAGCTGTTGGGTACCGGGAGTACTCGCTGTTGCATCGAGATCAGATCAAAACTTAATTTATTCTCTACTAGCTATTGCACGTGACTTTGTACGCGTTAGACTACTAGATGTATAGTAACCTAGAGTTTACGATAAACTCCCTGTTGCAACTTGACTTGACACCCCATTTATATCCCATGGTAAATAATTTATGGGATAAAAGGTAGCTTATGTGGTAATCCACGTTATAATCTACGTAGATACCAAATTTCATTGAACGCTTTAGCCGTTACGACGTGATTGAGTAACAAACAAACAAATAAATAAACAAACATCCAAACTTTCACATTTAAAATATAAGTGTGATAATGAGTTAATATTTAATCACAGGAATTTTATCTGGGCCATTCAGGGTGACTAAAAAGACCATTGTTGAAAAGAACGAACGACTGAGAATAACTAACAACAAAAGTATTTTGTCTGTGTAAGTCAGGTGTGAACATGTGGACAAACGTCATTATTCCAATAAATTGAACCGGAACGCCACATCATCCATTGCTGAACAAAGGCCTCAGAGATTTTATGTTTTATATTTTTATTGGTGTTGGTCAAGCGCTTGATCACTACCTCACCTGATGGTAAGTGATGGTGTGGTCGATGGAGCACGCTTGCCTAAAAAGAACTTGTTCACTCTGGACTTGAAGACTCCGAGATTATACTGCTCCGGAAAAACATACGCCGGAAGTGAGTTCGACTCCTTGCTCATGCTACTAAAAAAAGTTGAAGCAAATCGTTTGGTACGGCAAGGTGGTATACCGACCAGGGGGTGCTACTTCTCGGCACGTGGCACGTCTGCTTGTCCGGTGGTGGAAGGGGGAAGGAGGGATAAGGTCATGAAGAGCTTGCGCACATTCACCAAAATGATTCTTGTTAAAAACTGAAAGTCTGGCTACTCGGCGCCTGTGCTCTATTCTTTGTAAATTGGCTTCCACTAAGGAGTCATCACCAATGAGTCTAGCTGCTCGTCGCTCAATCGAATCAAGATTTTTGATTTCTAGAGACACTTTATTGAGTTATATGCAAATATTAACTTGTTTGAGAAAAATTGCGATAATTATAATTTTAATACTAGAAATGAAGATAAACTCTTTGTTGCCACTTGTAGACTCCATAAAGTTAGTAAATCGTTTAAATGTCAAGGTGTACGCTTTTATAACAAACTCCAAGTGGTGTACCCAAATTGACAAGTAACAAATTTAAAAACGTAATTAAACAAAATCTTTATAAAAAGCCTACTATAAAATATCGGATTATTTAGATGATAGAGAAGCTTGGAATTGAAATTGCTCCAACTCGTTCAAAATGTTACAATTTAGACGTAATTTATGTTCTGTATTGTTATGCATTCTAAAAGGATCATTAAAAAAAACAACCAGCCCGCGAAGGAACAGGCAGTAAAATTGACGTTCCAAAGTGATCTTTGTGATTTTAATGAATAAAATATTTTGACTTGACTTGACTTCCGTTGTTTTTCATTGACGGTCGTCCTACGCTGCGCTTTCCAGTGCATGGTCTCCACTCCTAGTTTCAGTAATGCTATGTGACCCGCCCATTGCCACCTCAGTTTGCTCATACTGGTCTAGAAGCTAAATCTAAATGTTAAGCTAAGTCTAAAAGTATGGATAATGATCTCAAGCGTGTAAATTATCACAAACATGTTATACGGTTATGTGACGTCACCTCTATTGTGCATAATGAGATGTAGGCAGATACCTTTGTCAAGAACAATAGTTAGGAAGGGAGGCTATTGTATTTCGTTATTGTGTTTACCACAAATCAAGACTGTTTTGTGCTATCTGAATTTAAAAGGCTTGGAAAAACAAAGGGCTTTATGTTGTTTATACAGAAACTATTTGTTTTGCTTGTCCCTGGTTCTATTGTCAACTCAAAAGGGCGATGGAAAACTCATATATAAAGTCAAATTTATTTTCTTCACTCCTGTGCTAAAAGTTGGTCATTAGAATATAATAGAATAGAAAACGCTTTATTGTATACCACACTTATATAAATAATAATAATAAATATTGCTGGACATTTCACACAGCGCTATCTAGCCCCAAACTAAGCAGAGCTTGTACTATGGGAACCAGATAACTGATAGAATACTTATATACTTTTTTTTGTAAATACATACATACATACTTATAATATACATATATAGAATATAGAAAAACACCCAGACACGGAACAAATATCTGTAGATCATGCAAACATTTGTTCCGCGGCGGGAATCGAACCCGCTACCTCCTGCGTCTCAGCCGGCTATACGCCCACTGCGCCACGGAGGCAGTCATTATTCACTTAAATTAACAAATCATATTTAAAACATTTAAAATTAGATAAGCGATAGTACAATTGGCGATCTTATCGCTAAAAGCGATCTCTTCCAGACAACATTTGGATGGACTGGATTAACGTTAAACGATAGAACGTTAAAGGAAGGTAGCTTTATTCAAATTTATTTATATCAGATGTTACATCCATAAATTGTTAGTAAAAATGAAATCTTAAAACTATGTTAGTGCAGTTGGTAATAATCCATATTAATTAATTAAATAAACAATTCAATTACATTAAAAACAATTCAACAATTTAAAATTAATCATTTAGAAAAATAAAATAACAAATACTAATAAAATATAAAAGATACTACTGCGCTACAAGTTGGGTGAGCTTGTGTACCTTCACCCAGTGTCTCATTATGTTGGAGCGTAAGTTATGAATAACTACTGTTAGCATGCCGTTGGTGCTGTCGCTGCCCCGGCGCATCAGGGATGCAGTTCTTTTGCGCACGATGGCAAAGAAGTCTACTCGCGCGTCCGCAAACATTCCAGATAACATATTATAACATTAATTTATTATTAACATATAACATTTATAACATAAACTTTTTATTTAACGCGCACTTGCATTCATAATATACTAAAATGAAATACCTCCATGACAAATACTTATTTATATTTAAATGAAAGAGCCCACATTCATCATTATGACTTAATGAAATACAACCTTCATGACAAATCCTTATTTCTAGTAAATAAAAAAAGACCAAAAATAAGTAGTGAAAAAAATGGATACCAGGAACGCAAAGTTTTATTTAGCAACAAACTGTTATAAAGACTTTTTTAACTTCGCATACGTGATGAAAAATTATGTGTTGCACTCGGGTGAAAGCGATCAATAGCACCCTAAACTCATTAGCAGTCTCGCTCGTAATCTCAGGTGCAATTGATCGCTTATGCTCCCATAACAATGTACTATTAGATAATTTTGGATCGTCTCTCCTCTCTTTCAAGCTTATCCCAAATGGTGGTCAGCTTTCCTGGTCGTTTGCCAGAATCGGAACCAGAAATATTTTGTTGTTAAACTGTTGTACAAGAAAGATCTTAAATATTTTGTACAAGTTTGCAAAGTTTATCCGTTTCGGACGTACAATATAAAAACAAACATATATACAAAGTAAAAAATCTGCTGCGTGTTTGCAGCAGATTTTTTACCATATTAACAAACAACTACTTAACAGTTAACGTTATTACGGGTGCAGGTACAACTTTAGACGTGGACCCTTTGAGAGAGCGAGAACAGAATAGATGCTCTCGAAATGTGGTGCTGGAGAAGAATGCTTGGGGTATCATGGACAGAATTCCGTACCAACCAGTCCATACTCCAAGAACTCGGCATCAAGCAGCGTCTTTCTTCTACTGTGCAATGTCGCATCCTCACGTTCTTCGGATACGTGTCGCGGTGTGGAGAGGTGTCAATTGAGCGCCTTGTGGTGCAGGTGAAGATTGAGATTACGCGACCACGCCATAGATCACCAATGAGATGGACGGACCAAAATAAAGCAGCACTTGACGGTCCCCTACACGAGTGCACCAGAAAAGCGGCAATACCGACCACGACCACTCTGCCAAGAGTGTAACTACTGACTAGGTAGAACAATGCACATAGGGAAGATGGCTATAGACTCTCAACGTCCTGGAATGGAACCCGGTGATTATCCGTGTTCCATTCCATACCGGTTGGTGTAGTGCGTCGTAATATGAACGAGGACATTTCTAATTCTGAAGACCAAGTGAGGGTAGTTGCTGCAGCTGCCATCACTTCTCTACGGTAGCTCCAAGTACTCCAGTCCGTTCGTGACCACGGCTGTTGCAACACAATCGAAACGTCGTCGGGATAACAAATAAAAAAGGTGCAAACGCGATAAATACGTTTTGATGAGTAATTATGTACAGTGATCGCGAAAGATTGAAAAATACTAAGGCACATAGGTATTGTTACGAGCTGAGGGTTCGGGATAAAATAATGGGAATCGATCTAACCAAAATAACACTTTTATTCAACACTAAACGATGATTACACGAACTTGGTCACACGTAATCACAACACACTAATTCACACAACTGTTGCACCACTTAAAGTCACCGAAATGTTCGCACGTATAGCTAAATCCAGACTGACTGACTCGCGAGCAATTACTGTTCACGCGAGACCCTTGTCCACGTCAGTCCTCCAGGGCCTCGCTGAGACTCACTGACTGGCCATCTCTCCGGCCTATTTATATCGCGCACATTTCGATTGTTCGAGATCGATCTCGATCGTTCCAGGAAAGGGGTCGGTGTTTCGACAGAACGACCAATCCCCATTGTGCGCAACCGCAGACAATAACAACAATAACACAGCAAGACAAAAGCGTTCGAGAAGTTTCGATTATTACTCATTGTTTAACAGCCTCGGCGTAACAGTATTATAAGGTACTAAGGTTTCAATGTCCACTTCGCTCCATCCACGACGTCGTCATCAGAGACGTCTCTAGCCTCGCGTCTGTTAGTCTAGTCTGCACCTTAGACCTTAACTTTATTTAGAAAACTTGATAGGATACTATGCAATTCAGCTCAGTCGGAAGCCATTGCTAATCATATCTTGCATGTGCAATGCTACACGGCTGCACCTATTGCGAAATAGCGTGCCGGCAAATTACTTTCGCTTCGTTATCCATTAGCTACATACAACTCACAAGTCCATTAGCTAAAACAATTCCCTGAGCGCTTTGTCATAACATTGAATTGGTATGTCTGGTGTTAGTTTTATTCCATCTGAGGGCATTTGGGCATCCAAGTATATTGAATACCATTTGGAGACTTATTAATTTGAGAAATCTATATAAACTAGTGGTTCACCCCGAACTGATATCTCGCGATTCTCCGATTAAAACAAAAAAATAATTAATCTGACTATCAAAATAGTGTCACGAAATGCATAAACAACTACAACTTGATCTACAGTTTCATTCAAATTACAGGTAACGGGAGTTCATGTTATTTGGTTGACTTTTTAGGGTATAAATTGCAGTTATTCTGGATTTCAGACTTTTGCCTATATTTGTTGTGTTACTAAAGCTACATGCAAATCAAATTACAGCACGTGGGGTCACTGGTGTACCCTGTGAATTTTGTCAAAGTTCAGTTTTTATTATGGCTAATAACTTAAAAACTATAAAAACTTTACTTAAAATAAAATCAGAATCTAAATATATTAATGAAGACCTTCCATTTGACGTCCCACTTGACCTAATAGTTTCATTTTCATTTTTTTTACCCCTCTTGAACCCCAATGTCTCAACAACCCCCCCAACATTTTTAGCTCATTTAGTCACACCAAAATTCTACCATCACTACGTATCAAATTTCACGATGATTGGATCAACGCTTCGAAAGTTATCCTCGAACAAACAAACATACAACGCCGATTTGCCCAAGTTGATTTAGAGATGTCGCTTCGCTCTATCAATTAAAATTAAATGGCGTTCGTTGGTAAGCGCATTACATGAGAACGGTTGGACAGATATGACAATCTTTTTTAAATGTACGTAATAGACTGAATATGGTTTTAAGGGAAAGAAAAGTTGAAAAAATGCCCTGAAAATTGTAAAAATGCTGAAGTTCTGGAGTTCAAGAAAAAAATAACATATAAAATAAAATGTGAAAATGTAACAGCTAGGTTGATTGTCGATATGTCTGTCATAAATTCATAATAGTCATAAAATGTAATAATTTATACTCCTCGCCTCTCCTTATTTCAATATAAATGTCATATTTTGAATACTCCCTCCCCACCCCCCCTCCTGGCTACGCCCATGACCAGTGACAATAGCGATCGATACCGAAGAATGTATTAAATCGAGACAGTTTATCGATATTTTCTATTTACAGAGTGGTCATGCACTACAGGTTGTTAACCTAACTGCTACATATTCTATACTTATCCTATAAGTTACGATTCGGGGTGTTGCGGTGAGTTGATTCACGTGAGCATATGTCGTATTTTTACGAATTGCGCACTGCATCCGCACTTGCTTATCGACAAATTGGCGTTATTAGAAGAATAAAATTGAGAGGGATTGGTATTTGTCAAAGTTTCGCGATCACCGTACTGATTAAAATGGGTATTTTAGAGAGGGATTATTAGGATTTTGTCGAATTTTAACGTTAACATTACTTTACATGGTTTACATTAAGCAAAACCGTAGTCACTTTCTCTGACACCATTAATTGTGACCTCAGCCGTCACACAAAGAACAGTATTTTTCGAACTTTCACCCTCACTGTACGTAATTACTGATTTAAACGGGTATTTATCGCGTTTGTACATTTTTTATTAAATTAGTAATTATCTCAAACTAGTTGACCCGCTAAGGGTTCGCATAGCTTTTTATCATATTAAAATATAGCTCTCGGAAATAGTGTACCTACAGATGTTTTATCTCACGAAGGCGGGTTGTTCTTAATTGTGTTTGTTACTCATCACCAACCATCAAGATAAGAAGCCAAAACATGTCATATACACACATAAATACATATTTGCTATTTCTTCTTCAGTTAAGGTTGTAATTGATCTAAAGTGACGCACACAAGAGCGCGTGTCTATTACACATCACAACTTAAAGTATGACTCGTCCGCCTTTGTGAGTTAAAACGACTTGGTATACCTTTTTACCAGTGAAATAATTTACAGATTCGGTCCAGTAGTTTCTGACGTTACCCTCTACAAACATACAAACTTAAAGTGCGAAGGTGTTTGTGTGTGTGTAGCTTTGTTTATATCTAATGATTACAATTAATTAACTCTTATTTATTTCTTTAAAGTTTTGATTACTTTTATGTTGTAAATCAAGTGTCTGTCACGTTACTTTACAAAAGGTTTTTTTATCATTATTAATTCAAATAGATGGTTTGATCAGACATGATCATGCCACCCTCATAGATACACTCACATTTTACAATTTAAATACGTTTTATTCCTATTTTTATGCATACACCATAAGCCGTTACATTACACAAAACGCTATTACACAAATCAATAACTGTTTTATAATTTTTTTTTTACCATCTGGCGATGGAACAAGCCTATGGCCCACCGGATGTTATGTGGTAACCATCGCCTATAACAAAGTATTGCCTCGTAGATAGGTATGTGCCCTACGCTACGATGAACTGCCCTGCGTCCATCAACTTGAGGCATACAGCAAAGTTACATACATACATATGGTTGAGGCAATATGAAGTTTGGTCTCTCAGTTTCGTTCCGAGCAGCACACTCCAATAAATGAGTCACATCCTCCACAATGTCACATTCTGAACAATTTGGTGAATCAGATTTTCCCTTAGAAAAATCAAAATTGTAGTGGAATGTGCCTGGACCTTAGTTTCAAGGCAGTTATAATATCCGATCTAATTACTGATTTCAACGGGTATTTATCGCGTATGTACCTTTTTTATTCGTTATACCGACGTTATAGTCTGCCCGCGACCACGGCTGTTGCAACACAATCGAAACGTCGGGATAACAAATAAAAAAGGTACATACGCGATAAATACCCGTTTAAATCAGTAAATATGTACAGTTATCGCGAAAGAAGCCCAGAGTGAATAGGTTCTTTCTAGGCAAGCGTGCTCCATCTTCGATCACACCTTCACTTACCATCAGGTGAGGTAAGTCAAGCGCATGGCTATCATCAATAAAAAAAACCATCTGTGTAATTCACACGTGGTAGAAGTAAAACCTTCAAACATTTTGTTTTGAAGATAATGAGGCGAATGTAAAATTTCGGGAAGATGATAATTGTAGGTTTTAGTAATGATCATAGTGATGCACAGTTATATAATTATTTTATATTTTATTCGTATATATTACATAGATTTATTCAGACTCAGAGCTTACATTTTCGATAAATGGTACAAGAGACTTATGGTAACTAAACTGCCGCTTTTTCGTTTCATCGACTTTCAAATCACAACGATGCTAAAGAAGTTTTACACTTCAAAAAATAATTGAAAAATACTATATCCGATCTAGAAGTACAGAATTTTACAGTACAGAATAGCGCACTTAATTTGAATGCTGGGTCAAACACAGCAAACCAATGATACAATTTAGTGCGCTACTTGACATTAGGGCACATGAAGAAACTTACCGCAACTCTCCTGTGACGTAGACTAGTAACTATGCAGTAACCTGTAGACCTAGTTGGGGATTATATAAATAGAATGGTTAATAATAGCAGTTATTTCATAATTATGTTAACCGTTTTCAAATAACACGTTATTCAGTTTAAAAAATGTTACAAACTCTAGCTGCTGCGCCCTGATGCGCATGGATTTTTAGTAAAATAAAATATAGCTTAAAGCACTCAGCTTTCTATCTTTATTAGAATCGGTTCAGTAGTTTCGGAGATTACTCATTACATAAAAATTTGTCTAGCAAGCCATAGGCTCACGCTAGAATGTAAAATAATCGTAGGATAATCTTATTTAGGCTGGCTTGCACAACAATCCCTAAACGTATTTATCGACTAAGCATGTTTAAATTTGACATATTTGTACGTTTGACAACTCCTTAAATACGCATCGTTAGGCATCGTTGCGCAAGTCGTTAGTGTAACTTTTTCGTTAATTATATATAGTTTTAAATATGTAGCATTTACATTAAATTAAAATATAATTAATGCCGCCGTCATCGAAATCGATGATGACTATATATTGTATAGACTACTCGACCGCGACTTCGCACGCGTGGTATGTCAATAAAAACATTACCCTCCTTTTGCGCAGTCTAGTAAAAAGTAGCTTATGTCAAAATCCCGGTCACAATCTATTTATATACCAACGGTACATAGAGAGCATCTAAATCATGCATCTAAAGAATTCCTCATAATTTTAACCCCTTACATTGTCCTTTCGGGATATTTTTGCAAAAAAAAGTTGAAACACGTATTCCTTTATTTTTTATCGGTAACCAGGGAAACAAACGAAGATAAAATGATTACAGTCACAAATAGTCATAACTTATTATTTTTGTATTGCCCTGTTATCATTAATGTTTACTATAACGAATGTTTTTAGTAAAAACTATTGCTACAGCTTATCTGTGGCTTTAAATAGAATTATTTTAAATTGACATATCTTCCGGTACTATTTTTGTTACTCTGCAATTTTATAATTCAAAATCATCGAGACTACATACAGGATGTTTGGTAATACGAGTATACTGACGTTATTTAAGTGACGGTTTCTCAAAACATAAAAAAGACTTCTCGAAAAAAAAACTACTAAATATATTATCAAATTTTAAAGAAAATCGACTATATTTAGGTGATTAATTCGATGTAAAACTTACTGCCTACTCTTGCAATCGACATCCAAAAATAAGAGATCTCGAGACGTCACCAATACAGTGTCTGTGGTTAGATGGCAAGCATTATGCAATAGTACAACATATTTAATAAAGTGTTCTTACATGCCAAAATAAATTTGAAATTCATATGGTAAACATTTCACAAATTTATTTACTAGTGGTTCGCCCCGAACTGAGATCTCGCGAGTCTCCCATAAAAACAAAAATATTATTATTCGTAATTTTTGACTATCAAAATAGTGCCACGAAATAAACAACCACCTATTTGACCTACAGTTTCATTCACATTACAGGTAACGGGAGTTCATATTAAGTGGTTACCCTTTTTTGGAGTACAAAATGCAGGTATTCTGGATTTCAGACTTTTGCCTATATTTGGGTCACTAAAGCTATAGGAATACCAAATTTCAGCATTGTGGGGTCACTGGTGTACCCTGTGAATTTTGTCAATGTTTTGTTTTTATTATGGCTAATAACTCAAAAACTACAAGGATTAAACTAAAAATTAAAAAGGGGTGAAATGTACTAATGAAGACGTTTAACGTGTACTACGAAGAATTCATTTGACGTCCAACTTTCCTAATAGTCTCATTTTCATTTTTGTACCCGTCTTGAACCCCAATATCTCAACAACCTCCCAACATTTTTAGCTCATTTAGTCACACCAAAATTGTGCCATACATACATAATACATACTTACATACATATATACAACGCCGATTTGCCCAAGTTGATTTGGAGATCTCGCATCGCTCGATCAATTATGTTCATCAAAATAACCCCTTTAATTTTTATGCGTATATTATCAAACACCCTATATACAAAATCATAGGTCTAAACCCTCTACGACTATTAAGTAATTAGAATTTGGGACCAGAGGGGGGGGGGGGGGGTGGTAAGGTTTTAGGCAAATTATTTATTATTGCGTTACACCTATACCTAAAAGACTACACGGTGCTCCGAAATAAGTATGTAAGTTACCCGCATGAGGTGTTTTTGCCCATGGAATAGAATATTCATAGTTCATTTTGATTAGGAATAAGATCAGCTAAGTGTAACCACTATTGCTGTAAAAACATAACTCGCTTAGAAGTATTAGCGTTGTTATGGGCACGTTTCTCCGATTTTAGATACGTACTGGCCATACCGAAAATGCATCGTTAAGGTTTTACTTATGTATTTGGAACTAGCTGAGCTGACGCGCCCGCGGCTTCACTCACGTGTTTTGTCAATAAAAAACAGTGTATCTAAAGAATGCTTCCTAATTTTAACCCCTTACTTTGCCCCCGTTAGGAATGATTTTGCAAAAATGTTGAAACACGATTTTTACAACACGGCTTACCAAAAGCCTAAATATGAATTTTCAGATCCCTGACTTGAGGAATTATGGATTGCCCATACAAACTTTCAACCCCTATTTCACCCCCTTCATGATTCTCCCCAGGATATAATCTAACTCCACAAATATATCTATCTGCAGAGTTAACTCTGTTGCAGTGGCCATGTGTTGGCAAAACTACATTTGATATTTAAAATAATACGAACTAACCAACACGAAGAAGAAGAATCTATCTCCTTGCCAAATTTCATTACGATCCATTCAGTCATTTAGTCGTGAAAGGGTAACAAACAAACAGAGTTACTTTCGCCATTATAACATTAGTATGGATAAGGATAAGTGATCGAATAGTTGTCATTGGTACCTTTTAATCATAAGAATGAAAATTGAGAAATACGGGATCCAACTGGCTGCGACTGCGGGGAACCCATTCAAAGTATGGCCCACATGCTAATCTGTCCTCGGTGGTCGATGGGTTGGTGGTAGGGCACCTGCACAAAGGATGGCTTAAACTTAGCCACTGACAACGCAATAGAAGTGGCTAATTTTTGTTCATCCTTATTAAATAAAATAAATAAATAAATATTGCTGGACATTTCACACAGCGCTATCTAGCCCCAAACTAAGCAAAGCTTGTACTATGGGAACCAGGTAACTGATAAAATACTTACATACTTTTTTTTTGTAAATACATACTTATAATATATAGAAAAACAACCAGACCCGGAACAACAATCTGTAGATCATGCAAACATTTGTTCTGCGGCGGGAATCGAACCCACTATCTTCTGCGTCTCAGCCGGCTGTTCGCCCACTGCGCAACGGAGGTCGTCAAATCAAATCAAATAAATCTTTATTCATTTTTCATGTTGCTAAGATTAACATTAGGGATTAATATCTACTTATAGGTAACACTTTATACATTGCCTGAACTAGGAGAACCTGTATCTCAGGCGAAATTGTAATTAAGAAGTGAATCGTTGACTCGTAGAAAATCATAAGAAAAACGCGCCTTATCGTCTGACTGGTAATTACTAATAGTGAATTTTCGTTCTAATTTAAGTTCGTAACCTTACGTGCTGTTGCTATGTCCAAATTCCTATTTAGCAAAGTTCCGAGTAGTTTCACAGAGATAACATTATCAATTTCTTTGACATTTGACCGACAAATAAAATATGTCAGCCAGACCCAACAGATAACAAATTCTATTTATCATGCTCAACATATACCTAATTAGGTAATTTGGTTATCGCCAATTAGGCAATTAGGTAATTAAAAATGATAAGCAAGTCCGGATGACATTTGGACATACTTACCTAACTGGTATCCTGTCCTGTTTGTCATTAATGTACAATTGTAACTTAATTACTGATTTAAACGGGTATTACTGTATGTACCTTTTTACCTACCTTTTAATAGTATATATAAAGATAAACTCAGTGTTGCCACTTTTGAGAATTAACAAATTTAAACGTAATTAAACAAAATCTTTATAAAAAAGCCAACTATAACATATTGGATTATGATAGATGATAGAGAAGCTTGGGTTTTAAATTGCTCCAACTCGTTCATAAATGTTACAATTTAGACGTAATTTATTTTCTTTATTATATGTATTCTAAAAGGATCATTAAAAAGAGCAACCAGCCTTGTTTCTTGCTTTTCTTTCCTGCCTTGGTCGCAAAGGAACAGGCAGTAAAATTGTCGTTTCAAAGTGATCCTTGTGATTTTAATGAATAAAAAGATTTTGATTTTGACCCGTTAAAATGTTAATTTTTACCCGTTTAATCTGTAATTATGTTCAATGCGAAAGTTTGAAAAACACCAATGGTAACTTGTTATGCCTTATAAACGAAATGTTATCACTAATGTGGATCCGAATGTTTTTATGACGTTTATTTTTAAAAGCGATAAGATTGCCCATTGTACGTATGAAAGTGCAATCTTAAACACCGTAACGCAATTGAGAATGACAGATCTGATATGTTTTCAAATATAATTCATAAACAACATCTATTTTACCACTAGATAGGATGATGACCCAATAAAATAAAGGTCGCTAGAAGCCGGTAGTGCTCTTGATCGTTTGTTTGTTTGTTACTGTTTCACGACTAAAGGGCTGAACGGAGCGTAATCAAATTTGGCAAGAAGATAGATTATATCCTGGGGAAGGACATAGCCTATTTTTTGTTTCAAAAAATAATCCTGAAGGGGGTGAAATAGGGGTTGAAAGTTCCATATAATTTAACCGTCGCGTCGGTCGTTCATTGACGTGAAGTCATTTAAATGAAGTGTCGCGTCCCTTTGACATTTCATTCTGCATTTGATTTCTTTGATAATTTATACGGTAGAACAACGTTTGCCGGTCGAGCTAGTATAAAATGTATATAAAATATGTATATATAAAACAAATTCGGGTTAGTTATACCATTTATAACTCAAGAACGGCGGGCCCGATTTTGATGATCTTTGATTTGTTAGATTTGTCTCCGCCCCGAATAGCAGAATAACTATTAAAATATCTGAAAAATTCACGCAAAAACATTATGAAGAAAATTAATATTCTCATACAGATAGATGCAGCTGCATGATGGCTGATTGACGATTCTACCGCCGACGTACATTGGCAGCACGCGTCATATACATGTCAAGGCGGTACGAAGTTTGTCGGGTCAGCTAGTTATTTATATATTAAACAAACTAAGCCGTGGTTAAAAGCTAGATATCAATAAAAGACAAATGTAACCTTGTATATTCACGACCAAATTTTCATTTGCCTGCTACAATACATGGTCGTGATTCAATTTGCCTTTTATTTAACTTGGACTCGCTTAGCGTTTAACATTGGTGTAGGTTGCCTAGGTCAGTTTTTGTTAGCTACATCTTGTGATTTCGCTAAATAAGCTAAATATGACCAATGTTTCTACGTCATCGACGCTTTGTTGTGTCTCGCTTTGTAGTCCTAATAACTAGTGGTTCTCCCCGAACTGAGATCTCGCGAGTCTCCCATAAAAACAAAAATATATTATTCGTAATCTTCGACTATCAAAATAGTGCCACGAAATGAAAACCAGTTCTCTTGACCTACAGTTTCATTCAAATTATAGGTAACAGGAGTTCATGTAAATTGGTTACACTTTTTTGGGGTAGAAATTGCAGTTATTCTGGATTTCAGAATTACCCCTATATTTGTGTCACTAAAGCTACAAGCATACCAAATTTGAGCACTGTAGGGTAACTGGTGTACCCTGTGAATTTTGGCAATGTTCAGTTTTTATTATGGCTAATAATTTAAAAATTACAAGGCTTAAAAACTAAAAATAAAAACGGGGTCAAAATGTTCTCACAAAGACTTAACTTTAGTCGTAATCTGAATCATGTCATTAATTTCGACCCTGACGTGAAAAGACCTGTAGCACAATTGGTAGTGCATCCTCGTAACAAGAGGAAGGTTGCGGGTTCAAGTCTCGTTTAGGCTTAGAATTTTAGAGATGGTTTTAAAAATCTTGGTATTTTCCGTATGGGTTCGGATAACATTATAAAAATAAAAATACGAATATCCATATAATTTAACCGTCGTCCGTTGACGTGAAGTCATTAAAATGAAGTGTCGCGTCACTTTGACAAGAGTGTTTTATATAGTTTTTATCCCGAAATTCCTTCGGGAACGGGAAATTTCAAGCGTGCGAAGCCGCGGTAGGGTCAGCTAGTATAGATATACAAGTTTATTGTGTGTAATACACATGATACGTGTATGTTCGTGTATGATGAAATAAGTGATTTGATTACAGCCGTAACTTTTCATTAATGTGATGAAATTTAAAATGATTGCATATGAATTATAAATATTATAATGAACCATCAGTCACATATATAAATGAATAACACTACACATTTCACACAGCGCTACCTAGTCCTAAACTGATAGAATTAGAAACGCTCATACCCGAAACAAATATCTATAGATCATGCAAGCATTTGTTCCGCGACGGGAATCGAACCAGCAACCCGGCTCCGTATCGGATAAGGACGCCCCATTTTCCACGGAAGCTAGTATCATCATAAAATTAAAAATAAATTATGTTATAATATAATCACACTAATATTATAAATGTGAAAGTTTGGATGTTTGTTTATTTATTTGTTTGTTACTCAATCACGTCGTAACGTCCTAACCGATTTCGATGAAATTTGGTATATACGTAGATTATAACCTGGATTACCACATAGGCCACACCACATGGATTACCTTTTATTCCATAAATCAGTTCCCATGGTATAAATATAATAGTCTGTCAAGTGAAGTTGCAACAGCGAGTTTAGCTTTATTTCTAGGTTACCTACACATTTAAGAGTGTAACGCATATGAAGCCGCGGGCAACAGCTAGTATAGAATAATGGAATAGAAAAACGCTTTATTGTAACCCAGAAATACTTACAGAACTGGTTAATGCTATAAATATCAATGGGCGGCCTTATCGCTGAAAACGATTTCTTCCAGGCAACCTTTGGATGGAAAGTAATGAGCGAAGCAGTAATGGACAGCGGTGCACAGAGTATAATTATAAACGAAGAGAAATAAAATATTACATTATACAAAACTGTACTTATAATCCTAATACATCAATAAATACCTGAAGATAGACTAATATAATACGTGTTTTGTTATGCGCGACATTAAATAAAACCACGGGTAGGGCTAATGGCTAGTATTATTGTTGTAAAATAGGTTTTCTTCAAATTTATTTCCATAGAAAATTTTAAATGTTCAAATAACAATAATACCAACTCATAAAATATCAATAAAACAGCCTGTATAAAATAGGTACACAAATCATATCCATTCATCATGTAAGTAGGTACCTGATAAACTGACTAAGCGGCATCGTTGCAAAGGCGCCGCAGATCTACGTTAACAATTATTGTTTCAATAATTAATTAATTAATTAATGTATCAATTACCGGATAAATATACATGCTACCGGTATTCAGTCCACCTGTAAAATCAGTTGTTAGGATTCCGGATATGTGTTTTAAATTAATGTCGTACATAACAAAACAGGTTGTACGTATATCCAACTAATAATAAACCTATATCAAAGCATACAAATATTCTAAAACGGAGACAATTCAAATAAATAATAAGTACATGACATTCGTATCTTCTGTTTTAATAACCTGACCTTAGCGGTTAATTTGCGCCGTTCTAATTCCGTAACGCTAACAACACGTGTGCTCTTACGTATTTTTATAACTAGGGCGAGAATAATATTGATGTACTTCGTAATTGTAAAGAAAACCGGCATTTTTTAAATGAAAACTATTTTAGACGCGTTGGACATTTTTGGGATGGGACAAACCATTGAACTCGCGACACTGTTACCGTTACCGACACCTCTGTATATAAGTATCTCGTAATTGTTCAAGTTTTCACTTCTGTCGGCACTTCCGGAATGACCCTTATTTTTACAGTATAGACCTACGTTTGACCACACTCTCACGTGGTAAGCGATGGTGTGGCCTAAGATCTAGAAGAAACCTATTTACATTTACCTTAATGAGGACCGGATTGTATTCTTTAGGAAAAACAGACGACGGTATAGTGTTCTTAGCTTATTTGACGATCTCTGTTGCGCTTGCGACTGAGATGAAAGATTCTATCTAATATAGGTAATATCTACTAATTTTGTTTTTAGTAACATGTATTAACCAAATTAATAACCAATTATTTACATGATAGTTTCTTTAAATATGATAATGTATTTTAACTACATTATTTATTGAATAAGTTACTTCCAGGAACGATGTATATTTATATTTAAGGGATATCACTAATTTCCAAAACACAAGTATTCCAAATTACCTAGTCTGGTAAACATTGTAATTTGTTATGTAATACAAAAGAAAGTGTTTTTTGTAATATATAAGAAACGGTTGAATCATCTAAAGACCGTTTCAAACGATCTACAGATAACTCAACTGCTCCAGATCACTACCCGGAAAGTGTCCACAAGACTGGCTGGGTTGCGCTAAGTTGCAATACTTAAATTACGCAGAAAACAGAACATAACCATAATAAATATAATAAAATTATATTAAAAGATAGAACTGGGTAATATTCCAAAGCAAAGTAATTGTGTACACATCATAATTATTTTCAAGCATAAACATTACGGATAACATTACCCTCCTTCTTCGCAATCGGGTAAAAATTAAGATTCTGTGCAAATTATTCTTTTACAGCAATTATAAACATACTTCCGTTACAAACAAATCGTAACTAGGTAGGTATGCCATCCGTAACAATCCATCGATAATATTTTATCGACATAGCACATCACTAGAATTGAATAAAAATAAAAGTAAACCAGTAAGTACCGTTTATTCCAGTAGGGTGTATGAACCCTTTGTAGGTTTGTAACCTCCACTTTAACCCACAACCTAATAAAGAGGATGTTATGATATCACAGATTTTTTATAGCTTTTATTACTCGCCTATTTACTCAATCTTCATCTTGTGTGTTTCCTGTGTTTTTATACCGTTCTTTAGCCCTACCCGTGTTTTCATTTAATGTCGTTCATAACAAAACACGTAGCATAATTTTTTGTAATATATATTTGTGTTATTATAACTGTTATATTATAAGTAAATAACTACAAATTAATATTTTTCGTTGTTTTTACTTTATTGCTGTGAGACCTTGCTTTGGATTGTCAGTAAAAACATTACCCTCCTGCGCAGGAGGGTAATGTTTTTATTGATAATCCACGTGTGCGAAGCCACGGGCGGGTCAGCTCGTACCGTATAAATTATCGTATTTTTTGATTGTTTTGACTTAGAAGCATAATTTTTTTCAGCTCCAAGAAACCATAGACATACTTATTAGATATTAATTTCGACTTGATACCTCCACATGCTCCTGAGAAAAAGGGTATTGATAGATAGACAGACAGGAGTCAAACTTATAACTCCCCTCTTTTTGCGCTGGGGGTTAGAAGTAAACAAAATCACATGTCTTTGAAACACCTTTTTAAGTCCGTTTAAAAATGGCGCTCGAAAATAGCGAATAAAAAGCAAGTCTGAGGTTCCTGACCTCATATGAGTTCGTTGCACTTATTCGTTATCCTGCCACAGCTAACTGTTTTTAATAATCAATATGGATTTTATTATTAATGATGGATATTTCATACAGAGCTACCTAGCCCCAAACTAAGAGAGCTTGTACTATGGGAACCAGATAATAGTTTTAGCCAAAAAAAAATATAGCCAAACTATAGACGGAAAAGGAAATATCTTTGTTAGCTCTGCAAATAAAAAAAAATAACATCAGTAATAGTCCAAACTCAAGGTTTGCCAAAGAGCCATGAAGCGTAGCGTGTTAGGGGTAAAGAGAATCGACAGGATCCGCAATACCACACTGCGCGCGAAGACCGGCATCGCAGATGTTGGCGACAAGACTGCCAAGCTGAAGTGGGACTGGGCCGGTTACGTCAGTCGTATTGTCACAGAGTATGATCACAGCCATTTGTCACAGATAAATGGGCAACAGTCGACTCACAATACCTACAGATACAGGTGCCTACAGATGGGCGTCGAAGCCAGGGCAGGCCGAGGAATCGTTGGCGTGACGACCTCGATGCACGTGGGACGTGGCGAGTGATCGTGAGATGTAGAGGAACTTGGGGAAGACCTTTTCCCAGCAGTGGGAAAGTATAGGTTAAAAAAAATATCAGAAGATGAGACAGGCATATGGCTAACCTGATGTTAAATGGTAACCATTGCCTATAGTAAAATATTGCCTCGTAAGTCACGCACCTTAAAAACGTGCCCTACGATGCTCTGCTCTACGTAAAGCCTCATATGCCAGTAATTCCAGCGGAAACCAAACCCTTCAAACCGAAAGAAGACAATAACTTGATATTTATTTGCGTAAACAAGTTTACAATAAGGTTCTGAAAACTGGGCACTTTATACCTCTCTGCCCTTTACGAGCATCGCAAATTTCTGATTACTGAGGGCGTTTTTTACATTAAAAAATTAGGTTCACAATAAAATTGGTCATGTGGTTACGTCATAAGGTAAATTATTGCATGTCATATTTCAAAAATGACGCCAAAACTAGTTAAATATCAAAATTTATTCACAAACGTTTGATAAATTTCCGTTCCGTACGAGATGCCTCACTCTCATGAACGAAGCCTACAAAATGAGTGTCCTAATTCTAATTCTGGGGGGGAGGGGGGGGGGGGGGGAAGTAACGGAGCAGGATTTTGGGTGCAACTTTCCAAGATCCCCGTGGATGCCGCTGTGGTGTTAGCGGATGAGGATTCGATGAGCTCCTGCAGACCCGTCCTCAGCCTGATATCGCTCGTGGCCGTACAGTGAAGCATCACGTGCTCCACCGTCTCTTCCTCCTGAAGACATGCGCGACAAAGCCCACTGTCCGTGGCCCCGGTCTTCAAGAGGTGATGGTTAAGTTCGCAGTGTCCTGTGATGATTCCCACCATCAACCTTAGATCCTCGCGTTTCATTTTTAACAGGGTATTTATTGTTTTTCGATTCTTTGCAGGGAACATTGTCTTTGTTTGCTAGCAGTCGGCTCTGCGTTCCCAGACTTTCTGGTGCTCCTTTTCGGAGTTCATCCTCAGTCTATTATTGATTTCCACCGTTGGCGGATTAGCTTGGCTCCTTCTCTTACACCAAACACAAATGATAACAAACTCTCCAATCCGCCAAGTGGTGAGATGTGTGTCCTGTAGATACTCTAATATTTATCCACTCTGTTATCTATATATCTCATGAGTTTATTTAGTATTATTGTAACTACATATTTATTAGTTTATCTATTATTTTCAACCAATGTTTTTTGATGTGTAATATTAGAAAGTACCTTTATTGAAAATACTGTATAACTATACATATATTTGATGTTTGGTATGGGTATTAACAATATATTTATCGTCGTTTTATTTTTCTAAAATTGTTTCTTGCTACTTGTCGTGCACTACCTGTAATATATTTTTTTCACACTGCGCAAAGTTTAAACTGGAAGAGAATGCTTGCTAGCATTAAGTTCGCCAATGTACAGATCTATGTATTTTTGTGCAATAAAGAGTTTTTCAATCAATCAATCTAAATCTTTTATGCTATAGAAAGATTTCTCAGTTAAGAACTTTTTTAACTTTCGTATGAACGCTCTCATTGGTAATTCTGAAATAGGTCTAGTCTTCTTTTCTTTTCGAACTTCTTTTCAGTGCATATGAAAAACCTTAGTTATGAGGATGGCATAGGTTTACAAGTCTACTCCAATTATAACCCTGTCCTAGGCACTAACTCGCAATAATTTTTACATAATTGAAAATCCCTCTACCTACTTTATTTGCGTCAGGGGATAAAATTAAAATACATGAAATACAGAAAGAATATACAATCGTTTACATGACTAAAATACAGGAGAAAAGGTTGAATCATCTAAAACCCGTTGCAAACGATCTATAGATAATGCCCCCAAGGCACTAGCTGCATTGCGCTGATTTAAAATGCGTATGCGTTGGCCCAGATAAGCGCCAGCTCTCGGATCACACGTCGTTGAAAACGAGATGGGCCCTGGTACCCTATGGACCCAGGGTCTCGACCCCAAATGGCTCAAATACGTAAACGCTATCGAGACTAAAACTAAATAATATAAAGGTGTATGTACGTGGAAAAAACATCAAAACACGGGATATTTATAATCTTCCGCGAAAATTGTTTTTGCAAGGGTTGACGAACTTGTCAAGATCATGGCCGCTTTTTTTGGCGAACCACTTTTTGTAGCTTCTAATTTGGTTTAGTGGTAACTTTCCATTCAAATATCTCGTTCATTCTATCGATGGAAGATTGTTTATGCGGCCGTTCGGGCAGAAAGATTCTAAGGGCCACGCACTGGAAAGCGTAGAACGGCCCCCTGGTAGAAGGAAAGAGGGTTTGATAAAGGTTGGGTTACACGAGATTGGACACTCTGGTAATCTATGGGGAGGCCTATGTTGAGCAGTGGCTGATAAATGATGACGACGGATATACAAAAAAAAAAGTGTATTCTATCAGTTATCTGATTACCTTACCATAGTACATGTTTGGGGGTAGATAGCGCTGTGTGAAATGCCCATCATTATTCTATACTTAAGTTCTTTGGACACGTGACCCGTAAAGAGGACTCAATGGAACGTCTAGTAGCGCAAGGCAGAGTGAATGGCAAGAGACCAACGAGATGGACATACCTTATCAAGTCCATCACACTCAATCATGACTGAATGTTCTCGCTCCTTCAATAGAGCTGAATGGAGACGCATCGCTGGAGCCGCTACTCAAGAGCCATGACATAACCACGACCACTCTGCCAAGAGTGCCCGACTAAGAAAAAGAATTTATGTTTGTATTTATTTATCTCGCCCTTATTGTTGATAAGATCTTGTTCAAGTCTTAATTCAACAGAACAGGGTTCTTGACCTGTCCTTGTCCGGGAATTAATCATTAGGGCTCTTTGTGTTGAATCGGTAAACGGTTCAATTAGTTTAATAAAGTGGTTAATTTTCATGAAATAATAATGTCTGATAATTATCTGTATTTAAATACTAGAACTATATTTTTTAAAACTAGAAACAAAGATCTCGCCGTTGCCATTTGTAGACTCGATAAAGTTAGTAATTCGTTTAAAGGGCAAGGTGTACGCTTTTATAACAAACTCCCAAGTTATGAACGAAAATTTACCCTTAACACCATAATTAAACACATTTAAAACCATAATTAAACAAAATCTTTATAAAAAACCTACTATAAAATATCGGATTATTTAGATGATAGAGAAGCTTGGGATTGAAATTGCTCCAACTCGG
Source organism: Philereme transversata (assembly GCA_963924445.1). NCBI lineage: Eukaryota > Metazoa > Arthropoda > Insecta > Lepidoptera > Geometridae > Philereme > Philereme transversata. The sequence continues at coordinate 27,484,854 of OZ004346.1, forward strand.
TCAAAAATGTTACAATTTAGACGTAATTTATTTTCTTTATTGTTATGTATTCTAAAAGGATCATTAAAAAGAACAACCAGCTTTGTTTCTTGCCTTTCTTTCCTGGCTTGGTCGCGAAGGAACAGGCAGTAAAATTGACGTTTCAAAGTGATCCTTGTGAGTTTAAGAATAAAACCTTCTTAATTTGATTTATATTGTACTTCTATCGTGTCGATGTCTCAAGGCTATGGAGATTCAGGGACCTTAACTTAACGCAGTACTACTGCGGTGATCCCGCGCTGTAAATGCAGTACTTCCTAATGTGCCCTTTGTGCCCGAACACCTGCACGATGGAGGACCTAATAACCGCTTCACCTGATGCTATTGTTGTGGCCAAACACCTGTTCTACATAGTCTAAATTAAAACGTAGAACTCTTGACACGCTAAGAAGAAGAAGAAGGCTATAGTCATTTTGACCAGTACGTCGCCGCGCTCATGGCAGCGTCGGAGCAGGGTCATTCATTCCCCCATAGTGCATTGTACTTAGGAACAAGTATTAATAATAAGGTTATTCAATTTATAATTTCTATGGACTTTGAAAAAAATAAAGAATTTTACAACAATACCAGCCATTAGCCCGTGTTTCCATTTAATTTCGTACATAACAAAACACGTAGTATAATTTGCAATGGATAAAATGTCACGAATGAAATGAATCTTAGAATAAACATTTTGTATCAAAAATCGAAGTTAAGAAAATCTTTAAAAATTCATTGAACTGTCAAACTTCGTCATACGATATAGAAGTGTATACTTACTTATATTGAACACTAAAGTGCATAGACCCGATAAAGTCTGATACCTATATTAAATATGAACTTCGCACCCCCTCGACCGTCTAGACTTTGGGGTGGGTAGCCGAAAAAAAGTAGACTTGTTTACTTGTCGTGTCATTTTTACATTTTTCACTCAGTTGGCGCTCAACCGCTAACGCGAGCGGACGTCCGGGATTCACACCTGTTTGATAAAAATCATTAATAAAATTCGGTGTGTGTAGTTTTAGTATTTTAATGTTTTTGTATAAGTAATTCTGTGATATAGCTGTAGTGTTTGTGATAATGTTTTGTTTATTCAGTCCTAGTAAGTATTGTTTTGTGAGCAATGGATATTAAAGTAGTTGCATTGATTATGATTGTTTATTATGTCGATTGAAAGTTTTTATCTCAATCACGAATCATGCGTTTGTTAGTAAGATCGTAGTTCTAGAAAGTCGCATTATTAATTTATCTCAACATCAACATCCCAGCCATAAGATGTCAACTGCTGAACATAGCCCCTATATATTTCCAGTGGCTGGTGTTGTATTGCCTGTATCCAACGGCTCCCACCAGCGTTATTTCTCTCATAGGATTTTTAGAATGGAGAACGGAAGCAAATTGAAAAGCCCTTCCTCCCACAGTTATACTAGTTCGGTAGCGAATGGATTCATCAATAATTTGTTTTTTAGAATAAATGAATTAATAATGCTGAACATTTCACACAGCGCCATCTAGCCCCAAACTAAGCACAGCTTGTACCATGGGAACCAAATAACTGATAGTAATACTTATACACTTTTTTTGTAATAACAAACTTAAAATATATAGAAAGACATCCAGACCCGGAACATATAACTGTAGTCCTGTAGATCATGCAAACATTTGTCCCGCGGCGGGAATATAACCCGCTACCTCCTGCGTCTCAGCCGGCTATTCGCCCACTGCGCCACGGAGGTCGTTTCTATGTCTCCGACTCGATCAAAATGTTACAAATTAGACGTAACTTATTTAACAGTACCTATATTGTATTGTAAAATGAGTATTAATAAGAATAGTCGGCCTTGTTTCTTGCCATTCTTTCCTGGCTTGGTCGCAGAGAAACAGGCGGCAAAATTTATGTTCTAAAGAGATCCGTGTCATTTTAATTAATTATTTTTCAGTTTTGGTCACTAGGGATTCACTGTTGACTGGCATTATTTATATTTATTCATTGATTCACGATTGTATCCCTTTTGGAAGACAATGTCGTGGCATTCACCTTTGCCTTTGGGTCCAAAGAATATTGTAGGATGCATAAACTTTGACGGTCACTTCATGGAACATTGGACGAGAGCGCACACAGCACGTTGGTGTCTCCATAGTCCAATGTCTGCCTTGTTATTTTTATTTTATGTTTTTGTACCTATTTACATACTAGTGGTTCGCCCCAACTGAGATCTCGCGAGTCTTTCAAAAAACAAAATAAAATATTATTCTTAGGGTGACTTGCACAACGATGCCTAAACGTATTTAGTGTTTTAAGTTAATATCTAAATATTATTTAAGGCGTCGTCAAATCATACAAATACGTCAAATTTAAACATGTTTAGTCGCTAAATAAGTTTAGTGTTCTTTGTGCATGCCGGCCTTAATCTTTGACTAATAAATTAGTGCCACGAAATGTTTAACCAACTTACTTGTCCTATAGATTAATTCAAATTAGACCCTCGTTGGGTTCATGTTATCTGTATGTTGTTATGTTGGTTATCTTTTTAGGGGTAGAAATTGCAGTTATTCGGGATTTCAGTCTTTTCATAGTTGAGATAGCTCAACTGCTCCAGATCACTACCAGGCGGAAGTGTCCCCAAGACACTCGCTGCCTTGTCCTGCTGAATTGCAATGCTTATGCATTAACCCAGATAAGCGACAGCTCTGCAAACGTCGCTTCGACCAGAAATAATTTTGAAAACGCGATGGGCCCTGGTACCCCATGAACCCAGGGTCTCGACCCCAAATGGCTCAAATACGTAAACTCTATCGAGACTAAAACTAAATAATATAAAGGTGTATGTTCGTGAAAAAAAACATCAAAAACACGCGACTTTTATAATCTTCCGCGAAAATTGTTTCTCCAAGGGCTGACGCACTTGTCAAGATCATAGCCGCTTTTTTGGCGAACAACTTTTTGTAGCTTCTAATTTGGTTTAGTGTTAACTTTCCATTCAAGTATCTCGTTCATTCTATCGGTCGAAAATGGTTTATGCGGCCGTTCGGGCAGAAAGGTTCTAAGGGCCACGCACTGGAAAGCGTCGCGTAGCGTGTTGAGACTTCCATATTTGCGCCGCTTAAAATCTTCGGCTAAATTTGCCGCCGCACCGGCCCCAAACTGCTGTACCAGACAGATGAGATGGCGGATATTTTATTGTATATTGTTCTGAATACCTTTTATTATATACCTTGTATTTAATGTTGTGTTAGTGCTAGTCAGATATAAAGAATTGAATTGAATAAAACTCTGTAAGTGTATGTAATGTAAGTATATTAATACTAGCTGACCGCAGTCGGGTGACAAGTAGCCTGTGTCCCAAGTCCGGTCACAATCTATCTATATACCAACGGTACATAGGGAGTGCATCTAAAGAATACCTCATCATTTTAACCCCTTTATCCCTCCCCCTCCTGATTTTGCAAAAAAGTTGAAACACGTATTTCTTTATTTCTTACCAAAAGTCTAAATATGATTCCTGGCTTGGTCGCGAAGGAACAGGCAGTAAAATTGACGTTTCAAAGTGATCCTTGTGATTTTAATGAATAAAAATATTTGACTTTGACTTAGATCCCTAACTTAAGGAATTATGAAGTGCCCATACAAACTTTCAACCCCTATTTCACCCCTTCAAGATTATTTTTTGAGACCAAAAGTTAGCTTATGTCCTTCTCGAGAATATAATCTATCTCCTTGGCAAGTTTCATTACGATCCGTTCAGCCGTTTAGTCGTGAAAAGGTAACAAACAAACAGAGTTACTTTCACATTTATAATATATACTATGGAATAATGGATAATTGGAAAATGATTTGTGTTGCTCACAGCTAGGGTTTAAAATGTTAAATTTATGTTTCTCAGTAAGCGATTTATTGTAAATCTTTCGAGAAATAAAGAATCTTAAACCGTAAACCGTTTTATGAGTAGCTGTATTTTTGAGAGTAACCATAGTTACGGAGTGTTTAGGCAGCTCACAGGTCTTATTTATAATTTTCTGTGGCGTCCTCCGTGGCGTAGTGGGCGATAGCCGGCTGAGACACAAAATCGCAAAAAGATTTCTATCTGTTAAAAATACAAATTATTTATTAGTTAAAATTATATGTACCATAAAATAAAGATTATTATTGGTAGCGAGTCCGATACCCGCCGCGGAACAAATGTTTGCACGATGTACAGATTTGATCTGGGTCTGGATGTTTTACTATTATAAGTTGTATGTATTTAATAATAAAGTATATGTATAAGTATTCTGTCAGTTATTTGATTCCCATCGTACAAGCTCTGCTTAGTTTGGGGCTAGATAGCACTGTGTTAAATATCCAGCAATATTTATTTGTTTATTGTTTTTTTACCAGTTATTTGTTTTTATACGTCCGAGGCTGAGACTTGGGGGTTTGATTCCGCCGCGGAACAAGTAGTTCGATGATCTACAGATATTTATTCTGGGTGTTTTTCTTTCTCTATCCATACCTACTAACTTTATAAATTCTAAAGTAACTCTGTCTCTCTGTCTGTTTGTTAAGTTTTCACAACTAAACGGCGAGACCGATTTCGATGAAATTTGGTAGGTATATAAATGGATTATGACCGGGTTTGGGGCATAGGTTGCTTTTTACCCGACTGCGCGGAAGGAGGTTAATGTTTTTATTGACTAAGAACGCGTGCGAAGCCGCGGGCGGGTCAGCTAGTATGAAACAAGTATGTATAAAAATATCATATATAGGAAGGATCATTCCTGAAACAAACACATCCCTACAGAAACAAACAGTCGGTCGCGCCGAAAATCAGGTGAATGTACTTTCATCCTTTGTAGTCTGTACGTTGACCTAGGTCGGGAGTAGAGACGTAGTCTGGTCTAGACTAGTCTGCCCTTAGATGTTAGGGCAGGTCTAGACTCCCGGTAGGGTTGGTGTAGGAAGTTTGCAGACTTCCATTTCGATACATAGATAAATTATTTATTTTGCATACTTAACAGCACAGACATAAGAATAATAAGAGACACATTTAAATTGAAACAGGATACATATTAAGAGTGTAGTGTATTGTAATTTGTGACATTTCGTTTAATTACTATAGGTAGCAGTGGAAGCATTCAGGTTAAGATTATAAATACCTTCTCGTCTCGGTCAAACTGCCCAAATAAGATCAATTTAATTATTCCTTATCACTTCTTCTATTGTTAAGTATGTTTATTTATTTGATATACTTACCTACCTTGGTATACCTAGTTTAGTCTATTATATACCTATATTATGTTTTAAGTAGGTTTATTTATGTACCTATACTATGCTATTTTTAAAATTTATTTTTTTCACTACCATCTTTATCTTATATCTTTATTATTATATTATATAAAGCTCGATTACCACTCACTGACTGACTGACTCATTGACATGTTTGTTCTCCCAGATGCCACCTCGTAGGGTGAAAATGTTTGGTGGGATCGTATAGAGGGAGTTCCGGTGAGTTGGGAATAAATCCTAAAGTACCCCTTTTGTCCCCCATTCGCTCCCATCCACCTCGTATCTCGGAAAGTATAGGTCTTAGAGCGTTGGTGCAAAAACTAATGTTGCTGAGGACATTTTTTTATATCCGGATCCATGAAAAAAAAAATGTCTTTCATACAAAAAAAAAATTGTCCCATACAAAATATTTCTGTATGATTACCGTAAACCGTATATTTCGTTTGCCGTAATTTTCATTCTGTTTTTGTAGGGAGCCCACGGCTTGTGTGTACTATAAAATTACTGTAAATTTGCTTGATTCTATATAATGGTGGTGGAGGGGCATGAGATAACTTTCATAGTTTTTGCAAAGGTCATCATCATCATTTTGGAACATCCATTTTTTTTTTTTTTTTAGTATGCAACGTTCATCATGTTTATTTTGGAACATCCACATTTTTTTCATTATGCCTCATCCACAATGATCACTTTGGAACGTCAATTTTTTTTTTTTTTTATTATGCATCATCCACTGTGATCATTTTGGAACATCATTTTTTTCAATTATGCCTCATCCACTATGATCACTTTGGAACGTCCATTTTTTTTTTTTATTATGCAACATCCACTGTGATATTTTGGTACATCATTTTTTTTAATTATGCCTCATTCACAATGATCACTTTGGAACGTCAATTTTTTTTTATTATGCAACATCCACTGTGATCATTTTGGTACATCATTTTTTTAATTATGCCTCATCCACAATGATCACTTTGGAACGTCAATTTTTTTTTTTATTATGCAACATCCACTGTGATCATTTTGGTACATCATTTTTTTAATTACGCCTCATCCACAATGATCACTTTGGAACGTCAATTTTTTTTTTATTATGCAACACATAATTTTTTTTAATTATGCCTCATCCACAATGATCACTTTGGAACGTCAATTTTTTTTTTTTATTATGCATCATCCACTGTGATCATTTTGGAACATCATTTTTTTTAATTATGCCTCATCCACAATGATCACTTTGGAACGTCAATTATTATTTTTTTTTTGTATTATGCAACATCCACTGTGATCATTTTGGTACATCATTTTTTTTATTATGCCTCATCCACAATGATCACTTTGGAACGTCAATTATTTTTTTTTATTATGCAAAATCCTTTGTGATCTTTTTGGAAAATCAATTTTTTTTAATTATGCCTCATCCACAATGATCACTTTTGGAACGTCAATTTTTTTTTTACTATGCAAAATCCTTTGTGATCATTTTGGAACATCATTTTGTTTTAAATTATGCCTCATCCACAATGATCACTTTTGGAACGTCATTTTTTTTATGATGCAAAATCCTTTGTGATCATTTTGGAAAATCATTTTTTTTAAATTATGCCTCATCCACAATGATTATTTTGGAACGTCAATTTCTTTTTTTTTATTATATTTCCTCTTTGATTGTTTCTGCCACTTCGATATCCTATTTGATTGCTTCTCCCACTTCAATATTCTCTTTGATAGTTTCTTCCACTTCGATATCCAATCAACAAATTTATGATTTTTCTTACAAAACTTTAATCGCTCGTATCTTCTAAACGGGAAGAGATAGCACTAGCAAACTTTGACAAAATATTAGTACAAATTTTTGATCATTATCATTTTACAACATACATTTATATTATGCAACGTCAATCCTGATCATTTTGGAACGTCCAGATTTTTTTTATGCAACGTTCATCATGATCTTTTTTGCAACGTTCAATTTTTTTTATACAACTATTATCATGATCATTTTGGAACATCCAATTTTTTTCTCTTTGATTGCTTGTTCCACTTCGATATCCTCTTTGATTGCTTCTTCCACATTGATATCCTATTTGATTGCTTCTTTAACTTTGGTATCCTCTACGATTGCTTCTTCCACTTCGATATCCTCTTTTATTCCTTCTTCATCTTCAATATCCATTGGATTGCTTCTTCATCTTTGATATCCTCTTTGATGGCATTTTCACTTCGGTATCCTGTGTAAGGGCTCCTTCCTCTTTGATTTCCGTTTGATTGCTTCTTGCACTGCAATATTTTCTTTGATTGCGTCTTCATATTCGATATCGTTTTTGATTGCATTTTTACTTCGATATCCTGTGATGGCTTCTTCCACTTTGATATCCTCTTTGATTGCTTCTTCCACTTCGATATCCGCTTTGATTGCTTGTTCCATTTTGATATCGTCTTTGACTATTTCTTTCACTTCGATATCGTCTTTGATTGCTTTTTTCACTTCGTCATCCTCTTTGAATACTTCTACCAACTCGGTATCCTCTTTGATTCCTTAGTCAACTTCAATTTCCTCTTTGATTGTTTTTGCTACTTCGATATCCTCTTTGTTTACTCCTTCCACTTCGATATCATCTTCGATTTCCTTTTGATTGCTTCTTGCACTGCATTATTCTCTTTGATTGCGTCTTCATCTTCGATATCGTCTTTGATAGCATTTTCACTTCGATATCCTCTGTGATGGCTTCTTCCACTTCGATACCCTCTTTGATTGCTTCTTCCACTTCGATATCCTCTTTGATTGTTTCTTCCGCCTCGACATCTTCTATTTTTGCATGTTCCACTTCGTTATCCCTTTAAAATGCTTCTTCTACTTTCATATCCTCTTTAATTGCTTCAGTTACTTCATTATGCTCTCTACAAAATTGTGGTCTTTCATACAAAACTTCAATCGCTCGTATCTTCTAAACGGGAAGAGATAGCCCTAGCAAACTTGTACAAAATATTGGTATAAATTTTTGGTGCAACTGTTTTTTTATTGTCATCCTTGACATCCTTTTTGAATGTTTCTCTCACTTCGTCATCTTCTTTGAATGTTTTTTCCACTTAGACATCATCTTTGACTGCTTCTTTAACTTCGATATCCTCTTCGATTGCTTCTCCCACTTCGATATCGTCTTTGACTGCTTCTTCCATTTCGATATCGTCTTTGATTGCTTTTTTCACTTCGTCATCTTCTTTGAATGCTTCTACCACCTCGGTATCCTCTTTGATTGCTTACTCAACTTCAATTTCCTCTTTGATTGTTTCTCCCTCTTCGATATCGTCTTTGACTGCTTCTTCCATTTCGATATCGTCTTTGATTGTTTTTTTCACTTCGTCATCTTCTTTGAATGCTTCTACCGCCTCGGTATCCTCTTTGATTGCTTACTCAACTTCAATTTCCTCTTTGATTGTTTCTGCCACTTCGATATCCTATTTGATTGCTTCTTCCACTTCAACATTCTCTTTGATAGTTTCTTCCACTTCGATATCCAATCAACAAATTTATGATTTTTCTTACAAAACTTTAATCGCTCGTATCTTCTAAACGGGAAGAGATAGCACTAGCAAACTTTGACAAAATATTAGTACAAATTTTTGATCATTATCATTTTGCAACATACATTTATATTATGCAACGTCAATCATGATCATTTTGGAACGTCCAGATTTTTTTTTATGCAACGTTCATCATGATCTTTTTTGCAACGTTCAATTTTTTTTTATACAACCATTATCATGATCATTTTGGAACATCCAATTTTTTTCTCTTTGATTGCTTGTTTATCTTTGATTGCTTCTTTAACTTTGATATCCTCTACGATTGCTTGTTCCGCTTCGATATCCTCTTTTATTCCTTCTTCATCTTCAATATCCATTGGATTGCTTCTTCCACTTCGATATCGTCTTTGATTGCTTTTTTTACTTCGTCATCCTCTTAGAATGCTTCTACCACCTTGGTATCCTCTTTGATTTCTTCCTCAACTTTAATTTCCTCTTTGATTGTTTCTGCTACTTCGATATCCTATTTGATTGCTTCTTTCACTTCAATATCCTCTTTGATTGCTTCTTCCACTTCGATATCATCTTTGATTGCTTCTTCCACTTCGATATCATCTTTGATTGCTTCTTCCACTTCGATATCGTCTTTGATTGCTTTTTTCACTTCGTCATCTTAGAATGCTTCTACCACCTCGGTATCCTCTTTGATTGCTTACTCAACTTCAATTTCCTCTTTAATAGTTTCTGCTAATTCGATATCCTATTTGATTGCTGCTTTCACTTCAATATCCTGTTTGATTGCTTCTTGCACTTCGAAATCATATTTGATTGCTGCTTCCATTTGGATATCTTCTTTGATTTGATTGCTTCTTCCATTTCGATATCGTCTTTGACTGCTTCTTACACATGGATATCCTTTTTGATCGCTTTTAACAGCTCGAAATCCTCTTTGATTGCTTCTTCGACAAAAACAATAACACGCGAGTTGCGTGCAACTCGCGCACTACGCAACCTCTAGTTATATTATATAAAGCTCGATTACCACTCACTGACTGACTGACTCATTGACATGTTTGTTCTCCCAGATGCCACCTCGTAGGGTGAAAATGTTTGGTGGGATCGTATAGAGGGAGTTCCGATGAGTTGGGAATAAATCCTAAAGTACCCCTTTTGTCCCCCATTCGCTCCCATCCACCTCGTATCTCGGAAAGTATAGGTCTTAGAGCGTTGGTGCAAAAACTAATGTTGCAGAGGACATTTTTTTATATCCGGTTCCATGAAAAAAAAATTGTCTTTCATACAAAAAAAAAATTGTCCCATACAAAATATTTCTGTATGAATACCGTAAACCGTATATTTCGTTTGCCGTAATTTTCATACTGTTTTTGTAGGGAGCCCATGGCTTGTGTGTACTATAAAATTACTGTAAATTTGCTTGATTCTATATAATGGTGGTGGAGGGGCATGAGACAACTTTCATAGTTTTTGCAAAGGTCATCATCATCATTTTGGAACATCCAATTTTTTTTTTTTTTTTTAGTATGCAACGTTCATCATGTTTATTTTGGAACATCCACATTTTTTTAATTATGCCTCATCCACAATGATCACTTTGAAACGTCATTTTTTTTTTTATTATGCAACATCCACTGTGATCATTTTGGTACATCATTTTTTTAATTATTCCTCATCCACAATGATCACTTTGGAACGTCAATTATTTTTTTTTATTATGCATCATCCACTGTGATCATTTTGTAACATCATTTTTTTTTCAATTATGCCTCATCCACAATGATCACTTTGAAACGTCATTTTTTTTTTTTATTATGCAACATCCACTGTGATCATTTTGGTACATCATTTTTTTAATTATGCCTCATCCACAATGATCACTTTGGAACGTCAATTTTTTTTTTTTATTATGCATCATCCACTGTGATCATTTTGTAACATCATTTTTTTTCAATTATGCCTCATCCACAATGATCACTTTGAAACGTCATTTTTTTTTTATTATGCAACATCCACTGTGATCATTTTGGTACATCATTTTTTTAATTATGCCTCATCCACAATGATCACTTTGGAACGTCAATTATTTTTTTTTTTATTATGCATCATCCACTGTGATCATTTTGGAACATCATTTTTTTTAATTATGCCTCATCCACAATGATCACTTTGGAACGTCAATTATTATTTTTTTTTTGTATTATGCAACATCCACTGTGATCATTTTGGTACATCATTTTTTTTATTATGCCTCATCCACAATGATCACTTTGGAACGTCAATTTTTTTTTTTTATTATGCAAAATCCTTTGTGATCTTTTTGGAAAATCAATTTTTTTTAATTATGCCTCATCCACAATGATCACTTTTGGAACGTCAATTTTTTTTTACTATGCAAAATCCTTTGTGATCATTTTGGAACATCATTTTGTTTTAAATTATGCCTCATCCACAATGATCACTTTTGGAACGTCATTTTTTTTATTATGCAAAATCCTTTGTGATCATTTTGGAAAATCATTTTTTTTAAATTATGCCTCATCCACAATGATTATTTTGGAACGTCAATTTCTTTTTTTTTATTATGCAACATCCACTGTGATAATTTTGGAACATCAATTTTTTTTAATTATGCCTCATCAGCAATGATCATTTTGGAACGTCAATTTTTTTTTAAATTATGCCTCATCCACAATGATCACTTTTGGAACGTCAATTTTTTTTTTATTATGCAACATCCACTGTGATCATTTTGGAACATCAATTTTTTTTTATTTATGCCTCATCCACTATGATCATTTTTGAACGTCAATTTTTTTTTATTATGCGACATCCACTATTCGAACATTCTCTTTGATTGCTTGTTACACTTCGTCATCCTCTTTTATTGTTTCTTCCGCCTCCACATCTTCTATTTTTGCATGTTCCACTTCGTTATCCTTTTAAAATGCTTCTTCTACTTCATATCCTCTTTAGTTGCTTCAGTTACTTCATTATGCGCTCTACAAAATTGTGGTGTTTCATACAAAACTTCAATCGCTCATATCTTCTAAACGGGAAGAGCTAGCCCTAGCAAACTTGTACAAAATATTGGTGTAAATTTTTGGTGGAACTGTTTTTTTATTGTCATCCTTGACATCCTTTTTGAATGCTTCTCTCACTTCGTCATCTTCTTTGAATGTTTTTTCCACTTCGACATCATCTTTGACTGCTTCTTTAACTTCGATATCCTCTTTGATTGCTTCTCCCACTTCGATATCGTCTTTGACTGCTTCTTCCATTTCGATATCGTCTTTGATTGCTTTTTCACTTCGTCATCTTCTTTGAATGCTTCTACCACCTTGGTATCCTCTTTGATTGCTTACTCAACTTCAATTTCCTCTTTGATTGTTTCTGCCACTTCGATATCCTATTTGATTGCTTCTCCCACTTCAACATTCTCTTTGATAGTTTCTTCCACTTCGATATCCAATCAACAAATTTATGATTTTTCTTACAAAACTTTAATCGCTCGTATCTTCGAAACGGGAAGAGATAGCACTAGCAAACTTTGACAAAATATTAGTACAAATTTTTGATCATTATCATTTTACAACATACATTTATATTATGCAACGTCAATCCTGATCATTTTGGAACGTCCAGATTTTTTTTATGCAACGTTCATCATGATCTTTTTTGCAACGTTCAATTTTTTTTATACAACTATTATCATGATCATTTTGGAACATCCAATTTTTTTCTCTTTGATTGCTTGTTCCACTTCGATATCCCCTTTGATTGCTTCTTCCACATTGATATCCTATTTGATTGCTTCTTTAACTTTGGTATCCTCTACGATTGCTTCTTCCACTTCGATATCCTCTTTTATTCCTTCTTCATCTTCAATATCCATTGGATTGCTTCTTCATCTTTGATATCTTCTTTGATGGCATTTTCACTTCGGTATCCTCTGTAAGGGCTCCTTCCTCTTTGATTTCCGTTTGATTGCTTCTTGCACTGCAATATTTTCTTTGATTGCGTCTTCATATTCGATATCGTTTTTGATTGCATTTTTACTTCGATATCCTGTGATGGCTTCTTCCACTTTGATATCCTCTTTGATTGCTTCTTCCACTTCGATATCCGCTTTGATTGCTTGTTCCATTTTGATATCGTCTTTGACTATTTCTTTCACTTCGATATAGTCTTTGATTGCTTTTTTCAGTTCGTCATCCTCTTTGAATACTTCTACCAACTCGGTATCCTCTTTGATTCCTTAGTCAACTTCAATTTCCTCTTTGATTGTTTTTGCTACTTCGATATCCTATTTGATTGCTTCTCCCACTTTAATATCCTCTTTGTTTACTCCTTCCACTTCGATATCATCTTCGATTTCCTTTTGATTGCTTCTTGCACTGCATTATTCTCTTTGATTGCGTCTTCATCTTCGATATCGTCTTTGATAGCATTTTCACTTCGATATCCTCTGTGATGGCTTCTTCCACTTCGATACCCTCTTTGATTGCTTCTTCCACTTCGATATCCTCTTTGATTGTTTCTTCCGCCTCGACATCTTCTATTTTTGCATGTTCCACTTCGTTATCCCTTTAAAATGCTTCTTCTACTTTCATATCCTCTTTAATTGCTTCAGTTACTTCATTATGCTCTCTACAAAATTGTGGTCTTTCATACAAAACTTCAATCGCTCGTATCTTCTAAACGGGAAGAGATAGCCCTAGCAAACTTGTACAAAATATTGGTATACATTTTTGGTGCAACTGTTTTTTTATTGTCATCCTTGACATCCTTTTTGAATGCTTCTCTCACTTCGTCATCTTCTTTGAATGTTTTTTCCACTTCGACATCATCTTTGACTGCTTCTTTAACTTCAATTTCCTCTTTGATTGTTTCTCCCTCTTCGATATCGTCTTTGACTGCTTCTTCCATTTCGATATCGTCTTTGATTGCTTTTTTCACTTCGTCATCTTCTTTGAATGCTTCTACCGCCTCGGTATCCTCTTTGATTGCTTACTCAACTTCAATTTCCTCTTTGATTGTTTCTGCCACTTCGATATCCTATTTGATTGCTTCTTCCACTTCAACATTCTCTTTGATAGTTTCTTCCACTTCGATATCCAATCAACAAATTTATGATTTTTCTTACAAAACTTTAATCGCTCGTATCTTCTAAACGGGAAGAGATAGCACTAGCAAACTTTGACAAAATATTAGTACAAATTTTTGATCATTATCATTTTGCAACATATATTTATATTATGCAACGTCAATCATGATCATTTTGGAACGTCCAGATTTTTTTTTATGCAACGTTCATCATGATCTTTTTTGCAACGTTCAATTTTTTTTTATACAACCGTTATCATGATCATTTTGGAACATCCAATTTTTTTCTCTTTGATTGCTTGTTTATCTTTGATTGCTTCTTTAACTTTGATATCCTCTACGATTGCTTGTTCCGCTTCGATATCCTCTTTTATTCCTTCTTCATCTTCAATATCCATTGGATTGCTTCTTCCACTTCGATATCGTCTTTGATTGCTTTTTTTACTTCGTCATCCTCTTAGAATGCTTCTACCACCTTGGTATCCTCTTTGATTTCTTCCTCAACTTTAATTTCCTCTTTGATTGTTTCTGCTACTTCGATATCCTATTTGATTGCTTCTTTCACTTCAATATCCTCTTTGATTGCTTCTTCCACTTCGATATCATCTTTGATTGCTTCTTCCACTTCGATATCCTCTAAGATTGCTTCTTCCACTTCGATACCTTCTTTGATTGCTTCTTCCACTTCGATATCGTCTTTGATTGCTTTTTTCACTTCGTCATCTTAGAATGCTTCTACCACCTCGGTATCCTCTTTGATTGCTTACTCAACTTCAATTTCCTCTTTAATAGTTTCTGCTAATTCGATATCCTATTTGATTGCTGCTTTCACTTCAATATCCTGTTTGATTGCTTCTTGCACTTCGAAATCATATTTGATTGCTGCTTCCATTTGGATATCTTCTTTGATTTGATTGCTTCTTCCATTTCGATATCGTCTTTGACTGCTTCTTACACATGTATATCCTTTTTGATCGCTTTTAACAGCTCGAAATCCTCTTTGATTGCTTCTTCGACAAAAACAATAACACGCGAGTTGCGTGCAACTCGCGCACTACGCAACCTCTAGTTATATTATATAAAGCTCGATTACCACTGACTCACTGACTGATTGACATCATTGTTCTCCCAGATGCCACCTTCTAGGGGGGAAATGTTTGGTGGGATCGTATAGAGGGAGTTCCGGTGAGTTGGGAATAAATCCTAAAGTACCCCTTTTGTCCCCCATTCGCTCCCATCCACCTCGTATCTCGGAAAGTATAAGTCTTACAGCGTTGGTGCAAAAACTAATGTTGCAGAGGACATTTTTGTATATCCGGTTCCATGAAAAAAAAATTGACTTTCATACAAAAAAAAAATTGTCCCATACAAAATATTTCTGTATGAATACCGTAAACCGTATATTTCGTTTGCCGTAATTTTCATACTGTTTTTGTAGGGAGCCCACGGCTTGTGTGTACTATAAAATTACTGTAAATTTGCTTGATTCTATATAATGGTGGTGGAGGGACATGAGATAACTTTCATAGTTTTTGCAAAGGTCATCATCATCATTTTGGAACATCCAATTTTTTTTTTTTTTTTTTAGTATGCTACGTTCTTCATGTTTATTTTGGAACATCCACATTTTTTTAATTATGCCTCATCCACAATGATCACTTTGGAACGTCAATTATTTTTTTTATTATGCATCATCCACTGTGATCATTTTGGAACATCATTTTTTTTTCAATTATGCCTCATTCACTATGATCACTTTGGAACGTCAATTTTTTTTTATTATGCAACATCCACTGTGATATTTTGGTACATCATTTTTTTTAATTATGCCTCATCCACAATGATCACTTTGGAACGTCAATTTTTTTTTATGCAACATCCACTGTGATCATTTTTGTACATAATTTTTTTAATTACGCCTCATCCACAATGATCACTTTGGAACGTCAATTATTTTTTATTTTTTTATTATGCATCATCCACTGTGATCATTTTGGAACATCATTTTTTTTAATTATGCCTCATCCACAATGATCATTTTGGAACGTCAATTTTTTTTTTTTTACTATGCAAAATCTTTTGTGATCATTTTGGAAAATAAATTTTTTTAAATTATGCCTCACCCACAATGATCATTTTGGAACGTCAATTTTTTTTTATTATGCAACATCCACTGTGATCATTTTGGTACATCAGTTTTTTTAATTATGCCTCATCCACAATGATCACTTTGGAACGTCAATTATTTTTTTTATTATGCAACATCCACTGTGATCATTTTGGTACATAATTTTTTTTAAATATGCCTCATCCACAATGATCACTTTGGAACGTCAATTTTTTTTTTTTTATGCAACATCCACTGTGATCATTTTGGTACATCATTTTTTTAATTACGCCTCATCCACAATGATCACTTTGGAACGTCAATTTTTTTTTTTTATTATTTTTTTATTATCCACTGTGATCATTTTGGAACATCATTTTTTTAAATTACGCCTCATCCACATGATCATTTTGGAACGTCAATTTTTTTTTATTATGCAACATCCACTGTGATCATTTTGGAAAATCAATTTTTTTTTGTAGCACAAATTTTTGGTGGAATCGTTATTTTACGGTCACCCTTGCCATAATTTTGAATTCTTCTCTCACTTCCTTTTCGTTTTCGAATGTTTCTTCCACATTGATATCCTCTTTAATTGTTTCTATAACTTCGAAATCCTCTTTGGTGGCATTTTTACTTCAATATACTTTTGAATTGTTTTTTCTATTTTTATATTTTCTTCAATTACTTCTCTTACTTCAATATCGACTCTACAAAATTATGGGTTTAAATACAAATCTTAAATCGCTCGTATCTTCTAAACGGGAAAAGTTACCCCCAGCAAACTTTTACAAAATATTGGTACTAATTTTTGGTGGAATAGTTTTTTTAATACCATCATTGCCCTTGAGATCCTTTTTGAATGCTTCTCTTACTTCGTCTTCCGCTTTGAATGCTTCTTTCACCTCGATATCCTCTATTTTTGCTTATTCCACTTTGATATCCTTTTTAATTGCTTTTTCTACTTATATATTTTCTTCAATTGCTTCTTTTACTTCAATTTCCGCTCTACAAAATTATGTGTTTTGACACAAATCTTAAATCACTCGTATCTTCTAAACGGGAACAGTTACGCCTAGCAAACTTTTACAAAATATTGGTACAAATTTTTGGTCGAATATTTTTTTTTATTACCATCATTGATCTTGACATCCTTTTTGAATGCTTCTTTCACCTCGATATCCTCTATTTTTGCTTCTTCCACTTTGATATCCTTTTTAATTGCTTTTTCTACTTATATATTTTCTTAATTGCTTCTTTTACTACAATTTCCACTCTGCAAAATTATGGGTTTTAAAACAAATCTTAAATCGCTCGTATCTTCTAAACGGGAAGAGTTACGCCTAGCAAACTTTTACAAAATATTGGTACAAATTTTTGGTGGAATAGTTTTTCTAATACCATCATTGCCCTTGACATCCGTTTTGAATGCTTCTCTTACTTCGTCTTCCACTTTAAATGCTTCTTTCACCTCGATATCCTCTATTTTTGCTTCTTCCACTTTGATATCCTTTTTAATGTCTTTTTCTACTTATATGTCTTTTTCAATTGCTTCTTTTACTTCAATTTCCACTCCACAGAATTATGGGTTTTCATACAAAACTTAAATCGCTCGTATCTTTTAAACGGGAAGAGATAGCTCGAGGAAACTTTTACAAAATATTAGTATAAGTTTTTGGTGAAACCTTTTTTTTTATCCTTGTCCTCGACGTCTTTTACTCAATTTCAATTTCCTCTTTAATTGTTTCTGCTACTTCGATATCCTATTTGATTGCTTCTTTCACTTCAATATCCTCTTTGATTGCTTCTTCCACTTCGATATCATCTTTGATTGCTGCTTCCACTTGGATATGCGCTTTGATTTGATTGCTTCTTCCATTTCGATCGTCTTTGACTGCTTCTTACACATGGATATCCTCTTCGATAACTTTAAACAGCTCGATATCCTCTTTGATTGCTTCTTCCACTTTGATATCCTCTTTTATTGCTTCTACCAATTCGATATCATCTTCGATTTCCTTTTGATTGCTTCTTGCACTGCAATATTCTCTTTGATTGCGTCTTCATCTTCGATATCGTTTTTGATAGCATTTTCACTTTGATATCCTCTGTGATAGCTTCTTCCACTTCGATACCCTCTTTGATTGCTTCTTCCACTTCGATATCCTCTTTGATTGTTTCTTCCGCCTCGACATCTTCTATTTTTGCATGTTCCACTTCGTTATCCCTTTAAAATGCTTCTTCTACTTTCATATCCTCTTTAATTGCTTCAGTTACTTCATTATGCTCTCTACAAAATTGTGGTCTTTCATACAAAACTTCAATCGCTCGTATCTTCTAAACGGGAAGAGATAGCCCTAGCAAACTTGTACAAAATATTGGTATAAATTTTTGGTGCAACTGTTTTTTTATTGTCATCCTTGACATCCTTTTTGAATGCTTCTCTCACTTCGTCATCTTCTTTGAATGTTTTTTCCACTTCGACATCATCTTTGACTGCTTCCTTAACTTCGATATCCTCTTTGATTGCTTCTCCCACTTCGATATCGTCTTTGACTGCTTCTTCCATTTCGATATCGTCTTTGATTGCTTTTTTCACTTCGTCATCTTCTTTGAATGCTTCTACCACCTCGGTATCCTCTTTGATTGCTTACTCTACTTCAATTTCCTCTTTGATTGTTTCTCCCTCTTCGATATCGTCTTTGACTGCTTCTTCCATTTCGATATCGTCTTTGATTGCTTTTTTCACTTCGTCATCTTCTTTGAATGCTTCTACCGCCTCGGTATCCTCTTTGATTGCTTACTCAACTTCAATTTCCTCTTTGATTGTTTCTGCCACTTCGATATCCTATTTGATTGCTTCTTCCACTTCAACATTCTCTTTGATAGTTTCTTCCACTTCGATATCCAATCAACAAATTTATGATTTTTCTTACAAAACTTTAATCGCTCGTATCTTCTAAACGGGAAGAGATAGCACTAGCAAACTTTGACAAAATATTAGTACAAATTTTTGATCATTATAATTTTGCAACATACATTTATATTATGCAACGTCAATCATGATCATTTTGGAACGTCCAGATTTTTTTTTATGCAACGTTCCTCATGATCTTTTTTGCAACGTTCAATTTTTTTTTATACAACCATTATCATGATCAATTTGGAACATCCAATTTTTTTCTCTTTGATTGCTTGTTCCACTTCGATATCCTCTTTGATTGCTTCTTCCACATTGGTATCCTCTTTGATTGCTTCTTTAACTTTGATATACTCTACGATTGCTTGTTCCGCTTCGATATCCTCTTTTACTCCTTCTTCATCTTCAATATCCATTGGATTGCTTCTTCCACTTCGATATCGTCTTTGATTGCTTTTTTTACTTCGTCATCCTCTTAGAATGCTTCTACCACCTTGGTATCCTCTTTGATTTCTTCCTCAACTTTAATTTCCTCTTTGATTGTTTCTGCTACTTCGATATCCTATTTGATTGCTTCTTTCACTTCAATATCCTCTTTGATTGCTTCTTCCACTTCGATATCATCTTTGATTGCTGCTTCCACTTGGAAATCCTCTTTGATTTGATTGCTTCTTCCATTTCGATATCGTCTTTGACTGCTTCTTACACATGGATATCCTCTTTGATGGCTTTTAACAGCTCGATATCCTCTTTAATTACTTCTTCGACTAAAAGAAAAACACGCGAGCTGCGAGCAGCTCGCGCACAACGCAACCTCTAGTCTTATATATAAAGGTTATCTGGAAGAGAAGGCTCTTTAGCATTAAGTTCGGCAGTACTTCCGGTGCTTCCGATATTATTTAGCCGAGCTGATTATATCAGAAAAACAAATAATAATAATAATATTATGTTTATTTCAGGCAACAATGTGCACACTACATACAAAATATGATAACAAGGCCCAGCACTTAGTTTTATTTGGAGAGTTTTCGTAGCTCGTCTCTTGTTACCGAAACACTTAATCACACTAATATTAATAAATGCGAAAGTTTGAATGTTTGTTTGTTTGTTACTCAATCACGTCGTAATGGCTGAACCGATTTCGATAAAATTTGTGTTGATAGATTATGACCTGGATTCAAACATAGGCTACTTTTTTGACAAACAACGCGTGGGAAGCCGCTGGCGGAAACTAGTAAATAAATAATGCTGGGCATTTCAGACAGCGTTATCTAGCTCCAAATTAAGCAGAGCTTGTACAGAAGAACAGGCGGTAAAATTGACGTTTCAAAATGAACGTGATTTTAATCGATAAATTAATATTTAATGTGAATTCTGACGACGGCTCATTCACCTAACGTATCTATAGTCCGTTCAAAGTGCCCAACAAAGGACCAATGAGGAAGTAACGCATCATTAGATAAAAACAAAGGTTGTTCAAATCAAACATCGCCTATAGCGACTATTCAGTAAGCAAGCAGGCCCTTGGCTCAGCTCAAGGTCCTAATATACTGAGGCCCTTACATCTATTTCGGCTACGCATTCGCGCTCGGCCTCTCGTAAGTCGTCACTCGTCGAAATAATCGTGTAGATTTATTGAATAACTAGGTGACCTGCCTGCGGCTTCACACGCATGCTTTGTCAATAAAAACATTACCCTCCTTCTGGGCAGTCGGGTAAAAAGTAGCCTTTGTTACTCAGAGATAATGTAGCTTTTTAATGGTGAAAGAATTTTTGAAATCGGACGAGGAGTTTTTGAGTTTATTCGTTACAAACATACAAAAATACAAATCTTTCCTCTTTATAATATTAATTTAGATTAGAACGGCATCTGATCAACAATTGCACTAATTAACAAGCACAAACACTATATACACATCCATACTATTATTATAAATGAGAAAGTAACTCTGTTTGTTTGTTTGTTAGTTTGTTACCTTTTCACAACTAAAGGACTGAACGGATCGTAATGAAATTTGGCAAGAAGATGGATTATATCCTGGGGAAGTACATACGCTATCTTTTGTTTCAAAAAATCACTTTGAAGGGGGTGAAATAGGGGTTGAAAGTTCCATATTATTTAACCGTCGTTCATTGACGTGAAGTAATTTACATGAAGTGTCGCGTCATACTGAAATATCATTCTGCATTTGATTTCTTTGTTAATTTATATGGCAGAACAAAGTTTGCCGGGTCAGCTAGATCATTATAAATTTCGAAATGTGTAAATCAATCTCTTTGATACCTTACTACACTATTTTGGTTCTTTTGGCCATCAAAATCAAAAATATATTTTTGATTTATCAATCAACACCATAACTGCACTCGTTAATTCGTATGCCTAGCGTAGCGAGTACGGGCAAATCGCCCTAACAGATTAACGGCAGAAAGGCTCTAGAGACTTAAAACCCTTTGTTCAGTGGACGTCTTGTGGCTGATGTGATGATGATGACTTGATTGTCGCGGTATAGCTAATTCGCATTCTAGAGTGTGGATTACACCTTAATCCCCTTCTAACATGACCCCAATCATCCCAACTCCTTAAAGTAGCGGAGTAGGACTTTGGGTTGGTGGCAGCAGCTTTCCAGTGTTCTTAAAGTTGATGTTGACGTCGAAGATGACTCGATGAGCTCATGCAGTCCCGTCTTCAGCCTGGCTTCGTGTGTGCGTACAGTGCAGAAGCGCGTGCTACACTGTCTCTTCACCCTGTATGCATCCTTGACTTAGCCCACTTTCCATAGCCCCTGTATTTAGGAGCAGTGGCGGATAGGACCTCGCTGAAAATATTTTACAAGTCATTAAATGTTTAGTTATTCGTAATTATTTCCGTACGCGTGAGTAGTATTTATCCACAGAGGCAAAATCGTCTGGCAACACTATACAATTATAAAAAAAAACCCTCTTTTTTGGCCATTGGGCGATCCTAGGCTCAAAAAAACTGGAATGAAGTAGGTATGCAATTTTTGTAATTTTTGTCATCATTACACACAGTCACATTAGTGTATAATAATAAATATTGGACATTTCACACAGCGCTATCTAGCCCCAAACTAAGCAAAGCTTATACTATGGGAACCAGTTATCTCATATAATATAAATATAATCAATAAATACTTATAAATATAATCAAACGTACAGACCCGGAACAAATATCTGTCTATCATGCAAACATTTGTTCCGCGGCGGGAATCGAACCCACTACCTCCTGCGTCTCAGCCGGCTGTTCGCCCACTTCGCCATACTGCGTATAACTCATTTAATTTAACGTATTCTTTTTGTCTGGGAAATGAAAGGGGTCTCGCAACGCTAACTAGCGCCGCCACTGTTTAGGAGCTGGTGATTTCGCGATATTCTAAATACTAATTATAATTACACAATATTTATTGTCACGTGTTTGTTTCAGGTAAGTGTGCCAATATTCTACAACTGTGTGCTGAAGAGAAGGGGAAACCATCTGATGATGTTCAAATTAATTTAGAAGTAGAGGTAAGATTCTAATATCTGCTGTGCTGTAAGGTTCCACAATCCAAAAATGCAGTCCACAAAACTAGAAAAGTCGATGTGTAGTCGATGGATTGACTTGAAATTTTTATGCAACGTTGCATTTCTATATAAGGGTGTTTGTATATACTTTTTATCCCGAAGTTCCTACGAGAACGGAAAATTTTAAGCGTGCGAAGTTGCAGGTCAGCTGGTTTAATACAAAGATTATAACGTTCAGGGAAGTCATGACAAGCAAAACTTCAAAATAAAGTTAATATTATTGATTTTTTACACTACTCAAAATCAAAATCTTTTTATTCATTAAAATCACAAGGATAATTTTGAAACGTCAATTTTACTGCCTGTTCCTTCGCGACCAAGCCAGGAAAGAAAGGCAATGTAAATTGTAACATTTTTGAATGAGTTGAAGCAATTTCAATCCCAAGCTTCTGTATCATCGAAATAATCCGATATTTTATTGTAGTTGTTTAATTATTCTTTTAAATTTGTTAATTGTCAATTTAGGTACATCACTTGGGAGTTTGTCCTGTCGCAATTAACCGTATATTTTGCGTATTTTAAAAATTAACCTGGAATTGCATAAGTTTGTGCTCAAATACTTGGACTTCAAAGGTTAAAATATAAGTTCTGTTTCGCAGAAATCAGTACTTTTGCGCGTAATACTTTCACAAGCGGCCGTCATGGAAAATCTTATAACCTACTTCCAAAGCCTACATCTTAAGTTCACTCATTTAAACTCACTCACAGACTACAGGGATTAAAACTCGTATGAGCTAGTCTAGTGACCCTGCATAGAATTTTTAGACACCTATCTTTTGTACACCGAATCCTTTGACATGATTTAACTACTTCTATACCTAGGATATTAAATACTTTCGCTTGAAGAACTCACCGCTGTCGGAGCAGATAGATTCTTGAGTGGAGAGTAGTGGAGATCACCTCATGAGAAAGCTCGCGGTCGCTCAGCGTGTTATGGAGAGGGCTATGCTTGGTGTTTCTCTACGAGATCCAATTAGAAATGAGGAGATTCGTAAACGAACCAAAGTCACCAACATAGCACAAAGGATAGCAAGCTGAAGTGGCAGTGGGCGGCACATAGCTCGAAGACTGACGGCCGTTGGGGCAGGAAGGTTCTCGAGTGGACACCACGCACTGGAAAGCGGTGCGTAGGATGACTCCCTCACTAGATGTAAAGAGGACCTAATATAGGCTACTGGCAGCCTATGCATTCAGGCCACAAAATCAATATAAAAGTAAAAAAAGAACTGGAAATTGATGAGATGTTCAGCAGTGGACGTTCAATGGCTGATATGATGATGAAGCATAAGTCTTATGGATTCTACACACGTAACGATTTATTTATGCAAGCCCCTGTGGGAAGAATTTGTTTTGAAGAAACTGAAATTTCTAGGCTTATGAAAGGCCTTGCGCAAGGGTTGCGCAATGAAATCGTTGACATGTTTAAGGTCCATACTTATTCATCAGTCACCGTGTTCTCACTTGCTCCCATAGTAAGTACCTCATAATTGGCGACGAGAAAGATACGAACCCAAGTGTGAATCTCGCTTGATGCTGAACTACCTTTTTGATTTATATTAATTTGGCAAGAATAAAGTTATTGTTCAAAGCACCTTGTAGTTTCCATTTCCTCGTTCATTTTAGTATTATATCAGTTACGACCTTGTGCTTGTTTATTTTTAAACGAACCGACAGATAATATTATGCGGTTATTTTTTACCTATTGATTTACCACAATATAGTAGATATACAAGGAGCTAAAATTACCCATTATATACGAGGTAGTAAATAGAAATAGTTATAATGGGCTTTGAGCGCCGTATCTTATACTCTACTTTTCACTACGATTGCGAGAAAATAAAGTAATCTAATACAATATTAAATAGTTTATTTTATTAAAAATTAAACGTACAATTTGTATAATTCTGGATATTTGACGAGATGTTTTTTCCCGGCAACTTAATTTCTGTCCTCCGTGAAGATGAATGTTGAGTTGTCTGTGGGATAAAGATTTGAGGGTCCATCGTTTGAATGTTCTGAATAGAGAATCAGCTGAGTTGACTCATCCCTTGATGTCGATGGTCGTGGGCTAGTTGGGAGAATATTGATGCGTTCTGTGATACGCTGGGTGATATCAAATTTGTTTGGAATTGTGTCCTCTATATAGCCTTCCGCCACTTGATCAAATCATCCACCGTGGTGTTTTAGTGTTGTTATTTGCACCAGAATCCGCCAAGAGAGTGGCGGATGTTTTTCGAAAACAATGGCCAAGGGTACTGTTCCCAATTAGGCAAATTTAGATAGGTGGAGATATCTTTTGGCACGTTGCTAAATGTATTTTTATTTTTTAATGACTTATTGGTAACAGACAAAAATAAAAAAACAAACTTTTTCCCCTAGAGTGAAATATGCAATTTTATCCTCGCTCTGGTACGCTATAATGACAGACTTTTTGAGCAAGAGAAGTAATAAGGTAATTATGTGTGAACAGTAAAGGGCTTATCCTGGCTGAATCTCAATCTCACACAAGTTTTTGAGGACTGCCTTTTATGCCTCTGTTGGGATGAATCATTATTATTATTATTATATGACCCACAGGACGCCCACTGCTGAAAATATAGGCCACCCCCATAGATTTCCAGAGTGCCCGATCTTGAGCGGCTCCCAGCAACCATCATCAGGTCTTTTTCCATCTAGTGGGGGATCGTCCTACGCTGCGCTTTCCAGTGCGTGATCTTGAGAACCTTTCTGCCCCAAAAGCGGTCAGTTCTTGGAGCTATGTGCCGCCCACTGGCACTTCAGCTTGCTAATCCTTTGTGCTATATCGGTGACTTTAGTTCGTCTACGAATCTTCTCATTTCTGATTCGATCTCGTAGAGAAACACCAAGCATAGCCTCTTAACAACACGCTGAGCCTTGAACCTTCTTATGAGGCTCATAGTGTAAGATCACGTTTCTGTACCAACTAGAATTTACCTTATACAAATGAGACCAAAATCAACTGAAAAATAGTTAACCAAATTCAGCTGATTTTTACCAAGTGATTGTTCAAAGAGAATCATCGAATTCTTTAAAAAATAAATAAATAAATATTCCTGGACATTTCACACACCGCTATCTAGCCTCAAACTAAGCAGAGCGTGTACTATGGGAACCAGATAACTGATAGAATACTTTATATATTTGTTATAATACATTATATAGAAAAACATCCAGACCCGGAACAAATATCTGTAGATCATGCAAACAATTTTTCCGCGGCGGGATCGAACCCTCCTGCGTTTCTGCCGGCTATTCGCCCACTTCGCCACGGAGGTCGTCTCTAAAATCTCGAATCTCTAAAAGTTGTAGAACAATTATTATTGTTCTCGTAAGTGTCATTTTCTGTACATTGAAAATTGAAATGACACGTCAGTACGCCGCAGGTATTACGTACTAGGTTAGGTAGCAACGGGTCGACACGAGGCAGCAAATATAAGTAGGTATTATACAACAGATTCTAGTGTATATATACGTATACAAGCAGCTGTTGTCCGATCAGCTACGACATACACTTAGAAGATGTCATCCATACAAAATATACTAATACTATAAATTCGATAGTAACTCTGTTTATTTTTTAAAAATTATTTGTGTACCTACCTAATATGTACGCATTGTAAATTTTCTTTTTATATTATTACTGACCCGCCCGCGGCTTCGTACGCGTGGTTTCTCAATAAAACATGTTTCAAGTCCATTCATAATCTATCTAGGTATATCTAAGTACCTATATAAATAGATTGTGGCCGGGATTGGGACATTTGCTACATTTTATCCGACTGCGTAGAAAGAGGGTAATGTTTTTATAAACAAACCACCAACAAACCGCGGACGGGTCAGCTAGTGTAATTATGCTCTACAAAGACTCCTATGAAGAATACAATGTGGGCCTCTTTAAGGTAAATAGGTTTCATCTAGAATCTAGATCTTCGTGTTTTATCTTAGATCGCTTACCATCAGGTGAGATTGTGGTCAAACGAAGACCCCCATGATGGACATCGAACCACTA
Source organism: Philereme transversata (assembly GCA_963924445.1). Lineage (NCBI taxonomy): Eukaryota > Metazoa > Arthropoda > Insecta > Lepidoptera > Geometridae > Philereme > Philereme transversata. The sequence continues at coordinate 27,511,429 of OZ004346.1, forward strand.
GTAATAGTAGTATGGAGAATATAATTGTGTACATACGTGTTATTGTATATGTATAACAGCTGGGCGTCGCAAAGTCTGCGCTGTCTTACTTCGCAATACTGAAACCTTGGCACGGATAAGTGATCACGTTTTTGGAGTTGAAACTTTGAACGCATATTATCTTTTTGATTGTACTATCGCTTTTGTGGATAAATCGGGATAACTGAATTTTTTAGGTTCTGTAGACGATAATCCTTACAGCTCGAATACACCAAATCTGTTATCGGTTATTTGATTTGGTATGTTACTTTGGGAAAAGTGTTCCTGATAGGAAATAGAGTCGCAAGAGACCAACTTTTTTTTTGGCAAATGGTAATTTCTAGGCTGACTGTACATATATTTTATCAAAAATCTGAAAATGTAGTGGGTTTTTTCTTCAAAATAAACCTATTGTTTTCTAAGAACAAAACCTTCTAACTATAAAAGAAAAGGTAGCTGCCCTCAATGAGGTAAAATTTTAGCCTACCCTGTATATCCATAGTTTCCACTATCCTCCTTATCTGTGATAGTGCGATAGGGCTAAGCATTATCACGGGTCAAGCAAAGTCTATTTACCTCGCCCTTAGTCCCTTAGTTCTTGTATTCCGCCTAACAACAGCAATTAGGTCATCAGGGCATAGAGGCCGACTGACGTTATAATGCAATACCAACGACTGACAATGAGATAGTTCGTATTGCGTAGCTATTAGAGTTGAATTTATAATCTAAAAGAGTATTACCTTGCTGTTCACGTGTAGTCGAAAGGTCGTATAAACCAAACAAGAACTGACAAGTATGAGTGGAGTCGCGCCCCGATGGTTTCGTACCTACCTTTGTATATGTTAAACTACCTGACCCGCCCACGGCTTCGAGTGGTTTGTCAATAAAAACATTACCCTCCTTCTGTGCAGTCGGGTAAAAAGTAGCCTATGTTTCAATACCGGTCATAATCTTACTAATTCTGTATTGTAACGTTTTCATGACTAAACGGCTGGACCAATTTAGATGAAATTCAGCATACAGATAGATTCCGGTTATAATCTTTTGAGATCATAGGCTACTGTTTAAATGACTGCGCAAGAGAGTAATGTTTTTTAGGTAAAAAATTGTTTTTTGGAAATGTATAGATTACTGGATAAATATTCAAGATACCGGTATTAAACCCACCTTTAGGCTCGGACTATATGGCATCCGGTTCTCCTCGATCCTGCGAATCCGGACCATGTCCCGGTTGCTTCCAGGTAAAAATCGGAGTCGGATGGTCTCGGATCGTGTGTGGTCGATGCAGGAAAAAATCAAATGATTGGTTGTGCGACTCGGTCAGGGGCCGTTAAAAAACAGTCTCTGACAAGCCCAGATGCCATATAGTCCGAGCCTAGATAATACGACGCCGGATGTGTGTTTTAAATTAATGACGTACTAACAAAACATGTTGTATGTTAATTACTATTGCAAATTTCAATCAATAGCTTCATAGTTGCTGAAATAATCAGCTATGACACACGGACGGACAAAATTGCACCATAAGGGTTCCGTTTTTACCATTTGCTCGGGCTCGATGGAACCCTAAAAAGATTATGCATTTTAAATGAAAGAGAATAAGGTTGAGTTTCGATTGAGATTCGTGTTGGCATGTATTTGAAGGTTGCTTTGTTGTATGTAAATTGTATGATAGTTTAGTCGTTTAGTGAAGTGATTCTAATTCGTATAGAGCTAAGGTTTACATTCGTGCGGTTGAATAGTTTGACTTGTGTATTCTGTGTGAGTTACATGGTCAATATTTACTTACATCATAATTAGAATGCATTTTGTTCTACGGCTGGATAGATTTGGCATTATTTTGTTTTAATGATTTTTAGTCCAGATAAGGACTTGGGGGGAAAAATGAAAACCAAACTGAAAAAATTGAATATTCGGGAAAAAGTAAGTAAAATGCATTTTATCGGATTTTTGTATGAAAACAAGACTTTTTGTAAGTCGAATTCGACCTTCGGCTCGACCGATTTCTATGAAATTTGGTATTCTACAGATAGATTATGAACAGGGTTGGGACATAGGCTATATTTTACTCGACCGCGCAGCAGGAGGGAACTGTTTTTATTGTCAAACCACGCGTGCGAAGCCGCGGGCGGGTCAACTAGTGCTAATAAATACAAAGTAGGTATTCTTAGAATGATAAGATCCTATGCTTCAAATAACTAGATCAAAACATAGAAAAAAAGTTTCAAACAAATCTACAAAGTTCTGTCTGTATCTGAATGCTATTGTTAAATTAAGTATGTCTTGTCTTTTGCGGTTTCTTGTTTTAGGGTAATTTAATTTAGATGCATGCTACACTTTTTTATCGTATTTAATATTTGATTTCAATCTAGATCAAAATTGTATGTTTTGTTTAATTAGTGCTAAGTGCATTGTTATCTATTTTGTCGATTAATAAATAAATAAAATAAAATCGTTTGAAATATAGGCCACAAAACAACGGTATGCGCGCGTGAGTGCCGGCCGTGTTATACATTCGACGACATACAAGAGCAGGGGTAATGCAGCAAAGGATTATTCACCGCACAAACCGTCATATTTTCATTTTTCATGGAGCCCCACTAACCACCTGGCGAATAAAACTCAAAGCGCCGACGTCATCGTTTGGAGCCAGAATATGGCTCCAATTCAAGGGCCTATTTTTCGCATGTGTACTTTCATGTGTAGTTATTCTAAGGATCTATGATAAAAACATTGTTTTTACAATTTAAATTAAATTCATAGATAGAGTTAGATTACCATTTTATGAACTACTAAATGAATTTCAATAGACTCATGTAGTTAACCTGACTTAATCCTTATCTGTCTACGAATGAGATCTACAATTCTTTATCCTATTGCAATAGAATCCATGCAAATTTATAAAACAATCTTCAAGCCATTTTCAACTGTATTTCAAAAGAACAATGCCTCGTTTCGCTTGATTTAATGCTAATGATTTCATCAGTCAACTTCTTGCCATTTCTGGTTTCCTGGTATATTTTGATGCGTAGTTGCTTTAGTTAAGCAACTGGGTGAACAAATCGACTGGGTGACCGTTATGGATATGGGTGGTTAGTGTTTATTTTTTATTGGATATCCGGTTATTATTCGATTAATACTCTAGTTTTTGGTTATAAAAAAGTGGCACTCCGGGAGTGCCGCCAGAAGTGAAAACTTGAACAATTACGAGATACTTATATACAGAGGTGTCGGCAACGGTAACGATAACAGTGTCGCGAGTTCAATGGTTTGTTCCCGTCTCAAAAAATGCCCAACGTGCCTAAAGAAGTTTTCACTTCAAAAATCTCGTCGGTTTAAAACGTCAAAAATGCTAGTACCTGCAATCTTCGAAAGTAGGGCAGAATACTCTACCGTCCGTCGTCAAAGACCACATTATCGCTTACCAGGTGAGATTGGTATACTCGGAAAAATCTAATCCTAACGATCAACAGTACCCAGCCCCGGATCTACGATATTTCCGAATCGGGGCAGAAACTTGATGTGGCGCCCCCTCTACTCCAGCGTTTGGGAGACGAGGGGCGAGGGGGGGGGGTATATTAATATGAGACACGCATTTTTTACTTTCTGTCAAATATCCAAGTTTCATTTTTTTATACATATTATATCATTTTGGGGCTATTTGACTGGACTACATATTAACACTGATATCGGGTGTAGCCAGAGGGGGATTTAGGGCCTCAAATCAAATTAATAATCAATAGTACGACGTGCGCTGGATGCTAGCTAAGCGTTTTGTGAAAAAAGTATTTTTTCACATACATGAATTTAGTGCAACCTGAAATTGCCGCCCGGGGCAAGTGCCCCGGTTTGCCCCCCCCTAGATCCGGGATTGACAGTACAACATGATACAGTATTGGAATATCGTTTATTTAGCCAATGTCTTATCAAAATACTGTACCAGGATTAACTAGGGTTTCTGTGCGTCATTTTTCAATATAAAGTGAAACTTGGAGCTTATTAATTGTACTCATTGGTATAATGTAGTGATAATGTTGCTTTTTCGATTTCTTGTGTAAACCTTCGTACAAAGTTATCACGCCATGCAAAATGATAGATGTCAAATTGGACCCATAAGATTTCCTTTAGTATAGTCTAAAGGAAAGAGGAGGCTGGCAGGACGCAAGGCAAGGCTCTTAAATTAAAATTAAGTTAGGTAGGTATATCATTTATGTAATGTAAAAGCCACATAGGGTGTATAGGGTGTGTCAATGTGTACTTTTTAAATTATGTGTACCTAATTTTTTTCTCGTTTATGTGGCAACTCTGAAATTTGACAGCTGTCACCTATGATTGTTCCGATTAATAAAAATGGAGCGTTATCCAAAAGCAGAACTTGTTATCATTGTGAAAACACATTACAAAAATGGAGAAGTTACCGCTCGCAAACTTCGCGGAAATTTTGGTCGAGAAAGTGCACCGAATGTGTCCACAATTCGAAAAATCGGCTCTCGCTTCGCTTTGCTCTATTGCCCATTGAACGAATTGCCAACGCTTTGCATAGTCTACTGGTTTGAGCTCCTGAGTAAGCTGAGTCTTGTGCGGGTGAAGGTGGAGGTCTTTCGTCAAAATTCGCTGCGCTTACACGAAAAAAAATTTACACAATATTTAAAAAGTGTACTCTTATTGAGACACTCTATACCTATATACACTATACCTATATTAAATTTAGTATTTTTTTTTCATATTTAATTGATGATTATTTTGTATTGTGTTTTTTATATTTTGTAATTTATGAATTTAATTATTTTATGTATTGTTTGTTGTAATGTAATTATGGCTTTAATCTGAAATAAAATAATAATAATATACCCAGAGTTGGTGATTCCGAGCTGAAATGGTGATGATGATAGTCATTTTTTAATGCTATATGGAGATGAAACAGGCTTATGACCCACCTGATGTTATGTGGTAACCATCGCCTATAACAGAGAATTGCCTCGTAGGTCACGCACCTTAGAAACGTTCCTTGCGATGCCCTGCGTCCATCAACTTGAGGCATACAGGTGTAAAGCTTCATGTGCCTGTAATTTCACCGGCAACCATACCCTTCAAATCGAAACACAGCTATCCTGCTTGGTGGTAGTACTTCTCCGGGCGAGCCCTTTCACAAGGAACTGTATTACTCTTAAACTCAAATAAAAACCTGTTTTGTCTGTGTGCCATAAAGTTCAAACCTACTTTTAGCTGTTGTGTAATATTTAATGACGCGTCATCATGGCTAACTATTCATAAAAACATGGTGATGTGCCAATTTTACATCCAAATTACAATAGGTTAAACCTGTGTGTAAAACCAGTAAAGCTAATAAATTATTAAAAAGTAGCGGCCCGTCCCGGCTTCGCACGGGTGGACATTTATTTTTTAAACTTTTTTTGGCTAATTTTTTTACACCTTGGGTTACATTATTGATGTTTTAGTAGAGATCCCTAATTTTTCTAGTAATAAATATATCTTATGTTACTCAGGGATAATGTAGCATTCTAATGGTGAAAGAGTTTTGAAAACGGATAGGTAGTTTTTGAGTTTATTCGTTACAAATATACAAACCGTTCCTCTTTATAATATTAGTATAGATAAACATACATTATCGAGTTTGCTTTTATATTTCCTTTTTCAAATGCCGTTCAAATAATCTGTTCGAATTTTTGAATGCGGAAGATAACTAGCCGCGTTCCTAATACAAAACCAATGTTGACAAACACTCCTCTCTCCCATTCTAGCGCTAACACGTGTTATTGGTCTCTTTCTAACAAAAATGGTGGACGTGTTACTATCATTGTAAATCTGTGGGATGACGTGGAATGTATACTTTTGTTTTAGTACACATTTGAAGAAAGATAGATAAAATATTCTATAACTAGCTGTTGCTGGTAACCAAGAAAAAAAGCTAAACTCGCTGTTGCAACTTGACTTAACACCCGATTTTTATCCCATGTGATCTAATTTTTGGGATAAAAAGAAGTTAGGTGTGTATCTAGGTTATAATCTACATAATACTAAGTTTCATCGAAATCGGTTCAGCCGCTACGACGTGATTGAGTAACAAACAAACAAATAAATAAATAAACAAACATTCAAACTTTCGCATTTATAATATTAGTGTGATGCATTGCAATTGCACATAATATTTTAATCAGTCAATAAAGATTAGAAGGGAGTATTTTTTCGATATTTTTCATCATAATTCAGGTAAGTAGGTAATTTTACATTTTTATTTTAATTTAAAAAAAGGGTACTTCCAGTTGACCTTGTATCATAAAATTTGATAAGAAACAAGATCTCACAGCACAAGTAAAATCGTTAATATGTTATATCACATAAATAAAATATTTCTACATAACTCTCGGTGACCGAGCCAGACTCGCACTTGTTCGGGTTTTCTACTACTACTAGACTAGTTTAAATTTGTGAGTGTTTGAAAGAAGTGTTTGCTCTGTCTAATGTAGATGACTCAGAAATCTCCTCAGGGTTAGCGGAGGTGATTTCGTCATCCGGATCTTCGAGATCGTGCCTTGGTAGAATGGGGGTATCTGGATGTTCATTTGATTTGGAACGCTTTAAACTTTAACACTTCCCCTCTCAAACGCTGGAGGAGAGGGGGCGCCACATTAAGATTCTGCCCCGATTAGAAAAATTCTAGATCCGGGGCTGTTGTCTAGAAAGTAGAATACATACGATTACATAATTCGTGATATTATTGCAGTTTGCATAGACATTTTGATAAGAAATCATTGTGCAACTGATAACAGGAAATATCTAATGCGCATGTGGCTCAACCGGTTATTTTTAACCTGTGCAAAAAGAGGAGTTGTTAGTTTAAAACCTTCGTGTATGTGGTAACCTCTAAAGAGACTGTTCTTTTCCTGGTGTTTGTGAGAGAGACAGAAAAATGATAAAGCCAGTTTAAAAGTGTGTAGGTTTGAAATTTAGTAATAATTCATAGTAATATTATAAATTTGAAAGTAACTCTGTCTGTTTGTTACGATTTCACGACTTAACGGCTGGACCGATTTCGATGAAATTTGGTATACAGATAGATTATAATCGCGATTAAGGACACATGCTCCTTTTTATCCGACTGCACAGAAGGAGGGTAATGTTTTTATAAACCGCGTACTTATAAGTAACTAGTTGCCCCGTCCGTGGCTTAGAACGCGTGGTTTTTCTATAAACACATTACCCTCCTTTTGCGTAGTTGAGTAAAAAGTAACCTACGTCCTAATCCTGGTCATAATATATCTGTGTAGCAAATTTCATCGAAATTGGTCCAGCCGTTTAGTCGTGAAAAGGTTACAAACAAGCAAAAAGTTATTTTCGCATTTATAATATCAGTATTAGTGTGGATTATTTTTTCTGCGTCAAAATTGATTCACAACAAAAATATGCTATATATATAGATATTGTATTTTTTATACATATATATAATACTAGCTGAGCAATCCGCAGCTTCGCACTCGTAATTTGTCAATAAAAACATCACCCTCCTTCTGCGCAGTTGGGTAAAAAGTAGCCTATGTTACTCCGGGATAACGTAGCATTCTAATGGTGGAAGAATTTTTGAAATCGGACCAGACTGCTTAGCCAAGTTATATTCGATTAGCGATGGCGCTAGTCGATAAGTCCCAAAATGTATGGAATTGACACATGCTATATAAACCTACGTAGAAAACGAATCGATTTGAAGCGAATGTAACTTGGCTAAGCCGTCAGTAGTTTTTAAGGTTCCCTACCCAAAGGGTAAAACGGGACCCTATTACTAATTTCCGCTGTCTGTCTGTCCGTCTGTCACCAGGCTGTATCTCATGAACCGTGATAGTTAGACAGTTGAAATTTTCACATAATTATGATGTATTTCAGTTGCCGCTATAACAACAAATACTAAAAACAGAATAAAATAAATATTTAAGTGCGGCTCCCATACAACAGACATGATTTTTTTGCCGTTTTTATAGATAATAGTACGGAACCCTTCGTGCGCGAGTCCGACTCGCAATTGGCTGGTTTTTTTTAGTTTATCCGTTACAAACATACAAAAATACTAATCTTTCCTCTATGTAATATTAGTATAGAAAAGCAATAACGGTGTAGATAAGCAATCCTTATCAACAGCTGTTATCCAAGGCCGAAAGTTTGGCACAGTTTTTACAAGTTTGCAATGCTTGTTTAGGTCAAATCTTGCGAGCTGAATTAGAACCACTTTTTTTTTATAAATTATAGGCTAGCGTTTGACCACGATCTTAACTGATGGTAAGCGATTGCCTAGAAGAAAACCTATTCACTCGCGACTTGAAGACCCCTATGTTGTAGTTATCAAGAAACACAGACTCTGGCAAGGCGTTCCACTCCTTGAGGTGCGCATAATAAAGGTGGAAGAGAACCGCTTTGAGCTCATGGGAGGTATGGTTCCACTTCCTCTTTTCCTACGGAGTTGAAATTTGAAATGGTTTAGTGCCGATGATAATGCATTTTTATGGTAAGCATGTTCTGATTCTACACCCTGGATTGGCTCCAGACGAAGGAACTTCTCAACGGTCAACACATACACGAAACTTATACAACGTGTTTTGTAATGTAACATTAAATGAAAACATGGGTAGAGCTAATGTTAATTAGGGCTAGTATTGTTTTAAAATAGGTGTTTTCAAATTCATTACCATAGAAAATTTTAAATTTTCATGCAACCTTAATCAAATCGTAAAGCGTTTATCCGATCGTGAAATTTGGTATATGGTAGTGGTAAGTAGTGATGGCACAATTTTGGTGTGACTAAATGAGCTAAAAATGGGGGGGGGGGGGGGTTGTTGAGACATTGGGGTTTAAGTAGTGTAAAAAAAACTAAAATGGGACTATTCGGTCAAATGACACGTCTAATGAAAGGTAGATCAGTACATTTCGACCCCGTTTTTATTTTTAGTTTACGCCTTGTAGCTTTTGAATGATTAGCCATAATAAAAACAGAACTTTGACGAAATTCACAGGTCACCAGTGACCTCACAGTGTTGAAATTTGGTATGAGTGTAGCTTTAGTGACACAAATATAGGGAAAAGTCTGAAATTCAGAATAACTGCTTTTATTGCACCTAAAAAGATTAACCAATTAACATGAACTCCCGTTACCTGTAATTTGATTGAAACTGTAGGTCAAGTCAGTTGGTTATTATTTCGTGGCATTATTTTGATAGTCAAAGATTACTAACAATATTTTTTTTTATCTTATGTGAGACGCGTGAATTCAGTTCGTGGCGAACCACTAGTTAATTAGTCGATATCGACAAAATTTATCTCGTCATGCATGACATAGCTTACAGAGCACATGCTAGCCCAGCTGGCTAAACACTATAGATTCCTTTTGTTCTGCCAAATGAGATTTACGTGCTACACCGTTTTTGGAACGATTGAGTTAAATTTGATATGTTTATTTTCCTTCTGGCGCGATTCCAAAATGTGTTTTAATCTGAAGTGTGTTTATTCTATAATGTAGGAAGACGATATATTCAATTTGTGAAATGGGTTAGGGATTCTTAATACAATGAATCTTGAGGGATTCTGTATTTATTTTGGTATAGGGCTCATCTGTTACGGCGAAGGAACACAAACACAATTATACAACATAAAACATATAAAAAAAAATAGTTTAAAAAATTTTGTAATGTTGTTTTTTTTTAATGTTCATATAAAATTCCTTTCATTATAGATGCAGTGCAACCTACTAATACTATTTGATTGTAACTCGAAAATAGGCTAACAGCTGTGGCTGTGTGATTTTGGATGAATCTCACTAGTTCCAGTGGATATATGTCCTATGGAACTTACTGATACTTTTTATTCTCAATAGTTCCATTGGACTTGGCAATGGAACTAGTGAGTACGAATGTTCTCACTAGTTCCACCATACATATATAAATAAAAAAATACATCTAAAACAACAAAATTAAAACAATTATTAATTTAATAAAACAAATAAGGTATTAATTTAAGAGGTAAGTATTAGTATAATCACATAAAAAATAATAAGTACCTATATATTTTTTCGTCATCATTATTAATACAAATCCTAACTTTAAAAAATATGTATTGCATCATTGTGTAAGAACTATTTTTTCGCACAAAGAGTCGACTCCTGTCCTATTTTCTGTGTTCCAAAATACTTTGGTCTAGAAATGGGCCTAGCAACCGCGCACCCTTGACCTGTGACCCAGTTTGGATACTGCACCGCCCCTCGACCTACTTTCAGAACACTATGTGCAGTACTTGGCATAATACTTACAGCGAAGATTAGAACGCCCTTAATCTGAACAGTGACATTTGTTTAACACTTATTTATAGTGAAATATATCTATAGAACAGAATAGAATAGAATAATTCTTTATTGTACACCAGGTATTTAAAAAACTAATTTATGCTAAATAAATCTATCTATCTATCCAGCCTCCAGCACCCACTGTTGCTTAGGCCTCCTCGCTATGTCGCCAGTCTAATCGATCTTGAGCATGTCTCATCCATTGCTGTCCAACTACCGTTACGAGATCGTCAGACCTTTCGGCCGGTGGTCTGCCCTGCGGTCGACGAAATATATCTAGGAAACATTATTATTATAATATTAACAAGAAGAATAATATACATATTATAATAATCTTTCTAATATAATATATAAAAATCTCGTGTTACGGTTTTAGTGGTCGCACTCCTCCGAAACGGGTCGATTTTAATGATATTTTTTGTATATTTTGTAGGTATGAGAATAGGTCTTAAAATATTTTTTACCTTCCTACCCCCACCTTCCATTTTTTAATCGCAATTTTAGTAACTTTGTATGAACAATATCCATATAATTTAACCGTCGTTCATTGACGTGAAGTCATTTATATGAAGTGTCGCGTCACTTTGACAAGAATTATTTATATAGTTTTTATCCCGAAGATTCCACGAGAATGGGAAATTTCAAGCGTGTGAAGCCGCGGGCGGATCTGTTAGTATCTCTATAAAAATACAAATGAAATGAAATACCTAAATAAATGTTGAATGAAATGTATGACTGAAAATTATTTATATGCATTAACAAGCTAGAAACAACAACAGTAAAAAGAAATAAATGTAAGCATAGTGGGCGGACTTATCGCTAAACAAAGCGATCTCTATCAGACAACCTTTGGATGGAGACAGTTGAATCATCTAAAGACTGTTGCAAACGATAGCTTAACTACTCCAGATTTCACTACCAGGCGGAAGTGTCCCCCAGACATCTTGATCTAGGTGGAAACTTAGAAAGGAATCCATGATAACTAATTGCAAAAGTGATTGTGTGGTCGAAGAAGGGCACGTTTATCTAGAATGATCTTGTTCACTCTTGACTAACATACTTTTTTTGCAACATTACTACTATTATCTAATGTGATCATGGCGCATGCAACTGCGTCGAAATATCGGGATACTCAAAAATTCGCAAATTATGGTAAATAAATATCCCAGTTTAATAGTAATTACTACTGTATCACCCCATATTGTCCCATTGTTGGGCAAATGCGTCCCCCATTTCCGCCATTCACTACGGTCGTCTTGTCCTACCATCGAGAGGTCCACAAAAGTCACAAGAGCGTCCAGCTCGTACTGAATTGCAACGTTGATTATTGGGCGAATGAAAATCTGTATAGTTTATTTGTAGTCGGAGCAAACCGTGCTTTAAGCCATAAATAAAACATCTCACAAATTTTTTACCTTAGGTGGTAGTGGATCAAAAGCATCCTCGTATCAAGAGAAGTTTGGGATTGAAATTGCTCCAACTGGGTCAAAAATGTTACAATTTAGACGTAATTTATTTTCTTTAATGTTATGTATTCTAAAGGGATCATTAAAAAGAACAACCAGCCTTGTTACTTGCCTTTATTTCCTGGCTTCGTCGCTAAGGAACAGGCAGTAAAATTGACGTTTCAAAGTGGTCCTTGTGATTTTTATGAATAAAAACATTTTGGAATTTGAATTTCGTTCGCTCAAAACTTTTGAGATGATTTTAAATTTCTTAATAAATTTTTGTTTACAGATGCACAGTTCGGAGACAGTGCAGCCGGTGGGCCCTGGCTTGTTGCAGCAGCTGGGGAGGCTAATCATCCGAGCGCAGACGAACACGCCTTCGCCGAAGCTGCCCAAGCAGAAGCACAAGCCCAGCACGAGCCAGCAGGTAAACTGTCCGAGTCGATCCTGGTCGTATTCCATAGCAATCTGTCGGCTGTTTATAAATTTGTCCTGTATAGGAGGCCTATTTTCAGAAGTGGGACATCATGGAATAGCTATCTGAACAGGGAGACGATGATGATCATGATGATTGGAGTCCAGGAGGACTACTAACTTCAAGTCCTAAACTATCCAGATTCTAGCGAAGCATAAGGATGTGCTACTTCATTCGGAGTTCTGGCCAGTCGGCATCGTTTACAGGCGCTACAGGGAAGCGGCTACGAACCAAAATCCCCCAAATAAATAAAAATGTTAGTTTTTAAGTTTATTGTTTTATGTCTTCAAGGTATGTATAGCCTTGTTATCATTTTTACAAGCTTTTTATTAACTTGCAATGTACCTATGTATGATTGTCCGGGTGGAATCTTGCAACTGAATTTTAAACCCGTTCCCCTCAACAGATTGAGCTGAAATTTGGAATACATATGTAATTTCGGTGACAATGCAATAATATGGTACCATGGAGGTAATCTCATGATGGAGATGGATGCTAGACAATGGAACTTCTGAATGGATTTTAGTAGGCTACTAGTGTTTGGGTTCATTTGAATCTGCTTGCGGTTTCGATTATGAATTTTATAAAAGCTTGTTTTGAAAAAGTAATTTTTCAACAAAAAAACTTATTTGAACGTGTACATTATTTCCTGAAATAAACGTTATATTATATTATTGTTATAATTATACTTCTTCTTGGTATCGATATGGTTTTTATATTAAAGATCAAATGTTGTTTTGCCTATACTTGGGCACTGCAACAGTGTTATCTGTTGCGGTACAAGTGTCCCATCAGAGTGCTCCTCAGCAGACTCCATAAAGTTTTCATGAGGCGAATGATGATACTCAAGGATTGTTTGTCTCTTCTAGGTCCTCATTCAGACGCAACCGAAGCCGGATGAGGAGGACGCCAGGTTGGAAGTCAATCTGAGTAACCACGTCAACGGGCTCTGGACTGAACAGACTCCTGTTTGTGTTGAGGTGAGTTTTCTCTTCTTTTTTTCACTTTTTTATAAGATGTCATTGGGTCAGTTTAGGATCGTGATGGATGACACAAACTTTAGCAGGCCTAGATTAAGTAGGACTGTCGATGATAATAAAGATGAGAGGACAACGCAACCCTATACACCAGCCCACCTCATGCTAAGCGATCTATAACAATTTTTATTTTGTCGTTGTACTATTTAAGGACGACGTACCGAGGTATGACGTAGAGTGGAGTTTAATGACCACATAAAGAATGGTGGAAAATGACGGTAAATTTCGAGCATGTGTCATGAGTGATATATCTCACGGTGCGCTAGCCCAGCTGGGTTACATTGCCTTGCGCTAGCACCCCTCACTCTGAAATATACAGGTGAAAAGTCTCATCCATACTCATTTTATGAATACGAAAATACTCTATCTTTCTGTCTTTCTTTCTGTGAGAAGCAGTGGAAGCTGGTGAGCTTATAATTTCACCAGCAATACACTTCAAACCGGAGCATTATTTCTTGGCAGCATAATAAGAACAGAGCTCTTTTACAAGGAGCCCAACTACAAGTAGGTTGTCTATAAACTCCAGGACTTTCCACCAGCGAACTCCATCTTCAACAAAATTCTCTGTATTTTTATTTCAGATCCTACTCGGTCCCACGTGTTCAGAATGCTTCGCCGCGATGTCTCGCGAGGAATCGTCTTATCCAAACAGCGGCTTGTTGCTCGAGAGGTGGACCATCCGAGCTGTTTTAGACAAGTATGTGTCCTGGGGCCCAATTCTCCTCATTTATAAGAAAAACTATTATGACTATTATGGAGGCATACCATTAATCAACGGTTATGATTGTTTTCCTGTCTAAGGCATTTGTCTCACCGCCGGTGGTGAGCGAGAAGCGAGTAGAGCTAGAAACTAGAAACGAGTTGTCGAGCAGCGAGAAGCGAGTGTTTAGTTCCTATAGTTGTCTCGCTGGGCTATAAACTGAGTGAGCGAGTGCGGCGGGCGATACTCATTATCTCGCGGCGTGTGTTTTGACCGCCAAGCGAACGTCGCTGAGTGCGTATCGCTGAGCGAGTATCGCTGAGCGAGTGTTGTAGTCGCTGCGACAAAATAGTGGAGAGCGAGTTTTCGCCGGCAGTGTGAACAGCCAGCGATCAACTATTATTATACGTGTCTTTTTTACTGACACGGAATCTATATCTTTTGTTCGTTTCTTGAGCGAGAAAGTTGATAGCTAATCGCCAACTCGCCGGCGGTGAAACAAGTGCCAAAGCTGCCAAATTTTCAGTTGCTTTACCGTAGTTCAAGCCTTGAAAAAAAAACTAATTTAAAAAAGTTCGCCGACGCTCTTGACAGACGGGGTCATAAAACGTGGGACAAGCGACAATGATATTGCTATTTCGCTCGCTCTTGCAGCCTATCGATAACAATTATTACCAGAAATTGTACTGAAAAGGAAAAATACCCTGTCTGCCACGGGTATTGGCGTATACAATAGTTACTTCGCAAACGTTGAGTGACCTCGTGGTCAGACGCGCACGATGTATATATTTTTTTAAATTGATTTATCACGTCATTTTTTTACAAACAGGTATGTATAAAAATAGCACTTAAAAACCACTAAGGTTTATAGGGATAATGCTAAAAAGAGTCTATACCTATCGTAAAAACCGAAGTTTGAAAGCGCTCAGTCCAAAACAAATAATATCACTAGGTATTTAGGTAGGTAGATAAGTATAATAATTACTGATTTAAACGGGTATTTATCGCGTATGTACCTTTTTTATTTGTTATCCCGATGTTTCGATTATGTTGCAACAGCCGTGGTCGCGGTAGGTAAAGGTATACATATACGTGATTAATACCCGTTGTAATCAGTAATTATGTACAGTGATCGCAAAACTTTGAATAAAGGTACATAGATAAGTAATTCAACACTTGATTGGAACCGGGTACGTAGGAACAAGAAATTTATAATTGGTTCCACTCTAGATTGGATAAAAATACGATTAAAGTTTAAATTTTACGATAGTTTACGATATTATATGATACGAACATGTAATTCTTGATGTTCCAGGAGTGAGAGCCCTTCAGTGATCAGCTCGCCGTGGCTACTCAACGCAGTACGATCCCAGCTTCACTTCTCCCAACTGTCAGCGTGGCGCGCCCGGCTGCAACCAAGGACTCAAGAGCGAAGGTATACCCCCCACACTAGCGGGGTTAGTTTAAAACGACGGAAACCTTTTTGAAGGGAAAACTTCTTCAAGCGCGTTGGGCATTTTTTGAGATGGGAAAAAAACCATTTAACTCGCGACACTGTTACCGTTACCGACACCTCGTATATAAGTATCTCGTAATTATTCAAGTTTTCACTTCTGTCGGCACTCCCGGAGTGCCACTTTTCTTTATTAAACTTGTAGACACACAGCTGAAGGTACTCCTGTTGAGTGGTCACCGTCGCCTATAAACTCCTGTAGGACTCGTGGTACTGCAGTCGCGTTGCCTACCACTTAATATCTTATTTATACCTCTCTTGAAGGCGTTCTCTCTCTTGAAGGAGCTGTCGGTACGGAAACCTCAGTTTTTGTCTCTATTTTGCCAATTATCTATCTGTATGCCTCAAGGTTATGGACGCAGGGCAGTGCATACGACACGTTTCTTAGGTGCGTGACCTTCGAAGCAAAACTTAAATGCGATGAATGAATGAATGAATGGAAACACTTTATTGTATACTATTTAAAATAAAAATTACAGACAAAATAGAAGACGCCAAGCAACTAGTACAATGGGCGGTCTTATCGCTTGAAAGCGATTAAAATCACTGGTTATGAAGTCAAATCGACGGTTACCACTTAAAATCAGTTGGGCCATACGAGTATATAAATCAAATCATATAATGTGTTAGTTATAGGTTTTTATTATTACTTAAATGAGTTTTTTAGACATTATTATTATTTATTAGACATAGACAGACATTTATTTTCTACCATAGCACACACAAATTCACACAGTACATTTAAAATGTATAACATCAAAGAGAAAGCACCAGTAAGAGAAAACAGAAAATTACATACAACAAACATAGGAACAATAGAATGAAATAATAAATACTAGCTTCCGCCCGCGGCTTCACACGCGTGGTTTGTCAATAAAAAGTATCCTATGCGTTAATATAGGTTATAATCTTCATACATACCAAATTTCATTAAAATCCATTCAGTAGTTTTTGCGTGAAAAAGTAACAAACATCTACACATACATCTATACAAACTTTCGCGTTTATAATATTAGTGGGAAGTGGGATAAAATGAAACCAGGGAAAAATGAGAAAGAGGTAAATAGGTATGTATGTGGTAGTGCAGCAAATGGGTTTCAGCTCAGCATTATGCCTCGCCACCGATCGACAGCTCGGCGCTGTTATTCTGCCGAAACCTTTATTAGGCAAGTCATTAGATCCTGTAAGGCATGATATGAATGATAGGCATAAAAATAACACGCAATATAATAATATTGTTTAACATATGCTTGTTCCAACCACGGGTTGTAAAAAAAACCAAGAATCGAAATACATATACCAGTCTCATAAATACATACATAGTCATGAACCAACTGCGCACGAAGTGCGAGAGGCCACGTTTCTAAGCCACCACAGTGACACAAATTGATTAAAGATTTTTTTTTCCAAGCATACTCCATCTCCATAGCACTCAAAGCTTTTGTATCCTCAACTGCTAATATAGTGGACGTAGCTTATTGAAAATGATTTCTATTTCAGGAGGAAACTAAGTCGAGAATGCAACATCAAGAAGCTCGAAGCAAACTGTGAAGACGAGAATCGCAAACTGAACATCGTCTACTCGATAAAAACGGCCGACCACAAGTTGACAGAATTCGCTAAACCGCCTACCGACCATACCTTCCCTCTTACTGATATTGGTATGTATTTCTACTTTAATTAAAATAATGAATGTATGAATGAATGAAAAGATTGACCGTTGAATGAATAATCTCACTAATGAATGAACCGTCAGGTTGAATGAACGATCTCTCACTAATTATTGATAGATTGATAGTATAATGAATTATTTTCCAGCAATGAGTGGATAATCATTTAATTTTCAATGTGACATTTCAACTCACATTTGACGTCTTCTTTTGACATATTACTTAAAATAATTAATAACAATAATAGAAAACAAAAACACGGTCGTGTTTTTTGTCAAGCAGTGCTTGTACTATGGGAACCAGATAACTGATAGAATACTTATATACGTGTTTTTTGTAAATACATACTTATAATATATAGAAAAACATCCAGACCCGGAACTAATATCTGTAGGTCATGCAAACATTTGTTCCGCGGCGGGAATCGAATCCGCTACCTCCTGCGTCTCATCCGGTAATTGACCCACGGAGGTCGAATGTTTTTAATGTTTTCGTTCTATTTCAGGCAACAACAAATACCTAAAAGTCGTCCTCGAAAGCCTTCCCCGAATCGACGATATACCAGATGTTAAATGCGCCTGTCAGAAACGCAGGAGTAGCAAGGACTTCACTAACACCGAAGATTTGGTTGGGAGACTCAATGATCTCAGTATAGGTAAGCGATTAATACTTTGATACATACAATAAATCCTAAAATTACAAATGCTGTATAGCATATATTATCCGTAAACATCCAAAAGCATATTCAAAAGTTTCATTTTTTCCTGGCCGCAAACTCTTTTACATAGTTGTAACTTGTACTAAAAAAATACGCTGTTATCCGTAATGTATTTTTTTTCCTACAACATCGGCGAAATACTAGTACCATAAGTTCCGATTCGGTTGTGGGTTAAATTTGTAATTTAAGTTAAGCTTTTGTACTATTAAAATGAAAAGGATCATTCTGAAACGTCAATTTTATTATTTATTCCTCCGCAACTGCCAGGCAAGACATAAGGCTCGTTATTATTTTTATTGTTAATAATCCTAAATAACAATAAAAGTTATAATAATCAATTGGTTTAAAAAACTTAAAGTAATAATAATTGCTAGAAAATGCGTACAGATATTAATTGATACCTATTTCAAATTAATAATAGGTAATATTATAACTTAGTAAAATAATTAATTACATTAAAATATTAAATGACAAATTTATCAAATCGAATCAAATGTCAGTTTCTAAGGATTATTTTCACAAATAATCTTGTTGTTTGTAACAATCATTATAAATTATTTCAAAATTGATATTATAAACTGCAAAAAAATATTCTTTTCAGGTTCTAGAAAATACGATGGTGCTATTAATTCTAATATAGGAACGCCTACCCGACGCCTCTCCATAATATCCAACCCCGGCTCCACGGAATACCTTTACACAGTCGATAAAGAAGTCGTTGACGATCGAATGCACACACCCTGTAGCGAAAACGGAAAACACAAATGCAATTGCGACGATGAATCAGATGGCAAAGATAAAAACCAAGCGAAAAAACTAGACGAGAGACGCCTCAAAGAAATCGCTAAATACAAAAGACGAATAAGAAAAGAAAAAGTCAGGAAATTCTGTGATAGCACCTCCTCAGAAGGAGAGGTCAAAAAGGAAACGACTTCAATACCCATCTTACAAGCTTCTAGATTCGACAGATTCAGAGCTATAGGATGTTACAGGAATCAAACGTATTTAACTCTCCCCGCGAGCCGTATAGAGACAAAATCGCCTTTCACAGAAACCGACAGTTTATACCCCCCAGATTTTAAAAAGACTAATACAATAGGCACCCAGACAGACTTTACTTGCCCCTGTGGTAGTACCCTTGAGATGACTTGTGAGAAATGCGTTAGGGGAATGGTCAGATCTGAGGGGAATTATAATTTGGCGTCTCTCTCTTCGCAAGAGAACGGAGCGAGACGGAAACTAGATGATGATGATGAGGATAAGTCTTTGAAAAAGCATAAATGTGATAATATTAGTGTAAATAGTTATAACGATGGTATTATAAAGCGTCCTAAGCTAAGGCGCTTCTTTCCGATAGTTGATAAACTAGAGAAGATTGTAATTGAGAGAAATCATAATACTGAAAAAGATATATTGGATTTGCATTTGAAAACTGATGACTCGGTGTTTTCAACGCCTAAAGTCCAAAATGATAGTAAATTGAAATACTTGGACCAAAATTATTCAAAAAGATGTAACGATGATTCAACAAGTTGCACTTATGATTCGAAAAGATATAACGACGTTTCAACAAGTTATACTTATGATTCGAAAAGATATAACGATGATTCCAAAAGTTACACGAATGATTCAATAAGTTATACTGGTGATTCAAAAAGTTTACACCAACAAACGAATGACTCACAAAAATATATCGATGATTCAAAAAGTTATACTGGTGATTCAAAAAGTTTATTAGCTTCTGATTCAAACAGATACCCGAATGGTTCAAAAAGTTTACAAAAAGCTAACGATAAGTTCCCAATGACAAAAGAATCGAAACGTCAGAAGACTTATTCGATAAGCGATGATGATTACGTTCTTTATGAGAAATGTGACTATGGAACTATTGACACACATGAGGTGAGAACATTTTTTATTACTTAAATGTGAGCAAAGCAAGCTCTGTTAGGAAAGCGAAGCAAGGTGTGATTTTGTTATATTATTTACTAGCTTCCGCCAGCGGCTTCGCACGCGTTGTTTGTTAACTAAAAGTAATCTATGCTTGAGTTCAGGTTATAATCTATCAACACATCAAATTTCATCGAAATCGGTTCATTATGACGTGATTGAGTAACATCCAAACTTTCACATTTATAATATTAGTATGGGTATTTATTTTTGTATTATTTCGGTTAATAAACGTGACGTTTCAAAATGTTTATTATATATAAGTGTAATTAAATATTATAATTGTATTTCAGGTTGAGTCCCCAAACGAAGAAAAATCCGACTTTAAATTTTCGATTCCGGAAAAGAACGAATTGAACGGGCAAGAGCAGATCGAATCACTGAAAGACGAGTTCGTCTTTCCCGATCCAAAACGCGACAATATACCGTCTCCTAGCGAGATGGATCGTTTTCGATGGCGTTTTGACTCTGCGGCCTCTATGGTTTTTCATACGAAGACGGGCTTGCCTTTGACAAGTAGCCCTGCGCCATTGAGGAGAGGAAATAACTGTTTTGATTTTGATGATTCAATTAATGGAATCTCTGGGATAAAAAGGTAAATATTATGTATACTTAATAGTAGATTATTAAACGAGGGGATAAAGATAAAGATAAGGGAATCCCGAATGTAACGAAGGATTCTAGAGTTATCTCGTAAGTGGAGTGAGGGAGTTACTACAAGGAGGTTAGCTCGATTTACGAATAAGTTCTTATTGTGTGGGTCTCTTTGGTTTAAATTTAAATACAGATGAGGTTCCAAATTCAAATCACATTATGCACGCGAGGGTACAATGAAATTCAGTACAACTTTACTCCCGGCTTAGCAGTAGGGATTTAATCACCTGCTTTCAGTGAGGTTTTCATGACATACTATTTGACATTGTCGAGCAGGTGATGTGAAAAGATTTTTTACATATCTCTTTAAAAATACGCAAAAGTTGAATCATCTAAAGACCGTTGCAAACGATCTATAGATAGCTCAACTGCTCCGGACATCCTGATCAGGCCCGATGTGGAGCAGTTGAGCTATTCATGACTGTATTTCAAATTTTTGGTGTATTTGTTAAATTTTATTTAGTACTAGCTGTTAGCCCCTCGACTTTGTACGCGTTACACTCCTAAATGTGTAGGTAATCCAATCTGCGGATACCGGGGCTGATTATACATAAATAACCTTATTTAGTATTAGTATTAAGTAACCTTATTGTATAATTGTTTATTGTCCCTAATAAAGGAAAAGAAAAATAAATATAATAAGAAATAAAGCTAAACTCGTTCTAGCAACTTCACTTGACACCCATTTTTATCCCATGGGAACTGATTTACGGAATAAAAGGTAGTCTATGTGGTAATCCAGGTTATAATCTACCAAATTTCATCGAAATCGGTTAAGGCGTTACGACGTGATTGAGTAACGAACAAACAAACAAATATATTTATAATATTAGTGTGATTGAAAAAAAAACACACTACAGCGTAAATTTAATAAAATGAGATATTGAAAAAATACATATGTATATTACTTATATATTTTTACTATTATGTTCCAGTGCCCTCTTCCACCCGATATCCCCCGTGTCCCCCGTGCCGCCGGTGTCCCCCGCGTCCCCCGTCCCCGCGCCCCGCACCCCGCCCCCCAAGAAGGAAGGCACGCTACGGATGGGGCCCAGCACTGGACTACTCGGTATGGTTTAACATTATAAGTCGAATTACTAATATTACTTCTTTGACAATGCCGTTGTATTGTCCAGCTGACATTTCATTTATTCATGTAAAGTTCCGTTTTTTTTTCTCTGTAACCTATCTCGCCCCACTGCTGGACAAAGGTCTCCCCCAAGTACCTCCAAGCATCCCTATCCGTCGATATCTCCCACCATCCTCTTTGGAAGGTGTTGAAATCGTCCCGCCAACGCTTTCTTAGCCGACCCCGACGTCCCCGAAATATGGGCCCATTTCTCGGAGTGCGTTCGGGCAACGTGGCCCGCCCAGTCTCACTTAAGTCCAGCCGATCTCCTCCCTACCTATGCAATGCCGGTGAGTGAGCGCAGCATGGTGTTACGCACTCGGTCGACACGTTTAAAGCCGAGAATGCTCCGCTCCATTGTCCTTTGGCAAATCTTGAGCTTTGACTTCTGGGCTTCAGAGACCATGTCTGCGCACCGTAAGTTAGGATGGGCTTACACATGTCGATGAGTTGGTGCTTATGTGTCAGAGAAAGGTTCTATTTCTTGAAATTCCTTGATATGTATTGTTGTAAAATAGGGTTTTCAAATACATTACCACAGAAAATTTTAAATATATAAACAAATCATATTCATTCATCATGTAAGTAGGTGCCTGTTAAACTGACTAAGCGGCATCGTCGCAAAGGCGTCGCCGATTTACGTTAAAAAATATTTATTGGAAATTATACTGGATAAATATTGAAGATACCAGAATTAAATGCATCTCTGAAATCAATTGAATTTGAAAAAAAAAACTATTGTACAACGATACTAGCCATCAGCCCTACCCGTGATTTAAATGAATGTCGTTATTGCGGTGACACACAGTATGTCATTTGCGCACAACTTGGATAACTTCGGATCGTAAAAATTAGCTTCATGGTGTGCTACATCGACGGGTGCAACTTCCGTCACATGCTAAAATCTGTTTCTCCTCACAAGCAGAAGTATAACTTTAAATAAATTTTACAGGCAGCTTCGAAGAGTCCGCTCTCCAAGGGCGGCTGGAAGCGGTAGCCACTGTGCACGGGTTCACGGCGGAGCTGGGTGCCTCGGGGGCCTTCTGTCCCCCCCACAAGCGACTGCCCGTCACTGTGTTCTTCTACGCGCCGGGCGGGACCGCAGCGCCTTATATGGTAACACTAAATCTGCACTCTTAAATAAATGTTACTATACCTACTACTAGTGGTTCGCCCTGAACTGAGGTCTCTCGAGTCTCCCATAAATACAAAAAAAAATTACAAATTTTAACTATCAAAATAGTGTCACGAAATGCATAACTAACTAGATTTTAATTTCATTCAAATTACAGATAACGGGAGTTCATATTAACTGGTTAGTCTTTTTTGGGGTAGAAATTGCAGTTATTCTGGATTTCAGACTTTTCCCTATATTAGTGTCACTAAAGCTACACGCATACCAAATTTGAGCACTGTGGGGTCATTGGTGTACGCTATGAATTTCTTTTTCTGAATTCATCGTTCTATTTTTAGTATGGCTAATAACTCAAAAACTGCAAGACTAAACAAAAATTGAGAACGGGGTCGAAATGTACTAACGAAGATCTTTCATTAGACGTCCTGCTTGACCTTACAGTCTCATTTTGTTTTTTTTTTTACCTCTCTTAAACTCCAATATATATCAATATTCTTAGACATACATACCAACGCCGATTTGCCCAAGTTGATTTAGAGATTTCGCTTCGCTCGTTCAATTACACGTGAAGACTACAGTGATTGGTGTATTGAGCGAGTAACATGAAAAAATACAAAAAACTGTAATAAAATACAAAAAACTGTAATAAAATAAATAAAAGACACAAAAAATAATTACAAAAGCATAAATCAAGAAAATAGACAGTGACTATTATAGATAAAATAATAATTAGAATTAAATCAATTAATTAAATTATAAAACAAGTAAATATTTGAAAGATTAGAGCATAATTTATTACATTTAAAATGGGCTTTTAGTTTTTTGTTTTTGTTAAATGTTAACAAATTTTCCAGGGTCATATAAACCTAGGTCCAGGCGGGTACCGCGTGGCGCGCTCCGGCACCATCCAGGTGTCGCTGTTCAACCCGCACGGCACGCTGGTGAAGATGTTCGTTGTGCTGTACGACCTGACGCGCATGCCGGCCGCCGCGCGCACCTTCCTGCGCCAGCGCACGCTCTACATGCCGTGCGGCGCCGCGCCCCCGCAGGACCACACAAGGTACCTCAGGTACCTTATACATCTGAGGTGAGTCATTTACATACCAACTGCCGCTCTATGTGCCAATACTGGGTTCGATTCTCGCCGCGGAACAAATGTTTGCATGATCTGCAGATATTTGTTCCGGGTCTGGTTGTTTCTCTATATAATATATTAGAAGTATGTATTTACAACAAAAAAAGTATATAAGTATTCTATCAGTTATCTGATTCCCATAGTACAAGCTCAGCTTAGTTTGGGGCTAGATAGCGAGCGCTATGTGAAATGTCCAGCAATTTTTTAATATTTTATTTATTACAGTATTATGTTAGTAGATTATATTTAATGTACTTATTCTAGGTTTTGTTTAGATCACACTAATATTATAAATGTGAAAGTTCGGATGTTTGTTTATTGTTACTCAATCACGTCGTAATGGCTAGACCGATTTCGATGAAATTTGGTATGCTGATAGATTATGACCTGGATTCAAACATAAGCTACTTTTTGTTGACAAACAACACGTGCAAAACCGCTGGCGGAAGCTAGTAATTAACAATTTAGATAATTTAACAAAGTAATGTAACAAAACATATTCAACTTCCCAAACAGAACATGATTAAGACTTTGATGATTTTCCCATGGATCTCATCATTAGATCGTGATCAAATTTATATTAGACCCCTCCCCCTTTCTAAGAAACCAAGAATAATTGAAATCAAACTGGTATCAAAATCCAATCTTATGTCTCGTGAGATGTACAGCGACGGAATGAAAAGGTTCGTAGAGTTGGTTTTCGCTGGCACCAATAATACAAGAATCAATTAATTCTTTTTGACAAGATAAATAGTCAAACAACTTTGAACTGAATAATTTTGAACTTTACTAACGAAAAGTTAAACATTATTTTCACTAAGTCAGTCTATTCTGTAACAAAGATGTACTCGCGATACTTTGAACGAATCTATTTGAAAATTGACGAACCTTTTCATTCCGTCACTGTAGATCCCCCCCCTTAGAACCCTAGAACAAATATCTGTAGATCATGCAAACATTTTGTAATATTGTGTGCATGTGTGTGATCCCAAGTTAGTTGATATAAATGATTTAGAAAGAAAGAAAGAAAGAAGAAAGAAAAAACATTTATTTGTGACGGTACACAACACACACAGCACACAAGTAAGGTACACACTAGATAAAATGTTCATGCACACAAGAATAACAATACCTAACAAATGTGTGTCTCACAATTACTTACATATATCTAAACGACCGACGTCACAAAAAGGCGTCCAACTCAGCATTTGTTGTGCTTTTGGCACAACGCTGATCTTCCGTTGGAACCATTTAAAAATGAGGATATCACGGATGCGCGCACAGTACTACAATTACAAAAAGTATGCATACATATATTGATAAATATAAGTTACCACATTAAGAAAATAATAAATAAATAATAAAATAAAATAATAGCTATATTAAGTTACAACAAAAAACAAAAATGTAGATGATTGGGGAGAACTAGGCGAGAATGTGCATTAATCAGTCCCACTGCTAAGCAAATAATAATTTAATTAATTATTTTTATTTCTTTACAGATTCTTGACATCAAAAACTGGGAAACTGTACCTCCACACGGATATACGCCTAATCGTCTCTCGGAAAGCGGACTTAGATACAGCCGCGGCTCACTCCGCTCTCCTCCGCCCCCCTCCAGTCCGCCCCCCCATCGCAGACACCGAAGAGAAAGAGAAAGATAGAACTCCGATCCGAGTCTTCGGTGGATCTAGCGAGCATGATTCAGAATCGAGTCCGGAAATTGGTTACGATAGTTCAAGTGTTTCTTACGAGTTGAGGAGTTTTACCTTTGCACCTGATAACCCTAGGTATTCGCCGCGGTAGATTATTCTAATTAAAGAAATATATTTTTGGTTTGTATATAATTTTGTGTTTTTTTTGGAGCGAAATAAGGCCTGGATGGTCAGGGAGGTATTCGCCGCGGTAGATTTTATTTTATGTAGCCTATGCTGTTCCACTGCCGGGCAAAGGCCTCCCCCATCATCTCTCCACTTATCTCGGTCCTGTACAAAATCCCGCCAGTCCCTAAGAGAAAGAGAAGAAGATTATTGTAAAATAAATATATTTTTGGTTTGTGTATAATATTGTGTTTTGTTTTGGAGCGAAGCGAGTTATAGAAAGATGATCAAGGGACCCAATTTTTTTTATATATATTATAGAATCAACACCTGATATGAATGTGAACAAAACTCTTATAGCTAAAGCTTAATGCCAATAACAGATTCACATTTTATAGACATAACTCTTACGAAATTGGTCACTTAGAGAGAATTATTAAAAACACAATATAATCGCATGTCAGTCATACCATTGTATTGTCAGTTACGTGAATATGGTTTAGGACATTTAACATAACAAGACTAGATCGATATTCGAATTTTACTATTTTAAGTTACGGGAATTAGCTCCCTGATGAAGGTTACAGGGAACTATTAGGTAAAGGTCGCTCTGGAAATCTAGGGGGAGGCCTATGTTCTGTTGATGTCTTATGATTGATATGATAATGATGAAGGACTGAAAGAAGCGAAGCGTGCCCAGTGAATGTATGAAGTTCTTTTATTAAGGGCTTTTACATATTGGATTTAAAAAATAAAAACTAGGCACAACTAGCGTAATAGATGGCGCTGTCTGGAGATACGCCGGCAAATTATATGGTTTGTATGCCAAAATCTCAAAGATACGATATCAAAATTTATCCAAAATAATCTCACTTCGTCAGATAAACAAACACAATTTTTTTTATGTATATTCCTCGGAAAATAATGTTAACACGGCAATTGACATTGACAATTCTCTTTCCTTTGATATTCAGCGTATGACGCAATTAACTAACTCAGGGTTAAAGTCATAACTTATGTGTAGGTATAGATTAATATCAAGGATACTAAATAAAAATAATATTATAATACTATAAAATAAAAATTAATAAAACAGTTTGATATCAAGATTAATGCTATAAAAACTATTTAATGAAACGAAAAAATCTTGTTTTTTTTATAACAGTGAGCGAAGCAAGCCGAAACTTCTTGATTAGCAGAACATCCTAATGTGGTGAATGAATGAATGAAACTTTTTTTATTGTACAAAATAAAAAGAATCTGTACAAAGGCGAACTTAATGCTTGATAGCATTTTCTTCCAGTTAACCTTTGTGTAATGCGGACAAACAGTTATTATAGGTAGTGCATATTTGGTAGAGGGAGAGGTTTAATTTAAATTCCAAGACACATAGATATAAATAAATAAATATAACTAAACCTAGACAAACACTAGGTGTTTCAATAAACCTGCTTTCTAATACTTAAACATCAATAAACCATAGTAAAGAAATATCGTTACAATATTTTAAACTACATAGACTTAACCATATAGATATATAACGTATAAAATAATATATAACAGAGTATTACAGGATACCGCTCATTTTGTACGCTTCGTTCATGAGAGTGAGGCTTGTAACGTTGGATCTGAAGACCTCAACGGAGGAAACATACCGGAACTCTTGCGGAATACTATTCCATAGTCTGATAGCAGTGATGGTAAATGAATTGGTATAGCGAGCTGTATTGTGCTGGAGATTCAATAATAAAACAACAATAATTTGCCAAAACAATGTATAAATAAATTATATTCAAACAACATTCATACGAATAAGTTAACATACACTCTTATGGCCACAACTTAATTGTAAAATAAATATTTAACATATTTAATATGAAATTTTACTGTAAATATAAACTAACAAATAATTGGTCGCGTGTCGTTTGACCAATTATTTTATTTGTTTGCGTACGTAATACATAATAATCTAACCGAAGGTAATCTTAAGGCCGATTTACATCAGACGAGCGAATGCTCATTCTATCACCACTGTATCAAATTTTTTTAGTGTAAACAGACGTAGAGCATTCTTTCGTTGTTTTGTCCTGTTCCATAGAATCCTGTTCCCAAAGATTCTATGGAATATTCTAGTTGCTTAGAGCATTCTTGCGTGTTTGAACGTGCTCGATCCTCGGAGCGGTCTCTTCAAAGTGTTCTTGTGAATTATACTCATGAGCATTCGTTCGGCTGATCTAAACATCTATCGTGCAACAATTCTAGTTCTCGGTTCTCATTCTTGCTCGTTGATATTTTGGTGTAAACGCTAAGAACGATCTATCGTTTACGCTAAAAGTTCGAGAAAGAATGCTCTTGTTTTAGCTCTAGCTCTATGTTCATTTGGTTTAAACGCGCATTTTCACCAACTTGTTATACATTTTTTAATCTTAGCTTATATTTGACTTGACGAAGTGCATATACCTAAATAATATTTTTTTAACAGTATGACTGAAATGCTCAGAATACGATAACATAATAAGAATTAAAATTAAAAAAAAAAGCAAGAAAAGCGTCTGCAGTTTTTTTAAACTTAACTTTGTTACTATTTTGAAAGTCGTCACAATTTTAGATCTCGATTTTAGTAGAAAGAAAAACGTTTGCAATGTGAGACAAAATGATTGAATTTCACCATGTCTTTATGTCTAGTAGCACACATCTTTTAAACCTAATATTGGTTACAACTATACTTTTATCTCAACTTTTCAGCCAGACTATCTCAATATTCTCAGTAGTCCTAAGGTAGAACAAGTGGGACTATTCCCACAAGTCCTACTTTTTCTGGTTATGCGTTGACATGTCGTATGTAAGTCGGATGTGGGTTCCGTTCCTGGCCTCGGTATGGAGTGTTCTGAAGGTCGACATCTACTTCCACGTCGGCTACCTGTTACAAATAAGATAGTGTTAAATTAAGTTGGTACTTTGTATCAGTATTCATTTATTCGCCATTTCATAATACTGGTATGTCAAAAATATATTACGAATGCCTGTTAACTATAGAAATAAATGAAAATAAATAAATTACAATTAAGCTAAGCTAAAGACATCCTAAAGTCTAAAATCTCTCAATGCCTCAAGACCAGGGTGTTAAACCAATGTGTCTTGCCCATTCTTACCTACGGTTCCGAGACATGGCCGCTCACAAAGGAATACATGCATAAGATTAGAATAGCTCAACGGGCAATGGAGCGCGCCATGCTCGGTATATCACTCTTGGACCACATACCCAATGTCCAAATCCAACGTCGCACAAAGGTTGTGGACGTGGGTATGAAGTGGAGATGGGCTGGACACTTGGTTAGGAGCGATGACGGGCGTTGAACGGAGGCAAAAACAGAGTGGTGGCCAAGGGAATCTCGTACACCAAGAGGCAGACCACCCGTCGAATGACATTGAAAGCGTAGCTGAGTGACAATGGATGAGACTCGCAAGGGACCGGAAAGAAGGCGTAATAAAGAGGAGGCCTATACCCAACAGTGGGTGCAGACGGGCTGAGATGATGATGAAGCTAAGCTACTCATGCAGATGAGAATCTGAGGAGAAGATGATATCATTTTTTTACTATACACTTTGTACAAAGAGTGATATATTATATACCTCTGTCGCAAAGTCCAACCAATTAGCTTTTTTTTTATACAATAACAGCTCACGTTTGACCACGATCTCACCTGATCCTAAGCGATGATGCAGTCTACGATGGTACTTGCCTAGAAGAAACCTATTCCCGTGCGCTATTTAGTAAACTAGATAGATTTGTAACTAACAGTTTTACTATCTGTTTTCCTATATTAATTTATTTTTTATTAACAAAATGGTTTTGTTGTCCGAAATAGATTTTTATTTGATTTGATATTCAGGGTGTCCCAGAATGTCGATTCTCGACACTTGCTACAACAACAAATGTTCTACATTTTGCAAATTCTTTGGTTTTCATTGAAGAATCACTTGGTAAAAGCTGATTTTGGTTCAAATTCTGTTTATCATATGTTTTAGGTGAGATACCTTAAGTCAAACATTACGTTTGTGTAAGGTTAGTTCTAGGGAAGGCGCAAAGTCTAAATTATTGGCCATTGGTGAAAGTCCACCATTACTTATCATTCATCATTGATCGAACGAAGCGAGATCTCCAAATCAACTTGAGCAAATCGGCGTTGTATGTATGTATGTATGTCTGTTTGTCCGAGGATAAATTTCGAAACGTTTATCCGATCATCGTGAAATTTGGTATATAGTGATGGCACAATTTTGGTGTTACTAAATGAGCTAAAAATGTGTGGGGGTTGTTAAGAAATTGGGGTTCAAGAGGGGTAAAAAACACAAAATGAGACTATCCGGCAAAGTGGCACGTCTAATAAAAGGTATTTGTGAGTACATGTCGACCCCGTTTCTGTTTTTAGTTTAAACCTTGTAGTTTTTAAGTTGTTAGCCATAATAAAAATTAAACTTTGACAAAATTTACAGAGTACACCAGTGACCCCACAATGCTGAAATTTGGTACGGGTGTAGTTTTAGTGGCACATATATAGGGAGAAGTCTGAAATCTAAAATAACTGCAATTTCTACCCCAAAAAATAGAGACCAATTAACATGAACTCTCGTTACCAGTAATTTGAATGAAACTGTAGGTCAAGTAAGATGGTTTTTATTTTGATGGTCAAAGATTACAAATAATATTTTTTTGTTTTTATGGGAGACTCTGGAGATCTCAGTTCGGGGAGAACCACTAGTTTATTAGAAGGGTATAGTACCTCTGGCTCCATACTCCTAGACCATGGTCCCCACCCATGTGACTCTGGTTCTTCCTCATGGTCGTAATGATGCTGATGCTGAGCGTGTTCGTAGTATATAACCTGTAAAAAAAAACATAAAAATATTAATGGTGGCTCACAGAAACGTGGTCTTTCACCACAGGCCTCATAAGAAGGCTAAAGATCGCTCAGCGTGCTATGAAGTGACAGTGGGCAGGGCACATAGCTCGAAGAACTGACGGGTCAGAAAGGTCCCGTCAGTTCTTCGTTTATCACCTCGCACTGGAAAGCGCAGCGTGGGACGGCCCCCCACGGAAAGAAGACCTAATAAAGGTTGCTGAGAGCCGTTGAGTGCAGACGGCACAAAAACGGTCGATCTGGAAATCTATAGGGGAAGCTAAATGGGCATAGGCATCAGCTAAAGCTGATATAATTATGACTAACAATGGTGCATCTACCAAATTGATTTTCTACATTACACAAAGGTCAACTGGAAGAATATACTATCTAGCATTAGGTTCGCTAATGTACAGATTATTTTTATTTTCATCATCATCATCATCGTCAACCCTTCTCATCCCACTGCTGGGCATAGGCCTCTCTTCGTTGTCGCCATTCGCCTCTATCTTGCGCTGTTCTAACCCACATACGACCTGCGATTTTTATAATATCGTCGACCCATCTTGCCGGTGGACGACCGGCAAGATGGGGCCGATTTATTTTAATTTTATTAATAAATAATTTTTCATTCATTCACAGAAGTATTAACGTACAACGTCGTTAAACTGCGTTAACGTTAACGTCGAAAGTAGCGATTCGAGTACAATAATACCCTAAGGACGGGAAGTATTCAAGTCGCAATTTCCCGGTTGTGCCACATACCGTTGGGTCGTCGACACGAAGGCTGTCTACGGGTCACAGTGAAAGTGAAGGATCGGCCTGTTGGGAGTCGAAAGCGCACGATCTTTGCGAATAATGTCGCGCCAAATACCGGTAGCGAACTACTTCCGAAGATTGCAGAAGGTTTAAAGAAAGCAAAATAATACTGCGCTCCTTAAACAACATTACAGTTTAAAATTGCTTAATTGTATTATATCGTATTTAATGTTGCTTTTTGATAATATACATGTACACTAGAAAACGTCACAGCAGAATACATTTTAACAGAACATAGCACTTTGGTACAAACCTACAATCCATATTAATATTATAGGTAAATGCAAACTCTGTTTGTTTATCCTGGAGCAGGATATAGACAATCTTTTGTTTCAAAAAATAATCTTGAAGGGGGTGAAATAGGGGCTAAAAGTTCCATATAATTTAACCGTCGTACATTGGCGTGAAGTCATTTATATGAAGTGTCGCGTCACTTTGACATTTTACTCTGCATTTAATTTCTTTGATAATTTATACGGTAGAACAACGTTTGCGGGGTCAGCTAGTACAAAATAAATTAGTCGCAAGTGCGCTAATGCTTCGTCCATTTATACAATTGCCGGTCTTATCGCTAAGTAGGTCGGTGGACTAGATGGCAAAACGACATGTTAAAGGTTTCTGGGAGCCGTTGGGTGGAGGACGCACAAGATCGGCCGCTCTGGAAATCTATGGTGTCTATCTTTAACAGTGGACGTCCATTCGCTGATATGATGTTGATGATCAAATCAAAGCAAAATGTTATCATGCATTAAAATCACGAGGATCACTTTGAATTCACTTACTTACTTTGAAACACGTCAATTTTACTGCCTGTTCCTTCGCAGACCAAGCTAATAAGGAATGGCCAGAAACAAGGCTGGCTGTTCGTTTTAATGATCTATGCTCATCACGAAAGCAGTCTGAGCGATAGATGAGTGTCGAATAACAAAAGTAGTTTTAATTCAAGACTTTAAATCCAACCGAGCAATGGACTACAGAAGAACAAAACGTGTAATAAAATCCATCAATGGATTTGCTCACTGGATTAGAGTGGAACAGGGCACGATTGTAAACGACCTTATGACCGGCTGATTATCGAGTGAAACCGGGGTCAGCTTTTAGCTATAATACTAGTCAGTAATCTCCGAATCATCGTGAATCAATAAATCGGTTCGTCATGAACACATTACCCTCCTTTTCATTCAGTCGGTCATGTACGTGTCTGTGAAGTAGTGGTGGGGAACAACCGGCTTTTTATTCGGCAATTACCACTACATTTTTAGGGTTTTAGAATCTACAGGGTTCATATGTGAACCGTCGTATTTTAAAAAACGCGTATATTACTACCGTTTCTCAAACATGCTTGAAAATTGGAGCATTATTCTGACAGCCCTCTTAGAGATAAATCGAAATTGGTGTACTGGCCAAATACATGCGAGCAGTGGCCGGCAAACGTTGTATGAAAGTCCATATCTGTCGTGGTTCTTTAAAATTGGAACGATCTTTTACTCCGAAACGTGGCAATCAAGGAGGTAACTTATCATAGGTTTTATTTAAATTTCGAACTGGCTCGCAAATAGAAAGCTGTTTATTGAAAAAAACAAACAAATGAACACTTTAACGCGGTACAGCCCTCTCGTACGCACTGTACGCGCTCTTTTGACTGGTTGGGTAAATTGACCGGGCCGGGTCATTGAACGAGTGGGCTCGTAGAAACTTTTTAGTAATCTGTGGTGTCGTACAATACGCTAGTACAGTAACATTTCTTGAAGCAGCATTTTATCAATTTTCTCGAGATTTTGATAAATTTTATGGATATTTAATTTTTTTGTGTACAAATCGTTCTTCAATATAATTAGTTTAAATTGCAACACATTGTATACAATTTGTGTCTGTTCATGACATCAATAAGAACAGTGCGAGGCGAGACGTTATTCGGAGCGGATCGCACTCATCCTGATGAAGGTTCACGAATTGAACCAAAACATTGTCGGTCGAAACACCGATAAGACGGTACGTGATAAATTCCGTATTTATTAACTTATCTTATTGTTTAGTTCCGTCCGACTTTTCCTTTAACATTTCCGGCTTTTTCTCTCATCGGCCATCTCTAATTATACAATGACCAGCGACTATATTGACTCGGAAATCTTTAAACTAGGTATGAACCTACATTACATTGCTTACTGCGTTCGTATGTGGGCTATGAGGACGTTTTCTCTCCACAGATAAGTTCTATGTATTTTTTACTCCATATTTGCACATGTTGGCTTTTTCTTGAATGCTTTCCACGTATAAATCTAAGATTTCCGGTCAATGGAACAGATGGCCAATTCGTCGTCAACATCAATTCGCTTTGTTTCGAGCGATCGCTTTGTTTAGCGATAAGACCACCCATGTTCCTTACATTTATTTGTTGTTACTTGATTGGTTGATTGTAAATTCTTTATTGCACAAAAAATATATATCTGTACATAAGCGAACTTAACGCTAGTAGGCATTCTCTTCTAGTTAACCTTTGCGTATTGTGGAAAATATATTTTGTAGGTATACACGGCGAGTAACAGGAAAAGTAAAAAAAAACAAATATGAATCACACTATAATATTATAAATGCGAAAGTTTGGATCTTTGTTTGGTACTTAATCACGTCGTAACGGCTTGACCGATTTCAATGAATTTTTTTATGTACGTAGATTATACCTTGGATTAACACATAGGCTACTTTTTGTTGACAAACAACGCGTGCGAAGCCGCTGGCGGAAGCTAGTTAAATATATATGTATAGTTAAACAGTATTTTCAATAAACGTACTTTCTAATATTACACATTAATAAAGCTAGCTTGTAAGGAGTTTTAATTCAACCTTTAATCAATTTAGTTTTGTATCATCATCATCATCATACAGCCACTGGACGTCCACTGCTAAACATACTTAGGCCTTCCCCGTATATTTCCAGAGCGGCCGATCTTGACGGCACCCAACGGCTCCCAGCAACCTTTAATATGTTTTGCTATCTAGTGGGGGGCTATCCTACGCTGCGATTTCCAGTGCATGGTCTCCACTTGAGAACCTTTCTGCCCCAACGGCCATTCTTCGAGCTATATGCCCCGCCCACTGCCACTTCAACTTGGTTTGTCTACGGATCTATACATTTCTGATTCGATTACGTGAGAAACACCAAACACAACCCTCTTCATAGTAAGTACGCTTTATGCCATATGACCATCATTTTGTATAATCCTGATTAATAAGTCTATTAATTTTACAGAAGACCTCCGTGGCACATTGGGCGAATAGCCGGCTAAGACGCAGTTGGTTGTGGGTTTGATACCCACCCCGGAACTACTTTCAATACAATGCTTATAACAGAAAAGTCGTCCAACTCGATAGATCGTTATGCGAATTCAGAATTTGGATAACCTCGTCTTTGAACGACGCGTATAAAGCCGCACGCGGGAGCTTGTTTTTAATATTTAAAATAACCTACTACAAACACTAACCGTGTATCAGTGTGCGTAACTCATAACCTCCTTTACAATAGCCGGTTAAAGGTGACCCTTCAACTTTCTACAGTATCTTGGTAAGGAATATTAATTACCTGCTCGAAGTACCACGCAGTACCTCAATATCTTTAAGATATCGCAAAACGGAATGTTGAATGTGGGTGGATTCAAAAGTCGTGGGCTAATTATGAATTATGTATGGCGTAAAAGTTGTTATTTTTTTTTTTAATAAAAACTTGCTTGCGTTCGTCCACGATTTCATTTGATGGTAAGCGCGATGATGCAGTCTACGGTAGTACATGCTTGCCTAGAAAAAACCTGTTCACTCGCGACTTGCAGACCCCTAGTTGTAGTTATCAGGAAACACAGGCGTTTCACTACTTGGCGGTGCGCTTATTAAAGGTGCGCGAGTACCGCTTTGTGCGTTTGGGAGGTATGTCTACGATGTAGCGGTGGCGCATCGCAGAGCGTCTGGTTGTCCGATGATAGAAGTGTATAAAATCATGTGAAAAATATGCGTATTGTGAAATCAGGCAAGTAAGTGTGAGTAAATAAGCTTTAAAAACTAAACAAGTAAGTAAAATTTAAAAACCCCGAACGCCTCTCTTGATATCGGAGTTTAAAACAGACTTAGCTAAAAACGCCAATCAAACTAGCTTTCTAATAAAAAAAATCCGTCCAAATCGATCCATCCGTTTAGGTGCTACGATGCCACAACCAGACAGACACATAACTAAAAACTAAAAAAAAGGAAATATAAAATAAATTAACTTAGAACACCTATCTTTTTAAGTCAGGCATTAAAAATTGCATTTCATTCTTTCTTTATGAGCTAAATATACCAAACCTTTAGCTCTATTCTCAAAATCCCCATCACTACGTCCCCCCAGCGGTGGGGCACACAATTCTACAAATATACATATTTTAACACGGACAAATTCTTATCAAATTATATTAAAACAAATTGCCCTTATTACCATGTATGTTTGTAGTAATTGTCCAGTTTCAAGGCCTCTACGAACCGGTGGGGACGTAGCGATGGGGATTTCGAGGATAAACTAACCTTTCTACTTAATAGAAAACAAGTAAACTACCATTGACTACATACATACAACTACATACTGAGACCCGACATTTTAAAACTAATTTTTAATTGTGTTTGTGGGTACACAAAATAAATGTGTCTTCAACCGTAATGTTAAATTTTCATATTGTTTTTCATGCCCTTTTCTTTTTTGAATAAATATCTAGTAAAATAAGTTGTTGTTTTGTTTAATTCCACAAGCGACTCGCTCTGACAAATAAAATATATGGTCACGTTACCCAGCAGTGGGTAAAGTCGGGTTGTAGATGATGATGATGAATGCACCTATACCAATAAATATTATAATCATTTAGTTACCTTCTGCGGTTGCTGTTGATGCTTATTCTTCAAGTCTATCCACAATCTCGCCAGGTTTATCGCCAGTCCTAATACTGCTACTATGAAGAATTTCACCTAGAAACATAAAACAAGTTTTAATTATCATAGGGGATGAGTTAACCTAACACACAACTACACAACAAACCTAGAAATACTTACTAGTTTTCATATAGTTTCAAGTCCGGCTTTGCACAACGAGCTTTTAACGTATGGAGCGACTAAACATGTTTAAATTTGACGTATTTGTATGATTTGACAACTCTCTAAATCAAATTTAGCCACGGGCGACTTGCGCAACGATGCCTAAAGGTATTTACTGGCTAAATATGATTTAAGGAGTTGTCAAAACATACAACCACGTCAAATTTAAACATGTCGCTAAATACGTTTAGAATTCGTTGAGCAAGTCGCCCAAAAACTTTAATGATGAATGAGGTGTCTATCGATTCGTTATTAAGGTGCGGGTGACATAGGTATTACGTAATCGGGTTTCAGTTTTTAAACTTACATTTTTTGTGGTGTACAAATTGTATTCATTCATCCAACGACCGTGAATGAAAAATTTTATGAAAATACTACAGAAACTAATTTAGAATAGGACCGAAAATACGTGCGCTAATAAACCAGGTTAAACTGTTTGATTTCTTGAAATACTTGTTAAAACATAGTAATGTTGGATATTTCACACAGCGCTATCTAGCCCCAAACTAAGCAAAGCTTCTATGAGAACCAGATACCTGATAGAATACATATATACCTACGTTTTTTTTCTAAATAATATACTTTTAATATAAAGAGAAACAACCATAACCGGAGCAAATATTTGTAGATCATGCAAACATTTGTTCTGGGGCAGGTATCGAACCCACTCCATTCGCCCACTGTGCCACGGAGTGCGCCGTGAAAAATTTATGAATTATTATATTTCTTACCTGTAATTTGAAAGAGAGGATCTGTAGAAGAGTCCCTATTTTAGCTTTGAGCACGGCGCCCAAAATAAGGAGTTTCAAAATCGCCTTCTTTTTCTTCTTCTTTTTGCCTCTTTGCTCTAAAAATATAAAACAAGTTACAATAATGTCTAATAAAGTTTCTAATCGAATAATCAATTATATCTATAAACGTGCGCAAAATCTAGGTAATATTTTTATTCGTACTACTAACATTCTTAAAAAAATACGATCCCATACTAAAACACTTGATTTAACTATAAAAAAACAATAGGTCATTATTACTAGCGTGCCAAAACGTGCCAATACTGCCAACATACAAATGGTTGACGATGCAAACTTTTCTCAGGCAATAATTATAATCATGCTCGTGCTAAAAAAACATTAAATCTTTTTATCAGGCTTTCAAGCACATGCAAAAACTCAAAAAAATAAATACCAAAGGTAATTGACTGTTATCTGAAAAATATAGAGTAAAACGTATAAAATGTACATTGAAAGAGCAACTTCATTGTCTATTTTTATGATTCTATCTCATCCAAGTTAGGTCCAAGTTGGTCGCGAAGGTTCCTTTTGATTCTAACAAACAAAAATATTTTGATGAAATATTTTTTATTTTGTTCGTTAAATATGTGGTAGAGACTGGATAAGAATAGCTGAGGATCGGGTTCAGTGGCGCATTGCAGGAGACCTCTACCCCTCTCTCATGATGTTGATGTTGATCCCATGAACGCAATAACATTTCAAACGTTATTAAAATAGTGAACAAGAAGACTAGTTGTAGAAGTGAGGTGGTCAGATCTTCATTCAGCTTTCTTTAGTACCTATCCTAGTTTTGCTATGAATTAATTACTTAAAATGGTGGAGAAAAACATCGTTAATGATTCAGTATCAATAATGTTACAGAACAGTGCAATAAACTCCTGTCCTGTCAGACTGAAACCGATGAGATAATTCATCATGTCATATTATGACATGCGTGAATTACCTCACCGTTAGACCCGTAATGAAGCATGGATAGTCATTTGACTACCATTTTGTATATTTGATCCATCAACTAACCAAAAGCAGTTACCGTAGAGTTGATTCATATGCAAAATTATAAAGATCAAACTGGTATCATAGATGAATCAAATATTATAAATATTATTTTCAATAAAAACGGAACAATCAGAAAGAAATTAAATAAATTTATGGTTGAAAATTAAACAGGTAGTAATAATAATGTCATTTGTACAAAAGACTGAAAAATAGGGTAGATTGATTATATCTGCCAATAATTAATTACCCCATCGCAATGAATTCAGTTTACCACGGGGCATGAAACTGTGTGGAAATACCAAAATCAAAAGTTCACAAATCATTCTAATTATCTAGTTTTGATTGAAAATAATATAAAAATATCATAGTTTCAAAAGTATGCGCGAGGACTTGCGCATTATGATGGAGATAATCAGAGGACATCACCATCTCCTGAAGACAGGGGCCACGAATAGTGGGGCTATGTCGGAAATGCCTACAGGATGAAGAGACAGTGGAGCACGTGCTACTGAAGCCAGACTGAAGACGGGACTGCATTAACTCATCGAGCTATCTCTGACGTCAGCAACAATCTCCGGGACTCTGAAAAACTGCTGCCACCAACCCAAAGTCCTACTCCACTAATGGAGTTGGTATGGCTGGGGTCAGGTTAGGAGGGTAATACATCCTTATGCGGGACGTCAGTGCAGATCTTATTCTCCCTACCCTACATTAGAATGATCAATCTACAACTACGTATCAAACCATCACCTGCAATCGAGCTTTTATCCTGAACCCCATTATCCTTATTCTCAGCTTCAAGTGCAGTATCCGCTAATACATCCAACGTTTCTTCCCCCATGCTCCACAGATCAGACGTCACACCCCTCGACTCCCTTCTTGTTTCAAGAACCCTTTCCACGCCTTCTACATTATCTTCTAAACCATCTTTTTCATTCGTTTCATCTACAGCATCAACAAGCCCCTGATCGATAACCCAAGATTGCCTTCCATTAGGAAAGCTTCGACCTTTCTCTTTAGGTGCCGTGCGTGAAGGCATCATGACTGGTTGGATAAGTTGGATTTTGGCGGGCTTAGTCTTCTTTTTCTTCTTCATCTTCTTGTCTCCTCCGGTGGAGATTGTGATGCTGTCGATGCCACCGCTTTCATGATGCTTGCTTGATTGCAGTGCTCTGTAAAGAGTTAATTCTCGTTAAAAAAATTGTTTGTTACAATAATAGATAATAATCAAATAAAATACATTTATATCAAACACTTATGTTGCTTATATTGTTATAAGCAATATATATATTAAACAGGGCTTTTTATGCCTGTGATAGCAAATTCTGGTGTACGGAGGGGTACCTACCTAAAATTTGCGAAAGCAATCGGTAGCAAAACGCAAATTTTCGGACGAATGAACGGCAACACATAAAACTTTTTTAAAAGTTGAAGTAATTATGGATTATAAAATGTATTTACAAAAAAATTATGCATATATGTACAACTTATGTATAGAAGTAATCGGGAGCAGTTGAGCTATCTATAGATCGTTTGCAACGGCCTTTCAAGTGATTCAACGATGAGCGGTTCAAGTGAACGGTGATCAAGTATTTTATAGTCATGTAATTGTATACGATTTCTGTAAAGAAATGTAGTACTTATACTATCAGTTGAACGTAGCAATATATTATTATATCTGTGCTAGCAGTTATGTGGTTCCCTTAATACAATGTTAATAGTTCTAACAATATTGCAATTTGAATCTGACGAGAGAATGATGTGACACTAACTTTGTTAATTATTGTGTTCTTCTTTTTCAATAAATAATATTCTATTCTAATATATTCTAAGCCGCAAACAAAAAAAAACTTTACAAACACTACAACCTCATAATAGAATAATGCTAGAACCATAACCTCATAGTCAGGGTAATTAATCTGTATCAAGTGGGTCGTATGTGAAAGCATGTGTAACTTTCGATTTCGAAGATTCTCGTGTCGCAAATAACAACTTGTATATATATACTGGATTTCCGGTTATTTTTAATTGGTGTTTCGAAACTGGTTTATTAAAATCTAAAATAGTTGGGTTTTCGAAAACTAGAAAAACTGGTTGGTAAAGTAAATAAAAATTATTGTATTTACCTATCTGTTATTAAACTTTTTTTTATATTATTATTGTGGGAAAGGTTAAGGTTACAAAGGGTGCAGACTGCACAAGAATAATCTATTAGAATATTTTGGATGTAGAAAAGAAGCTAGGAATAAAAGTAGATAAATATAATCTTCTTCTCCTTCCTGCCCCTTTCCCACATTATGCAGGGTAAGCACAAACATGTATTTTTCTTCCATACCTCTCTATGTATGGACGTCATATCCGTTGTCACTCTTTCCTACCCATATCATTCTTCCAGTCCAGCCGTCTCTTCTTCGGTCTTCCTCTACTTTTATATCCTTCCACATATCTAACACTCTTTTAGTCACATGCTTTTCTTCCTTCCGCATGACATGCCCATACCACGCTAGCCTTTTACTCCTTTATATTTCTATCACTGGCGCTACTTTCAAACTTCCTCTAATATACTCATTCGTTATCTTATCCATTCTCGTGAACACATCAATCTTAACATTCGCATTTCCGCCGCGTGCACTCTTCTTTCATCCATGCCTTTCGTGGTCCAACACTGAGACCATACATTACGACAGGTCTTATGATTATATAAAATATCGGATTATTTAGATGCTAGAGAAGCTTGGGATTGAAATTGCTCGAACTTGTTAAAAATGTTCCAATTTAGACGTAATTTATTTTCTGTATTATGTATTGTAAAAGGATTATTAAAAAAACAACCAGCCTTGTTTCTTGCCTTTCTTTCAGGTTTGGTCGCGAAGGAACAGGCAGTAAAATTGACATTTCAAAGTGATCCTTGTGATTTTAATGAATAAAAATATTTGACTTTGACTTTGACATAGTAATAAGTGCATAATATATTATTGTATTGGAGGGTCCCAGCGAGGTTCATGTTCTAGACCAAAAATTTTTGTACTAAACATCTATCGTAAAAACAAACAAGAAACAATAAATATCTATGACTATGATAATGTGATGATGGCATACAGCCCACTGGGAAGCATTTACGCGTACGGATGTTTGTTACTGTAATATCACTCTCTTTTTATACAGATTTTGATCGTGATATTCACGCTATCTAATGTAGGTGACTACTTACATGGGGCGATAGATTCTGTGTTTCCTTTTACCATACATTTAACATTTTCATCTTTATTTTGGTCGTAAAACTCTAAATTCATTCTCGAAACCTTAAAAATGTCCATTATTACTTTTTATATGGGTGGAAAGAGCACAATTTTCTCGTCACAGGAGTATAAATGATGCTATATTTATTTTAACTTTTTAGGATTTGAAACACATAAATAAACAGACCTGTCATGGGTACTGACATGACATTTTAGACTTATATCTATTTTTACTTTTAATTTTTGGTAAAACCGTAAGGTTTTACTTGGAATTCACATTGAACCTCTGAAATTGATGTAAGGCTGTACTGGCCGCTAACTATAAATTTGTAATTTAATTTTGGAACAGGTCCGGATGGCATCGAGAGCATCCTTTAAAAAAGAGAGTCTGGACTTAGAAACTGAGGGTGAAAGATCTGAGAGAGAAACGCTTTGAAAACAGTCTCATTTTATCAATCAGTCAGCGCAGCCCGAAAACAGTTTGTTCTTGACGGCGAATCTCTACCGGCTTGAGCCTGGGAGCCTGACCCCCTCGAGGTTGGAGTCCTCACATCTCCCCCTTGGACCCTCGAGGCTGAGACCTCTGCTTATTACAGACCTGGAGATCACGGTGGAGCTACTTCGTGTTCTCGGCCCCCCCGTCGACGTAGGCTAGAGGCTCCACTAGCCCTCAATCAGCGCGCTTTCTACCGGACCTACAGACTCCCGGATTCATCGAGTGTTCATTATGACTCATCGACCTTAGTGGGACTATAAGTGTTTTTTGATAAGAATTGTATTAATATTCAATCATTGTATTAAATCATATCACTTTGAAAATTCTTTCCTTTTTAAACCGTTTCTTAGGTCTAACTTCAACTTGGCTTACAGCTCTCTTTTACGGGAGAGAGTTGTAACGCTACATTACACCAAAGGCATCCTATCGTGTCACCCCATTAAAAAGTTATAACCCTTCCTTTTTTTACATAGTTTAAACGTAAATAATTTAAAAACATATTAAACTTATAAATAAATAATCCATGTTGTTAGTTGAAGAGAAAATGTAAGAGTTTGAAAGTGACTAAAAGAGTGTTAGATATGAGTGCGGATGGATATAGAAGTAGAGGAAGGCTGAAGAAGAGATGAATGAACTGTGTGAAGAATGATATGGGTAGGAAGGAAGTGACAACAGAGATGACGGCTGATAAAGAGATGTGGAGGAGGAATACATGTTGTGCCGACCCTGCGTCATGTGGGACAAGGGCAGGAAGGAGAAGATAAATACATAATCTGATATTTAATAGAAGGTAAGCTTTTTATACGATTTTAATTCACAGAAATATTTCTTTCGACGGCTCAACGTTGCTCTTGTAATATTACTAGTGGTTCGCTCCGAACTGAGATCTCGCGAGTCTCCATAAAAACAAAAATATATTATTCCTAATCTTTGACTATCAAAATAGTGCCACGAAATAAATAACCAAAAACTTGACCTACAGTTTCATTCAAATTACAGGTAATGGGAGTTTGTTCTTTGGTTATATTTTTTTGGGGTAGAAATTGCAGTTATTCTGAATTTCAGACTTTCCCTATATTTTTCACGATGATCGGATAAACGCTTCGTAAGTTATCCTCCGACAAACATACACACATATAACGCCGATTTGCCCAAGTTGATTTGGAGATCTCGCTTCACTCGATTAATTATGGAAATAATTCCGAATGGAATAGTAAAAGTAAACGAACACGCGTAAAGTTTAATGTCGCACCCGGTCCGGTTCAGTGGGCGTTTACCTGAATCATTCTAGGTCATTGTTTATACAAGGGTAGAAAGTTTTTGGTGCATGTTTGAGCGATTATCAGGTTTCACTTGAGCATGTGAAATCGAAAGTTTTTTAACAACACACGTATGTACGAAATTATTAATTAAAGATTATGTATTCATAAAAATAATTTTACTTCAAGATATGTATCCTTATAATAATAAAAAAGAATGCGGGACATTTCACACAGTGCTATCTAACCTATAGTTTCAAAAAAGTTATGCAAACATTTCGGGCCTCTGGTTTCTTCTAGATCTTCGTGCTTCATCCTAGACCATATCATCGCTTACCATCAGGTGAGATTGTGATCAAACGTAGATACAACCAGTTTAAAAAAACTAAAAGTTCTGCGGTGGAAATTGAACCCGCAGCAACCTCCTGCGTCTCAGCCCACTGCGCCACGGAGGTCGTCTATTTCAAGTCCACGTTAGTGAAATCAAGAGTTTACCGGTTTGTCAGATTAATTACATGCACGTTAAGATGAAATCACAAGAAAATT
This sequence comes from Philereme transversata, assembly GCA_963924445.1. Taxonomy (NCBI): domain Eukaryota; kingdom Metazoa; phylum Arthropoda; class Insecta; order Lepidoptera; family Geometridae; genus Philereme; species Philereme transversata. The sequence continues at coordinate 27,555,329 of OZ004346.1, forward strand.
GTTATTTTCTGCAAATAACATGCGATTCATTATAATCTAACATTTATGATCATTACCTGACAGGGAATCTTCGAGAAAGGACCTACCTTTATATTAAATACTTCGAGTAGCCATTTTTTTTTATATTCGTGTAACTCTTGCGGTTGTCGCAGCGCGCGCCGGAATTGCTCGCAGATAGGAGATTTTTTTCCGACCTACGTGACACTTATTGTTATATTTTCTCCAATTTACTCAATAGCTTTATAAATTATCGCACTAATATTATAAATGCGAAAGTTTGGATGTTCGTTTGTTTGTTACTCAATCAATTCGTAACGGCTGAACCGATTTCGATGAAATTTGGTATATACGTAGATTATAACCTGGATTATCACATAGGATATCTTTTATGATATAAATCAGTTCCCATGGGATAAAAACGGGGTCTCAAGTCAAGTTGCAACAGCGAGTTTAACTTTATTTCTACTACACACTTAATAGTGAAACGCGTACGAAGTCGCGGGCAACAGCTAGTATTAAATATATTTTCACTAAAACCGGTAATCTATGCTAACATGTATTAAGCGGAAATATTTGTATTTTATGTTTGTAATGAATAAATTAAAAAAAATGGTCCGATTTCAAAAAAATTTTCACCATTAGAATGCTACATTATCCCTGAGTAACACAGGTTACTTTTTACCCAACTTAGCTGAAGGAGGGTAATGTTTTTATTGAAAAACTACGCGTGCGAAGCTGCGGATTGGTCAGCTAGTAATATTGTAAATTCGAAAGTAACTGTCTCTTTGTCTCTCTGTCTGTATGTTTGTTACGATTTCACGATTAAACGGTTTGACCAATTTCGATGAAATTTGGTATATACATATATTATGACCTGGATTAAGACACAGACTACTTTTTACTCGACAGCGTAGAAGAAGGGTAATGTTTTTATTGGCAAACTACGCGTGTGAAAATGCGGCCGGCATCTAAGTCACATGACACTAATTATACTAATATTATAAATGCGAAAGTTTGGATGTTTGTTTATTTGTTTGTTTGTTACTCAATCTCGTCGTAATGGCTAAATAGATTTCGATGAAATTTAGTATGTACGTAGATTATATAACATAGGCTACTTTTTATCCCATAAATAATGTCCCATGAGATAAAAATGGGGTTTCAATTCAACAGCGAGCTTAGCTTTATTTCTAGGTTACCTACACATTTAGTAGTGTAACGCGTACGAAGTCGCGGGCAACAGCTAGTATAAGTATAAAACTAAAAACGGAACTGTCAGCAGACAGTTCGGTGCGGAGTGAAGGTTGCCGGTGAAATTACAGGCACATGAGGCCTTACACCCGGATGCCTGAAGTTGATGGACGCAGGGTAGTGCATTGTAGAGCACATTTCTAAGGTGCATGACCTACGAGGCAATACTTTGGTAAAGACTATGGTTACCACATAACATCAGGTGGGCCATATGCTTGTTAAATCTCCAGGTATTATAAAAAAAAGTATCAAATGGGTCTCAACTCAGCGTTATGCGTATACAATGCAATGTACCTGGATACTCCATGATGGACGATCTCCATCAGAGACGTCAGGGAGGTCTCCACCTCCTTGCCGAGCTTGGAAGGCAGCTCCTCGAAGGACCTGCCTGATGATGACACTTCTGCATCAGCGGCCTCTGGAAAAAGAAGAAATTGGTTAATTCGCTAACAACCTTTCCGAGAAAAATTCTAATGAAAAACACATTTGATGACCTATGTGGCGCCGTGGGCGATAAACCAGCTGAGATGTAGGAAGTTGCGGGTTCGATTCCCGTCGTGGAACGTTTGTATGATCTATAGTAAGGATGTTACGGAGGTTGATTTAACGAGACCGAAGACGGAGTCGGAGTCGGAGCTGGCGGTGGTTCAATGAAGTAGTTCTAAATAACACTTGATTTTGACTTCATTGTCCAAATCAAAAACAGATAACTTGAAGAGAGCGTAATTGTATGCCTCAAGTTGATGGATGCAGGGTAGTGCACCGTAGGGCACATTTATAACGTGCGTGACCTACGAGGCAATTCTCGATAGGCGATGGTTATCACTTAACATCAGGTGGGCCATAAACTTGTTCCATCTCCATGTAGCATAAGAAAACGTCTGTGCGTGTGTAGGTACTTATGTACGCACCTAAATATGTTATACTTCTTTGCCGTAACAGAATAAAATAACTAATGATTTTATCCCGTATGCTTTTTGGCTGTCGGTGTGCGCGCGAATGAGACAGTTATCAGATAACTTCACCATGTCACTTTTTGGCCGTCGGTGTGCGCGCGCATCGGTAAATTTTTACTCTCATATTTTTTCCCAAACGCGCCGAAAGAAGTATAACTTCAAAAAAAATCAATAAAGTAAAAAAAATCATCGCAATAAATAACCTCCTAAGTCGGTTTAAACACATCAAAACGGATATAGCGACAATCGTGATAATACAATTTCAACCTTTCTAGCCACGAGATGGGACTAGATAACCAGGAGATAGATAGATATCTAGATAGCACTAACCGCCACCGCAAGCCCGCTGCTTTAACCGACGGTTTATGTTTAACTGTACTGTAAGTTTATGTTACCGTGTTTACACATTCGTGATAGAGAAAGAAAAATGGCAGAATATTGAGGATTTTCAAATATATAAAAACATAGTATTAATATAAGCCGTCGTTTTAATATATGTCGTAGTATTAAGCGTACCTAGTTTAATATTAAGAAGTCTCTTGACTTCGTAGAACCGGTAGTTGCGTATCTACTCTCTGATTGGTAGTTGTTTTTTTTTGTAAAAGTTACTGTGAACGCAGAGTGGTGGTGCTGGGATCGCTTCCTGGGGGCTTAGCCAAGTTACATTCGATTAGCGATGACGCTAGTCGATAAGTCCGAAAATGTATGGGATTTGACACATGCTATAGAAATACCACGTGATTCAGCGACAACAAATGTATTTAGAAATCGAATAGATTCGTGGCGAATGTAATTTGGCTACGGGCCCTGGCCACCTCTCGTGGACAGAGTCGATTGCTGGGAACTTCACTTTCCTTTGGAGCGCTGATACGAAAGCACCTTCATTGAGCATCGAAGCTGTCACGTCCAACGTATCATATTGTACCTGCCAAGCTGAAACCCTGATTATAAGTAAGCTTACTGAATTGCACTGGTACTGGAGCCCACTCAGGCAAACCAGTAAAATTGCACCATGGACTTCATACCCCAGGACTGCAATGAGCCACCTTCCAATGCAACGCATCTTCGCACGCATAGTTTTTCTATAAAAACATAACCCTCCTTCTGCGCAGTTGGGTAAAAAGTAGCCTATGTCTCAATCCCAGTCATAAACTATCTATATACGAAATTTCATCGAAATCGGTCTAGCCGTTTGGTCGTGAAAACGTAACAAACAGACAGAGAGACAGAGTTACTTTCGAATTTATACTAGTACAAGCTTCCGCCCGCGGCTTCGTACGCGTGGTTTTCAAATAAAAAGTAGCCTATGTGTTAATCCAGATTATGATCTACGTCTATACCAAATTTCATCGCAATCGGTTCAGCCGTTCCGACCTCAAAGAGTAACAAACATCCATACAGACATACAAACATTCGCGTTTATAAGATTAATGGGATAGTGGGATAATTTCCGCAGCGCATGCGATGAAAGACATTTTGTGGCTAATTTTTTTACACCTTGGGTTACTTTATTGAAGTTTTAATAGGGATCCCTAATTTTTACTAGTAATAAATATAGCCTATGTTACTCAGGAACAATGTAGCATTCTAATGGGTGAAAGAATTTTTGAAATCGAACCAGTAGTTTTTGAATTTATTCGTTATGATATTAATATAGATGAATAATTTAATAGATAGATGACTTATGTTACGAACATTTGCTTCACTTAAAAGATAGATAAATTTCCTGCTCTTATGGAGTTTAAACATAATCAGGTTTATTATTTTTGCAATACCAACGAATTTTTGAAAATAAACATATTGTTAAATTGGCCAAAACCGGGGCTCTCAGCCTGTATAGTATGTATACATACTCATAAACGAATAAAGAGATTTCAAGTTTTAGTAGTAAGGATTTCTTATGCATACATGTTTCAAGTACCATTGACTTCTGTAATAGAGGTCTTTGTCAGATATATCATACATAGGACGTCTGTTACAAAGTGTTTTTGACAATATCAAATTATGTATAAGTCATGTAAAAATCACCGAAAGCAGGTTAAATCCCTACGGCTGAGCCGGGGGTAAAGTTGTTCTGAATTTCGGGCATAATGTGTTTTGAATTTGGAACCTCATCTGTATTAAAATATGAACCCAAGAGACCCACACAATAAGAACTTACAATAGTAATTATTACGTAGCGAGGGAGTTAAATTACAATAGTAGCTCCCTCGCTCCGTTCGTGAGTTAATTCTAGAATCCTTCGTTACGTTCGGCATTCAATATACCGCCTGTGACGCAAGACACTACTTTATCCCCTCGTTTAATAATCTTCTATTTTATTGTTGTTATTTTTGTAAAGCTAAATGATACCTTCACTTCCACTAAACTACGGAAGCCAGAATATCATCTCACGATACGTATCCATCTCAAGATATGAAAGTTATCATGGCGTTATGTTTCATCGTGGAGTTCCCATACATTTCACTTATTATATGCCAATTGTTATCGCAAATAACTTTTAGAAAGTGCGTGTATTTGCAATTACTGCATGTAAAGTCCCTTTCGTGTCTGTTCGGGCTAATCTCGATAAGCCGTGATCATCATCAGTATAAAAATAAAAATAAATGTTTTTTATTCATTAAAATCACAAGGATCACTTTGAAACGTCAATTTTACTGCCTGTTCCTTCGCGACCAAGCCAGGAAAGAAAGGCGAGAAACAAGTATAAACATGAAGATTGAAGATAAGAATTGTAATATTTTTTACTGAGTTGGAGCAATTTCAATCTCAAGCTTTTCATCTAAATAATCTGATATTTTATAGTAGGCTTTTTTATAAAGATTTTGTTTAGTACGTTTTTCGTTTGTTAATTGTCTATTTTTGTACATCACTTGGGAGTTTGTTATATAAGCGTATACCTACACCTTGCCCGTTAAATGATTTACTACCTTTATGGAGTCTACAAGTGATAACGCTGTATTATGTATGTTTGAAACTTTCGCGATCACTGTACATAATTACTGATTTAAACAGGTATTTATCGCGTATGTATCTTTTTTATTTGTTATTCCGACGTTTCGATAGTCTCGCAACAGGCGTGATCACGGGTTGACTGGAGTACTTGGAGCTACCGTCGAGAAGTGATGGCAGCTGCAGCAGCTCACTTGGTTTTCCAAATTAGAAATGTCCTAGTTCATATTACGACACACTACACTACACTGACCGTATCTACGCATGAGATGAGCGATCACGACGCGCATACCTAGCAATAACCGGGTTCTAGGACGCTGAGAGTCTATAGTCATCTTCAGTCTCGGCCAGGCTCCTCCCTTGATAGCCTTGTGCTCAAAATCGCTAGCATATGCTGGGCACAGGGATCTTCACCTATAAGCCTGTACATAGCAGCGTACCCAAGCATACACTTTAATTGTTTATGTGTTTGTTTGTACTCGTACTATCCTATTCCTCCAGCCCAGCCTATACAGGCGTATATACGTGTCCCACAGTACTGGTATGTTATCCCGGGGAGGAGGGCGATTCTGGGACACTTACTTTTGTGAATTCGATGATTTTCATTGAATTACTTTGTAAAAACCAGCTGATTTCGGTTTAAATTCTGTTTATCATCTGGTTTAGGTTAAGGAAATTAAGTCAAACATTATTTGTATTGATTTGTATGTTTTTGGTTTTAATTGTATTTATTTGTGATTATTATGTATGTAGATATTTTGTATGGACAGACACTGTCTGAAATAAATGATTATTCTATTCTATTATGTTCGTTTAGAGCAAGTTCTAAGGGGAAAAGTTCTTGAATCAGATGATTTTTAATCAAACAAAAAAGTTCAAGAACAAAAGACAACAAAGAAAAAAAGACTATTTATTGTGTACAGTTTCTGTGACCAATGTATTCTTTCTTAATATCATGTCCCAAATAAACACCTTCACACTTCTAATCGGTATTTAACTCGTGTTTGTTTTGTCTTGTCGTGGTTAAATACCATAAAAAGAAAGTGACAATTTAGCATTCTTGTTAAAAAATCATATCATCATATGAAAGCCCGTTCATTCCCTACTTAGTATTACAAAATGTAAGATTCAGTAAAAGAAAGTTAAGTGTTAACTGCATTCAGTAAATAAATTAGAATATTATTATGATTAGAATACATTTACTAACAGAAAGATTAGGTATACAATTATTTACTAGACAATAAACTACAGTAGAAACAGTTGAATCATCAAAAGACCGTTGCAAATGATCTATAGATAGCTTAACTGCTCCAGATAACCAGGCGGAAGTGTCCCCAAGACACAGGCTGCATTTCGCTGAATTGCAATGCTTATGCGTTGACCCAGATAAGCGCCAGCTCTCGGTACACACGTAGCTTCGACCAGACGCCCAGAAAGAATTTGATAACGCAATGGGCCCCGGTAGTCCATGGACCCAGGGTCTCGACCCCAAATGACTTAAATACTCACTTTGTCGAGACTTCTATATTTAATGATTTATTTCTAGTTGCCCATGCATAATATTTGACGACCTCCGTGGCGCAGTGGGCGAATAGCCGGCTGAGACGCAGGAGGTAGCGGGTTCGATTCCAACCGCGAAACAAATGTTTGTATGATTTACAGATATTTGTCCCGGGTCTGGATGTTTTTCTATATAATTATTATAAGTATGTATTTACAAAAAAAAAGTATATAAGTATTCTATCAGTTATCTGGTTCCCATAGTACAAGTTCTGCTTAATTTGGGGCTAGATACCGCTGTGTGAAATGTCCAGCCATATTTATTTATTTATTTATTATTACCGTCTCAGAGCGATCGATCTAATCTGGCACATAACTCCCAGCAACCTTTATAGAAAATTAATGTTTTTCCATTTTCTAATATATAAAAATCTCGTGTCACAGTGTGTGTAACAAAATTCTTCCGAAATGGCTGAACCGATTCTTATGAAATTTTTTGAGTATATTTGGTAAGGTCGTAATGTATTTTTCACCCTCCTACCCCCACCGCTCATTTTTTAGTCGCGATAATAGTATATTTGTATGAATAATATTCATGTAATTTAACCGTCGCGTCACTATGACATTTCATTCTGCATTTGATTTCTTTGATAATTTATATGGCAGAACAACGTTTGCCGGGTCAGCTAGTATATTTTAAGTATGTATTTACAAAAAAAAGTATATATGTTATCAGTTATCAGGTACCCATATTACCTGCTTAGTTTGGGGCTAGATAGCTCTAAGTAAAATGTCCAGCAATATTTATTTACTGAGCAGGACGACTTTCTAACTAGTAAGGCGTCGTTTTCACTCGAGGACCTTTCTGTCCCAACGGCCGTCAGTTCTTCGAGCTATGTGCCCCGCCCACAGCCACTTCAGCATGGTAATTCTCATGGCTAAAACTCTCTCTAATACTGGTAGTTAGGTATGGAGATCAAGTTATTTTGCATACAATTACCTACTCTTCACTTTTGAACCTTGGTCCATAATCTTAGAAAATTTTACAATTTTGCATATTGTTATAAAGATGTCAATCTTGTAGAAAATATGTTAATCCTAACAATTGAGAAAGTGAAGTTTTTATCCGGGTCTGACTGATTCAAATTTCGAATAATTCAATGATTTAAATTCAATTTATATATTCTATTCCAAATTTCCAGTTCCTGAGATAATCAGCTGTTACAGACAGATAGACAAAGTCACACCATAGGGGTTTTGTTTATACCATTTTTGTTCGGAACCCTCAAACATTGTATATACCTATTGATAGTTTTACATAAGCAACTTTATAAGGATAGACGCTTGAAACCGGATTCATTTGACCTAGGTTATGATTATTATGGTTTTGGTATCGAGCCATGGAGCGCGCCATGCTCGGCATCACACTCATAGATCGAGTTCCCAATACCGAAATTCGCAAGCAGACTAAAGTACAAGACGTCAGCAAGCGAATATTGGGGCTCAAGTGGAGTTGGGCAGGACACTTGACCAGACGTAGTGACGAGAGATGGACTAAGACACTAACAGAGTGGAGGCCGAGACCTGGCCATCGAAATAGGGGACGTCCACCAGCGAGATGGGTCGACGACATCCATAAGACCGTGGGTTATACGTGGTTCAGACTGGCACAGGATCGGGAAAAGTGGCAGAAACAAGGAGAGGCCTATGCCCAGTAGTGGGTCGACACGGGCTGAGAATGATGATGATGATGATGATGATGATGATGATGGTATTGATCCATACTAATATTATAAACAGGAAAGATTTGTATTTTTGTATATTTGTTAAATGAACTCAGGAACTACTGGTCCGATTTCAAAAATTCTTTCACCATTAGAATGCTCCCTGAGTCACATAGAATACTTTTTATCCGACTGCGTAGAAGGAGGGTAATGTTTTTATTGATAAACCATGCGCGCGAAGACAAGTCAGCTAGTAATAATATAAATTCGAAAATAATTCTGTCCCTTTGTGTCTCTGTCTGTTTGTAAGGTTTTCACCATTAAACAGCTAGCCCAATTTCGATGAAATTTGGTATATAAATAGATTATGATCGGGATTGGGACATAGGCTACTTTTACCCGACTGCACTGAAACTGAATGTTTTTAGACAAACAACGCGTCCGAAGCTGCGTGCGGGTCAGGTAGTTAAATAATAGCTAGTTAAACTACATAATATAATGTAACGTGTAACATTTGATTATGTTTAAAAGACAAGCTTGCGCCCGCGATTTCGCACACGCAGTTTGTCAATTAAAAGTAGTCTATGTCTCAATTTAGGTCATAATCTATCTATATACCAAATTTCATTGAAATCGGTCAAGTAGTTTGTTTGTGTAAACGTAAACGTAACAAACAGATCGACAGCTACTTTAGAATTTATTATATTTGTATATCTTAAAAACTGTTAATGAAAAAATAACTATGTACCTATTCAACTTAAAGATTAAGGGTCCTGCCACAACAAAAATTAAACACTGCTTAGCATGTGTTTAAAAAATCCTATACTAATACTCCTAAGGATTTTTTTAAACACGCGTTTAACAGTGGTTACACTTTTTTGTGCTGGCAAGATAAAGATTTATTTATTTTCCAGAACATGGGTAGAACTATACAGATGTTACAAAATTAAATAATAATTAAATCAATATTGCTGGACTTATCACACAGCGCTAACTAGCTCCAAACTAACCAAAGCTTGTACTACGATAACCAGATAACTGATACAATACTTATAATACATTTCTTTTTTGTAAATACATACTTATAATACATAGAAAACATCCAGATCTGCAACAAATATCTGTAGATCATGCAAACATTTGTTTCGCAGCGGGAATCGACTGGGTCTCAGCCGGCACTGCGCCACGGAGATAGAAATAGAATAGTATCACCATATTCAGCCATAGTGGCGTGTAAACATGTCATATACTTACTTAAACATATTTAAGATGTGATATAAAGTGTAAATAAGATTTATAGAGCATAGTAATTGTAAACTTAAAAGTGCGGAACAAAGTATTTAATTAAACCATGATGATACCACTTAAAACATAAAATTAATGACTGAAATCGCGTCTCATTAAAAATTATTATTTAATAGCTGACACGCTAGCTTTGCACAGATTCCTATATAAAATATAAGTAGACTATGGTCTTGAGTTCATACAAAAATCCCATAGAAAAAGCATATTCAGTTTTTCCTGATTTTTCCAATTTTCCGAGCAATTTTTCAAATTTTCCTTTAGAAATAAGGATTTGTCAGATTGTATTTCATTTTAGTTTAATAAAAATGCAATAAACCGCATTCTTTTTAAAATTTACTTACGGCCCTAGGGCCGTTAATCGCATTTACGGAGCAATTTTCGAGTTAACAGTACTTTCAGAACATAATATTTATAAATATAAAATCATAAAAACATGAGTTATTAAAAAACCATCTACAAATATTAATTTAAAAAAAATCTCTCGAGCACATTCTCCTGACAACCTTCTCCGCATTAACTTTCTTAATTCAAAACTTTAGCTTCTGGTAGAATACTTGGATTAAATTTTATAGCTATCTATAGATCGTTTGTAACGGACTTTAGATGATTCAACTGTTTTTTCTGTAAAGTAAATATTTATTGTATATTCTTTCTGTTATTAAAGTCATTTTGCCCCCCTATATAATATAATTGTTTATGTTATATTTAAACATGGCATTTCCGTCCACATGGACGAAAATAAAAAAAAATACTACACAGTAGCATTTGCTCTGAGTCTTTATATTTTTTTTCTGATGGGTTTTTATTTTGTGCCTCCAATAAACGAATTTTAATTTTATTTAAATATTTTAGTGCTTTGAAAATTACATACCTTGCCAACTCCGTCTCTCTTCCTCGACCTGCTCATTCCAGCCATCCAGAATCTTCCCAGCTTTCTCCCTCGCACACGACCACGCCTCCTCCTGCCCGATACAATCCCAAATCGACATTAAACTAGGCGCAATACTTTTTCCAAAATTCATAACATACTCGTATGATTTCTCTATCAGCGTCGCACTTTCAACTTGCTTACTAAAAATTAAAAATAAAATCGGTAGAATAAGTTTCCCCGCCATTTTGTTCGAATTTTGAAATTAATTAGACAGTGACATTTGATTTGGTGCTTATTGACGTTGTATTTTTTAAGTATTTTTTTAATTCGTAACGCGACTTTCTTGTGAAAGGTGTGGATCTCCAAGCGAGCAAGGTCTTACTGAGTGGTTGAGTCGGTGTGAATGAATAACTTAAAAAACATTCTACTTTCTTTTGAAACCGGTTTGCTCTTTGGGCGAATTACACATGTGATGTGTAGGTGAAAATTACACTTGTGATATGCAGGTGAAAATTGGTTTTCATATTGAATCCGTGTGCAGGTTATATTAGTCTCCAGTTTTCATTTTCACTTTTATCAGAAAGGTGGTGGATGTTTTCTTTGTTTATGGTAAAATATCAACATTGATAAATAATTTTGGTTTAGGTACCTACCAAGTTTACGAAACATACACTCAAAAATCTATCATAATAATTATTATTAACTAGTTTTCGCCAGCGGCTTTGCACGCGTTGTTTGTCAAAAAGTAGCCTAGTTATAATCTCTAGATTATTATTAAAGATCCAGGTTATAATTTACCTACATACCAAATTTCATTGAAATCAGTTCAGCCGGTACGACGTGATTGAGTAACAAACAAACATGCAAACTTTCGCATTTTTAATATTAGTGTGATAGTGACCCTTGGATGTTAAATAATGTAAGTAGGAACTAGTGCAAGTATTCCTTTTATTATTCTTATAATTTTAATCGAGCATTTCTAATTTTAAAAAGGCTTTTTACGATGGGAGTTAAAAACAGTCAACGCATAGATTGTCCTCAACCCACATATGATTCCCCTATACTGTGGTTTTCACAAGTACTTTGGCACCACTACACCTAAACTCAAAACAAATTTATAGATTTTACAAATATTTGTCCCGCAGCGGGAATCAATCCCGCCACCTCTTGCGACTCAGTCTACTCGCCCACCGTGCCACAGATGTTGTCACTTATAGATCCGTTTCGCAAGAGCAACAATATGATTTAATTTTGCTATGAATTTCCTAAAGGCTCTTTAACGTTTTGCTTTGTCGAAGCTGTCTTCAAGAGACGGTGGAGCACGTGATACTTCACTGTACGGCATCGGCAGTGTCTCCAGATTGGAAATTTGAAATTACAGTGTTTGCTACTTGAAATTACAGTGTTCTTACAAATAATACAGTAAATTTTTATCACGAATGCACCAGATTTTACAGTAGACAAGTATACAGTGTGTCCCTGGATAAAGTGCAACCCCGAAAGGGGGTGAAACTAGATCAAAAATTATCGACAAAAAAATAGAAAAAAAAATTAAAAAAAAATTCGTATATACTTTATTGATGTATTAAAATTTTTATTACTCACTAATTACTCTATTTAATAAAAAAATTATTTCTTCCAAAGTAGTAGGTCTATTTTGTTAAAATAAAAACCATAATCATGTCAGATATGTGACGATGACGATAAAATAACAAATAACTCACAAACGAGTGGCTATCGTGACTTAAAGTTTAATTTTTGTATTAAAATTACATTTTTTAGGCTGTTTTTTTCCAATAAACTCCAAAAATCTTAAAATTAAGCCTATAATACTAGAAATTTTTATGACTTTTTATTATTGTCTATCATAATAGCTTGTAAATAAAAAAAACCTACGTTCTAACATAAAAAATGTGCTGGCGTGTCAACTTTAAATGCTCCTAGCCAGCACATTTTTTATGTTAGAACGTAGGTTTTTATTTTATTTAAAAGCTATTATGATAGACAATAATAAAAAGTCATAAAAATTTCTAGTATTATAGGCTTAATTTTAAGATTTTTGGAGTTTATTGGAAAAAAACAGCCTAAAAAATGTAATTTTAATACAAAAATTAAACTTTAAGTCACGATAGCCACTTGTTTGTGAGTTATTTGTTATTTTATCGTCATGGTCACATATCTGACATGATTATGGTTTTTATTTTAACAAAATAGACCTACTACTTTGGAAGAAATCATTTTTTTATTAAATAGAGTCATTAGTGAGCAATAAAAATTTTAATTCATCAATAAAGTATATACTAAATTTTTTTAATTTTTTTTTTCTATTTTTTTGTCGATAATTTTTGATCTAGTTTCACCCCCTTTCGGGGTTGCACTTTATCCAGGGACACACTGTATAGTGGACCAGTACGTAATGCTACGTCAAAATGAGTAGGCTCCATGATAAAACTTTTTCATCCATTACTATGTATATATATATATATATAATTCTACTGTACGTGTGTATGTCACTGAACTCCTCCTAAACGGCTGGACCGATTTGAATGATTTTTTTTGTATGTGTTTGTGTGGGTCCCTGGATGGTTTAGATTCACAATTGGACCCGGTAGGTGGCGCTGTTGTCGAGATCCAGAAAATTGCGGACGAAGTGGCGGGCATACAACTAGTCTATTATATAAAAATGAATTCCTGTTTCCCTTGGTCACGCGATAACTTGAGAACGAATTTACCAATTTTGATGAATTTTTTGTGTGTTTGTGTAGGGTCCCGGGTATGTGGCGCTGTTGTCGAGATCCAGAAAATAGGAGAGGAAGTCGACGGCATACAACTGGTGTATAATAAGATTTACTCTTTTGTATAATTTTGAGGGGATTTCTTTAAACCAAAATTACAGTGCTTTCCATTCATTGTATTTACTTACACAATTACAGTGTACAGTAGATGGAGTAAATAAGTATCATCATCATCATCATCGTCAGCCTTTCTCATCCCACTGCTGGGCATAGGCCTCTCTTCGTTGTCGCCATTCACCTCTGTCCTGCGCTGTTCTAACCCACATACGACCTGCGATTTTTATAATGTCGTCGACCCATCTTGCCGGTGGACGACCTGCGTCCTAGTTCCATCTCGGAGCCACCACTCAGTCAGCATCCTGCTCCACCTGTCATCACCGCGCCTGGCCACATGTCCTACCCAACTCCATTTGAGTCCCAATATACGCTTGCTGACGTCTTGAACTTTAGTCCGCTTGCGAATTTCGGTATTGGGGACTCGGTCTAGCAGTGTGATGCCGAGCATGGCGCGCTCCATGGCTCTCTGTGCGACTCTAATCCTGTGCACAGTCTCATTCGTGAACGTCCATGTCGCAGCACCGTAGGTTAATGTTGGCAGGACACATTGGTTGTAGAGGCGGGTCTTCAGACATTGTGGAACGGTGGTAGATTTCAAAATATCGTCCAGCTTGCTGAACGCCGCCCATGCCAACTGAATTCTCCTAGATATCTCCTTGGCCTGTAACTCTTTTCCGAAAGATAAAACATGACCAAGGTACACATAAGATTCGACCATCTCCAGGTACTCGTTTCCAATAGAAATGTTTGGAATCGAATCCCTCTCGACATCACTTTTGTTTTAGTCATGTTCATCTACAAATATGTACATTATGTACGTATGTATGAATGTATGTATACATGTATGTACTACAAATATGTATATTTATTGCATATTGTTGTGATTGCATATCGTAGCGTCACCTGACATCCGGCGAGATATTTGTCTGTGCCACAGAAAAGGCAAAACAGGAATGTGATGTTCGACACTGTTTGTATTGCGTTTCTCCACCAAGAAAACGGTTACGTAGTCGCAGGGGCTTTTTGAGATCCACAGAAGCCACCATAAATCCCCCCCCCCACCTGGCTATGTTACACCTGCGGAAGAACTACCCCCTGGTCAACACATACCTTGGCCAGTGTGGAGGACCCTCAACAGACTGCGTACCCAAGTCGGCCGCTGCTGCAGGTGTTATCTTAGTAAATGGGGTATTATAGAAATCGGCGACGCAATGCCAATGTGGTGCCCAGCTCCAAACAATGGCACCCGTCCTTACATGCCCATCCTGCCCTACCACCTGCACTATGGGGCAACTAATGACCTGTTCTGACGCTGCCATGAACGTGGCGACGTACTACTCAAAACGGCTATAATCTTGAGACATCGACACGAAATAAGTAGAAGAAGTTGTGATTGCTATAGCAATCTACTGTAATTTCAATGCATCTGCAGGCACTGCTGTACGGCTACTAGCGATGTCAGACTGAAGACGGGTCTGTAGAAGCTCATCGAATCCTCATCCGCCAACACCACACTATCCATGGGGATCTTGGAAAGCTGCTGCCATCAACCCAAAGTCACGCTCCGTTACTTCAAGGAGCTAAGGATGGTTGGAGTCAGGCTAGAAGGGGGTTAATGCACAATACACCCCAATGCAGGACGTCAATGCAGATCTTATTCCCCCCACCCTAGAATTAAAATACGGCTGTGTAACCATTGTTTTTCTTTACCGACAGATTATGAGTATAATCACATTAATATCATAAATGCGAAAGTTTGGATGTTTGTTTATTTATTTGTTTGTTTGTTACTCAATCACGTCGTAACAGCTCAACCTATTTCGATGAAGTTTAGTATTTACGTAGATTATAACCTGGATTAACACATAGGCTACTTTTTATCTCATAAATCAGGTCCCATGGAATAAAAATGAGGTGTCAAAGTTTATAAAAAAAAAATGATTTTGGTCTTTGCGCTTGCGAAGCTGCTGGCGGGTCAGCATAAGTATATTATTAAACTCATGATCATTTTTATATTCATTTATATTTCTATGTTATTTTTATTTTCATATTTATTATTTTTCTTTATATTTTTTCTAAGTAAAATCGTACTATAAGGGTTCCGTCTAAACATTTTGGCCGGAACCCTAAAAAAAAATTTTTTAATGCTATTTTTGAAACAGGTTTCCGGCCCACCTGATGGTAAGATTAAGTAACCGCTTGTCTAAGAATGCAATATTATCAAGTTAAGGACTATAAAAAATACTTTATTAGTCTCTTCCGGATAGGTATATTCGCAAGGTTTTAGAACGAAACCTTGAAAAATAGCGGATATTATTGTTTAAGATGGCGACTGACTAAGCATCATAAACTAATATTATAAATGTTAGATTGCGTAACGTATTTCTACTCGGTCAAACTCAATATTCACCTTTATTATACACTAGCTGACCCGTACGCGTGGTTCGTTACTCAAAACATTACCCTCCTTTTCCGCAGTTAGGAAAAAAGTAGCCTCTGTCTCAATCCCGGTCATAACCTATCTATACATATACAAATTTCATCGAAATAGGTCTAGCCATTTAGTCGTGATAACGTAACAAACAGACATACAGAGAGACAGAAGACCAGAGCTACTTCCAAATGTATAATATTATAAGCTTCCGCCCGCGGCTTCGCACGCGTGGTTTGTCAACCAAAAGTAGCCTATGTGTTAATACAGGTTATAATCTACGTACATACCAAATTACATCGAAATCGGTAAAGCCGTTACGACGTGAAAGAGTAACAAACATCCACAGATAGGTACATACAGACTTTTGCGTTTATAATATTAGTGGGATTAAGTAGGAAGTATGGACGTCTATTTTTTTTATTTTAACCTGTGTTGTCCCACTGCAGGGCAAAGGCCTCCCTCCCTTCTTTCCAGTTTTTTCTGTCCCCTGCTGTAGTGGGCCAGTCTGGTAAATGCACATCCAAGTCGTCACGCCATCTCCGTGGTGGTCTGCCGCGTGGGCGTGTTGAGTTAGGGACCCATTCAGTTGTTATCTTTGCCCATAGATCTTCGAGCATGCGGCATACGTGGCCGGCCCAATCCCACTTGAGCTCATGAGCTGTGCTGAATTTTTTGTGATATCCATAATCTTTGTTAAATGTCTAATAGTCGGTTCTATTCTGAACAACAGAATCTTAACTTGTACTAATGTTTATAAGCGAAATGTTATCAGTCCAAACGTCTGGACTTACTCGGGCATCGAGATAAGATCAAAACTGGAATTTGACAAGATTTAATTAATATAATTTTTATCTACATTGCCATTACACGTAACATAAAAGCGAGAATAAAACGCATTAGCAAGTAATAAAATAAAAAAAAGATTTAACCTTGTTAACCTGTTTTTTGTTAACCACTGCTGAGCAAAGGTCTCCTCCATTGTCTTTCAGGACTTTTGCTCTCCTGTTAAATCCCACCAATCTGTGTGGATCTGGGCCAATTTGTAGGTCTTAAGGCACCCACTATAATTTTATCATACAATTTGTTTTTTGTATTCTGTAACTTTTCAGATTGCAACTTGTTTACGGTTGGGTGCGCGGTGCTGCGCCTCTCATCAGTGCCAGTGCGGTTCAGCAGTCGAACAACTTGGTCAGCATGGATTATCGTGTTCCAGGGTCGCCGGTAGGATTTCCCGTCACGCTAGCCTTAACGATATCATACGCTGGGCTTTTTCAGCGTCAACGATCCAGCCGTTCTCGAACCGAACAGTCTGATACGTGACGATGGTAAGCGCCTGACGGTATGACTCTTGTACCTTGGGAGAAGGGTAGGCCTTCGGTGTGGGACGCCACGATCTGTCTGGTACAGCAGTTGGGGCCGGTACGGCGGCTAATTCAGCCAAAGATCTCAAGCGGCACAAACTTGCAAGTCTCGATAGAGCTTACGTATTTCAGTCATTTGGGGTCGAGACCCGGTCAATCGGGTACCGGGGCCCATCGCGTTTTCAAAATTATTTCTGGTGCGTCTGGTCGAAGCGACGTGTGATCCGAGAGCTAGCGCTTATATGGGTCAACGCATTTAGCATTGCAATTCAGCAGGGCAATGCAGCCAGTGTCTTGGGGAGACCTCCGTCTAGTAGTGATCTGGACCAGTTGAGCTATCTATAGATCGTTTGCAACGGTCTTTAGATGATTCAACGGTGTCTTCTGTTTATTATCATACTAAAATTATAAATGCACAAGTTTGGATGTTTGTTTATTTATTTATTTGTTACTAAATCGTAACGGCTGAACCAATTTCGATGAAATTTGGTATATACGTAGATTATACACCTGGATTACCACATAGGATACCTTTTATCCCATAAATCAATTTCCATGGGATAAAAATGGGTGTCAAGTCAAGTTGCAACAGCGAGTTTAGCTTTATTTCTAGGTTACCTACACATTTAGTGGTGTAACGCGTACAAAGTCGCGGGCAACAGCTAGTAGTCTTTTAAGTATTTGTATGTTCTTTCAGTTAATAAATGTATTTTTAATTTTATCATAGTTCAGTGTTATCGTGACTTCGTAAAACCGCAAGCGGACGCTAGTATCTAATAGTCAGGTCAACTACAAGGTCACGAGTGGTCCACCTTGTATTCTAATGGCAACGTTAAAACTATGTTAGACACTGGATCTAATCTAAAGACATTTAAGAAACAATACTTTTCAATCGATTTTTTGAAAAAGACAAAGTTTGAAGACGGAAATCTAGGTCCAATTTGAGGTCTATAATCTTGCACGACGTGATAACTTTGTACGAACTTCTACACAACACATCAATAATCAACCACATAATGCCAAATCATTATTGTGTTATCCATACACTATAACCATGAGTATAATTATTACCAGTGATCGGAGTAGGTAGATTGATTTTATGTACTTGCATCATAAATCATAACATGGACATGCCTTTTTCCCGGAAATTTCCGCTTTTTACGGGATTGATTTGATTTGAACAAAAACAAACATTCGTTTTATTTAAATAAAAACCAATTTAAAACTTATAACTATAGTTTCCTTTTAAATTTGAACTATAGTTTAATAGGCGTGTTAAACAGGTTAGTATTTAAATATTAAACTAGTGATTTAGTAACTACTATTTTGGAAATTTAAAGGAAACTATAGTAAAAAGTTTTAAATTGATTTACTTATCTGTCGAATAATAAAATGAATGTTTGTTTTTGTTTGCTCACTATGCGTTTCCATAAAATTCATCTGATAGAGTTGAAGCTTAGGTGAGTATTTGCGTGCAAATTCGTGAATAGTTCTACGTAATTTATCAAGAAAACACGTTTCCCACGATAAAATATCAAGGAGACATGCCCAAATAAACATACACATTTGAGATAATTGCCCCTCAATCAATCTAGATACTCCCGCTTTACACCGAGTTCCACGTTATAATTTAATTATCCCGTAATACCGGAGACATATCCATATTTACATATATGTTTGAGATCATTATCCCCAAATCAATCTACCTACTCCGATCAATGATTATTAAGCACCAAGTTTCACATATTGAAAAATTACATTCAGAAACACTAGTTAATCCTAGATCAATATTTCGACAGGACGATATTACAATGTTGTATCATTTGGTTTTGCTGTTCGTTGGTAGTTTTAACACGTGTCAAATCCGATCTATTAGATTTCCACGAGGCTAAAATAATACTTGGTCAAGCGCGTGTCGGACCACTCACAGTGAAGAAGTCAGTACGACTATAGTAATTTTAAAATACCAAAGGTCAAAAATTCTAAATTAATAAATTTAACAAAAAACATATGCTTTCTTTAGCGATAAGACCGCCCATTAAACATTAACCTGTTTACCACCCATTCGCACACACCGTTTTGGTTCTATGTACGTTCTTGATGCGTACAGCTAAGGTGTGGAATACTTTGCCGTCGTCTGTTTTTCCTAACGAATACAATCGGACCTCTTTAAGGTACGAGTGAATAGGTTTCTTCTAGATCTTTGTGCTTCAACTTGTGATAGTGCTCAAACGAAGACCTTAAGAGTTTAAAAAAATTTGAGGTACCTACCTATATAGCTTAAAAGGTATAGTATAAAAAAGAAACATACAGACAAAAGTTGGTCGACAACTGCTTGTAAACTAGTTATTGTTCTTACAATTAGATATAGTATGCATACAAAATAGCGGTTTTTTGTAGAGGAAATTTTTCAACAACACTAAGTTTAATTAATTATGAGATATTTACTCGGTAGGTAATTAACTTATAATAATAGCACATAATATTACACTTAAAAATTAAAATTTTGTGCAAAAACTACATAGTTACCTGAAAATCAACCCAATTAAAACAGCGTTTTTACTTACATAACTGCATGGGTGAGATACCTACATACACGGTTTGCAACTTATTTAGCACGGTCGAGTTAGTTATGGTGTAACTAACCCGACTTTGTTATATATATATATATATATATATATATATATATATATATATGCACATATATAGATAGATGACTAGCTGACCAATCCGCAGCTTCGCACGCATAGTTATTCAATAAAAACATTACCCTCCTTCTGCGCAGTTGGGTAAAAAGTAGCCTATGTTACTTCGGGATAATGTTGATGTAAAATTCTAATGGTGAAAGACTCTTTGAAATCAGACCCGATAATATTAACTAGCTGACCCCGTAAACTTTGTTCTGCCATAAAAATTAACAAAGAAATCAAATGCAGAATGACATGTCAAAGTGACGCGACACTTCATGTAAATGACTTCACGTCAATGAACGACGGCGACGGTAAAATTATATGGATATTGTTCGTACAAAAATACTAAAATCGCGATTATAAAATGGAGGGAGGGAGAAATATACTTTACTACTTATTTTCATACACCGAATATACACAAAACATTTCATAAGAATCGGTCAAGCCGTTTCGGAGGAGTTACAAACACTGTGACACGATAATTTTATATATTAGATAGATATAGATAGAGATTTTTTGAGTGCGATATTAATATAACCTAACCAAGGTTATATTTAAACCGCACTCAAAAAAATGGCGCGGGTACAAATTCGTTCAGAAACGTATAGGTATTTCTAAGCAAAAAGTCGAGGTAACAAACGAGCTTCAATAATAAAATTGATACAAATTATAAACCTGTTCGAGTTTAGAACAGAAATAAAAAAAACGCGGAACAGTAATAGCTTACCTGGGAGGTAAATTATACATTTATGTAGCCGACCTCACGACCGTCGCACGGCGCGCGATAAAAATATATGTAACAAATTCAATAGAATAACAAAAAAAGAGTTAATGTATAAGTTTTTAATTTAAACTTAAAATAATAATCATTTTGTTGTTTAGCCAAGTTTTTTATTAATAATTCAGTGCTGAAAACTTTGAATCTGTCAAAAATTACATATAATATCTTGTTAATAAACATATAAATCAGAAAAAACTAAAAACCAAAATTTAAGTGTTATAATTATTATAAATAGGCCAAAGTGAATTAATTTAATACTTAAGTACAGTGAACTATTAAAAAGTGATAACAATGAGTGAAGGACATGAAAAAAAACATAGTAAAATTAGATTAATTCTAACTACATTAGTTCATGTAATGTACGTCTGTATAAACTATGGAGTGTTGCTATATGGATGTGTAATATCTCTCAGTATAACCGAGGAAAATCTAAAAGAACCTTTAATTAAAGAAATGCAGAAGTTCACGGTGCTATTTTTCACTAACTGGAATTATGTGAGTATCTTATCAATTCTTATTTTTAGCGGTTTCGTCAAGTCCGTCTGTTTGTCCAGTTGCAGCCGTTTTAATCGTAGACTATTAGTTCTGTAAAGCTGAAACTTGGCGTTATGAAATTCAAAATGTTTTTCTTCATTAGAATCACAAGGATAACTTTGAAACGTCAACTTTACCGCCTGTTTCTTCGCGACCAAGCCAGGAAAGAAGGCTGGTTGTTCTTTTTAATGATCCTTTTAGAATACATAACAATAAAGAAAATTAATTACGTCTAAATTGTAACATTTTTATGATAAGTTTTAGTGACATCTTGTAGGTAATTTATAAGGAAAAAGATTAGCCAACTACGAGTAGGAATCGCGCACCCAGGGGTTCTGAACCTAGATAGTTTTATTTATGCTAATTAAGTAGTTATGTGACCGGAAAACCAGAATATTTTTAAGACAGATATCTAAAAACCTGTTCTAGACAGAAACTTCGTTATAATTTTCCTGTAATCTTTGCATATATATATATATGAACCACGGGTAGGGCTGATGGGTATTGTTGTAAAATTATCGTATCATATAAATTATCTCATTATCCAATTCATTACTATGTTTTTTTTTTAATATATAACTATTTTAATTTCAAGCCCTAAAACATCTATGGAACAGCCAGTATAAATCGTCGCAAAGGCGCCGCCGATTCAGGTCAAAAATTGTTTATTGGAAATGTATCGATTACTGGATAAATATTCCAGCTACCGGTATTAAACCAATCTCTAAAATCAGTTAATATGATTTTACATATGTGTTTTAAATTAATGTCGAGAATGCGGTGACAGGCTGTATATATCTATCAACCATATTAATTTCAGATTTTTCACTTTGCAAACTTTGGATATAAGGGGACGGTATTTTGAATAATATGTATAATGTTCGTTGGTATAATACCCCACCAACGGCCGTCAGTTTTACGAACCCCGTCCAGTGCCACTTACCTTGCTAATCCTCTGGGCTATACGACTTTAGTTTGCATACCGATCTCCTCATACCTCATAGATATCTACACGCAATCGGCAGTCGAGCAAAAAGGTTAAATCCATTGTTAAATGTTAATCAGATAGTCATCAAAGCATTTAACTATTATTACTTAACAATTGTCTATGATAATTTTGAAATGGACCTATCATGGGACGAGTCTACGACATTAGCGGCGTAAAAGTACAATCGCTATGGAATAAACATCAGTGGATTTGCAAGAGTAAAAAGAGTATAAATAAAGAGTGTGTTAATATAAATTTATATAAAAACAAACTTAAGTAATATGTACAAACATAGAATGAAGTACTAACCTTTATAATTATAGTTATAAGGCCCCAGAGGGTAAGATTATCATTATGAAATCTCTGTATATCTCATTTTAAGTGATTTATAAGATATGACTTATAAGATCCTCGTCAGATCTTCATCTATTTTTTATGAGATAAACTTAAAGTTTCAAATAAAAAATTCTTTCAAGTAAAAAAAGAACCTTCGAAATCTGATTTCATAAGGCTAGTGGTTTCGTTTTGCCCCTTTTTGAAGGAAGTCCAATCGAAAATCCTCGACGATTAAAAAATCTATAAAGTCTAAGTTTCGTGTAGATCAGTTGTAAATTACATTTAGAGGAGTACCGACAGACTGACACAGGAATTTTGCCAAACGAAGCTTCGCTCGCTCGATCAATAATAAATTCTAGACTAGTTTTTACCTGACGCGCGAAAGGAGGCTAATGTTTTTATTAATAAACCACGCGTGCGAAGCCGCGGGCGGGTCATATACGAATCACTCTAATAGTATAAATCTACAAGTTTGGATGTTTGTTTATTTATTTATTTGTTACTCAATCACGTCGAAACCGCCGAACCGATTTCGATGAAATTTCGTATGTACGTAAATTATAACTTGGATTAACACATATGCTACTTTTTATCGCATAAACCACGTCCCATGGGATAAAAAAGGGTGTCAAAGTCAAGTTGCAACAGCGAGTTTAGCTTGATTTCTAGGTCACCTACACATTTAGTAGTGTAACGCGTACGAAGTCGCGGGCAACAGCTATTTTATAATAAATGTAAGGATAAGTATAGAAGTATAGAGCTACTCGTATATGTGACAATGTTTAGCCAGACGTGAACATAATAGCATAGGATTACAAATATTAAATAACAGATTGGCTAGTTCAAAGTCATTTGCCATTAATATCAAGAATACAGGTTTTAGTATCGTCTATAGAATCATAATGTAATCCAAAATATAAACAAAAATATGCAATAGTCTGGCTGTTTGTTACGATTTGAAGGTCGATACACTAATTTCAATGATTGGCACAATGACTTGCATTCTGTAGATGGATTTAAACATACCAAGCTAATAAAAGCGTGTTAAAAACTGACTGCGAAGCAGGGATGTCTTTGTTTTTGTAGGCTTCTTAATAAAAGTGTATGCGGTATGGCTCTAAAAATATACAATAAAGTACCAAATAGAATAAAATCATTAAAATTGACTAAATAAAAAAAAAATTGAGCTTTAGATGCTATTAGGTATAATGTAATAAATAATAGCGTATTTTATTTAATTTTTTTGTTTTAATTTTAAGTTTGACTAATTTTATTAATATTTTTCTATTGTTTTAAATTTTATATGAGGTAAGAGATTTGATTTGATTAGACATAGGCAAGAGTTGCTTGTAAAAGCGTTCGCCCGTAAAAGTACTACCATCGTACCTATTTCTGCCGCCAATTAGCATTACGGTTTGAAGGGTATGGTTGCCGGTGAAATTTCAGGCACATGAGGCTATACACCGTATGCCTCAAGTTGAAGGGCGCAGAGCAGTGTATCGTAGGACACGTATATCTAAGATGCGTGACCTACTAGGCAATACTTTCTTATAGGCCAGGGGTCGGCAACTTTATGCTATAGCCGGGCCACATATGTTGCCAGAGTATCAGTGCGGGCCGCACTTATATTTATAATATGTTCGGGCATGTATTTTTAATATTTGAAATAAAACGCATATATATTCATACAATTATCTCTTTTTTAATTGAACTACTATACTAACATAAAAGTAAGAACTAGTGAGATTTTTGAGGCTGCATTTGACTTGCAAGTTTTTTAACGTCTGCTTTCATTTTAGTAGTAGACACGCGCAGTATCGCGTCTAAATGTTCATCCGTTAACCGCGAACAATTCTTATTTTTGCGGTAGTTGAGAATTGAAAAAGTCTGCTCACACAAATATGTACTACCAAACATAGTTATTATCTGCTGAGCAAACTTTTTCAATTCTTTGAAGTTTTCAGAACTCAAACCTCCGTAGAACTGTATCAAGTCAGTGCTTTCCTTAAATGCCGTTTTAAGTGTGCTATTACTTTGCAAATCTACTATGTTCATTTGCAAATTGCTTGGTATCTCACTAATATCAATTGCAAAAGGGTTTTGGAATATTTCCATGTTAAGGGAGCTCTTTTTAAAGTCGGTGAATCGATTTACAAACTCAGTTTGTAGTTGTGTTAACACGTTTCTCATTGTAATATTTTGCCACACAAAATTATCTCCAGCTTCTTCCACGGCTTTCTTGCAATTAGGAAAATGGTCAAGCTTTTTTTCATCAATATGCTTGATAAACAGTTTCAGTTTCATTTCAAATGACTTTACATCTGTATACATATCGCAAATCAATTTATTTTTTCCCTGCAAGCGTTTGTTGAGCTGATTCAGGTCCTTAGTCAAATCAGTCAAAAAACCAAGATCGATAATCCACTGTTTGTTAGTAAGCTCTTCTACTGGCTTTCCTTTCATCTCCATGAAGTTGCCAATTTCTTTCCTCAAATCAAAAAACCGTTCCAAAACGGCACCTCGACTGAGCCACCTCACTTCACAGTAGTAAACCACGTCACCATGTTCAGCTTCCAGATCTTCCAAAAACTTTTGGAACTGACGGTGTGTGAGCCCATTTCTTCTTATAAAATTAACAGTGGATGTTACAGTATCCATTATTTCTTTCCAGGATATAACTTTGGAGCACAATGCCTCTTGATGGACAATACAGTGAAAAATCAATGGCACAGTAGATCCAGAATCTTTCACTTTGCTGATGATTCTCCCAACAACACCTTTGTTTTGACCGCTCATGTTCTTGCCTCCATCGGTAGTGACACTTGTTAACTTTTCCCAGCTTAATTGCAATGAATCCAGAGCTTGTTCCACATGGTGAAATAAATCTTCTCCCGTAGTTGTACCTTTCAAACTGCACATTTTCACAAGCTCTTCGTAAACAGTAAAGTTTTCGTCAATGCCGCGTACAAATATGAGTAACTGTGCTGTATCCGACACGTCCGTACTTTCATCCATCGCTAAAGAGAAGCAGTCGAAAGACTGCGCCTTATCCCTGAGTTGTTCACACAAATTAGCACCCAAGTCTTCAGTACGTCGGGTGCAAGTTCTTGCAGAGAGACTAAGACTTTCAAACATTTTTTTCTGCTCTGGGCATATTTCTTCTGCGATAGCTAAGACACACTCTTTTACTAATTCACTATCGGTAAACGGACGTCCACTTTTTGCAAGAATCTCTGCTACCCTGTAACTGGCCCGAACATTCGATTCGCTGTTGTCTGCCACAACCTTAAATATGTTTTGTTGATTTTGTAATGACGATTTCAAAGTGGAAATTTTCCTTTTCCGTATTTCTCCTTCAAGACAGTCAAATTTAGCTTTGTGCTCGGTGTCGTAATGTCGCTTCAGGTTATATTCCTTTACTACAGAAATACTCTTTTGACAAATCAAGCATAACGGTTTTCCTTTAAACTCGATAAAAAAGTATAATTCTGTCCATAATTCGTTAAAAACTCTTTTTTCTTCTTCTATCTTCCTTTTTCTTGAAGCCATGTTTATATAATTATTCTGTAACAATAATGAAAAAAATTAAATTCGTTGTAAAATTATATGTTCCAGTTAGCACCTACAAATTCAACTCCACATTCAAATAATAATTAAAACATGACACACTCGTAACTAACTTCATGTCATGTAACTACTATCCCCGTCCTTATAACATTTACCCATCAATCTGAAGGTTCACATTAACAAGCAGTAAATAAAATAAAACAAAATGCTCGCGAGTGCATACAACTTACCTCATACGTCGTGCGTGAGAAGCTATCAGCGAAGGGAAGAAAGGTGAAACGAAACGCGTAGCTAGCAACCAGATGAGACGTGAGTTTCCGGCGAATTTCCACAACCGAATGTGGCGAGAGCTGCGCGCGGCTGTGATTTTAACTAAAACCGGTCGCTTTGAATTTTTTCGCCGCCGCACACCTGCGTCTAATCAAAGACTGCCGCCCCACCTATTGTCTCAAAGGAGCCGCCCGCCGCCGCACGTGCGGCGGATAAACGCAAAAGAAATTGCCAAGAATTGAATAAGTACAGCAAATATTTATTTTCGGTAGAAACAATACATAACATCACAGTCTTGATAAACAGTTCTTAAGAAATGAAATAGAGGTACATTTTTATCACCCCGCGTGGGAGCGAGCTTTCAAGAATACTCTCATGGCCCAGCAGCATGGCCGTATAAATTCTAGTGAATTTATATGGCCTTTTGCTTCGGTATTTTTTTCTTACGGACCTCAGGGTTGCGGGCCGCACCGAGATAGTCTACGGGCCGCATGCGGCCCGCAGGCCGCCGGTTGCCGACCCCTGTTATAGGCGATGGTTTTAACATCAGGTGGGCATTATGCTTGTTCCATCTCCATGTTAAATTAAGAACATATTAAAAAAAAGGTAAGGTACCTACATTTTTTTTATTTGGCGCTATAAACGGGAAGTTACACGACGCAATATACGAATTTTATCTAAGATGGCATGCTTCTAGCTAGAAGTCAATAAAATAAATAATGCTGAACATTCCACACAGCGCTATCTAGCCCTAAACTAAGCAGCTTGTTGTACTATGGGAACCAGTTATCTGATATAATGCATTTTTTTATATTTACAAAACTACAAATATTAGTAATTTTAAAGAAAAATTCCAAAACCCGGAAAAAAATATCTGTAGACCGTGCAAATATTTTTCCCGCAGCGGGAATCGAACCGGCAACCTCCTGCGTCTCAGGCCACTGCGCCACAGAGGTTGTCTATATATTAGATACTAGCTTTCGCCCGCGGCTTCGCACGCGTGTTTTTTCAATATTAAGTAGCCTATGTTTTAATCCATGTTTTAATTAGTCTATCTGTATACAAAAATTCATCGAAATCGGTTCAGCCGTTATGACGTGATTGCGAAACAGATAAACTAACATCCATTTCCTTTCTTTGTCTACGCACAGGTAGTTTATCGTTATGTTTATCTCCTTTACTGTATTTATATATATATATATATATATATTTTACTAGGTGACCCGCCCGCGGCCCAAAAGGAGGATAATGTCCATAAAAAGATTACCCTTCTTTTGCGCGGTCGGCTAAAGTAGCTTATGTTTTAATCCTGATCATAATCTATCTATATACCAAATTTGATAAAAACCTGTCAAACCGTTCTTGAGTTATAAATGGTGTAACTAATACACCGCCGTCTTTTTGATTTTGTTTTGTCCTATCCATCCAAAGGTTGTTTGGAAGAGATCGCTTTTAGCGATAAGACCGCCCATTGTACTTACCTTTATTTTTGTGTACTTCTTTGTATGTTTAATTTTGTTTGGTGTCTAACAAAGAGTACATATATCTATCTATCAAACATCCAAACTTTTGCATTTTTTAATATTATAGACAACCTCTGATCCACGTTGCTTCAACCAAACAGATCCGGGTAAGTACTACGCGAGCAAATCCGGGGGAAAACGTTGTATGCTATAAATAGCTACGTGTATTCTTAGCATACAAATGATGATATAAAGGTTGGTTTGAGACATGAATTTGCAAATATTCACATCCAAGCATTTTAATTAGATTATTTTTCTCTCATTACTTTGAAAGTAGGTATCATAGTTATAAATAGTTAGTTTCACAAAAAAATAGTGCTCAAAATAAAGGTGCTGATATTCCATCATCATCATCATCACAGGAGGGAGACCCAATTGCTGAACAAGGCCTCTCATAGATTTTTAGAGCGATCTAATGCGGCGGTAAATTTGACGTTTCAAAGTGATCCTTGTGATTTTAATTAATAAATGAAAAGTGACTATGTTGACCCAGCGTCAACAAACAGGTGTCCTCTTAATTCCCATACTGACGTTGTTCCTAATATTAATTGACATTACTTATTCTCACAAACTTGGTTGCCATAATAATACATTTACATAATTGATCGAGCGAAACGAGATCTCCAAATCAACTTGGGCAAATCGCCGTTGTATGTATGTATGTTTGTTTGTCCGAGGATAACTTTCGAAGCGTAGATCCGATCATCGTCACATTTGATACATAGGTAGGTAAAGATGGCACAATTTTGGTGTGACAAAATGAGCTAAAAACGTTGGGATTTGTTGGGATATTGGGGTATAAGAGGGGTAAAAATAAATGAAAGTGAGATTATTAGGTCAAATAGGACGTCAAATGAAAGGTTAAATTAGTAGGTACATTTTGACCCCGTTTTTATTTTTAGTTTTTATTTTGTTTTTATTATGGCACATAACTCAAAAACTACAAGGTTTATACAAAAAATAAAAAGGGAGTCGAAATGTACTCACAGATACCTTTTATTAGACGAGCCACTTGACCATTTTGATTTTTTTTTACCCCTCTTGAACTCCAATATCTCATTTAGTCACACCATAATTATGCAATCACTGCCTAATTTCACCAAATTTCACGGTGATCGGATCAACGCTTCGAAAGTTATCCTCGGCCAAACAAACCTATATACATACATACAACACCGATTTGCCCAAGTTGGATAGAGATCTCGCTTCACTGGAACCCTAATGCTAAATCAAACTTATTATTATTAATTTGTACTAACGATTTCAAGGCAGGTTAGGCCAGGTTATATAATTAAATTACGTCGGTGTGCACCGAGCGAGCTGAGCCAGCAAAGCAAGCGTGCCGTGGCAGCAGCGGCCGGCGAACCTCAATAGGTTAGGTTAGGTTAAATATACGAAAACCTCCATGCTTTTCGGCCTCTAACAGAGGTCAAGGCGGCAGCCACGGGGGTGGCCGCAGTCACGAAACTTGACCCCAAGAAGGCGCGCGCGGTGTTTCCGAGAGTCTCCCTACACGAGGGAATATTACAAACACAAGGCCCGGTTGAGGTGGTCTATAAAAGCCAGCGCCTTCTAGATTGCGAAAGAATGCACGAGTGTACCCGCAGTCTAGAAAGATCAGGCGTCCTGATGTAAAACAGTGATGGTTTTAGCCGGTAAGAGTCCGGCCTTTTGGTCATCCCCGTGATAAACAAGTATCCATGAGGATTCCCCACTGGCCCAGCAGAACACAATAGATCAACCCTCGCGCCACAACCCCTCCACATCACTTTGTCATGCTCATGGCCCAACGGCGACTCAAATTATAAATTTCAAGAATGCATTTTGAATACAAAAACATAATAAAGCTTCGGTTGCGCGCTGCTCTGTTGTCACCTAGGAGAGTTACAGACATAGCGATAATTCGGTCTTTTATCGTCCTATTGTTATTACATGTAAAAGATTTGCACCCACGTTTACAAACCGGATCATGGGTGAGAACACATCGCACAAAATTAACAAAACTTATATTAAAGATTGAAAAAAAAAAAGCTCTAAAAAGCTTCCCTGCAATCATTTTTGGTTAGTTAACAAACGAATTAAGCTTAGGAATGATAAAATGGCCAAAATCTATTTTCTAATCGGATAGCTAATTTTAAGTAATTTCCACCTCGCCGTCTTTGAAGGCCGATTTTAGCTAAAGTAGCCCATTAAGTACTACTTTTTTTAATGATTATGAAAGCTGAGAGTCTGGAGAATTCTTAAGACTTATCTAAGAACCATGAAATCACTTGTTAAGATTTTTAATTTAAAGTTGAAAATTTAAGTCATAATTCACCGAATGTAATTTTTTGACTTGACACCAACATTTTCATAGTTTTATCAAAGTCACGTAGCTGATTATTTTATGCATAAAAGAACAACTCATAAAAATTCAGTAGCAAAAAAAAAAAATCAAGAAAGTTTTTTACTTTTTTTTAAAGAATTTTTTAAGTTGTTCAAGTCGAAAATTTTCAAAAATTCGGAAAAAAATTCATAACTCGAAAACTATAAAAAATCGCGGAACATACATGGGGGTGATTCGGGTACCCCAAGGGGTGTTCTACCTCTGAACTTTCGCTTGACACTATTTTTTGGGACACCCTATATAATAAGTAAGTATAGTATTTTATTTATTTATTTTTTATCTGACATACCTAATTAATGTTCTGTACAGATCTCTAACTAATTTATGTACACACACAAAGATGTTATGTTTGTCAGTGTTACATCTATTGTTACCTATACATATAATACATTTGCACGCTCCGGAAGCAAAGACATGTGCTCCTCACTTATACCTAACACTAAAATGTCTTCTACCATGTTTTAGCAAATAAATTGATTTAATTTAATAGGAGAACTTTGTTGTTCTTCTGCCTGTCTGTCAAGACCCTATTTCTTAGGAACGCGTGGAGGTATTATCAAGTTGAATATTATATAAAATATTTAAATCTACAGTTCCTTGATGCTGTAAAAAAATCAAGCTTCTAAGCAAAGGTAATAAAAGGATACGGACATTTTTGTCACATTATTTTGACAGTCGCATATAAATTGAACCGATATGTTTGTCCTAGAATCATGAAATTTCGTAAGAAGCAAGGTCACAGCACAAGTAACGGAAATCCGAAAATAGTTAATTTGTGGTTAACAAAATATTTTTTCATACCACCTGGTTGACAATGCATGAATGAATGAAAACTTCTTTATTGCACAAAATAAAAATAATCTGTGCATAGGCGAACTTAATGCTAGATAGAATTTTTTTCCAGTTAACCTTTGTGTAACGCGGAAAACAGTTACTAAAGGTAGTGCATATTTGGTAGAGGGAAAGGCTAAATTTAAATTACAAAACACATATGTAGATATAAACAAATAAATATGACTAATCCTAGAAAATACATTGTATTTCAATAAACATACTTTCTAATACTTAAATATCAATAAACCCTAGTAATATAATTCATAAAGTAATAAATATCATTATAATATTATATACTACATAGACATAACCATATAGATATATAACGTATAAAATATATAACAGAGTATTACAGGATACCGCTCATTTTGTAGGCTTCGTTCATGAGAGTGAGGCTTGTAACGTTGGATCTGACGACCTCAACGGAGGAAACATAAATAATAATAAATAAATAAATATTGCTGGACATTTCACACAGCGCTATCTAGCTCCAAACTAAGCAGAGCTTGTACTATGGGAACCAGATAACTGATAGATTACTTATGTACTTTTTTTTGTAAATACATACCTACTTATAATATATAGAAAAACACCCAGGCACGGAACAAATATCTGCAGATCATGCAAACATTAGTTCCGCGGCGAGAATCGAACCCGTTACCTCCTGCGTCTCAGCCGGCTATACGCCCACTGCGCGACGGAGACAGTCGTATCGGACTCTTGCGGAATACTATTCCATAGTCTGATAGCAGTGATGGTAAATGACTTGGTGTAGTAAGTTGTAATATGCTGGGGAGTCATAAGTTGAAGGTGTTGCGATGAACGCACAAGACGGTTTATAAGCAATCCAAACTTCTGGGTCCATTCGTACACAGCACTGAGATCTTTGGTAAGATTTTCAATACTTGCACTACTCGATCAGGTTCAAAACTCAGATAGAGTAGGACATCATCCGCGTACAATGTCAAATTATATGTCATGTAAACCTCACCGAAAGCAGGTGATTAAATCCCTACGGCTGAGCCGGGAGTAAAGTTGTACTGAATTTCATTATACCATCGCGGGTATAATTAATTATAAAAACAGTAATTGTGTGGGTAACAGTTGGAAGTGCGTCCTCGTATCAAAAGGAAGGTCTAGGCCCGTCTAGGCTTGACATTTTTGTGATGATTTTAAAATCTTATAGATTTACATTAGGTAAGAAGGTAGGTACATAGGTAAAGTGTCCATATAAATAAGTCCATATCCTACGTATAATGAAATAGCAAAACAAAATAGGTAGATACGTGCACACAAATAAAATATGCAGTTCCTAACCACCTAATATCTAGTTTACAGGTTTTAAACTACGTTTGTACATTAGATAGAATAGACAATACTTTAGTAATTTAGTTATTGGAGTATGTATAGTCTGTACGACATATTTCGTTCGACAAAAAGCTAAAAAGTGGGTAAGTACTAATAGGTGGAAAAGAATTAGTTAAATACCTTGCAAGTTTCAGATGGTTTAGTAATTGGATCTGTTTCAGATATGAGGGTTGGAAACGGTTCAGGAGAAAGGATTTTGTTAATTGCCAGGGTGTTAATCGGCCTTCATATTTTTTTAGGTTTCTTCTGACATGTTTGGAATTATTTACAATAGTAATCTTCTTTAGTACATTTGATGTGTTTCTGTGTCCTCTTCATTTCAGTCTTACTGTAGTTCTTCGTTTTCTTAGTTTTTTAGTTATCTTACTGTGTTTTCACGACTAAACAGCTGGACAGATTTCGATGAAATTTGGTATACAATTAGATTAAGATCGGGATTGGAACATAGGCTACACATTACCTAACTGCGCAGAAAGAGGGTTATGTTTTTTTTGACAAACCAGGCGTGCGCGTTCAGCTAATCGACAAGTTGTCTGAAATAAGCACTGAATGTATGTATTGCTCATGATGATGATGAAAAGATAGTTACACGTGAAATCGTTTGTGAAATTATACGATGACTTGATAATATCAGGGAGGATATAAATAAACGGCAATTACATTGGTGGGTTTTCCTCAAACTACGTAAACAGTTAATAAATAACGCGTTTTTATGATCAGAGGTACCACTTAGGGTGTCTTAGGGTGAGTCCACACTCGATAAAACAAGACCAGTCAAGTATGAGTAAGAGTCGTGCACCGCGGGTTCCAAACCTAGATAGATTTATATATATTTTTTTTATTCATGATAGTCAAGCGCTTGACCACTACCTCACCTGATTGTAAGTGATGGTGAGATCGAGATGGAGCACACTTGCCCAGAAAGAATCTATTCACTCTGGACTTGAATACTCCGAGATTATACTGGTTCGGAAAAACATACGCCGGAAGTGAGTTCCACTATTTACTTGTGCTAACAAGAAAAGTTGAAGCAAATCATTTGGTACGGCAAGGTGGTATGCCGACCAGGTATGGGTGGTACTTCTCGGTACGTCTGCTTGTCCGGTGATGGAAGGGGGAAGACGGGATAAGGTCATGAAGGTCTTGCGCACACAAAAATGAATCTTGTATAAAACTGAAAGTCTGGCTACTCGGCCTCTGTGCTCTAGCCTTTTTTTTTTATTATTATTTTAATTTAAAGTAAATATTACAATTATACATTAAACCATTTTTGTATAATTGATTGTATATTAGTATTGATTTGTTTATTTCATCAGGTGTGTTTGTTCTTTTAATTTTAATGTTTTTGTGTTCTATTGTTGTCTTCTCGATTAGCATAATTGGTGTATAATGCCGTTATAATTCAATAAATAAATATATGAATTAGCAGCGCCATCTAGTTATGTGACCGGTAAACCAAGAAAATTTTTAGTACAGATAGGCATCTAAAAACTGTTCTGACTTCAATATAATTTTCTTATAATATTTGCATATACATATATATATCAATCGTATTAATTAAGAATTTTTCGAAAAACAAAAGAAATAATTGTAGATCATGCAAAGATTTGTTCCGTTGCGGCAGTCGAACCGATGTTCGAATGTTCGAAATCGAATACAGATTGGGTTCCAAATTCAAATCACATTATGCCCGAAATCCAGAACAACTTTACCCGGGGTTCAGCCGTAGGAATTTAATCACCTGCTTTCGGTAAGGTTTGCATGACATATAATTTGACATTGTCGAGCTAGTGGTTTAAAAAAAATGTAATATATTACCTGTAAAAGTATTTAGAAAGTAAATATAAAATATAAAAGAAACAGTTGAACTATCGAGAGACAATTGCAAACAATTTAAATATATATATTTTTACATGCTTTGTTAGTATATTATCGGTACCTACTTACTTAAATAACCTTCCTACCCGCCAATTGAATAAATAAGCTAATACCTCCGTGGCGCAGTGGGCGAATAGCCGGTTGAGACGCAGTAGGTAGCGGGTTCGATTTCCGCTGCGTAACAAATATTTGCATAATCAACAGATATTTGTCTATATGTTTTTCTATATATCATATATGTATTTACCGAAAAATAAAGGTATATAAGTATTCTTTCAATTATCTAGTACAAGCTTCGCTTAGTTCGGGGCTAAATAGCGCCGTGTGAAATGTCTAGCATTATTTATTATTACCTACCTACTTAGGCCGGTCAAACACACGAAATATCGAATCGAAATCTTCGAACCTCATCATTTTTTTGAAGTCGGATAAAACGGATCTAACTTGTCGGACAGACAAGCAGACAGTCGAACTAGCAATCCTTATAGTTTCGTCTAATGGTAAGGGTTCCTAGTTCAACTGCGGAACCCTAAAATGAAGCCTTACAAAGGGTTCGTTCACCTATTAATGTTAAGTAGTGACTACATCGGATAAAAAAATCAATAGTATTATGTAAAGGCTTCTTTATTAAGAGCCGTGATGGCCTATTGCGATAAACTTCGGCTTCCGATTCGGTTGTGGGTTCGAGACCCGGCCAATGGATTTATAACTAAAAAAATAGCACGTGACGTAAAAAGAGAGGTGTTATTAGTTTAATCGCAGCAACGCTAGCACAGCGATTTCCTTGTCTACTCTTTGAAGAGACGACAAGGCTCTGACCGCCACTTGTATTTCTGCGTGAATTGTTATTTGTTTTTTTATGTTCTTTTTAAACTTAAGTGTGATGTACATAAAGCGTTATTCTATTCTCTGTCGATTCTTCCGAAATTGTCTTTGCCCCGAGCAGGCTCAATAAGGTTTCTTCCTATAGCAACTACATTGTATACAATATATTTAATTAAATATCTAATCAAAAATTGTTGGAAAGCGTGCGATTGAGAAAAGTGTGAATGAGACAACTTGAGAAGACAGCGTTGTCTAGGCATCGCAAGACCTAGACAATTTCAGAAAAAAGTTGTCTATCATCTCATATCATATTTTTAGAAGTAAAAGATAAAACTATTTTTAACAATAAACTTTCTATAACATTAACTGATTTATTTTGACAAATATTACGAACAAATTAACATGGGTTTGATTTTAATTTAAACAAAACCGTTATTACGTATACACGAAAACACGACAAAAACCCGTCCGCACAGCACAAAGTCTTGAACAAGTCTCAACAAGTCTGAACGTGCGCGGTCTGCGCAGCGGCTTATATAATCGGTCGGTCTCGGTCACTGCTATCAATGTTGGAGTTGTCTAATACGGCCTCTCCTGATATCCTGACGTCCTCGTCAGGTTCTTCGGAAAAGTCAAGGTCCAGTATCGGGAGCGGTCTGTTTGACGGCCCAGGTTCTCCGATCCCAACATCTCTTAAAGAAGGCCCCGGTTGATCCACTTCAAGTCCAGGCAAAAGTCCTTGTTGATCAATGTCATCTGGACAATCAGAATCATCAGCTGTATCTGCAATTAAATAAGCATGATTACAAACTCAAACCTCGGTAAGTTATACCAGGTTTAGTTAAGTTAGTCCTTGTTAAATAAAAATAAACAAAGTTACCAACACCTCTATACCAAAACAAAGTAATTAAGCATGCATTGATTTATGGTTCTTATGAATCACAAACCAATGCCTCCCAATTACACTATAAAACGGTCGACTCAACATGTTATGTACGTACAACAAATAATAATAATGAACGCTGAGCACTTACACGGCAGAGGCCCCAAGTTTGCATACCACTCAACGACTCTTCGGCATAGGCTCTTTAAAGTTTGCATACCGAAAAGCTTTCGCACCGTCTCCAGGTATGCGCATACCATACGGTGGCTACCGGCAGAGGCGCTTTAAAGTTTGCGTACCGCGTAGACTTCAGGCTTACCTTCAAAGAAGGCAGCACACGTTTCAGGGGTCCACTCACCCCTCCAAGGCACCATGAACTGTGCTGCCGCATATGTCGTCTTGCCATATGCCCCAGCAAGCAACTTGAGTTCATATCGACCATTGCGCATTGCCTTGACAACTCGGTAAGGCCCGCGCATGCCAGGGTCTAGTTTTCCTTGGGACTGAGCGTATTTGATGACAAACACTGTGTCATTCTCCCGAAACACACGAGGAGAGCGCCTATTCTTGTTAATAACGGCATCTTGCTGTTCTTGATTCCTCGTTAATCGTTCGGCCGTCCTTTGTCTAAGCATTTCCCGTCTGGACTCTCGATTAGACGCTACTGGATGTATAGCAACATCTCTTACAAGGGCTCGTATTGCCGGTGTGGCGCTTTCATGACCGACCAGTAAACATAGAGCAGAGGTCTGGGTAGTTTTCTGCTTCGTCAGGTTTAATATAAGTTGCAGCTGCCATAGTTCATCAGCCCATTCATTCTTTTGGTGGTTGGCAACGATTCGTAACATATTGAGAACCGTGCGAACATAACGTTCTACCTGGCCATTGGCGCGATGCATCTCTGGAGTAATGTGATGCAACTGCACACCCAAAACTTGCATCCAAGATGTAAAACTTGCCGACTCGAACATACGTCCCCTATCCGATACAACTAACCTAGGGGTACCAAACAACGAAATCACATACTTGAAAACACGTTTAAGTTCATCAATATCTTGACGATGAACGGGTATCAACAAACAATATTTTGTGAATGCATCGACCACAAGCATCACAAACTTGTAGCCTTTTGACACGGGAAGAGGTCCCAAAACATCAACATGTAAGGTATCAAATGGAATATCAGGTTTATCCCAGGACGTGATAGGTTGCAAGGGCGCTCGTGGTACACGCTTGTGGGCTATGCATGTCAAACAGTGAGCTATGTACTTGACAATAAAGGCCCTAAGGCCTGGGAACCAAAAGTGTCTTAATATTAAATCCGTTACCTTATCCGAACTTATATGACTATGCTCATCATGAAAAATTCGGAGGAGGCTCAAACGATGACCCTTTGGTATGTAACAAAGAAGTCTTGACTCTTCGCCTGTCTGCTTGTACCGGTAATAAAGAATGTCATTTTGCTTGACATACCGGGTCGGGTCTAATTGACCTTGTTCCAATGACTGGATCATAGTTTGAGTCTCCTCGTCACCAGCCTGAGCAATTTGTGCCCAATTACGAGGCCGATCAATGTTGTTGACATTAATACAGGGGTTCCGACTTAAATAATCTGCGTGTTGCATCATGGTGCCCTTCCTATAAGATATTTGAAAGTTATAATCTTGTAGAAAGATCCACCATCTTGCCACGCGCGGTAACAGATCTCGCTTATTTTGTGTCGCCTTTAAGGCGTTACAATCAGTGACTATAGTAAATTGCATACCTATCAGATAATGCCTGAAATGATTCAGAGCCTTTACCACCGCTAGAGTTTCGAGTTCATAAGAGTGGTATTTTGGTTCAGCGCCTTTCGTGACTTGGCTGTAATAAGCCACAACACGACGGTTACCATCCTTATGAACTTGGTGAAGAACTGCACCGTAACCGAGACTACTTGCATCTGTATGGACTTCCGTAGGCAGAGCAGGATCAAATATGACAAGCACAGGAGCGCTGGTATACGATTGGGGCGTTGGCAAG
This sequence comes from Philereme transversata, assembly GCA_963924445.1. Lineage (NCBI taxonomy): Eukaryota > Metazoa > Arthropoda > Insecta > Lepidoptera > Geometridae > Philereme > Philereme transversata. Next base: position 27,593,420 of record OZ004346.1, read on the forward strand.
GCCGTAAGGCATTTTCACGTACTCTAGGTGAGATTCAGGAGTCACAAATCCAGTTAAGGGAATCGAGGCTTCATCTAGACGGATCTGGTGAAACCCGGTTGCCATATCCAACGTTGAAAAGTACTTACTTTTTCCCAGCCGATCAATGTGGTCATCAATCAGCGGTAACGGATATCGGTCCTTTACAGTCACTCGATTCAAGGCGCGGAAGTCAACGCACATGCGGTCGGAGCCGTCCTTTTTCTTAACCAATAAAACAGGACTCGAATAAGGTGACTCCGACTCGCGTATAATACCTTTGGAAAGAAGATCTTGGACAATATCACGTACCTTCAGCTTTTCATCATGCGACATTTTGTAAGGACGGTAGTGTATAGGTGTGTCATTGTTCACCTTAATATGCATGGAACCTGTAGTGACAGTAGATGTGGCCGTACCTGAGATCATGAAGTCAGCATACTCATCCAAGATTGATGTTAGCTCCTTCAGATCATCTCCGACCGCCGACGTCTTAATAGAGCGCTGCTCAGTTGACTCCACGGCTGACACTGCTAAAGGCTTGGGGTCGCGTATAATACGCTGAGAGTCTTTCGTCCGAATATACGTTACACCATCTCGATTCAATACATCTGTACCAATTATAACGGGAGCGTTCATACATTCACTTGGTACCACTAACAAATCTACCTCCACTGATATGCCTTGCAACTCAACAATGAGAGTGACGTAAGAGTTTACAGTAGTGATTGATTCGCCTACTCCTTTAATAGATCGTTTTATTGGCTTTTGTTGGCAAGAAAAGTAATTCACCACAGATGAGGAGATGAGCGAAATGTCTATTGCGCCGCTATCTATCAAAATATCTACGGGGATACCTTGAATCACACCTACTACTACATCTTTTCGCTTTTGGACGGGTGTAGAACAAAAGTTTACGTTACTTTTATTGCGTTGCTCTGAACGTTGTTTTGAAAAGCATCTACTTATCTGGTGACCAGGCTTCTTACAGTATGCGCATAAAGTGTCGGATTTCAGATTAACAGTCGACTTAGTCTGGCTTGAATTATTCGTGTCGCTAGGTTTTGAGGCTTTAGGACAGTTTAATAATTTGTGCCCCGTCTCACCACATAAAAAGCATTTCGGGTTAAATGACTTGAACGGTCGTTTGTTACCTTGAGGCTTACTGCTGTCTGGGCGGCGCGCCATACGAGCATCTGTGACTGGTTTTTTGTCAGGCTTTACAAATGTAGACAGATAATTAACCAAATCGTTTGGTGTGAGATCGGCATTTGTAGCAGTAGCTTTAACATGTGGGTCCTTGATACCACGCAACACAATAGCCGTAATAAGCTCGTCGCTGAGACCGTTGACAATGCGCAGGCGTAATAAGGACTTGCGAGCGTAATCAGCATAGGTGCGGAATTTGTTTGAATCGTTTGACATCACCTCAAACAGAATGTTGGCTTTGTCTATTTTTTTGACACACAAGGATTTAAAATCATTTTTAAAATTTGTCCACGATCGGTCGTTAGTGACCCACTCGTCTAACCATGATTTTGCGTCACCTTTCAAACAAGTTCCGACACGAGACAAACATTCACGATCGTCCCACCGGTTACTGAGCTTAGCCCTATTCACCTCATCGAACCATGTATCTACATCGTGAATGTTTGGATCGAAATTAGAAACGTAATAACTTCGGGCACTTACTGATTTCAACGACTGGATGGCATCGACAATTTGCTCCGTGCCGTTACCAAAAGTGGTGCCAGCTGAGTCTATCGGCTGCGCTCGGGTCTCTAAAGCGATACGATATACGAGACATAATAGTGTGCCAGGACTCACGACTGCGACGATCACGTCGTCGGCTGCGGCTCCGTTGACTGCGGTGACCGTGGCGTTCACGGCTGTGGTGGTAACGTTTGTGACTGCGGCTGCGGTCACGCCTACTTGCACTGCGACTAAAACTACGACTACGATACCGTGTTTTATTTCGCGGTGTATAGCCTCGAGATGGAGTGCGATCGCCGTAAGCGCGGAGCCCTGTATCACGACCACCACTGCTATTACTAGAATGCCGTGAATTGCGCCGCGGAGTATGCCCTCGCGACGAACTGCGCGAACGTCGACCTCGTGAGTGCCTGCTGCGAGAACGCCATCTCCGTGGGTTTCGTGAGCGGTGCTCACGTGTTTGCGATCTAGACAATCTATCCATTTTACGAAGGTAAAACAGAAAACAGTAACACACGAACACAACAAACAAGCACAGAAAATTACACAAAAAAAAGAAAAAAAGGTTATCTCAACACGTGCTTTGCGGACGATGTCAAAACAATAAGGAAAAATACGATGGATTTTACATAAATAACTGAAAAATTTTGGCTTTAGTGTGGAAGTGAAGATCCTTTATCCCACTTCTGATTTTAGAAGTAAAAGATAAAACTATTTTTAACAATAAACTTTCTATAACATTAACTGATTTATTTTGACAAATATTACGAACAAATTAACATGGGTTTGATTTTAATTTAAACAAAACCGTTATTACGTATACACGAAAACACGACAAAAACCCGTCCGCACAGCACAAAGTCTTGAACAAGTCTCAACAAGTCTGAACGTGCGCGGTCTGCGCAGCGGCTTATATAATCGGTCGGTCTCGGTCACTGCTATCAATGTTGGAGTTGTCTAATAATATCATATCAAAATTAGAGAAAATGATGGCTATCGTGCTCGGCGTTGTAGACTACTGTCGAGGAAGTGTCGACAACGTTTCTTCCCGTTCACTCTCGCAATCGCAGTGCTCGAGACGGCCGACAATGACTCAACACTAAACTTTTCTCTACAGGCAGTAAAATTGACGTTTCAAAGTGATCCTTTTAATTTTAATAAAGAATAAACATTTTGAATTTAGAATTTAATTGTGTAGCCTATGTCTGCGTGTCGATTGTGGCATCATAGTTAGAATGGATTAGAAATTATTAGCACATATTTTTCAAACCTTTTCCACAAGATCGGTCACCCTAGAAATCTATACTGAGGCCTTTGTTCCGCATTGGATGTCTTTTAACTAACATGATGATGATATTATTATGTATAATCTTTAAAACTTTAAAATTCATAAACAATTAACATAATGTATGCATGGTTTCAGTATTCAGTATTCATTTATTCACCATTATTTCAAAAATATATAACAAATGTCAGATAACAATAGAAATCAAATTCAAATTAAAATTTTTCAAATTCAAATATTTTTCTTCATTAAAATCACAAGGATCACTTTGAAACGTCAATTTTACTGCCTGTTCCTTCGCGACCAAGCCAGGAAAGAAAGGCAAGAATCAAGGCTGGTTGTTTTTTTAATGATCCTTTTAAAATACATAATACAGAACATAAATTACGTCTAAATTGTAACATTTTGAACGAGTTGGAGCACTTTCAATCCCAAGCTTCTCTATCATCTAAATAATCCGATATTTTATAGTAGGCTCTTTTATAAAGATTTTGTTTAATTACGTTTTTAAATTTGCTAATTGTCAATTTTTGTACATCCCTTGGGAGTTTGTTATAAAAGCGTACACCTTGCCCTTTAAACGATTTACTAACTTTATGGAGTCTACAAGTGGCAACAGCGAGTTTACCTTTATTTCTAGTATTAAAATTATGATTATCACTATTTTTCTTAAACAAATTAATATTTTTGTGAACATTCATACATTAGATTTTCATAGATGTATTGACAAGGGAATGTCATAATATTTATTTCTTTAAACTTATTGCGTAATGATTCTCTGGGGCCCATATTATAAATTGCACGAACAGCCCTCTTCTGCAGCACAAAAACGGTGTTTATATCTGCAGCACTCCCCCACAGCAGTATACCGTATGACATAATGCTGTGGAAGTAGCTGAAGTAAACTAGTCTAGCTGTGTCTACGTCTGTAAAAAGACGGATCTTTTTGACTGCGTATGCCGCAGAACTAAGTCTCTTCGACAACCCATCAATGTGAGGGCCCCATTGAAGCTTATTATCTAGGGTTATACCTAAGAATACGGTGGTGTCCACAAGAGCCAACTCATCGTCTTTGATTTTTATATCTGCTTTAACTTGTGTAACATCAGGTAGTACTCGTATAAATCTAATACACTTTGTTTTCTTTTCATTTAGAAGTAGATTGTTTATATTGAACCATTTTACCACCTTAGAGATTGCATTGTTTACATCGTTAAAATCGGTTTCTCGTCGCTTTAATTTAAATAAAAGTGACGTGTCGTCTGCAAACAATACAATCTCATGATCGTCCCTTACAAGATGGGGAAGATCATTAATATATACTAAAAACAAAAATGGTCCCAGAATTGATCCCTGTGGTACACCCATTTTAACCAGAGACCCCGGAGAACGCTTCCCATTCACGTCAACTCTTTGCACTCTGCCACAAATAACAGTACATACAACAAATAAATAAAAAGCGAGGGAGTTACTAGAATCCTGAGTGCAGACAGGGATATAAGCACGCCCAAGATCCAGACAGCTTTATCCACGAGGAGAATACTATACTTTTCACACTTTCTGCGAGACGATAAAAACAAAATCTACTCGTAGGTTGGTGAATTCTGTGCAGAGGGTTGCTCGATTTACGAATAAGTTTTACTGTGTGGGTCTCTTTGGTTCTAATTTCAATACAGATGAGGTTCCAAATTCCAAATATGCCTGCGAGGGCATAATGAAATTCAGTACAACTTTACTCCCGGCTCTGCGTAGGGATTTAATCACCTGCTTTCGGTGAGGTTAATATGACATATAATTTGACATTGTCGAGTAGGTGGTGTGAAAATATTATTATTAATTTTCCACTTGACATGATTATTATTACCCGATAGCTTGAAATACTTTGTTCGTCTATTGTAATTGTTTGAAATTATTTTGATTTCATGTACATACACATTTTTTTCAGCTTAGATAGTAAGTAGTTTAGGGAGTAAGTACATGTACCCTGTAAGGGCACTGCAAGCTGGATTTGAGCTGTCTCAAAAAGTACAACAATTTAACAAATAGAATTAAACATGTCAAATCAAACAAATTAAAATTAATTTATGCGGCATATGTCAAATAATACAGTAGAAGAATAAGGTTTATGTAGCTGAATTACCTGACATAAAAAGTGTGAATTTAATTTTATATCGTCATTATTATAATAATGTGTTTAAACAACTCAAGACACTGTGAGGTTTATATGGTAAGAGTTCCGTTCATGTTGTGTCCGAGTTCATTAGTTCGTCTAGCAATCATGAAATTTTTATGCCATGATTGCTAGACGAACTGATGATGAACTGTGGATGGATGGATTGAGAGGAAAGCCGAAGAGATGGATGGACTGTGTGAAGAATGATATGGGTAAGAAAGAAGTGACAACGAAGATAACGACTGATAAAGAGGTTTGGAAGAAAAATACATGTGGTGCCGACCCCAGGTAATGTGGGAAAAGGGCAGGAAGAAGTAGAAGATTGCTAGACGAACTGGCTGCCGTTGAAGCACAAAGGTTATTGAAACTCACGCCCTGGAAGATATGTAAATATATTTTAAGTTTTGTTAATTTGAGTATTCATTAGTTACACCAGTCCAGTTTTTTTTGCCTGAGATACAGGTCCTCCTAGTTCAGGCAATGTATAAAGTGTTACCTATAAGTAGATACTAATCCGTAATGTTAATCTCAGCAATATGAAAAATGAATAAAGATTTTATTATTATTATTATTATTGTGGTGTTCAGATATTTTCTCTACTCGATTTTCTAAGAATCGGTGATAACTGGGGGTCACGGGCCTAAGCCAAGTGCACCTCAGTGGGCCGAACTTCACTAGGAAGCTCAGTCTGTAGGAACTTTCTCACGATCCTACACGTATTCAAAATAGCCGCTTTTTGTAGCAGAATGTAAGTGTGCTTCGGCAGGTCTAAATACTCTAAAGATTGGAATAGCTGTTTAGGAATAACACCGGTTGTTGACAAGACTATTGGAACAATGGAAACCCTTTGAAGATGCCACATGCGAGTTATTTCGTTTTTGAGATCAATATATTTGGATAGTTTCTCCGCGATGGTGCTCTGAAGATTGTGAGTGTTGGGGATGGCGATGTCAATGAGGAGTGCTGTTTTGTTGGTTTTGTCTACAAGGGTCAAATCTGGTCTATTGAAGTGTGTGGTTTTATCAGTTAGGATGGCCCGATCAAAATACAGTTTGTAAGCAGCATTCTCCAGCACGGTTTCAGGAGTATATTTGTAATAGGGTGTTGGTTTTACGGTTGTGCCTACAAGTTTATATTTGATTGCTAAGCTTTGGTGGATTATGTTGGTCACTTGATCATGCCTAAACTTGTAGTCAGTTTGTGCGATAGCCTTGCAGGCCCCCGTTATGTGCTGGATTGTTTCCGAGCTGCTGTTACACCTTCTGCACATTTCTGTTGGTATATTCTGTATTTTCATGATATGCTTTTGATAATTGCGAGTTTCAACGACTTGGTCTTGTATTGCAATCATGAATCCTTCAGTCTCGGGGAAGAGTTCACCTCGGCGGAGCCATTCGTTCGATGCTTGTTTGTCGACGGTGGGTTGACTCAAGTCGTGGTAGTGCCTTCCGTGGAGTGACTTTCGGGCCCATTCAGTTAATAAGGTATTTTTGTCTGTAATGTTTTCGTTGCTCTGGTTACTGTGGTCCTGTAAGTTAAGCGGTGTAAGTTTTCGGTCTAACTGGGCTATTGACTTATGCAACGTAGATTTTTCAGATTTAGAGTAAAAATATGATCTTAAAGTTGTTATTTGTCTGTTATGTAAGTTTTGGATGTCGATAATTCCTCTCCCTCCCTCTGAACGTGGCAAAATTTGTCTTTGGATGCAAGCCCGCGGATGATGCTTTCTGTGTTTAGTCATGGAGACATTAATAAGGCGTTGTATTTTTTTTAATTCCGTTTTTGTCCAATTTATTATTCCAAATGAGTATGTAAGAACAGGAATGGCGTAAGAATTTAAGGCAATCGTTATATTTTTTGAGTTCAATTGTGATCTTAATATTGAGTTTAGCCTGTGTTTAAAATTTTGAGTAAGTTTGGTTTTAATTTCCTTATAATGAATTTGTTTTGACTGGTGGTAACCTAAGTATTTATACGTTTCGTTTTCGCAAAGAGGACTTATAGATTCTCCAGTTTCCATCTGGTATACATGTTGGTAGGTTTTCCCTTCTCTAATAGAGTTGATCTTGCATTTATCAATACCAAAATTCATTGCGATATCTTGTGAAAATTGTTCTGTGATTTGTATGAGATATTCTAAATCAGTCTGCGTAGAGGAATATATTTTAATATCGTCCATATATAGAAGGTGGTTCAATGTACATTCTATGTTGTCAGTCCGTCCGTCGTTTACTTTGTTTAGTGAATAGCCTATCTTAGTTGAATTAAGATTGTTAGATAGAGGGTTTAATGCCAGGCAGAACCATAAGGGGCTGAGGGAATCGCCTTGGAATATACCTCGCTTTATTTTTATTAAATCAGTTGCTATAGTTCTATGGGATGTTTGTGCATGTAGTCTAGTTGTCCATTTAGTCATAGTGTTTTGCAAGAACTTTACGAGTTCCGGGTGTATTTTATAGATCTCTAGGATTTTTATGAGCCAACTATGTGGAATGGAATCAAAGGCTTTCTTATAATCTATATAAATGGTAAAAAGATCTTCTTTACATTTTTGTACCCTGTTTAAGACAACTGCATCTATGGTAAGCTGCTCTTTGCAACCCTGACTGAATTTTCTACAACCTTTTTGTTGCTCTGCTAGTATATTATTCTCTTCAATGTGTTTATAAATTAGTTGGGACAAACAGGCTGTTATAATTTTGTAAATTGTTTGCAGGCAAGTGATCGGCCTATACTTAGCAGGATTTGCAGTGTCGTTTGTGTCTTTCGGAATCATGTATGTAATCCCGCTTGTGATGTAGGTGGGCATGATTTCAGGGTGCTTGATGAATTGGTTAATATGGTTGTAAATATAGGGGTGAATAGATGTGAGCTTTTTGTACCAATAGCTGTGTATATGATCAGATCCTGGTGTTTTCCAGTTGTGGGTAGCTTTCAGCACTTGGTGATATGTCTCTATGGGTATACTATCGTAGTGCATGGAAGTTACGGCTTCAGAATTTGCATACTCTTTCTGGATCCATTCAGCTCCACTGTTTAGTTCGGTAGGGATTTCCCATATGTTAGCCCAGAATTGATGTAGCAAAACGGGATCTAAGCTACTGGTTTGGTTTTCGTTACCATCGGTCTCAGGCTGCGCAGGTCGGTTGGTTGTAGTTTTAGCTAAGAATTGGTAAAATTTCCTTTCATTGTTGTTAAACTGGTTGTTCTGCGTTTTACGAAAGGAACAAGCTTTGTAGCGTCTGAGACGACTACTCACTACAGAGAGTTTTTGTTTCAAGGTGTCCAGGTAATAAGCTGGTTCTGTATTTGGTTGCTCATGTGTTGTGTGCGTCTTATAATTTTCTAATATTAGATTGACTTGTTTATTAAGAGTCCTACTTCTATTTCCATTAATAAATTGTGTCAGTCTTCCGATCTTTTTCCTTAAGTCCTCTAACTTTCTTTCGAGGCGTTTTTGCCAATTGGGTGTAAAATCACGCTGTCCTTGGTTCGATACTTTTTCTGGTGGTATTTTCAGTTTGGATCCATTAAGTTTGGCTGCTGTCCATGCCACAAAATAAACAATGGTTTGAAGGGTTTTAAAATCAGTGTCGATATTTACCTTCTCAGGTAAAATTGTGTCATTTATGTAGCTGACAATCTTTCCCAGCTTTTTTGACGTCCTTTGTTTCGGAATAAAAGGTCTTTCTTCAGGGTTCACATCGTTAAAGTATTTTAAGGCTTGATTAAATACTAAGTCAACCTCTTGATTTCTATTCTGGTTATCTAAATTAATTCGTGTAGTGTCATATGGCGCATGTGGTTGTAGTGTTCGTCCATCATCATCGTTATTATCATTCATATGTGCAAGTTCATCATAAACGGTTGTGTTAAGGTCCTCCTCCGTCGCATTAGCTGTTTGTGTGCCTAATTCATCGGCGATTTCCTGTTTTATGACGTTGAGCCTATCATCATCAATCAACTTGTTTGCTATGATGACCCTTCTCTGGTCTGCCACTCTTTGCTCAGTGATATGAGCAAGGTGTGGAAATGTGCTAATGAAACATTGATGCAATGGTAGTCTATAAGCTGTTTTATTCGTTTCTAAATATGTGATTCTGTAGTATTCTCTGATTATTGTTTCGTTATGTTCGGCTGTCCAGCGCATTCGCTGGGTGGGTTGCATTTGAGTCAGTGGCAGTTGTGCATTTTGTTGATTAGTTAACAGATAAGTCTCTGCTTCCTCTCTTATCTCATTCACACTAGTTGTTGATAGTAGCTTACTACGGATGATTGCTCTACGCTGGTCTCCCACTCTCTGTCTACTAACATCCATGTCAGGAAATCGTTGAATGAAATTATTGTGGAGCTCTGTTAGGTAGGCTCTAGTCTCCGTTTCAAGTTTTGTTACAATGAAATATGTGCGCAGGATGAATTTGTTCATTTCTTCAGTCCATTTTTTGCGCGCACGTGATTTGGCTTTGGCGGGTACAGTTCTACTGACGATTGTCACCTGTACAACGTCCTCGGCCATTGAAGATATCGATCTTCGTGAAGAAGGAGAAATAGAAGAACGTTTAGTAATAGAGTCAAGATAAGAGGGCGGAGAGGAAGAAATTGAAGAGAAAAGGGATTTTGGTGAAGATGTAATGGATTGGGCTTCCTGGTCCTTTTCAGCCCAATCTGTTCGGCTTGGGCCCCTCTCCACAATAGGGCCTAGCCGTGTTGCTCCCACGTCAGCTGCACTCGTGCTGCTGAGACAATCGGCGCCGGCTCGTGATGTGCTCCGGCTTAATCTTCTCAGTGGTCGTAGGTTGTACCTTCTGTTGGGCTCACTTTTTTCGGGTTCCCCGGCAAAGGGCCGCCCATTACCCTCGCCACCGATGGCTTGCATGCTGTAACGTCCAGCATCGGCTCCAGACGTGCCCCGGCGATCACCCCCGGGAAGCGGCCATATACGTTTACTCTTACTATTACTCTCCATCATGATGGGTTCGCCATTGCCCTTTTAGTCACCTGCTAAGTTACTTCGTTGCAGGCGTCCGCCCCTCACGTGGCATAGATGTTCAGCACGGACGTGGGGATGGGCTTTGAGGGGCTTATTATTATTATTATTATAAGATTCCGGGTCTCCCACTAGATGGAAAGACGACCTAATTCTAATTCTAGGGTGGGGGGAATAAGATCTGCACTGAAGACCAGCATTGGGGTGTGTTATGCATTACCTCCTTCTAACCTGACCCCAGCCATCCTAGCTCCTTGAAGTAACAGAGCAGGACTTTGGGTTGATGGAGGCTTTTCAAGATCCCCGTGGATGTTGTTGTGGTGTTAGCGGATGAGGATTCGATGAGCTCCTGCAGACCCGTCTTCAGTCTGTCATCGCTTGTGGCCGTACAGTAAAGCATCACTTACTTGCTTCTGTGTAGTTAATTCTAACTGTATGATCTATCTGATTCCATTGTTATTTTTTCCTGTTTGTTTACCTATTTTCTTTATGATCTGTTCTGTGTTTCTTTGTGTGCAAAATAAATATATTTGATCGAGCGAAGCGAGATCTTCAAATCAACTGGGCCAAATCAGCGCTGTATGTATGTATGTTTGTTTGTCCAAGAATAACTTACGAAGCGTTTATCCGATCATCGTGAAAATTAATACATAGGTATTACAACATTTAAAGCCTTTACTTCTAGTTTAGTTTATATACTTCCTTTTATTTATGCAGAAAACTATTTACTGTTCCAAGTTTTCCTAAATTATCAGCCTAACCTCATCTTGTTAAAAATTACCTCAATACTGACAGACGGTGTCACTGACATTCATTAAAGATCTGTAGATAATTGTGACGACCTCCGTGGTGCAGTGGGCGAATAGCCGGCTGAGACGCAGGAGGTAGCGGGTTCGATTCCCACCGCGGAACAAAATGTTTGCATGATTTACAGATATTTGTTCCAGGTCTGGTTGTTTCTCTATATAGTATATGTATGTATTTACAAAAAAAAATGTATATAAGTATTCTATCAGTTATCTGGTTCCCATAGTACAAGCTCTGCTTAATTTGGGTCTAGATAGCGCTGTGTGAAATGTCCAGGCATATTTATTTATTTATTTATTAAATCGAATAAAAAATGATAATAATATTTAAAATTGTTCCATAAAGAAAAGGTACGACAATAAACGTAGTGATACTCTTTACATATATTATATGTATTATTATTATACGAGTATCAAGTAGGTTTATGTATTACCTACTGTGATCGGAGTTTATTGTTATTTGCGTTTCTTATGTTTTAAGTATCATTATGTTTATATTGTTTTAAGTTAGCGCCAACCTTTTTTGTTACCTCTGAGGTTGGCAGGTAGAAAATGCTATTAGCATTAAGCCCATCTTTTGTACATGTAATTTGTATTATTGTGCAATAAAGTATTAAAATAAATAAATATTATAAATGCGAAAGGTTGGATGTTTGTTTGTTACTCAATCACGTCGTAACGGCTGAACCGATTTCCAAGAAATTTAGTTTGTACGTAGATTTTAACCCGGATTAACACATAGGCTACCTTGTATCCCATAAATCAGGTCACATGGGATAACAATGGGGTGTCAAGTCAAGTTGTAACAGTGAGTTTAGCTTTATTTCCAGGTTACCTACACAATTAGCACGGTAACGCGGTAAAAAAGTCGCGGGCAACAGCTAGTTTATAATATGTGTTTTTAAGCACGTTCACAAATCGCTTTCTAGGAATCACGTTCGCTATTCGCCGCCAGTGTGATATCGCTTAGTTAGTGAGTAGATAAGTACTTAGTTAAAATAACGATTTATGAAGGTTGTAGAAATAATGGAACTTGTTTCCATAATTATATTTATAATGGTGGAAGTAATTATAAAGACTTATTCTACAAATCCCCTGAGACAATACTCTGCGCAGGGGCTTTGTGGAGTTTTTGTCCACAAATCCCCTGCGCGTTCACATCGAGTGCCGGCAGGGGATTTGTGGACAAAAAGTCCTGAAATCCCCTGAATCATTTTTTTCACTTAATATACACTCAGAATGAAAATATTATAAGTAATGATGATTATCATTATTACACCGCTAAACATAGGATACCCCATAGATTTACGAGCGACCAATCTTGTGCAGCCTGCACCCAATGGCTCCAGCAACCTTTATCAGGTCCTCTCCATCTAGTAGGAGGCTGGCTTACGCTGCAATTTCCAGTGCGTGGTCTCCACTCGAGAACCCTTCTGCCTCAACGGCCGTCGTTTCTTCGAGCTATGTACCGCCCACTGCCTCTTCAACTTGCTAATCCTTTGTGCTAATGTTGATGATGTTGTAGTATATCTATCTATTTTGACGACCTCCATGGCACCGTGTGCGAAGAGTCGGCTGAGACGCAGGTGGCGGGTTCGATTCCCGCCGCGGAACAAATGTTTGTATGCTCTACAGATATTTGTTACGATCTGGTTTTAATTCTTTATTCTTTATAGCACACAAGAAAATACATTTATAAATACAGAAATAGAGGTCATGTACAAAGGCGAGCTTAACCCTAAGAAGAGTTTTATTCCAGCAAACCTTTGAGGCTAGAGAGAGAAATGATTTTAAAGGTAGGTGAGTGTACAAAAACATAAATAAATATATATATATATATATATACCCAAAACGAATATGAACTATACTCAAAGTATGTACTATATATTACAAAAAAAAGTATATAAGTATTTTATCAGTTATCTGGTTTCCATAGTAGGTACAATTTTGACTTAGTTTGAGGCTAGATAGTGTTGTGTAAAATGTTCAGCATTATTTATTTATTCATCTACATTCAAGGAGCATCGGTAAAACATAGATGGTGATACGGGGTGATTCGGGTAGCTAGTAGTGCTCTAACTCTGGACTTCCTCTTAACACAATTTTCGGGGACACCCTGTATATCAGTATATAAATTACTAGCTACTTCGTCTGCGCAGGATTTGTACTTTGAGTAGCCTATTTTCTTTATACTCGTGTAACTCTTACGGTTTTTTCAGCGCGCGCCAGAAAGGCTCGCAAATAGGAGATTTTTTTCCGACTTATATGACACACATTCTTACCCCAGAGGAGCTAACAGTTATCTCCCCTAAGAATATCCTACAGTTTCTAACAACTGGCTTAGTGGTGAACTTATAACGCCCCTATAAACTAGGGCCAACATAAACACAAGTGGCGATCACAATAGGCCCCGTGGCCGCAGTGATATTAAAGCCGCAAAAGCAAATAAAACCAACTGGACTTCCGCCTAACAAAATTTTTGAGACACCCTGTATATCGCTAAAAGCGCTCTATTATAACTACAACCTAATTATATTACTTCTAGGGTGGGGGGAATAAGACATCTGCACTGATGTCCTGCATTGGGGTGTAGGTATTATGCATTACGCCCCTCCTAACCGAGCTCCCCTGGTAACGGAGTAGGACTTTGGGTTGGTGGCAACAGCTTTCCAGGGTCGTGTGGGTGCTGATGTAGTAGCGATGTTGATAGAAGATGAGGATTTAATGACCCCTTGCAGACCCGTTCTCAGTCTGCCGTTTGTGGCAGTGCAGTGAAGTATCACGTGCTCTACAGTCTCTTCCTCCCAAAGGCATCCGTGACAAAGCCCACTGTCCGTGGCTCCGATCTTCAGGAGGTGATGATTAAGTGATGATTCCCACCATCATCCTTAGATCTTCGCGTTCCATCTTTAACAAATTGTTTGTTGTTTTTCTGTTTTTTGCCGAATTTAATAATTACAACCTTTGAATGGTCTGATTTATCATCATCATCATCATCATTCTCAGCCCGTGTTGACCCACTGCTGGGCATAGGCCTCTCTTTGTTTGTGCCATTCTTCCCGATCCTGTGCCAGTCTGAACCACGTACGACCCACGTCTTATTGATGTCGTCAACCCATCTCGCTGGTGGACGTCCCCTATTTCGTTGCCCAGTTCTCGGCCTCCACTCTGTTAGTGCCTTAGTCCACCTGTCATCACAACGTCTGGCCAAGTGTCCTGCCCAACTCCACTTGAGCCTCAATATTCGCTTGCTGACATCGTGTACTTTAGTCTGCTTGCGAATTTCAGTATTGGGAACTCGATCCAAGAGTGTGATGCCGAGCATGACTAGCTCCATGGCTCTCTGTGCTACACTTATTTTGTACACAGCCTCCTTCGTAAGCCTCCATGTCTCGGCATCATAAGTCATAGTTGGCAGGACACATTCGTTATAGAGACGTGTTTTAAGACATTGTTGAATACGCGTGGATTTTAGTATATCATCTAGTTTACCAAAAGCAGCCCATCCAAGTTGAACACGTCTGGTAAAACCAAAAGGCCAAAAGGTAAAACATGGTCAAAATAAACATATGAGTCGACCGTTTCTAGTTTCATAAATGGTCTGATTTATAGTGAATATTTTTTTATGAAAATATTCCGTTCGAATTACGGAAGGCTGATTGTCGAGGTATTTTAATTAAGTATAAATGGCGTCAGAACAGGTTTGTAGTGTAGTTAAGAAGGTGTCTTTTGTACTTAATAATTGTTTCAATACAGCTGTGTCTAAGTTAATAGTGTGACGCCCGCGGTCGTGTTTATTCGTTCTCACGGTTAATTATTCTTTTATTAAAAAACAGTTTTTGGAAAATATAAAAATATATTTCATCATACGTGTGTTAAATTAGTAAATATAATAATATCAGTCAAATTGTTTTAATGGAAACTTAGACGGTTTAAACTTTCCCGAATCTGGTTAAATAATTTTCATTATTCATCAAGATCAGTGTTAATTTAAAATGAGCTTAACCAGTATTACTCATAACTAAATCTATAAGTATTAGGAAAAACAGTTGAAAGATGAAGTTAATGTTTTTTGTTGCAGCGTAGTGTTAAAAATTAATGGCCTCACCACAAATTAAGTACGCGTTGAACACCTATTTTAAAAAGCCTTATGAATTTTTTTATAGGATTCTTTTTTATCTATCACTTTTTTAGATTGACTTATATCCATGTTTTAATGAGGTTTTTACCGTTTAAGCACGCACTAAACAGTGTTTATTTTCTTTTGTGGGTAGACCCCAAAAGTTTAACTAAAAAATGTGTTAAAAAGAAATACGAAATAAAAACCTCATTAAAACACGAACGGATATAAGTCAAGCTAAAACAGTGATGTATAAAAAATATATTGATATCTGAACATAATAATTAGAAAATGTTTTAACAAAATACTGTTTAAAAACCGTGTTTTTATATAAAATTTACTGACAGTTAAAGTGACAAATTTAGCTAAAAACATACGGTTTAAGTTTTAAAATCAATACGGAGCTCTAATAATGGAAGCTCAAGAACCACAAACAGTGAAAAGGCGATCGTGTCTAATAAAATTAAATGTGTTTTTTCATACGTTATTTCTTTTACATCATATTGCTGTGAATATGTTTGGAGTGACTATTTTCTTGGCTGCGTATGATAGTGAAGATAAAATTTTACATCAAGTCTGGACTTTATGCTACGGTTATGGGACTAATTGGAACTTTGTAAGTATTTTCAAAAACTAAGCTTGTAATTCAGCGGCAATGCAGCCTGTATGACACTTTTTAATTTCATTCATTACAGAATCAATAGCACTTTATATCAATGTAAACAAACACTGATAGCTAATGCTTGCTAATAACAGATTCTCATTCCTTAGACATAACTTTAAATGGGGTAAACGTGTTCTGGAGTGGAGACCACGTCTAGGCAAGCGAAGTGTAGGACGCCCTCCGGCTAGATGGAGTGACGATTTGCGCGCTGTGGCTGGCCAGGATTGGATCAGAAGATCGGGCTCAATGGCACACCCTGGGAGAGACCTACGTCCAGCAGTGGACTGCTATAGGTTGACGATGATGATGATGAGACATAACTTTAAGAAGTTAGTTACCTAGAGATAATTATTAAAAAACAATATAATATTTAATTTTTTAAGGAATTTAGTTGGTATGCATTTGAAGTACGTAAGGGTGGGAGGGATGTTATGTAAATATGTATACTTGAGGGGGTGAGGGAGGGAGGCGATGAATGAATGAATGAAAACGCTTTATTGCATACCACAAAAGAAACACGTAAAAAGAGAAGTGTGTGCTGTGTGAGTTTCCGTAAAATATTTTATTATATTATATTTTATTTGATATACTTCCGCCTGGTAGCTCGCTGAGTGAGCCTTCTTACAAGAAGCTATTATATACATTTAGTAACAGAAAGATTATCCAATTATTTACATCTTTTGAAAAAAATACAAAAGAAACGTTCTATAGATGATTCAACTGTTTTTTTTAAATGTTTTTATAAGAGATGTAAATAGTTGGATAATCTTTCTCGAGGGCTTAGAGGTGGAGAGGTAGGCTCGAGGTCACTCAGCGAGCTAAGGAGGGCTATGCTTGGCATTTCTCTACGAGATCAAATCAGAAATGAGGATATCCTTAGACATCATATCGAAGTAGTAGAGTTCCTTGTGAATGAGCTCACCCGGGGAAGAACTACCACCAGTTTGGAGGGTATGGTTTCCGGTAAAATTACAAGCACATGAGGCTTTACACCTGTATGCCTCAAGTTGATGGACGTCCCTAAGGTGCGTGACCTACGAGGCCATACTTTGTTATAGATAATGGTTACCACTTAGCATCAGGTGGACCATAAGCTTGTTCAATCTCCAGGTTGTACAAAAAACAAATACTAAAATCACTGACATATGTAGCACAAAGGATTAGCAAGCTGTAGTTGCAGTTGGCGGGGCACATAGCTCGAATAACTGATGGCCGTTGGGGCAAATCGTTCTCGGGAGACCACGCACTGGAAAGCACAGCTTGGAAAGGCTCCCAACTAGATGGAAAAACGACCAGATAAAGGTTGCTGGGACTTGGGTACCGCACAAGATCGGTCACTCTGGAAATAATAAATAAATATTGCTGGACATTTCACACAGCGCTATCTAGCCCCAAACTAAGCAGAGTACTATGGGAACCAGATAACTGATAGAATAGTTATATGCTTTATTTTTTGTAAATATATATTTATAATATATAGAAAAACATCCAGACCCGGAACAAATATATGAGGATCATACAAACATTTGTTCCACGGCGGGAATCGAACCCGTCTCTGCTGGCTGCGTCTTCACCCACTGCGCACGGATCTATGGCGTCGTAATCTATCGCAGTGCTGCCAATCTCGACTAAGCGCCCCCCTCTAGCGTCATCCCGAAATCCCCTTCTCTCCCCCTAACACTAACTCAAGATCACCCTAGATTAGACTATTATTATACATGCTTAAGTATTCACTAATATCGTTTAATTTTTACCTTAATTTACAGAGAAAAAGTTTTTGCTGATGTCTACGAGATAACACACCTTCATAAAATTGAATTCATCAATCTAATCAATGATCTTCTAATTAACGTTACAAAAACCGCTACAAAAGAATTTCTCCCTAGAAAATTACACTAAAAACAGGTAACTCCTAAAAATGCGCCAAAAAATTGTATTCCTAGTGTATGCCGCTAAAAAAATATGGCCCCTAAAAATACCCATTTTTATTATAACTTATCCCCATATTTAGGGGGAAACCACCAAGTTGGCAACACTGATCTATGGGGAGGCCTAAGTTCAGCTGTGGACTTCCTGTGGCTGATAAATAACGAGACTTTACATTCATTTTGACACTAACCTTGCCACTCGCGCTATATTGGGGTACCTACTGGTTAGAAATAAGATGACCTTGAAGAAGGCCTTGGAGCCAGTAGTGAATGGACAGGTAACTTAAAAGTTGTCACCAGCTTAGCGATTCGGGAAGTTTCTGAAAGTTAGCTCACGTTTTTTAAGAAGTTGAGGTCGGTACGGCGGTAAATTCAGCCGAAGAACTCAAGCGGCGCGAATATGGAACTCCCGACAGAGCTTATGTATGTATTTGAGCCATTTGGGGTCGAGATCCTGGGTCTATGAGGTACCGGAGCCCATCGCGTTTTAAAAATTCTTTCTGGGCGTCTGATCGAAGCGACGTGTAATCTGAGAGCTGGCGCTTATATGGGTCAACGCATAAGCATTGCAATTCAGAGCAATGCAGCCAGTGTCTTGGGGGCACTTCTGCCTGGTAATGATCTGGAGCAGTTGAGCTATCTATAGATCGTTTGCAACGCTCTTTAGATGATTCAACTGTTTCTTCTGTATTTTATTGTAAATAATTGTATATTCTTTCTGTTGGAATTATAATAATTTCCCAGATGTTTTTTAAGAAAATTACCGGGCTAATTCTCAAACCTAAGGATTAACTTTTGAAACCATTCGAAACTCTAGTGTCACTAAAAACGGGATATTTACCATAATTTGAGTTTTTGAGGGTAGTCCGGATATTTCAATTCAATGCGTTTATTTCTGACGCGCACAAAATTATATAAAAACCAATAAAGTTAGTAAATAGGTATAGAAATATAAATGAAAAATATAAACTAAAATTCTAACAATTCTTAAACAATTTCTTTTTATTAGTTTTATTTTATCTTAAATAGTTATTATAATAATTTTTACTACCCTTTTGTTCTGGTGTTATTATTATTTCGTATTATGACTTAAATTTTAATGTTGTGAAGATACTCTTGATTTGGGAACGTATTAATGGGGTTTTAAAACATATAATTTTAAATTCATTAGAAAAACAGTAGTGATTACGTTGACACCGCTTTGGAGGTAATTTAATAATGACGATTAAAAGTATTAGGAGCGAACACGGCGGTTGATACTGAGACTGCAGTGTTAGCTTAAAAACAAAGATTATACTCTAGGACATGCATTTGCAAATGCAGCAAAACTATATTTTTAACTTACTCTCAGGTAGAGGGGTAAGGGGTAAACATAACTAGATATTGTATAGAAATGTATTGATTCTATTATTTACTACTGACATCATAAGATTTTAAAACCATCTCAAAAATGTTCAAGCCTAGACGGGACTTGAACCCGCAACCTTCCTCTTGATACGAGGATGCACTAACCATTTGTGCTACCTATTTTAGTACATTGACAAGAGATGTCGCGTCGCTTATTTCAAATAGTATTTTTATTTTTATAACGCTATCCGAACACTTACGGAAAATTCCAACATTTTATAACCATCTAATTCTTTTTTAATCGTGGAATTTTCCGTATGTGTTCGGATAACACTATAAAAATGAAAATACTGACATCTTTGTAACATGATCATATTTCAAGTAATAAATTCATTTGATTAGATTTGACAAAAATAACAACAAGGTTATACATTAACATTTATAACTATGGAGGCACTAAACATGCACTATGTGTGCCCTCGACCATGCACTGGAAAGCGCAGCATAGGACGGCCCCCCCACTAGATGTAAAGTCGACCTGATAAAGGCTGGTAGCCGTTGGATGCAGGCTGCACCAGATCGGTCGCTCTAGAAACCTATAGGGAGGACTATGTTCAGCAGAGTATGTCCTGTGGGTGTTATGATGATAATACCTAGGATATAATGGCACGTGAATTACCCAAGCCGGCTTCCCGAATCGCACTGCTATTTTGAACAATGTCCTTTATGGCAAGGTGGGTAGGATTCTACCATGTGATAGAAAAAAAGGAAAAAGGAAGCTAAAAAGGAAAATTTCGATCTCTGTACTTTACGACAATAATGTTGGTAGGTATCTCCTAATTCTAATTCTTTCTGGGCATCTGGTGGAAGTGAGGAGAGCTGGCGCTTATCTCGGTCAATGAATAAACATTTCGATTCGGCCAGCAGTGCTCCGGCAATGTAGCCAGTGTCTTGGGGTCTTGCAACGGTCTTGAGATGATTCAACTATTTCTTCTGTAGTATATTCTATCAAAATTAGAAAAAAATGTAGAAAATTAGCTATATATATATTCGTTTTTATACTACATTGCAACAAGCTTAGGGTCCATCTGATGTTAAGTGGTAACCATCTCCTATAAATATTAAAAATAATATTTTAAGATCCCTAACTTAAGGAGTTTGGGATTCCCATACAAACTTTTATCACTTAGTTCATTCCAAGATTATTTTTTGAGACAAAATGTAGACCATGTCCTTCTCCAGAATATAATCTATAGATATAGTAGGAGATCCTTACTAAATTTCTTTTCGATTCGTTCAGCCGTTTAGTCGTGAAAAGTTAACAAACAAACAGAGCTACTTTCGCATTTATAACATTAGTATGGATATATATATTATAACAAAGAAATAAACCCGCTTCTGACACCTGTTAAGCAAAAAATTGTGTACATTTTCCTGTTTTACTTCACTGTCTATAATAATCTTCCTTCTAACTACGGGTGTGATAATGATTACTTACTTAATCATTACATACTCTTATCATCAACTATTCATTTACCTACAATACAAAGAGTATTTAGTGACACAACGATCAGTGTTGCCATTTTTGGATATTTTCCTTATTATTAGGGAGTTTTTAATTGTGCATGGCTTATGTTTGACATATATTATATCATCCACAGCCTGACTTCATCCATTGCTGGGTATAGGCCTCCCCTAGTTTGTGCTATCCGCGACGATCCTGCGCTAGTCTCACCCACTGACGGCCCGCGACCTTTACGATGTCGTCCACCCATCTCGCTGCCGGACGCCCTACCCTTCTATACCCGCTCCTCGGCCACCATTCAGTCACTGCCCTGCTCCATCTGTTATCACCACGTTTAGCCAAGTGTCCCTCCCAAGACCATTTGAGTTCCATAACTCGAATCCCAACATCATGTTCGTCTACGGATCTCGACGTTTGGAGCTCGATCTAACAGTCTGATGCCAAGCATGTAACATAAAACATTCGTATTATTGGCAAAAATAGTACCTATAGGACTACCAAAATTTAAACTCCATTTTAATTTGAAATGCTATTCAAATATTTCACGTCTCGTTATCCTATATACTAAATCATTCATAGTAAATATGTATTAACCCAAAAAAAGTATGAATAACACACTTTTTTCAATAATGCTGGACTTTTCACACTGTGACATCTAGCCCCAAACTAAGAAAAGCTTGTTCTATGGGAACCACATACATAACTGATAGAATACTTATATAGTTTTGTAAATACATATAGAGAAAATATCTGTCAATCATGCAAACATTTGTTCCGCTGCATAATTGTTATTAAATTACAATCTAATGTAAAAAAAAAATAGAAATATGTCAATGTTAATATGTTATATTTGATCACATTTATAATTATGAAATCGTCTTTATTGATCAGCGTTTGCTGATCGATTAAAAAAAATAGCGAACCTATTTTTTGTTGAGTTGACGACTTATGCGCAAAACAACCGCGTCCGAGACAGCTCCAAGAGAATGCTGGCTGTTGAGACAGATCATTTTAATTTTAATTCCGGCATCATTGGCTGCTGGGATTTAAAGCACCAGCCAGTCGCCCAGCTTGTCACTCTATAATTACATTATTATTTATTTGTTTCAGCCATCTATTAATCGTCTGAATTTGAATTTATTATTGTTTGTTTGATTATTGTAAATGTACCGATTTTTTATGTTATTTTGGTTTATATTTAGTTGCAATCATCTGTCTACTATCATAGTTCAAAGATGTTATTATTGTTTACAAACAAAATGGATGACATGTCTGAGAAATAAATTGATTATTCCACTAGAAATATGTCCATTTTGTAAGCTGTTTTTGTCTGTAATCTATTTGTGTACAAAGAAACCCTTATTAATTAATTTTTTAAGGTTTCACGGATGCGGACGGGGATCTTAAGACTTTTTTTAAGAAACTTCGTTTTGGTGCAGAAATAAAACAATGATATAAACTGTTAACAGAAAAAAAATCGCTTAACATACAATACTCACTGCATACTCACAATAACACTTAAAAACTGCCAGGTTCATACTATAAGCGCAAGTAAACACGTTGTGATTGATTTACGAGACACACAATAACACGGATCTTGTCATCGAAAGCTTCGCTCCTATTGGTCAATCAGCACTACTCAATTACTTATAATTGCATATGCAGATGTCCAAATCGATGCGGAGACTCCGCATTTGCGGATGCGGATGCAAATATTCGCAACATCCCTGGTACAGACAGCGTCGCTAACTGGTAGCCCCCTGCATGTTTTAAGATTGATATACGAGAAAAAGCTTTTCAAATTTTCGTAAAAGCTTTTAGAAAGATAATTTCCAAAAGTTTTTATTACACGTTGTGTATTTAGATCATATATATAATTTAAAAAACATAGTTTTTGAAAATGTTCCTTCTATAAGTTTTTAATTCAAATTTAAACATGCTGGGGGTAGCCAGTTAGCGATGCTATCTGTACTTACAGCCGTTTTACTAAGTTGAAAGGCACGGTGATACGTTTTGATAGGTTCTCAAATAAATAATGCTGGATATTTCACACAGTGCTATCTAGCCCCAAACTAAGCAAAGCTTTTAGTATTGGAACTGACACAATTCTTATATACTTTATTTTGTAAATACATACTTATAATATATGTATCAAAGCTTGTGGATAGAAGCAAAAGGTAGTAGATACTACCGATATAATTTTGCGTCAAAAGTGTTCTTTGTTGATTTTTAGACTTGTTTTCCTTGTAACAGATCTTAAAATAACTTGAGAAGGGCTTAACTTTGGTTTATTAACCCCAACGAGCTACGGAGAGGGTTATACTTAGCGTATTTACGAGATCAAATCAGAGATAAGGATATTTTTTATACGATCTGGAGTTGGAACAAGGGCTATGCTTGTTGTTAAGTGATGTTAACAGTGATGTCCTGATGTTAAGTGGTAACCATCGCCTATAAAAAGTTTTGCTTTGCACTCTTATACACAAACTAAGCCTAGAGGATAAGCAAGGTAAAGCTTCCTTTAGTTAAAGCTCCGTGGTGCAGTGGGCGAATAGCCGGTTGAGACGCAGGAGGTAGCGGGTTCGATTCCCGCCGCGGAACAAATGTTTGCATGCTCTACAGATATTTGTTCCGGGTCTGGTTGTTTCTCTATATATTATAAGTATGTATTTACACTATTTAACAAAAAAAATGTATATAAATATCAGTTATCTGGTTCCCATAATACAAGCTCTGCTTAGTTTGGGGCTAGATAGCGCTGTGTGAAATGTCTAGCAATATTTATTTATTTATTTAGTTGCATGCACGGTGTGGTACACTTCTACGCACTGCTCCGATTCTTGTTTGTTCAAGTAGAACTACCCCATATTATTGAAGTGAAAACTTCTTTGGGCGAGTTGGGCATTTTTGAGATGGGGAAAAACCAAGGAAAAACCATTGAACTCGCGACACTGTTACCGTTATCGACACCTCTGTATATAAGTATCTGTAGTGTAGTCTGCTTTTATTCAAGTTTTCACTTCTGTCGGCACTTCCGGAGAGCCACTTTTTTATTGTAAAACAGTAACATTTAATATTTTAGGAATAACTGTAGTATTGATTTAGAAACAGTAAAAGTATAAATTAGTTTTCTACGCCTGATGACACATTTTCTTTTTTTTTTTAAGATGAATTTCATGTTTCTCTTTATGTGAATTTGTAATTCTTTTGAGAAATAAATGCTTAAGCAACAAAGTGGCAGTGGGCGTGACTCTGGACACATAGCTCGAAGTACTGACAGTCGAGGCAGAAAGGGTCTAGAGTGATGACGCATTGAATAGCTTAGGACGCCCCCACAACAAGATGAAAATACGACTAAAGATGATTTATGGACGCAGCCGAGGCAGTTCCTAGGATAGGGCTATAGATGGAGTAGACTGTACATCTATTCCATCCTCATAGCTGTCATCATCATCATATCATTCATAGGACTTCCACTGCTGAACGCCTCTCCCATAAAGTCAAAGTCAAATATTTTTATTCATTAAAATCACAAAGATCACTTTGAAACGTCAATTTCCCTGCTTGTTCATTCGCGACCAAGCTAGGAAAGAAAGGCAAGAAACAAGGCTGGTTGTTTTTTTAATGATCCTTTTAGAATACATAACAATACAGAAAATAAATTACGTCTAAATTGTAACATTTTGAACGAGTTGGAGCAATTTCAATCCCAAGCTTCTCTATCCCAAGCATAGAACAAGCCATAGATTTCCAGAGCGACATTATCTTGTGCGTCTTGCAGCTAACGGCTTCCAGCAACCTTTATCAGGTCGATTTTTATTTAGTATTAACTGACCAATCCGCAGCTTCGCACGCGTAGTTTTTCAATAAAAACATTACCCTCCTTCTGCGCAGTTGAGTAAAAAGTAGCCTGTTACTCAGGGATAATGTAGCATTCTATGGTGAAAGAATTTTTGCAATCGGACCATTAGTTTTTGAGTTTATGCGTTACCAACATACAAAAATACAAATCTTTCCTCTTTGTAATTATAGTATGGGGCCGTCCATGATCGAAGAACTGACGGTCGTTGGAGCAAAAAGGTTCTCGAGTGGTCACCACGCACTCAGCTTAAACAGAAGGTTATTGCGAGAACTTAATCTGAATTGTAAATTTGTTGTAAATACTTTAAATATATTTTGCTAGATAACGTTGTAGTCATTGAAAAAATCAATGCTGCTTTAAATTTATGCCGGAAACGTATTTTTAGTCCCGGAAGAACTCTAATGGCTTGCAAAAACTACTGTTTATGCTTATTATCCTTATTGGCCTTAATTCCAATTTTAATTCATTTATTTCTCAAACATGTCATCTATTTTGTGAGTAAACAATAATAAAATCTTAGAATTATGTTAGTAGGCAGGTAATTGCAATTAAATATAAAACAAAATAACATAAAAAACTGTACATTCACAATAATAATACATTCAAATTCAGACAATTAACAGCTGGTTCAAAGAAATAAATCATAATGTAATTATTGAGTGACAAGCTGGGCGACTGGCTGGTGCATTAAATCCCAGCAGCCAATGATGCCGGAATTAAAATTAAATAATACCGTATAAACCTCTATTCTGACGTCAAACTGAACTAAAAAGTCAACTTGACAACGCAAAATCTGCTACACTTGTTTGAAAATCATTATCATATCAGCCGTAGGATGTCTGCTGCTGAAAATATATTTTTTTCAGTATCCAAAGACAGCAACCTTTGGCTGGTCATCTTTTTATCTTTTTTCTCTTTTTTATACTACCTGGTGATGGAACAAGCATATGGCCCACCTAGTGTGAACTGCTACTGCCCTGCGTCCATCAACTTGAGGCATACAGATGTAAAGCTTCATGTGCCTGTAATATCACCGGAAACCACATCCTTCATACCGAAACGCAGCAGAATATACTATAGAAACGAATTAATTTAAAATATTAAAAACATTATCAACATAATCTTATTAATATGTTAAATTCATTCGTTTAATTAATTGGTTCCTTCGATTTAAATAAATAAATACAAAAATAACAGGATTTAAGTCAAAGCTTTGCTACAATTCTATAAATAAGTCTTGACGTCATCCCCTAATGAGCCATAACAAAAAGATCTTTACGTCATAAAACTTCAACAAAAATGTATACAGCCTTGTCCTCATAATCTGGGTTTCCCGGATTTGAATCATCATACTTTATATGCTAAGTACGACACTAAATGAAAACACGAGTAAGCTAATGGCTAGTATTATTTGTATAAACGTTTTTTTCAAATTTGTTACCATAGAAAATGTTAAATTTTCAAACAACCTTAATATCGAGTCCTAAAATATCAATAAAACAGCCTGTATAAAATAGCTAAACAAATCATATTCATTCATCATGTAAGTAGGTAGTAGATACCTGCTAAACTGAATAAGCTGTATCATCGCAAAGGCGCCGTCGATTTACGTTAAAAATTGTTTATTGGAAATTTATCGATTAATGGATAAATATTCAAGCTACCGGTATTAAACCCATCTCTAAAATCAATTAATACGATTCCGGATGTGTGTTTTATATTAATGTCGGAGATAACAAAACAGGTTGTATAATATAAAATGCGAAAGGTGGATGTTTGTTGTTTATCTAGAACTCATTAGATTAAATCTAGAAAACAATACTTGACCATATCTTGACTGATTTGAGTTAAAAACGTTATCAGTACGGTAAGTGTAAGCGGATTAGCTCTGTTTGTCAAAACTAACCCTGGATTGTTTACCTGGTTTGCAGTTGGAAGCCGTGAAGGAAATTTGCGCAATCTGTCATGTCGAACAAAACTAATACGCTCGAGCGTGTTTTGTATGGTATCCAATTTAAATATTAAGATCCCTTTAGCTGTACGAGGATTGCCAAATTTAAATGTCTTTATAACAAAACTTAATGACATATAGATTCAAAAAGCGTTGGATGAATTCTTGAGTATCCAAAATGTTATTTAATTTATATATGTTTAATTTATATGTTTAATTTATATTATAGGTAACTTAATCTAATTTTTATTGTTCTGACATTTATCTATTTCGTGTATTGCGGTTTATTTAGTTCTAATCTGTAATATTATTATGTTTAAATTGGCTATAACATCTTCAATTACACATATGTATTGTAATTTGACATTTTATTTCAATGTGTTTAAGAATAAGAATAAGAATAAAGTTTATTTACCAGAAAAGAAGAACATGCAACTTACATACTAAATTTAAGACTAAAAACAAACTTAAAGGCAATAACAGTACATCATAGTAATAAAAACAGATATATCATAATATAGGTCATAATGTAGGTCGGACCACAGACCAGTATAAGTTAACAATATAAGTAAAACAAGTTTACCCATACTGGTATGTGGCAGGACATTCGAGTAATGTAGGTGGGTACGTGGATAGAACTTTCCTATTTCAAGAGAAGTTCTATCCACGTACCCACGTAAATGTTTATGATTCTAAAACGATAAGTAAGTACCCAGAAGTGAAAATAATCTCAAAAAAGTAGGTAAGTAATATTTGGGTGGCCCTCACACTAGGATTCCCTGTGTCGTGAGCAGCTAGTTTCTTCCAGGGGTAATAAAAATACTAACAATAAGAAGGATTTTAAAAATAAACAATAATAGTTAGGTATATCTTAACAAACTTAATTAGTAAACCCTGAATAAACATAAATAGGTGTGTACTTAATATGTATTCTACTAGTTCAAGAGGTTGCGACATCAATATCGTCCAAATTTTATTAAACTTATACAACTTACAACTTAGCTAATTATACAGAGACAAATATGAAATAGAAGATCTAAATAAATTAAACACATAAATATAGCTCCTTCAAAATTTTGAGGGTAAACTTATGAAGTTCACCTCTCAGTCAAGACAAAGATAAGTTGGGTTCAATGTGTGTGTGAGTCCGAGTTGTATGCAACAATGGAAGCCGATTTAGGTTGACAACACAATGAGTAAAAATATTAATCAGATTTATAATAATATTATGTACTATGTATGATACGAAAATTATATTAAATATATTAAATATTATAGTTGTAACTGACATAATGGGAAATTATAGCAATTGAAGTGTATTATGTAGGTATTCTGAAGTGTTGTAATGTATCTATATTTATGTAGTCGTCTAAAATTACTATTAAATAGAAGAGCTGTGTGTAAGTCGGTTTCTATTTGTTAAGCTTTTTAGCCATTTAAATATTTTTATATATAGATATATACAATATAATATATTTATAATATATGTATATATATAATAGGAATCACTGTGTTTCACCTACTATAGGTAGGTGAAACACAGTGATTCATATTTACGAGTAATAACACCATCTGTCAAAAGTTTGTCATTAAAAACATTACCCTCCTTCTGCGCAGTTGGGTAAAAAGTAGCCTATGCCCCAATCCTGGTCACAATCTATCTATATACCTACCAACGGTACATAGGGAGTGTATCTAAAGAATACCTCATAATTTTAACCCCTTACTTTATCCCCTCCATCTTAGCATCTTAGATTTAACAAAAAAGTCGAAAAACGTATTTCTTTATTTCTTACCAAAAGCCTAAAAGTGAATTTTCAGATCCCTATCTTGAGGAATTATGGAATGACCATACAAACTTTCAACCCCTATTTCACCCCTTTGAAGATTATTTTTGAGACAAAAGATAGCCTATGTCCTTTTCCAGGATACGATCTATCTCCTTGCCAAATTTAATAACGATCCATTCAGCCGTTTAATTGTGAAAAAGAAACAAACAAACAGAGCTACATTTAATTATATATATATATATATATATATATATATGTGTATATATAGAACATTTATAATATAAGTAAGGATAGATAATTACTTAAAAGTTATCGCTATTATCCACATATTGTATATGTAATTTTTTTTATATATTTTTATTAATTACAGAATCAACATCACTTGATATCAATAGAAACAAACTCTTAAAGTTTAGAGACACACCTTTTTATCCCAAAGCACAATACATTTATTTATGCATTACAAGCTTCTGCCCGCAAAAAGTAGCCTATGTGTTAATCCAGGTTATGATCTACGCACATAACAAACATCGCAATCGGTTCAGCCGTTCCAACCTGAAATAGTAACAGACATCCATACATACATACAAACTTTCGCATTTATAATATTAGTGGGTTTTTATTTTTATCACACAAAATGGGGTAATTTATTTGTCTGATAGCAACACTATTACAAAATGCAATGAGGGTGGGCAAGATCACACATAATCGCCCAAATACAACTCGAGAAGGGCGTCTTTACGTTTAAATATTTATAATTATTATTAATAATTAATTAGTTTAAAATAAGTAAAAAAACTGACCTAGCCCGTTACTGGGATAGGTTGGCAATTATCATCTAACCTAGTGAATGAACATTTTGATCACATTAGTGCAATTATTAAGAATTATAAGTGAAAATTATCATTATTATTAAAAAATGGAGGCAGTATGGAAGGACTACAATATTTACTACAACATTTTGTGTTTTTTGATAACGGAAAATGAGAAATTCTTCGATAAAAGTGACGCGAAACTGTACTGGACTACAGTTATTCATCTTTTTGCTACCTTACATCATTATTATGTGGGTAATTTTGCTTCATACATCGAATTAACAAGCAGTTCTCACCTTCATTTGGATAACCTGTACCGATATAAGTTTGCGTACTTGACTGGCTGGAATTTCGTAAGTATTTTAAAATAATAATTAAACAATTAATGCTGAATATTTCACACAGCGCTAGATAGTTAAAAACTATATTAAAATGTGAAAGTTTGGAAGTTTGTTTGTTACTCAGTCACGTCGTAACGGCTGAACCGATTTCGATGAAATTTAGTATATACGTAGATTATAACCTGGATTACCACATAGGTTACCTTTTATCCCATAAATCAGTTCCCATGGGATAAAAATGGGGTATCAAGTCAAGTTGCAACAGCGAGTTTAGCTTTATTTCTAGGTTACCTATACATTTAGTAGTGGGCAACAGTAAGTAATAAATAAACAAATAATGTTGGATATTTCGTACAGCACTATCTAGCCCAAACCTAGACAAAGCTTGTACTATGTCAAATCTCACACTCCGTGCGGAAAAGGATTTAAAGTTTTCTCTCCACGTATTTAAAGATTAGGTATTTAGTATTCCTTGATATTAATTTTATATACATAGCAATAAATTTTTCAACACTTAAGTATGCACAGAAAGTTGGTCATTGTAAAATGGGTAACGGTTCCGTAAATGCAGTTTACGGTGCAATTAAATTTAAAAATGGAATGAGGCTCATTGCATTCATAATAAACTAAACTGCAATATTCATGACATATCCTTATTTCTATAAAAAATGAAAGAAGCCATACTTAGTCTAGTCATGAAAAAAAAAAATGCATACAGGAAATACAAATTTATAAAACAAACTGTTATAAATAAATAATTATTGCTGGGACACAGTGCTATCTAGCCCCAAACTAAGCACAGCTTGTACTATGGGAACCAGTACTGATAGAATACTTATATACATTTTTGTAAATACATACACAAATAAAATAAATATTGTTGGACATTTCACACAGCGCTATCTAGTCCCAAACTAAGCAGAGCTTGAGCTATGGGAATCAGTTATCATACTTAAATTATAAAAAAAACATCCCGACCTCTGCACGATCTGTAGATCATGCAAATATTTGTTTCGCAGCGGGAATCGAATCCGCAACCTCCTGCGTCTCAGCCGGCTATTCGCTCACTGCGCCACGGAGGTCCTATGAAAATACTTTTCAATATCCTCACGTTCGTGATGAAAAGTTGTGTTTAACTCGGGTGTAAGAGAACAATATCACCACGATTAGCATTCTCGCTCGTACACCAAAAATCTCGGGAGGTGGTAATCGTATCTGTTAGCGTAATAGATTGCTTACAGTCCTTGTTTAACAATGTATTATTCGTTTGTTTGTTCTCCAGACATCCAATTAACTATTCATATCTAATCATAAACTATTTGAAGGTCCGTCAGTTAAATTACACAATATGTTAATAACTGATAAGTTTTAAGTGTAGACGGACGTGAGACCAATAGGTATATAAAATACTAGCTTCTGCCAGCGGCTTCGCACGCGGCGTTTGCCAACAAAAAGTAGCCTATGTGTTAATCCAGGTACAAACCAAATTTTATCGAAAATGGTTCAACCGTTACGACGTGATTGAGTAACAAACATCCAAACTTTCGGATTTACAATATTAGTGGGATGATTGGCCAGTCTGGACTTTTAAATGATAATTTCATGATTTTTTTATCACATTTTAGAGCAAAATGTCTTAATTATAATATACTAGCTGATAAGCTCGCGGCTTCGCATGCTTGAAATTTCTCGTCCCCGTTGGAACTTTGCGATAAAAACTATATAAAACACTCAAAGTAACGCGACAATTCATGTAAATGAACGACGCCGGCGGTTAAATTAAATGGATATTATTCATACAAAAATACTTAAATCGCAATTTAAAAATGAGGGGTTGGGGGTAGAAGGAAAAATACTTAACGATACTCCTACCAAATATAAAAAAAAATCAATAATATCGGTCTACCCGTTTCGGAGGAGTGCGACCACAAACACAGTGACACGACATTTTTATATATTACATTTATAATTTTAGTGTGGATGGTATATTCCTTCTGCTAATAAATCGAATTCTTTATTCATAACATTTAGTTTTGCGAATCATTGCTAATCAAAAAGATGACAAAAAGGTGTAAATCTACAGCCATTGTCTACTTTAGAGCATGCAAAATGTAACAATACATACTTAAAATCTGTAGGTATATGCAAATAGAATATAATGGAATAATCTTTATTGTAAATTCTTTTTTCGCATCACCTGCTCGACAATGTCAAACTATATATAAGTCATGTAAACTTTACCGAAAGCAGGTGATTAAATCTCTACGGCTGAGCTGGGCGCAAAGTTGTACTGAATTTCATTATGTTCGGGATTCAATATAGCGCCCGTGACGCAAGACACTTTTTTATCCCCTCGTTTACTAATCTACTATTTACAAAAGGTGGTAGGTTTTTGAAGTGAAAACTTCTTTAGGTGCGTTGGTCATTTTTTGATATGGGAAAAAACCCATTGAACTCGCTACACTGTTACCGTTACCGTCACCTCTGTATATAAGTATCTCGTAATTGTTCAAGTATTCACTTCTGTCGGTACTCCCGGAGTGCCATTTTTTTTCAATTTACAACATCATGTCAACAGTGATTATAAAACGGTGACTTTAGTCAAAATATTATAGATTTCAATTTTACCACAAATTGACCATTTACCATAAATTGTCAGATAAATATTCTTACTACGAATATTTATTACTACGATTATCAGAAATCACGACGAAGTCCAAAAGTCAATTAAAATGCTTATAATTAGTTATCTATTACTACACGACCCATACAGTAATGTCAAACATGCGTGATAGTATAAGGTACTTCGGTATATGTTTAACTGGAAAGCGATCATTGTCTTCAGGAAATCGATGTCAGTTCAACTTGTAAACTGCAATGTTTTTTATACCGACTTCAAAATAAGGAGTTTGTTCACAATTCGTGGGAATCTTTTTTTTATGTAGGTATGTACCCCGATTACTCGCAGACGCCGGGACCGATTCGACAATTATTTTTTTGTTTAAAAGAGTGTACTTCCCAGGTGGTCCCATTGACACTAAATTAGGATCTGATGATGGGATCCCAAAAAAATCGAGGGCAACAATCAAATTTTATAAGTACGCATAATTGTTTTATGTATTTACCTCAGAACTCCGTAATTTATCAATCGATTGGAAAATTGGTCTTTTTTTTGAAAGGATATACTTTTATATTGGTCTCATCATCATCATCATCAATCTATAGCAGTCCACTGCTGGACGTAGGTCTCTCCCAGGGTGCGCCATTGAGCCCGATCCTCAGCTCTTCTCATCCAATCTTTGCCAGCCATAGCGCGCAAATCGTCACTCCATCTAGCCGGAGGGCGTCCTACACTTCACTTGCCTACGTGGTCTCCACTCCAGAACACGTTTACCCCAACGTTTATCGGTTCTGCGGCAGATATGACCGGCCCACTGCCACTTCAGCTTGCTGACCCTCTGAGCTATGTCGATCACCTTTGTTCTCTGTCGTATAACCTCGTTTCTGATTCTATCCTTCAGAGAAATTCCGAACATAGCCCTTTCCATAGCTCGCTGAGCGACTTTCAATTTGTGGACCAGTCCCACCGTTCCACGTTTCGGCTGCGTAGGTCATCACAGGTGACCTAAGCAGATTGGTCTCATAGAAATTTCATTTATATCAGTTCAGTAGTTTGGTTAAGCCGGTTATATTTTTGTTAAAAAGTTTGTTACGATTGGAGATAGAACAAACAAATGGTCCACTTGATATCAAGAGATCATCTATAGCATTATCTAGTAGGTCGTAGGACATTAGGAACATGCCTGATGCACTGTCCTGCGTCCGTCAACTTGAGGCATACAGGTGTAAAGCCTCATGTGCTTGTAATAACATCGGCACTCATACCCTTCAAACCGAAACCAGTAATACTGCTTGGTGACAGAAATAGGTTTTTCACTTGATAATACTTATTAACATTTTCAACAATAAATACGATATGTTTTTTTCAAAAATGTTATTTTTTATTATTTATTGTACAAAGTTAATAAATAAAGTAAATAATTTTAATATTTTGATAAATATTCTATCCATTGGGGCCTTTTCACTGTAACATTCTCAGTCAGAATAGGATCGCTACATTTAGGATTAAAATACATGTTCCGAAGCACTCTGTATTATATCAATGGTCTAATTTAATTTTCCCAATAATTGACACGAGACGTTACGATACATTTGGGCAATGATCCAATTGATAAGAAACAACTGTTAAGTATCTACTAATATAAATAATAAATAAATGTTGTTGACATTTCACACTGAGCTATCTAGGCCCAAAAATAAGCAGAGCTTGTACTATGGGAACCAGATGACTGATACCTATAAAACCACTTGTTTTTTTGTAAATACATACTTAAAATATAATATAAAAACATCCAGACCTGAAACAAACATCTCTAACCCTCAAATTTCATAGCGACGCAATTCGGTTTTACGTTTGTTATTGTTAAAAAGTTATTTGTCTATAAAATAAAACTATTCAAGTATTTGCGTCTGGTACTGATCATCTCATGTTGCTGAGCTGATGATGTAAAATATAACTCCTTAACTATTAGGAGTTAGTGGATAATTCTTTAAATATTATAGACTCGTATAGACCGCTACTAATGTTCCTTTGAGTTATTCAGGTGAGCTGATGATGGAAGGTACAACTCCTTGTTTATTTGAAAGCATATACTTTCAGATTAGTCTAATAGAAATTTCATCAAAATCGGTTGTTGTTAGGTTTTTGCTGTTAAGAAGTTGATTATATTATTGTCAAAAAGATACTCGTTTTCAAGAATAATGATTGAATGGGCTTTGGCTCTGCCTATATGTTTTTGTAAAATTTTTTATATTCGTAATTTTTTTTTGCTGGACGTTTGATAAGGACGGTATAATTAGCAATTTTTGTGATGTTAGAAGGTTCTTGTAATCATTAATTTATGGAGAAAAACAATACATAGGGGCATGACGGTGGTACTTATAGATAGTATGGTAAAAAAATAATTGCTCTAGTGTCATTATCCAGGGGGGAAACAGGGGAGTACGTTGTGTGGACTAAATGCAGGCCGCGTATCCTCTAAGCCAGCTAGGTTTGTTTTGATTCCTCTAACACTAACCTAACCTTATATTTCGCTAACACTTCAACTGTACCCTATCACACATTATCACGTATTGTACGTCTGGCGGACGTCAGATAACGTGTAATTACTTATCTATAATGCATGTGACCTATCACCTTTTGTCTAATTAGCGATCGTATGATTTTCTCCATTACCTACTAATAGATTACAACTTTAAAAAAAAATTGTGTCATTTTATTGATCGAGCGAAACAAGATCTCCAAATCAACTGGGCAGATCAGCGTTGTATGAACGTATGTATGTATGTTGGTTTGTCCGAAGATAACTTTCGAAGCGTTGATCCGATCAACGTGAAATTTGGTATACATATAAGTAGGTAGTGATGACACAATCCTGGTGTGACTAAATGAGCTGAAAATGTGGGGGGGGGGGGGGGGGGGTTGATGAGGTATTAAGGTTCAAGAATGGGACTATCCGATCAAATGGCACGTCTTATGAAATGTCTTTATCAGTACATTTCGATAATTTGAACTGAATTGAATTTGATGAAATTCACAGGACATACCAGTGCTGAAATTTGGTATGCGTGTAGCTTTAGTGACACAAATATAGGGAAAAGTCTGAAATCAGAATAACTGTAATTTCTACCCCCAAAAAAGTATAACCAATTACATGAACTCCCGTTACAAGTAATTTGAATGAAACTCTAGGTCAAGTTTACTGGTTTTACATTTCGTGGCACTATTTTGGTCGTCAAAGATTACAAATAATATATTTTTTAAATTATATAGTAGACTCGCGAGATCTCAATTCGGAGCGAACCACTACTTGTTACTCATCATCATATCAGACATACGACATCCACTGTTAGACATAGGCCTCCCCCATAGATCTCCGGAGCGGTAGATCCTGTGCGGCCAGCAGCTAACAGCTCCCAGGGCATGTAGCCAAGTTACATTCGGATCGATTCGATTACTACATAGATTTGTTGTCGATATATCACGTGATATTTCCATAGCATGTGTCAAGTTCCATACATTTTCGGACTTATCGACTAGCGTCATCGCTAATCGAATGTAACTTGGCTAAGCCCACAGTAACCTTTATAAGATCGCCTCCCATCTAGTGGAGGGCCATTCTACGATGCATTTTCCATTGCGTGGTCCCCAGTTTTAAACCTGAAGTTTGCGGTAGCGTTATATATGGATGGATTTCAATTTATGAATTTTTTTCGGAAAATGTTTACCTACCAATCAGACTACGCAATTCTCTCCGCCTTCAAGAGACGAACCCGTAGATACCAGATTAGACCTTCTAGGACCAAGGGAACGCGAGGAGGTCTACTGTTCTCACAGAACCACTAGTAATTAAGACCGCCACTTGTATTTCTGTGTGTATTGTTATTTGTTTTTATATTGTTTTATAATTAAGTAATTAATTAAGTGTGATGAACAATATATCGATATCTCTCTATCTAATGATGGCCCGCTACGTCCGTGTCTAAAGAGGTTGTTTTGAAAATTATAGTTATCGACAGCCACTTTATATCATCTATTTTCTTGTTCCAGATGTTTCAAACGGTATTCCTGTCTCTCTCGCTCCTGTATGACGTGTTGGAATGGACGGACAAGCATCAATCACAGCTCGGGAAGAAGTTGATGTACTACCGAGATGTTATATTTTGCGGGATGGTCGTTCCATTTACTCTGGTAAGATATTCTTAGATAAATTCTTTTATTGTTAGTATAATTTACATAATTTTTATTTGTGTAATATTATGATTTAAAAATACGTTTTATTATACTACATTTTCTGTTATGTACGACATTAAATGAAAACACTGGTAGGGCTGATGGCTAGCTGTTGTTGTAAAATAGTTTTTTTTTATTAATTCCTTTGAATTTTTTTAAATTTTCAAACAATCTTAATTTAAGTTCTAATATATTTCAATGAAAAATAACCATAAAATAGGTAAACACAAAGGAACCGCCTATTTACGTTAAAAATTGTTGATTGGAAATGTATCAATTACTGGATAAATATAAATAAATAAATAAATACTGCTGAACATTTCACACAGCGCTATCTAGTCCCAAATTAAGCAGAGCTTGTAGTATGCGAACCAGATAACTGATAGAATACTTATATACTTTTTTTGTAAATACATAATTATAGTATATAGAAAAACAGCCAGACCCGAAACAAATATTTGTAGATCAACGCTACTATATTCATATTCAAGCTACCGTTATTAAACCCACCTCTAAAATCAGTTAATACGATTCCGGATGTGTGTTTTAAATTAATGTCGTACACAACGATTACTTAAACGTGTTTACGCACTTTGTAGCTTCGTGTGTGTGTACGGCACCACAAAATACCAATGCTACTTCAGTGTTTCCACAATTGTTAGCACATCGCTGAGTGGTGACCATTTTTGTTGCCTCTTTTATTGTTTTTTAGTTTTAATTGTGTATCTACATATTTTTAGGTTTTGTTTGTGGTTCGCATAGTACAAGCTCTGCTCAATTTGGGGCTATAAAGCGCTGTCTGAAATGTCCACCTATATTCATTATTATTTAATATATTCTATTTCTACATTATATTCTATACTATATACTAAATTATTTAAGAGAGTTAAATAATTTAGTATATCATTTATAATTCTTCCAATTCAGTTAAACTATTTGCATGCTATTATATTATTAAATTATCCGTATTATTTTTAATTTTTATATAAATATTTGATGCTTTTGATTTCGATTTTATAATAACTAATACAGTGTGTTAGCGTTTAAGAATTTTGTATGGATTCTAAATCTGAAATAAATGAATTAGTAAAATTAATATATTCTCTGGAACATTTTAATAGAAACGTTAGTGTTTGAAGTATTTGTATTGATGATTTGACAACTCCTTAAATCATATTTAGCCACTAAATACGTTTATCGTCGCATCATTGTGCAAGTCGCCCTAAGAATAATATTTATTTTAGGTGATTCGCGAGATCTCAGTTTGGGGCGAACAACTACAGTGGACCCCCGGTAATCCGGCAAACATTATGCAGGGCAGTGTCGGACTATCGAATTTGTCGGATTATAGAGCACTGCCTAAGACCCCTATAGTCCGGATTTTTTTACGAAAGAGTACCTTGTAATCCGACAAATTACATATCTAATGACGAGAGTCTATATATTATACGTACATATGTATGTACTTTGAAGTACAAATCAGACTTAATTTATGTAAGTCGAATTTAGTAAATTAAATAACAATTGAGAGCTTACGTTTTATTATAAAATTAAGCATAAATGCACATACATATCTACCAAAATAATCAAGAATTATTAATCAAAATCATGTAGTGAATACTATATCAAATTATGAAGCTTTGAAATATTCATCAATTTTTTTTTGTTTAAGGTTGTTATAACGCGAGATCAGAGCTTTGTCCCTCAGTCTTCTCAAAAGTAAAAGTTCGTTGTAGGATGTACCATTCTCTTCAGCCCATTGTAAACCTAGCTCAAAAGCGTTAACTGCGTCTTGATCTGTGACTTGTGGAGCAGTTGCAATCACGTCGTCGTTATCTTCCTGATCGTTTGTTGTATTATTAGAAACCTCTTTTATAATATCTTCGTCAGACATTTCAAGAAAAACATTTTCTTCTTTATCCATTCCACGGCACCAGACTTCCAAATCTTCCGGACTTATCTGTGTTTCAGTAGAGACTTGTTCTATAACTTCCGAAGTTACACTGATTTGTGGATCGTTGCTAGGAGTGGTGATTATATCTGGCCATAACTTTTTCCAAGACGATTTAATAGTTGATGACGGTAACGCACTCCACGACTGACTAAGAGCAAAAACCAAGTCTTTCATATTAAATTCTTTTAAAGTTTTTTCTATTGGTTGGTCTTTTGATACGGGTCTCAAAAGTAGGTTTTTTTTATAGTCTTGCTTAACAAACTGAATGATGTTCTGGTCCATTGGTTGAATCAGTGCAGTGCAATTTGGCGGAAGAAACATCGCAGTGATGCATTTATCCTCAGTTGTCAGTTCTTCTTCAGACGGATGACCGGGAGCGTTATCAAGAAGCAACAACGCTTTTTGAGGAAAATTATGATCTTTTAACCATTTTCTAACTTCAGGTACGAAGCATTCATCAAACCACTTTTTGAAAAGGTCTTTTGTCATCCATGCACTTATTTGTCCGTAATAGTGTACAGGTAAATGAATGTTTTTGAATGCCCTTGGTTTATTAGATTTCCCAATGACCACCATCTTAAGCGCGTGTGTGTGTACCTGCAGCATTAGCACATGGTAGTATGGTTACACGCTCTTTACTCACTTTTCGTCCAGGTACGTCTTTTTCGTTACAAGAAACGAAAGTTTTGTTAGGCATCACACGCCAAAAAAGCCCTGATTCGTCTGCATTATACACCTGTGACGGGTCAAGATTTAAATCGTTCACCTTTTGCAAAAATCTTAATTTAAAGGGCTCTATGCAGGTGGCATCGTTAGAAAGTTTCTCTCCTGTAATAGTCATTAAACGTATGCCATGACGACTTTTAAAACGTTCTAGCCATCCTTTGCTGGCCACAAAATCATCTTTTTTTGTTATTTCCTTATAAAAAAACTTAGCTTTCATCGCCAACATGGGTCCCGAAATTGGTGCATGCCTGTTTCTTTCCTGAAGAAACCACATGTACAAAGCTTCTTCCACTTCTGGATGTTCAGCTTTCTTGAGTGTCTGTCTCTTGCCTGGCCCGCAGTCAGTAGTTGACACGAACTTCTTAATCTTCTCGTGGTTTTTTTTAATGTCATAAATTGTAGATCGGCCTACGCCGTATTCACTTGCTAAACTACTGAAAGTTTCATTGCGATTTAAGCTAAAATATCACATTTTTCTTTAATTGTCAACGTTTTGTGCTTTCGCTTCTGGGTTTGTGACGACATTACTAGGTACTACATATACCTAATACACAATGAATAAATAGTAAACAATGAACGTACGCTAGGCCGTACCGCTATCACTAGTAGTCAAATTCAAACTAAGTAAAACAATGCATACGCGTCGAGCACAATAGCGGTGGCGCGTACGAGTTGTGACCTGTTCAAACTTGCGTGATCTATATTAGCAAAGATTGTCAAACATAATTCTGTCATGTCGGATTACAGGGGGCGCCGGATTAGACAGGGGCCGGATTATCGGGGGTCCACTGTAGTTATAAAGATTTTGTTTAACTAAGTTTTTTTATTACGTTAATTTCAATTTGGTACATCACTTGGGATTTTGTTATAAAAGCATATGTACACCTTGCCCTATAAACGGTTTACTAACTTTATGCAGTCTACAAGTGGCAACAGCGAGTTTATCTTTATTTCTAGTATTAAAATTAATATTATCGCTATTTTTCTTAAACAAATTATTGACAAGGGAATGACATAATACTTATTTCTTTAAACTTATGGCGTAATGATTCTCTGGGGCACATATTATAAATTGCACGAACAGCCCTCTTCTGCAGCACAAAAACGGTACCTACATCTTGTTATTACCCATATTACGTAATAAATACAATTTTATTTGATTTGAAGTTAATTTGAATATGAAAGTTTGGATCGGTGTTTAAAAAGGTGCCGAAGGTTGTACTGCTAAGATTGAATGATTTTTTATTTATTTTCAGTTCATATCCATAATGTTCTGGTCGGTCTACCTCATTGACCGAGAGCTGGTCTTCCCCACGGTTTACGACTCCATCGTGCCCTGGTGGTTCAACCACTGCGTGCACACTAACATCAGCGTACTGCTGCTGGTGGAGACCCTGCTGATGAGCAGAAGGAACCCCACCAATAAACGGTTGGAGTTAAGCTTGGTGGGGGGCATAGGAGTGCTGTATGCTATCGTGTGAGTACTTATATAAAATAGAAAAAACTTCCATAACAAAGCTAATTGAGAGCGATGTTTAATACCTAAAAATATTATTTGCCTAACTTTTGACATACGACGCACTAATCTATATATATTTTACTATTTTCATATTTTATATTTTTACTTTATACTATATTTTGTACTAATCCATGTGACATGTTTGATTTAAGTTTTTACTATCAAATATGGATCTTTGACATCTGAAAATTGAATAAATAAATAAATTGAATGAATTGAATTAATCTTAAGCTGGAACGTATTGATCGGGCAATGGCAGATCTCCAATTTGTTTGTCCGAGGATAACTTTCGAAGCATTGATCCGAACATCGTGAAGTTTTATATATAGGTAGGTAGTAATGGCACAATCCTGGTGTGACTAAGCTAAAAACTGAGCGAAAGTATTGGGGGGTTCAAGAGTGGAAATAAAATCAAAATGAGACTATTAGGTCAAGTGGAATGTTTAATGAAGGCCTTTCCTTCATTAGTCCATTTCGACCCCGTTTTTTGAATTTTTAGTTTAATCCTTGTCCTTTTTGAGTTATTAGCCATCATAAAAACTGAAATTTGACGAAATTCACAGGGTACACCAGTGACGCCACAGTGCTGAAATGTGGTATTCGTGTAGCTTTAGTGACACAAATATAGGGAAAAGTCTGAAATCAGAATAACTGCAATTTCTACCCCTAAAAATAGTAACCAATTAACATGAACCCCCGTTACTTGTAACTTGAATGAAACTGTAGATCAAGTAGGTTATGCATTTCGTGGCACTATTTTACTAGTCAAAGATTATGAATAATATTTTTTGCTGGTTTTTTGAGACTCGCGAGATCTCAGTTCGGGGCAAACAGTACAATATTAATCACAAAATTCAAGTTCTATATGTCTGAATATAGCAAATAACAACAACCTTACTTTTGACCTTATTGACATAACAAAGTAAAATTGTAATTTTATTGGACTAATTTATATTGAGTATTTTGTATTTACTTGTGTAATTTCTATATTGTCATCTAATTTTATTATCATTATTTTTTACTCTCCTACATTTTTCCACTGCTGGGCAAAGGACCCGACCAAATTCCTTCGACCTATCGCGATTTTTGGTAGATTCTCACCTTCTCAAATCCACTGCGGTCGTCGCACTAACGCTTTCGCGGTTGACCCCGACGTCGCAGTCCATCCTCCGGTACCCAAGGTGTTACGATGTTGACCCATTTCTCCGGAAGCATTCGACTTATGTGCCCGGCCCAATCTTGCTTGAGCTTCGTGGTTTTGTCTTGTCTGTTTTCTTGTTTTGTCTAATTTTATTATTATGTTCATTGTAATACTTAATTTTATAATTTATTCTTATTTGCTATTGTACCCAGAGTCATACACTAAGGGCGACTAGCGCAACGATGCCTAAACGTATTTAGTGGCTAAATATGAGTTAGAGAGTTGTCAAATAATACAAATACAATAATACAAATACGTCAAATTTAATACAAATCGTTAAATACATTTAGGGATCGTTGTGCCAGATTAAATACATAAATGAGGTAAGATTATAAAAATGACGTTTAATATTCTTAACAAATAAGTTATTATGATTATGGTTACTAAATTAAACTTAATTACTATAAATACGGGATTTATAATAATTATTGAAATAAATTTTGAAAGTTTTCTAAGTAAATTAAACTTTTTTGTTACAGGTATTACTCAATATACTTTGCCACCGGTCGCTGGCTATACGCAGTCTTCGGCGTCATGACCTGGTGGCAGGTCTGCCTCTACCAGCTGCTCATCTGGGGGTCCACCTTCATCTTCTACTACCTACAGTTCCCAATAAACAGGATCTTCCACAGAGAGAAAGAGCCGGAGCAAAAGACAGACCAAATAGGAGTCAAGAATACTGGATATGACCCTGAAGAGTGGAGTAGAAAATTTAGTAATAAACAGGTAGAAAATTCGCATTTGTGATAGTCTTAAAATCTTAACTGACAATTCTTTCTGGACCTTTTGAATATTAATCGACTATTTCTGGACTAGTTAAATTGAAGATTCTGTGATATCATGTTTTCTACTATTTTAATAGAAGATAATTAGCCTGTAACATCATTAAGCGGGGTATTATTTATTATTAAGATTTGTACCACAAAGAGTTTCAGTTAATATAATTGTTTTAGATTTAGAGCTCGTAGGATTTCAAAATAGTTGCTTTAAAATAAGATTTATTTTAAATTTATATAAATGCGTGCCTAATATGTGCGAAGCAAACTTGAACGTTCGGAAGAAAACAAACGAACTTCTGCTTTT
Organism: Philereme transversata; assembly: GCA_963924445.1. Lineage (NCBI taxonomy): Eukaryota > Metazoa > Arthropoda > Insecta > Lepidoptera > Geometridae > Philereme > Philereme transversata. The sequence continues at coordinate 27,636,081 of OZ004346.1, forward strand.
TATTTAAATATTTGAATTACGATATTGTAACTTAACCAAACTGGCATGATAAGATAAATTAGGTAAAGTAGGGTGAACTGTTAGATAAGTAATAGTTTAATTTTAAATTCCAAATTATTATTGAAAGCTAACTTTAGAAGGGTCCATACTACCTCAAATAGTTTCATATGATAGAATGAATCATTTGTTAAGCTAAGTACAATGTGACGCGAAAACACGATTCCTTAAAAAAAAATCCATAGTCACGTCCAAATCTTACAATAAACCTTATAATAAATAATTTAATAAACACTATAAATGTAACTCAATGTTTTAGATTTTTCACTGTAGCCAATAGTTTTGTTATACTTATGGCTCCTAAAATTGTTTGATTTTCGTTGGAACTTCCTGAGTCAAGCACATGTCTCATCAATGTATTACTTCTGTATGCAATTTTTCAGAGCTTTTTCTTTCGACTACTAAGACAGTATTCTACTAAAATACTTTTGCACTATAATTATTCATTTTGAAAGTGAAGCTTTTTAAGAGTTTTTTTTAGTCTTCTTTGAAACTGTTCGAGACTTTTGCCGAAAACAAACACTCGCAGCTAAAAAATATAGTTTATTATCGACTACAATTACAAAATTTTATAAATTTATTAATCCTATAATATATATCATGTTCATCATCATTCTCAGACCGTGTCGACGTGTCAAGCATGGCCTCTCTTCGCTTGTGCCATTCTTCCCGATCCTGTGCTAGTCTGAATTACGTACGACCCAGGGTCTTATTGATGTCGTCGACCCATCTCGTGGACGTCCCCTATTTCGATGCCCAGTTCTCGACCTTCCCTCTGTTAATACTTGTCGTCACTACGTCTGGCCAAGTGTCCTGCCAAACTCCACTTGAGCCCCAATATTCGCTTGCTGACGTCTTTTACTTATGTCCGCTTGCGAATTTCGGTATTGGGAACTCGATCTAAGAGTGTGATGCTGAGCATGGCGCGCTCCATGACTCTGTGCTACACTTATTTTGTGCACAGCCTCCTTCGTTATAATATACATATATGTATACAATAGATACAATACATTTTACACTGACGAGACATAGTGCTTGACTCAGAAAGTTCCGATACGAATCATACAATTTTAGCAGTATATCCATAAATCATTATTTTATACATTTTTATTTTGTTTTCGCTCTTGCACCTCGAATTAGACCTTCTCGCATTGCGCGTATTTTCGAATGGAGTGACAGAGACTGCTGCACTAAAGTAGTATGGGCTATTTATGCGAACTGGATGTCAAAGGTTTGCTTATTGAAAAAGACCATTCCAAAACAATTTATAATAATAAGAATTGTGGTACTAGGTATAATTAAAAATGAGTTTTTATAGAATTAAGATTTTTGTATAATGATTTTCATACGTAGCACATTTGTTTTATTTCAAACCCATTTCTGTAAACAAATCTAGTCTAATTCAAGTTTTGCTCTAATCTCTATGTACGTTTGACCTAACCGAAAGGAATTAGGCCTCTTAATTGCTCACAATTGCCTCAAAATTAAGATATTGAAATTAAAATTATTAACTTAGTCAACTTTTGGTTACCTTAAGTATGCAATCTGCGTATTTTAAACGCGTAAACCACGCGCATTCTTATAATCCACTCTTCAAAAAATCATAGGTTAAGAAGTAATGAGTTATCGCGCGTCATCTGCGCGTCGGTCGTCTGCGCATAGGTCCTTACGATCTACGTAATGTGATTAAAAGTTGACTCAAATTAATAAAATGAGAATTGGAGGACTAATAAATGTATATTTACTTCAACTAATACTTATAATAAACTAAATACTTCAACGATAAGAAACAGGCAAAGCAACACACATTATCACACAAAACTGCCCATAGATATTGTTTGTTAAATCAGTTATCATTATATCAGCCACAGGAACATAGCACCCCCCCCACATTAGATTTTCAGAGTGACCGATCTTTTCCGGCACCCAACGACTCCCAGCCACATTTATCAGGTGTCTTTCCATCTAGTGAGGGGCTTTCTTACGCTGCCTTTCCACTCCAGAACCTTTCTGCCCCAACGGCTGTCAATTCTTGTGCCCCGCCCACTGCCACTTCAGCTTGCTAATCCTCCTGGTGATCCTCCAAAGAGATTCTTTATAAATTAGAACACTGAGTCACTAATATAATTAGACTACGTACAGATTAAGGCTGTAGCATGGTTGTGTTCACAAAATCCATACGCACTATTATTATAATATAATATATTCTAAAGTAACTGTCTGGGTGTTTGTAATGTTTTACAACTAAATGGCTGGACCAATTTCGATGAAATTTGGTACAATGAGACATTGTCTACTTTTGATTTATAAACCAAGCATTGCGCTGCCGCTAGCTTATCTATACTAATATTATAAATAAGAATGATTTGTATTTTTGTATGTTTGTAACAAATAAACTCAAAAACAACTGGTCCGATTTCAAAAATTATTTCATCATTCGAATGCTACATTATCCCTTAGTAGCATAGACTATATTTATTACTAGAAAAAATACGGATCTCTACTAAAACTTCAATAATGTTACCTAAGGTGTAAAAAATTAGCCATACAAAATGTTTGATGAAGAAATGTCCACCCGTGCGAAGCGGGAACGGGCCGCTAGTATTTTGTAAACTACATGCTGTGGTTACATTTTTTTTATACCAAATGGAGATATGGAACAGGCCTATGCCACCTGATGTTAAGTGGTAACCATCGCCTATGTAAAAGTATTGCCTCGTAGGTCACGCATCTTAGAAACGTGCCCTACGATGCACTGCGTCCATCAACTTGAGGCATACAGATGTAAAGCCTCATGTGCCTGTAATTTCCCTGGCAACCGTACCCTTTGGCGGCAGAAATAGGTATGGTGGTAGTACTTTCCCGGGCGAGCCTTTCACAAGAAACTTAACTTTATACCTAATGATTAAACTTGACCTTATCATATTATTAATTTAATTATCAGTGTATCTTACATTAATAGAATATAATAAATATATGTATAATATATAAACGTAATAAGTTTTTTTTTATATTATTTATGGGGAAACAGACTTACGGCCCACCTGATGGCAAGCGGTCACCGTCGCCTATTGACAGCAGCAGCACCTAGGGTATTGTCGATGCGTTCCCTGCCCTGCAGAAACCTCTACATTTCTCTTGAAGCGTGCCATGTCGTAGTTTAACGGGAAAACCTCAGATGGTAGCTCATTCCACATCTTACAAGTATGGGGTAGAAAAAATTGCGTGAAGCGTATGGTGCGCGATACCCAATCGTTGACGATACGTGGATGAGCTTTATTACGTTGTCGAGAAGTGCGGAGGTAAAATCTCGACGACGGGATCAGATCGAATAGCTCCTCAGAACATTCCCCATTATACACGCGGTAGAATACACGAAAGTATGAATAAAAAAACAAGATTTGAGTAAGTAATTATTTTTTATTTTATACATATTTTTTTTCAAATGTACTAAATTGTTCGCCCTTATTTTTACAATTTTATAATTTAAGTATTTATAAACTTAGTGAGTTTTTATTGCGAGAATCTTTACAGCACATTTCTTAACTAATGTTAAGTTATAAAATTTATAAGAATTATAAAAATAACCTTAAAATATAATTTTGATTGCACTTAATAATAGGTAACCTTTGAGAAGACAACTTATTATAGGGTAACTAAAGGGTATTTTCTTATAATAATAACAAATTTTCTATACATAAAAGTTGGCAGTGATATAATAAACTAATTTATAATTTTATATCTGTATTTATTTACGAAAACCTGTAGGATGCAATATTTATATTTAGGAATAACCGACGATACACATTTCTTATTATTTTTATATTTAATGTACTTATTCGTATGTACATAACAAATTGTAATATTCGTTTTTAACCTTAGAATAACTACACATAGAGTAGAAGTTTCAAACAATATTCCGTTCGAAATGTAGGCCTCAAATCAACGAATGTAAGCGTGAGTGCCATGTTTTACAATGCGCATGTGTACGACACGCACGCAAGCGCATGACATGAGTAATGCAGTGAATGGATGGACATTTTCACTACACAAACCGTCATATTTTTTGTTTTTCCTAGAGCTGCTCTTTCTAGCACCTGGCTCATAAATCTGACAGCGCGGATGCCATTATATACTAATTATTTAAAGTACGTGTGAGCTAGGTCCCCGTATTGCAATGGAACAGGGAAGGAATCCCGCTCGATTGCCCCTGGTCGTCTTCTTAGCGTGGCAATAGCTCTACTTATTTTGTGTCGTATAGGTGGCTGCATTGATGGCATCAGGAGAAGCCATTTTTAAGACTTCCATTGTGCAGGTGTTTGGGCACAAAGGGCACATTAGCAGGTGTTTCATCGAGTGTGCAGGATCACCACAGTCGCATTGCGTCTGGCTGGGATCCCTGAACCCCCATTTTCACATATTGACTCTGCAGTGACCAACCTGTGTGCGAAGCCTATTTAAGGACTTCCACACTGGCCACGGCAGGTCGTGCCCTGGTGTAAGCTATTCTTCTACCTTAAATTCAAATGCAGCTACGGGCCTCTATGGCTCCAATATAATAGCCTATTTTTCGCGCGTGTACTTTGTTTCTATGTTAAGTTATTCTAAGGTTAATACATAAAAAATGTAACATCGGACTTTCAAGCACGCTACAGGTTTTCATACGAAATAAAGTTTTTAAAAATCACATTTAGAAAAACTCTGGTCTATACAATAGTTGTCTAGGATACCTATTAAGATCATCTTGGAACGTCATGCGTTGTGGTTGGATGTAATATGAATTTGGGGTCCTCAGACTTACTGCTGGAACCTGTTGTCTCTTTCTAACTTGATAGTTACTCAATTCAGAGGCCGCGAATTGTGGCTCAGGAATATTTCTATATCTAGCAAATGTATAATCCCTATCTGGTACAGAAAATCCTGTAGGAATTCTTGGAGAATATTTCGGTGCTAAAGCTTCATTGATTCTAACATCATAATCATTTTCAATTGAATCCGCTAAGTTTTGTTTAATTGATATATTTTCTGGGATAAACGGTTTACCAGTTGCAGTGTACGGTTTTGAAATTTCGGGATGTGGTTGTATTTTAGGTATGTATTCCTGTGCAGGCTTCGCTGTAGCTAGGTAAGGTTTAACATAGTGTCCTGGTGAGAGTGTTGATTCTAATTTGTCCCTTATTGCTTCGTAGTTTTCATTGTAAACGCGTAATACTTTAGTCGCTAAGTGCTTAGCTTGTTGCTCGGGAGTTGTAGGCTTTAATGTTGTTGTGTTGGGTTTTGGAGTTGTTGTTCTGGCTGTTGTTGTTGTTTTAATTGTTTGCGGAGGAAATGTTGTTCTTAAATACGTTGTTGTTTCGAAGTTTGTTGTGGTGTCAACGAACGGTGTTGTTGATTCTTTATTTTTATCATAGTCAGCGTCTTCTTCTTCATAATATTCATATTCCTCTTCGGGTTTAACATCCGTTGTGGTTTGTTGTGTTGTTACTGGGGTTGTTGAATTTGTTGTTGTTGTTGTTGGTTTTGTTGTTGGTGCTTCTGTTGTTGTTGTAGTAGTAGTAGTAGTAGTTGTTGTTGTTGTAGGACTAGTGTAAGGTTCAGTAGTGGTAGAAGAAGAAGTAGTGATTCTGGGGGTGGTATTAATAGGAGCTGTCACATCTCTGCCTGCGACAGGTTGCAAACCTCGCGGCAAATATGGACTACCACCCCTAGACGGTAAAAAAGGCCTCTTTACGACCCTTACATTAGTTCTCACACCTTTGACTTTAGTCTCTATATTATCTTTCTGTCTCCTTCTATCTTGTTTTTCTTCGTAATCGTAATAATAATCATCGGTTGATTTTGATCTGTTTCTTACTTCTTTAACTTTATGGTTCTTAGGTGGTGGTTCATCATAGTACTCATCATCGTAGTCTATAGGTTTCCTATTTGCTTTATTGCCTAAATGAGGTCTGGCAGGTTTGAATTTTTCTTTCTCTATTGTCTCAACAGGTCTTTGTTGTACCGCGCTGCTTTTCCCAGAAGACGAAGGCCGTCTCGTATCCTCTTCATCATAATCTTCATACTCATCATCATATACTTTCGGAACTTTAGTAGTTGTTACAACAGGAACGTATTCAAACTTATCTTTTGCACTGACTGGGACTGGGCGTTTTATTTTCGGTGGCATTCTCGGTTGAGCGAATATCCCATGCCCAACAGGCTTGACTAGGCCAGTTGCGGTAGTTACTTCTTTCTTGTCAGCAACATCATCGTAGGTTCTTTCTCTGAATGGTCGTGGTCTATCGTCTCTTGGTCTATCTTCCCTGGTAGGTCTATCTTCGCTGGGTCTACCTTTCGATTGGTATCTATCTTCACCTCTTAGCCTAGGTCCATCTTCATCTCTGTTGTAAGGTTTGCGTTCATCTCTAGATCTGAAATTGTGATTTCTTGGTTCAGATGTATCTTCTCTAGGTTTATATTCATCTCTAGGCCGTATTTCGTCTCTAGGGCGTATTTCATCTCTGGAGCGTTTTTCAGGCCTGGTTTCATCACGATCTCTAACTCTAACCTCAGCATCGGCTACATAATCATCGTCAACGGTAACAGCAGGTTTCTCACTTCTTGGTCTGTATTCCTTTCTTGGTTTATTATAATTTACAGGTCTTAAGGGTTTTAGTTCTTCTGGATCACTATCATCGATAGGTCTTTTTGGTTTGACTTCATCATCAACCGGTCTTTTTAGAGGTCTGACTTCATCATCAATGGGTCTTTTAGGTCTTGTATCACGATCTTCATCGATAGGTCTTTTTAGAGGTCTGACTTCATCATCAATGGGTCTTTTAGGTCTTACATCTCGATCGTCATTAGTTGGTCTTCTCAGGGGCCTATCATCATCATCAATTGGTCTTCTGGGCCTTACATCATCTCTATCGTCTCTTACTGCATCTCTATCTCTACCTGTGGATCTACTATCTTCGTAACCCTCTTCATCATCATCGCGAGGTCTCGGTCTTCTAGAACCACTTCTATACGGTCTTCTGTCTTCATCTTCATCGTATGGTCTTCTTTCGAGTGGTCTCTTGGCAGGTCGACCTCTCGCTGTGCCAGGGCGACGACGGTCGTATCTGAAATAATGGAAATCGTTTTTTTTTAACACCCATGATACCATCTTTTGCTTTGCTTACATGGTATTAAAAGCAGCCTATGTTTTTCAGGTCAAATAGCATCTATATTGTTAATGACTCAGCTGTTACGTGATTGCAAAAATATTTTAATTCTTTCAAACTTTTTGCTTTATTAGCCAATGTGGTTACTGACATCCACCATACATTAAGAATTATGATGATTTCTTTTAAATTAAAAATTACGAAATGAAAATTAAAGAAGATTTATAAAGAAGGTCAATAGTACAAATTTCACACAAAAAATAGTCCGTGTGTAAGTACTGGGCATTCGTTAGTTCGCAGATAGTAGAAATGATTTGAATATGTTATAAGAAGTAGGAAAGAATTAAATATGCTTATCCATACTAATCTGCCGCAGAACCGATAACCGTTGGGGTAAACGTGTTCCGGAGTGGAGACCACGTCTAGGCAAGCAAGAAGAGCTGAGAATCGGGCTCAATAGCGCACCCTGGGACCTACCACCAGCAGTGGACTGCTATAGATTGATGATGATGAAAGTAACTTTGTCCCTCTGTCTGTTTATTACGTTTTCACGACTAAACGGCTTTACCGATTTCGATCAAATTTGTTATATAGATAAAATATGAACTGAATTAGGATATAGTTTACTTTTTAACCGAGTATACAGAAAGAGGGTAATGTTCTATATTGACGAACCACGCGTTCGAAGCGCGGGCGGGTCAACTAGTGTACTTATAAATGCGCATCTGACTGGTTTCATTTTCATCTAAGTCAATACCATCATCATTATAACAGGTAGGAACCATGTTTCTTACCTCTCTTCATCGTAGTCATCCATTGGCCTCTTCTTACTACCAGGTCTACCTTGGTTTCGTGGTCGTGGCCTTCTTGGCCTGAAAAGCGTAAAATATGGTATATAACACAAGAGTAACTTTTTAACATCAGTATTACCGACGTCAGAATGAATAATTATCGAATATTTGTCGCTTTTTGGCAGTCGGTGTGCACGCGCATCGTAAAAAAATTTACACTCATATTTTTTTCTAAACGCGCCAAAATAAGTATAACTTCAAAAAACATAAAACAAATCTCACTTTTTAACAAACTCATGTCAAGAAATTCAATTCAAGAAAATAACAATTACATATTTATGTCAAGAGTTAAATAATCATTATAAAACGTCAAATATTAGCCAATTAACTCATTTACATTGTAAAAGCCTTCAGGTAGTAACCAAACTTTAATTTTTTTGGCAAATTTGAGTAGCGGAAGGCTTTTGAGGTTGGCAAAACATTATAATTTCTGCCGCACATAGCATAACAGCTATTTAATTACTGATTGAAACGGGTATTTATCGCGTATGTACCTGTTTTTATTTGTTATCCCGACGTTTCGACTATGTTGCCGAAACATTGGATTTAACTTCATGATCCTAAGGTTCTCTCTAGTGAACGCCATTATTACAAGAGAATGGTTTGTGAACCGATTGAAATAAAAAAATCCAAATTTCAATCAGGAAGATGGCTATAGATTCTCACTGTCCTGGAACCCGGTGATTATTAGGTGTGCGGGTCGTGATCGCTCGTCTCAGTGCGTCGATACTGTTGGTGTGGTGTGTCGTAATATAAACGAGGACATTTCTAATTCTGAAGACCGAGTGAGGGTAGTTGTTGCTGTTGCCATTACTCCTCGACGGTAGCTCCAAGTACTCCAGTCCGCTCGTAACCACGGCTGTTGCAACATAGTCGAAACGTCGGGATAACAAATAAAAAAGGGGTATACGCATAGATACCCGTTTTAATCAGTAATTATGTACAATGATCTTGGAAGTTTTAAAAATACTATAGCAGCTATTTTTATATAGTGCTGTGGAACCGTGGACAACTCAATAGATGGCGTTTTACTAACCTTTCTTCGTACTCATAATCATCTCTCGAATTATAGTAATAATCATCATCGTAGTAATCATCGGCGTAGTACGGACGTCTTCGCCTCATGGGGCGCGATGGGCGCTGAGTGGTGGTCGTAGTGGTGGGCGGTGGCGGCGTTGGGCGGGCGGTGGTGGCTTTGTACAGGGCGTCGTTTCTGGAAGAAGCAAAATAGAGGAATGTCAATTGCCGTTACTAATACTAATAAGTACATGCATAATCAACTGCAATTTTTGCAATTCAACTTTTTGTACTACGAATTAAATTTCAATTTAACACACGTACAGTCAAAATATCAATTACAACGAACGGCGCAAAAATTTCGTATTACGAATGTAATTGGATCATTTCACATCACGTTCCCGTGGGAACTTCGGGATAAAAACTATACAGAACACCCTTGTCAAAGTGACGCGACACTACTTAAATACATATTAACGTAATAACTTAATGTAATTTACTTAATACGTAATTTTACGTAAATGATTTCACGTCAATGAACGACGGTTAAATTATATGGATATTGTTCATACAAAAATACTAAAATCGCGATTAAAAATAGGGGGAGTGGGGGTAGGAGAGTAAAAACTATTTACCACCCTACAAAATCTTCCCTTACCTACAAAATGTATTTTTTTTTATTAAAATCGGTATACCCGTTTTGGAGGAGTGCGACCACAAACACCGTGACACGACTTTTTTATATATTATATTTTTATATATACCTATATATTTAGATATTAGAAAGATTACAGAAGCTGAGTCATCGCCTTTTCAACAAACAATTATCACAAAATGATGAATATTATCACATCACAATAATTGATCGAGCGAAGCGAGATCTTAAATCGACTTGGGCAAATCGGCGCTGTATGTATGTATGTTTGTTTGTCCGAGGATAATTTTCGTAGCGTTTATCCGATCATCATGAAATTTGGTATATAGGTAGGTAGTAATGGCACAATTTTGGTGTGCCTCAATGAGCTAAAAATATTGGGGGGTTGTTGTGATATTGGGGTTCAAGAGGGGTAAAAAAAAATGAGACTATTAGGTCAAATGGGACGTCAAATGAAAGGTCTTTATTAGTACATTTGAAACCCGTTTTTATTTTTAGTTTAATTATTGTAGTTTTTGAGTTATTAGCCATAATAAAAACAAAACTTTGACAAAACCCACAGGGTACACCAGTGACCCCACAATGCTGAAATTTGGTATTCGTATAGCTTTAGTGACACAAATATAGGCAAAAGTCTGAAATCTAGAATATCTGCCATTTGTACCCCAAAAAATTTAACCATTTAATAAGAACCCCCGTTACATCTAATTTGAATGAAACTGTAGGTGAAGTAGGTTGGTTATCATTTCGTGGCACCAATTTATTAGTCAAAGATTAAATAAAGCCGGCATGCACAAAGATCACTAAACGTATTTAGCGACTAAACATGTTTAAATTTGAAGTATTTGTATGATTTGACAACTCCTTAAACCATATTTAGCCACTAAATACGTTTAGGCATCATTGTGCAAGTCGCCCTAAGAATAATATTTATTTTGGGAGATTCGCGAGATCTCAGTTAGGGGCGAACCACTAGTATTATAAATGTGAGAAAGTTTGGATGTTTGTTTATTTGTTAGTTTGTTTGTTACTCAATCACGTTGTAATAGCTTAACCGATTTCGATGAAATTTGGTGTGTTGATAGATTATGACCTGGATTCAAACACAGGCTACTTTTTGATGACAAACAACGCGTGCGAAGCCGCTGGCGGAAGCTAGTACTTAATATTTTATTATTCTGTATTTCTTTGTTATGTTGAATAAATACATTTTGTTTCTTCATGTCTTCATACCTGCTCCAAAAGTCTGGTGAGTTGACGCAATCCACTTCAGAGACGAATTGGCAGATGAAGGTCCTCTGGTCGAAGGCGGTGTAGTTAGCGCAGAGGAAGTCATGGCGGATTCCGTAGATACAGTGGTGGTAAACCTTAAAATACATTTAATTTTTTTATATTTTTATATTTTTTTTATATTCCTGATCATAATGGTAAAAATAACGGAGCCCTCACGGCGCGACTTCGTTCGCCCATTTATCTCGGCAACTACTGAACATATCGGTTTGAAATTTGGAATAGTTATAAATAATACTAACCTTTCTTTATTTCAAGTAAAAAAATTCAATAATTTTTATTTTGATGTCTAAAAGAGCCAAAATGGTTGGGGTCAAAATTTAAAAATCGGGCTACCAGGTCAAGTGGTATCATATCAAAGAGATTGACTTACACATTCCAAAACAATATGTTTTTTATACATTTTTAAAGTTATGATAAAAATTTTGAAAAAAATATCCCTTATCTCCGAAGTTTGCGAAGAATAAAATCTGAAACGAATATGTTTGATAAATATATATTAAATTCGTATGCAAAAATTACGGAAAATTATAACGAAGCCTATCTAGAACAGTTTTTTAGATATGTCTTAAAAGTTTCTTTGTTTACCGGTCACGAAACTAGATGGCGCTGCTTAATAACATAAATAAACCTATCTAGAAGAAACCGTGTAACGCAAAAAAAAAAACAAGAAAACCTATATAACCTTCGGAACGGAAGCGAGTCAGACTCGCACTTGTCCGTTTTTTCCCTTACCTGACATTTTAAAGCAACAGAGGCATAAAACCCGTCATGTAGACCATCACACTTGAAGTCTATCAGCTCTGGCTTAGGCAGGAAGCTCAAGAACGGGTACGAGGACAGGTTGTATCCGTTCAGCTCTCGTGGTAGATTAGGATCGTAAATGTAGTCTATTTGTGGGATTCCGGTCAGTTTGCTATTGGTTGAGTTGGTCTCACCGTCTTCTGCTGTGGTTTCTGGCTGGAAAAGAAAATATAATGGAGTGATGAGGAAAGAAAATCTACTGCGTGTCACCACATTTACGACATTAATTTAAATCGCGAGTAGAGCTGATGGCTAGTATTGTTGTAAAATAGTTTTTTTAAATTTAACTTTTTACATTTTTTTTTTAATTTATCTGAACCCTGGAATTTTATTTATTTTCAATCTACCCTAATTTCAAGTCGTAAAATATCAATGAAACATCCTGTATAAAATAGGTAAACAAATCGTATTCATTCATCATGTAAGTAGGTATCTGTTAAACTGACTAAGCGGCATCGGCGCAAAGGCACCGCCGATTTACGTTAAAAATTGATAATTGGAAATTTATCGATATCTGAATAAATATTCGAGCTACTGGTATTAAGCCAATTTCTAAAATCAGTTAATACAATTCTGCATATGTGTTTTAAATTAATGTCGTGAGTGCGGTGACAGACTGTATATGGATGACCTCCGAGACGCAGTAGGCGAGTAACCGGCTGAGACGCAGAAGGTAGCGGGTTCGATTCCCGCCGGGGAACAAATGGTCACATGATCTAGAGATATTTGATTCGGGTCTGGATATGTATAAATATTATATATTCTCTAAATTATAAGGATATATTTATAAAAAAAGTATATAAGTATTCTAACAGTTATCTGGTTCTCAAAGTTAAAGCTCTGATTAGTTTGGGGCTAGATAGCGCTCTGTGAAATGTCTAGCAATATTTATATTTATTTGTTTTATATAGGGAAGGCTTGCCTACTTGCCCTTCACTGTTTGGGTGGGCGTAAGTTACTCACTAGTTTTATTTCTTTTTTTTATTAGTTATAAACCTTACGATTGTTATCTTCTGTGGGAACAAATAATTGTATTTTCTCACCACTTGCTCGACAATGTCAAATTATATGTCATGTAAACCTAACCGAAAGCAGGTGATTAAATCCCTACGGCTGAGCCGGGGCATCATGTGATTTGAATTTGGAACCTCATCTGTATTACAATTGTCACCAAAGAGACCCACACAAAAAAATTTATTTGTTAATCGAACTAACTTCTGCACAGAATGCACCAACCTAGATTTAGTTTTTATTGAGTATTCTCCTCGTGGATAAAGCTGTCTGTATCTTAAGCGTGCTTATATCCCTCTCTGCACTCAGGATTATAGTAACTCCCTCGCTTCGCTCGTGAGTTAACTCTAGAATCCTTCGCTACGTTCGCGATTCAATATAGCGCCCGTGACGCAAAACACTGTCTTTCTTACTCTCTTTATTTTTAAATTAAAAAATATGTACCGCCATCATGTGATCAATAATTAACCTGTCCATACAAAGGTTGTCTGGAAGATATCGCTTTTAGCGATTAGACCGCCCATTGTTCTAAATCTATTTGTAAAAATTATGTTCCGTATTTTACTTTGGTGTACAATAAAGAGTTTTCTTATCTTATCTTATGTAATAAAATACTTTGTGGTATGTCGGTGACTTTAGTTCGTCTACGAATCTCCCCATTTCTGATTCGATCTCTTAGAGAAACACATATTTAATAGAAAAATGTAGAGGTCGCGATCGCGCGAATAAGCGATGTGATCATCGCACGGACTTGTAATTTTACATATAAACATTTTAGTCGCACTATGTGATCGCGCGACTGTCAGTTAGGACACCAAAAAAAAAATATATATATATATTATAGGCTTGCATTTTAGGTGCGCATAATAAAGGTGCGCGAGTACCGCTTTGTGCGTATGGGAGGTATGTCTACCATGTAGCGGTGGCGCATCGCGGAGCGTCTGGTTGTCCGATGATAGAATGGAGATGGTGGGATTAAGGTGAAAAGTTCCTCCGCACACTCTCCGAAATGTACTATATAAAAAACCGAGAGGCTTGCAACCTTTGATCATCGTTGCCTATGTGCTTATTAGCTCTTCTCTTAATTGATTCCAGAGCTTCAAGCTGGTACTTCGTTGATCCGTCCCAGATGTAAAAACAGTACTCCAAACACGATCGAACTAGTGCTTGGTACAAGTTGAGCAACTGTCCCGGTGTGAAGTAGTGCCTCACCTTTGCGAATATACCCAGCTGTTTAGCAGCCAACTGGACTATCGACTCAATGTAAGAACCGAAATTGAGGGTCGGAGTTAATTCGACATTAGTATGTTTGATCGCGAGTTTGTACGAACAAAATTCGCGCGAACTAGCGATGATCGCATAATCGCGTTCTATTAGGACACCGCCTCAGTGTTCAATTTAGATTTCTTCTAAACACTATAATTTTAGATGTCACAGGTATTTCTTATGATACTTTATCTAATTAGCCGGCGGATCTTTTATACGTAATCTAGAAAGTTTTGATTTATACTTTTATCTGATTTATTGTAAATTATCATGTAATCTTTGAGTTATTGTGGATATAAAAATCACCATCTTTCTTTATTCTTTTAAAAAAACCTGTTTTCAACATTTTGTTGATAGTGAATAGAATTATTAATTATTTTGAGAAATATTGTGCGCTATATTACCAACGAGCGTTCCTGACGTCGATCAGAAGTGTTAGAATTTCAGGATCTCAAAGGACAAATTTATATATCTACTAGTTGTATGCCCGCGACTTCGTCCGCAATTTTCTGGATCTCGAAAACAGCGCTACCTACCGGGTCCAATTGTGAATCTAAACCATCCAGGGACCCACACAAACACATACAAAAAAATCTTATAGCACAGGAAGACACGCATTCAGATGGTCTCGGGCGGGACAGATGGCTAGACATTTTAAGAAGAATAATTAGCCTTGTTTCTTGCCTTTCTCTCCTAGCTTGGGAGGAACAGGCAGAAAAATTGACATCTCAAAGTGATTCTTGTAATTTTGATTAATAAATTAATTATGAATTTGTCATAACTGTTTGAATTCACTGTTTAAGTTCGTAAGTTAAAAATGGCTATTTTTTTTAATCTTTCTTAAAGTAATGAATAAACTATAATTTCAAAGAAAGTTGATGAAATTTGCTATAAAACGTTTTTTATTTAAAACTCGGACTTCTATAGTAGAGAAATTGCAATTTTAAAAGTATGGTACTATGTTTTTCAGGTCAATGTAGTTCAGGTCGCGAGACTGGCTCAGGATTGAGCTGGATGCCATAAACTAAGTAGACGTGAACCTAGCACCTGACAGATTTACGGGAATTGATATTCTAATATCATTATATCAGCCATACGATCTGTCTTCTGCTGAAAATAATCCTTCCAGAACAACCGAACTTGTGAGGCAATGGTAGTGTCATGGGAGAGTAAATTATCCTATAGCACTACTGGCTGAGTCAATAAAATCCATCTAGGGGGCTGTCATACGCGCATTTGCGTAACCTTCACTCGGTAACAGCTCAGGGTCCGAATGTAATGGCAGTAAAACATATGACAAAATACCAGAACAAATTAAAGCCCAAGAAAAGGACATCTTTGAAAATAGATCAAAACATATACTAATGGAAATGAGTTACTACTAGACGACTTTTTTAACGACAAGACATGTAAATAATTTTCTTCAATAATGATTTCACTAACCAATAAAATTCAAAACGTAAAATAACTCAACTTCGATTGACTAGACCTGCCTAGTTAGCTTTAATATTGCTACACCCTTACTTGCAGGGTACATACCTACATATGAAGTGCTGGACTCTTGGCTAGTCAATAAGATCTGACAGGTAACATTTAAATCCACTTTGTATGAACGTGATAAAATGTTGAAATACTGAGAACCTGTCAATTCGTCGAGCTGACGTCCCTCTGCCACTTCAGCTTGCTGACCCCTCTTTATCTTCTCCTAACAAAGACATCGACGATGTCTTTGTTTTGTCTACGAATTTCCTAATTTCTGATTTATTCCCGTAGAGATTATGATATAGTGAAAAAGAAGAAGGAAAAGGTACCTGTGATTCTTCTTCTGCTGTCGGCTCCTCAACAGGAGCAGCAGTCGTGGTGGTGGTGGTCTTGCCGAAGAGGGACGTCGCTTTCAGGGCTGTTGTGGTGGGCAGTTCCGAGGCCAGCAGTGTGAGGGTTAGACCTGGAAGTGGAGGAAGTGTGGTTTGATAAATTTTTAAAGAAAAATAAATTGATTACCAATTATTCAACATTATCTGACTGTAAGTTTCTTATCGTTACGACGATTGATTGATATAGGTACTTTTTATTGCACACCAAATAAAAATACCGTAACGTAAAAAAGAAATATACAATAAATAAACGTTACAATGGGCGGTCTTATCGCTAACAGCGATCTCTTACATACAACCTTTGGATGGACAATACACGTTTGTAATGGGACAATATTATTTGATCCTCAAGAATCTAATTGATTTATTGTAAATGTGTACTTTTAAAAAATATTTGGTGTTCAAAAATAATATTTGATCCCCTTTTTTAATTATTGGTTTAGTTGAGTGGGAGAACCGACACTAGCCACAATCTATCTATCCAGGCCAGGATCTATCAAACTTAATTTCTACATCTGAAACATTTTTTGCGTAGCTCGAAACAGATTAAAGTATCGTTTGTTTGATTTATTTTATGTCTTAGTGAGACAAAAAAAAGAGATTTTTTTGCTTGCTGTTTTTGCAAAATTAAAATGATCATATAATACATACCGTTTGCAATTCCCGTCGCAAAAAGAAGGGTGTTATTATGTTTGATGCCTATGTACATATGTCTGTCTCTTTGTCTATGTGTCTGACTGAATAAGAATATATAAAGAATAAACATCATTTGGGGGAGTCCTTTGCCGTGCAGTGGGAAGTATAGATTAGGCAAAAAACAAGAAAAAAAATCATTTATTCGCAGAATGTTAGTGTTAAATTGTACACTGGTATTAATGTTTACAATTTTAGCTCAATTAACATTCTACCAGATAATATCCTGGTGTGCAAATATTACATAAAATAATTAAAAACAGAGGCATCGAAACTCCTAAACGGATGCACCGATTTGGATGCAGTTTTTTAATATAAAGCTAATTTAACTGGGGTGATTCTTAGCTACGTGTGATGTCGATCAGGTCAACCCGTCCCAAGATTATTAGCAAATTTTTATTTTTTATTTTACGGGTTTCTAAGATACAGGAGATGTTTTAAATATTGTAAAAAATAGATTGTTTTTAAAACAGCTGTTTCCTTGTAACCTTAAATTTGAATATCCAAAAACCATTTAGATATCTTGAATTTTCGGCGAAAGATTACATAAATTACTTCAAATGTGACCTTCAGGACATTTGGATATTACCAAAGGTTTTCCTCAAAAGGTCAAAGACAGATTAGGTTTTCGGAGAATTCTCAGTTCTCGTGATGTGGTTTTTACCGTTTTTAATTCACGCCTATGTATTTTTGTATGGTTGTGGCGCCTGCCCTGTTTCAACATATTCAACATTTCACACAGCGCTTAGCGCTTAGCCTTGCCTAGCAGTGTTTAGCCCCAAACTAAGCAGAGCTTGTACTATGGGTACCAGATAACTGATAGAATATTCTTTTTTTTTTTGAAAATACATTCTTATAATTGGTACCCCAGAGATGGTAAGCGCAATAGAGAGCGTCAACAAACAAGGTGGGAAGACGATCTAAAACTTACAGCTGGACAACACTGGAGAAGGGTAGCACAAGATGAGTATGCCAAGAGGCAGACAGAACTGCGGGACATCCTATAATCGAATCTGAACTCACAATTATTAAAAACATGTAAACCTTAAGTTTAGAATAAAAGGTTGGATTATTATTATTATTACTTATAATATGTAGAAACCAGACCCGGAGTGTTCTGTAGACAGGAGTGTAGTGGTAGGAGCATTTGCACAAGGTCGTATGGACTCATAACCATGTTGTATCTACCTGTTCTTCTGCAAGTAAATATCACATTTTACAAAGATTTTAAAAATACAAATACAATACACCTTCGCATTAGGGTCTTCACCAGAGTGAGCGAGAAAGCTTAGCGGTGGACGAGGAAAAGTCTACAATTGGGTAAGATCGGTTATGCGAGGCGAGGGAAATGAAGTACGCCTATTGGTAGGTTCGACACACATCCTTAGCTTAGCATACTATCTTTGACAACCTCCTTGGTGCAGTGGGTGATATAGCCGGCAGAGGCGCAGGAGGTAGCGGGTACGATTCCCGACGCGGAACAAATGTATCTACAGATATTTGTTTCGGGTTTAAATGTTGTTCTTTATATTATAAGTATATATTTACAAAAAAGTATATAAGTATTCTATTAGTTATCGGGTTTCCATAGGCTTTGCTTGGATTGGGGCTAGGTACATAGCCCCATTTTTTTTATTCTTTATAGGTTTGCGTTTGACCACGATCATACCCGATGGTAAGCGATGGTGCAGTCTACGATGGTACACGCTTGCCTATAAGTAACCTATTCACTCGCGACTTGAAGACACCCAGGTTGTAGTTATCAGAAAACACAGACTCTGGCAAGGCGTTCCACTCTTTGGCGGTGCGCATAATAAAGGTCGATGAGAACCGCTTTGTGTGAATGGGAGGTATGTCAACCATCTAGCGGTGGTGCACCGCAGAGCGTCTGGTTGTCAGATGATAGAATGGAGATGGTGGGATTAGGTTGAAAAGTTCCGCCGCACACTCTTCGTAATGTACTCGATAAAAAACCGAGAGGCTTGCAACCTTTCGTTTATGCTCCAGGCTGTGGAGCCTTGCATCAACTAGCTCATCGTTGCCTATGAGCTTTTTGGCTCTTCTCTCGATTGATTCCAGAGCTCCAAGCTGATAGTTTGAATATGAAATAGATAGTGTGAAATGTCCAGCAATATTTAATATTATTATTGTACTAGTTGACCCGGCAAACTTCGTACCGCCTTGACATGTATATGACGCGAGCTGCCAATGCCTATGTATGAGAAAATGAATTTTGTTCATAATTTTTTTTGCGTGATTTTTTCCGATATTTTAATAGTAATTCTGCTGTTCGGAGCGGAGACAAATCCAACAAATCAAAGATCATCAAAATCGGTCCAGCCGTTCTTGAGTTATAAATGGTGTAACTAACTCGATTTTGTCTTATATATATATATATATATTTTATTGAATACTGCAGGTTTATTGTTTTTGGACTTGACTTTGGAATCATTTTCTATCGAGAAAGTTGTAGGAATCAACTTTTACATGTTATTATATTATTACAAAGTAAATGATGTAGTATTACTGATATAAATACCTATAGTGTTTAATTAAACTATCTGAGGATCAGGTATAGACCGTAACATCTACATTTTGCTAAATATAATTCGCTTTAACACCGTGACATTTAGCTCAGAATATTAATGTGGTACATTCTCTAGTCCTTGGCCTTTAAGACTCATCTTTATTCTATAAATACGAATATAAACGCATGTATTAAATTGTGAATTACTGATTGTAAACTAGATTCATCGGTTTTCAATATCACCAAGTCACGATACAATTGCCTTTCACATAAATAAACATGTTTATATACAGTCCATCGATGTGTGGTATAAGGTTGCAAGACTCAAATGGGAGTGGACGCGTCATGTCACGCGAATGCACCCTGACAGGTGGACTAAGATCTCCACCGACTGGCAACCTGCAGGACAACGGCCACGAGGCAGACCAAGGAAACGTTGGCGCGACGATCTGGATGGGTTCCACTCTGACTGACAGGAGATTTCTGGAGAACGCAAGGAATGGAAGGAAATAGGTGAGATCTTTGCCCAGCGGTGGGATAGTATAGGTTATAAAAAAAATACACAGTCCTGATTCATTGTATTGACCATGTCCTAAGGGTCTCGAATATATAGGGTCGGAGGTTTTTTTTTAAATTGTAAAAAAGCTCAGTAATCAGTAGTTTGAAAGAAAGAAAGACCAAACATTTATTTGTAACGGAACATAACACACACAGCAAACAAGTAGCACAGAAAAAAAAAGTATTTATGGATACAAAAAAACAATACCTAACAAATGTGTGTTTTAAATTATGCGACGCGATGCTTGTAAAGGGCAAATATGTACATATAAAGCGCCATTACCTAGTTTTTAAGACCTTGTTTGAAAACTTGTTTAGGTAAATAAATATCTTGTATCTTAAACATTTTGTTACGAGATTTTATAGATAAAAAATATGGGTGGAAAGCATACCATATTTTGTTGACGTGAAAACGTCTCTCGGCGTAACATTTCACGCGAGAATTTTATTTTTAGTTAACCCTTTAGAGCACCTCAATATCCACATGCATAAATAACTCGTGTAATCCGTTCTGTTGCGGAGTTATGATTAATTATTTGGTCACGCAGAGTGAATTTTGAGGCTCTTTTTCTTGATGCTCTTTATCAACTCCCATGCTCAATGACGTAGGCGCAAAATTACTCTGAAAAGCTTATGATACTAACAATAATAACATATTCATTTTATAATCAAAATTATCTTTGATACAATCCATCATAAATATGATACAAAAAATATAAAATACCCCATCACTAGAAGCTACTAAGAGTACATTGTATGTGCCCTTCGTGGAAATATTTGAAATAAGCGCTAAGTCAAAATATAAATGTGTGATCTCCGTGGCATACAATCGGTGCTCATAAAATATGTACGTGCTCTTAAATCGTTGCTTTTCGTGAAATGCCTCGTTCCGGAGGGTCGGCCCGTCGATGGTTTCAGTTAGGACCACATGAAACCTATAAAAGTAAGTTAAATAATTGCTTATCTGTTTAGGATAGATCTCATCCAACTTATCTACCATTTTAAGTAGCAAAGTTCGCATTCAGATTTTTATATTCAACATTAATCCATTTTAGGTCTTAAGACTTCCGGGTTAGTAGCCTTGAGGTTTAAAAGCCGCCAAACTAGCCTTATTATCAACCATTTGATTTTAATTGGTCTAATTTAGAATAATATAGTATTGTTTAACTCTAAAGTTTGCATAAATGCGATCGGAGTTTATTGTTATTTCTGTTTCTTTTGTTTTTAAGTATCATTATGTTTATATTGTTTTAAGTTAGCGCGCCAACCTTTTTTGTTACCTCTGAGGTTGGCAGGTAGAATATGCTATTAGCATTAAGCCCACCTTTTGTACGTGTAATTTGTATTTTTTGTGCAATAAAGTATTAAAATAAATAAATAGATACTAAACTTTTGATATTCGTACCGGGTCTTGTTGTTTCTCTATCTACTAATAAATAAAAATCTCGTGTCACGGTGTTTATGTTCGCACTCGTCCGAAACGGATAGATCGATTATATTTTTGTTGTATATACTGTAGGTATGAGCTTATAAAGTATTTTTCACCCTCCTACCTCCCCCCCCCATTTTTTAATCGAGATTTTAGTATTTTCGTATGAACAATATTGTATGACTGATAGAATACTTAATACATTTTTTTTATAAATACATTATTATAATTTTGTACTAGCTGACCCGCCCGTGGCTTTACACATTTGAAATTTCCTATAACTACACTATAAGTATAATTGTCAAAGTGACGCGACACTTCATGTAAATGACTTCACGTCAATCAACAGCGGTTAAATTAAATGGATATTGGTTATACAAAATACTAAAACCACGATTAAAAGGGGGGGGGGGATAAGAGGGTAAAAAATACTTTACGACCTATTCTCATACCGACCAAATATGAAAAAAATTATAATCTGTTTCGGAGGAGTGCGACCACTAAAACCGTAACACTAGATTTTTATATACCTATTAGAAGATAATGTTTAGTGTAATATAATAATTATTTGATTTTATTACAAATAAATATCTTTTTTATTTTTTATTTGCATTTTTATTTTCATCTGTTGTGAGACTAACGAGATCATCAAGCATTTTGCTTATTTGCTTATGTCTTCCAGCGATTCTGCCATGACCACGATGTCGTCGGCATCGAAGGTGAGTACAGTACATTCATCTAATTGGTATTAAATAGATAGATGTGATGATCGACTAAAAATAAATAAATGATAGAAAATACATTATGATTGTGGAATGGTTTGCCTGCCTAGGCTTTCCCCAGTGACTATATGTGAGTATGGGTTCAAAAAGGGCGTTTTACATTTTTAAAGGGTCGGCAACGCACGAGTGTTATAAGCGTCGAGTCTACGGTAACCGCTTACCATCAGGTGGGCCGTACGCTTGTTTGCTATCTTAGTAGTATAAAAAAAACTTAGTTAAAGCAGAGACCAGTAATATAAATAGACTGCCAGTCTCGAACAAATTAATGTAACTCGATATTTGATTACCTGTTAGGACGCGAGATGTCGCTAGGAGTTCCAAATCATTATATTTATGTGACCTCTAGCCAACATCTAGCTTACTACCGCTCACGAAAAAAACGATAAAAAATAGATGGCGCTATTTCCAATTTAACGTGCGCGATAGTATTAATGCGACGTTGTCAGTTTGCACGGTATGCGATGTTGCCGGTCTTCAGTTTCGTTAAAACTTCAGTCTTTAGTATTTTTTGAGACTTGCGCACAATATTATCGGAATTGCCAGAACATGAAAGTTTCCGTCAAAATAGGGTTTTTTTAGGAAAGGAAAGCCTTGCTGGTGCAATAATAAATATATATATTTAATTCATTACTTAGGTCTATGATCGTACCATTATCACCTAAATGCGGAAATACCTATTTGTAAAATACGTATTTGTAGTGATATGTACAGATATGTAGAATACTTTTTGAAACAAAATAAAATTCATTTGTAAGTACCCGGCAAATGCATACTACAAGATAATACGTTATTTACTAAAATAATAAACTTAATTACATAAGTACACTACATATAATAAGTGCAACAAAATTTCTTAGACTTGCTAGTCGTGACTTTTGAGAAGTGAGGTTTGGCAACACAGCATGCAACAAATTAGATGCAAACAGCGTGGCTGATTGCTTGCTTATGGCTGTCATTCAATGTCAGTCAGTTCATGGTTCCCACTCGTTCCCGCTCATTTTCTTGTGGCTAATTGTTTTGTTTTCGGCTTTCGGGTGAATTTCTTTGCGTTTGGATTTCTCAGTACAATAATTCTGCTTGCCTACTAAGATAATGTTTTTTTTTTGTTTTTATTGTACACTCGCGAGATCTCAGTTCGGGGCGAACCACTAGTTATTGATCGAGCGAAGTGAGATCTCCAAATCAACAAATCGGCGTTGTATGTATGTATGTTTGTTTGTCCGAGGATAACTTTCGAAGCGTTTATCTGATCATCGTGAAATTTGGTATATAGGTAGGTAATGATAGCACAATTTTGGTGTGACCAATGAGTTAAAAATTTTGGAGGGTTGTTGAGATATTGGGGTTCAAGAGGGGTAAAAAAATAAAAATGAGACTATTAGGTCAAATGAGACGTCAAATGAAAGGTCTTCATTAGTATATTTAAACCCCTTTTTTATTTTTAGTAAAGTTTTTGTAGTTTTTGAGTTATTAGCCATAATAAAAACTAAACTTTGACAAAATTCACAGGGTACACCAGTGACCCCACAGTGCTGTAATTTGGTATGCGTGTAGCTTATGTATCACAAATATAGGCAAAAGTCTGAAATCCAGAATAACTGCAATTTGTACCCCAAAAAATGATAACCAATTTACATGAACTCCCGTTACCTGTAATTTGAATGAAACTATAGGTCAAGTTAATTGGTTTTTATTTCGTGGCACTATTTTGATAGTCAAAGATTACGAACAATATTTTTTGGTTTTATGCTAGACTCGTGAATCTCAGTTCGGGGCGAACCACTAGTTATGCATTCTAAATTAATTAAAAGCTTACATATCCACTTGTAAGCAAGTAATTTGATAAAAAGAAGGAATGGGAAGGTTTCACTAACGATTTGGTAAGGTGATGTTTTGATTTGAATAACATGGTGTTATTTATTTAAATAAAAATACACAATACTATAACAATATGAGTTTTTATTGCAAATTAAATCAAACTTAAATCTTCTTCTTAACTCAAAGTCAAGCTTTAATAATATTCTTTGCCTATAATCAAAAATAAACTTAAATCTTTTTGATTATTTAATAATAAAAAGTTTGATTATTTTATATTATTTATTGAATATTGTTTAATTTTTAAATCGAGCACTAGGAAATCCACATCATTACGTTTAGAATCGTATTGGCTTGGTCCGTAGAGCTCTGATGGTGAAAGAAAGCATAGTAATTAAAACCGTTATGCTCTAAACTAGAACAAAACAGTTTGGATTAATGTGTCTCCAATAAATAGGTAGGTACCTATTTATAGCGATAGACTCGCCAACTTAAAAATCCTGCAGCGTAGGATTTTTGCTGTCGTAAGTATATAATGGCTAAGTACCTACATTGCATTGTTTTTTTAGGCGACGATACCCTTAGAAGTAAAAAAATCTGCCATTTAATTTTGTGTTAAGCACCATCTAGGTAAAAAACAATGCGTTTTTTTGTATGCTACCTTTCATCCTATTCCTACGCCATCTGTGATTAAGCATACGAAAGTGGTAAATAATCAATATGAAATAAAATCGGTAAATCTTGTTGTATGGACAATATTACTTATTCTAAAAAAACCAGAAAAATTTTGGTGTGTTGTAGTGAAAATTTATTTTAATTTGTTTGGTTGCAATGGCCGTTATGAAAGTTTCCAGGCTATGAGACAACGCCATCTAGAAATAATACGGGATTTTGAGCTTTTTGCGGATTACGTTTTTTTCAATGGACTTGACAGTCTATTTATATTACTGGTCTCTGGTTAAAGTAATGTATAACTTACAAAATAGGGTAAACCCCAGCCACCTGTGCCGTGATCGCTTCATTATGGCCTTTCCGCCTGTAACAAAAAGAAAAAAACAGTTAAAATCCATAAATTAGTAACAGTTTTATACATAGTCTGTGGCGCCATCTATCGCTAAGGATTATTTTGAAACAATAAACTTAACGCCCCCATGGCGTTAAGTTTATTGTTTCCAAAATTTGTTGTCCTAAAAGCAGTACTGCATTATAAATAACAGTGTCTTCTGTATGGCACCCAGGGTATTCATGCACCTACCCAAATATACAGTGTGTCCCTGGATAAAGTGCAACCCCGAAAGGGGGTGAAACTAGATCAAAAATTATCGACAAAAAAATAGAAAAAAAAAATTTAAAAAAAATTCGTATATACTTTATTGATGTATTAAAATTTTTATTACTCACTAATGACTCTATTTAATAAAAAAATGATTTCTTCCAAAGTAGTAGGTCTATTTTGTTAAAATAAAAACCATAATCATGTCAGATATGTGACGATGACGATAAAATAACAAATAACTCACAAACAAGTGGCTATCGTGACTTAAAGTTTAATTTTTGTATTAAAATTACATTTTTTAGGCTGTTTTTTTCCAGTAAACTCCAAAAATCTTAAAATTAAGCCTATAATACTAGAAATTTTTATGACTTTTTATTATTGTCTATCATAATAGCTTTTAAATAAAATAAAAACCTACGTTCTAACATAAAAAATGTGCTGGCTAGGAGCATTTAAAGTTGACCACTGATTACGATCAACTTATTATTTTAGATTAGTGGTCAACTTTAAATGCTCCTAGCCAGCACATTTTTTATGTTAGAACGTAGGTTTTTATTTTATTTAAAAGCTATTATGATAGACAATAATAAAAAGTCATAAAAATTTCTAGTATTATAGGCTTAATTTTAAGATTTTTGGAGTTTATTGGAAAAAAACAGCCTAAAAAATGTAATTTTAATACAAAATTTAAACTTTAAGTCACGATAGCCACTTGTTTGTGAGTTATTTGTTATTTTATCGTCATCGTCACATATCTGACATGATTATGGTTTTTATTTTAACAAAATAGACCTACTACTTTGGAAGAAATCATTTTTTTATTAAATAGAGTCATTAGTGAGTAATAAAAATTTTAATACATCAATAAAGTATATACGAATTTTTTTTTAATTTTTTTTTCTATTTTTTTGTCTATAATTTTTGATCTAGTTTCACCCCCTTTCGGGGTTGCACTTTATCCAGGGACACACTGTATATTAGAAATTGACCAAATTCATAACTTTAAATTAAAACTTAAAAAAGCACTCTTACTAGTATATACTATAGACGAATATTTAATAGACCAATTCCAATGACTTGACATATTTTTAATTTATTAATAAAGAACTAATAAATTAATGTATAATATAGGGTAATTGATGTTGTAGGCTTGTATGCTGATCGTGGCTGCACCTAGATTACTTTATTACTAACTACTGTAACTCATTGTATCGCAAATAAATGAATCTTTATGTTTACTTCAAGTGAACACACCTTGTACCGTAAGCCAATTGCTGCCGAATCGTTGTCCCTGGTCAGGCCATCCCTTTCACACCTTTAGGTGTCACGTTTAAAACAGAAAAATACCCCAACCCGAAATCTGTAGACCATGGAAACATTTGTCTCGCAGCGGGAATCGAACCTACGTTCTGCGTCTCGTTTAGCCGGCTATTCGCCACTACGTCACTGAGGTCGTATGATGATGACCAATGTGTCTAAAATTTGTATGTAACACTTATGAACCAATAAACTTGGTTAGGTTCAGACAATGACCTGCTATAGAGATATTTTCTACGCTACTGTTTAGGTAAGTCTTTGAATTAAATCTGTATATAAATAAAACAAAGTCGGGTTAGTTACACCACTTATAACTCAAGAACGGCTGGACCGATTTTGATGATATTTGATTTGTTGGATTTGTCCCCGCCCCGAATAGCAGAATAACTATTAAAATATTGGAAAAATTCACGCACATAAAAACTATGAAGAGAATTCATTTTCTCATAGATAGATGCAGCTAATGATGGCCCATTGACGGCGGCGACTACATTGGCAGCCCGCGTCATATGCACATCAAGGCGGTACGAAGTTCGGTGGGTAAGCTAGTATATGTGTATATAAATAAAAACTTACATATGGATGATTTCCAAAAAGTTTTTATCACGCGTCATGTGTTTAGATAAAATCTATTTTAATAAAGAAACTTTTTGGAAATAGTCCTTCACCAGTTTTTAATTAAATCTTTAAACATGGTGGGGGTTACCGCTTCAACGCAGTCTGTACATAATCAAACAAAAAAACCACTTTAATTCAAATACATTTTGCCCTTTATCTTACAGAACAATAAAAATGGGTATGTATGGCAAAACGAACTCAGTAACATGTATTATAGCCTCTATTTAGATAGAGAGAAGGTTGTGTTTCGATTATGGTTATCAGAAAGTATGTAGGTACTAATCGTGGACCTTGCATTGTGTGCTAGTGAAGGGATTATGTTAATATACATTGCTTTTGTATCGATATCTAAAATAGCTCAGTGTCTGAAGTGAAGCCTTTGATCAGTGTGTTACCAGTGATTGATGACATATGGTACAGAATCGTGGTGTCTCACTAGTAGGGTTGCCATACGTCCGGAATTTTCCGGGCATGTCCGGTAATATAGGTATTTGTCCGGAATGAGGGGGAATCCTAAACCTTCCGGAATTTCTACAATTTAAGCAGGTAACGAGTAAAATATAACATAAAAAAACCAAATATTTTTATTACTACTAATCGTGGACGTGGACGCACTGCGATTAACGCAGAGCGTTTTGGAATAGCCGAAAATGCCATACCGCATACAAACACGCACTGCGGACTGATTTTCAGTAGTGCTTTAAAATCAGTTGCGGAAAAAAATCGCCACTGCGTCGCTTGTTGATATCCTTAAATAACAAAATGATGCGGCTAGAAACCGCGCGTGGTTAACCGTAGTAAGAGGTCCTATACTTAGGTTCGGACAATATGGCATCTGGGTCTCCCCGATTCGGCGAATCCGGAGCATGTCCCATACAATGGAGGATTTTGTGTAGTCGATGCAGGAAAATTCAAATGTTTGGTTGTGTGACGGATTGGTCAGGGGCCGTTAAAAAACGGTCCCTGACAAGTCCGGATGCCATATAGTCCGAGCCTTAGGCCAGCTTGCACAACGATTCCTATACGAATACGACTAAACATGTTTACATTTTACGTATTTGTATGATTTGAGAACTCCTTAGATCATATTTAGCCCTTAATTACGATTTGGCATCGTTACGCAGGTCACCTTTAATCAGTTATCACCATGGATATCTTGAGAGAGATTTGTGTCATAGCTTTCGCCAAAAATCGCGCGTTTTTGAACCACTATTCAAAATGTATAAAACTGAGTTTTAAAAATCAATTACTGAAACAAATCGCACTTGTATAAAAATCTACGAGTATACGTTACATTTTGCGGCGGTTTCAAGCCGCTTGCGTTTAATCGCAGTGCGTTCTAACTCTAAAACACATCACTAGCCCTGAACAGACAACACAATAGCATCGTTATTGTATATTTAGATACCTACTTCCTTACATTGTTGCATGCACATTGGACACAGGTACATTATTAGCGGGTTGTAGTATAATTCGTATTTTGTATTATTTGTTGTCTACATTAATATTAAAAAGATAATTTGTTTGTATTTGTATCTCAATAACTACTTAGCCGATTCTGATCATTCTTTCACTGATAAATAATTACAATATCCCTGAGTGCTATTAGCTGAATTTTTTTGTAATACAATTAGTTTCAATATTAAACATTTTTTTAAACTGCTCTTTGTGCAAAGCCCCTTATTATAGACTGGGGAAAACTTCTGAAGTTCATAAAAACACTTAGGTTGTAGAATGTCTCCATTTTACAACCTAAGTGTTTATCGGGAAGAAATTCCTCTGTAAAATCAATCCTTTAAAAAATTCTTCAATTCAAATAAAATCGTATTTATTGTGTAATATGGATAATAACAACGTATAAGGTACAGTTTTTGTGTAGGCACATTCATATTCAGCGCTAATGTTACTTCTTTACACATTAATTTTACTATTTTTTATTTTATTCTTTTGTAATTTCTGGCCCCTAAATCCTAATTCTGTAGCTGAAGCCATAATCTATAGCCCCAATCCTAGTCTATAACTCCAATCCTGCACTATAGGCCCAATTCAGGTATATAACCCCAATCCTACCCTATAGTCCCAATCTTGCAGTATACGCCCAATCCTGGTCTATAAACCCAATCCTACCCTATAGTCCCATAGTCCATCCTCTCCTCTAGCCCCAATCCTGGTGTATAGCTCCAATTCTATTCTATAGCTCCAATCCTAGTCTATAGCCCCGATCCCAGTCTGTAGTACCAATTCTAGGTATCTAATCCAACAGTCAGTGTTATTAACATTAAGAATGTAACGCAGTGAAAGTGGCCACTGAGCGGAACGATGCAATAATGAACGCATGCGTGTTTTGTTATCTTTTGTTTTTTCCTGTTTATTGTGTACACAGATTACAATTAAAATTGTAATTAGGGGGTAGGAATACTAAGCCAGGTACCTCTTTAAATCAAAATATTTTTAATTTCAAAAGGCATGCTTTATGCTAATTGTAATGTGCATGTTGCGTTCGCCTATAAATGAAATTGCATGTTTATTACATATATATACATATATAATAGATACTTAGTTAATAAGCACGTACTCATGAAATTTTGTTGATGAGCCTAATAAATAAATTAAATTAAATTTATAGCTTTCGTCTAGCATCGCATCGCTGGCCATCTACAAGAAATCCATCCTCACTCCTCGGAACACTTAGATTATGGAATGCTCTCCCTGCCGAGGTTTTCCCTGGTGAGGACGGTATTTTCGTTACTTTTTGTTATAACTTCAAAAAACAGAAATGGTTTGGGGTTGTGTAAATTAAGCTCTTTTATATGCTACCCCATTTGACCTAGTAACTCTATTTTGACATTAAGATCCCCACTATTTTGGCTCTTTCATTCTTTCATTTTACTGAGATAATTACTTGTGATAGACGGACGGATAAAGTAGCACCATAAGGGTTCCGTTTTTACAATTTTGATCTTGAACTCTAAACAACACTAAAAAATAAAACATTTACCAAACAATGTAACTTTGTCTATTTGTGTTTGCTACATTTTCTAACCAGAGCCGATTACAAATATTACAATAATAGTACACTATTAAACGAGGGGATAAAGCAGTGTCTTGCGTCACAGGCGCTGTATTGAATCCCGACCGTATCGAAGGATTTTAGGGTTAACACACGAGCGGAGCGATGGAGTTACTAGAATGCTGAGTGCAGAGAGGGATATAAGCACGCCGACGATGCAGACAGCTTTATCCACGAGGAGAAAACCCTACTTTTCACACGTTCTGCGAGACAATAAAAACCAAATCAACCAAATAAAAAGGGTGCGTTCTGTGCAGAGTTCGATTTACGAATAAGTTCTTAATGTGTGGGTCTCTTTGGTTCAAATTTTAATACAGATGGGGTTCCAAATTCAAATCACATTATGCCCTCGCGGGCATAGTGAAATTCATTACAACTTTACTCCCGGCTCAGCCATAGGGGCTTAATCACCTGCTTTCGGTGAGGTTTACATGATATATAATTTGACATTGTCGAACAGGTGGTGTGAAAAACATTTTGTGTGAGGAATTAGGGATATATTATAGATAGATAGATAACTCCTTATTCAGTTACCACACAAACAGAAATAACACAAAAAGAAGTACTAAGCCAGAATATAATTACTGATTTAAACGGGTATTTAACGGGTAAGTATATACAGTGATCGCGAAAGCTTAAAAAATACTAAGCGAGAATAAAAAGGCAATACAATGAGCGGCCTTATCGCTAAAAGCGACCTCTCTTCAGACCTTTGGACTTAAGATTATGCCCTAGATTGGGATATAAGTGCTACTTTTATTGATAAGCCACGGGGGAAACTGCAGGCAGTAGTAAGTTTAAATATTATATTCCCCATTTTCTGTTCTTGTTATACTCAGACATGTAAATATACTACAGTATGTACAGTATTAGTATTATGGCAAAGTAACTGTCTCGCAAGGACTGCGCGTGCGCAGGTAAATGACCTCGCATTCACTCATATGACTTACAAAAACATCAGTAAGAGAATATTGACAATAATACTAACCTATAAAAAAATCATGTGACTAATAAAAGTGTTAGATATGAGTGTGGATGGATATAGAAGTAGAGGAAAGCCGAAGAAGAGATGGATGGACTGTGTGAAGAATGATATGGGTAGGAAGGAAGTGACGACGGAGATGACGGCTGATAAAGAGATGTGGAGGAGGAATACATGTTGTGCCGACCCCGCGTCATGTGAGAAAAGGGCAGGAAGAAGCCTAATCTATAAGCAATTTTAATAAAATATATACCTACATACATAATTATATTTATAACTTTCTCATGTAATCTATACAAAAGTTGTCTAGAAGAGAACGCTTTAAGCGATAAGAGTGCCACCTGTATTGCCGCGTGTTTGTTTAATTTGAATTTATTTATTTGCATTACACGCCACATAGTATTTTACTAATGCATTTTCTAATGTTTATATTGGTTTAGATTAGATTAGATAATTCCTTTATTGCACACCATTAAATATAAACATATAAAAGTAAATACACTTTTAAATCATAGGTAAAATGGGGGGCCTTATTGCTAAAAGCGATGTGTTCCAGGCAACCTTTGGATGGACAGGATCTATGTGAACAAATAAGGACGGCGGCGTAAATCCGATATTAATTACATAAAAAAGTTTGCTGAAATCAATAAATTACAAATACAATGAATGATAATTATTTATATATATCTAGCTGTTGCCCGCGACTTCGTACGCGTTACACTATCAAATGTGTAGGTAACCTAGAAATAAAGATAAACTCTCTTTAAGCTGTTACGACGTGATTATTTATAATATTAGTGTGAAATGTGATAAGTACCTCACAGGCTAGATCAACAGAATCAATAATGAAGTATAATGGGCGGTTTTATCACTCAAGAAAGCGATCTCCTCCAGATCTTAGAATGGAGAGGAGTATTGATAATGGAGTACTGGCTGAGCTCAATTTGTCTATTACCACAGATATGATAATAGCTAATATAATAATTTGTGAGTTTGTATGTAGAGAGGGGACGTCCTATGTCCGATTTGATCATGATGATGAATAAATAATAATAATAAATAAATAAATAATGCTGGACATTTCACACAGCTACTATGGGAACCAGTTAACTGATATAATACTCATATACTTTTTTTTTAATACATACTAATAATATAGGTATAGAGAAACAAACAGACTGGTACAAATTACTGTAGATCATGTAAACATTTGTTCTGCGGTGGGAATCGAACTCGCAACCTGCTGCATCTCAGACGGCTATTCGTCCACTGCGACACGAAGGTTATCATAATCTTTTACTAGAGAACTTTTTTCGTAACGACAAATCTAGGTCTAACCAGTCTGTCTGTCTGTCTTCTGTTATATAATTGTACTGTACGTGTATAGCAAATATTTTCTATTGCATCAATACTAGCCAACAACGTCGCTATTGTTTGGAGTCGAATAGCCATTTGTCAATTGGTAGTATTATTGTGATGTTACATTATGACTTTTTAGGGTTCCATGGTTGAACTAGGAACCCTTATTATCATCATCATCAACCTATAACAGTCCACTGCTGGACGTAGGTCTCTCCCAGGGTGCGGCATTGAGCCCTATCTTCAGCTCTTCTCATCCGATCCTTGCCATGCACAGCGTGCAAATCGTCACTCCATCTTTCACTTCGCTTGCCTAGACGTGGTTTCTACTCCAGAACACGTTTACCCCAACGGTTATCAGTTCTGCGGCAGATATGACCGACCCAATGCCACTTAAGCTTGCTGACCCCCTGAGCTGTCGATCACCTTGGTTCTCTGTTGGATAACCTCGTTTCGGATTATATACTTTAGAAAAATTCGAAGTATAGCCCCATAGCTCGCTGAGCGACTTATATTATTATTTTTATTTCATTTATTATTTGAACACCAACACAGCATACATAAAGACATTATAATGAATCAATTAATATTTCTATGAGCTAAATGTTACTATAATTACAGATGAAGACTACATTGAATAATTTATTGAGCGAGTAACATAAAAAAAATACAAATAACTTAAGTAAACACAAAATACACTGAAATAAATAAAAGACACAAAAAATTACTTACAAAATCATAATCCTTATAAGCTAAATAAATAATTAGAATTAATTAAATTTAAAATTTATATAATAAGACAAGTAAATATTTCATAGTTTATATTATAATTTATTACATTTAAAATGGGCTTTTAGATTTCTCACATTGCAAGCGAATATGTCCAACTGGTCAGATTTAGATAATATATTATACTGCCTAACGATATTAGTCAATGGTGCATGGTGTCCCGGATTTAATTTAGAATTCATTTATTTCATATTAAAATTGATATAAATAACAACTAACACAAAAGTATATACATTAACAAAAATGTTATTTTAATGTTATTTATTGAATTAGGTATAATAAGATAAGAATAATTGCCCCCCTCCACAAATAATTCTGTAACTGTAAATATCTGTGGAGGGGGGCACTGGTAACCTGTAACAGGTTCTCAACCTATCTCAGGCACCAGTCTCTCACAAAACAGGTTATTATTAGTCCGAACACTGAATTTGCTGTACGTATTATTTGGATTTTGGTTCTAGGACAAGGCTTCCTTACGGTGTTTTTCTTCAACATTATTAGCACGTATAAATGCGCTTATAAATTTCGAAAATTCATGGTTATGACTGGGGCTCGAATCCAAAACCTCCAAATCAGAATACATTCCATTAAGAGGATACGCGGGCTACATTTAGTCCATACAAACGTACTCCCCTGTTTCCCCTCTGGATAGTGACATTATAGCAAATATTTTTTAACTATACAATCCATAAGTACCACTGTCATACTCCTATGTTTTATTTTCTCCATAAATTAATAATTATAAGGACTAGTAACTTTCTAAAATCATAAAAAATGCTCAGTTTTACCGCCCTGATCAGACGTCCAGCAAACAAATTTGGCTAATATAAAAAATAAAAGAAAAACATAGAGGCATGGCCAAAGCTCTTATTGAAAAAAATATTAAATTCACTTTAGTTTTGGAGGAGTAAACAGGAGAATACGTGATAGCGATTTCATCTATTTCAAATAGGTATAACCAGTCCGAGCTACAGCAGTCTCTATCGCTCTCTATTCGGAAAGCAATAGATTTGCACGACATCAATAGATCTGTTAAATATATTTTCCAAGTTTCTTACTGCCCGCGTTTCCTCTTAAACACAAACTTACTGGTTTATGGTTTAATGGGTCCAAGGTTAATGGCACATAACCTCATAATATAACTATTTCCCTATAGGTTACTATGTTACCCACTCGTCAAAAAAGGAGTGTAAGTTACTCAACCCTTTTATGTATTGCAATAGTGCTGTGAGGTGAATTTTAATTTATAACTGTATGTTAAATTAAGGTGAAGTGTGTCACAAAATGAACAATTCGACTTCACGGAAAACAATATTTCAACGTTTTAAAACTTTTTTTTAATTGATAATAAAAATTGAAAACATCTACTAGTAAGATATTGATCCCGAAACACAGTTGACTAATTTTGAGTCATTAAAAAGTATTATAAAGTTTCCTCAAAAACATGTTTTATTTCAATTCGGAAAAAAAAATCATTCCTTTGTTATAAGAGACATATTATAGAGAACGTGAATCTGATAAGGCATTAAGGATTAGCTATACGAGTTTGTTTACATTGATATCAAGTGCTTTTGATTCTGTAATATAAATATATATTATTGCTGACTATTCCACACAGCGCTATCTAGCCCCAAACTAGGAAGAGCTTGTACTATGGGAACCAGATATCTGATAGAATATATATATATATAACTTATATATATATATATTTGTTTTGTAATTACTTACCTACTAATAATATATAGAAAAACATCCCGACACGGAAAAAATATCTGTAGATCATAAACATTTGTTCCGCAGCGGGAATCGAACCTGTTATCTACTGTGTCTTAGCTGGCTATTCGTCCACTGCGCCACGGAGGTCGTTTAGGTGACAAATAATAATTCTCTTTAGGTACTAATTTCTAAAAAGTTATGTCTATAAAAAGAGAATCTGTTATTATAAGATTTTGTTTACATTGATATCAAGTGCTGTTGATTCTGTAATGAATGATTAAAAATAATATCACGTCGCCTTAAAATAAATGTGCTGGGAGTTTTACCGACATTGCATATAAGGAGAGTTCAGTTTTTTACACTGGTGAGTACTTTAGGTGTCATTGTACTTATTTTATTATTACTAAAGTATTGTGGAATTTTATTATGGTTCGAGAAACTACAAGATGGAGACGACCTGATAAAGGTTGCTGGGAGCTGTTGGGTGCAGGCTGTACAAATCCATCGCTCTGCACATCTATGTTTAGCAGTGGACGTCTTACGGCTCACATGATACATATTTGTGGCAAAATATCTAATCAAAAACGCAAAAATAATTAGCATGTTTTCAAATCACTTAGAGGACTTGCACGCTTAAACATGCTTAAACGTATAGCGGCTAAATATGATTTAAGGAGTTGTCAAATCATACAAATACGTAATTTTTTTTACTTTGATATGGAACAAGCTTATGGCCCACCTGATATTAAGTGGTAACAATCGCCTAATTTAATATGTTTGGTCGCAAAATACGTTTAAGGATCGTTGTGAAAGCCAGGTTAGTCCGGTAGGTAAAAACTTTGGCTTCATCAAGTTGTTGATTCAAAAGACTTCAACGCGCTCCTAGTTACATTTAAAATGATAAGTAAATAATCCGAGTAACATTTTACAATCTGGACTACTATTATCTAAGGGGGCGTCCATTAATTACGATGATTGAACGTTTTTGACGATTTTAGACCCCCCCTGGTGAGTTGTCACGAGATTTATTTTGACCCCCTCCTCCTATAGCCTTCTCTCACGTGAAATTTCTCAAAAATTGTATTCATAGGGTAAAAGCGTTGGCCTTATTTCAAAAAACACAGTTGGCTTCATCATTTCAAGATTGCTTGTCTCGTAATCTAGATTTAAAGCGATAAAATTAAAAAAAAATACGTGATATTAGCTGAGACACCCCCTCTCCCCCACGTGACATCGGGCGAAATTCGGCTAGACCCCCCACCCCCCTAAACAAATATATTTTATGATAAAAGACATTTTATGACAAATTTTTTTAACACCTTGGGTTACATTATTGAAGCTTTAGTAGGGATCCCTAATTTTTTCTAGAAATAAATATAACTTTTGTTACTCAGGGATAATGTAGCATTCTAATGGTGAAAGAATTTTTGAAATCGGCTTGGTAGTTTTTGAGTTTATTCGTTACAAACATACAAAAATACAAATCTTCCTCTTTACTAATATTATAAATGCGAAAGTTTTGATGTTTGTTTATTTATTTGTTTGATTGTTTGTTTCTTACTCAATAACCACGAAACGGCTCAACCGATTTCGATTAAATTTGGTATGAGCGTAGATTATAACCTGAATTACCACATAAGCTACTTTTTATCCAATAAATCAGTTTCCATGGGATAAAAATGGATGTCAAAATTTTTATACAGATTTTGCTCCCCAGAACCTCCCGGGCGAAGCCGCTGGCAATAGTCCTGTCGAAATATCGATCCAGATTAAGTGTAGATATAGTGTATGTATAACTTATTAAATATTTGGCATTATGTGGTAGATTTTTCGATTTCTTGTGTAGACGTTCGTACAAAATTAGCACGGCATACAAAATGATAGATGTCAAATCCTGTTTGATTTCCTCTATTGTTTTACATTAAAAACATTTCTACAAACAATATTTTATTGATTGTAAAACCATAAAATGAATTCTTAGAACCTTATACTAGTAACAAAGGATTTTGTTTGTGGTTTGAATAAATAAGCTTTTTCTTTTCGTGTTTTGAATAAATAATTTACTGACAATAAAAACGTCAATATTTTATTTTATGAAGAAATTTTATTCAGTAAAAATGTAAAAAAAAAACAAATTACCAAATTAAATAGAAAAATCAATGACAAATTATGAGACTAAAAGAGCGTGAATGTGGTTGTATATTGAAGTAGAGGAAGGCTGAAGAAGAGATGGATGGACTGTGGGAAGAATGA
Source organism: Philereme transversata (assembly GCA_963924445.1). Taxonomy (NCBI): domain Eukaryota; kingdom Metazoa; phylum Arthropoda; class Insecta; order Lepidoptera; family Geometridae; genus Philereme; species Philereme transversata. The sequence goes on from OZ004346.1 coordinate 27,673,235, forward strand.
TATGGGTAGGAAGGAAATGATAACGGAGATGACGGTTGATAGAGAGGTATGGAAGAAAAAACATGTTATGCCGACCCCACGACAAGGGCAGGAAGGAGAAGAATGGTCATGGTTTTGTCAACATCTTTTAGATTATTTTAACCAAGGCACAAAAAGAGGGGGAACCAATCATAAGTTTGAGGCCTTCTTGTGTCTGTCTGTGCATATCGTATCTCCCGAATGGATCTATAAATTAAATTAAAGAAAAGCAATTATAAATATGTACAATAACACAAACAAATTTGACCATTTTTTGACAGAGTGAAGCGAGTTTCGAGATTAGCCAAAAAATGCTTTTGTCTGTCTGTCTGTTCTCGCCTACAGGTCGCATTTTTCAACTGATTTTGAAGAAAATTGGCAGACAAGTTTCTTGATTGAATCAAATTTTTTAGTCGATCGCGATTTTTGATTTGAGGGAAAATATGGTGGGAGAAAGGGGGAAGTAGGTTGTAGCCTTATTTATCGACGGACTTAAATTAAATTTGAGAGGCGCACTAAGGACTTCATCCTACACAAGATGTTGCGAAAACATATCCGAAAGGGAGGAGTGGAGGGGGGGAAAAGGGGGGGGATAGTTTGCTGAAGCGTTATATATGGACGGATATCAATTTTTGAATTTTATTCGTAAAATACCTACCTATAGCAATCAGACTACGCAGTCCTCTCCGCCTTCACGAGACGAACCCGTAGACACCAGATTCGACCTCCTAGGGCCAAGGGAATGCGAGGAGCTCTACTATTCTCACAGAACCACTAGTAATTATTGTTGTATCGTAAAAAAAATAATCGATGTAATAAAATATAATTTATAAATATAAAATATTTCTTAATAATAAAATTATTTGTGTTTTATACCTATTATACAACAATACCAGCCATTACCCTACCCGTTTACATAACAAAACACGTTGTCTACAACAGGACAGAAAGACAATACTATTTTATTATTAGTGTAGATTACTAAAAGACAGTTGCAAAAACTAATTGCAATCAATTGCAAAAATAAATTAAAATCAGATTAAGATTACAGCTTAAAAGTGATGTTTGGTAAGATTATAATCACGAATTATGAGTTTGTTTCCATTGAACTAAGTTTATTAACATCATCATCATCATATCAGTTATAGAACGTCCACTAATAAATTTAAGCTTCCCTCATAGATTTCCAGAGACTGATCTTGTGCGGCCTGCCCTCAACGGCTCCCACCAACTTTTATCAGGTCGTCTTTCCATCTGGTGGGGGGCGTCCTAAGCTGCGCTTTCCAGTGCGTGATCTCCACTCTAGAACCTTTCTGCCCCAACGGCCGTCAGTTTTGCGAGCTATGTCAAATCAAATCAAATCAAATCAAATCTAATATTACTATTGCATTAAATACATATACAGATATCTTAGTATTAGTTACAGATTTTCAAATTACCGATTAGTGCGTTCAATATTTACAAGATTTAAAACAGTACTAGCTGTTGCCAGCGGCTTCGCCCGCTTTGTTATGGGGTGCAAAAATACATATAGAAACTTTGACATCCCATTTTCATCCTATGAGAACCGATTTATGGGATAAAAAGTAGCCTATGTGTTAATCCAGGTACATAGTAACTTTCATCAAAATCTATTCAGCCGTTTCGACGTGATTGAGTAACAAACAATAAACATCCAAACGTTCGCATTTATAATTACACAAAGTTAAAAAGTTATTAAAAAGTTATCTGCGCGTGCTTCGGCGAACATGCCTGAGGCACTACAGAAGCCGCAACAGCGCCCTGAATGCATTATTAAATTGGACTCGCAGAGCACTGTAATCCCTTTGCGTCGTAAGTCATTTGAGTCGTATAAAATGAAAGTTGGAAACCTGTCATTTGAGTAAATTTTTGTTATGAATGTGGCAACACTGGAAATTTGAAAAGACAATATAATAATATTTGAATCCAGATCAAACACGGCAAACTACCTCAAAAAACTGAGCGTAAGATTGAGGGCATCAAATGTGGCTATCTGTGTCTAATGTCAGCGTTAATTCCATCATGACAACTGATTTCAGTCGGACGTTTCAATGGAGTCGTTTGACCTTTCGTTGAACCTTTGATTCTATACGACTCATTTTATGGTATTAGTCTCATTTTTCAACGCATTAGGGTGTTTATTAATATTTAGATCGAGTTTACGTAAGGGTTTAAAGAGTATATTATAGTTTGAGTCGGGAAGAAGGTATCATAATCTTGTTTTGGTATCCCAATAAGCGCGTCGTAAATAAAAGTCGTATACAAATGGAAACAAACACACTTACGCAATTAAAGTTTAGTGAGTTGCGACCGGCCGGGACCGGGTGCGACAGATAGTTGCAACATGAACTAGTTATATCGTGCGGAATGCAATAACCGCCTGGATACATAAACAGATAACAATTTATTATCAGTACCAAAAACAAGCCCACGGCTTTTCACTTTTAGGACTTTTAGACCAAAATGGTAAAAACAGACACTTATAGTGCAACTTTGTCCGTCCGTCTGTTCGTCCGTATTAATATGACAAAGATTACAGGAAAATTAAAACGAAAGATCCTTGGAGTGAAACGTATCGATCGAGTCATAAATACCGACCTACGAGCCAAAACCGGCATAGCCAATGTAGGCATTAAGACCACCCGCTTGAAATGGGATTGGGCAGGCCATGTGTTTCGAACGCATCCAGAACGATGGGCTAATCTAGTCACACAGTGGATACCGAACGGACGACGCAGCCGTGGTAGGCAAAGAAAAAGATGGAAAGACGACCTGGATGCATTCAAACTAGATTGGTCAGGTTTGGCTGTGGACCGTGACGGATGGAGAGGAGATGGAGAGACCTTCGCCCAGCAGTGGGACAATATAGGTTAGTAAAAAAAAATAGATTAGATTAGAAAATTCTTTATTGCACTAATACTCGTTACTTTAGTAATTACTAGAGTTTATTTATGTTTAAGTATTAGAAAGTAGGTTTATTGAAATACCTTGTTTTTGTCTAGGTTTAGTTATGTTTATTTATATCTATGTGTCTTGGAATTTAAATTAACCCTCTCCCTCTACCAAATATGCACTACCTATAATAACTGTTTGTCCGCATTAAGCTAACTGAAAGAAAATGATATCTAGCATTAAGTTCGCCTCTGTACATATTATTTTTATTACAGGCAACAGCTAGTTGATCACACTAATATTATAAATGCGAAAGTTTGGATGTTTATTTGTTTGTTACTCAATCACGTCGTAACGCCTTAACCGATTTTTTAGAAATTTGGTACGTACTTAGATTATAGCCTGGATTAACACATAGGCTACTTTTAATCCCATAAATCAGGTCCCATGGGATAAAAATAGGGTGACAAGTCAAGTTACAATAGCGAGTTAAGCTTTATTTCTAGATTACCTATAAATATAGTAGTACGGCGTTGAATAACGCGTACGAAGTTGCGGGCAATAGCCAGTTGATACAATTAAGAACAAGATCGGTCACTCTGGAAATCTATGGGAGAGGCCTATGATCAGCAGTGGACGTATTTGGCTGATGATTATTACTACATAAACAAAGCCGTAGGCAGCTAACATATAGCAAGTAAGATGGTAGTTGTTCTCGTAAGTATTACATCTTCAAGTACCGGAAACTACATTATAAGACCCATCTGGCATTGTTATAGCGTATTGCATAACACTTCATTCTTCAAAGTCGGTCAAATCGTACAACGGACTATTACGTTTTATGCCGAGATTCAATGCGTTTTATGAAATTTGACGATTTTATTTTCGTTTGTGAAAATAAAAAGATAGCTAGATATTGCTTTAAAATTCAATATTCATTAAAATCACAAGGATCATATAGAAACGTCCATTTTACCACCTGTTTATTTATTTATCAAAAATAAACAGATGCTATTTTTTTTCTTTATTTACCTAGTTATCTTTTGTTTATTTATTTTTTTGTTGATGATAGTCAATCTTGACCACTACTTCGTCTGATGGTAAGTGTTGGTGTGATAGAAGATGGAGCACGCTTGCCTAGAAAGAACCTATTCACTCTGGACTTGAAGACTCCGAGATTACACTGGTTCGGAAAAACATACGCCGGAAGTGAGTTCCACTCCTTACTTGTGCTAACAAGAAAAGTTGATGCAAATCGTTTGGTACGGCAAGGTGGTATGCCGACCTGGTATGGGTGGTACTTCTCGGTACATTTGCTTGCCCGGTGGTGGAAGGGGGAAGGAGGGATAAGGTCATGAAGATCTTACTCACTAATATGAATCTTATAAAAAACTGAAATATTTTCAACTGAATATGAACTGAATATTATATTTTCATCTTTTATATTTAATTGTACATATCTAGTTTTCTGTCTTTTCTGTTTTTATGTGTAATTAATTGTATATTGTATAAATGATTGTATTTATCTTTATTGCATAGAAAAGTATGTGCAAATGAAGGGCTTAATATTACACAGCGTTTTCTATCAGCCATCCGTGGCAGGTTGACAACATAGGTTGGCGTCCTCAAATAAATATACATAAAGAAGATATATTTAAAAATTTTCAAGAACCTCTAATCGCCTTTTTACATTGGGGATTAAAACTGATAGACTGAACACCACAGTCAAATTAGGTTTCTAGAAAAAAACCGCGTCAAAATCGGTTCATCCATTGGGGAACTACGATGCTAAATAGACAACTAGCATAGTTAGACATACGCAGATAGATAGATATATACATACATAAAACATCCCTCTTTTTGCTTCACTAAATTAAAATATTACCGACTTACCAAAACAACTTAACTGATTTTGATAAAATTTCTATGAGAACATTATGAAGGTATATACTTTTAAATAAAAAAAGGAATTTTCCAAATCGGTTGATAAGACGGAGTTCTGAGGTAATTACAAACATAAAACCAAATTGCGTATCTAAAAATTTGAAGGTTGCCCTCGATTATTTTGGGATCCCATCATCAGATCCTGATTTGGTGCCAATGGGACCACCTGGGTACCCTTTTAAACAAAAAAATAATTTCTCGAATCGGTCGAGGCGTCTTCGAGTAATCGGGGAACATACTAAAAAAAAAAACAGATTCTGATAGATAGAGAACCTCCCCTTTTTTTGAAGTCGGTTAATAATTTTAAAAAGAAGGTAATATTAGCTTATTTTCAACTATACAAATACCTTCGAGTTATGGTATAGTCAGCGTTATAAATAATATAATTTTAATTTTAACCTAAATCTGGGATAAAATGAGACAAAAATTACCGTGAAAAACCGTGTGTACATATGTACGCACGTAAGAAGTTATACTTTTTTGGCGTAACAGAACAAAAATAGCTAAAGATTTCGTCCCATATGCCGCAACTCCTTGTTTGTAAGGAATGATAAAATAATAAATTATGTTGTGTTATGGGGTTTCACGGAAACTTGAGTGACAGTTATCAGCTTACTCATCATGTCGCTTTTTGGCTGTCGGTGTGCACGCGCATGAGATAGTTATCAGCTAACTTTATCGTGTCATTTTTTGGCTGTCGGTGTGCGCGCGCATCGTAAAAATTTTACGCTCATATTTTTTTCCAAACGCGCCAAAAGAAGTATAACTTCAAAAATTTGTAAGTTGCAATTTCAAATTCAATAAAATTAATTTCAGACGTTAGTATTATGTCCATATATTGTTAGTACTACGTTTGCTTACGTTTGTTACTAAATTTAATCTGGAAAAAATATATTTCGTAACTCAATGCGATAATCGTGTTATAAAGCTGACTGTACTTCTTAGAATTTCGGTCAATGCCATCTGCCCATACATATGTCATACTAATCATACAAAAACAGCTGCCTGTGTAAATTGTTATTTCATAGGCACTTAGCATCTCTGCAACCTTTTTGCTAAGTTCGTTTACTGTTATGAAAACATTCAAGTAACCTCAACTATGACCTCATTTGAATTTATAGAATTGGTTACAAATACAGAGTGTCCCAAAAATAGTGTCAAGCCGAAGTTAGTACAGTTTCAAGGGATTGTTCTTCTAAGTGGATTATTTAGAAATTACCCGTTATTTTTGCAAAAATTAAGTATTACTTATGGAACGTAGGGTTACGCAGAATCAAGTTTTTATGATCATGAATTTGGATTAACCCAAAGAAATTTACAGAATATACAATCTTTTAAGTTTTAAAACGTAGTAAAACGTCATCGAAAATCATTATTAATTTTCGTTCGGGGGAATGTTGCTCGGATCGGGACAATTTATTAAACGGTTGTAAAAGAAATGTCGGGTTGATTGAGAGGCTGTAAAAGTTATATCCATCTGAAAATTAAGTCAGCGTGAAACATATTGTAGAAATAATTTGGTGATAAGTTCAAAAGTGTTCGGATTTATTAGCAAGCGCTTATAATCGATTGCAACGGTAGATGATTCAGCAGTCTTTTGTATTTTTGTATTTTGTATGTAAAATTATTACTTTAAATTGATATAAACTAATAGTTCGCCCCAAACTGAGATCTCGCGAGCCTCCCATAAAACAAAATTGTATTATTCGTAATCTTTGACTAACAAAACATTGTCACGAAATATATAACGAAATAACTTGACCTACAGTTTCAATCAAATTACAGGTAACGAGAGTTCATGTAAATTGTTTTTTTTTGGTACAAATTACAGTTATTCTAGATTTCAGACTTTTGCCTATATTTGTGACACATAAGCTACACGCATACCAAATTACACACTGTGGGTCACTGGTGTACCCTTTGAATTTCGTCAAAGTTAAATTTTTATTATGGCTCAAAAACTACAGTAAAAATTCTCAAAATTAAAACTGAGTCGAAATGTACTAATAAAAACGTTTCATTTGACGTCTCCACTGACCTAATAGTCTCATTTAGATTTTTTACCCCTCTTCAACCCCAATATCACCACAACACCCCCACATTTTTAGCTTATTTAGTCACACCAAATTGTGCCATCACTACCTATGTATCAAATTTCACGATGATCGAATCAACGCTTCGAAAGTTATCCTCGGAAAAACAAACATACACACATACAACGCCGATTTTCCCAAGTTGATTTGGAGATCTCGCTTCGAACGATCAAGAAATATTTTTTAAGATTACTCAGTTGGACGCACAAGTATGAAAGTTTATTTATCTCGACCGCTTGTCAACCACAGATCAAAATATTATATGTTTATTGCAAATGCAATTCTTATGCAACTATCGTTAGGTCATCCTGCAAATACTAGGCGCGGTAAATACAACAGTTCTGTTGTATTGCTCAATCGAAGTTAATGTAGATCAGGAGATGGTGTAATTAAACATATCTTATCGAGTACCCACCGGAATACCGCTGTCATCAACCCAATGTCTTTTTTTCCGCTACTTTTTACATTTACAATGGTTGAGGTCAGACGGCTTAGCCAAGTTACATTCGCTTCGAATTGATTCGTTTTCTACATAGGTTTGTTGTCGATATATCACATGATATTTTCATAGCATGTGTCAATCCCATACGTTTTCGGACTTATCGACTAGCGTCATCGATAATCGAATATAACTTGGCTAAGCCCTCAGGTTTGATATAAATCATCCACACCTACGCGGGACGTCCTTGGTGTGATTTTATTATTTACTAGTTTTCACCCGCGGCTTCGCACGCCTTGTCAATAAAAGTAGCCTATGCCCATCCATGTCACATCCAAGGCATAATCTATTTATATACCAAGTTTCATCAAAATCGGTCCAGCCGTTACAGCGTGATTGAGTAACAAACAAATAAACACACATCCAAACTTTTGCACTCTTAATTTCAGTGTGATAAGGAACAGTTGTTAGGTATCTTATTATTATTATATATAATCACAGGTCACTTAATTAATCGAATTACACAAAAGTTTTTAATTTTGACGTAGTAAGAATGTTTTATTAAAATTACTAGTAACAGTTGCGGTCATGTGCTGTCATTGGCTCTACTTTGACGTCATTTGATAAAATATTATTATTGTTTTGCTTAGACCGAGTTTAGATATTTTAACACATTGAGTAGTGTAACGCGAACGAAGTCGCTGGCAACAGCTAGTAAAGCATAAATTTCCTAATATCAATCGATCAAGAAAAACCAAACAATACAATAGTAACACTGAAAAGTCTTGACAAAAAGTCTACTTTCGAATTTATAATAATAAATATGGATTTCTTCAATATAATCGTGGATTCACAGAAGTTCTATGCAGAGAAACCACTTTTATAAAAATTCCCAGTCACACCACAGATGATCAAGTAATCAGTATCGACCAGCCTTGACTCGAGAAGTGTTGATTTCAAGGTCTTCAACATAAAGTAAGTGGACAAGAAATAAGTTGACTATCCTAGCTTACTAAGTGATGCGAAGTTGACGACCTCCGTGGCACAGTGGTGACTACCCTATGCGGGTTCAATTCCTATGTATTCATTTGTATCTTATAATTAATTACAATATACAACCTGTTTCGCTATGCACGACATTAATTTAAAACACAGATCCAGAATCGTATTAACTGATTTTAGATAAACTGATCCAATAATCTAAACATTTAAAATTGCGAAGATATCGCTTAGTCTACGCTTAACAGGTACCTACTGTCATGGTGAATGAATATGATTTGTTTACGTATTTTATACAGGCTGTTTCATTCATATTTTAGGACTTGATATTAAGATTGTTAGAAAATTTAAAATTTTCTTTAGGAATTAATTTAATAAATAACTACTACTAGCCATCAGCCGTAACCGTGATTTAAATTAATGTCGTAAATGCGGTGACATGCAGTATGCAAAATTAAAGAAAAATATAAATTATACATGCTTCACGCGATCTTTTCTATCCTATACTTGCAAGGTGTGGAATGAGCTACCATCTGAGGTTTTCCCATTAGGCTACGACATGGCACGCTTCAAGAGAAATGTAAAGAGGTTTCTGCAGGGCAGGGAACGCATCGACAATACCCCAGATGTTGCCGGCGTCAATAGGCGACGTTGACCGCGTACCAGCAGGTGGGGCGTAAGCCTGTTTCCCCACAAATAACATAAAAAAGTGTGACATATTAACAACTCCTAAAAAATTGAATATGTCGAATCCGATTAGATTTCCACGAGAATATTACTTGATACAGGCCTAAAGTTGTGAAACAAAAAATCAACTGACATTTAAGTCTAGTGACATTCAGACGAAAATAGTAGATATCTTGAAACGATATTGATACCAAGTCATCAGTTTGAGCTTAAACTCGTTTACACTAGGGTAGTTAAAATCTAAGTGTAGGTACAGCATGAGCTCATATATTAGTATTATTTTCAATTTTTTTTAAGCTACTTGTAGTGTACTACCTACAAAATATTTTTCCACACTACGCAAAGGTTAACTGGAAGAGAATGCATGCTAGCATTAAGTTCGCCTATGTACAGATATATGTATTTTTGTGCAATAAAGAATTTTCAATCAATCAAGCTAGATCGGTTTACTGGGGCAGCCGGTAGGCTGGATCGAAATTCTAACTTTTAATGCCTTTGAAATATATGTTTTACTAGCTGACCCGTCTCGGCTTCGTACGTATTCTTATAACAATAAAATATAACCTGCGCCACTCAGGGATATTGTAGCTATCTACAAATAAAAGTATTTTAAGGTTCCGTTTAGTAGTTTCTGTGATTACCCTTACACATACAAATAAAAAACTTAACCTCTTTATAATATTCTGATATGGTTATAGAAACAAGTATTTCTTTTTATCGCTAAAAACTGATATCTACCAAAAAATATATACCTACGGCTTCTGTTCCGTTACTACATGATTTAAAAAAATAATCAAATGAATTAATTATTGAACAGCTAGCAAGCTAAGTGAATATAACATTTTATTGTAGAACTAGCTTCCGCCCACGACTTAGCACACGTAGTGTGTCAATAAAAAGTAGCCTATTTTTCAATCCAGGTCTTTTTTTCAATCTATCTATATACCAAATTTCATCGATATCAGCTCAGCCGTTACGACGTTATTGAGTAACAAACAAACAAACATACATCCAATCTTTCGCATTTATAATATTATATATATTAGTGTAGTGTGTCATAATATGAACGAGGACATTTCTAACTCTGAAGACCAAGTGAGGGTAGTTGCTGCAGCTTCCCACACTTCTCGACGGTAGCTCCAAGTACTCTGGTCATCCCGTGACCACGCCTGTCACGTGACAGCCGAAACGTCGGGTTAACAAATAAAAAAGGTACATACGCGATAAATACCCGTTTTAATCCATAATTATATACATATTATATTATTATAATTATTTATGGTATATACATGTATTTTAATTTTTTCTGTGTCTTTTATCGTCGACAACCACAGTACCACAACACAGACACGGAATTTGTATGATAATAAATAAGCTGATAGTAACTAGCCAGCCAGTATTCAAGTAACTATCATCGTGTAAACACCTGTGAAATTCATTCGCAGTCTTTGATTCTCAACAGTAGTTTATGAGCTATGATGTAAGAGAGGTCAAAACAAAATTAATCGATTCTAAGCCATTCGATTCGGATTTATAACTTTCGATTATTCTGTAATGGAATATTTTTAGGCACCCTTTATAGAATTAGTATTAAATTTCGATTTGGGCACCCTATATTTTGTAACTTCCAGTTGGTTCCCTAACCGATTTCGATGAAATGTAGTAGGTACGTAGATTATAACCTGGATTAACACATGGGCTACTTTTTATCCCATGACTCAGGTCCCATGGCATAAAAATGGGGTGTTAGTTGCAACAGCTAGCTTAGCTTTGTTTCTAGGTTACCAACACATTTAATATTGTAACACTTACGCAGTCGCGGACAAGAGCTAGTATTAAATAAAAAAACTAATACATGATAGTGGTTTATGAAATATTTGACCAATTCTAATTAAGTTGGCCAATAACAATTAAACTGGCCAAACTTGTTCGGTCATTCATTTACTAATCACTTATAATAGTGATTGGTTTCAAGGTGAAAATGCAATGTTGTTCTTCTGGTAATATTTTATGTCTTGACATCCTACTAATTTATCAATATCATCATCATATACCGTAGGACGTCTACTTCACATAATAAAATAAATATAAATCAATCCGAATAAATTTGCTAATAATGAAATGTACCTATGTGTGTATTCGATGTTACAAATAAATACTATATCTAACTATAAATATTACAAATAAACTAGCTGACTTGCCCGTGGCTTCGCACGCTTGAAATTTCCCGTTCTCGTGGGGAATTTGGGATAAAAACTATATAAAACACTCTTGTCAAAGTGACGCTTCATGTAAATGACTTAACGTCAATGAACGACGGTTAAATTATATAGATATTGTCCATACAAAAATACTTAAATCGCGATTACAAAAGGGCGGTAGGGGTAGGAAGGTGAAAAATAATTTACGACCTATTCTGATACCTACCAAATATACAAAAAAAAACATTAAAATCGGTCGACCCGTTTCGGAGGAGTGCGCCCATAAACACCGTAACACGAGATTTTATATATTAGAAAGAAGATATTGGTGGACATTTCACACAGTGCTATCTGGCCCCAAACTAAGCAAAGCTTGTACTATGGGAACCACATAACTGATAGATTACATTATATACCTACATTATTTTTTCTGTAAATACATACTTATAATATATAGAAAACAACCAGACCCGGAACAAATACCTGTAGATCATCCAAACATTTGTTCGGTGGTAGGAATCGATCCCGCAACCTCTTGCGTCTCAACCGGGTATTCAACCACTTCGCCGCAGAGGTCGTCACAACGATCCTTGTGATATTATTTCATTTTAACACCTGGTTTAAATGATTAAACCACATAATAATATTGATGTGATTAACAAGTCACACGCAGACTACAAGGCTCCTAACCTTGTAAAAAACAAACTAAAATGACATTCTCTTAATTCCATTACTACATCCTGTTTTGACTTTAGATTTCCGATATTAAGCCCTGGTAGAACCCTGGTATCTGTAGTTTTCTGCCAGTAATAAAACTATCCTTAAGAACTAAATGTAGGTATATTTTTTATCCCAAATACTTATTGTAAGACAGCTTCCTCTCACGTTATCAATCTAACCTATGCAAAGATTGGCTGGAAGAGATCGCTTTAAACTATACCTAAGGCCGCCCATTGTGCCACCGCGCATTAGTCTAAGTTTTCTAGGATAAGTAATATGAATATGAATGAATGAATGAAAATACTTTATTGTACACCACAAAACATCAAAAAACAACAAAAAAATCAAAGAAACAAACATAAAAATAAAAATTCAGAAAGCGTCAAGTAAAATGAGCGGTCTTATCGCTTAGAAGGGATTTCTTCCAGATAACCTTTGGACTTTTTTATATGGTGTAACTTAAGAGTTATTTTAACTCAAAACTTAATCAAAATTCAATAATTTTTTTAACAGTTCATTGAAATCGCATGAATCTTGATTAACACTGATGTGAGTAAAGTTTAAGAATAAAGACCGAGTCTTACAATGTTAAAAAAACTTACCAATTTCTCTCATTTTGTTGCAAAAAAGTCCGGATAGTCTTTACAAATCACTACTCACTTTTCCTTCACATCACAAAATCTTTATCACCCAAAATAATAATCGTAGAAATAAAATAAAGTGTATATGGCCACAGCGTAAATCGCAAATTTAAAATACAGATATATAAAATCTTTTATAAAAGTCCAGAGTGCATGGGCTATACCCTTTTTTGTCTCAGTGGGGGGAGCATGCATTTATAGCATTGCCACCTGAAACAAAAGAAAAAAACAAATATTAATAAAACTAAAAAAAAATTGCACTAAACGACTGTCGTACATTTCAATGATAATGGGTCACCCTATCCCAATTTACCTTATTTAATTAATTCAATAGGTAAAAACTGTACACGTTATAACTTTTTCTTTATCATAAAAATATAAAAAACCTTATTCTTTAATTAAATTTAAAAAAAACCTTACAGCTAATTGCATAATATATACAGTGCCACACAAAAACTAAAAGCTGCACTGTCAACCTTAAACGTAACATTCAAACAAAAAAAATTATATAACACTCTCAAACTATCACATATCATTCCAAACAACCTCCAGCCTAACCCAACCCTTTAAAAACACAAAATATTCAATTAAACAGGTTTAAAATATAAAAAGCACCCTACCAGCTGCAATTATCTAAAAAATCACTACAGTTTCCACTCCCGCACACTTTCTTACCGTCGGACGGTCGCGAGTTAACTGACTTGAGTGGTGGATAGTGACCACACTGAAGTCAGTCTATGGATTAGAAGGTATTGCAAGGCCGTTGGCCGTAAACGTTGTTAGTCTTTTTGTAAGTTTGTTTTGTTCGGGTCAGATTTAGTAATGACGTTATAGGTCAATATAGGTAAGGTTTTTGTCAAAAAACGCTGCAAATTTTAGATTATTGTATATTCGTCACTTTAAATTGTATTTTTCTTAATATCTAGCTTCCACCCGCAGCTGCGCACGCAAGGTTTGCCGATACAAAGTAGCATATGTGTTAATCCAGGTTATAATCTACGTACCTACCAAATATTTATCTAAATCGGTTCAGCCGTTACGATGTTATTAAATAACAAATAAACAAAAAAAGTAAACCAACATCCAAACTTTCGTATTTATAATATGAGTGTGATAGTAATACAATATAACGTTTATTTCAAGCAACAATGTGCACACACAAATATGTAAAACTAGTTGACCCAGCGAACTTCGTAGAATGGTCAATCGTCCATCGTTAGCTGCATCTGTGTATGAGAAAATAAATTTTCTTCATAATTTTATTTTGCATGATTTTTTTCCGATGTTTTAATAGTTATTCTGCTATTCGGGGCGGAGACAAATCCAACAAATCAAAGTTCATCATCATTGGTCTAACCATTCTTGAGTTATAATTAATGATGTAACTAACCCGATTTGGTTTCATATATTTAGAAGGTGTTAGAATCATGTACTTTAAATTTGTATAGTTCAAATAATATTAAGTGATACTAAACTGTTTACCATACCATAAAAATCTAAATATTAAATAAAAAAATTGTGTTTCTATTAAATATATTCTTTACAATATAACCTACTTTTTCAAATTAGAATAAAAACTTTGAGAAATGAATCATTGCATAGAAAATTCTAGCTCGTTTTATCATCTTTCTTAGCATTTTACCCGTGTAAGTATTTACTTACTTTATGTACATAAGTAATTTACTATTGTATAAAAAATACATTAAATAAAAAATACAGTCAGATTAACAGCTGTAACATCGAGTTCATAAAACTGACAATTACATTAATTATTTCCTCAAATGTCCCACGAACACCGCAAACCACAGACACCGCACGGTATTGCGTGCGCGCATACAATACTATGGTAGGGTTGCCATGGGTTTGAAAGTGATTGGAATCCTTTTCATCATCATTATCATCTGAGGTTTAGCAAGCTGAAGTGGCAGTGGGCGGGGCACATAGATCTAAGAACTGACGGCCGTTGGGGCAGAAAGGTTCTCAAAAGCATGCACTGGAAAGCGCAGCGTAGGCCGTTGGGTGCAGACAGCTATACTTTTTTTTCTTGGTAATTTAACTCATTTTTTTTATAAGATGAGGCAACAGATGCACATGACCCACTAAAGCCTATGCCAATAGCATGAGTTCACCGGTTACATCTAAGACTTTTTTAGTTGATTATAGTCAAGCGCTTGACTACTATCTCACCTGGTGGTAGGTGATGGTGTGATCGAAGATGGACTTGACATACATTTGCATCCAGAGACATACAGGTAACAACACAATTTTTTTTAATGTTTTGTAGTTTTCTTGTCCTTAGCCATGCTCTCTAGTTTTATTACAAATTAGCCAAATAGGCTAGTGAGTAATTTTAAATAAAACACAAAAATAATAGAATAATTAATGAAAATATAATTAAATATTAAACTTTATAAATAAATATGAATACAAATAGAACATATGTATTACATATTTACATGTATTAAATAGAACATTAAATATATATAGATACATATACATTTTTGTTTTCTAACCTATCTCGTCCCAATGCGGGGCAAAGGTCTCCCCCAAGTCCCTCCAAGTATGCCTATCCGTCGCTATCTCCCACCATCCTCTTTGGAATGTTACCAAATCGTCCCGCCAACGCTTTCTCGGCCGACCCCGACGTCACCCTCCGTCTTCAGGCGTCCATGGTGTCACAATATGGGCCCATTTCTCAGAGTGCATTCGGGCAACGTGGCCCGCCCAGTCCCACTTACATATAAATTAAAATATATAATAATAATATGTGGAACTACGAAGCAATATACAAACAGACAGACATAGGCGTCAAACTTATAAACCCCCCCTTTTTTGTTGGGGGTTAAGAAGTCTCTTTATTCTATATTTTTTCCTTTTGTCCTTATATTTCCGTATCTATGGCAACCCTACCAGTAGATAGACTCTTGCGCAGCCAGTACGTGAAATCGGCCGGCTCAATAAGAGTTTAAATTCAATGCATACTCGGTCCAGCCGGCGACTTGCCTTATTTTTAGAACGTGACTTGGAAAATGTAGCACGAAATATAGAATCATTAATTTAAGTGTCGAACCAAGAAGGCTCGAAGTCGCTCAGTTAGTGGAGAGGGCTATGTAGTTTCTCTACGAGATCGAACTAGAAATGAGGAGATCTGTAGACGAAATAAAGTCACTGACATAGCTGGATTAGCAAGCTGAAGTGGCAGTGGGCGGTACAAAGCTCGAAGAACCAACGGCCGTTGGGGCAAAAAGGTTCTTGAGTGGAGACCACGTACTGGAAAGCGCAGTGTAGGACTTTTCAAGATCTTCATTTTGATACCCGTATAAGGAGTCGTTTTTGAAGTGAAAACTTCTTTAGGCGCGTTATGCATTTTTTGAGATGGGAAAAAAACCATTGAAATTGCGACACTGTTACCGTTAGCATAACGGACACCTCTGTATATGAAGTGAAAACTTCTTTAGGCGCGTTGGGTATTTTTTGAGATGGGAAAAAACCATTGAACTCGCTATACTGTTACCGTTACCGTCACCTCTGTATATAGGTAACTCATAATTGTTCATGTTTTGAATTCTTTCTTATTATTTTAAACAAAATTTTCACACTTGAAAGAATTACTTGTCGACTATTTTTATTTGTGACTTATTTATCAATGAAAATAACTGAAACATCATGAAACCAATTTACATAAACAGTTACATAACACACTTAATATAACCCATTTACATGTTTCCTGTTGAAATCTACGGAAGTACATAAAGGAAGTATATAAATCACGAGAGGAAGTAAGTTAATAGGTTAGGCTTGAACAGTTACACCAGTTATTGTACTTAAATGTAACAATTATGTATTTAAGTAGTTAAATAACCGATATATACGAAAAATTATAAATCCCACTATCTCATTCATTACATACATTATATATATATATATATATATATATTTCTATAAAAGAAAGTCGGGTTAGTTACACCATTACTCAAGAACTGGCGGACCCGATTTTGATGATCTTTAATTTGTTGGATTTATCTCCACCCCAAATAGCCGAATAACTATTAAAATATTGGAAAAATACATACAAAAAAAAATTATGAAAAAAAAATTATTATACATAGATGCAGCTAACGATTGACAATTCTACCGGAGTGACGTATATTGGCAGCCCGCATCATATGCTGTCAAGGCGGTACGAAATTCAGTGGGTCAGCTAGTATTATAATACATTTAAATACATATAAGATTTTCTTGTGAAAGCTCACCCGGGGAAGTTCTACCTCATACCTATTTCTGCCGCCAAGCAGCATTGCTGTGTTTCAGTTTGAAGAGTATGGTGCCGGTGAAATCACAGGCACATGAGGCTTTACACTTGTATGCCTCAAGTTGGTGGACGTAGGGCAGTGCATCGTAACGCACATTTCTAAGGTGCGTGGCCTACGAGACAATACTTTATTAGGCGACGGGTACCACTTAATATCGGGCCATCGGCTTGTTCCATCTCCAGGTTAACAGCCCTTCAAACCAAAACACAGTAATACTGCTTGGGGTCTGAAATAGGTACTAGCGGTAGTACTTCCCCGGGCGAGTCTTTTCACAAGGAACTCTACTACTCTTCATCTTTTATCATCTTTTCATCCAGTGCGCTGCTGCACTTTCTAGTGGACTACACTCGAGAACCTTTCTGCCCCAACGGCCGTCAGTTCTTCGAGCTATGTGCCCAGCCCACTGCTACTTCAGCTTGCGAGCTATAATGGTCACTCAATATTTTGTCAACACCATATTATTTTTTTTTTATGCGATGTCGATATTATTTTTACGATGTCTTGTTGAATTCTCCGCCTACTATAATGGCCATTATGGCTATCTCAGTAACGGAGATTATACACTAACACCAAACATCAAAGGCGTCTGAATTAATGAAGGAAGGCCTCTTATATATAGCTGTCAATTTCCAACTGTCAAATTTTAAATTTATCATTTTTTAATTTTTTTTTATCCGATAGTGCTTATCTGGGTCAACGCATTTTTAATTCAGTGGGGCAATGCAGCCAGTGTCTTGGGTACACTTTCGCCTGGTAGTGATTTGGAGCAGTTGAGCTATCTATAGATCGTTTGCAACGGTATTTAGATGATTCTACTGTTTCTTCTGTATTTTAGTCACTTTTATAACATTTACCAGGTAACCAAATAATCTTAAATTACGTATACCACTAGTTGGAATGGCAGGGAGCCGTTGGATCAGACCGTACAATATCAAGCGGTCTAGATATGTATGGAGGAGGCCTTGAAGCAGTGGATGTCTTATCCTATAGCTGATATGATGATAATGATAGAACCAAAGTTAAAGTCAAACTATTTATTCAGTAAGTACTTCTAGAAACATCTTTGATACATCAATCAGCGTCTTTAAACACAAGGGCATAAATGACCAATTAGGTACAGGTATTTGAATATGAGTGTAATGATTCGAGGGTGCAATTGATCGCTTACATCCGAGTATAACACATAACTTCACATTACGAATGCGAGGATATTAAAAAAAGTCTTTATAACAGTTTGTTAGTAAAATGAAAACTTGCGTTCCTGGTATCCATTGTTTTTACTACTCATAAAAGAGGCTTTAGTTCATAAAGCCTTTTTTATGAATAAGCATGTGTCATGGAGGTTGTCTTTCATGTTGCATGTTATGAATGTGGCCTCATTTTGAAATAGAAATAAGGATTTCTAGTTGTAGGTTGTTATTCATATAAGTATATATACGTTGTATTTTAGTTTAGTATTTACAATAATAATAAATAAATATTGCTAGACATTTCACACAACGATATCTAGCCCCAAACTAAGCAGAGCTTGTACTATGGGAACCAGTTAACTGATAGAATACTTATATACATTTTTTTTTGTAAATACATACTTATAATATATAGAGAAACAACCAGAGCCAGAACAAATATCTGTAGATCATGCAAACATTTGTTCCGCGGCGGGGATCGAACCCGCTACCTCCTGCATCTCAGCCGGCTATTTGCCCACTGCACAACGGAGGTCGTCATTTATGAATTCAATTTATAAATGCAATAAGTATCATTTTATTTTCAAATTTACTTCCGCGCCTAGGGGCTTAAATCGCATTTAGGCATCAGGTATCGAGCTAACAATGACCAATTCTCAGAGCATGAGAGATGTAATAGTAGATTATTAAACGAGGGGATAAAGCAGTGTCTTGCGTCACAGGCGCTATATTGAATCCCGAACGTAACGAAGGATTCTAGAATTAACTCCCTCGCTCCGCTCGTGGGTTAACCCTAGAGATATAATACTCGTAAAAACCATATCTAGGTTGGTGCCTTCTGTGCAGAGATTAGTTCGATTTACGAATAAGTTATTATTATGTGGGTCTCTTTGGTTCAAATTTTAATAAAGGTGAGGTCCCGAATTCAAACGTATTCAGTACAACTTTACTCCCGGCTCAGCAGCAGGGATTTAATCAGGGTGTTGTGTGAAAACAAGTTTTATTACAAATGTAATTTTCGACAAGTCTGTAAGCATCTAATACATTAAATTAGTCAAAGCGCTATTATGCGTAAGTCATTGTATAATATTATTGCTTTAGTTGATTTTATGACATTAATTACTACTTTCCAGTTAGATTTGTGAGTTTGTTTATGTAACTAACGCTGGGGGGCTTAGCCAAAAATGTCGTAGATTCAAATCCCTTTTCATTTTAAAATATGTTAGACCGATACATATTAACAAGTTGATGTAAGGGTTTATTCAAGGTAGGACGGTGACCTTTTAAAATATATTTAAATTCAAATTAATTTATTAAAAATCACAAGGATCTTTATAACACTTAACATTTTAAATCGTAACCTGTTCCTTCGCAACCAGGAAAATAAGATATGATAATGTAATAACCACAATAACAGCGACAGGTTACAGGAACAACGTGCGATCCTCGAATTCCCCTTAAAGTTAAAGGGAAAATTTACAAGACGATCATAAGACCCGTCGTAATGTATGGTTTTGAGTGTTGGGCCAGGAAAGAGATGGATGAAAGAAGAGTGCACGCCGCGGAAACGCAAATGTTGAGATGGATGTTTGGGGTAACGAGAATGGATAAGATAACGAATCAGTATATTAGAGGAAGTTTGAAAATGTGATAGAAAAGTTGAGGGATAAGAGGCTAGCGTGGTATGGGCATGTCATGCGTAGGGAAAAAAATCATGTGACTAAAAGAGTGTTAGATATGAGTGTGGATGGATATAGAAGTAGAGGAAGGCCGAAGACGAGATGGATGAACTGTGATATGAATGATATTATGAGTAGGAAGGAAGTGACAACGGAGATGAAGGCTGATAGAGAGACGTGGAGGAGGAATACATGTTGTGCCGACCCCGCGTAAAACTAAAAAGGAAATACAATGGGTGGCCTTATCGCTAAGAGCGATATCTTCCAGGCAACCTTTGGATAGAATAAAATTAGTGAAGCTATAGCGGAGTGCAGTGTATGTACTACAGATTGAAAATCATCAGAGTAAAAACAAGCTTAACAGGTAGAGTTGGATAATACCTAACTATTTATTATATAAGTGCCTAGAAATATTTTGATAAATATATACCATCCACCCACACTAATATCACCCAATTGAGCGAGCAATCGAAGCGAGCGAAGCTTCTCAGTTTCGAGATTGGCCAAAAACGCTTTTGTCCGGCTGTCTGTCTGTCTGTTCTCGCCTATAGGTCGCATTCATCCGATTTTAACAAAAAATGGCACACAAGTTTCTTGATTTATTTAAATTTTTTAGTCGATCGCGATTTTTTTTTAGGGGAAAAATAGGGGGGAAAGGGGGTAGTTTGCTGTAGCGTTATTTATCGACGGATTTCAATCAAATTTGAGAGGCCACAATAAGGGCATCCATACAAGATGATGCGAAAAAATTTCCAAAAGGGGGCAGTGGGAAAAAGGTGGAGTGGAGGGGGGGAAGGGGGAAGTTTGTTGTAAATACCTTTAAGTACCCCTGTAAGTACTTACCTATCGAACTAGACTACGCAGTCCTCTCCGCCTTCACGAGCCGAACCCCTAAGAGAAAGGAACGCGAGTAATCGCTAAATTTTATACCAATATTTTGCTCAAAAGTCTACACAGGTGAGCGTATTGGAAAATTCAAGTGCCTGAAATTCGATTCAAAATTGGACTTTCTTCGATAATACTGATGCGTAAATTACGTTTTGGAAGCGAGGTCTACTGTTCTCACAAAACCACTAGTAATTTAATAGCGGGAGAAGAAGAATAATTATGACATTAAAAAACAAAAGACGCCATATTATAATAATGTCAACGTCAAAAGTGACGGCAAAAATGGGCTAATCGCGTGCTATTTTCTAACCTAACCAACCGTGGCGTGGTAGAAATGTGAAACCTAATGTTCGACCAGCTATATCGTAGGTTACCTTACGTTTTGAATATCATTGACAATATAGCAATTATTTGATTAAGAACGAATTAATTAATGTAGGTAGCTGTTTTATCGTACCAAACATCATGTTTAATCACACTTATTATTATAAATGCGAAAGTTTGTATTTTTATATGTTACTCAATCGTATAATTGTAACGATATATTAATTATAACGTGGGTTATCATTATAAACTTTTTTTTTGTACGTGGATGAATCCTCAGCGGTACCGCTCTGAACCCAGGGAGTGGTATGTCGGACTACTACCGACTATACCGAAATTTTTTTTCGGATTTTTCTCGTGTTGGCCTCTGAGGCCGTTGCAGCTTAGATAACCGAACTTTTGGCGAGCGCAGATGGCGCTCAACCCAGAAAGTTTTGATAAGGCAAATGGCGCAAGGGCACCACTTTTTAGATACTACCTCGGCTTGGGCCGTTGCCAAGATGGGGATAAGAGAGAAACGCCCGGGTACATGCCTGTACCTCGTATAGGCGGCAGTTGAAGGGATTCGTCGAGCTCGCCGGCGAGGTCGGTGTATCTCTGAAGTGTTTGCTCTGTCTAATGTAGATGACTCAGAAATCTCGTCCGCGTTAGCGGAGGTGATTTCGTCATCCGGATCTCGCTTTATATCAGAACATTCTTCCGCGACCCCGGTGGCGTTGGTCCGCTCTTGCGGACCCCATCTATATAAGGTTCATATACATATATCGTTCATTCCATCTATATCATCTATCAGGTTATCATCTTTGTTGTATGGGAGCCTCCCTTAAATATTTATTTTATTCTGTTTTTAGAATTTGTTGTTATAGCGGCCCCAGAAATAAATCTAAGCAAAAAAATGTATATATAGGTACATGTAAGCAGAATAAATGAATGAATAAATGAATAAATGAAATATACCAACTGTCTAACTATCACAATTCCTGAGATACATGCCTCGTGACAGACAGACAGACAGACGGACAGACAGACAGCGGAGTCTTAGTAACAGGTTCCTGTTTTACCCTTTGAGCACGGAACCCTAAAAAGGCTCTTTGTACGAGATCGAATCCACAATGAAGAAATCCGTAATCAAACTAAAGTCTTTATGCCATTTATGATATAGCCAGAAGATTAACAAGAGGAAGCGGCAGTGGGAGGGACAAAAAAAAATCAAAATTGTTTTATTAATTAAAAGCACTTTGAAACGTCAAAGTGACTTGAAACATCTAAGTATAAAGAACTGAAGTAAACCATGCGACACTAAAAAAAGAAAAGAGAACTGACGTTGGTTAAAACGGACTGATTAAAACGGGTATTTATGTCGTATCGATGCGGCAACGTTTCGACCATATTGCAATAGCCGTGGTCGCGGGCGGACTGAAGTACTTGGAGCTACCGTCGAGAAGTGCAAGAATTACCCATTTTAATCAGTGATTATGTACAGTGATTGCGGAAATTTGAAAAATACAACTGACGTTGGGGCAGAAAGAAAGGTTCTCGGAAGACCACACACTGGAAAGCTCAGCGTAGGACGCCCTCACTATATGAAAAGACTAAATACATATAGGTTGCTGGAGGCCGTTGGGTGCTCCCAAGATTGATATCTTTGGGGAGCCTATGTCCAACAGTGGCCATTAAGAGCACAGCCTGCTAAGAGATACTACGTATATTAAGATCACAACACGTTTTGGATAAAAAAAAATATTTAATATAATTTTACGTTCATTATTTTAAATCACCTTTTGTAAATGTATTATGTGTGCTATTTAGCAAATAAATGATTGTCTATGTCTATATCTAAAATATATAAATAAAGCTGGATATTTCACACAGCGCTATTTAATCCCAAATTAAACAAAGCCATTATTATATTTTAATTATATTTTTTGTAACTTTATACCTAATTATACTATAGAGAAACACCAGGACCCGTAATATAACAAATATATCTCTAGATCATGCAAACATTTGTTCCGCGGCGGGAATTGAACCTACCACCTACTGCGTCTCAGCCATGTCAGGTCTATTCGTCCACTGCGCCACGGAGACACGCAATGTTAACTCAATTATGCAACAATTACAGAAACAAAGCGTCTTCAAACTCAAAACTTCCTTCACAATGATTTGAAAGTTATACAAAATGGACAGTTTATTCACCCACGAATCACGATGCTACAATAAAACACAATACTAACAATTACCAGCCGTTTAGAACAATTCCTTGTAAATTATAGTCAACTGTTCAGGGCATTGTTTTAGTAAAAGAAAGTTTAGATATTAATCCTTAGTTAAGTAGTGGCATTATATTCACATCACTCATAAGTATTTATAAAACTAAAATTAAAGTGGGAGCACGAAACAACCTTCTCCGTCGATTAACATCTACCAAATGGGGAGTAGCTCCAGAGGTTCTCCACACGACGGGCCTGGCATTGTGCTTTTCAGCTGGCGAATATGCTTGCCCAGTCTGGAACCGGGCCGCACACGCTAGGGCCGACGATGTTGCGCTGAATGACACATGGCGTATTATAACAGGATGTCTGAAGCCAAAACCCCTCTGAACCTCATCTACCCTTTGGCAGGCATACCAGCCCCCGTAGTGCGTTGGGATGTGGCCTGCTCTATAGAAAAGTTTAAGCTGGAGCACGACAGTCGACATCCTCTATGCCATCATATTCTACAAGGCCGCCTGAAATGTTTTAAGAGTTTTCAGCGTTCCACGCAGGCCACCAGCGACGACCCATCTGTTGCTAGACGCGCACTGTGGATAGATAGTAACCCTCCACCATCTGACTTCACTCCCCCTCAAGAACAGCTTCTACCAGGGCACGACCTGACGTGGCAAGTGTGGAAGTTCTTAAATAGGCTTCGCACACTAGTTGGTCGCTGCGGAGTCAATATGTGCAAATGGGGGTTCAGGGATCCCAGCCAAGCGCAATGCGACTGTGGTGATCCTGCACAGTCGATGAAACACCTGAGGGCTTAGCCAAGTTACAGTCGATTAGCGATGACGCTAGTCGATACGTCCGAAAATGTATGAGATTTAACACATGCTAGAGAATTACCACGTGATTCAGCGACAGCAAATGTATGTAGAAATCGAATAGATTCGTGGCGAATGTAATTTGGCTACGGGCCCTGCTAATGTGCGCTTTGTGCCCGAACACCTGCACAATGGAAGACTTAAAAATGGCTTCTCCTGACGCCATCAATGTAGCCAAGTACCTATCTAACATATTAAAAGTAGAGCTAATGATACGCTAAGAAGATGATAAGTAGTTATTAACAAGTAAAAAGATCTACTTTTTACTTGTTAATAACTACTTATCATTTTACTACAAATTAAAAAAAAAAAACTGACAAATAATCATCTAAATAGTCCGATATGTTATTGTAGGCCTTTTATAAAGATTTTGTTAATTACGTTTTAAATTTGTTAATTGTCAATTTTTGCACATCCCTTGGGAATTTGTTAAAAAGCGTACACCTTGCCCTTTAAATGTTTCACTAACTTTATGGAGTCTACAAGTGGCAACAGCGAGTTTATCTTTATTTCTAGTGTTAAAATTATGATTATCGCTATTTTTCTTAAACAAATTAATATATTTGTGAACATACATCAGATTTTCATAGACGCAAGCGCGTCCGACTGCACACAATGAAGGGTTTTCTGTAATATAGTTGCAATCATTCCAAAAATATAGCACGATCTCGTCACAATAATATTATAAATTTGTGAATTTTGATGTTTGTATGTTTTTTTCCCCAATCACGTCGTAATGGGTTCACCGATTTCGATGAAATTTGGTACGTTGATAGACCTGGGTTCAAACATAGGCAACCTCGTGTTGACAAACAACGCGTGCGAAGCCGCTGACGGAAACTAGTAAATTATAAAAAGTAGTTGTATTATCAATTTTATCTCATTCTGCCAAAATCTCCAAAACAGTATGCTAATATGATGTCATTCAAAACCTATTCAAAATTGTCTGCTTTCACATTTATCAATATTTAATTTGGCTTGAAAGAATCCGTGGGAAATTTACTAGTTAATTCGTGAATGAATTTAGATTGAATCATTTTACCGAAAAACAATCCATTTGGATATACAATCTTTTTAAATTGTGTTCATTGTTGTGTACCGTGGCGCAGTGGCGAATAGCCGGCTGAGGCACAGGAGACAGCGGGTTCGATTCCCGCCGCGGAACAAATGTTTGCATGATCTACAGATATTTGTTCCGGATCTGGATGTTTTTCTATATATTATAAGGATGTATTTACAAAAAAAAATGTATATAAGTATTCTATCAGTTATCTGGTCCCCATAGTACAAGCTTTGCTTAGTTTGGGGCTAGATATCACAATGTGATAGTAATATTTATTTATGTAGGTATTCTATAAGTTATCTGGTTTCCATAATACAATCTTTGCTTAGATTGGGCTTGAAATGTCCATCATTATTTATTTATTAATAACTAGCGACCCGTCCCGGCTTCGCACGGGTGTACATTTATTTGCTAAACCTTTTTTATGTCTTATTTTTTGACACATTGCGTTACATTATTGAAGTTTTAGTAGAGATCCTCATTTTTTCTACTTATAAATATAGCCTATGTTACTCAGGGATAATGTAGCATTCTAATGGTGAATGTATTTTTGAAATCGGACCCGTAGGTTTTGAGTTTATTCGTTACAAACATACAAAAATACAAATTTTTCCTCTTTATAATATTATTATAGTATAGATATAGATAGCCCCAATCACTTTATTTACTTTACTTTATATAGTTACTAGTATTTTTCAAACTTTCGGGATCACTGTACATAATTACTGATTTAAACGGGTATTTATCGCGATCACGGCTATTGCAACACAATCGAAACGTCGGGATACCAAATAATTAAAAAAAAAATTTAAATAAGTAATTATTTACAGTTACTGTTATAATATCTTATAACTAATGCTGAGACTGAGTGACTGAGAGTGCTCAGACGTGGACGCTCACGGTAGGACTAGTCCATCAATTTAAGGTTGCGCAGCGAGCTATGGAATGGGCTATGCTTGAAGTTTCTCTGAAGGATAAAATCCGTAACGAGAGTATCCGACAGAGAACCAAGGTCACCGGCATAGCCCAGCACAGCAAACTGAAATGGCAGTGGGCTGATCATATATGCCGAAGAACCGACCACCGTTGGGGTAAACGAGTTCTTGAGTGGAGACCGCGTCTTGGCAAACATAGTGTGGGATACCCTCCGGCTAGGTGGAGCGATGACATAAGAAAGGTGGCGGACTGAAATTGGATGAGAAGAGTGGCGCGTATTGGGAAAGTCTAAGTCCAGCAGTGGACAGATGTGGGCTGATGATGATGATGGCTGTTATATCTAGCATTTATTTCACAACCTAACCAAAACCTCCATTTATCAAAATGGCTACTGCAAATAATTCCAACTTTGACCGCGACGTGTTATGTAACTGTCGGTCTGACAGCTAATCAAAGTTATTTGTTTGATTGCGATAGATTCCATTGGTTGGTGCCTTCCGAATGTTTTAGAACCGTGGTGAATGAAGTTAAGGTAGGTAATTATCAAAACAAGAACTAAAAGAAACACCAACTCTTGAATATTCTATCTCTCTCTAATATGTCATTTACTAATACTTACTCTTCTTCATTCAAAGGTGGCTTGGAAGAGATCCCATGCTTTAGCAATAAGATCATCCATTGTTAATTGTCCTGTTTTTAGTATTGTCTAGCTTGTATTACATACCAGTATATATACCTTATATTACATATTTTATTAAGGCACAAAAGTTATCTGGAAGAGAAAACTTGTAAGTACCAAAATTTACCTTAATATTCAACTTTTTTATTTTTCCACATTTTCCCTTTACTTGTGCTGCTTTTGTTACCTTGCTTTTGATCAAAATTGACAATCCTAGGTCAACCGGAAGTACCCTATAGGTTTTGGGGCGAAAACCTATATGGTAGTTCCCGTTGACCTAGAATCACGAAATTTGGCAAAAAAAAGTACAGCACAAATAAAGGAAAAATTCAAAAAAAAAGTTGAAAATTAAAGGGTATCCCCATACATACATAGTTGACGCCAATTAAGATAGTCCTCTGAGTTGTATGGACGCTCATACTATTTAGAGGACTAGCTTAATCGGCGCCAACCTCAAATAAGGTTAATAAATTAAATTGTGCTATTGTGTGTAAAAATGATACCAATTTTATTAAGGCGGTATAATGTGTAAGTACGGAAACCTCGGCGCATGAGTTCGATTCGCACTTGACCGGTTTGTTTTTCATATCGCACGAACTTAACTAATTTGGATTTAGGTTTCAGTCTGTATTTTTTTATGCTACTAGAAGATGGAACAAGCGCACCCGATGTTAAGTAACCATCCCCTATAACAGAGAACTGCCTCGTAGGTCACGCACCTTAGAAATGTACCCTACGTTGAACTGCCCTACGTTCATCTACTTGAGGCATACAGGTGTATAGCCTCATGAGCCTATAATTTCACCGGCAACCATACCCTTCAAACCGAAACACAGCAATGCTGCTTTGCGGCAGAAATAGGTTGTACTTCCCCGGGCGAGCCATATCTCAAGGAACTCTACTTTTTTTTCCTAATCTGTCCCACTGCTGGGCAAAAGATTCCGATTCCTCCCCCAATTCTTTCCCCCCCTCTCGATTCCGGGCCAACACTACCCAAGTCTACCACTCTTTGAAAAATCTCATTTGAAATGTCACTGTAATTTCCTCGTAATAAACTGCAATAGTGTTGAAAATGTTTGTGAAACGGTAAAATTGATTAACCTCTGTCGGGCCAGTAGCGACTCGGTCAAGCAATCTACTTGAATAGTTTTACAAGAATAATTTACCGTGAAGTATTTGGATAGAAGCCTTTATTTCAATAAATTGGGAATGCAGCTTTTCAAATGTCAATTTTGACATTTGAAATTTTGTTTGACACCTCTGTCATACATACCTATGACCTATCTTAACATACGAGTACGTCCGGCTCGAAGGTTTTTGAGATAGTTTTACGAATCGATGCCCGTAATTGTTGGATAACACTTTAAACTAAACATACTGGTATACCTACATATAACCAGGGAGTAAAAATAGGGCAAAGGAGAAGAGAGAGTACTCGTTGATCGAATTTAAATATATTTATTTATATATTATAATATATATTTAATGGATAACTTAATATTAATAGCATTATCTACCAGTTATCTTGGTCGTGCATATATTTACAAATATTAAAAAAACTTTTATTTATGACAATTTATAATATTTTTTCTAATGGCAATGTGAATCATTTCTTCATGTTACTTATGATTTAAAATTTTAACATAAAAGTATGATAAAAAAAGTATTAAAAGTTGTATGGTAGATATCGATATTTAGCGATAAGACCGTCAATTACAGACGTAGTAATACAGAGTAGCACAGATTTACGTATGTTATTATTTTTGTTTTATGGTGTGTAAGAAAGTATTTTCTATCTAACTATTCTACATACATCTTATACTCTGGATTTGTGATCTGAGAGCTGTAGCTTATCTGGGTCAACGCATAAAATGGTATTGAGTTCATACAAAAATACCATAGAAAAAAGCATTTTCAGTTTTTCCCGAATTTTCACATTATCCGGGCAAGTTTTTTAATTTTTTCCACTAAACACCGTTTTCGGAGGGGGGTGTCAAGGGCGCGTTCAAGTATTACGTAACGCAATTTGGGGAGAGCGGGGGGGGGGGTCTTGTAAAACGTTACAATGCGTTACAGGGTATGAGGGGGGTTCAAACAACGCAGTACTGACGTAGCATTGATATTTTTTATTTAAATAAATATGTAAAAAACCTGCCAAGTTGGCAACCCTTTTCGTTTATGTTTTACGGGGAATCTCTGGAATGTATTGTACGACATTTTTATTTTTTTCTCCCAAGTTGCAACATAATTGTAACTTTTAGTTGAAAATGGTCACTTGGGTGTTACGTAACATTTAGGAAGGGGGAAGGGGGATACAGGAAAACGTTACGGCGCGTTACGGAGGGAGGGTCAAAAATCTTCAAAAATTGCGTTACGTGATACTTGAACTCGCCCCAAGCCATTTTTAAGTGATGCGTTTACCAACGAACACAATTAAATTTGTATATTTGTAATAAAAGATTTGTATTTGTATATAAATAGATTATCGTCAATTTAATTAGTATTGTCACACCCACTCGACGGGTTTTAAAAACAAACATAGATCATAAACATAAAAACGAAGTATTGCACATAAAACTAGTTATTCGCTAATATAAATGGTTCCACGATAGTGAAAGTGACCTAAACAACCAGTTTATTAAGACCTCTCTCATAACTAAATTCCCACAGTTCGAGATTTCTTTGTTTATTGGACAATAATAGTAGCTTTTTAAGGTGACCTCTAAAACTATGGAATGTTCTTGCAAATTGAGTCTTACGTAAAATGGTGATTTGGTCTGTGACAAAATTATGCATAGCGACTTTTATATCTTGACCTTGAAATACATTAAATTTACTTCAATATGAAGCTCAAAATAAATTGGACTTCTAGGTATATATGCCAGATTGTGTAGGGCTTTCGGTTCTTTCAAATTGTTCTATGTGAGAGGTCTTTGTCTGGTTTTAAGAAAGGTTCACACCTAATTTTCTAATAAACTATGTTGTTTTTGCCAGTTGCTTGGGTTATGCCTAATTTTAATTTTAATTAAAACTTAATTATTATTTTTGAAAAGTGGAATTTATTTAAATTGATTAGATACTAGGTAATTTTAAGTGTATCTAAATACATCCACTTTTTTGTATTTGCTCTTCAGTTGAATCAACCATTATGTATGACAGAAGGATGAAAAAAATACGAAGGAGGTTCACAATTCATTGGATTTTTTTTATATGAGTAAGATAATGATAAAAGATAAATAAGATAAGACAAGATATCGGATGTATCGGATTATTTTTCCCATGTCTGTTGGGCCGTTTTGCGTATGATAAGTTATGATAAAATTATTATAAACGGTTTTTCCCACCACCTGCTCGACAATGTCAAATTATATAATTTTAGATAAATAATTTAATAATTAATTTAATTTAATAATTTTATCACTTTGAAAGTGATAAAATTCCTACGGCTGAGCCGGGAGTAAAGTTGTACTTATTCATTCAAAACCATTCAGTGATGAATTTGGAACCTCATCTGTATTAAAATTTGAACCAAAGACCCACACAGTAAGAACTTATTCGTAAATCTTACTAACCTCTGCAAAGAATGCACCAACCTAGATTGGGTTTTTATTGCCTCGCAGCAAGTGTGAAAAGTAGAGTATTCTCCTCGTAGATAAAGCTGTCTGCATCTTTGGCGTGCTTATATCCCTTTCTGCACTCAGGATTCTAGTAACTCCCTCGCTCCGCTCGTGAGTTAACTCTAGAATCCTTCGTTACGTTCGGGAGTCAATATAGCGCCCGTGACGCAATACACTGCTTTATCATTTCGTTTAATAATGTACTATTATCTAATTACAGATTCTTTCAATAACCATTTGACGACCTCCATGGCGCAGTAGGCGAATAGCCAGCTAATACGCAGGAGGTTGCGGGTCTTATTCCTACCGCGGAACAAATGTTTGCATGATCTACAGATGTTTGTTCCGGGTCTGGGTGTTTTTCTATATAATATAAGTATGTAAGTACATATTTACAAAAAAAAGTATGTTAGTATCCTATCAGTTATCTGGTTTCCATAGTACTAGCTCAGCTTTAGTTTGGGGTTAGATAGCGTTGTGTGAAATGTTCAGCAATATTCATTTATTTCTATAATCATCAATCAAGATGTCTCACATCTGCCGGGCGTCCCGTGATGGCCATTTTTTATACGTCGAATAGTTTTTGGGTTTTTGAGAAAATGACAAAAAAATGTCACCGTCGAAGTTTGCAAAGCGAAAAACTTAATTAAGGTTGATACTCGTAGATATATATGCAGAAATTACAGAAATAATAAAATAAAATCTATATTTACAACAGTTTTTTTTTTAAATATGCCTTTAAAGTTTACCTGTTCTGCGTCTTATCTAGATGGTGCTGCTAAATTAACTTAAATCTAAGTTGGTATGATTTCCAAGATTTTAAAACTATCTCAAAAGTTTTCAAGCCCAGGCGGGACTTGAACCCGCAACCTTCCTCTTGATACGAGGATGCTCTACCATTTGTGCTACCGGGCTCTGTCACGTCAGGGTCGAAGTTAGTGAGATGATTCAGATTACGAATAAAGCGCCGTTAGGGATCTTGGCATTTTCCGTAAGTGTTCGGATAATATTATAAAAATAAAAAAATACTATTTGGTATAATTTATACAAAATTTTTATAGCATTATTTATGAAGTAACTGAATATATATTTTTATTAACTACTAATTTAAATACCCAATGCTGAAATCTGACGTCGCACAAAGGTTGTGGACGTGGGTATGAGGATCGCAGAGCTGAAGTGGAGATGTGCTGGACACTTGGCTAGGAGGGATGACGTTGGACGACAGCGATTACAGAGTGGCGGCCAAGGGATGCTCGTACACCAAGAGGCAGACCACCCGCCCGATGCTCAAATAACGTTGTAAGCGTAGCTGGGTGTCAATGGATGAGAATCGCAAGGGACCGGAAAGAATGGCGTAATAAAGAGGAGGTCTTTATCCAACAGTGGGTGCAGACGGGCTGAGATGATGATGATGACTAATTTAAATATACTAGTGGTTCACCCCGAACTGAGATCTCGCGAGTCACCATTAAAAACAAAAATATATCATTCGTAATCTTTGACTATCAAAATAGTGCCACGAAAAATAAAGAAATAACTTGACCTACAGTTTCATTTAAATTACAGGTAACAGGAGTTCATGTTATTTGGTTGGTTTGCCTATATTTGTGTTACTTAAGCTACATGCATTAAATTACACGGCACTGTGGGGTCACTAGTGTACCCTGAAATTTCGTTAAAGTTCAGTTTTTATTATGGCATTTTATTAATAACTCAAAAACTACAAAAACTTTACTAAAAATATAAACGGAATCAAAATGTACTAATGAAGATCTTTCATTTGACGTCTTATTTGACTTAATAGTATCATTTTCTTTTTTTTTACCCCTCGAACCCCAATATCTCAACAACCCCCTAATATTTTTAGCTCATTAAGTCACACCAAAATTGTGCCAACACTATCTACCTATGTATAAAATTTAACGATGATCGGATCAACGCTTAGAAAGTTATCCTCGGACAAACAAACATACATACATACAACGCCGTTTTGCCAAAGTTGATTAAGATTTTTTTTTATTTTCGTAGAAAATTTGTATGCCTGCTAAAAGGCGAAACATAGCTGACCTGACTACTATAACTGTGACCTGTTGTGTGTCTAACATAATATTTTCAAACAAATAAAGAAATGTGTATTTTGCAGGTGAGGAACCTTCGGTGTGTGACTCTTGCTCGCACTTGCACGGTCTTGTTTATTCCAGCTGTGAGAATCCTAAGCCTAGTAATTAGAACGCTATCCAATTTTCTTTGATTCACCTAAAATGTAACACTATTTTAACTAAGTACTTTCTCTATTACGCAAAACTAAAGCACGTTGGCTTGAATTTAAATTTAAAACCATTGTTCACTGAATACTGTATTAGTTAGATAAGAGTACTTAAGTAGGTATGTAATGTAGGTTGCTGGGAGCCGTTGGGTGCATGCCGCAGAAGATCGGTCGCTCTGGAGATCTATGGGAAGGTATATGTATAGCAGTGGACGTTCAGTGGTGATCAAACTTCTATATGAAGATAAAATAATACAATAAATAAAAATAAAGTTAATTATTTTGGTTATAAATCACTCATTCCAGGTACCTTTTAAGAAACTACTACGTGTTTTGTTATATTATATATGACATTAAATGAAAACACGGGTAGGGCTAGTATTGTTTTAAAATAGGTTTTTTCAATTTCGTCGGCATAGAAAATTTTAAATTTTCAAATAACCTTGATATTAAGTCCTAAAACTCAATGAAACAGCCTGTATAAAATAGGTAAACAAAACATATTCGTTCATCATGTAAAGTAGGTACCTGTCAAACTGGCTAATAACTTAAAAACTACAAGGTTTAAACTAAAAATAAAAACGGGGTCGAAAATTACTCACAAAGACCTTTTACGTGCCAGTTGACGGGTCCTATTTTGTTTTTTTTTACCCCTCTTGAAACCCAATATCTCAACAACCCCCCCCCCCCTCATATTTTTAGCTCATTTAGTTACACCAAAATTGTGAAAATAACGATTCATGAGATACAGCCTGGTGACAGACGGACAGACAGACAGCGGAATCTTAGTAATAGTGTCCCGTTTCACCCTTTGGGTACGTAACCCCAAAAATACGTCAGTTTTCTGTAGCATTGACTCGCTGAGAAGAATCTGTGAATGTCATGGGGGTGAAGTATGGTGAAGAATGGTGAAGAACGTAGGAGCCTTTCACTCTAGGTCTGTTCTTGTCGCCGCAATCCAATATCAGCAGAGGCGGCGTAAGGCGTGGGCCTCGTGGGCCACTGCCTAACTCGCGGTCCGAGGGGCTTGGCGGCTCGGAGATATATGCATTACCAAGCCGTGAACGTGATGAAAAAATTTTACTCGTCATAAAACGATAAATATTATTATTGATCAAGCTTATTATTATTTAGTTTGGCAACATCTGCCAACGTTGCTGAATCACCTACAGATAGGTACCTACCTAATTTGACTTGTTTCCAGAGTGGAGTGGTGGCGTAAGGCTTCGGCGATGTCGGCAATCACCAACGGCCTCACGCCTAAGGGGGTTTCGCAATAATATTATTAAAAGTTTAGCTAAAATCAACTTGGGAAAATCGGCGTTATATGTAAGCATGTATGTATGTTTGTTTGTCCGAGGATAACTTTCGAAGCGTTGATCCGATCATCGTGAAATTTGATACATAGGTACCAAAATTGGTGATGACACAATTTTGGTGTGACTAAATGAGCTGAAAATGTTGGGTGGTTGTTGAGTTAATGGAGTTCAAGAGGGGTAAAAGAAATGAAAATGAGTCTATTAGGTCAAGTGGGACGTCGAATGAAAGTCTTCTTCTGTACATTTTGACTCCGTTTTTATTTTTAGTAAATTTTATAGTTTTTGAGTTATTAGCCATAATAAAAACAGAACTTTGACGAAATTCACAGGGTACAGCAGTGACCTCACAGTGCTGTAATTTAGTATGCGTGTAGATTAAATGAAATCCAGAATAACTGCAATTTGTACCCCAAAAAAGAGTAACCAATTAACATAAACTCCCGTTACCTGTAATTTGAATGAAGCTGTAGGTCAAGTTAGTTGTTTTTTTTATTTCGGAGCACTATTTTGATAGACAACGATTACGAATAATATATTTTCATTTTTGTGAGAGACTCGCGAGATCTCAGTTCGGGGCGAACCACTAGTTATTTACGTACGCGTGAGTAGTATTTATTTAGAGTCACAGATTCGTCTGGCAACACTATGAATGTTATAAAAACTCCTATTTTTTTGCCAGGCTCAAAAGAACTGGAATCCGGAATGTAATTTTTGTCATCATTTGAATAACAAGAAAATGAATATAAGTACATACATTAGTGTATAATGCAGCTTATTCAATTTAACATTTTCTTTGTGAGTGGGAAATGAAAGGGCCTCGCAAAGTTGGTATCGCCTACGTCCACGTTTGGTCTAGCGCCGCCACTGAATATCAGTCAATCAGTAAGCATTTACGTAAGTGGTTACATAATACCGTGTTGGCGAAACTGAGCGCCAAGGTCGTCCAGTTTGCAAATGTTATTTTGGGGACATACTCGTATAAAACAGTATGTTTGTATGAGCTAGTGTTTTAGGGTTCCGTACCTCAAAAGAAAAAAGGAACCCTATAGAATCACTTCGTTGTCCGTCTGGCTTCTAAGTCAAAGCATTAAAAAATAGGGTCATATTTGAAAACAAAAGAAAATGTGTACTGACATTCCAAAATTAAGTCAATATCAAGTACCTTGATTTATTTAAATTTTTAAATCGATCTACATTTTTGACAGGGGGGAAAATAGGGGGGAAAGCGGGGAAGTTTGGTGGCTTCCATGCTCGAACTTTGTGTCCGATCTTATGCGGTCGGCAACCAACTCCCAGCCACCTTTATCGTTGCCGTAAAACGAAGGTTTCGAAGGGTATTGTATTTCGTCGTTTCTGAGGACGAATGCCGATCACCGAGAAATAACAAATATAAGTTTTTATTATAAGTATAGGTAAGGCATTTGGACTTGACGTGAACTTCACTCGAGAACCTTTCTGCCCCAACGGCCGTCGGTCATCGAGCTATGAGCCCTGCCCTCTACCACTTCAGCTTGCTAATCCTTTGTGTTATGCCAGTGACTTTGGTTTGTCTACGACTGGCCGTTTGGAGCCATACATGGCTCCAGTTTATGGCCTATTTATCTTGCATGAACTTTGTTTCTGTGTAGTTTTTCTAACATAACAATATATATTTTGGGCATAATTAGAGTAGGTTTATCCGAAAATAGCATAAACGTTTTAGAAGCTTACTGTTAGTTACGCAATTGTTAGAAACTATCTACTAAATTCACATTTTTAGACATGCACTGATTCACGCTATTATATTTTATAATCTATTATCAAAAATGCCTTCTAAATTTCTTTTTGTCCTCATAGTGATCCGCAATCAGTTGGAGGACTATAGGCGGATGAGTTGATTTATTTGTCGTCGGTAAGAAGTATCATTTCTTAGTAATACTTGTTGCGAGTACATAAGTGCTTATGTTAAATGGCATAATACTTGTAATGCATACAATAAGAAATTACAAAAAGCGAGTGACCCGAATTTTGAACGAGTTCCGAACATTGCATGGTCAAGTGCTAGCGCGGCCAACTCGTTAGGGTTCAGTACAATTTTATGCTGAAAATGATTTTATAAACAAATACGTGAAGAGAAAATGTGTACCTACCCCTTTTTAAGGTTATTGTGCACACGGATGAGTGTGAGATTTGGTTCGTTAAAGTTTATATGAAGGGAATGATAAAATAATCAGAAAAAAAAATTACGTTTGAATTCACTGGCAACTAGTTTAATATAAATTTGTAATTTGTTTTGATTTACATGTATTAGTCTATAATCTTTATTTATTTAAAATTTGTATTACTAACATAGACATAACCAAATATAGTATTGATTATACATAAATAACCTTATTTAGTATTAAATAACCTAATTGTGTAATTGTTTGTTGTCCCTAATAAAGGAAAATAAAATAAAATAAATAAAGTACTAACCATTTCAGGACATAATACGTCTGAAATACATTTTATTGAATCGAACAAATATTTTTTTTTAATTAACATTACTTAAATAAATTATAATACTGCGTTTTTTATAATTTAGAAAGAATAATAGACGAAATATTAAGAAAATAATTCGATTAACTTAATACAATAAAGATAAAACATGAAAACACTGTGCTTGGCAAAAAGTTTCAATGTATATATTTGAATCTCTTGACAAAGATTGATTAAAAGTCTAAAAGAGATCGATTTTATTAAACTAAAACTGAAATTCAATATTTAGTCAATTATTTATACATGTTTTGCTCATGAATATCCAAGACCGTCCATCGCCCGCCACATTTCTATATTATCTATACTTTTACTAACTGACCCGCCGCGGCTTCACACGCTTGAAATTTCACGTTCCCGTGTGAACTTTG
This sequence comes from Philereme transversata, assembly GCA_963924445.1. Lineage (NCBI taxonomy): Eukaryota > Metazoa > Arthropoda > Insecta > Lepidoptera > Geometridae > Philereme > Philereme transversata. The sequence continues at coordinate 27,710,134 of OZ004346.1, forward strand.
GGATAAAAACTATACACACACTTCATGTAAATGACTTCACGTCAATGAACGACGGTTAAAATACATATATGGTTATTGTTCATACAAAAATACAGGGGTTGGAAGATAGGAGGGTGAAAAATACTTTAAGACCTATTCTCATACCTACCAAATACACACAAAAAATCATTAAAATCGGACTACCCGTTTTGGAGTGCGACCACTAAAACCGCGATGCGTGATTTTTATCTAATAGAAATTTAAAAGAGGTAAAGTCCAAGTACAAATAAGAAGTGGAACTCACTTCCGGTGTATGTTTTTCACGACCAGTATAATCTCGGAGTCTTCAAGTCCAGAGGAAATAGGGTTCTTTCTACCATTAGGAGTGGTCAAGCGATTGGCTATCACCAATAAAAAATTAGATAAAATTTATTGTTTGTAAGTTTTTATGTTTGTAGGGGGTAATCTCAGAAACTACTAAACCTATTTTGAATATTATTTCACTGAGAGAAAGTTACTCTGAGTGCTATATTTTATTTCGATAAAGTCAGTATGAAGTATCAAGGAGTCAGATAGTTATTTTAATATTTTATGTGAGATATTGTACAAGAAAGAATTTTTATTTATTTATTCAAAATATGTAAGTAGGTACACCATGCATAACAAGAGAAGATTAGCTCTACGGGCAATGGAGCGCGCCATGCTCGGTAAATCACTCTTGGACCACATACCCCATGTCGAAATCCGACGTCGCACAAAGATTGTGGTCGGGGGTATGAGGATTGCAGGGCTGAAGTGGAGATGACGTTGGACGAAGGCGATTACAGAGTGGTGGCCAAGGGATGCTCGTACACCAAGAGGCAGACCACCCACCCGATGGTCGAATGATGTAAGCGTAGCTGGGTGTCAATGGATGAGACTCGCAAAGGACCAGAAAGAATGGCGTAATAAAGAGGAGACATTATACAGTAGGTGCAGACTGGCTGAGATGACGATGATTCAAAAGTAAAGATATTGTATTGTTTTTGGTCAATAACCTCAAAGCATAATAACGATAATTCTGTACAATGACAGTTTGAAGTGTCTACGTGATTAGAGCGGGTAGACAATGAGTTAGCGGGAAAGTATGGCCGTCACTAATCTATAATCGTAGTTAATGCTTTGTAGATGTAGTTTGTGCATGACCTACGAGGCAATACTTTGCTATAGGCGATGGTTACCACTTAACATCAATTAGGCCGCTTGTTCCATCTCCATTAAGTACAAAAAATATATAAAAATATGCTTATCAACCCAATATCCAAACAAGGTAAAGTTTACTCATCATGTTACTGTAATTTTATTTAACAGAAAGAATATACAATTATTTACAATAAAATAGAGAAGAAACAGTTGAATCATCTAAAGACCGTTGCAAACGATCTCTACCTATAGATAGCTCAACTGCTCCAGATTGAACCAGATTTTTTTTGAATTGATTGATAGAGACCAGGTGGAAGTGTTCCCAAGATACTGGCTGCATTGCGCTGAATTGCAATGCTTATGCGTTGTCCCAGATAAGCGCCAGCTCTCGGATCACACGTCACTTCGACCAGACGCCCAGAAAGAATTTTGAAAACGCGATGGGCCCCGGTACCCCATGAACCCAGAGTTTGGACCCCAAATGGCTCAAATACGAAAGTTCTCTCTCTCTCTGTCTCTCATGTTACTTGTATTTTCTTTGTTCATTTACAATTTCTTTGATCATTGACAAAATTCGGTTTTAGAAAAGTACAGGACCAGTGGTATCAGTACCAGTAGGCAGGAGGTTAGGTTCAGCCCAAGGGCCGTTCATAGCCGGCAAAGATAGCATTGGTTATCCCCTGGTAAGCTTTGGCACAGTTATAGATACCACAAGTGAAACTGGTTTTAAAATAAAGAAAAAAAAATACATTCATACTGACACAAACACAGGACAGACTATTCAGAACAGTACCTACACACCTACTTACATAAAGATTTCATTGTGTACGACATTAAATGAAAACACGGGTAGGGCTAGTATTGTTGAAAAAAAGGTTTTTTTCAAATTCATTACCATAGAAAATTTTAAATTTTCATACAACCAAAATATCAAATCCTAAAATTCAATAAAACGGCTTGTATAAAATAGGTACACAAATCATGTTCATTCATCATGTAAGTAGGTACCTGTTAAAATGACTAAGCGCCTATGCAAAGGCGCCGCCGATTTACGTTAAAATTGTTTATTGGAAATGTATCGATTACTGGATTAATATTCCACCTACCGGTATTAAACCTAACTCTAAAATCAGTAAATACGATTTCAGATGTGTGTTTTAAATTAATGTCGTACATAACAAAACAGGTTGTTCATATAATACATAGGTCGGCAAGTACCTAGATAATATCGTCTTCCGAGCTGTGTGGGCCAAACAGGCTTTGTTTTAACTGTAGTTAGTTATTAATTCAAAGGATTTTCTAGATATTTTGATAAAAGAGCAGTTCTTGGAGAAAATGCTCTCTTTAAAGTGGAAAGTACCATCTTTGAGATAAACAGTTTATAGTGAAGTTAGTCATCTCAACTTTTACTTTTACGAAGGTAAAAGTATAAGTACTAACTTTTCCCATAAAACTAGGTTTAATACATAATTTAGTACCCTGTATAATTTTAATTATACTGTCTTATAATTATAATAGCCTATATTCCTATTATAAACTAGCTGATCAAAATAGAATATAGCCTTTATGGTCTTGAGTTCATACAAAAATCCCATTGAAAAAATGCCTTCAGTTTTTTCCGAATTTTAAATTTTTTTGGGCAACTTTTCCATTTTGTTCCTAAAAACCTTATTCGGACGATTACGAACATTAAAAAAATAGGCTAAATCTGTCCAACTCTTCTCAATTGATGCGCTTACCAACCAACACCATGTCATTTTTATTTATATACTTAGATAAATTTACTACCTACAGTTTAAGTTTTCATTTAAAAATTCAAATATTTATTTAAAAACAATATTCATAATGTCATTTCACTACAAATTCGTTCGTTTAAAATCATACGGTACCCTAAAAAAGGTTACGAAAACATTATGCAATTGACAACAACAACAGAAAAGTTTAAAGAAAATGGCGCCCTACCGTTAATGTCACTTTAAACGTCACTTCACTTTGACTTTGACAGGTGAAACACGCGATTTTGTGATTTTTATTTAGAGGATTTTCTGGCGAAAGTCGTCCGCCTTTTACCAGCAGTGTTCACGAACTGAAAATTGTGGACGCTATAGGTAGTGGGGTACAGTTAGTAAAGTCGAGAGTAGATTGGTAAAGAAAATATAGACTTAATTAAGTTTTATTTACTTTTTTTTTTATAAGATTTGTAGCCGACTTGCACAACGATCCCTAAATGTGTTTAGGATGACTTGCGTATTGCCTAAACGTATTTAGTTAGTGCCTATATATGATTTAGAAAGTTCTCAATTAATCCCACGTCAAATTTAAATATTCTTAGTCACTAAATGCTTTTAGGGTTCGTTATGCAAGCCGATGCAAGATCGTGATAATGTTTTATATAAGTTACGTCTATTTTTAATAGCGACGTGGCTGCGTACGCGTCGTTTATCAATAAACCATTACCATCCTTCTGTTTAGTCAGTTTCAGTCATATATATTTGTAGTATATATAATACAATATATTCTATGGTTTCAGTGAGCAAAGAAAATTTGAGTTCTCGATATCCATTGTTTTTGAAGTGAAAATTTCTTTAGCATCGTTGTGATTTGAAAGTCGATGAAACGAAAAAGCGACAGTAAAAAGAGACAGACTCATAAATACATAAGATTTAACGTGGGAGAAAATGAGTTAGGAAGCATTATACAGTGTTTCTTATGTTCGTGGTTCTCTTTGTGCTTTGCTTCGTACTCCCTCCACTCGTGTTAATAATTATATAACTTTGCATCACTATGATCATTATAAAACCTACAATTATCATCTTCTCGAAATTTTAGAAGGTTTCACTTCTACCACGTGTGAATTGCACACATGCTTTTTTATTTTTCACTACCTCTTTCACCATGGACTCTTTCATTTTTAAATATAAATAAGGATTTTATTATGTAGAATATATTTTATTTTAGCTTATTAAGAATGCAAAGAGCTACATTTTATTTTCAAATTTACTTAAATCACATTTACGGAGCCGTTATCTAGGCACGCGGTAGCGTGTCAGGCCAAGTTCAAGCTAACAGAACTGGCGAGCAGCACCATGTGTAAAATCGACATTTTTATCACTGACTGACTGACACCTAGAAAGTTCAAATTTGGCATCTAGATAGGTAGTTGGGTGAATACAAAGCAATAAATCAGAAACTAGTAAATCTGTATCATTTTATTATAATTTTGCAATTAATTGATTCTATTAAGAACACATACTTATAGTGCATGTAATGTAAGAATAACATGACAAATAACACAAAAAAGACAATTATATCCCGTAAACGTAGAAAAATAGATACAGGAGATTAACAAAAACCATGTAATGACTATCCCATCAAAAACATAAATGTGAAATGAGAGCAAAGTTCAATATTATGATATATGCCTTGGTTGTTGACTTCAACGACAAAAGAAGTGAAATCAAAATGGGTGCCAGGTTCAATGGTCAGTTCTGAAATTTGTTTATAACAACATAAAATATTTGATAACAACATAATATATCATTTCTTCTAATAACTTAGGATAATAACAATATATTGAAGCCTAAGGTCTGACTTGGCTAGTTTTCATATACGAATTATATTATAGCCTTCGCAAGTTCTAAAGCTGTAGTAAGTTCTCATTTTATTCTGACGAAAACTTGGCTTGCTGGTATAAACTAGCCATCGAACATAGGGATCTTCCATGACTGTTTTAGTAGGTACTTAATAATAATTCGTATATGAGAACTAGCCAAGTCAGACCTTAGCCTTCAATATATTATCCTAAGTTATGTATTCCTAAGAAAGGTTCGCGAGTGGAGACCACGCACTGGAAAGTGCAGCGTATGACGGCCCCCACTAGATAGAAAGACGACCTGTTGGAGGTTAGTGGGAGCCGTTGGGTGCCGCACAAGATCGGTCGCTCTGGAAATCAATGGAGAGGCTCTGATGATGATGATGAATACTTATAAATAACAATCTTACCAATCAGAACACGCCTTAACACGCACACATTTACATGAATGCAACTCTGTATTCGTGCTGGTAGAATGCATTGTGCATACCGATGCGTCGATTACTACATTTTTAAAAAGCCGAGTCTGACCTTTGTATAATTTGTTTTTATAAATATTAAATTGTTTCTTTGCATATTTTTCTATAATTGTAATTAGGAATGTATGCAAGGACTTAGTATGTGCAATAAACTTTATCATCACTCATGCTCTGAAAGTTGGTCATTGTTAGCTGTTAGTCGATACCTGGTGCGTAAATGTGAGTTACGCCCCTAGGGTCATAAGTAAATTTGAAAATAGTATGAGGCTGATTGCATTCTTATTACACTAAAATTAAATACAACCTCCATGCCAAATCCTTATTTCTTATAAATAAAAGTGGCCATAGGTTTGTTAGTAGTGATAAAAAACAATGGATACCGGGAAAGCGAATTTTCTTTTTAGCCACAAACTGTTATAAATACTTTTATAATTTCCTCGCATTCGTGATAAAAAGTTATGTGTTATACTCGGGTGTAAGAGGTCAATAAAATAAATAAATATAAATATTGCTGGCCATTTCACACAGCGCTATCTAGCCCCAAACTAAGCAGAGCTTGTACTATGGGAACCAGATAACTGATAGAACACTTATATACTTTTTTTTTGTAAATACATACTTATAATATATAGAGAAACCACCAGACCCGGAACAAATATCTGTAGATCATGCAAACATTTGTTTTATGGCGGGAATCGGACCCGCGACTTCCTGCGTCTCAGCCGGCTATTCACCCATTGCACCACGGAGGTCCTCAAATTAATAGCACGTGCAATTGATCGCTTACGTCACTTGTATAACAATGACATCATTATTAACCTATAGCAGTCCACTGCTGGACGTAAGTCTCTTCTCAGATCCTCAGCTCTTCTCATCCAATCATTGGCAGCCACAGCGCGTAATAATAATATACTATTTATATATTCATTCTGCATAGGTTTTTTTTTATAAATTCTAGGCTAGCTTTTGACCACTATCTACTATCAGGTATAAGTAAATGACACGTATTTTATTATAATACTAGCTGTTGCCCGCAACTTCATACGCGTTACACTACTAAATGTGTAGGTAACCTAGAAATAAAGCTAAACTCGATGTTGCAACTCTTGAGTTGACACCCCATTTTTATCCTATGAGGCCTGATTTATGGGATAAAAAGTAGCCTATGTGTTAATCCAGGTTATAATCTACGTATATATTAAATTCCATCGAAATCAGGTTATCCGTTACGACGTGATTGAGTAACAAACAAACAAATAAACAAATGTGATGTGATGCAATTCGTTTTATTTATGCAAGGTTTTGAAACATGACTATAAAACCTACGGTAACCCTTTTAATTAGGATTTAGAAAGAAAGACAAAACCACTACAAGAATTACATCAATTTTTTTAAGTACCTATTACCGGGGCCCATCGCGTTTTCAAAATTCTTTCTGGGCGTCTGGTCGAAGCTACGTGTGATCCGAGAGCTGGCGCTTATCTGGGTCAACGCATAAGCATTGCAACTCAGCGCAATGCAGCCAGTGTCTTTGAGACACTCGCGCCTGTAGTGATCTGGAGCAGTTGAGCTATCTATAGATCGTTTGCAACGGTCTTTAGATGATTTAACTGTTTCTTCTGTATTTTATTGTAAATAACTGTACATTGTTTCTGTTATTAAAGGCATAATTTATGCTTTGTATTATCATAATAAAAAAAATACTGCTACTACTCATTAATACTTATAATTATACCTACGGGATTTATAACGTACCTAACTATCGTGTATCGGTGTTACGACCGACGATGTTTCGGTTTAATTCATGAACCTTTAGGAGAGAGTGCGATCCGCTTTGCACCATGTCTCGCCTTGCACGTTTTTCGTCCTAGTGTCTTTGGGTGCTGGTAAAACCGTGCCTATACAACCAGAGACATAGAAACCCTCTCTTATCAAGGGTTAAAATTGTTTGTCATTTAGCCGACTTCAAAAAATATAAGGTTGTGTTTTTGAAGTGAAAACTTCTTTAGGCGGGCTGGGTATTTTTTGAGATGGGAAAAACCATAGAACTCGCAACACTGTTACCGTTAACGACACCTCTGTATATAAGTAGTGATAATTTATTTAGGTTTTTTTCGTTTGTGGAGGGCATAAGACAACTTTCTTAGTAAATTTTCATGTGTATGCGATCATGATAATTTTGCAATATCAAATTTTTTTCAATTAAATACTTCTTTAGGCGCGTTGGTCATTTTTTGAGATGGGAAAAAAGCATTGGACTCGCGACACTATTACCATTACCGTTACCGACACCGTTCCTGACGATTAAAAAAATATGTCCTGATGATTCAAAAAACACACACGTAATTGTTCAAGTTTCCACTTCTGTCGGCACTCCCGGTGTGCCACTTTTTTATATTTGTTACCTCAGCACTCCGTTATTTATCTATCAACCGATTTGAAAAATTATTCTTTTATTTGAAAGGATATAGGTACTTTCAGACTTTCATCAAAATAGTTTCTGTAGTTTGGTTTATAAATCAAAATAACTGCTATCGATTTTCTGTCTTCTAAAGTGGGTTATATTACTTAAAAAGTTACTGGTATATTTTATAAAGGAAAAGGATTTAAGATAAAGGATACCTACTTATTACGTCACCTCTACGTAACTCCATTGAACAAAACAAATATGGCCCTTTCTCTTCGTGACACTTCCGCGCCTAAAATGGCCGAAGATCACGCAGATTTCTGGTATTACAGAAGTTTTTATATCAGTAATGGTTACTGAATTATACTTAATTTTGTGCGTCAATGCGATTCCATTAGCTACCCTGATTAACGTCATGTCGACGTATTCAAGAGTTGCACACTGAACCTTTGTACTAATCAGTAATTTGCGGTGCTCGTAAAGGGCAAACAAGAAGCCATCACCTAGTTTTTAAGACCTTATAGTACACTTGTTTCTGCAAATAACTAGTGGTTCACCCCGAACTGAGATCTCGCGTCCCAAAAAAACAAAAAAATAAGTATTTGTAATCTTTGACTATCAAAATAGTGCCACGAAATGCATAACCAACTGACTTGACGTACAATTTGATTAAAACTACAAGTAACGGGAGTTCATGTTAATTTGTTATTCTTTTTTGGGGTAAAAATTTAAGTTGTTCTAGATTTCAGACTTTTGCCTATATTTGTGTTACTAAAGCTACACGAATATTAAGTTTCAGCACTGTAAGGTCACTGGTGTACCCTGTGAATAGTGTCACAGGTAAAGCAAATTTCTTTATTGCACAAACAGCAAAATGATGAAATGAGGGACTTAATGCTAAAAGCATTTTCTACCAGTGATCCGTAACAGGTAAAAAACAAATAGAATTAAAAAAACTACTAACTACCTAATTACCTAAATAAATAACTACTCATAAGTATAATATCATTATAAAAATAATAAAATACACAAATATCACAATCTGCGAAAGTTTGGATGTTTGTTTATTTATTTGCAACAGTGCAACAGTTTCAACAGTTGCAACAGTGAGATTAGCTTTATTTCTAGGTTACCTACACATTTAGTGGTGTAACGCATGCGAAGTCGCGGGCAACAGCTAGTAACAAATAAATAAATATATGTAATAAATAAATCTAATAACATATAGTAATGAAGAAATACAAAAAGCTCAAGTGGAATTATGAATCCATTCAAGAACCTTTCTGCCCAGTGTCAGCTACAAAGACCTTGTTTTTTATTTTGTTTTGCACTTTAGTATGAATTGTACAAATACTAGAATATAAAGAAATAAAACACTTTATGTAAAAATATTTTATTTATAAAATGTATATAAAACTTATTTACATTTTTGACTTCAATTCTGGCAAAATAATGGCAATAATGTAAAACAAATTAGAATTAATATAAACTGATATAAGTAGGAAAAACATATATCTATTAGTGGAAGGTGTATTGAAACATTATGTTACTAAATAAAACATAATTTAAAAATATAATATTAAATTAAAATTATACAACCTTTCTTGTTATGTACGACATTAATTGAAAACACGGATAGGGCTAATGGCTTGTTTTAAAATAGGTTTTTATTCAAAATCATTACCACAGAAAATTTGAAAATTTCTAAACTATCAATGAAACAGCCTGTATAAAATATGTAAACAAATAACATTAATTCTTCATGTACGTAAGTACCTGTTAAACTAACTAAGCGGGATCGTAGCAAAAATTTACGTTAAAAATTGTTTATTGGAAAGTATAGATTACTGGATAGATTCAAGCTACTATTAAGCCCACCTCTAAAATCATTTATTATGATTCCGGATGTTTGTTTTGAATTAATGTCGTAAATAACGAAACAAGTGGTATAATTTAATTTTAAATAATTACTTATATTGCCCGTATGCGAGAACTAAACACAAATCTGAATAGAGACTCAATTATAGATTTTTTTTTTTAATATTGGAAGCTGTCAAAAAACTACGCTTGAGCGTTGATTCGCGTTTGAGCACAGTTCTAACATAAGGGTCTTAATTTCTCTTAGTAACAGTGTTATGTGATTACTAATAAATGTATTTTTTTTCTTAATCTTAATCTTCTTTATTTGGAACAATTTTACAAAGGTGTAATTACAAAAATGAAAACGATGATACCCGCATGAGTAATAAATACTGAGTCGTAGATACCATCGCCCTCCTCCGCGACTAGATAAGTCAGGATTCCAATACAAGCATAAAGATAATCACATAATATTATGTAACAATTTTCATAATCAGGTGTTTAATTTATAAACAATCGATAAAAGAGGATGGGCAAAATGTATGGAGTATGGTACAAAAAAAATCCAATGACGATCTCCGTGGCGCAGTGGGCGTATAGCGGCTGAGACGCAGGGGGTAGCGGGTTCGATTCCCGCCGCGGAACAAATGTTTGCATAATCTACAAATATTTGTTCCGAGTCTGGATATTTTTCTATATATTATAAGTATGTATTTACAAAAAAAATTATATAAGTATTACATCAGTTATCTGGTTCCCATTGTACAAGCTCTGCTTAGTTTGGGGCTAGATAGCGCTAGACAGGGTGTCCGAGAACTAGTATGTTAAGCGTGAACGGGATGATTCCGACCCTGCAAATTAACAAATTTTCATAGAAAAAAATACAATTTAACATTTTATTTATCAGGATATATTTTTTGAAATATTTGGTTTGGCTGTTTTGTAGACTGTAACTTCCCTAGAACTTATCATAAATAAACGCAATATTTGACTCAATACTCAATATATAAATACTAGTCAATACTCATATACTCAATCATTTATTGTATTCAATCATTCTTTGACCTAAACCGAAATCAGCTAATTTTTATCAAGTGGTCCTTCAATGAAAATCATCGAATTCACAAAAGTCGTAGAACATTGTTCTTGTCAGCGTTGAAAATCGCCTCCACCCCCTCCCCCCACCTCTCGGGATAACATACTCATACTGGGACACCCTGTATAGTAATGCAACCAAATTTGACTGAACGTAAAATAGGAATAATTGTGGTAAATATTCTACTTTTTCCCAACGATGTAAACCCCTTGTGCGTCTTTGTAGAGATCTTCATTAACTGCGTAGTAGGCAGGCGCGTTTTGGCAATCCACCTGGAAGATACAAAACTTAGTTAATAGCGAAAAAGGTTAAAAATTCCGGCTGCAATCTTCTTCTCATCATCATCCGAATACATTTTGGGGAATGTGCCCAGGAACTATACCCACTGATCTCGCCATCTCCCTTCCATCAAAGGACAAGCCACCATCAACGGATATACTCGTACCACCCATCCGCACACACCGTTTTGGTTCTACGTTCTTGATGCGTACAGCTAAGGTATGGAACACTTTGCCGTCGTCTGTTTTTCCTAAAGAATACAATCCGGGCCTCTAAGTTAAGAGTAAATACGTTTCTTCTAGATCTTCGTGCTACATCTTAGACCACATCATCACTTACCATCAGGTGAGATTTTGGTCAAACGAAGATCTAACAAGTTAAAAAATCCACTGCTGGGGATATGGCCTCCCTAAAGGCCTCCCTCATCATCATCATCATCATATTAGCCACAGGACGTCCACTGCTGAACATAGGCCTCGCCCATGAATTTCCAGAGCGACCGGTCTTATGCGGCCTGCACCCAACGGCTCCCAGCCCTTTCCATCTAGTCGGAGGCCATCCTACGCTGCGCTCTTCAATGCGTCTCCCCTCTAGGACCTTTCTGCCCCAACGTCCGTCAGTTTTTCGTGCTATGTGCCCCGCCTACTGCCACTTCAGCTTGCTAATCCTTTGTGCTATGTCGGTGAATTTGGTTCGTTTACGAATCTCCTCATTTCTGATTCAATCTCATAGAGAAACACCAAGCATAGCTCTCTCCATAGCACGTTGAGCGATCGCGAGCCTTCTTATGAGGCACATAATGAAAGACCACGTTCACGTAAAGGGCTAAAATGGTCCAAAATGCTTGAATTTAACGTGCTTGGCAAGCATGCTTGATGCAGCTTATTCCATCTGAGGATTAACGCCCCCACGTTCCCACCATCTAATCTGTTCAGGTGACAGCGCAGCGTCGCTAGTGTCCACTAAACAGCTGCGTTTTTAGTTAGATTGTTTGACATACTTACTTATAATTATTAAATGCATGATTTTAATATTTTAATATCAGCCATTCGTGTCCCACTGCTGGGCAAAGACCTAACCCATTCCTTTCAGACTTCGAGGTCCTGAGCTGATTGTGGCAAATCCGACAGGAATTTATCCAGCTCGTCTGGCCATCTATGTTTTCGTTGGCCGCGTCGCCTTCTCGCTGGGTCAGGATGCCACTCGGTGGCTATCCTTACCCACAGCTCACTTGGAATGCGACAGACATGTCCAGCCCAGTTCCACTTCAGCTGAACGGATTTGGTAGCTACATCAACAATATTGGTATTTGAGCACAGTTCAGAGTTCCGGACTCTGTCCGTTCGCTTGACACCCCAGATGCTGCGTTCCATCGCGCGCTGACAAACTTTGAGCTTGTACTTTAAAATGTTGGTCAGTGACTAGTTCTGCGCATTGATGTTATTTTAATTTATTATTTATAATTTATTTCTATTGATCATTATATGTTCATTATGATATTTGCTGTGTAATTATTTTCTAAAATTAGTTCAAATTCCAAAAATTTGCACACCATTGATCGGGATGTATGTGGAACCTTCTGTATCTAAAATGTTAAAACTATCTGTAAAAACTTCTGGCATAAAAAATCATTTAGTTTTGTTCTTGTCGGATTTAGTTCCAATTTTGTCCAGTTGAACAGATAGGTTGGTGCCACACACAAACAGGAAGTTGAAGGCACTACTTCTGTCGCAGTTTATGCAGCGGTCTTCTCACTAGGCAAGTCTTGAAGATCAGTCAGGCGTAGTGGCATAGCCTCGGACATAACAGATTGAACATTACATAGAAGATTGCTCGTGAATTATACTTAGGCACTAGAAGTTCAGTATATGTTCTCTTTTGAATTACATACTCACATTTTACAGTGGATAAGTTATTAAAGTTATTAATAAGTTAAGTTATTTAAAAAACGCAACATAAATAATTTTTATGTTTCGTTTCCTGTAAAATTTTCTGAGATCCGGCCTTTTCGCATTGAATTCATTATCTAGCCTGGACTCGTAGCCAAGTTACATTCGCTTCGAATCAATTCGATTTCTATTTATGTTTGTTGTCGATATATCACGTGATATTTCCATAGCATGTGTCAAATCCCATATCTTTTCGAATTTATTGACTAGCGTCATCGCTAATCGAATGTAACTTGGCTAAGCCCTCAGGACGTCCGGCGGCGCGGTGGGCCGATGAGACAAAGAAAGTCGCGGGCAACTCCTGGATGCGCGCAGCACAGGACCGGGAAGGGTGGCGTTTACTAAGGGAAGTTTACAAAGTGCTATCTAGTGCAATCTAGCCCCTAAGCAATGCTTGTAGCATGGGGACCAGATAACTGATAGAATACTTATATACATTTTTTTGTATATACATACTTATAATATATAGAAAAATACCCAAACTTGGAGCAAATATCTGTAGACCATGTAAACATTTGTCCTTCAGCGGGAATCGAACCCGCAATCAACGCACCACAGAGGTCGTCAAAATATGTTTTTTTTTTCATTGTATTTTTAAGGAGCCGGTATTCATAAAGTTACCTGGTAGAAATAATCACAGACTCGGGTCCTCTGGTTGAAGACGGTGCCAGGAGCGCAGATGAAGGAGTACTTCTCATTTCCACCTATGCTGGGCACGCACCAGTGCCACACCTGAAAGGTAAAAGTATTCAGTATTCATTTATTCACCATTTCATTACGTTGCATAATATTGGTATGTCAAAAATATATTAACAAATTTCATTTAATTAAAGTAATAAATAAAATTATACAAATTACATTTAAGCAGAACATTGGAAAAAACAATTGGTTACAGCAGATACTACTCATGCAGATGAGAAAATGAACAGCAAAAAGTACCTATGCATTGTGTATGTTTCAATCTATACTTATCGTATTGGGCATAATTTTTTAATGAATGAATTTCATTATTTTGTTACTCTATCACGTCGTAACGGCTGAACCGATTTCGATGAAATTAAGTATGTACGTGGATTATAATCTAAGTCAACACATAGGCTACTTTTTGTTGACAAACAACTAGTGCGAAGCCGCTGGCGGAAGCTAGTCTGTATTCAAATTTGAACCAAAGAGACTCGCACAATAAGAACTTATTCGTAATTCGAACTAACCTCTGCATATAATGCATCAACCTAGATTTGGTTATTATTGTGTCGCAGAAAGTGTGAAAAGTAGAGTATTCTCCTCGTGGATAAAGCTGTCTGCAACTTGGGCGTGTTTATTTGCATTCTTTTTTATTCGCACTCTTTGCACTTAAGATTCTAGTAACTCCCTCGCTACGCTCGTGAGTTAACTCTAGAATCCTTCGTTACGTTCGGGATTGAATATAGCGCCCGTGACGCAGGACACTGCTTTTTCCCCTCGTTTAATAATTTCCTATAAACTTACATGCAAATAGTTTACTCAAAAGGAATACATTGTGTTACATACTTACAACTTACACTTAGGCCTAACCTTCTAAGGTTTTTTAAAGTGTATTTAGTAAGTGTAACTTTATCACACTCATATTATAAATGTGAAAGTTTGGATGTTTGTTTATTTGTTTGTTTGTTACTCAATCACGTCGTAACTGCTTAACCGGTTTTGATTTAATTTGGTTTTTTAATAAATTATGACTTGGATTCAAATATAGGCTACTTTATTGACAAACATCGCGTGCGAAGCCGCTGATGGAAGCTAGTAAACTATATATTTTTATTTGTCTCCATTAAGCTAGAAGAAGAGTAGTAGAGTTCCATGTGTAAGGGCGCGCCCGGGAAAGAATTACCACCATATCTATTTCTGCCGCCAACAGCGTTGTTGTATTTTGGTTTGAAGGGTTTGATTTCCGGTGAAATTACAGGCACATGAGGCTTTACACCTGTATGCCTCAAGTTGATGGACGCAGAGCAGTTCATCGTAGGGCACGTAACTAAAGTGCGTGATCGACGAGACAATACTTTGTTAAAATCAAAATCTTTTTATTCATTAAAATCACAAGGGTCATATTGAAACGTCAATTTTACTATTGGTGATTTGTTATTGGCGATGGTTACCACTCAATATCAGGTGGGCCATAAGCTTGTTCAGATTTCAGATTTGAGAAATTATAAATAAATTAGTAGTTGGTTGAGGCGCCTTTTATTGGAATATATGAGTATATCACTTATGCCGTAAGCTAACTTAGAACTTCTCTTCCAGGCCGTGTTTGAAGAACAGCATGATCGGGATTTGAGTTCCGTTAATATCTCTGTACTCTCACATAGCGACCGCCATCACAATCCATGGACTCGCCAGTGAAGAACTGTAGTTCCTTAAACCTGCCGAGAAGTTCCTTCATTACTTTGTTCATGTTGGTCTGAATACATCTACCTGGTCGGGTGCCTTCTCTTCTAATTTTGCTACTAATTTTTTCATATAATCTTTGAGTTATAATGTGTAGGATTTTTTGTCGCCGAAGGCGTAACTTTCGACTAGTCTGTGGTTCAGGACTATGTCAACACCACTTTCAACTGCGGAGTCTGTGCCCTCATCGGCCTCCTCAGCGGAGGGGTTGAACCCTTCGATTTGGATATCTCCTTGTGCTCTCGACACAAGTTTACCGGTCACTTCGTAAAGGACTTCATCGACCAGCTTCATTTTGTAGCTGTCCGAGAACATCTCATCACCGGTAATAATATCCTTATAAATACTCATATTTGTTGGATTACTAGCCCCACGAACTAAACCGGAAAGTTGTTCCACCTCCAAGTCGTAAAAAAAGTTATCTGTAGATCGTTTATACTTACTTGGCACCTAGTCTCCGGATCGGCATAGTAACCAGGGATCTTATCGTCACACGTGAAGGAGAGTCCAAGAGGCACTTCTGTGTAGATCGGGTAGTCTTGATCTGGCACATAGCTATCTAGTTGCTGAAACAATATTAAAAAAAATACGTAAGTGGGGATTGGCAGGACATTTGACTGGAAATAATCTTAAATAGAAACCGATTTATTTTAATTATTATTATTATATTAATAATATGATCATTATTGTTAATAATACTTCGTATACAAATAGTTATTTATTATAGAGAGAGAAAATGTTTTAGGACCGCTTAGGACAAACCTACTAAGGTTTTTAAGTGTATTTTTTTACATGTATGTGTTTTTTTAATAATAAAATATAAAAAAATACGGGATTTATCACCTTTTATCGGTGTTGCGACCGACAATGTTTCGGTGCAATTCAAACCGCGGGCAGAAGGCTGCGGCGCGTAGTGCGAGGCGAGACGCAGTGCGGCGCGGATCGCACTCACCCTGACGAAGGTTCACGAATTGAACCGAAACATTCTCGAAAAACTTATGTAAGTACTTAGAGTTTTTGCGCCAGACACTTCTATGTATAAAATCTAAGTTATTCTTTACAATTGCCGTTTTTTCAGTCATTAAATATTCCTTTACGGCTAATTTATTAAAAAATGCAATAAAATTGTAATCCCAGCATTTTTTACAATGAATTTGAATATTTTGTTTCTAATTAAGATTTCATTAAAGTAAATATATTCCATTTAGAATAATTATTATACAAACGACGGAACTCTAAGCACGAACAACTTTAAAACAACAGAAACAAGCGTGAATTACAATCGGCGCTCTTATCACTATGAGCGATCTCTTCCAGATAACCTTGGAGTTGAATAAAAGATCGATCGCTCTGGAAATCCCCTTTTATTTAGAAATGACAGCACTATTCTAGGCTCCTAACATTGACTTGGTTCTAAGAAATGATTGCTATACATTTTCTCTAGGAGTTTTTAAATTTACGTGGTACCTATCTACCACCAAAGTATAGTAATCATTACTAACTGCTACAAAAATTGCGAACAATTCAATTCGAACCAAAATCATCATCATCAGGGACGTCACTTGCTGAAGATATGCCTCTCCCATAGATTTCCAGAGCTACCTTTATCAGATCGTCTTTCAATCTAGAGGGGCAGTCCTATGCTGCACTTCCTAGTTTTTAAGATTGTACACTTGTTTATGCAAATAAATATCTCGTATCTTATGCGTGGTTTCCACTCGAGAATCTTTTTGCCCCAACGGCCGTCAGTTCTTGCAGATACCCTACCCACTTGTATAGAAAACTCTTTTTTATGCATTATTATAAATACGGGATTTATCACGTACCGTCTTATCAGTGTCTCGACAATGTTTCGGTTCAATTCGTGAACCTTCATGAGAGTGCGATCCGCTCCGAATAACGTCTCGCCTCGCACATACGTGATAAATCCCGTATTTATAATAAAGTTTGAAATCAATCACGAAAGTCTTCTTTTTTATGTTTTTTTAAATCTTACGATTTCATTGGGTAAGATAATATGGGAAAAGTTTTTCTGATAGAGTTGATTGAGACCAACTTTTTTGTTTTGAACATTGACATTCATTTTTTTCAAATATTCGAAAATGCGGTGGTTTTTCATTCTAAATAAACATATTGCCTCATTGAATTAATTATAGGCTAGCGTTTAAAAGTTTCCAAAGAACAAAACCTAACTACAAAAGATAAGGAAGCCCGAAATGAGGTAAAATTTTGTCCCAATCTACGTATGCTTGCGTTTGACCACGATCTCGCCTTTATTTTTTACTAACTTTATTTGAACTAACTCATCTCAGTGCGTAGATACGGTTAGTGTAGTGTGTGTGTCGTAATATGAACGAGGACTTTTGTAATTCTGAAAACCAAGTAAGGGTAGTTACTGCAGCTGCCATCACTTCTCGACCGTAGCTCCAAGTACTCCAGTCAACCCGTGGCCACGACTGTTGCAACACAGCCGAAACGTCAGGATAACAAATAAAAAAGGTACATACGCGATAAATACCTGTTTTAATCAATAATTACGATCTCGCCTGATGGTAAGCGATGATGCGGTCTACAATGGAACACGCTTGCCTAAGATAAACCTGTTCACTCACGACTTGCAGGCCCCTAGGAAACAGGAATCTACTATCTCTAATCTACTCTCTAATCTATCAGGAAACAGACTCGGGCAAGGCGTTCCACTCTGTAGCGGTGCGCATAATAAAGGTTGAAGAGTACCGCTTTGTGCGTATGGGAGGTAATTCTACCATGTAGTACTTACCGCTAGAGTTCTATCCAGTAAAAAGAGAAACACTGCTATAATCCCCACGGAACCCAGCTGTAAGCCACAAACCCTCGTCTGTGACATATTGAAGAATTTTGAGGAACCCTAAACTTCTAGACTGGAAATCTGCAACAAAATAAAAACATAACAAATTACTTAAAGTTTTTGTAGCGTAAATTACAAAGGTGAAGTCTCGTAATTCATTTATCATTATGATAGCCCACTGCTGTGCCATACATACTTTGCCCATCACTGTCTGATTGCAGCAACGATTCGATTATTGAATCGGTATTAATCGATTCAATATTGATTTTTTTGCCAAATCAGGGAGGTAAAAAAAGTTTTGTTTTAAAAGGGCTTTGCTGAAATTTAGCCTAAGGTAGGTAGTCAATATGGTTACAATGAGGGACTTTTTATTCTCGCTTTAAAAACTAGTTCCAATTAGCGTAATAGATGGCGCTGTCTGGAGATACGACGCCTAAAATATGATTTATTTGCGAAACTGTCAGAAGTTTGACATAACATGAAAATTTGTGTAAAACAATCTCATTTTCATTTCGTTATCGGTTTGAACAAACATTAATGATTTTTGTTTTATTTCAAGTTCTTCGAAAAATAAATTTGACGCGACGATTGATTTTGACAATTCACTTATAATGTGAGCTTTTTATTTTCGATTTAAAAAGAAAAAACTAGTTCTAACTCGCGTAATAGATGGCGCTGTACGGAGATGCGCTACCTCACATATGGTTTATATGCCAACATCTCAAATTTGTCTAAAACAATCTCATTTCTTCAGATAAACAAACACAAATGTTTGTTTTTTTATTTCAAGTTCCTCAGAAAATAATGTGGACACGGCAATTGACATAGACAATTCATGCATGATAGAGCAACGCCACTGTTAGCAGTTATAAAAACATGGCCGTGAAAACCCTTCATTAGACCTTGAGCCTTCATAAGAGCCCCATAGCTCCCTGTGGGTTAATTTTACCAAGAAGTCCCTCAGCGCCCTACGAGTCCTTTATAACAATATGTTAAGAGTGAGGTCGGGGCTACCTAGATTCTGCAGTGCTTCTGGCATGGTGGCAGATGCCCACGTGGATGATTTACACGCTGTAATGCGAAACAAAATAGCAATCATCAAGCGCAGAATGCTGGGTAGTCCCAACAAATTAGTTGGGGCTTTAGCTGGCCGCCATGAAAGTCCCATGCAGAGATGCTTTTTCCGTCTTTTTACAGACGTAGACACAGCTAGACTAGTCTTCAGCTACTTCCACAGCATTATGTCATACGGTATACTGCTGTGGGGAAGTGCTGCAGATATAAGCACCGTTTTCGTGTTGCAGATGAGGGCTGTTGATGCAATTTATAATATGGGCCTCAGAGAATCATTACGCCATAAGTTTCAAGAAATGAATATTATGACATTCCCTTGTCAATACATCTATGAAAATCTGATGTATGTTCACAAAAATATTAATTTCTTTAAGAAAAATAGCTATAATCATAATTTTAATATTAGAAATAAATATAAACTCGCTGTTGCCACTTGTAGACGTCATAAAGTTAGTAAATCGTTTAAAGAGCAAGGTGTACGCTTTTATAACAAACTCCCAAGTGATGTACAAAAATTAACAATTAACATGTATAAAAACGTAATTAAACAAAATCTTTATAGAAAAGCCAACTATAACATATCGGAGTATTTAGATGATAGAGAAGCTTGGGATTGAAATTGATCCAACTCATTCAAAAATGTTGCAATTTAGACGTAATATATTTTCTTTATTTTTATGTATTTTAAAATGATCATTAAAAAAAACAACCAGCCTTGTTTCTTGCCTTTCTTTCCTGGCTTAGTCGCGAACATGCAGTAAAATTGACGTTTCGAAGTTCCTTGTGATTTTGAGTTTGTCTCCGACTTTGCTTGCTCAGTAAAAACACCTAGTGGTGTAAACTCACGATAGCACCAGCACAAACCTCAGTGGTTTTTAGATGCTATTTTTTGAACTGTAATCTTTTTTAAAATAGTAAATAAATTAAAAAAACTTATATCTAGCTCCCAACATTGTCAGATCTAATTAACTCCAATGCTGAACAAATTTATTTGAATAATTAAACATTTATATTATTTAATTCTAATTGTAATGGTAATGTCAAGTTGAGAAATTTACTTTGTAAGTGGTCCTTAAGCTAGTCAAGTTGTCAGTTGGCAAACCAAGTATTAATCTTGCCATTGATTAGAATTGTGGCCGGACTATGAGAACCATTGATAATTACTGAGACAATGAACAAAAACTAACAATCACAAATGTAATGTAGATATAATTACCTGAAAGCCACGATTATGCAAAATATAACATGGGAATTGCTCGATTCCTTTGGTTTAAGTATTTGGAAATATTTGGCATATTTGCATATTCACCATCATCATCATCAGCTCGTGTCGCCCCACTGCTGGGCATAGGCCGCTCTTCGTTTGTGCCATTCTTCCCGATCCTGTGCCAGTCTGAACCACGTACGACCCACGGACTTATTTATGTCTTCGACCCATCTCGCTGGTCGACGTCCCCTATTTCAATGCCCAGTTCTTGGCCTCCACTCTATTAGTGCCTTATTCCACCTGTCGTCACTACGTCTGACCAAGTGTCCTGCCCAACTCCACTTGAGCCCCAATATTCCGATTTTCGCTATTTGCATATTCAATGAGCAGAAACAAATATGAGCACATTCTTCCTCTTGGATCGCGTCCTCCCCAATTATCATATAACGACCTCCATGGCGCAGTGAGTGTATAATGCACCCCCTTCCCCCCCTCTAGCTACGGCCAGAGTAAAGTCCCATGTGCCTGTAATTTCACAGACACCTATTACCCTTCAAATAACAATGCGATCACTACTTGGTTATTTACGTAAAACAAACGTAAAATCGTTTTAAATTAATGAGTTGCACTAAACAACAGCTAAAATGGCAGTGGGTAGGCATGAGATTAGAAGACAATAGGTGGACAAAACTGGAGACAGAGTGGATCCCACTGGAAGGAAAATGGAGACCAGGTAAACAAAAAAGGAGATGGAGAGACATTTTTACACAACGATGTGGGCCGATATAGGTGAGGACAGCGAGAGAGAGGGATTTATGGAGAGATTTAGGGGAGACTTACGCCGTGGAGGCGACTATTGCTGAAGAGATACATAATTAAGATCACATTAGGATTCATTTTGTAACTGAGAGTAAGTGATTAAGTTATTAAGTAAATTATTTAATAAGCAATAGAAATAAAGACTTTTTATTTTAATTTTATTTACTACCAAACGCATGGGAAACCAATTGCGTGACAATTGTACATGTCAAAAGATGACCACAACCGTGCGTGAGATGAAAACTGACATTGGTTAATACCTACTCTGCTATTTTCTCACCAGCCTATCGCAATATTTTGACTTCACAGTAAACAGTCACGCGAAAATTATGAGACATATCATTTTATCAGCCTTAGGACGTCCACTACTGGCTTCTCTCATACATTTCCAGACCGACCCGAATCTTGTGCGGCACGCAACGGCTCCCAGCAACGGTTAACAGGTATACTTCCATCTAGTGGGAGGCCGTCCTATAACTACGCTTTCCAGTGTGTGGTCTCCACTTTTTCCCCCTAACACCGAGAACTTTTTTCCCCTAACGGCCGACAGTTCTTCGAGCTATGTGCCTTGCCCACTTCTACTTCAGTAGGTATGCGATAAACGAAAAATACGGCGCTGAGTTTGGACTAAGACTTATCAATATTTTTTAGGAACAATGTATTAACATCTTATAATTAAGATATAATGATAATAAAATTAAGATAAAATAGGCTTTCTGAAGGTATAACTTTTATGCCATTTTGTTGGTACATTGTAATTAAAATCGCAGGTAAAACACGAAAATCTTAAAAATGTTTCCCCAATTTTAGATTAAAATGGTTATGGATTAGAAAATATAACAGTTATCTGCGTAAATGTTGTTTGTCTTTATAGCCTAATATGTTTTTTATCAGGTTTAATAAAACAAATTGTTTTCCCCTAAAAATTTCCAGAAAAAAATACTAAACACGAATATACGAATAATTTCATAGAGAAACACCAAGCAAACGCCTCTCCATAGCACGCACAGAATTACATCATGTAATTTTAAATATAAATCGGATACAACCTAATCATAGACTCAATCAAGCCGACAGACAAAAAGCGCATTACAATGTGGAAGTGAGACAAAAAGTGTTGCACACGGTAACAGGCTTGTTTCCTTAGCCGTGGGAATTCTGATGTTGGAACTAGGTTCAAGATTATTGTTAAACTAGAAGTTTGCATGAACAGAGTGCCAAAATAAAACGGGTTACGACCCATTCGATCCGTTACCGTGCCGACCCCTATTACTATGATGTATAAATACATGTAACTCATCATCATCCACAGCCCGACTTCACCCACTGCTAGGTATAGGCCTCCCCATGTTTATGGCATCCACCACAATCCTGCACTGATCTCACCCATTGACGAGCCGCGACTATAACGATGTCGTCCACGCATCTCGCTGCCGAACGTCCTACACTCTACAGCCATTCCTCGGCCACCATTCAGTCGCTACCCTGCTCCATCTGTCATTACCAGGTCTTGACAAGGGTCCCGCCCAATACCATAAATTAACACTTAAAAAAATTATGTAATTTTTGTTTTGTTTATATGTACATTTCCAATAAACAATTTTACGTAAATCGGCGGCGCCTTTGCGCCGATGCCGTTTAGTCAGTTTCTATTGACACGTTGAATGAATATGATTTTTTTTACCTATTTTAAACAGGCTGTTTCATTGATATTTTAGGACTTGAAATTATGATAGAAATAAAATTTAAAAAAATCATGGCAATGAATTTGAAAAAAAAACTATTTAACAACAATACAGCTCTAGCTGTAATTGCAAACTTTTCATTAACTTGCAATGTATGTATGTTTGTCCGGGTGGAATCTTGCAACTGAATTTTAAAACCGTTCCCCTCAACTGAATGAGCTGAAATTTAGAATACATATGTAGCTTCGGT
This sequence comes from Philereme transversata, assembly GCA_963924445.1. Taxonomy (NCBI): domain Eukaryota; kingdom Metazoa; phylum Arthropoda; class Insecta; order Lepidoptera; family Geometridae; genus Philereme; species Philereme transversata. Next base: position 27,733,243 of record OZ004346.1, read on the forward strand.
GACAATGCAATAACATGGTACCATAGAGTTGGTTTGATGATAGAGACGGATGCTAGACAACTGAACTTCTGAATGGATTATAGTAGGCTACTAGTGTTTGAGCTCATTTGAATCTGCTTGCGGTTCCGATTATGAATTTTATAAAAGATTGTTTTGAAAAAGTAATTTTTTAACAAAAAACTTATTTAAATTAATGTCGTAAATGCGGTGGCACCCACACCCTTTAAACCAAACTTCATCAAAATCTGTCTGTTATAACAAACTCTTTCGAATTTATATATTAGTATGGATAGCAGTAAAACAAGTTATTCTACATCAAAATAGGTTCATTAGTATTGCAATAAAGATTATAATATCAAAATGAGAACTTAAATTGTATTGCGAAAAATTAATTTAACGAAAGGGGAGCCGCACGATCCGCATAAACATTTCAAAATAACTGTTCTAATCTGAACGTCATTTCAAGGATTTGAAAATAGCTCTATAAGTACATCTTCGTACTCTTACATAAAGTTGAACAAGAAATTGCAAATTGCAAAGAATGCGACAGCACTCGGCCGCAAAACGTCAATTTACACATATATTAGAACCAACGCTACCAACAGAACGGCAACACATGATGACCTCCGTGCCGCAGTGGGTGAATAGCCGGCTGAGACGCAGGAGGTAGCGGGTTCGATTCCCGCCGCGGAACAAATGTTTGTTCCATGCATGATCTACAGATATTTGTTCTGGGTCTAGGTATTTTTCTATATATTACTAGTTGACCCGCTGAACTTCGTACCGCCTTGACATGAATACGCGGGCTGCCAATGTGTATTGTCAATCGGCCATCATTATGGCTGCATCTATGTATGAGAAAAGGAATTTTCTACATTAATTTTTTTGCCCACATTGGTTCACTGCTGGACATAGACTTCTCCCAATACACACTACTGAACTCGGTCTTCTCTACTAACCCAATTTCAGTCCGCCCTAGCCGGGGGGCGCCCCACACTGCGACCAAGACGCGGTCTCCACCCATGCATAGGCAAAATGTATATGGCCACGTCTCAATGTTTCAATGTTTTTGAAGTGAAAACTTCTTTACTCGCGTTGGGTATTTTTGAGATAGGATAAAACCATTGAACTCGCGACACTGTTACCGTTACCGACACCGTTCCTGACGATTCAAAAATTACACACGTAATTGTTTAAGTGTTCACTTCTGTCGGCACTCCCGGAGTGCCACTTTTTATTTTGTATTGTTTCGAAAAAAACACGCGCAAACGCGGCCTAAGAGATAATCAGGACCCACAATTTATTCTCAAAGTTAGATAGTTTACTAACATCGTGAGAATAAAGATAGCATCATTTACTAGCTAAAAACAATAAAAATGTTGCAAGTTAATACTATGTTTCATAAAAATAATTCATGTGAACTACGGATTATTGACCAATAGATGTTAAACTGACGGCCGTTGGGGCAATGCTTCTGGACAGACCGTGAGCTAAAGAAAAGATGACTGGTGGTAGTTGGGTGCCGCGCACAAGACACTAAACGACCTTTGACGACCTCCGTGACGCAGTGGGTGAAAAGTCAGCTAAGACGCAGGAGGTTGCGGGTTCGAGTCCCGCGGAGCAAATGTTTTCATGATCTACATATATTTGTTCCTAGTCTGGTTGTTTCTGTATATATTGTAAGTAGGTATGTATTTACAAAACAAAGTACATAAGTATTTTATCTAGTATCTGGCTCCCTTAGAACTAGCTCTGCTTAGTTTGGGGATAGATGGCGCTGTGTGAAAAGTCCAGCATTATTCGTTTATTATTATCTGACCAATCCGCAGCTTCGCACGCGTAGTTTTTCAATAAAAATATTACCCTCCTTCTGCGAAGTCAGGTAAAATGTAGTCTATGTTATTAAGGGTAATGTAGCATTCTAATGGTGAAAGGAGTTTTAAATGGGACCAGTAGTTTTTGAGTTTGTTCGTTATAAACGTACAATAATACAAATTGTTCCTCTTTATAATATTAAAGTATAGATATCACAAAGGTTAGCTGGAAGAAAATACTAAGTAGCATTATGCTCGCCTATGTATTATTTTATTACTACATTAAAGAATTTTCTAATCTAAGATCGGTCGCTCTGGTCTAGTCTAGATTTCTGGAAATCTATGAAGGAAGCTTTAGTTCAGCAGTGGACGACTAATAGCTGATACAATGATGATGAGATGCAAAATAAAGATAAATTTGTATAAAGATAAATTTGAATCTCGAGGGGTTCGATTCTCGTTGTGGAGCACACATTGTGCAAATATAGAGTAGTAGAGTTCCTTCTGAAAGGGCTCGCCCGGGGAAGTACTACCACCTATTTCTGCCACCAAGCAGCATTGCTGTTTGAAGGATATAGGTGCCGGTGAAATTACAGGCACATGAGGCTTTATGTATGTCTCAAGATGAACGCAGGGTAATGCATCGTAGGGCACGTTTCTAAGGTGCGTGACCTACAAGGCAATACGTTGTTATAGGCGATGGTTACCACGTAACATCAGGTGGCCCATAGGATTGTACCACCTCCACCCGCATTAAATAAAATTGTATTAGTTTTATCTTAGGAACTATTTCCAAACAAAACCACATGCATAAGCTAGTGTTTGATAATTGCAACAGAATAAGGAAATAAACATATAACCACAAGGATTAAGAAATGGCGTATGTCTGTAACCTGTCTCAAATAACCAAACCAATGGGTAATAGAAGCATTTCTGATCTGAATTCATGTATTATGACTATATATTTTTAGGGTTCCATACCTAAATTTAAAAATGGCTTTGTCCGCTTGTCAAAGCTGATTATCTCAGCATCTAATGAAGCTATTGATTTGAAATAGGATATCAAATCAAATCAAATACTTAATATTTATTGCATGAAATACATGTACTGACAGAGATGTTAGTCGCAATAATATTATAAACGCAAAAGTTTGTATGGATGTATCTTTGGATGTTTGTTACTCTTTCACGACGTTACGGTTGAACCGATTTCAATGAAATTTGGTATGTACGTAGATCATAACTTGAATTAACACTTTTTGTTGACGAACCACGCGTGCAAAGCCGCTAGCGGAAGCTAACATTAAATAAAGTTTCAATGTATGCTACCTACTAGGGCGTACTATGTGTACAAGATTACATTATGTCAACAAATTAATAATTTAATTATATCAACAGCCAAATAAAAAAAATATAGATAATAAAATTATAATTACTATAAGTTCTTATTTTATCTCTTATCTATTCTCTACCAAAAGTAGACTGGTGTTTATGAGAATTAGGGTACTAGTGTGAGGTCAAAGCTACTAAAAATTAATTGTTTGTAAGGTCAAACATCACACTAATATTATAAATGCGAAAGTTTGGATTTTTGTTTATTTATTTGTTTGTTTGTTACTCAAACACGTCATAACCGCTGATTTTGATGAAATTTGGTATGTACGTAAATTAAAACCTGTATTAACACAGGCTACTCTACTTTTTATTGACAAACCACGCGTGCGAAGCCGCGGGCGGAAGCTAGTTACAACATAACTTATCCTTGGTAGAATAAAATGACTCATGTTATTATAAAGCATGGTGCGATGTGCTCATTCTGCCAGTGGTTATTGCCAGTTGCAAGGGTTCCATACTTATAAGGAAAAAAGAGAACTCATAAGGCATCACTGCGATGTGTGTCTTTTCAATGCCCTTTTCTTAGGCATGCGTGAAGGTATCAAGTTGAAATTAATATCAAATAGGTATTAAAGTCTACGGTTTGATACCTGTCTGCGGCGGAAATGCGAATGTTGAGATGGATGTGTGGGGTAACGAGGATGGATACGATAAGGAATGAGTATATTAGAGGAAGTTTAAAAGTAGCGCCAGTGATAGAAAATTTGAGGAGTAAGAGGCTAGAGTGGTATGGGCATGTCATGCGGAGGGAAGAAAATCATGTGACTAAAAGAGTTTTAGATATGAGTGCGGATGGAAGCAGAAGTAGAGGAAGGCCGAAGAAGAGATTGATGCAATGTGTGATGAATGATATGTGTAGAAAGGAAGTGACAATGGAGATGACGGCTGATAGAGAGATATGGAGAAGCAATACATGCTGTGTTGACCCTGCGTAACGTGGGAAAAGAGCAGGAAAAAGAAGATTAAAGCCTACGGTTCCTTGGAGCTTTAAAAAAATTAAGCTTCTAAGTCAACGCAATCAAAAAATACGGACATTTAAGCCTCATATTTTGACACTCGCAAATAAATCAATTTAAGATGAATGAACACGACGAAAATTATGTCAAATGTCCACGTGGCGCCCACCAACTTCATCAGCTGGGAACTTTTATCTCGAAATAGTTGGCGAGTACGTCTAAGGACAAACTCTCGATCTCGGATCAAGTCGGTTGAACGCAAGCTGCGAGTGCCTCGCTTTGGCCAAACGTTAATTGTTCGAAGTCAAACCGAAATGCTGATTATACTTGGTCATCCAGCATGAACGTAAGTGTAGAGGCACCTTAACGGAAGTGGTTTAAAAAATAGGCTATCAAACTTTTTTTGTTTTAAACTGATTTATTCCTACAACTCTATTTGTCCGTCGTAAATCAGTATTTGCGTGTTTTTAGAAGTAGCATTTCATATCTGTCGTAACTACATAGTATTACATACAAACAGACCGACAATAAATTCAATATAGTGAAGCGTGATCCAGTCTTCCGTTAAACACTTCCTAATTTCGATTTAGAAACGCATGCGCTTACGCATATACTAAGCGCTGGTTGCTGTGTCAGTGAGGGTAATCACTGTTTGATAATCTTAGAATAGAACTCGAAGTTCAGCATAAGATAACGGGTGGTTAAAGGGCCGAAGGCTCGTAATATTTTTGTTAAAGATAAATAGATGAACGCTTTATTAATTAATATTAATTTTAAATGTTCATTTATCACACTGATATTATAAATGCGAAAGTTTGGATGTTTGTTTATTTGTAGACTTGCTAAAATACTACAACGCTTTACTGTTTACTTTCAGAACTAGATTATGCTAATTATAGTATCGGGTTGCCTTGTCGCTGAAGTGATTTCTTCGCAACCTCTGGATGGAAATTCCATGAGTGCAAGGTCATATTTTATTTTATAATCACCCGTGCCAGGCGGGGTTGCATCATCTAGTATTATAATATATGATAATATATCTTACACCCCGCATTGTGTATTTTTTCATATTAATTATGTGAATGGTTAAATATACGCATATCACCGATTAAAATATACGGTTATCGTGTTAATGAACTTGAGCATAAATGATAATATATCTAAAAAAATATATACGTACTTCAATCTACTTCTAGGTGTACTTAAAGAAGTAGGTAGGTACTTAATTTTGTAATTATATAACTTCAATTATGTTTTATATGAATTTAAAATTATGGTAATAATTAGAAATTTTGACCGTTTCAATTTCACTGTTATTAAGTAGATATGAATTTGGATAATTTTAACTCATACACATGGTTATGACTTTGTTACATAAGGCTGGCTAATCTGTGAGGATAATAAAGATGCCTGGGACATGGTTATTATAACAATAATAAATATGTATATATTTTTTCACACCACCTGCTGGACAATGTTAAAAATTATAGATCATGTAAACCTCACTGAAAGTAGGTGATTAAAGCCCTACGGCTGAGCCGGCTGATTTGAATTTGGAACCTCACCTGTATTAAAATTTGATCCAAATAGACCCACACCATAAGAACTTATTCGTAAATCGAACTAACCTCTTCACAGAATGCACCAACCTAGATTTGGTTTTTATTGCCTCGCAGAATGTGTGAAAAGTAGAGTATTCTCCTCGTGGATAAAGCTGTCTGCATCTTGGGCGTGCTTATATCCCTCTCTGCACTCAGGATTCTAGTAACTCTAGAATCCTTCGTTACGTTCGGGATTCCATATAGCGCCCGTGACGCAAACACTGCTTTATCCCCTCGTTTAATAATCAACTATTATTAGATAATTTTCTGTTATCTGAAGGTAGTTATATTTTTGTTAAATCATAAAATCATAATCATTTCCATCATTTTCCTTTTTCGTGCATTACCTACACATCTTTATCTACGATACACAAAGGTTATCTGGAAGAGAGTACTCTTTAGCATTAAGTTCACCTTTGTACTATTTTATATAAGTGCAATAAAGTATTTTCAATCAATAAAATCGTTTATTTTAAATACATAGGTATTATTGATGGCAGATAAAGTTAAAAGTTCACTATATATGCCAAAAATATTGGTGTTCAATATTAGAATGGTATAGGTAAGTCAAATATATTACCTATAATACTAGCTGTTGCCCGCGACTTCGTACGCGTTACACTACTAAATGTGTAGGTAACCTAGAAATAAAGCTAAACTCGCTGTTGCAACTTGACTTGACACCCCATTCCACTATTCCACCCCATCCCATGGGACCTGATTTATGGGGCAAAAGGCTTATGTGTTAATCCAGGCTATAATCTACGTACATACCAAATTTCATCAAAATGGGTTCAGCCGTCACGATGTGATTGAGTAACAAACAAAAAATTATATAAACAAACATCCAAACTTTCGCATTTATAATATTAGTCTGATTTATGTTGTATATTTACAAAAAAAAGTATGTAAGTATTCTATCAGTTAGGTATCTGGTTCCCATAGTACAAGCTTTGCTTAGTTTCGGGCTAGGTAGCGCTGTGTTAAATGTCCAGCGATATTTATTTATTTAAATAATAAAGGATATAAATAATTGTAATACAATTTTTAAGATACGATATAATAGCTTGCAATTAATAAAACTAATAACTTACGAAAACAAGAATACTGTTACAATCAAATATTAATATTACAAGAATTTTATTTAACTACTAGCTGACCCGTCCACGGCTTCGCATGCTTGAAATTCCCCGTTCCCGTTGGAACTTTGGGATAAAAACTAAATAAAACACTCTTGTCAAAGTGACGCGGCACTTCATGTATTCATAAATTATATGGATATTGTTCATACTAAAATACTAAAATCGCGATTAAAAAATGGGGGGTTGGGGTAGGAGGGTAAAAAATTGGGTTGGGGAAAAAGTCTTTTCGCATTATAGTATGAATGAACTTGTAATAAAATCTCTTTGGCTATACTATTTGTATCTGGCTGGTTTTGGTATCATTCAAAGTTTAAATTTTAAAGAAGATAATTCCAAATTCAAATTAGAAAAATGTGTGATTTTTATTTGTTTTTCGTACTGTAAAGATGAGTGACTCTAATGAAGAAACTCGATACATTTTAAAATTTTACTACAAATAAGGTAAAAATGCAACGCAAGCCGCGAAAAAATTTGCGATGTTTATGGATCTAGTGCAGTGTCTGTGAGAATAGCACATTTGGTTTATGCGTTTTCAATCCGGAAATTTTGATGTCAAAGATGCACGTCGCTCTGGTCTATTACGGATAAAATTGATGCCATTTTTGAAAAAGTGGAGCAAGATCGGCATATCAGTAGTTACAACGTAGCTGAAGAACTGGGAATAGACCACAAAACCGTTGTGGCGCATTTGAAAAAAACTGGGTACACATAAAAGCTCGATATTTGGGTACCCCACGAGCTCACTGAAAGAAACCTAATGAACCGTGTACTCATTTGTGATTCTTTATTACGACGTAATGAAACCGAACCATTTTTGAAGAAGCTGATAACTGGTGATGAAAAGTGGATCACGTACGACAAGAACGTGCGAAAAAGGTCGTGGTCAAAGGCGGGTCAGGCTTCACAGACTGTGGCGAAAACCGGGTTAACTCGCAACAAGGTGATGCTGTGTGTGTGGTGGGATTGGAAGGGCATTATTCATTATGTGCTGTTACCACCAGGCAGGACCATCGATTCTGAACTCTACTGCGAACAACTGATGAGATTAAAGCAAGAAGTTGAGAGAAAGCGGCCGGAATTAATCAACAGAAGGGGTGTGGTTTTTCATCATGATAACGCTAGACCTCACACATCTTTAGCCACTCAGCAAAAATTAAGAGAGTTCGGCCTTCAGATTCCACCTGTTTCGGTCTCTTCAGAATTCTTTAGGCAGTGTCAGGTTAACATCACGAGAGGATTGCCAAAACCACTTGTCGCGGTATTTTGATCAGAAGCCCCAAAATTTCTATAGCAATGGGATCATGTCCCTACCTACAAGATGGCAAAAAGTTATCGAACAAAATGGTACCTACATACTTTAGTTAAATGTAAATAATCTATATTAAAAAAAGGTTTTGAATTTTCTTAAAAAATGCAAAAAAACTTTTTACCCAAACTTTACGACCTATTGGCATACCTACCAAATATACAAAAAAAACCATTAAAATCGGTCGACCCGTTTTGGAGGAGTGCGACCAGAAACACCATGACACGAGATTTTTATTTATTAGATTACAATCCAATTAATTCAGTCGCTCTGCATAACATATTAATGCATGCACCCTGTCATCTTTAATGCTAAATATGTAACCGCTAAATATTGTCAGTGTACGCTATGTTGATGACTACTATTTTGTTATGTTGATGATGATGACTTGGACGACCTCCGTGGCGCGGTGGGCGTATAGCCGGCGGAGACGCAGGAGGTAGCGGGTTCGATTCTCGCCGCGGAACAAATGTTAGCATGATCTACAGATATTTTTTCCGTGTCTGGGTGTTTTTCTATATATTATATGAATTTACAAAAAAGTATTTAAGTATACTATCAGTTATCTGGTTCCCATAGTACAAGCTCTGCTTAGTTTGGAGCTAGATAGCGCTGTGTGAAATGTCCAGCAATATTTATTTATTATTTATATTTGAATAATATGAAAAAAAAGAATCATAGAAGCATTGCCGTTTATCTATACTAATATTATAACGAGGTAATTTTTATTTTAAGTAAGTTTGTTTGAGTTTGTAAGTTTGTTATATTGGACATAACTAAATCCTTTTCACCAAAAGGTTATCTGGAAGAAATCGCTTCAAAGCGATAAGACCGCCCATTGCTCTATTTGGTTTGAGTCTTCAATTTATTTTTTATTTTGTAAAATGTTGTGTGTATTCATTCACTCATTCATACATTCTCCGATATTTTGCGATCACACACCACTTAGAAATAAATTTGGTTAAATAATAATTAAATATATATATATATATATAAAATATATTATTTAACATTAAATAAGTTATTAACGTACCGGTAAACAAAACACAAGCACTTGGTACAAGAATCCGCGCGCGACTGAAATGAGAATGTAATCGTTTTGTTGTTATATATCCGACAGTATCATAGTATGGATGTGACATTCAATTTAGCCTTCTTGCCGACTAAAGACATACCTAATAAAGTTAAACAAATTTTTAACGCGTGTTTATAAAATTCCTTACCAATTCTTGTATAGGAATTTTATAAACATGCGCTAAACAGTGTTTAATTTTGTTTGTAGAAATATTGAGCCACCTTCGAAGTTGCTTTTAACGCGTCTTTGGAGTCGACAAGGGAGCTGTGGATTAGCTTTAAATCCTATGTACCCCGGGCGCCTGCAAAGCATAAAGATATTTTCCTCGCTCATGATTTCTGGCACGGCTTGTGTTTGAGTTTTAAAAATCCAAACTTTTAGTATAGTGTAGTTTAATATTTCATTATGTATATTAGTCTGTAAGGTATTTATAGTTACGGGCCCTTGTGTTGATATTTTTGTAATTTTACACGTTGCCTGAAATAAACATTATATTATTATTTATAAGACCAACCCCAGCTTCGTACCGATTTTTAAAGGATATAAGTATTAAAAATATAAAATTAAATTTTTACTTAATTTAAGACTTTTATACTGTACTCGATCAATTGACCGTATGCAAAATAAGTTGATTAAAACGAATTAGAATAAAAATTGGTTTTACTATATAGACGAATACTGTAGAGACAAGTCTAATGCAAATTATTTATATAATATTACCCTCTAGGGTTGAAAAGGGCTGTTGCAGATCGTTTAAAAAACATTATTCATTAGGTTTATGAACTTGCTATAAAACTTTTCATGAGTAAATGCGTAATATTCATCCTATGGCAATATTTACTTGCGATGTTCAAAATTTAGAGAGCTACGTAGCACGAGCAGAACTTGTTACCAGTTGTCAAAAACTTCGGCTTTTGTACCAGTTAAGTAGTTCAACGTGTACGAAGTCGCGGCGGATACGTCTAGTTTATATCTAGTTTATCTAGCCTATAAGTACAGACTATGCCTATTTTAAGTATTAGAGATTGTGTATGCAGCGTTATCTCCGTATTTTATTTGTTTATCATTTATGTAAGTTATGTTTTATATAGGTTAAGTGTATGTATATACCTGTGTAACACTTGTATTATTAAACTAGCTGTTGCCTACGACTTCGTACGCTTTACACTACTAAATGTGTAGGTAACCTAGAAATAAAACTCGCTGTTGCAACTTGACTTGACACCCCATTTTTATCCCATGGGAACTGATTTATGAAATAAAAGGTAGCCTATGTATAATACAGATTATAATCTACGTATACACCAAATTTTATCGAAATCGGTTAAGCCGTTACGACGTGATTGAGTATCAAACAAACAAATAAACAACATTCAAACTTTCACATTTGTAATATTAGTGTGATAAATTATTTAAAAAAATTATAGGTAATTATTGCATAAAATGCCATATATTAATAATTAAAATGAAAATGAACTCTTTCTAACTTCTATTTCTATGGTTATCCATATTAATGTATCGTATTTCCCACGCAGCCGGCCACTGCACTGCAACACTCAATGTTCATACAATTAAATTATTAGTTGTTTTATCAACTATGGAATATTTCGAGTTATTAGATTAGACGGAATTACACTATAATTTATACTTTACTAGCTGACCTGCCCGCGGCTTCGCACGCGTGTTACCCTCCTTCTGCACAGTCGGGTCAAAAATAGCCTTTTTTATACTACATGGAGATGGAACTAGCTTATGGCCTACCTGATGTTAAGTAGAAACCATCGCCTATAGCAAAGTATTCACGCAGATCACGCACCTTATACCTAAACGTGCCCTACGACGCACTGCCACTGCGTGCAGCCTATGTCCCAATCCCGGTCACAATCTATCTATATACCAACGGTACATAGATAGGGAGTGCACCTAACGAATATTTCATAATTTTAACCCTTTACTTTATCCCCCCCCCCCCCTTAGGGATGTTTTTGCAAAAAAGTTAAAACATGTATTTCTTTATTTCTTACCAAAGGCCTACTTATGAATTTTCAGATCCCTAACTTAAGGATTAATGGATTGCCCATACAAACTTTCAACCCTTGTTCCACCCCCTTCAAGATTATTTTTTGAGTCAAAAGATGTCCTTCTCGAGGATATAATCTATCTCCTTGGCAAGTTTCATTACGATCCCTTCAGCCGTTTAGTCGTGAAAAGGTAACAAACAAACAAACTAACAAACAAACAGAGCCATTTTCGCATTTATTGATCGAGCGCAGCGAGATCTCTAAATTAACTTGGCCAAATCGGCGTTGTGTGTATGTATATATGTATGCATGTTTGTTTCTCCGAGGATACGTTTCAAAGGGTTTATTGGTATTTTGGTATGACTAAACCAGCAAAAATGTGGGGGGGGGGGGTTGTTGAGGTATTGGGGTTCAAGAGGGGTTAAAAAAACCAAAATGGGACTATCTGGTCAAATGGCACGTCTAATAAAAGGTCTTTGTAAGTACATTTCGACCCCATTCTTATTTTTAGTTTAGTCTTTGTAGTTTTTGAGTTATTAGCCATTAGCTGAAATGCGTGTAGCTTTAGTGACACAAATATAGGGAAAAGTCTGAAATCCAGAATAACTGAAATTTCTATCCCAAAAAGACGTTACGGTATCTGTAATTTGAATGAAACTGTAGGTCAAGTTTTTGGGTTATGCGTTTCGTGGCACTATTTTGATAGTTAAAGATTACAAATAATATTTTTTTGTTTTTAATAAGTTTAAGTATCGTTGCGTAAAACGCTCATCATACAAATACGTCAAATATAAATATGTTTAGTCGCTAAATACGTTTAGGGATCGTTGTGCAAGCAAGTCGTGTTTTGCAATGGTATTTATTATTTGTGGATAAACATGAGGTGAGCGTGAGGAACATTCTCTTGACCGTTCACTGTGACATTAAACCCTATAGGTACCTATAGATTTAGGTCATGAATGTATTACTTTAAAGGCTATATCGACCTTGGAAAGGATACCTTAAAGTGACAGATTTGGGGCATATTCTTAGACACGACGCAAAAAAATTATCATCATCGTGCGACTTCACAGAGTATGTGCAAAGCATGCTATGACTACGTAGAGAAGCGATACGACCCTACTTCCGATAATTCAATGTCGGAGGTAGACCTATTCAACAACACCCCACATGAATGTAGGTAGCATTAAATTCGCCTGTGTACAGATTTGTAAATTTTTGTGTAATAAAGAATTTTCAATCAATCAATTTCCAATCAATGATGTTTGTTTGTTTGTTACTCAATCACGTCGTAACGGCTGAACTGATTTCCGATTAATTTAGTATGTATGTAGATTATAACCACTTAAGCTACTTTTTGTTGACAAACTACGCGTGTGAAGCCGCTGGCGGTAGCTACTTTATAATATTAGTGTGATTAATACTTGGATTCACAGTTAAATTACCGTATATTATAAATTAATGAACATAGCACTGAACTTAAACCAAATTGAATCATACAAATTTTTTTTGTATTCATTATAGGATCAACACAACTTGATATCAATGTAAACAAACTCTGATAGCTACGAGTAATACAGATTCTCATTTTATAGACATACATTTTAAGAAATTAGTCTCTTATAGAGAATTATTAAAAACTAAAATATTAAATATTAGATATTATTGATACCTAATATTTAATTTTTAAGGAATTTAGCATTTGAAAAACGTAGAGTTAATAAATAAGATACAAAGCAAATAGTACAATGGCAGTCTTATCGATGCTCCTAAAGATGGACATCGCGAAACTATAATACATCATCATCATCTCAGCCCGTCTGCACCCACTCTCGGGAGAGAGTGGGTGGGAACTCTCTGCTTCCTCTTTATTACGCCATTCTTTCCGATCCCTTGCTAGTCTCACCCATTGACATCCAGCTACGCTTACAACGTTATTCGAGCATCGGGCGGGTGGTCTGCCTCTTAGTGTACGAGCATCCCTTGGCTACCACTCTGTAATCGCCTTCGTCCAACGTCATCCCTTCTAGCCAAGTGTCCACCCCATCTCCACTTCAGCTCCAACAAACAAACTAAAACTAACTACTAGTGGTTCGCCACGAACTGAGAACTCGCGAGTCTCCCATAAAAATACAAAAATGTTATTTGTAATCTTTATCAAAATAGTGCCCATTTAACTTTATACCACTAAACCATTTAACTTTTTTTACCCCTCTTGAACCCTAATATCTCAACAAAGCTCCCACATTTTTAGCTCAATTACCAACATTGTGCCATCACTACCTATCTCTATACCAAATTTCACGATGATCGGATAAACGCTTCGAAAGTTATCCTCGGGCAAACAAACATACATACTACGCCGATTTGCCCAATTTAGAGACCTCGCTTCGCTCGATCAATAATACAATTAACAAAAAATGTTCTAACGTCTAACACATTTCAGACGGCCCAACCAATTTCGATATGAATTTTAGTCTGTGAGAACATCATTTATCATATACCGTGGGAACAACAAAATGACCCTAGTAGTACAATAGATCTTATTGGAACATCTTCGTGACCACAAAATCTGCCTTCGGCTTGTAACAATTATCAAAATTACTTTTAAAAGGTCAAAATATGGTACAAAATGGACCTCTTACTTTCGAGGCCAAAAAACAAGGAAAGATGTGTTCCTTATGGTCTTTGGTCTAATTTAGACAAATCATAAATAATAATTTAATTTCAACCAATCTTCCATTTAAGAATACTCCTCTACATTTAAAAGTTGTCCGGAAGGGATCGCTTTTTAGCGATAAGACCGCCCATTACACATTTTGTTGTATCTAGCTAGAATAAATAAATATTGCTGGGCATTTCACACAGCGCTATCTAGCCCTAAACTAAGCAGAGATTTTTTTTTGTAATACATATTTTTAATATATAGAAAAATACCCAAACCCAGAACAAATATCAAACATTTGTCCGGCAGTGGGAATCAAACCCGCAACCTCCTGCGTCTCAGCTACAGGCTTTCAGCGATAATGTTGCCCATTGTACTAGATTAAGCATTGACTGTTTCTGGTTTACAATAAAGTATTATTCTATTCTAGCTATTCACCCACTGCGCCACAGAAGTCGTCAAAATTATTCCACCAGTGATGATGATGTGATTATGGACGACATTATCATCATCATCACTGATATCCACGACAGCGGTCCTAGTGTGGTCTCAGGACCTATTTATGTGACTGGCTGTTTGGTAAAATTCCGGAAATATTCACTTGTAGAAGTTTACATGATGCAAGGTCGATTGCCTAAACTGTATTTCTGTTTTCGGTTCCCACAATTTTTGGTCCGCAATGTAACGATGGGCTTGTATAGCGTTGCATAAGTTTTGATACTTTGATATTAGTTTAATAATCTATATACATATATATAAAACAAAGTCGGGTTAGTTACACCATTTATAACTCCAGATTTTGATGATCTTTGATTTGTTGGATTTGTCTCCGTCCCGAATAGCAGAATAACTATTAAAATATCGGAAAAATTCACGCAAAAAGAAATTATGAAGAAAATTCAATTTCTCATACATAGATGCAGCTAATAATGACCGATTGACAATATTCAAGTCATATGCATGTTAAGGCGGTACGAAGTTCGGCGGGTCAGCTAGTAAATAATAAAGCTTTTTATTTCCATCACCTAAGTATTACATTTCTTAATATTATATTAAATGACACTTTTAATATTGCACTTTTTTACATTTTTAAACTATTTAATATGTTTTTCGTTATAGATGTTTGTTTTCATCCACATGGTAGTCTTGGATGGGATCCCCTATTTGTGTATAAGCCTCTTCCAGTTTGATCTAGTTTTTCCTGTCTTTAGCTCGGTTAATCCACTGCTTTCCTGCTGTAGCTACGATGTCGTCGCTCCATCGTTTCATAGGTCAACCTTTTCGTCTTTTTCCGATAAGTCCTGATTTAGTTTAAGTTATGATAAATAGTCCGCTTAGCCCGCATTTTTTTTATTCGACCTGGAGATGGAACATGTCTAGATGGTAAGTGGTGGTAACCATCGCTTACGACAAAGTATTGCCTAAACTGTATTTCTGTTTGTTCACGCACCTTAGTAACGTGTAACGTGTTTTACGATGCACTGCCCAGCGTTCATCAACTTGAGACATTCAGGTGATAAGCCTCATGTAATTTCCCCGGCAACCATACACTTCACACCAAAACACAGCAATGCTGTGTGGTGACAGAAATGGGTGTGGTGGTAGTACTTCCCTGGGCGAGCCCAGGAACTCTAATACTCTTAATGCTCATGCTAAGTGTTTAGTATTATTGTCCCTGACTGAGGTACTTTTATAAACTTTTTATCTCAGAAGTCATCGATAAATAGTCGTGCTTTAGGCCACGCTCAAGTTATATATCTATTTACCTACAGTCCTTGCCACGCTTGATTAGCTGCCATTTGATTGTCCACTTCTCTACGTTATAAGATAAAAAATGCGAAAGTGCGCTTTTTTGTCATTGGATTGATTGTTCAAAAACTTCATAGCAAAAGTAAAAGTTAAATTCAAGTATCAAGACACAAAATCTCACTACCAGGTATCGCAATGTCTGCGTACACTTTGTTTTAATATTACGACAGACACAACTTACAATTATAATGTAGTGTGAATAATTTCAAATTACGTTTATTATAATGATATTTTTTTATATTGTGAACATTGACATTAGGAAAAAAATACTTTGCTTTATGAGAATCGAAATAAATAATTTATTATTTTTTTATACTAGCTGATGCGCCCCGGTCTCGCACGGAATTTTATTAAAACTAAATACAGCCTATATTTTACTATGCAGAAATAGTGTAGCTTTCTCTCAGTGAAATAATTTTCAGAATAGGTTTAGTAGTTTCTGAGATAATACAAACATACAAATACCATACTTTACTCCTTTATATAATCTTAATTGTATATATTTACGCACAGAATATACAATTAATTGTGTATGTATGTATATGTGTGTATATGTATATCGTTACATCTGTCCATATATTATGTATATTCCTATTTGTTAATTCTTACTAAAATACCTAAGTTTAATGTTTATAAAGGTCACCGTATGAAAGAGAGGACTCCTCTAATACAGGTTATTGCACCCTCAGTTCTTGTAAAAAAATATAGATATTTTTTTTTGTATTTGATTTGAAGTATTTACATACTATACCTAAATACAAATTACTTGTTAACGGTATAACCAACTTCAGTAAACAGTACAAAAAAAACTGAATCGGAATTACAAAATTGTAAGTAAAACTTTTACTTCGTTTTCAAAGAGCTTTCTAACAATACACATTCCACACATTGGGATGTAAGCAAAAAAATTATCCCCTCTTTACCTCCATGAAACGTAAATGGACGTTAACAACTAAAAAACTTAATTTTTGAGTTACGTATCGTATTTAATTTCGATTTTCTGGAGTTACTTACATTTTCTTCGTTTTAGAAATAAATAAATATTGCTGGACAGTTCACACAGCGCTATCTAGCCCCAAACTTAGCAGAGCTTGTACTATGGGAACCAGATAACTGATAGAATACCTACTTATATACTTTTTTTTTGTAAATACATACTTATAATATATAGAAACCGGTCCGGAACAAATATCTGTAGATCATGCAAACATAAGTTCCGCGGCGGGAATTGAACCCGCTACCCCCTGCGTCTCAGCCGGCTATTCGCCCACTACGCCAAGGAGGTATTCTTCTCATATTTTGTTTAAAAATAACTTGTTTATCAGAACGACATACAAAATATGTCTCTTTATGTATCTATAATTGATTAATTGATAAGATCAGCGAATCTCAATTATCAAGAATACCGTAATCATGCCATTGAATGATGATTGATTTTCAAAATTGACGTGGGAAATGTAAGAATCACTAACGCGCCGCCGCCCGCCCCCTTACAGCGCAATAAAAATAAAAATTATATGTTTGACAAAGAACTATTTAATACGTAAATAATGTATTTAACTACTGAATCATATTCTTATATCAAGAAACTGTATGGTAAATTAATTACCTAAAATTATTAGAGTTGTTTGACGAAAAATTGACCAAAAATTATAGGCCGTTTTGATGTCTAAATATAAATGGACTGAATGTGTATTGATAAAATTTTGAATTTATATTTAAATCTCTAGTGTCACTGGTCCCTTGCACCCTTGCACCCGTTAGTAGCACCCACCGGGACCCCGCACGAACCTTGCACATTAGAATGCACAAATACAATTAACAAAAAAAACAAACAAAAAAAAAATTTGGCGCACTAAATACTTATTCCACAAACCACATACACTAGTGGTTCGCTCCGAACTAAGATCTGGCGAGAATCCCAGAAAAACAAAATAAAACTACGAGCCTTACAGTAGTCGCATATGACCACCGCGCGCGCTCATTGATCAAATCAAATAGCCCGCGCTTCCCCGATTTCCTGTTACACATTTCCGTCCCTTTTGCCAAGATTACTCCCACAAACCGAAATGAAAGTTACACATCAAAAAGGTAACTATTATCTATAACCATTAAAATAGTGTCATGTACTTTACAGTGTAAATTATCGACTAAATGAAGACCAAATAACTTGACCTACAGTTGCATTCAAATTACAAGTAACAGTAGTTCATATTAATTAGTTAATCTTTTTAGGAGTATAAATTGTAGTTATTTTGGATTTCCGACTTTTGCCTATATTTGTGCACTAAAGCTACACGCATACCAAATTATTGTTAAAGCCTTCTTTATTTCCTTTTTTTTTAAGCTGTAATTAAGTATGATTATGAACCCCTCTTTGGGTATAGGCCTCCTCCTGTTTACTCCATGTCTCCATCTTTTTCTGTTGTTATCCACTGATTCCCAGCCATCAGGACATGAACAGAACAAGAAGTCAAGAGACGTTGGAAGTAATTCCGGAGTCTGAAGGAAATTTTAAAAGGAGATCAATCTATTCATCTGAAAAAATAGTGTTAGACCACAGAATTGATAAAACACCAGAAGACGCTTTCAGCTGTGATTGCAAGCTGAATGCGATGTCTGTGTGTCCGCGTCCCGCGTCCACCTCACCCCCACCCGCGTAATATTGCTAGCTTAGTCATTATAATACCCATTTTGGGGTAAATGTTTTTTGTTAGATACAACTAATGTAACTATGGCACTATTTTATTATTCAAATATCAAGGCCGGTTTGCAAAACGATCCCTAAACGTATTTAGTTACTAAACATGTTTAAATTTGAAATATTTGTATGATTTGGGAACTTTTTAAATCATATTTAGCCACTAAATACGTTTAGGCATCGTTTCGCAAATCGCCTTTAAATATATTTTTTTTATTTTTTGGGAGTTCTGCGACATTTCATTGCGAGGTGAACCACTGGTATAATTTGAAACTATAAACTAAAACTTATTTACGACAATTACAAACCGAACAATTTATTCAATAAAGAAATAACACAACATCTAAATGCGCTACTTACGTATGAAATGTGATCCCATCTTGTTTTGAGCCCAGCTGAACTTTTACACGTTGGGACGACACAAGAAGGCTTATTCCAATGAAATTGAACACTGTAAAACACGTCACGCGTAATGACGGTCACAGACTGACTAATGGCGGTGTACTCTACTTAGAGTAGATTTTGACGTTTCAGTATTAAGCGCGTTCACTTCTTCTGTGGTTTTATCTATTCTGAGTGTTAGACACCTGCGTTTAACCAACCCTTACCTATGGATGCCAAATATGGAGCTACACTACGAGAATCCCAAATAACAACTTGACAAAGGTCGATGCAAAGAAGCACCTGAAAAATTTGAAAAAAACAATAAATCAGAAGTGAATTCATAAGAGAAAAAACAAAACTAACAGATGGGCTCCACTACGCACTTAAGTTAAAATGGCGGTGGGCAGGACACATAGCCTGATACAAGGATGATAGGTGGACCATAAGAGTGACGAGATCGGTTCAACGGCAAAAGAAAAACAGGACGACCAAGAAAAAGACGGACTGACGACATCACTGGAGACCAACACTTATTATCTCCTAAAGGATTAAAAAAAAACTAATCTAATACAATAGTCAATTATTCATCCACGTGTTTCTAATTATGTTAATCAACTGACAGCTGTCAGATGTCACGTCATATCTATTGTTCTAATATTTTTTTGTGATTCGATTGACACATTTTATTGATTTAAGATTGGATGTAACTTCTGATAGTTTATGAGAGTATTTTTTTAACCATACATAATTTACTCCTTAGTATGAGACCAACAAACGGGGAACGGTTTATAATATGACTATAGCTTACGCAGACGGCTTCGCATGCGTGGTTTGACAATAGTAATAGGTACCTATATACTACGTGTTTTGTTATGTAACGACATTAAATGAAGACGCAGATAGGGCTAATGGCTAGTATTGTTGTAAAATTGTTTTTTTTTTCAAATACAATAATAAAAAATGTAAAAAAATCTAACAACCATAATATGAAGTCCATAACAATGATATAGCCTGCATAAAATAGGTAAATAAATGATATGCATTCATCATGTAAGTAGGTACCTGTTAAACTGACTAAACGGCATCGTCGCAAAGGCGCCGCCGCATTATTTAATGGAAATGTATCGGTTACTGGATAAATATTCAAGCTTACGGTATTAAGCCCACCTCTTAAATCAGTTAATACGATTCCGGATTTGTGTTTTAAATGAATGTCGTACATAACAAAACACGTAGGTAAGTAGGTACCTATAGGAAATAGGAACAGTGCTTGGGAGTTTCTTATAATAGCGTACACTTTGCCCTTTATACGATTCAGGTATACTAAATTTAATATTAATAATACACTTTTATTTCAGGTGACAATAGATAATAGGCATATTTTTTCAAAAATATTCACACCACATAATATATACCTGGAATATTCACACTGAAAAATACAGTCGTTGAACCTATCCAAACTCTCATTAAACTACCCTTGAAGTACATCCTTTCCAATAAAAACAGAATCATCGAAATCGGTTGGCGTGATATTGAGTTATTCATCCATATGTCGCGCACATAGTTACTCAATGCAAATTTAAGACTTGGTTTTCTCATGGATGCCATTGTCAGAACTGGACCAAATTGAAATGGGACCACACGGGAAGCACCAGCTATCAAATAAAAAAAAAAGAATCCTCAAAATCGGTTCACCCAGTCGAAAATTCTGAGGTAACAAACATAAAAAAAGTACAGTCGGAACCTTCTCCTTTTTTGAAGTCAGTTGAAAAGTACAAGATGGTACAACTTAGGTAATTCTACAGCCCGCAATAATAATTGTAGAACTTAGACCATACTTAAGTTCATCTAAAAGATAAAATAATCGTAATGATTTCAATGCATTAAAAATTAAGGTAATTACAGGTAAAATTGTTCAAATTAATTCAATTATTTGTATCATTATTACATAAAACTATTTGCATAGCAGAAAGGTAGCAATGCATTTTGTTATAAAAAAACTTGTAGGCGTTATATCGACGGCTTATTTCAATCTAAATTTATCAAGAAGTTGGTTATTTTACATGGAAAGTACATTTTATGAGTAATAGAATTCCGTGAGAAAGGGCTCGTCCGAGAAAGTACTACCACCTATTTCTGTCGCCAAGCAGGATTGTTGTGTTACAGTTTGAAGGGTTGCCGGTGAATTACAGGCAAAAATTACCGGTGAAATTGCATGAAGCTTTATAACTGAATGCCTCAAGTTTATGGACGCAGGGCAGCATCTATCGATATACCAAGTTTCATATAAATTGGTCCGATCGTTTAGTCGTGAAAAACCAACAAGAGTCTGGGTGAACGCATGAGCATTGCAATTCAGCGGGGCAATGCAGCCAGTGTTTTAGGGACACTTCCGCCTGGTCTATCTATAGATCATTTGCAACGGTCTTTAGATGATTCAACTGTTTCTTCTGTATTTTATTGTAAATAACTGTACATTTTTCTGTTATTAAAGGTATTTTGCCCCATTTAATTAAAAACAGAGTTTCTTAAGAATTTACAATACCTACATACAATAAATATTGCTGGACATTTCACACAGCGCTATCTAGCCCCAAACTTAGCAGGATCTGTACTATGGGAACCAGATAACTAATATAATACATATAGGTACTTATTAATATTAATATTAATACAATATTATAAATGCGAAAGTGGTTACCTGTTTGATTGTTACCTTTTCACGACTAAACGGCTGAACGGATCGTATTGAAATTTGACAAGGAGATAGATTATATCTTAAGAAAGGGCATAGGCTATTTTTTACTCGACTGCGCAGGATGGTAAAATTTTGATTGATAAACACCGCATGTGAAGCCGCGGGTGAGTCAGCTAGTAATAATATTATATAGAAAAACATCCAGACCCGGAACAAATAATATGAGTAAAGATTCGTTGTAGAAAGTAAATAAGGTGGGAACCGAGCGAAATGTCACCTCACCTGCCACCCTTTTGCAATAGGGTGGTATGGTTCAGTGGTTTACTGTCTGCTAATAAAGATGGTATATGCTATTTCATTAGTAAAATAACAGCAAACATTATTTATGATATGACTATCTGACCCGCCCGCGGCTTCACACGCTTCTAATTTCCCGTTTCCGTGGGAACTTTAGGATAAAACTATATAAAACACTCTTGTCAAA
Source organism: Philereme transversata (assembly GCA_963924445.1). NCBI lineage: Eukaryota > Metazoa > Arthropoda > Insecta > Lepidoptera > Geometridae > Philereme > Philereme transversata. The sequence continues at coordinate 27,755,294 of OZ004346.1, forward strand.
GTGTACGACGCGACACTTTAAGTAAATGACTTCACGTCAATGAACGTCGGTTAAATTATATGGATATTGTTCGTACAAAAATACTAAAGTCGCGATTAAAAATGGGGGGTGGTGGTAGGAGGGTGAAAAATACGACCTATTCTAATACCTATCAAATTTAATTAAAATAGGTCGACCCATTTCCGAGGAGTGCGACCATAAAACCCGTGACATGAGATTTTTATAGGTATATTAGAGATTTAATACAGCTCTTGGAAAAGAGTGGTTAGCACTAATGTTTTCTTCTTGAAACTAATTAATATCATATTTTTGAATATTTCCTAGTTCAAAATTCTTTATAATGTATTTATTTCATACTAGCTTCCGCCAGCGGCTTCGCACGCATTGTTTGTCAACTAAGAGTAGCCTATGTTTGAAACCAGGTCATAATCAATCGACACACCAAATTTTATCGAAATCGGTTCAGCCATTACGACGTGATTGAGTTACAAACAAACAAAAATCCACAACAACTTTCACATTTACAATATTAGTGTTATTTGCTGGATGTGTTCTGTTTTGTGTGACAATGTAATAAATAAAATAAAACTAGTTGTTCTGTGAGAACAGTAGACCTCGCGAACCCTTATAACCATACAATAACCGACACTTCTCCTCCCACTTTTGGATTTTTTTTTCAACATCTTGTGTAGACTGAAGTCCTTAGTGTGCCTCTCAAATTTGATTGAAATCCGTCGATAAATAACGCTACAGCAAACTTCCTATTTTACCTCCAATAAAAAATCGCGATCGACTAAAAAATTTAAATAATTGAATAAACTTTTATGCCAAATTTCGTCAAAATCATCAAAAAAGCACTTTTTGGCCAATCTCGAAAGTAAAAGTGAAACGCTTCGCTCGCTTTTTTGCGATCTATAATAAGTCGTTATCAATATAATGATAACGACTTATAGGTTCTTAGAAGGTTATATTATAACTGAAAATCAGCATGTTTGTTCCTTGAGAAAATTTATTCACTAAGTTATGACTACTTTATCTGACCGCAACGCACACATCCATACTTCCATACTTATTCAAACTAATATTATAAATTCGAAAGTAACTCTGTCTCTATGTCTGTTTGTTACATTTTCACGACTAAACGGCTGAACCGATTTTAATGAAATTTTATTTACAGATACCTACATCAGTACCATCCTTAACTGGTTGATATACCACCTGTGAATGGGTTAACGTAGAACACCGTTTTGGTTCTACTTTCTTGATGCGTACAACTAATGCATTATGTTTAATGGTTTGCAATAAAGAAATGATCTAATCTAATCTAATCTAATATATCAGATAAAGCTAAATTTATCTAAATATAACCTACATTTTAACAGATTCCAAATCACGGTATTTATACAAAATATTCAGCATTTTACACATATGTATTTAGCAAAATGAACGAAAACGGGCATCGAACCTGCACTCAGTGAACCGTACCCGTGAACCGCACAGTCGGTTAAAAGTGTAATGCGTTGGGACGCCATGCATGGAGGCTCTACCGACATTTTGAATTATGCTCTACTTATAACTAGTAACCGCCCGCGGCTACTAGTGAAACCGATTCTTTAGACATTTTGATTATTTGTACTAAGAGTTTGTTATTGTTTAGTTTAACTTAGCTTAAATTAATATCGAACTAGCTTGGCTATAAATATTTACATAATTTGTATCGTTTTTCATTCAAGAAAATATTGACGATGATGATAAGTAGATTAACTTAGAAAATTAATACTAATAAAATAATGATGGAAACCCCTCATTGTGGGTGCATCAACATCTATAATCGATTCCTATGTATAAAACACTAAAAAAATACAAATACGTTTCTGTTATTCTAAATTTAATGTTTAGTAAATGTTCGGATTCTTGAAATAATCGATTTTGTTTGGTTCTTAAGTGGTTAAAACGATTGCAACTCTACGGCATTGAACCTAATGTAATGATACAACATTGGAATTGTATCGGATATCATAACAATTATTTGTACTCCACTCTATTCGTATTAGGCATGGTGGGTTACCTATTTATTACATATTTAAAGTATTAGAAGACGGGAAATGTCACTGGTAACATACTTTTTTGTCTACTGAGAGGCATCGTGCACAACCCGCGAGTGCTGATGTGTGTGGGTTTGTACGTGCTTGATGATTACGTTTACAGGCGGTGACGAGCGACGAGTCTAATCTCGTCACGGGACTAATCTCCTGAGCGAAGCTCTATTCTCGCGAGCCCTTTGTGTCATCAACAGCTTATGTGTAGCCGAAGATGTTGATATTTTCAATATTACCTTGGCGAAATTCACAGATATTGTCTTGCATTTTTATAAGTAGGACCTATCTAGTTTAAGTGTAAATAAGTTGTTTATAAGTACTAGATATTAAAGTTTTTTACACTGTCGCTTTAGTGTTAAATTTAAATAAATAAAATAAATAAATATCTGGCACTATATGGTTGATTTTGCGACTTCTTGTGTAGACGTTGATTCAAAGGCGCGATAAAAATTACATACTTCAAATCGGGCCTGTCATAACGTTACGAGTTTAATAAGGATTTTATAGATGTACCATATAGTTATCGGAGTTATATAAGGTAGAGCCACATTCAACCAACAGTCACGCATGCATAACTTCGTGATATACTTACCTCACATTTACACACAAACAAACACACACACACAGAAACAGTCTACAGGTGAGCGGACACATGCATGACGCATTGTACACAGGATGGTGTTTTTTTTATGCTACATGGAGATGGACAAGATTATGGTCCACCTGACGTTATGTGGTAACCATCGCCAGAGAACTGCCTCGGAGGTCACGCACCTTAGAAATGTGCCCTACGTTGCACTGCGATGTGTCCATCAACTTGAGGCATACCTACAGGTGTAGGCCTCATGTGGATGTAATTTCACCGGGTACCATACTCTTCAAATTGAAACACAGCAATGCTGCTTGGCGGCAGAAATAGGTAAATTACAAAATCATATAAATTTGTTATTTTTTTTTTATATTTAGAATGTAGCTTCCACCCGCGGCTTCGCAAACGTGGTTTGTCAAAAAAAGTAGCCTATTTTTTAATCTAAGTTATAATCTATGTACCTATATACCAAACTTCATCACAATCGGTTTATGAGTAACAAATAAAAAAAAAAATCGAATTTTTAATATTAAGTAGTGTAATAAAAATATGGATAACTAGCTTCCGCCAGCCACTTCGCACACGTTGTTTGTCAAAAAAAAGTAGCCTATGTTTTAATCTAAGTTATAATCTATATATATACCAAACTTCATGGCAATCGATTTACGTTACGATGTATTTGAGTAACAAATAAACATAAATCCAGCCTTTAGCATTTTTAATAATATGTAGTGTGATAAAAGTATGAATAATAATGATTAAATAGTTTTCTATGTTAAGTAATTGTAATTTCGTGTATGTACATATAAAGGGAGGGCCTTACCACAATAAACATTAAATACCTACTGTTTAACGCGTGTTTAAAAAGTGTATACAAAAATTGGTAAGATTTTTTTTCAAACACGTTAAACAATTGTTTACTTTTTTGTAGTAACAAAATTATTAAATATTTAACAAACAAACATCCAAACTTTCGCATTTTTAGTATTAGTGTGATTTAAAAAAAGTGCCACCTGTATCTCTTATCACTTCTTCACCGCATTGTATGATAATTTACAAAAATACATTTACATATCGCAAACTAAAACTAGACCATAACCCCCACAACATAAGATCTAATATCTTAAATCTTATGACATAGGTAACTTTGTAATAGCGTGCATTATAACCAGTGTAGTTTGAGCTCCGCGTGTTTCTATAAGATTGTATGAATTGTAGAAATCGAAACTATTATCAATGAAATAAATATTGATGACGTCACAACTACCGTTTTTAGAGTTCCGAACCAATATTGTAAAAACGGAACTTTTATAGTGACTTTATGAAAACTCCAAAAAAATAGCAACAAAGGCTTTTTTAAATATGTACGTCAAAAATACAATACTTACCATGTAATAGGAGGTACCTACCTACTAGTTTCCAGCGCACAGTGTTCGAAATTCTACCGTAAACTTTAACTATACCAAATCACACATTCCTCCAGATATAAGACCGCCCATAGTAGGTACATGTTGATTTGTGAATTTTTATTTTTGTATATTTTCTTTTGTGGTGTACCATAAACTATTTTCATTCATTCATTCATACGCCGTGCGCGCAATAGTTAAAAAATAATATAATATAATAGCTTAAAAATAGGTATAAAGTTTTCTCTTCATGTAATATATAATATTTTTTAAACTGTACCTAGTTACCTACTCAATTACTAATATTAAACGGGTATTTATCAGGGATGATAAATAATAAATAAAAAGGTAAATACACGATAAATACCGTTTAATATTAGAAATTAATATAAAAAAATATTTGCATAAAATTCATTCAGTCTATAACGTAAAATGTAGAATAACTTCACCATACCTCTGCCTCAGTTAAAGCAAGGAAGGGTCTAAGCATTCTGGCCACGATGCGTTCCGATTTTGAAAAGCGAGTTTAGTATTCAGTATTCACATTCGCGCCTTGCCACCGTTCGGACGTAGCGCCATTTTGTTTTTATTTTATAAATTTTCGTGTGTTTTTAGATTCTGATTTGTGTAGTGTTAAGTGCTGTGTTGGTTTTTTGATTAACTGGTGAGTGATTACGTCATTGATAAGAGATAAGGATTTATTTTTTCTGCCACAGTCTATCTATTTGAAGAAGGTAGTAAGTACCTACTGGATGTACCTATATAATTTGAACTTATTTTGGCACTAACTTCCGCCTGGGGCTTCGCACGCGTTGTTTATCAATAAAAAGATTACCCTCCTGCGCAGTTGGGTAAAAAGTAGCGTATGTTCTAATTCCAGTCATAATCTATTTAATTACCAAATTTCATTGACTTTTGAATACTTATAGAAAATCAGTATGGATATTGCCCTATTTCAATGCAATACATTCAGTAGCTATGGTTTAAAAAACGAATATTCATCTAAACACAATGCATTATTCTGCGAATAACACATTACTTGCGATACTTAACCCAACGTTTATTCAAGTGTTTTTAGAAGCATATACCATAAATAGGTAGGTACCTACTTTGTGAATACACCAAAACAGACTGAAAGAGGTCATCATGGTAATCGTCAACCATAGCACGTCCACTGTTGATCATGGAATAGTATAATTTTACTTATAAAACATTCATGATTTGTTTCAATCATTTTTTATAAATAAGTGATTTGGATTGGGTGGACAAGTTTATTTCGTATTTTGAGCTTTAAATCTATTGAATAGTTTCCAAAACTCAAAATACAGTGGTGTCTCTGTGTTTGAAGGGGATTTTTTATTCAACATGGAGATGGAACAAGCTTATGGCCAACCTGATGTTATGTGGTAACCATCGCCTATATAACAGAGAATTGCCTCGTAGGTCACGCACCTTAGAAATGCGCCCTACGATGCACTGCTCTGCGTCCATAAATTTGATGCATACAGATGAAAAGCCTCAGGTGCCTGTAATTTCACCGGAAACCATACCCTTCAAACCGAAATACAGCAATGATTGATGATGATGTTTAAATGTTCCAACGTTTTTGCTTGTAGTTATGGATAAATTAATAACTAAGGACAGCGCGCCAGAGTGAATGTTGATATCAGGTAGGTTGGTTATTCTTCTTCTTCGTAATTATTAATGTTTTGTTCACAAATCGACTAAGCTCTTTTGTTAAAAGTGTTGTACGCTAGCTCTTTCGTTAAGTGTTTTACGCTAGCAAGATGTTGCCAGGGTTTTAAAAAAATATTAATAAACAGATTAAAAACATACAAATAACATTGTTTCTTCCACGCACCTGCAAGATGTGGATTGACCATCCACCGGAGGTTTACGCGGTGGGCTTCAACATGAACGCCTTCAAGAGAGGTGTAAATAAGGCATTAAGTTTTAGGCAGTACCTCGAGTCCTCAAGGTCTTTATAGGCGACGGGGACCACTTAACATCAGTAGGCCCGTCAACTTTTTTCAAATTTTTTCACTCAACATGCTGTGGAGAATTAAAAAGGGCTATGTTTGGTGCTTTTTTAAAATAACAAATCAGAAATGAGGAGATTCATAAACAAACCAAGACACAGACATAGTAAAGAGGATTAGCAAGCTGAAGTACAGTTGTCACACATAGCTAGAAGAACTGACGTCCGTTGAGGCAGAATGATTCTAGAGTGGAGACCAAGCACTAGAAAGCGCAAAGTAGAACGGTCCTCTTCTAGCTGGAAAGACGTTATAGATTGCTGGGAGCCGTTGAAAGCAGGCCGCACAAAGATCGGTCACGCTGGAATTGTATGGGGGAGGGCTTACGTTCAGCAGTGGACGAGCTATGGCTGTCATGATAGTATGTGATAGTGATGATTATAATCGAAGATAAATAAAATCCTTAATATCAAGACCTTGCTACTGTTATAAACTCTTATCGTGATAACTTTCAATAGCTGCAAATTTTTGCAATTAGATAAATTATGACAGTAAAAACTTTTCATCACTCCTGCTCTGAAAGTTGATCATTGTTAACTCTCGATAAGGTCTTCGTAATGTCTGATGGTTTCAGTTACGTCTAAGGATCCTCCACCAGAGGGCTTAGCCAAGTTACAGTCGATTAGCGATGACGCTAGTCGATACGTCCGAAAATGTATGGGATTTGACACATGCTATAGAAATACCACGTGATTCAGCGACAACAAATGTATGTAGAAATCGAGTAGATTCGTGGCGAATGTAATTTGGCTACGGGCCCAGGCTTGCCTTAGGGATCTTATCGACTGTACCGCCCTCCCCTAAAACTACTCGCGCCTTACTCGCCTTGATGAGCAGAGTAAGGCAGGTGTGCATATTCAAGCTAGGCAGTGCAACTTTTAAAGCATACCCCCACCCCCTCACCCCCCAGCCCCCCAACACAAGTGGCCTCATCTCATGGCCGCAGTGACATCAAAGCCGTAAAATCTAATAAAAAAAAACTACAATTGTATGGACCCTTAACAGCAGGTGGGCTATGGACTTACTCCAACAATATGGGTTATCTCTACTGATTTAGGATACTTTCATGATAATCATAATATAATTTATTTTCCTATAAACAGATATTTGCAGAACAGTGTACCGCGCTATCTGATATTACTATCGCATATGTTATCTGATAACATCTATGTACTTGGTGTTTATCTATCCACCGGTAAAGCGAGGACTTTTGTGGCGAGATGGGTGAGAAGATTGCAATTCTGCAACCATTTATTTATGGTCGCATTAGTCACGTCAAAGTATTTCACTAACGTTCAAACATTCCGGCGGCCGTTTAAACCCTCTGCGTATAATTCGGCCATAGTAGACACTGGTGTAAAAGATATGGCAGAGGGCTCTAAAAAGTGTAAGTTATACCTCAAGTAGGTTCACCTTGCAACAACGAGGGAGACGTAGGTTTGCGGATTGCAAAGGCTGAGGATAGTGCAGGAGCAGAGAGTGGAGGCCAACACGAGCTGAATAGGTATTAGACACATCGTAAACCAATGCAACAACATATTGACGAACACAAGTGTGTGAGACAGGATGGTCTCGTCTATGTAATTAAACTGACTGCCTCCGTGGCGCAGAGGGCGTATAGCCGGCTGAGACGCAGGAGGTAGCGGGTTCGTTTCCCGCCGTGGAACAAATGTTTGCATGATCTACAGATATTCGTTCCGTGTCTGGGTGTTTTTCTATATATAATAAGTATGTATTTACAAAAAAAAAGTATATAAGTATTCTATCAGTTATTTGGTTCCCACAGTACAAGCTCTGCTTAGTTTGGGGCTAGATAGCGCTGTGTGAAATGTCCAGCGATATAAAAAAAAATGTAATTGAGACTTGGCTAATGTTTGGTCGAGAGGCCTCGGCCAATGTAAAGGGCTTTTCTCCAAGTCTCGCAAAGAGCAGACACTTGCCAAATGTTGGTCGAGAGTCCCGGCCAACGTAGAGGGCTTTTCTCCAAGTCTCGCGAAGAGCAGACTCTTGGCAAATGTTTGGTCGAGAGGTCTCGGACAATGTGTAGAGCGCTCTTGTAAATGTCAATAAAAACAACATTCTAATGAATAACATAATGTTTATATTAATCATTTTAGATGACTTTTTAAATGTCACTATTCAGTATTCATGTCATCAGAAACATACTAATATTATAAATGCGAAAGTTTGGAAAGTTTGGATGTGTGTTTATATATTTACTTTTTTGTTTGTTACCCAATCACGTCGTAACGGCTTAACCAATTTCGCTGAAATTTTGTATGTACGTCGACTATAATCCGGATTAACACATAGGCTACTTTTTATTTCATAAATCAGGTCTCATGGGATACAAATCGGGTGTGTCAAGTCAAGTTTAGCTTTGTTAACAGCGAGTTTAGCTTTATTCCTAGGTTACCTACACATTTAGTAGTATTACGCGTACGAAGTCGCGGGCAACAGCTAGTATCCATATAATCTAACTGTCGTTCATTGACGTGAAATCATATACTTACATGAAGTGTCGCGTCACTTTGACAAGAGTGTTTTATATAGTTTTCGTCCCGAAGTTCCCACAGGAACGAAGCCGGACGGGTCAGCTAAATAAAATAATTATACAAAATTAAATATGATGATAATAATGATGAATTGTAAACATTGTCGGTCGAAACACCGATAAAACGGTAACGGATAAACGGTGATAAATCCCGTATTTATAATAATTATTAATTGTAAGGTTATAACATTTTGAAACCGGCCTTCAAGTCATAACTTTACGATAAAAGCATCTATCACGATCGATATCCTAACTATAATGTTTTTACTCACGATTTTGAATAACAATAAAGATTCTATTTCATAACAAAAAATATACCTTAACACGCTAACTTTCTCTGAAGAAAAATCTATTAGTTAGGCCTATACATCTATTGTAGATGAAATAGCCGTCTGAGACGCAGGAAGTTGCTGGTTCGATTCCCACCGCGGAACTGAGACTGAGTGTCTCTAAGCACCGAGATAAACCTCGGTTTTAAAGTGCTCTATGTATTACTGTTAGTATGTAACTTTTTGCCGAATAAATAATTAAAAACAAATGTTTGCATGATCTACAGATATTTGTTCCGGATCTGGTTGTTTCTCTATATATTATATGTATGTAGGTATTAAAAACAGATAATAATAAATATTCTATGAGTTATCTGGTTCCCATAGTACAATTTTTGCTTAATTTCGGGCTAGATAGCGCGGTGTGAAATGTCTAGCATTATTTATTTATAATAAGTATTGTATTCAAAAAGTATGGTTAAAACCTGATAACGTTTTTATAAGACGATACCAAATTTACAAAACAATTTATAGCATCCTTACTCGCAAGTATTCACACAGTCCATTCCATCCAAAGGTTGTCTGGTAGAGATCGCTAATTAGTGATAAGACCGCCTATTGTATCCATAGATTTACGTAGTTGTTTTTTATATGTATATGTTTCGTGGTGTGCAATAAAGTATTATCTAATCTAATCTAATGTAAGGGCGAATTTCCCTAAGATAAACGTATATAGTGGCTAAATATGATTTCGAGAGTTGTCAAATCATACAAATACGTTTTTAAACATGTTTAGTTTTTAAATACGTTTAGGGATCGTTGTGCGGGCCGAGCTTAGTCTACGAGTAAAATTTCTGTAACTACGGACAGATAGGACAGGGATAATTCACATAACATCAAATAGAAAAATTTGAGTATTGATCTAGTCTAGTTACATATAATGTCCTTAATGGTATTCACGTAACTGATGGTATGAGTTGACTGACATGCGATTATACACTTTATTTATATCAAGCTAATATTGTAATATTGGCGGAGCAAAATGCCAAAATATATTCAATTAAAAATCCAATTTCATTTGGGTTAACTGTTGCTATATTTTAAAATTGTATTACGTGATATGGTCCCAGAGCAAAAATATAAGGGTTCCTAGTTGTATTACAGAACCCTAAAAACTAAGCCGTACAAATTCGTGGTTCGAAAACACCTGTTGTAAGGTTTCACTGGGGGGGGGGGGTAACAGTTGGGGTGTCCGTTATAACAGGTGTAGGCCAAAAAATATTAATTGGTTTTTTGTTATGGCAGCCAAAATACGTTCGAAATAAATCGACTTGAGTCAGCACTTGCATGCATATTTAGTCTAGGGCTAGATAGCGCTCTGTGAAATGTTCAGTATTTTATGTTTTATTTTTCCCCAATAGTGACTACACACACAAAGACACACTCGATTACTTACATTCATACATTCACACCCATCCATCCACGCAGATCTTTCTGGTCTGTTAGAACTTTAATTTTTAATTTAGTTTTTGATTATGTACCATTTACCTGATTGGAAGTCAGTGATGTAAAGGACGAAGGCGTTGGTGTTTGTAACACAGTTTACATACTTATACAGGCATCATCGTTTCAGACTGTACACATGATTTTATATTTGTTGTTCCTCGATAAATGATTCATTTTTTTGAAGTGCATTCTTTAGGCCTCTTTAGGTCTCTTCTTTAGGAGCGTTGGAGATTTTTTGATGTGGGAAAAAACCATTGAACTCGCCACACTGTTACCGTTACCGTTACTGACACCTCTGTATATAAGTATCTTGTAATTGCCATTTTTTTTTAAATTATTGAATACTAGATTTGCACGCGTGGTCTATCAATAAAAAGTAGCCTATGTTTTAATCCAAATCATAATCCATCTTCATACCAAATTTCATCAAAATCGGTTCAGCAATTACGACATGATAGAGTAACAAACAAACGCATTATAATATTAGCTGACCCGCCCACGGCTTTGCACGCATGGTTCGTCAATAAAAACAATACCCTCCTGCGAAACGGGTAAAAAGTAGTATGTCCCGATCCCGGTCATAATCTATCTGTATACCAAATTTAATCGAAATCGTTCCAGCAGTTTCGTCTGGAAAACAGAACAAACAAAAAGACAGAGTTACTTCCGAATGTATAATATTAGAAAGGAGTAAGGTTATTTGAATATACTTTTGCACGTGATAATAAAAGCTACGAGCCTTACAGTAGTCGCAATGATGTGTAACATCTGAACACCGCGCGCGCTCATTGCTCAAATCAAATAGCGCGCGCTTCCCTGGTTTCCTTTTACACATTTCCGTCCTTTTGCCCCACAAACCGAGAGGAAAGATGTTACACATCAATAAGTAATGACAGAGCTTTATTTGAGCCATAATAATTTTTGTTACAGGAACAATAATGGTACATAACTTGAAGAGATAACAAATCCAAGATGGCGGAAAGCAATGAGGGACCCGTCACGGTAGACGACTTGCCGATATCATTTCAGGTAAATTCAAAGTAATCTCTGTTTTTTTTCTCATGTTATTTGTGTGGTCCCGTCGCCTATTGACACCGGCAACACCCGGGTTATGGTCGATGTGTTCCCTACGGACGGAATGAAATCGAATAGTTCCTCAGAATATTCCCCATTACCTATACAGGAGGTAAAATACACTGAGTGATGAATACTTCGAGACTTATGTACGAGTACTTAGCCAAGGTTTGCGCTGTTCAAACGTAATGTTTGAACTTGCCTCTGTCTACCCCCTTGGATATCTCCATAGGCCTACAAAAATAACGTTTATAAGTTTAGGTGGTTTCACACAAAACACATATTTAACATACAGTTAGAGTAGGTTCAAACAACTGATGTAACTTCCGCTTAAACTATGCACGGTCTAATTAACCAGTAATTTTAACTGTGAAATAGAAATCTCTGCTAAATCATTTATAAATATCTATTAAAATATCATACAGTTTACGGTTATTGTAATAGTTTATAAGAGACTAGCTATTGCCTGCGACTTCGTACGCGTTACACTCCTAAGCGTTACCTACACAGGTAATCTAGAAATAAAGCTAAACTCGCTGTTGCAACTTAACTTGACACCCCATTTTTATCCCATGGGAACTGATTTATGGGATAAAAGGTAGTATATGTGGTAATCCAGGTTATAATCTACGTGTATACCAAATTTCATCGAAATCGGTTCAGCCGTTACGACGTGATTGAGTAACAAACAAACAAATAAATAAACAAACATCCAAACTTTCACATTTAAAATATTAGTGTGATCGTGGCCACCCCTGGTGTAAAGTGATGATGATGAGTTGATGGACGCAGGGCAGCGTATCGTAGGGCACATTTCTAACATGCGTGACCTACGAGGCAATCCTCTGTTACAGGCAATGGTTATCACTTAACATCATGTGAGCCATAAGCTTGTTCCATCTCCAGGTAGGAAAAGAAAAGCCACCAATTTTTTTTAATATAAATAATCTAGCTGACCCAACCCTGCTTCGCATTTATTTTTCATCGTCATCATATCAACCATAGGACGTCCACTGCTGAACATAAGTCTCCCCATAGATTTCCAGCGGAATATAACCCTAAACGGCTTGAACTTTAATTGAGTTATACTTAATTATATATGTGGGACATTTTCTTGCCGACGACCTTAAAGACGATGCAGATATTGAGAGGGAGCGTAGGGCATTGGCGGTCCGAGGTAACATGTTGACTCGCAGACTTTCCCGTTGTACTGAACAAGTTAAAGTTACGCTTTTTAAAGCGTACTGTCAGAGCTTATACACGGAAAGTCTGTGGGTCCGACATACCAGAAGATCATTGGATGTCCTACGCATCCAGTATAATAACATCTTCCGGATGATGTTGCGGTTGTCCCGATACTGCAGTGCATCGGGGATGTTTGCCCACTATCACACAGATGGCTTTCACGCCATCATGCGCAAAAAAGAGCATCGCTGATGAGCAGAGTTCGGGACAGTCGCAAACAGCATCCTGAGGGCGGTGACTGAGTGCTGCTGCACAGCTCCGCTCTGGAGGTGCCTTGTGCGAAGGGTGATTAATGAAGGAAGTAATTTCCTCAATTAGTCACCCTTGGCACAAAATGGCAAATTCTTTCCACCTAGTCCCTATTTTAGTCTTGTTTAAATAATTGTTCTTGTTTTATTTTCTGTGTGTGTTTTTTAGTGCTGATATGGACTGTATTATTGTCTGACATAAAATATTTTTATTTTGGATTATTTAGATGATAGAGAAGCTTAGGATTGAAATTTCTCCAACTCATTCAAAAATGTTACAATTTAAAACGTATTTTTTTATTGGTAAGTGTTCTAAAAGGATCATTAAAAAAACAACCAGCCTTGTTTCTTGCCTTTCTTTCCTGCCTTGGTCGCGAAGGAACAGGCAGTAAAATTAGCGTTTCAAAGTGATCCTTGTGATTTCAATGAATAAAAGATTTTGACTTTGACTTTGGCTATTTCTGTGACCTTGGTTTGTCTAAGGATCTCCTAATTTTTCCACAAATACGTTCCAAATAGTAATGCCACCGATAATTTAAGAGATGAGCAATGTCTATGTAGGTAATCAAGTGATGTCAAGTGGCGTGACCTCACTCGACCAGTCCCATTCAAGTACATATCCAAATGATTATTGAAACAGTTCTCCCATAGCTAGCCTGTTTGTATTTTAGGATTATTACAATTATAAATACGTTTTAGGGGTTCGTACCTCAAAAGGAACAATGGAACCACATTATTCATTTTGTAGACCCAAGTTAATTGCTAAAATATTACAATTTAGACGTAATTTATTCTCTTTATTGCTATGAATTCTAAAAGGATCATTAAAAAGAACAACCAGCCTTTTTTCTGGCCTTTCTTTCCTGGCTTGGTTGCGAAGGAACAGTAAAATAGACGTTTCAAAGTGATCCTTGTGATTTTAATGCTTATAAATATTTTGATAGGATCACTTCGTTGTCCGTCTGTCTGTCTGTCCATCTGTCAAGACCCTTTATAAATAAATAAAATAAATATCGCTGGACATTTCACACAGCGCAATCCAGCCCCAAACTAAGCAGAGCTTGTACTATGGGAACCAGATAACTGATAGAATACTTATATTCTTTTTTTTTTGTAAATACATACTTATAATATATAGAAAAACACCCAGACACGGAACAAATATCTGTAGATCATGCAAACATTTGTTCCGCGGCGGGAATTGAACCCGCTACCTCCTGCGTCTCAGCCGGCTATACGCCCATTGCGCCACGGAGGCAGTCGAAATCAGAAACGCGTGGAGATATCAAGTTAAAATTAATATCAAATACGTAGGTCTATACGCTCATTCCACAGACTCCTTAGGGGTTCGTGGACCCCAGATTAAGAAACCCTGCTCTAAAGAGATCTGACGTGATAAAAACAAACCTGTGAATATTTTGCTCCGATACCCTCGGAAGTTGTATTCGTCACAGTCTAGAGCACATAATTAACGTTACATACCTACATAATCCACTCAGTACAATAAATAGCAGTACCGGATAGAACTGAAACCAACCGCGTCATTCTAATCGTCATCATATCAACTAATCGACACCCATCTTTTATAGAGAACACTCACTAAATCGTCGAAGCTGACGCATGGCATGGCTCCGGCCGTCTACAACAAGCTTCGCGACAGTCACGCAGGCTCTTAGCTTAATTATTTTCAAAGAAATAATGAAATGCTGGCTTATTGAGCAAAACTTTTATAACTACGACGAGCTCATAAATGATTGATTATTTTTTTTAAAAATTAATTGATATTAATGTTGTTTTTATATTTTATTTGAATTTAATTTACAATGGTATGTACGTACACAATAATATTTATAAAAAACCTACTTTAACACATCGAATTATTTAGATTATAGAGAAGCTTGGGATTGAAATCGCTCCAACTCAGTCAAAAATTTTACAATTTGGACGTTATTTTTTTATTGTTATGTATTCTAAAAGGATCATTTATAAAAACAACCAGCTTTGTTTCTTGTCTTTTTTTTTCTGGCTTGGTCGCGTAAGAACAGGCAGTAAAATGGACGTTTCAAAGTGATCCTTGTGATTTTAATCAATAAAAAATTTTGATTTGATTTGATTGACTGCTAAACATAGGCTTCTCAATATATTTCTAGAGGATCTTACGCAACGTAACTCCCAGCAACCTTTATTAGATCCTTTTTTCTCTAGTGGGACCGTCCTACGCTGTGCTGTCGTAGTCTCCACACCTTTCTGGCCCAATGGCCGTCAGTTCTTTGAGCTATATGTCCTACCCACTTTCACTTTAATTTGCCGATCCTCTCCTAATTCGAACTGACCAAAAATTGGCTGTGAATTCATAACCTGTATCTTTATATTTTTTTTTATGTAGGTCGGCTAAATAAATATCAATAATATTTTACTAGTAATTTAAATGATAAAATACCTTTAAGGATATCGCTTATTTACTGCATATCAAATGATTTTCACATCTACACGCTTGTATTATAAGTTAATGTTTTGTCGGTATTCAGTTGATGGTATATAACACAATACACAATACATTTGATGTGATTTCCATGGCTAGCGAGTAATTCGTCATGCCTTTGTAATGTGAATTAACTACCCTAACCTAAATATACGTACCATTCGACGTATCTACCTCCTATCTATCTTCAGCCACCATTCAGTACGATGCCTTGCTCCACTAGTCATTACCACGTCTAGCCAATAGTCCCGCACAAGACTATTTGAGTTCCATAATTCATTTACCAACGCCTTGAACGTTGATCTGCGGATCTCGACGTTTGGAACTCGATCTATGAGTCTGATACCGAAAATGATACGTTCCATGGCTCTCAGTGCAACTCTTCACCATACGAATACCTCTATAAATGTGCAGACCTAAACTGCTGTTCTTTCTGTTTTCAGGTGAAGTATCTAGGACAGAGCGATGCAAGAGGACTATGGGGTATCAAGCACACCAGAAAACCAGTTGACCTGATGGTGGCTGCTGCTAAAGCGTTACCTCCAGGTATGATCACATTTTCTATCTTCTTGTCACTCATCCCTCAATGCTAGAAGACTAAATTCGTCCTGTGATGACTTATGCTGCTGTAACGTGAACACGTGCAATATGATTGTTCCTGAAAATCATGGGAGAGACCTACATCCAGCAGTATCACTACAGTTGATGATGCTGATCACCTAAAAGCTAATCCTGGCTAACGTGCGAAACTTAGTACTCTTAAAAGGTAAAGGAAAACAACTAGAGAAAATTGACATTGACGCCGCAAATTCGAAAACTTGTCTATACGTCGATGTGACTACGAAACAAATGATAGCCAGTGGGTACCAACAGGATGATAGCTTGGCACAGATATCGGGCTGGTGGGCGGCATCTTGGTCGACACGCATCCCTTGGCACGAGATACTTACGCATCCATATTTCATCATGCACAAAAATTAGGAACTTAGAAGATCTTCATGACTTAATCCCTCCTTCCCACTTCCACTACCGGACAAGCAGTTGTACTGGTTTCTGCCCTTTTTGGTCGGCACACCACCTTGTCATACCAAACAATTAGCTTCATCTTTCATTGTTAGACGAGTAAGGAGTGGAATTGAAACTCGCTTTTGGGATCTGTTTTTCCGGAATCTTCAAAACCAGATTGAACCTGTTATTTCTAGGTAATCGTGCTCCATCTTCAACCCCACCATTACCATTAGGTGAAGTAAAGATCAATCTATTGATTTCGTAAAAAAAAACATTCGGAAGTGAATAACAAAATTTATCATTAGATACGTCTTCTCATTTCAGGTCAAATTCTGCCAATAGTCAAACTAACTATCACCACAGACGGCGTCCACCTAGAAACCATCAACCAAGGCACAAAACGTGAGGAGTTCGAGCATATGTCGGTGTTTTTCAACATCGAATCCATCTCCTACGGGGTCCAGGACCTGGTGTACACGAGGGTCTTCTCCATGATCATAGTGAAGGACAATGCTGATGTCAAGGGCTTGAACCCATTCGAGTGTCATGCTTTTGTTTGTGAGTCCAGGTTAGTAGACAGTAGAAAATCTTTCTTCGGTAGATTGAGATAAAAAACTTGTCAAAAAATTGAATAAATAAATATTGCTGGACATCGCACACAGCGCTATCTAGCCCCAAACTAAGCAGAACTTGTACTATGGGAACCAGATAACTAATAGATTACTTATATATATTTTTTGTAAAATACGTATGTACTTCTTTACATAGTATAAAATAAAGTCGCTTCTGCTGTCTGTTCGCTTAAACTACTCAACGAATTTTAATGCAGTTTTCAGCAATAGATAAAATGATTCAAGAGGAAGGTTTATATGTATAATACATACATAACTCTGTTTGTTTGTTACCTTTACACGACTAAACGGAATTTTGCAAGGAGATAGATTATATTCCGGGAAAGGACATAGGCTACTTTTTAGCCAACTGCGCAAAATGATGGTAATGTTTTATTGAAAAACCACCCGTGTGAAGCCGCGGGCGGGTCAGCTAGTATAATATATAATAAAACATCCAGACCCGGAA
The DNA here is from genome assembly GCA_963924445.1 of Philereme transversata. NCBI lineage: Eukaryota > Metazoa > Arthropoda > Insecta > Lepidoptera > Geometridae > Philereme > Philereme transversata. The sequence continues at coordinate 27,772,890 of OZ004346.1, forward strand.
CAAATATCTGTAGATCATGCAATCATTTGTTCCGCGGCGATTGATGATGGGTGATTGAATTGATGATTCCTCGAATCCCTTACTCGGTACGCTCGCCTGTGAGCCCGTGACGATAATCCTACCACTAGGGGGTAGTCAGAGGGAAATCCAAACATCACGTTGCCTATATTTTGCTTAGATATCTTTCCGTTGAAGGTTGCAAGCGTCGATTATTAGAATACAATCCCAACAGCTGCTTTCGAATTTTAGTTTCTAGGTCATGCCCGATTTTGAGAACGTGTAAATGCGCGATTGTGTCGTGTAGTACAAATATCCGTTGTTGCACGACCGGGATTCAATCCTATAACTTCTGAATCAGAGGGTACAACCCACCAGATCTAGGTTTATTTACTTGCGATCTCTATGTGGAAGGGGCATTCTGACGCAAAAGGTTGCGGGATCAATTTCCACTGTTGAACAATGTTTGCATGATTTCTAAAATATTAGTCCCTGGTCTTTGTGGTACCTACCATGAAGCTGGGCATCCTCAACAAGGTTAGGAGATACTTCACACCAGGACAGCTTCTTAGTCTTTACAAAGCACAAGTCCGGTCTGGTATGGAGTACTGCTGCCACCTTTGGGGCGGTTCGGCCAAATACCTTAGAATCGATAGAACGTAGGGCTTTTAGGCTTGTAGGTGAGCAATATATGGCGGAGACCCAAAGTCTCGAACACTGCCGTAAAGTTGCAAGCCTATCTTTTACATACATTTACATTACTACCATTTTGAGGAATACCCCCTAGAACTATACGATCTGATCCCGCCATCTCCCTTCCATCAAAGGACAAGCTGACGCACGCCTCAGTACCATCCGTACCTAGTTAATATACCACCCATTCGCACACACCGTTTTGGTTCTACGTTCTTGATGCGTACGGCTTAGATATGGAACACTTTACCGTTGTCTGTTTTTCCCAAAGAATATAATCCGGGCCTTTTTAGGGTAAGAGTAAATAGGTTTCTTCTAGATCTTCGTGCTTCATCGCTTACCATCAGGTGAGATTGTGGTCAAAAGAAGATCCAGTTAAAAAAATCCTAGGTATATACTTTTTCTATCTTTGGGCATGTAGATGACAGCAAATATCTTTATTTTTGAGTGGTTATAAATAACAAATCTGTGTTGGATTTGATACGATCGTATTGCAGAACCTCAATAATTCATTATCAAGATGACAAACAGATAACTAAGGAATTTTATCATAAGTATTTTGAGTTGTGTACACAAGATGAATTTCGCAACGTCTTTAAATTGATATGGTTCCGAGATTCTGTGGTTTTTCCCACGAAAAATGTAACAGGTAAATTTGGAAATATTAGACAGTGATTCAGATTAGAGATCTTTTTTAGCCAACTACGGCAAACCCAAAAGGAAGGGTTATGTTTTTAGCAGTCTTATGTTTGTTAATACCATAGAATGAGATATATTAGACTTACAGCTAGAACACATAAGTACCTACCCAGCCAGTAGGTAGGTGTACTAACTAGTCCCGCTCCGTCCCACGCATGCGCAAACAGGTCCTGCCTCAGCTTTATGCTCCTGTGCAATGAATGATGGTTGTCCGATGAATGGGGATGGTGCGATTAGATTGAAAAGTTCCGCAGCACACTCTCCGAAATGTATCCGATAAAAAACCGAGAGGCTTGCAACCTTTCGACGATGCTCGAGGCTGTGGAGCCTTGCATTTGCTAACTCGTCATTGCAAATGAGCTTCTTGGCTCTTCTCTCAATTAAATCTAGACGTGTGTTATTAACTTGTAGGCTCCATTAGTGAAGTGTGGGTTCAAAACTCTGATCACTATTTCTAATTCTAGGGTGGAAGGAATAAGATCTGCACTGACGTCACGCATAGGAGTGTATTGTGCATTACGTTCTAACCTGACCCCCCCATCCCAACTCCTTGAAGTAGCGGAGTAGGGCATTGGGTTGATGGTAGCAGTTTTCCAGAACTCGTTCCTGACGTCGAAAAAAGACGAGTCAGTGACTGTTGCCCGTAACTTTATTTCTATTTTCAGGAATGCTGCTAGAAGACTGACATATTCTTTAGCAGCGGCCTTTCAAGACTACTCCAGAAGAGTTAAGGAAATGCAGACCACAGGTAAAATACCGATACATAAACAGGGAGTTGCTGGGAGCCTTTGGGTGCCGCACAGGAGGCTTATGTACTATGGCTGATAATTATGATAAGGAGTTATGGAGAGAGTTATTACTTGGTGTTTATTAATGAGATCAAATCAGAAATGAAGAGATAGAGAATAACTAGAGCTTAGTTCTAATATAATTTAAATTCGATGACTCCGCGGCGCAGTCAGCGAATAGCGCGGCTTGGCGCAGGAGGAAGATAAGATAACAACAAGGTCAGGAGATACTTCACACCAGGACAGCTTCTTAGTCTTTACAAAGCACAAGTCCGGTCTGGTATGGAGTACTGCTGCCACCTTTGGGGCGGTTCGGCCAAATACCTTAGAATCGATAGAACGTAGGGCTTTTAGGCTTGTAGGTGAGCAATATATGGCGGAGACTAAGATACAAAGTCTCGAACACCGCCGTAAAGTTGCAAGCCTATCGATCTTTTACAGAATACATTTTGGGGAATGTGCCCAGGAACTATACGATCTGATCCCGCCATCTCCTTTCCATCAAAGGACAAGCAGGCGCACGGCTCAGTACCACCCGTACCTAGTCAATATACCACCCATTCGCACACACCGTTTTGGTTCTACGTTCTTGATGCGTACAGCTAAGGTATGGAACACTTTGCCGTCGTCTGTTTTTCCTAAAGAATACAATCCGGGCCTCTTTAAGGTGAGAGTAAATAGGTTTCTTCTAGATCTTCGTGCTACATCTTAGACCACATCATCACTTACCATCAGGTGAGATTGTGGTCAAACGAAGTACTATCAAATTTAAAAAAAAAAAAAAAAAGATAGTTGTCCCTATATTTGTGCCTAAGGCTACACGTATACCAAATTTTTAGCACTAAGGGATCACTTATGTACCCTGTGAATTTTATCAAAGATCAGTTTTTTATGGTTAATAACTCAAAAACTACAAGGATTGAACAATAAATAAAAACAGGGTCAAAATTTACTAATAAAAACCTTTCATTAGACATGCCATTTGACCTAATATTCTCATTTTGTTTTTTTTTACCTCTCTTGAACCCCAATATCTCAACAACCCACAATATTTTTATTGTATAGTTATTGTGGGTTTGTGTCATCATAACCAACCTATGTATCAAATTTCACGATGATCGGATAAACGCTTCGAAAGTTATCCTCGGACAAACAAACATACATACATACAACACCAATTTGTCTAAATTGATTTGGAGATCTTGCTTCGCTCCATCAATAAGGGAGGACTATGTTTAGCAGTAGACGCCCTATGGCTGATGAGAGTGTTATAAGAATATTCTGTAATTTTCAGATCTAGACGAAAGACCGCCCAGTATGAAGAAGCGTTTTGCCATAGATTTGCGAACACCTGAGGAAATTGAGGCCGATTTGGAGACTGAAGCTTGATGCCAAAGAAATAACAACTTTAATACGTTTATACATGCCTCATTTTACCAAACACTTTGTTTAGAGGTCTATTTTGTTGCATAATACTAAGGCTGGCTTGCACAACGATTCCTAAACGTATTTAGCGACTAAAAATGTTTAAATTTGACGTACGTATTTGTAAGATTTGACAACTCCTTAAATTACATTTAGCCACTAAATACGTTTAGGCATCGTTGCACAAGTCCCCCAAAATAATAATAGTCAAAGCTGTCAAAAATCAGCAAATACAGAAATCATGTAGATACATGTATTTGTGTGTAACATGTATTTACAGATTGTTGACAGTTTTTTATATAATTACAAAAGTATTTTTCATGTTGATAAATATTTTCTAATCATTATTATTAATACGGGCTTTATCACGTACCGTTTTATCGGTGTAGAAGCATTCAAAGGTGATGACAAAGTCATCGATATAACGCTACGTAATAAATCTCGTATATAAAATAATGATTGAAATAAATCACGAAAGTTTTCTAAGTAAAATATTTTCTAATTGATACTTATTTTACAATTACAGTAGTCTCAGTAATCCGGCGCTTCAGTAGTCCGGTACGTTCAATAATCCGGCACGCTCCGCTCATGCCCCTCTCTCCCTCCCTATTCTCGTTCCGCGCTTGCGCACATGTTTTATTTACATAATTTATGATTTTTTCTATACAATAAGATAATCCGAACATTTCAATAATCCGGCACCACCTAGTTTTTAATAGTGCCGGATTAACGAGACTACTGTATTTAGCGTATCAAAATGTGAGCGGAATGTACAAATAATTAAAAATATTCGATGTTAGTTTTCATCAAAATGCAAATTTAAGGTGTGAAATATGAAGTAAAACTTCACAATATCCTAAACATTCCAAATAATATTTATTTAATTAAGTGCTTAGTTTAAAATAAATAATTTAGTCACGATTTCAATGTTTTAGTTAAGTTCACATGGTTTTCTTTATTCAAGGTAAATTTTTAAATAGTCGAAACATTTTGAGGAAACTGTCGGTAAACCATAATTTGTGTTTATTTAAATCCAATAAAGCCCGTCAGATACCTAGCTTTAGTTTACTTTTCACAACCTGCTCGACAATGGCAAATTGTATATTATTGTAAACCTTACCGAAAGCAGGTGCGCACACAGTTCTACACATATTGACCAAAAAACTATGAAATAAATTAATTTTACCAAAATATGTGACATTACCAAACTTTAAAACTATTTATAAACAAAATAATCATAATTTTGTGATTTAGAATAAAACAACCAATAATTTATAGAATTAAAAATTAGAAATTGATGTAATTTTTATTGAAATCTTAATAAAATAAAATTTATATTTTAAACGATATACATACATTTTTTTTCTGGATTGTTGTCTGTTAATACTGATTAAGGTATTTTTTTTAATTCCTCAATAATTTTCAAAACAAAAATCATGTCTTCTTTCGTCCTCTGCATGGTTTCTCCATTTTTCAAGGCATACATCAGGAAATCATCTTCCAGACCCTTCTTAGCGCTGTTTTCTACCAAATCTAGAAGTCTAGATGTAGACAAGTGTAGTAATACTTCTAGAAGATGCTTTTTAGTAGTATCTAAGTATAGCTCTTTAAGATTTTCAATCCATCTTTGACTTTTATATATAGTTATTGTGGCAATCTCAGTTATGGCTGTGTGCAACTGAAATAAAAAAAAAACATGGGTTTACAACGAGCTTGGAAAGCTAAATTGGCAGTGGACGGGGTACATAGCTTCAAAAACTGATAGCCGTTGGGGTAAAAAAGAATTAATTACATTTAAGACCTCTTTGTAATTATCAACATATCTGCCTTAGGATGTCCACTGCTGAACATAGGCCTCCCCCATGGATTTCCAGGGCGACCGTTTTTGTTGTGCCTGCATCCAATGATTGGAAGACAGCAACATTCATTAGGTTATGTTTCCATCTAGTAGGGGACCGTCTTACGCTGCGCTTTCCAGTGCATAGTCTCCACTAGAAAGCCTTTCTGCCCCAACTATCGAGCTATATGCCCCACCACTGATACTTCAGCTTGCTAATCCGCTGTGCTATGTCAGTGATTTAGTTCGTCTACGGATCTCCTCATTTCTGATTCGATCTCGTAGAGAAACCCCGAGCATAGCCCTCTCCATTTAGGGTTCACAGATTTAAAAATCGAAATTCCGGAGTAAATTCCTGACATATGATGAAAATTCCTGACTTTCTTGTAATATAACATTAATGTCGTTAACATCGTGAATATGAATGAACGAAGCAAAATATTTGGTTTATTTTACTCGTTACCTACTTAAATTGTAGAAATTCCGGACGGCTTAGGATTCTCCCCGCATTCCGGACAAAGACCTATATTACTGGACATGTCCGGAAATTCCGGACATATGGCTACCCTATCTCTATTGACCTTGTGGTGAACGACAGATTGAAAGGTGTCCGCCAAGGAAAAAGGGGAGATCTCCCACCGAGCGACCTCATTCAGCACCTGGGACCAGGGTGCAAACTACAATCATTTAGAAAAGCATCATGTTTCAGGAGCGTTTAGATTTAAGCTTGTAGCAACATTACTTCTATTTGAACCACAAAACTTTTAAACATTACTGTTATAATCCTAATAATGTTGTATATTCATTGGTTTCTAGCGATTACACCACGTTCCGTATAAAATATGCGTCAATAAACACGATTTACTTACTTTTTAGGATAATTTTACGCTTTATTTGAGCTCTAATGTGAAACGTTTTGAGGGAACGATTAATGGTGACGTCACCAAAACTGCTTCGCCTTTACAATAATAAAGTAAGCTTACTATTTGAGGATCATGGTACGAAATGTCAGTGTAATATTATTTTAGTATTGCTTTAAGAGATTGAGGTTGACCTTGTTACATATGTTCTGATTCTCAGAATATTTCGTTTGCGTTAGTTTTGTAAATATATTCATAAAATATGTAGAGAAACAATTAGACCCGGAATAAATAGTCGCGTGTGAATAGGTTTCTTCTAGTCAAGCGTGATCTATCGTATACTGCATCATCGCGCGCCATCAGGCGAGATCGTGCTCAAACGCTAGCCTATAAATTATTAAATAAAATTGTGGGTAATTGACACGTGGTAGAAGTGAAACCTTCAAAAATGTTGGTTTCAAGATGTAAAATTTCGGGAAGATGATATTTGTAGGTTTTAGTAATGATCATAGTGATGCAAAGTTAGATAGGTAATTATTAACACGAGTGGAGGGAGTACGAAGTAAAGCACAAAGAGAACCACGAACATAAGAAACACTGTATAATGCTGCCTATCTCATTTTCTCCCACGTTAAATCTTATGAATTTATGAGTCTGTCTCTTTTTACCGTCGCTTTTTCGTTTCATCGACTTTCAAATCACAACGATGCTAAAGAAGATTCACTTAAAAAAAAATCTTTAGATTATGCAAGCATTTGTTCCGCGGCGGGAATCGAACCTGCAACCTCCTGCGTCAAATATTATTATGTCCAAGTAGTTATTTCATGTGTCGATAAATGTGGCTACAAACTTGATGATTATAAAAAATCTACTTACATCGTACAAGTAATACTGCAAATAATTAAGAAATTCGCTAAAATCATTCAAATCATCTGGTACTATTTTCTTATTCATGATTATATCAACCAGCAAACTTAGTATCCAGTTCTTTATTCTAAGACCACTTTCTGGACCTTTTCGTTTACTTGTTGGCATATGAAACCTTCTGGAATTGTTTTCTTGTTTGGGTTTTGACAATTTGTGTAAAAATAATATGTATTTAAAAAGTTGCAAGTCTGGCTTGGATAATGCTGCGCCATTTTGTAAAGCATCGCTGAAATTATAAGAGAACTAATGAAAGAAAGAAACAAAATACATATGTACGCTTTTATAATAATCTCCCAAGAAACTCTCAAAACTTGACAATTAATAAAATTAAAAACGTAATTTAACAAAATCTTTATAAAAAAACTACTATAAAATACCTACTACTATAAACCTACTGTAGAATATCGGATTAATTAGATGATAGAGAAACTTGGGATTGAAATTGCTCAAACCCGTTCAAAAATGTTACAATTTAGAAGTAATTTAATTTCTTTATTCTAAAAAGTTATGTATTAAAGTTATGAAAAAGGATCATTAAAAAGAACAACCAGCCTTGTTTCTTGCCTTTCTTTCCTGGCTTGATCGCGAAGGAACAGCCAGTAAAATTAACGTTTCAAAGTGACCCTTGTGATTTTAATGAATAATATATTTTGATTTTGACTTCATAAATTACAAAAATGCCCACTTTTAACCGTAAAATTCGCAAACGGTCTCCTGTATCGAAAAAGCGTCGAGAAATCCTTATGGTGTTTTTAAGGCCTATTTAACGATACCTCAACGGGATGCAGAAGTAAAGATATCACCCCCAGCTTACACTAATAGGTATGGGAGTTACCCTTAGAACCACCTTTTTAACCGAAATGTCGAATTATACAAAATTTCAGTTTTATATCACTTACAGTCTACGTGTAAAACGGCTGAAAGTCAGCATGTTTTATAATTAACTAGATTCCCCGGCGGTTTCGCATGAGTATTTTTTTATACGACTTGGAGATACAACAATCTTATGGCCCACCTGATGCTAAGTGGTAACCATCGCCTATAACAGAGAGTTGCCTCGTGGGTCACCCACGTTAGAAATATGCCCTACGATGCACTGCCCTTTTTTTACGATGGGAAAATACTTTACACATGTCCTCCAACTCGGGGAGAGCTGAAGGGATCTGTCGGACTCTACGTAGAGCAACCAACGGCATACCGACTAAAAACCCACCGATATTCCTTCAATCACCTCAGTGCCAGTGCATCATCGAACCGCCCATTTTGAGATGAGTGAGTTGATGCCGCACTAGCACCTGACAGGGTCACAGGGTCCCGGTTGGATTCAACCACGGCCCTGTCGGTGAATGTCCGCCTTAAGCGGACCCTTTGGACCCCCACTCGGGAGGGAGAGGAATGTCCTGGAATATTAAGGACACTCCCCGGCGTAGGAGGCCTGTGCGATGAGGAGTCGGGGCTCCCCGCACCAGAACACTGCTGGTCCCCATCGAGCGGAAGAAGGCGAAGAAACTGTCTTCGCCTCCTCCCGGTCCTTCTTCTGCGGCGCGGCTCAGCGAGGGGGTCCTCCTCTCGTACACGATATATGGGTATGCCCTACGATGCACTGCCCTGCATTAATCGACTTGAGGCATACAGGTGTAAAGTCTCATGTGCCTGTAATTTCACCGACACCATAGCCCTCAAACCGAAACACGGCAATGCTGCTTGGCGTTAAAAAGTAGCATATGCCTCAATTCACCTACTTTATAAGCAATTGGTCACCAACAGAGAGTGTGAAATTCACTAGTGACTATTGAATTTATAAATTAGTGTGGATGAGAGTATGTACTTACGTTATGTCCAATAACTTCAGTAAAGCAGCTTGGATATCCACTGTAGTGCCTAGCCAGTCGTACTGCCTGAGACCTCTCGCACTATCTACCACCATATCTTCTAGCACTGATACAAAGGGCTCTACTTCAGGACCACTTCTCGTAAAATTAAATTTATAGAAACGATCACCCGTAGTGGTGGTATTGTTTAATATGTCATAAAACGTTAGTAAAAGGCTAGAAAAGTTAAAAAGTGGAATGGAACCATGCCATTTGGTAAAATTAAATTTTACGTCCCTTAAACTTTTCTTATGCTTCTGAATTGGTTTTGAGTGGTACTTTTTATGGTGGGTAGCTTTCTCTTTTATTGGTGACTTTTTCTTGTTGCGATAGAGTCTGTACGGTATTTTTTTGAAGCGTTTCGGTTGTTGTTCCTGAAGTGTGTCCAATATTTGGGTTTTACTGGATTTATTTTGCTCTAAAGCGTTCTTGAAAGCTTTTATCGCTTTTTTAGCTTGATTTACATAATACATGATTGTTTCTCCAAATTTTTCTATGAGTTTTTCTTTCTGTTTTAGTGTTTTCATATTTAAAGACGTATCTTCTTTATTGTCTTGTTCGTGCTCATCTATGTACTCTATATGATTTTTTGGTTTTGCAAGAAAACCGTAATGCTTTTGGTTGTACAGCAGCTGTCTTCCTGCACTCATGTGATTTTTTAGATTCATAGTGTTAAAGGAATGATCACTTTCGTGTGAGTCCATTAAAATGAGTTCTGCTTTCTCATTCTTTGTTTCACAGCAATTTCTTTTAGGAGGAATATCAGTATCAGTTCTTCCGTAAATGTAATCAATGTCTAAATAATCATTAGAATTCTGAATTATATCAGTAGACTTTGGATATACTACTACCGGTAAATTCAGCTGGTAAGGTATTTCTTTGTTGACGTTAGATTTTGTAGAACCAAATCTGAATTTGGATTGGTTTTCGTGTTCGATATAACTTCTTAAAAGAGTTTCAAAATTACTGTACTTATAATTGATTTTCTCGTCTATATTATCATTCACTGTGTCTTCATCATCAATATTCGTGTTGTCTCTTTCGCTTCTAAGTATATATTTACCTCTATCAGTGTTGTCATCTCTTTCATTGTTATCATTGATATTATATGTTTGGTCATCAGCATTTGGTCCAAGACGATTGTGAGGATCGTAATATGCATTGTTGGGTGAATAGTTATAAATAGGCACGTAGTAAGGATTCTCTTTGTTGTCATTATCCGTGGGGCCCTTAGAAATAAATGATGTTTGGCCAGCCGCTGTAAAATGTTAAAAAACTTGACTCATTTAAGAATACAACTTAATATAATCTAGATTTCTGTAAATATCGCCAACATTAATTTCTAATTAAATTCAACAGTCAATTTCTCTCAAGGTTAGGGTTAGGGTAGCTAAACACGTATAAAAGGTTGTAAAATCTTGGTCCCACTTACGGACTTCATACACTTTATACTCTTTAGGATTCACATTTTCATTTACTTGTAATCTATTTAAGTTATTTTCCTTGGAGCTTGGCCTTGCATCTACTCGTGTTCTTAATACTTTAATTAAATCATTCACCAAACTATATATGTTTTTATCACTAGCATCTTGAGTTTTATTATTTTCTTTTATAACTTCGTCTTTATCATTTGTTTTAGCGTTTTCTGCATCTCTAACTTTTTTGTCATCCTCTGTAATCAACGGATCAACAGTGTATAAATTCTTACCATTTATTTCTGTAATACCTTTTTCTAGTTCATTGTTATTCATTTTTGATTTGCCAGATTCCTTGTCCTCAACATTATGTTTGAAAGGAATAACAGTGTATAATGTAACACCAACTATTTCTTCGTCATTATTTAATTTGGCTTCAGTTCTTAGGGTATCTGTTGTAAGAACTTCAATTGTATTAGTTGTATACTCCACTTTAATATTTTCGTCTGTATATTCTTTTTTTGTCTCTTTATCAGGTTTGTTTATTTTAACATTTTGCACATTATCTCCAAATATACTTTTATTATCAGCACCATTTAGTGAGGTATCTGGTTTACTTCTATCATCTAAAGTCACATCTTTAGTGTATGATCCTTGAAACTGAAGATTGGTTACATTTTTCTTACGTTCCGTTTTTGTATCATTTATTTTTAACAATTTGACAGTTGTTACTTCTGTGGGTTTTACATCAGGAGTCAAAGGCTCGATTGTAGTTGTACTTAGTACAGATTTCGTTACTGCATCATTTTCTTCTGAATTTTCTTCGAAAGATTCATATATTTTTTGGGTAGAACCAAACGTATTATCAGTTTTTTCCCCTCCTATGATTTTTTCAGATTCCGAATGGTCTTTTGTAATGTCTTCTATAGTATTTTCTCCTACATTTTCATTAGTATTAACCTTATCTTGATCAATTTCTCTAGATTGAGTCGGATTTTTTGAATTATCTTTAGTAGTATCTGATTGAATGTCTTGAAAATTCTCTTTTTCTTCTTTTGTATCAAAATTCGCCATTTGAGTTACCTGTAGACCATTTTTTTGAGTTGTGATTTCTAATTCATGAACATTTTCATCTTTGTTTCTTCTGAAATGTTTGATTTGTATATCTTCTACATCTGACTCACCTTTGTCTCGCTTTAAATCTATATTTTCTGGGCCTCTTATATTTCTTTCTCCACTTACATAGACAATTTTGGAATTAACATTTGCAATTTCATCATTATTTCTTTTATTTCGTCTACCTGCACGTAACGTTAAATCAATATGATCGGCGTCATTAAGAATGTTTTGATTATTTTCATTTTTATTTATTGATTTATTGTCCTTGTTACTATCATGATTATCGTTCTTTTTTAAGTTTAAAGACTCTTCTTCAAGAATTTTCTTGATGAACGCATCATGCTCATCTAGTTGGGTATCTGATACTTCGCCACTTAGTCTGTCTCTATCGTCTCTCGACTGCACTTGATTGAAGATCCGTCTTGCTATCCGTTCTAAAAACTCTTCCTTCTCCTTCTCTGGTAATAAGTCTATATACCTAGTTTCTTTACTAAAATCATCAGCACTAACTAAATAACTCACAAAAAATATCAGTAAAATTATATACATGTTTGCTCATGTCATTTTAAATGATATAAACGATGTATGAACTGTGATGTATGAAATTGAAAAGGTATTTTATGGTATTTCACCCGTAAAGAAAATAATTAGCTTTTGATAAGTAATCGTATTTTACGACTAATAACAGTTGAGTTAATCTTTATTTACCATATGGGCACTTTCGAAAGTACAGTCAACTATTGAAAGTTATTTTCCTTCTTTTATTCTTTATGGTACATAAATAGATTACAGACAAAAAGAGCTTACAAAATAGACATGTGCAAAGGCGAGCAGTATTGTATTGCGAGTCCCTAATTGTACAGGACTTAGTTTTGGGTTGAGCATTCGTTCTTAAATAAAACACAACCAACTACGATATATTAATTTATATAAAACTATTTACAATTTAAATTGGCCACTTGAGAACTACAAAAAATCTTATCTAAACATCAGCTATGAATCTAAACATGCCTCGTTTCAAATTCCTTCCCATACTCCTCTCTAGAATAAGTCTATCATCTGCTTTCTCATCAAAGTCTTCCTTCTCACTTGCATCTAAAGCCGGTTCATTAAACATCTTTTTGTTTTCATCAACCCTTTCATCTGCTATCATAATTTTATCTCTATTTTCAATTCCTTCCGTGTTTTTTTCGCTTGAACCAGAAACGAATGGATAAACTTCTTCAATATCTTGTGTGAAATCGATGTTCTGTAGTTTTTCTTTCATTTCTTCGTCCACTATATCTTTAATCAGTTGTTGAACGATATAATTCTGTTTGATTGGTTTACGTTTTATTGGATTTCTTGACGGGAATACTTGTACCGGTTTATTGTTTTCTGATAAAGGATAATCTTGTTTGTTAGTATCTTCTTTCTCATTTAATTCTACTGTATTTTCAACGATTCGTGTTTTGTTTAGTTCTTTGCCGATTTCTTTGTTTAAGTCGTAGTACATTGGAGAATCCTTGCAGTCGATAGCGTCTTCAGGTCTGGTGCATACTAAAACTTCCTGAGAAAGAAATACTATTATTAACCATTTTATTTGTTTGTTATTGTCCTGTGACTGACATGATTAAGATAATTAGGTAAGTATTCATTGTTTAAATAACTTATTATTGGAAATAATATACAATTATTTACAATAAAGTTCAGACGAAACAGTTGAATCATTTAAAGACCGTTGCAAGCGATCTATAGATAGTTCAACTGCTCCAGATCACTACCAGGCGGAAGTGTCCCCAAGACACTGGCTGCATTGCCCCGCTGAATTGCAATGTTTATGAGTTGACCCAGATAAGCGCCAGCTCTCGGATCACATGTCACGTCACCAGACGCCGAGAAAGAATTTTGAAAACGCGATGGGCCCCGGTACCCCATGGCCCCAGGGTCTCGACCCCAAATGGCTCAAATACGTAAGCTCTGTCGAGACTTCCATATTACTGCACTTTTTACTGCTTACCTGGTTAAAGATTGTCTCATTGGGACAGATAAAGCTCCATCTATATGTGACGTTCCGTCCTCTCGCTGTCTGTGAAGGTAGGCAGACGTGGAAGATTTGGCAGTCGTTGTCAACATCTGCATAATAACCGTAGGTTCGATTCTCGCAGCTGGAAGGTTAATAAGAAAATATGTTGTGTATGTTGAGGTTACAGATGGTTATTCAAAAAGTAATATTAATTATAACTACGAAACTGACAATTGCTTCATAAACAAACTATATAAAATTAACTAAATCAGCTAAATAGCCAAAAGTAGTAGTTAATGACTACAACGATTAAAATGTACGAAAGTTCTGAAATTAACAATGAGTGACTGGAATTGTATCTAACTAATTTATCGACTTAATTCAATAATATTACTAAAATAATATGTATTTGTAAGCTAAACTGACCGCTAGGATAGTCCTTAGCTCGGCTTGCATAACGATCCCTAAACGTAATTAATGACTAAACATGTTTAAATTTCAAGTATTTGTATGATTTGACAACTCTTGTAAACATTTTATGCTCTAAATACGATAAAGCATCGTTGCGCAAGTCGCCTTTGGTAGGTTCCTTTGGTGGTATTTCCAGGTCTCCATACTATTTATGAATACGAAGAATTGAGGATATCCTTAATATAGGGATTAATAATAAAACAATAGACAAAAACAGGCATAGATCGCCAGATGTAATAATAATTACTCTGATCGCACCAATGGAGATTAAACCGCACTGTGCAAAATGTTAACCTAAAATACGTCTCTGACCAATGGCAGAGAAGCAAATGGCGAAAAAAAAAATTAATACTGTTATACTTCGCTCCCCATGCATATATTATGATTGCCTATTATTAATATCATCGGGCCAGATGACACGAACATCGTATCATCTTTCAAATCGATTTTTCAAATCTGGCCCGGTTCCGGGGCAGGGCATCGGGCCAGATGGGACTAATCCAATTTATGAATTGTACTGAACATAATAAACTTACATAAAAGACATTGACTAAAATAACTCAATATTCAAATTTTGTACCAACCTGAAGGTATCAGTAATGTTTTCTCTTATAGAAGACGCATTGGCTGGTAGATTCAATGAATCAGCGGCTGTTTGATTTGCCATATCCTAGAAAAAAAATCATTAACACACTGTTTGGCTTTTCTTTGTTCATATATAACCTGTTTTGTTATGTGCGATATTCATTTAAAACACATACAATCGTATTATCTGATTTTAGAGATGGTTTTAATACCTGAGGGCTTAGCCAAGTTACAGTCGATTAGCGATGACGCTAGTCGATACGTCCGAAAATGTATGGGATTTGACACATGCCACAGAAATACCACGTGATTCAGCGACAATAAATGTATGTAGAAATCGAATAGATTCGTGGCGAATGTGATTTGGCTACGGGCCCTGTAGTTTGAATATTTATCCAGTAATACATTTCTAATAAACAATTTTTAACGTAAATCGGCGGCGACTTTGGGACGATGCCGCTTAGTCAGTTTAACAGCTACCTACTTACATGATGAATGAATATGAGTTGTTTACCTTTTTATACAGGCTGTTTCATTGATATTTTACAACTTGATAGTTAGATTTAAAATATAATTTTTTATGGTAATGAATCTGAAAAAACCTGTTTTACAACATTAGCCCTACCCTTGTTTTTATGTTTTATTCAGTCCTGGATTAGCCTATAAGCTATTTAAGCAATTGCTTAGGGAATCCCGTCCAGGGGGGCACCAGAGTCGACCAAGAAAAGAAACGAGCACACGAAAGTTAAAGCAATTTCAAAATCCGCGCGTTTTAAATTGTCATTGACGTTCGGTTCGGTAGCAGTCATGGCCTCGCCTCACTTACGCTTCAGCTTTTTTAAAATTAATTCTTTATAGTTCACTTAAGGACGGGGGGCGCACAGGGGAAGATTGGTTTGGATATCAAGTTACCTTAATCCAGCACTGATTTTAATGTTGTATTTAACAAAACACGTTTTGTATTTTCATTTATATTTTTTTTATGTATCGGTTTGTGAAGTTAGCGAGGCCTTTGCCCAGCAGTGGGACAGTACGGGCTCCAAATAATAATGATAAATAAATCGGTCCGAACCCTTGACGTATTACCAAAGGATTTTTTTTACTAAGAACTAGTTGTATGCCCATGAGTTCACCCGCAATATTCTAAATTTTGACAACAGCGCCACCTACCGGGTCCAATTGTGAATGTAAAACATCCAGGGACCCAATTACAAAAAAAACCATCAAAATCGGGTTAACCGTTTTTGAGTTTTAGGGAGACTAACAGCAATTGATATAGACTAGCTGTTGCCAGCGGCTTCGTCCGCGTTGTTCTGGGGTGCAAAATACACACCTATATAAATCACCTATACCTTAAATTTTGACATCCCATTATATCTTATGGGAACTGATTTTTGGGATAAAAATTAGCCTATGTAGTAATCCAGGTCTACAATCTAACTACATACCAAATTGCATCAAAATCGGTTCAGTTACAGAAGCTAAGTTCAGTACGATAGATAACGCGCACGCACACATAGACACGTGCGAGGATATCAGTCTAACGTTCCACCGACTTGATTATTCCTGCGATTGGGATTCTAGATACTTGCGCATCTATGCGTGTGAGCGCCAGGTATCGCTAGTTTTTTTTATATGGCGTATTTTTTGACCCGCCTGATGTTATGTGGTAACCATCGCGGTAACAACATACTCTAAATAATTTATTCAAACCGTAGGGACACAATAGAACACTTGGTTACGTAAAAAATACTTAAATAATTACACATGGTTTATTTATCTAGTAGCTCATTGCACCAGCATTTTGCAGGTGCTAGAAACAGACAAGCATTTCATAATATACATCTAAACACTGTTAACTTGCGGTTCGCCTCGAACTAAAATCTCGCGAGTTTACCAAAAAACAAAAAAAATATTATTCATAATCTTTGACTAATACAAAAGTGCCCCGAAATGCATAACCTACAGTTGACCTACAGTTTCATTCAAATTACAAGTAACGGGAGTTCATGTTAATTGGTTATTTTTTTACGGGTAGAACTTGCAGTTATTCAGGATTTTAGACTTTTCTCTATATTTGTGTCACTAAAGCTACACGCACACCAAATTTCAGCACTATGAATTTCGTCAAAGATCAGTTTTTATTATAGCTAATAAATAAATCAAAAACTACAACGATTAAAGTAAAAATAAAAACAGGGTCAAAATTTACTAATGAAGATCTTTCATTAAACGTCCCACTTGACCTAATAGTCTCATTTTGATTTTGTTTTACCCCTTTTGAACCCCGATATCAACCACCCAACATTTTTACCTCAGTTAGTCACACCAGGATTGTGCTATCACTACCTACCCATATTTTATATATGGGTAGATATATTCACGATGGTCGGATCAACGCTTCGAACAAACAAACATACATACAACATGCCGACATGCCAAAGTTAATTTGGATATCTCGCTTCGCTCGATTAATAACATAACATCATGAACCATACATCTGTTCCACCTCCAAGTTGTGAAAAAAAAACTCAGCGTCAGACAGGGTTATACTACAATTATAGTTTTTTTATTTCTAAAACTCACCTTCAACATTTTGATCATCAATCCACTTTCCACGTCTAAATCAATTTCATCTGCTTGTCCATTTGTTACACATAAAAAAAATATTATGAAATTGCGTAGCACTGGCACCGATTTCTTCATCTTGCTTCTGAAATTCGTAACAAGTACAAATTTAAAATTTAAAAAACCCCCGAATTATAAGAAATCTAGTGGAGGCGGGACGTCCTACGCTGCGCTTTCCAGTACGTGGTCTTCCTTTCTGCCCGAACGGCCGTTAGTTCTTCGAGCTATGTGCCCTGCCCACTGCAACTTCAGATTCCTAATATCCTGAGATATGTCAGTGACTTTGACTTGTCTACGAATCTCCTCATTTCTGATTGGATCTCGTAGATAAACACCAAGCATAGCCCTCTCCATAGCACGCTGAGTGACCGCGAGCCTTGTTCTACTAGATATTTTTCCACTAGATGGAGAGACGATCTGGTAAAGGTTACTATGAGTTGAGTGCTGCAGAAGATCGTTCACTATAGAAATCTATGGAGAACGCATATGTTATGCAGTAGACTTGCAAGGCTCATTTTTTATCATTTTTTAAATTTTTTATTGGTGATAGCCAAGCGCCTGACCACTACCTCACCTAGTGGTAAGTGATGGTGTAATGGAAGATAAAACACGCTTGCCTAGAAAGAACCTATTTACTCTGGATTTGAAGACTCCGAGATTATACTGGTTCGGAAAAACATACGCCGGAAGTGAGTTCCACTTCTTACTCGTGCTAACAAGGAAAGTTGAAACAAATCGTTTGGTAGGCAAGGTGATATGCCGACCAGGTATGGGTGGTACTCCTCGGTATGTATGTATTTCTATTTGTTGTATGTAATTTTCTGTTTTCTCCTACTTGTGCTTTGTCTCTGATGTATGTCCTTTTGAATGTATTATATTATAGTATATATGTGAATTTGTGTGTGCTATGGTAGCAAATAAATGTCTGTCTATGTATATGTTTATGTCTAAAATTAAATACGATCTCCATGACAAATCCTTATTGCCATTTAAAAATAAAAGAGGTTTGTTACATTCTAAAATGCTGAATTTAAATACAACCTCAATGATAAATCCTTATTTCTATTAAAAGGAAGAGGTCTAATAGTGAAAAAAACAATGGATAACAGGAACGCAAACTGTTATAAAAAATTGTTATAATAAAAATACTTTTTTTTTATTTCCTTCTTGATGAAAAGTTTTCTGTCTTATCGCTAAAGAAAGCAATCTCTTCCAGACCAGCTCTTGATACAAAGCATCTACTGAAAAATTGTAAGCAACTTTTTTATTTCATATAAACCTAGATTTTTTCATAATTACATTTAAAAACGCAAAATGTAATAATATTAATTTCGGAAAATCTGATCCATTCATAGTTCTAACGCTATTTGACATAAAAATAAAAAATACTCACAAAATAACTAAATCACCTAGAACAACTCAATTTTCACAAAAACTTTCTTTGAATGTTTATTCACAATGAACCTTTCTTTTCACCCACGACACCAGTCGTTTTCGCAAAATACTGAGGAATGCGAAAATTTTCGATTTATTTCGTCCTTTTATAAACATGGAGTGAGCCTCTCTGAATTCAAAATGAGGATTTAGGTACCGTTGGCAAACAAGTAAACATTATGAGCTTTTTGATTGTGAGTTAAATATAAATAACTAGCGGTTCGTTTTTCAATAAAAACATTAACCTCCTTTAGCGCATCCGGGAAAAGGTAGCCTATGTCCCAATCCCGGTCATAATCTGTGTACTAAAATTCATCAAACTCGATCCAGCCGTGTAGTCGTGAAAACGTAACAAACAGGAGAGAGAGACAGTGATACTTTCGAATTTATAATATTAGTTTGGGTACTTTAGTTTGTGTGAGTGAACTAAGGTCATAGAATAGTTTTAATACTACACTAAAGTCTTAAAAACTAATTTTAGTTAAGTTATGAGTAAATCTAGAAGAAAGTCAATTACTTATTTAAACGGGTATTTATCGCGTATTTACCTTTTTTATTTGTTATTCCGACGTTTTTACTTTTTATTTTAGTCCATCCTGTTTCCCGTGAGTTTTAAAAATCCTAACTTCAGACGAATATAACAGAATATTATAAGAGAATAACCTACATACATACAACAGAATATTGCGTAGTTTTATTCTTTTAGAAGCACTTGAAATATACATCGTTTATTGAAATATACCACAAAACTTGGTTATACAGTGATGTCTTATTATCTGTACTTGGTTTTTTCATTAAAATCCGTCGACTAAGACAGAAAATAATAATAATTGATTTTGCTCTGTTGGTTTCCTGCGCGGAGAAAACACTCCGATTGAATTCTTTATAGTATCGTATTACATCGTGACATAAACAGTATTTTTTTAGAATAAGTACCTACTCTTTTTTATTTACCACATAAAAAGAAACAAACATGTTAAAATTAAAAGAAATTACTATATCACAAAGTACAATCAGCAGTCTTATCTCTATGAGCGATCTCTTCCAGACAACTTTCAACCTTGAGTGTACCTATTATTGTAAACAATATTATATTATTAAGTTATCATTATCATATTAGCCATAGGACGTCCACTGCTGAACATATGCCTCCTCTATAGATTTCCAGAGCGACCAGTGCGGCCTCTAGGAGGACGGCCCCCCACTAGATGGAAAGACGATATGATAAAGGTTGCTGGGAGCCGTTGATAACCTGGTATAAACAGTATACTCAATTATATACATATTTCCATAAAAAATACCAGAGAAACAGTTACGGTTGCTCTACAGACATCTAAAGACCGTTGCAAACGATCTTATAAAACTCAATCGGTCCAGATCACTTCAGATACAAGATAGTTTATTTGCCTAACCCAGACTTACAAATAAGTTATGTAATTAAAGTAACCATGTTGGTAAGTTTCATTGTGTAATTTTTTTCTTGTAAAAAAGAGCGCTTACCTAGTAACCAGTAATTTGCGATGCTCGTAAAGGGCGAACAAGTATAAAGTGTCATTACCTAATATTTAAGACCTTATTGTACACTTCTGTATGCAAATAAATATCTTGTATTATATTAGAAATATTGTGGTTTAAGCCTGTGAAAATAGATGTAAGTAGAAATAAATATAGGTATACTAAAATAAATACTAAATACCCCAAAAGTCCCCAAAACACTGGCTGCAATAATTGCCCCAATGAATTGCAATGCATTAGGCGTTGCACCATTTAAGCAGAATAAAATATATTTTAGTTTACCTACCTGTTTTGCAAACGCTACATCAAAGCTTTTGGCTCTTCTCCATGTGACATGAATCTAATGCCGCAAAAATTAAAAACCAAAAAAACCGTAAACAGATCAATTGAATGTCTGCACGTATGCAAATACCACGCCGTGAAGATACGGGTACTATTGGATACTGTTATTCTATGACTAATGTGGGAAGATCAACGATTGTAAAGGAGGAGTACCTACTAGAGTTCCTTGTGAAAGAGCTCGCTTCTTGGCGCAGTGGGCAAATAGCCAGCTGAGATGTAGGAGGCAGCGGGTTTGATTCCCGATATGGAACAAATGTTTGCATGATCTACAGATATTTGTTCCGGGTCTGGATGTTTTTCTACATAGTACAAATATGTATTTACAACAAAAAAAAATCTATTAGTTATCTGGTTCCCATAGTATGCTATGCTTAGTTTGGGGCTAGATAGCGCTGTGTGAAATGTCCAGAAATATTTATATTTATTATGATTTATTTATACCTATTTCTGCCGATAAGCAGCATTGTTGTGTTTTAGTTTGATGGGTATGGTTGCTGGTGAAATTACAGGAACATGAGTCTTCATATCTGTATGCCTCAAGTTGATGGATGGCAGTGCATCGTAGAGCACGTTTCTAATGTGCGTGATCTACGAGACAATATTCTGCTTAATCGATGATTACTACATAACATCAGGTGAGCCATATACTTGTTCCATCTCCAGGTAGTCTTAAAAGTGTGTAGAGATTAATTGATGAATCCAACTCGACTGGCAGCGTTTAGGAAACTGTGCGACGTCTTCTCGAAGACGAACGTCTTTATTCAGTGTGTGTTCGGTACCTACCAGTGATGACATATGGAACAGAAACGTGTTCTCTCACTATGGACCTCATAAAAAGGCTCGAGGTTGCTCGGCGTGCTATGGAGGGCTATGCTTGGCGTTTCTCTACGAAATCGAATCAGTAATGAGGAGATCTGTACACAAACTGAAGTAACTGACATGTCCAGAGGATTAGCAAGCTGAAGTCGGCCCACTGCGAGATATCTGCCAGCCTCAAACCTCAAAAAACTGACAGCCGTTGCAGCTAAAAGATTATCGAGTAGAGACCACGCACTGGAAAGCGCAGCGCATGACACTAGAAGAAAAGATGACCTGATAAAGGTCTTCGTATGACTCTTCTTAAGCTCGCCTTTGTAGGTACATGACCTCTATTTTTGTATTTTGAAATGTATTTTCTTGAGTGCAATAAAGAATAAAAAAGGTTACTGGGAGTTGAGTGTCCACGAGATCGGTCACTCTAGATATCTAAGGGGAAGGCATTGTGCAGTCAGTGCCGGATTAACCACGCAGCAAAAGTAGCATATGCTACGGGCCCCGCGCAAAAAAAGGGGGCACCACGTACCTACACCTGTCCACTTCCGACTGAGCTTAATTTTTAGAGTGAAAATTGAGAAGTGAGGCGTGGCATATTGAATTTACTTGATGTCACAAAAACGTGAAACGTAACATACTTTAAGATATTATTATAAACACGGGATTTATAACGTACCGTTTTATCGGTGTGAGTGTGATCCTCACACTCGAGGCGAGATGTGGTTCGGAGCGGATCGCACTCACCCTGACGAAGGTTCACCAATTGAACCGAAAGATTGTCGGTCAAAACATCGATAAAACGGTACGTAATAAATCCCGTGTTTGTAATAATGTTTGAAATAAATCACGAAAGTTTTCTAAGAAAAACCCTTTCCGATTGACAGTCCACATCAGACAATCGGCAACCGATTATTTGGATGGCGAAAATAAAACACGTTATTTTATACGGTAAATGCACAAGTTTTACAAATAGTCGCTCGTACAAATGTATAGAATTTGAATAGGCCTGATAATCAGCTCTTTAAAAAGTCTGACCATTACTCGACACTCAGCCCGGCTTGCACAACGATCCCTAAACGTATTTAGTGACTAACATTATTTAAATTTGACGTAGGGTGAAAGTGTTAGATAGCCGACCACCACTGGTTCACGACCACTTTTTCGTAAAATCATTAAAAATAGTCAAACTGACTAGTGCGCAAGCTCGTTTTGTTTTCGAACGAAACATCAGTCTATCCCCCCCCCCCCCCCCCCACCCCCTTCTGATCTTTAGGATATGCTTTATTTACACGTTACATTGCGACCAGCAAAATCTGATATTACAACTAAAATGCAGACACTTTTCAATAAGCACTATCGAGGTGGTCGGGAATTGGTCACCTAACGACCATGGAAAAAGAGAGAAAAGCTAGAGAGCAGGCAAAAAACTACCGAGAAAAAACAAACCATTAAAGAAGAGCACCACTGAATAAACTAAGTCAGCCTTACATTGCAGCCAATGCAACGAAGATTTAATCAGCGATATCGAGGACGAATCTGTAAAAATATTGGCGGTGACAAATGTGTACGTTGATACCATCTAAAGTGTACTATTTTTAAACTTTTGGCCTATGTAGAAGCGGCGTCGAATGATTATACGTGTCAGTTTTGTGAAATTACCAAATAAATAAGAACCTTTAACTGTTGTTTTTATTTTCAATCTTAAGACTATTACCCTAACGTTATTTTTTCAATGGCATTTCAGTGGACGCCAACTAGCAAAAAGTCGGACGTAAACTGGACACAAGTGGTCGGGATCTGAGAAAATAGCACTTTTTTGATAAACCCTAATTATTTAATACTAACAATCATAAAAAATAGTCAAACTGGCGATAGTTAGATTATTGGATGTTTTTTCTATCACTTTCAAGTACTGTTTGAATGAAAACAACATAATTTGTAAGAATTATGTTACTTCAAAGATTACAAATCCATTAAGTGGTCATGAACTGACCAAGTCACCCTGTTTGTATTATTTGACAACTCTCTAAATCATATTTAGCCAGTAAATACGTTTAATCATCATTGCTCAAGTCGCCCTTGGTGTAAATGCGTAGCAGAATTGAAATGGCTCGATTCAAAATGTTGAAATTTTCATGGTTATAGTCTAAATTATTTTTATTAAAAGTATATACCTACTTAAGAATCATAGCAGAGCAAAGGCCCCTCGATATAATTTTCTACGGGCCCTACGCTTGCTTAATCCAGCGCTGTAAGCATAGACGTCCAATGGCTGTAATGATATGCCAAAAGCTCTTTACCAGACCGAAATTCAGAGTTATCAAGACAATCGGTGTTGACTTCTGATGCTAAAGATATTCTGCTCACGACTCTCGAATTTTCGGGTCAGTACGGTACAGAAACAGTTACAATAATAAACTGTTTCTCTGGAGTAGGCTTTGGGAAATCCTACATACTTAACTTTATTTTTATGTTTATTGTTTTACATATTAACTTACTGAAATATAGGTATTTTTTTTTTAAACTGTATTGATCTTCGTTTGACCACAATCTCACCTGATGGTAAGCGATGATGTGGTCTAAGATGAAGTACGAAGATCTAGAAGAAACCTATTCACTCTTACCTTAAAGAGGCCCGGATTGTATTCTTAAGAAAAAACAGACGATGGCAATGTGTTCCATACCTTAGCTATACGCATAAAGAACGTAGAACCAAAACGGTGTGTGCGAATGGATGGTATATCAACTAGGTACGGATGGTACTGAGCTGTGCGCCTGCTTGTCCTTTGATGGAAGGTAGATGGCGGGATCAGCAGGCGGGAAATTGGATACACCTTGGCGATTGGAGACAATATGGCTCCGCACCGTGAGGTTCTAGAGAAATTTCATATATCTTATATGTAGAGGGATCTCCCTGCTGAAGTTTTCCCCAGAGACCTCAGTATGAGATCATTAAATATATGAGTTAAGCGCTCAATGAAACGTTCAGTACGATTTTTATTTTTATTAGCTTTTGCGTCATAAGTACCACTAGGCCATTGAGGCCTATTGTGACCGCCACTTGTTTATAAACCGCCCTTAATTCACCACTAAGCCTTACAGCTGTTAGAAACTGAAGGATATTCTTCTCGCCTAACATAATATAGAGGCGATTCTGTCGCCTCATTGCATAATCTGCAGGTTTGTGTATCGCTTAGCCCTAGCTGGAACATGTGCTTGTTAAGTCGATTGATTCTGTTTAGCGCTAAGATTCGGTTTGTGTCTCGTTTATCGAAGGCCGTACGACTATAACTTAATCATTTTAGTGAAGTTGAGTGTGGTCATGTCGACTACTGCTCGTTAACTAGTAGTCTATTTAGGGTTCAGGCACAAGGGTTCCCAGTTCGATTACAGAACCCCAAAAATGATATGTAGTGTTTATGTATAATATGTTTTTTGTGTCAATCGTAACTTACCTTCTACTTAAGTATATTTAATGGTACCTAATTAATTTAGAATAGAATAGAATAGAATAGAATACTCTTTATTGCACACCAACAAAATTAAAATACAATAAAAATACACAAAAATTAAGGTAAGTACAATGGGCGGTCTTATCGCTAAAAGCGATCTCTTCCAGACAACCTTTGGATGGACAGGACAAAACAAAATCAAAAAGACGGCGGTGTAAATACGAGTATATTCATAAACTTACATAAACTACCTATACTTACTAATAAACTAAATATATATACTTACAAATATAATAATATATACTTATATATATAAACTACAATAAAGGAGATAAACATAACGATAAACTAGCAGTGCGTAGACAAAGAAAGGAAATGGTTGTATACCTTAGCTTTGAAGATAGGAAGAGATTTAGATGATCTAATAGAGAAAGGTAAAGCGTTCCACAGCCGCACAGCTTGAACTGTAAAGGAATCACCATAAAATTGAGAACTGTGGACAGGGGTTTGGAGACTTAGAGCTTCAGATGAGCGTAGATTTCGATCATGCGCCTGGTGCAAGAACACAAAACGCTCCTTTAAATAGGATGGTGAAGAAGGATTGAAAAGAATGTTAAAAAGAAGGGACAGAATATGTGCATTCCGGCGAAGACGGATAGGGAGCCACTTGAGTTTTGCGCGAAATTCTGAAACATGGTCATATTTGCGCAAGCCAAATACGAACCGAATACAAAGATTTTGAAGGCGCTCAAGTTTGCTCAATTGGACTTCAGAAAGGTCGAGATAGCTGACGTCGGCGTAATCTAAAATAGGGAGTAGAAGGGATTGTGCAAGCGTAATTTTGGTGGCGGTTGGTAAAAAGTTGCGAAGTCTTCGCAACGAGGCTGAGGACGCAAACATTTTTCGGCTGATCTCGGCAATACACGGCTCCCACGATAGCTTGGTGTCCATAATAATGCCTAAGTTTTTCACCGTCTGACTGATACCTATCTGAGCCCCATTAAAAACTACAGGTGGAAGTTGCTCAAACTTTAGCCGGGGAATCATTTTGTGGCTACCAATTATGATTTGGAGAGCCTCCGTGAGGATGCTCTGAAAATTGACTGGACTGACATCGTAGATGCGTGCAGCGTTGATGACATGGTGGGGTATTTTAATAAACAACTGGTTAAACTATATGACACACATGCCCCCATACGTGCCATTAAAATCAAACATCTGCCAGCACCATGGCTTACTGATGAAATCCGCTCGGCGATGCACAAGAAGGCTATGGCAAAGATTAGGATGAGGTGTAAACCATCTGACAATAATAAAGCCAAATACTACGATCGTAGAAATCACTGCAACAGGTTGTGTAGGGACGCGCAACGCCGATACATTCATGACTCTGTTGATAACAATGATCCATCTAAAGTGTGGAAATTTCTTAAAACACTGGGAGTTGGTAAATCTAAACAAGAAAATATCCCAAAAAACTTAAACATTGATCATCTTAACCGACACTTCACGAGTTCATCCAATATAGATGGACTCACTAAATCAAATACACTCTATTATCTTTCTTCTCAGCCAACACCAGACTTTCCTTCTTTTCAGTTTAGTCAATTTGCCGATTGTGATGTTAAGAAGAGTATAACATCTATCACTTCAAATGCTGTTGGCAGTGACAGTGTCAGTCGGAACATGATTATGCCAATCCTTAATGAAATTGTATCTATCATCACCTACATCCTGAATGCCTCAATCGACTCCGGCTCCTTTCCTGACGCCTGGAAAGAAGCACAGGTCATTCCCTTACCTAAAAAACCCAGTCCATCATCCTTTTCCGAATATCGCCCCATATCCATACTTCCCTTCCTATCAAAAGTCCTTGAACGTCTTGTACACCAACAACTCAGTACCTTCCTATCCAATAATATCCTGTTAAATCCTCACCAATCTGGCTTCCGCCCCGGGCATAGCACAGTCACAGCGCTCATCAAGATTACTGATGACATTCGGTCTGGAATGGACAGTGGGAAGGTGACAGTACTGTCACTCCTTGACTTCAGCAATGCTTTTAATAACGTCGATTTCGATATACTTCTCGGTGTATTACACTCTCTTAACATATCTCCAACGGCTATTGACTGGTTTCGTAGTTACTTGTTTGGACGCCGGCAGCGCATCCGTATTGGAGATACTTATTCTTCATGGTGCAGTCTCTCCGCTGGTGTCCCTCAAGGCGGCGTCTTATCTCCTCTTCTTTTCTCTGTTTTCATTCACTCAATATCTCAAAAATTATCTTCTTCCTACCACCTGTATGCAGATGATTTACAAATGTATACACAAGCTACGGTTGATAACATTAACGGAGCAATCAGCATAATAAATTCAGATTTGGACCGAATTTGTGATTGGAGCAAATCCTTTGGCCTTACAGTAAACCCACAGAAGACACAAGCTATCATAATTGGTAGCCACAAAATGATTCCCCGGCTAAAGTTTGAGCAACTTCCACCTGTAGTTTTTAATGGGGCTCAGATAGGTATCAGTCAGACGGTGAAAAACTTAGGCATTATTATGGACACCAAGCTATCGTGGGAGCCGTGTATTGCCGAGATCAGCCGAAAAATGTTTGCGTCCTCAGCCTCGTTGCGAAGACTTCGCAACTTTTTACCAACCGCCACCAAAATTACGCTTGCACAATCCCTTCTACTCCCTATTTTAGATTACGCCGACGTCAGCTATCTCGACCTTTCTGAAGTCCAATTGAGCAAACTTGAGCGCCTTCAAAATCTTTGTATTCGGTTCGTATTTGGCTTGCGCAAATATGACCATGTTTCAGAATTTCGCGCAAAACTCAAGTGGCTCCCTATCCGTCTTCGCCGGAATGCACATATTCTGTCCCTTCTTTTTAACATTCTTTTCAATCCTTCTTCACCATCCTATTTAAAGGAGCGTTTTGTGTTCTTGCACCAGGCGCATGATCGAAATCTACGCTCATCTGAAGCTCTAAGTCTCCAAACCCCTGTCCACAGTTCTCAATTTTATGGTGATTCCTTTACAGTTCAAGCTGTGCGGCTGTGGAACGCTTTACCTTTCTCTATTAGATCATCTAAATCTCTTCCTATCTTCAAAGCTAAGGTATACAACCATTTCCTTTCTTTGTCTACGCACTGCTAGTTTATCGTTATGTTTATCTCCTTTATTGTAGTTTATATATATAAGTATATATTATTATATTTGTAAGTATATATATTTAGTTTATTAGTAAGTATAGGTAGTTTATGTAAGTTTATGAATATACTCGTATTTACACCGCCGTCTTTTTGATTTTGTTTTGTCCTGTCCATCCAAAGGTTGTCTGGAAGAGATCGCTTTTAGCGATAAGACCGCCCATTGTACTTACCTTAATTTTTGTGTATTTTTTATTGTATTTTAATTTTGTTGGTGTGCAATAAAGAGTATTCTATTCTATTCTATTCTATTCTATGATAGCTTGTGTCTTCTGTGGGTTTACTGTAAGGCCAAAGGATTTGCTCCAATCACAAATTCGGTCCAAATCTGAATTTATTATGCTGATTGCTCCGTTAATGTTATCAACCGTAGCTTGTGTATAAATTTGTAAATCATCTGCATACAGGTGGTAGGAAGAAGATAATTTTTGAGATATTGAGTGAATGAAAACAGAGAAAAGAAGAGGAGATAAGACGCCGCCTTGAGGGACACCAGCGGAGAGACTGCACCATGAAGAATAAATATCTCCAATACGGATGCGCTGCCGGCGTCCAAACAAGTAACTACGAAACCAGTCAATAGCCGTTGGAGATATGTTAAGAGAGTGTAATACACCGAGAAGTATATCGAAATCGACGTTATTAAAAGCATTGCTGAAGTCAAGGAGTGACAGTACTGTCACCTTCCCACTGTCCATTCCAGACCGAATGTCATCAGTAATCTTGATGAGCGCTGTGACTGTGCTATGCCCGGGGCGGAAGCCAGATTGGTGAGGATTTAACAGGATATTATTGGAAATTATTAATTTAAGATGTGTTTTATCGACAACATTTTTCATTCCAACAATAGACAAACTAAAAACTTGCAGTAAAACTACTTTTTTCATATTTGATAATTTCTAAGTTCATAGACCCTAGAATAATCTACTGGTAGAATCAGTGAGCATCCAGAACGTTTGGCGAATCTAGTCACCTAGTGGATACCGAACGGACGACGCAGCCCTGGTAGGCCCAGAAAAAGATGGAAAGACGACTTGGATGCATTCAAACCAGATTAGTCAGATTTGGATGTGGACCGCGATGTATGGAGGGGAGATGGGGAGACCTTTGCCCAGCAGTGGGACAACATAGATTAGTAAAAATAAAATTCTCAAATACATTACAGATAAAAGCAGATAAAATGGGCATGGCAAAGATGAGCTATAAGAGTTTTCTTCAAGCAAATCTTTGAAGATATATGCAGTTGATATTTATTTATCAGACTAAGGCGAAGTAAAAAGGAGGGTTATGACTTTGACCGGTATGTATGTACGAGTATATATGCTCATCTGTTTCCTCATAACTTCAAACTATCACAGCTATCTTCCAAACATCAACGAGCTCACTAGTACTGGCTTGTTATTCTTTAGTGTTTAAGTTCTAGTGCCTATCTTAAGTTAGCCTAACGATCTAAAAATAAAATTATCTTTAAAGTAAGTACGTGACAGAGATAATACATTTCTAGTTTAGCATGTAAGATGGCCGTCTCGCCTAGACGAGATAAAAAGCCGGCAGTACGGTCAATGACTCACTGGTGAACTTCTAGACCTCTAAAACGGATTTTGAACCCGAAATGTTAGATTTAGTTTCAATTATGTGAAGCTTCTGCAGAGTGCTTCCAGGCCCCTGACACTTTATAGAAACGAACTTATGATTGAGAGAAGTAGGAACGGTACGAAGTAGCAAACAGGTAGGCTGTTTGCTACTTTTGCTATTCAGGGTATTTCATGAAATATTTTTGTTGAAAATACTGAATTAAAGTAAGATGTGATTTTTTTTTTAATAACACGACTATTGGGTAGTTAAACGAGTGTATTTGCCAAAGCTAAAATAACAATAATTAGGGAAACTTAAAATAAGAAACAAAAGCCCGGGAGCTACACAAATAAACAAGTAACTTTTAACAAAATATAACTGACTTCAGATAACAGAAAAAACCAAACCACTGAACCGATTTCGATGAAACTTCTATGGGAGCAATCTAAATGTACATAGATAATTATATCCTTACAAAAAATATATAAAACACACTATGCGCCTCTATAAAATTTGACGTTGCCTTCGATTTTTTTGTGATCCCATCATGCCACTTGGTGCCCATTGGACCACCTGGGAAGTAGGGACCCTTTTAAACAAAACAAGAATTTCTCAAATCGGTCCAGGCGTCTTCGAGTACCTAACGGGGAAAATACATTTAAAGAAATCTGACGCATCCTCCTTTTTTTGAAGTCGGTTAAAACGACTTGTTCATGTTCTAATCATATCCCACCTATTTGTTTATCTCGGAACTCAATTTATTCCCCTAAAACTTAATAGTTTCTACCATTTCTTGAAACATTATTTTACGTTGGCAATCCTGTATATGAAAATGAATTTCTTTATCTTCAGATCCTGCATCAATGAAACAGTAGATTCCGATATTGTTTACGATTAAGATTTTTGTAAATTATTGATGAACTTACATAATTATTATTTGTTTGTAAATTACAAAGCTATAGTAAAATAACTAATGCACGTAATTAGAAGTGTGTATAAGACTGTCGTCATAAGAAGACTGGTACTTAGTTAAATTGATTAAATACAATTAATTACATATTTATTTATTTTATATATGACATTTATTTATTTACAATTATTTATGTACCTAATATGTTTGTATTTAAGGTTAAGTATTTTTTTTTCCTTTTTCTAGTATTATGTTTATTCTTTTTACACCTCGGCCAATCTTCTATTATGCAATGATCCTCTCCATCCAAAGGTTGTCTGGAAGAGATCGCTTTGTTAAGCACCCATTATGCTTACATTTATTTGTTTTCTTGTTATTTTTATATATGTTGAGTCTAGCTTGTAAGGTATAAGTACTAAAGAATTTTCATTCCTTCATTCAAATACTTATTTATGTAATTAGGTAAAGTAGGTATCTATAAATAAATACAAATCTAACCTAATTTCCAAAAGCATTAAACAATCATAATACTACTAATTCGCTAAGAGATCGCAGAGATTTTAACAATCCACTATCAACCATCTGCAACACAATCAATCTATCTATTTATATGCGGAGTTTAGTGCCTACCTACAGAATTACAATTTAGTTGTAAACGTACTGAATACTAATCGAATCCTTAGATGCCATTGACCTAGGCCGTTTACGTTATATCGGCTATTTCAGGTTCGGTTCCATTGTTTATTTACTAGGAAATAGTTAGATAGTTTTTTTTAAATTAAACTTGTAAGTATGCATACAAGCTGACAGGCCTCCTAACATTTAGTGGTCACCGTCGCCTATTAACACCTGCAGCACTTGTGGTACTACAGATGCGTTACCTAACACTTAATTCCTTATTTACACCTCTCGTGAAGGCGTTCATGTTGAAGCCCACTGGGCACCCTCCAGGAGATGCTTATTGTTCAATAATAAAGGATCTAGCAGGTGCATGGAAGAAATAAGCTCCTTTATTTAGAAACTAAATTAACATTACAAATTCTTACTTATAATGAATCATGGCGTATGCATGCATGTATTAATATCGAGTTTTAGTAAAAACAAAGCATAAACCTAACCATGATTGTGACTACATGTTAATACAATATGTATCTGTTTAACATTTAATGGTCATTTGGACGCTTAGATATTTGTGAATATGGCTAAAATAATTCATAAGTACTAATTTCATACAAAAATTGTGATCATGAAGTGCGCGCATTTATATTGTACACCGAGAATCTATGAAGAAATAAAATACAGTCCATTGTGCTGAATACCGAGCTTTTCATTTTAAGCCTGGACAGGAACACTACAATGATAATTTTAACGCACCGTGAAATTTAAAAACACCATCCATTTTTCAAGTGTTGTTGATTGATGGGTAGCTTTTACAACGGAGTGCTCCTGCGCCCCGTTTAGGCGACTTGAAAAATATAGTCCTAACCCAATACTAGCATTCCCTGTGTTGTGGGTATCAGGAAGTACGAGTACCTGCGTAGTGCGTACCACCACGTCCCGTAGCAAATATTTACAGATCATGCAAATATTTGTACTGCAGCGGGAATTGAAGCCACTCTTGCTACTCATCCACTTGCATTTTTGACAGAAATGTTTTTTTTCCGTTTTAACTGTTATTTTTGTGTAGGTATATAGATTTTTTATTACTTTTTTGCCTGGCTGCAGATTGATTTATATTGCCGCTCTGCCACCGTTGTGGAAACAACCACATCTGTAACCAGATCACGTGAGCTCCAGTCATGCAAAAACATCTTAACTTATTTTAAAATTGTAGAGTTTACTAGAGATTTATGTGTGATGGTGAAGATAAAGATGACGGCGTTTTATCCCTTTGCATGAAGTAGAAGTTAATATTTTACTGTAGTCTGTAATTTTTAGGGTTCCGTACCCAAAGAGTAAAACGGGACCCTATTACTAAGACTCCGCTGTCTATCTGTCCGTCTGTCACCAGGCTGTATCTCATGAGCCGTGATAGTTAGACAGTTGAAATTTTCACAAATGACGTATTTTTGTTGCCGCTTTGACAACAAATACTAAAAACAGAATAAAATAAATATTTAAGGGGGCTCCCATACAATAAACGTGATTTTTTTTTGCTCAAATTTGCTCGATATTGATAACGGCAACAGGTAGATGCTGGAAAGATTCACAGAATATTTAGCTATATATTCACTTTAATTTAAAAATATATTATTAAATTAAAATAAAACAAATATGTAGGGGGGCTCTCATGCAACAAACGTAATTTTTTTGTCGTGTTTATAGATAATGGTAATGGCCCTTCGTGCGCGAGTCTGACTCACACTTGGCCAGTTTTTTAAAATCAAACGTCTCAATATTATTTTTATAAATACCTATGGACATTATAAGAGCTTCACTCTCAGTCACATGATCGAAGTGTCAGTGCACATGATGCAATTCCCTCCAGTGCCGTCGAAATTTAGCTCTGTAAACGACGGTCTCTTCTATCTCCATAAATGGCATAACAGCGATATACTCCATAAATAGCGTAATTATGTATGTAGGAATGAATCGATGAACAAAAATACGATACTGAACACAACAAAAGAAACATACTTAGAAATATAAATTCACAAAGCAACAAACACAATGGGCGGTCTTATCACTTAGAAGTGATTTCTTCTGGACAACCTTTAAGATAATTTTTGTAACATGTGTATGTAGTTCATTCGCAAACTTCCTCTTGCTTGTTTTCTTCCTATTTTTCCTTCAATGACTGATAAATTAAATGTAGGTAGGTATCTAAACAAAAAAAATAGGCTTTATTTTTTCCTAGAGTGAGACACAATTATTTGAAATAAAAGAGTCTTAGATTGTTTTCCTCTACTGACAGCACAAATAATAATCTATTGTACTGTTAAACGTATTATGGTTTATTGAGTATTCATACTGAATAAAAAGCAAACAACAAGGCTCGATGCCGGAATAAAATCGATTCGTATCATAGCTACTTGGTCTCCTAGTGATGGGGAATGAATGAAATAGCTACATATAGAACCTTGAATAAACATGGTGTGATTCATTTTAAAGTTTAGATGCGTAGAACCAGAATCAATTACAGATGTATCCGCATTCTTACGGTTGTCCATTGATGTGTAGTCATTTTCTGGCAAGAGAACTGTCAATTCAAACAGAACATCTATTCCTTAAAAAAACTGAGCCAAGAACCACCCTAGATAAACTAACTTTCTATTAAAAAAAACCACGTTCGAATCAGTTCTTTTGAGAACTACTATGTCCCAGATAGACAAATACACAAACAGAAATAGCCGTCAAACCTAAAACATCGTATTTGCTCCCTATAATACCTATCTCTTTTTGCATCATGAATTTGTAGTTAAGCATTATTGTTCATAAAAAATTGTTTTACGACATAGAAACTGGCTATACGTTATTATTATTAAAATTATTATCATTAGGAACCATTTAAGAACCCTTAATTTCGCTGAATGTTGTTATTTATATGACAATGGTAGAATTTTTGTTTTGATTGTAGAATTCTAAATTATTTTGTGGCAACACCAAAGCGTCTTGTCATTGTCATGGATGGAATGTTTTTCATCGAATTTTGTAAACTTTTGCATTTACGTGAAAATAAATCGGTTTTTCGTGTAATGTTGTGTAAATTAAGCTGACTAGAAGAATGTCTGACGTTGACGAGACGTACTGCAGGCTATGCGCCGAGCTGACGAAGAAAGACAACATGATATCGCCAGACGAAGACGTCGGAGTCAGCTCGAAGATCGTCACAAAAATGCAATGGATTAATGTCGATGTTTCTGCCGAAGATAGCCTTCCAATCACCATTTGCTACGCCTGCTTTGATCTACTAGAACGTACGTGGAGGTTTTTACACGCTGTGCGTACAGCACAAGCGAAATTAAACACAATATTTGCTAAGAAAGACGAAGCCATAGATCTAACCGAAAAAATCGGAAAACCAGTAAGCGAGGACTGGGAGACCTTCCAGGAAGCAAAACCTGTAGTAAAAGACGAAAATGATATCCAAGTAATTACTGTAGACCCTAATACATTAATAAATTTAGATTTATCTGAAGTAAAAGTTGAAAAAGTGGACATAAATTACGATGAAAATGAAGATAGTTTTCAAGACTTCAAGTCTAGTGATGAAGACGAACCTTTAGTATCTGTGGTGAAGAAACGAAAGAAAAAGTATAAATTACTTGAAAATGTGACTGCCGATAACTTGAATTCATCTATGCCCTTCCCCATTCTAACATGGAATGAATATACATGGAGATGTGGAGACTGTGATGCCTTATTTGAGAATATACAGTCCTTAAGGCTTCACTCGGTCCAAATTCACGCAATCTGCTGTAACTTCAAATGTAACGACTGCAGTAAAACATACCCTAACTATCGAACCTTCATCAAACATGTAAGAGAACACAAAAAGCTTCTACGATATAGCTGTGAATATTGTTGCAAACGGTTCACTCGAGATCGCTATCTAAAAAAACACTACACATACCATAAAGATGATATGTATCTAATGTGTGAAAACTGTGGCTCGATATTTGAAACACCCGATCAACTCCAGGACCATATAGTCCTATACGCAAAAGGCTATAAAAGAAAACCTCTTAAAAGCGAGATATTGGACTTGAAATGTACAATTTGTGAGAAAGAATTCAAGACAAGGAGTAATCTACAGCAACATAAGTTGGTCCACACAGAACGTAGTCGGGACTTCTCATGCCATGTCTGTGGCAAAATGTTTTTCACAAAAGGTACGCTCAGCACGCACATGACGACCCACGAAGAAGTAAAACCTTTTAAATGTGAACACTGCACAATGTCATTTCGAGCACGAGGTAACTTACAAGCTCATTTAAGTCTCCACTCCGGTTCCAAACCCTTCGTTTGCGAGCATTGTGGCAAAAGCTTCAGAGTAAAACGTCTTCTTAAGTCCCACTATATTATCCACACAGACTTAATGCCATTCGTCTGTGAATATTGCAATAAAACATTCCGATTTAAAACCCGATTGAATCTACACTTAAGACAACATACTGGCGCAAAACCATACCGCTGTGTGTACTGTGAACGTGACTTTACGAATGGTTCAAACTATAAAAAACATATGAAACGTCGACATAATATCGATACATCCAGGAAAAAATATAATTTAGTTAGTGAAGAGAATGCTGAGGCAACAGAAATAGCTGACCAAATATGAGATAATACAGTGTGTTTAAAAATTCCAAGGCATGTGCCATCGCTTATAAGTACAGGATGAAATTGTCAATAGTAGACAAATTTTAAGGAACATTTTTTATTATTAGATTTAAATCCAATATTGAAGTTGAAAATAAACCCTCCTATGCATTGCGACTGACATCTTTAAACAGTGGATTTTTAACTTCATGGGATTGAAATAAAATTTACTGTTTACAAATTCACCCTGTACAATAAAATAAGAACTTGTGAAATGGAACTTGTGGATGTAGTAAAATACATACTGCCTGTATCTTTCCAGACTATTTTGTATTTATTTAATATGGATCAACCAATTGCAGTTAATAAATATAAATAAATAAATAAATATTGCTGGACAATTGCAGTTAATTAATGGTCAGATCCTGTAAATATTGTTATAGTTGTTCTATCTCATGTAGGCGGGTTTAAAATAAATATTGATCATGAATAATATTTTTATTGCACCACTAATCTAAACGAAACACAAATCTTACTACTTGAATTAAACAGTTGATTATTGATCAGTTCATTCAGTATTTAGATTTGTGTTTCGTTTAGATTAGTGGTTAAATAAAAAAGTATTATTCGTGATCAATATTTATTTTCCACCCGCCTTCGTGAGATAGAACAACTATAACCGACCATTAAAGTATTTAAAACACCTATGTTGTAATATGCAATGTGTTTAAAAACAGCCATACAATATTATTTTATTTATTAATGCTCATAATTTTATAGTAAACTAGTTGTATGCCCGCGAGTTCGTCCGCAATTTTCTGGATCTCAAAAACAGCTGCACTTACCGGGTCTAATTGTTTTCAATCCATCCAGGAATCCATCGAAATATACACACAAAATTTCATCCAAATCGGTCCAGCCGTTTAGGAGGAGTTAGGTGACAAACACATGTACAGAAGAATTATTTATATAAATAAATATAAATATTGCTGGACATTTAACACAGCGCTATCTGACCCCAAACTAAGCAGAGCTTGTACTATGGGAACTAGATAACTGATAGAATACTTATATATCCATTTTTTGTAAATACATATGTACTTATAATATATAGAAAAACAACCAGACCCGAACAAATATCTGTAGATCATGCAAACATTTGTTCCGGGGCGGGAATCGAACCCGCTACCTCCTGCGTCGCAGCAGGCTATTCACCCACTGCACCACGGAGGTCGTATTATGATGATCTGTCTGATGATTCAGTTGCTGGATTTTGTCATATTCAATAATCAAAGTAAAACTTAATTCTGAACTCTCATAGATGATTTTAAATCTTCATCTGATCCAAAATGTTATTGAATACAGAAATTTTCATTTGTGTCAAAACGCCAGTGTGGGAAATTGTATAGACAAAAGCTGGATTTTTTACTTACAATTAAATTATATTTTATTTATTACTATTGTTTACTTAATCAAATGTATCCAAAAAGTGCAATAAAATGTTAAAATTATACCCCTATAAGAAATACATTCAATAAAATAATCAGTAGGGGCATAAGTACAAATACATTATATCAGTACCTACAAAAATAAAAGGTTATAGCTTTACATAAAGTATAGAACTTAAAGCGCGTCACACACGATGAAGATATACATATGCTATAATATTGTATGTTATGATAAACTCTTAGATCAAGTTCCAAACTTAGACGAACGAAGATTCATGACTTGGCATTCATGGCGGGACACTGGCAAGACGTGGTGATGACAGATAGAGCAGGGCAGCGACTGAATGGTGGCCGAGAAGCGGGCATAGAAGGGTAGGACGTCCGGCAGCGAGATGGGTGGACGACATCGTTAAAGTCGCGGCCCGTCAATAGGTGAGACTAGCGGATGCTGATGACGGTAAAATATCGCTCGCCATGCAATCCAATGGGCATTACACACGGCGAAGATGATATATTTTTATATTACAGTATCATAATGATATCCAGCGATATTGAATATTTCATCTTAAGATACGAAAATATCTAAAAATTCAATTTCAAGATTATAAAAGGAATTCATGTATAATTATCACGCCAATACATTTTTTTATCTTACACATATGTGATATCGTAACATAAAATATCATAGAATCTGCGTCGTGTGTGACGTGCTTTAAGTTATTTACATTGTGTAAACCTTTACCTACCATTTTAATTATTATGCACTGAAATAATGTATTTATAATGTAAGTTATACCTACTTACTAATTATTTTATTGAATGAACTCTGTTGTAAATATTGTATAAGAGATAGTGTAAATAAAAATATTTTGAATACCGTAAAACAATGTTTGTCTAATTAAAACTAAATAAATAGTATTTTATTTTATAGTGTTATCCGAACACATACGGAAAATTCCAAGAATTCCAAGAACGGTGCTTTAATCGTAATTTGAATCATCTCACTAATTTCGGCCCCGACGTGAATTAGCCTGGTAGCACAATTGGATAGTGCATCCTCATATCAAGAGGAAGGTTGCGGGTTCAAGTAATATAAATATTTTTGAAGTGAAGACTTCTTTAGGCGCGTTGGGTATTTTTTGAGATGGGGAAAAAACCATTGGACTCGCGACACTGTTACCGTTACCGAAACCTCTGTATATAAATATCTCTTAATTGTTCAAGTTTTCACTTCTGTCGGCACTCCTGGAGTGCCACTTTTTAATATTCGTCCATAATAGGAAAATAGCTAGTAAGGTAGGTAGGTTGCTAGTTAATCCTTTCGACAAACAAAACAATTTTAATTCTTATACCCGAGTATTACAGTTTAAATTCCGATGTTTGTAAAGCACCGACTACCGAGTAAGTCTTAACTTAGCTGGTTCCATACAATAGAAGATTTTTGGAGCATGACGAGTATTATGTTTCTTATTTCAGTCAAATAAAGATGGCGGCAGTAGTGGCGCCATTTTGGAAAATTATATTGTAATCCTTTACCTACCAACAGGCCTCAACTTTGACAAACCTACCACTACCTAAAGGTGTACCTATACGTAGGTAAGTAGAAATCTTCTAGCCTATACAGTCATAGTTGTGCGCCCTTCCATCACGTTTTCATTGAGTAAACTCACTGTAGGTAAGTCGTTTAAAAATAATAATGCAATGGCTATGAACTTAAAAAAAAATTAAGGTAATCGTAAAATATAAGGATTACAAGTAAGTAAAGACTGGAAAACTTAATCATTAGCATGCAACAGAGTAGAATGCAGATTGCATACAGTGCTCTCTCCTACCTATCTTGATTAAAAATAAATCGTATCTCGGCATATTGCAACCGTCAAAGAATAATTTAAATTGTACAGAGAGGCCAGGTTGAATTTTGTACCTTCGCTTCATAATTATTATGGTTTTGTCAAATCCATAGCTTAGTGGGCGAGTAGGTACCTAGTACCTAGTTAAGATAACGTGAGGTGCGGCTTCGATTTCGGTTATACAAAAATGGTCATAATCTAAGCAAATATAAATTCTAAAATACCATTCCCGTTACAAGTACCTACCTAATATGATTTTTCTATACTAGTTGACCGCTCCAATGCCTTCAACGTAGCATATCAACTTTTATACTCGTGACAGACATGTTACATGCCCTCAAGGGGCACAGAAAGGAGTGGTCAAGAACTTTACTAAGATTTACTATTTTATTAAATTATAGAAACGTTCGACGACAGGTGGACTAAGGCACTAACAGAGTGGAGGCCGAGAACTGGGCATCGAAATAGTGGACGTCCACCAGAGAGATGGGTCGACGACATCAATAAGACCGTGGGTCGTATGTGGTTCAGACTGGCACAGGATCGGGAAGAATGGCATAAACGAAAAAAGGCCTATACCCAGCAGTGGGTTGACACGGGCTGAGAATGATGATGATGAAAAAACACTCGGTTAAAAATTACACCTTACCCATCCAACTCATAACTGCCTAAAAAAGTGGCACTCCGGGAGTGCCGATAGAAGTGAAAAATTGAATAAAAGCAGACTACACTGCAGATATTATATATACAGAGGTGACGGTGACGGTAACAGTGTCGCGAGTTCAATGGTTTTTCCCCATCTCAAAAATGCCCAACGCGCCTAAAGAAGTTTTCACTTCAAAACTGGGATTGCTGCGACAAAAAGCACTATTCTATAATTATAAAGGATCAAGAGAAACCACGGTGCAAACTAGTCGCATCTCAAGAGGACAATGTTTCTCCCGCACCCATGCACGGCCGTGCTCATCAAACCATGCACTAAACAAAAGCAACGGAAATATTACTCCAGTTGGCGACAAGAAAGGCGACGAGACAGTTTATTCTCATTCTGGTAGAATAGGGAGTGGATACCTTGCCGAAATTGAATTTAAAAAAATAAACGTCAGATTTCACGGAATTTTGGTTTCAGCGGTTGATTTCGCGCGGGAAGAGAAAGTGAAAAATGATGAAAGGAAATATTTGTCTGATTTTGTGTAAATAATTAGTCGTAAAGGTTCAGAAAATTTATCAAACCAACAATAATCACAAAAAACTGAGCGCAAAACTAATGCAAAAAAAGAAAAGTGTGAAAAGTTGTTTCTAAAATGAACATTGACCAACGAGTTGTGTTGCATGCTGCAGTTTTTGCCGTCTTCATTCACTATGCGTGCAGCCAAGACTACTTTAGGATGGTAAGCGATTATTTTATGATGGACAGATTGTCGCTAATTAATGGAAAGGATGATTTTATTTTCTTTTGTTATCAAGAAGATTAGAAAAAGAATGCCACTTCTTTTTATTAGATGGCTCCATACCATTTCAAAATACTCCACCAGAAAATGTAGGTAAGTAGATTTAATAATGATCTTTAGTAGGGGAATTTTTGAAAATAATTACCTAGTCTTTAGACTGGTTATACCTACTAAGGGCCATCAAAACGTTGAAACATTGCTGATCTTCGTCTCTATAATGCGTAGTTAGTATGTAACAGTTAAAGTTTGTAAAATTATTATCATTTTCGAAACAAATAGTTTGAGAATATTGTTACGTAACTGCTAATGTATTGTTATTGTTACGCCGAGGCTGTTAAACAATGAGTAATAATCGAACCTTCTCGAACGCTTTTGTCTTGCTGTGTTATTGTTGCTATTATTTGTGGATTCGCAGAATGGGGAGTGGCCATTGTGTCGAGAGACCGACCCTTTCCTGGAAGGATCGACATCGTTCTCGAACAATCGAAATGTGTGCGATATAAATAGGCCGGAGAGATGGCCGGACAGTCAGTCTCGAGTCAGTTAGTGAGTGAGTCTCAGCGAGGCCCTGGAGGACTGACGTGGACAAGGGTCTCGCGTGAACAGTAGTTGCTCCCGAGTCAGTCTGGATTAAGCTATACGTGCGATCATTTCGGTGACTTTAAGTGGTGCACCAGTGGTGTGAATAGTGTGTTGTGATACGTGTGACCAAGTTCGTGTATTCATCGTTTAGTGTTGAATAAAAGTGTTATTTTGGTTGGATCGATTCCTATTATTTTATCCCGAACCCTCAGCTCGTAACAATTTGGTGTCAGAAGTGGGATAAAATAATGCCGGTTCTACCAATGGATAACGTGGACGGTGTCAGGACGAGAGGTCAACGACAACAGGAAATGGATGAAAGGCGGTTTGGGGAGTCTCCGGTTCAAGAAGCTCGGCAGAGTCGTCAGCCGATGGAGATGGAATCAGCCGCCGCCGAATCATTTGGAGCACCATCATCATCATCCGTGGGGCAAGCTCCTGTGACAGGCGATCTTGCTGCTATTATGGCCATGCTTTGTCGTCAACAAGAAGAGCAGCGACGTTGGCAGGAAGAACAGCGACGTCAGGCAGAAGAGCAGGCTCGGTTGCAGGAAGAACAGCGACGTCAGGATAAAGAAGAGCAGCGTCGTCAGCAAGAAGAGCAGGCTCGGTTGCAGGCAGAACAGTGACGTCAGGATAAGGAAGAGCAGCGTCGTCAGCAAGAAGAGCAAGCTTGGTTGCAGGAGGAAGAACGCCGTCAGCATAAAGAAGAGAAGCGTCGTCAGCAGGAAGAGCAGGCTCGGTTGCAGAAGGAACAGCGACGTGAACAGGTGGAGCAGACTCGGTTGCAAGAGGAACAGCGACGTCAGGATAAAGAAGAGCAGCGTCGTCAACAGGAAGATCAGCGACGTTGGCAATAAGAGCGTGCTCGACTGATGAGGGAATCGTTCGGTTCATCTGGAAAGGAATTCCAGGAAGCGAAAGAACAGATAGAAATCATGAGGGCCGTGTTTTGGAGGCTGGAATTGGGATCGCTGATGAGAAAGGGACTCTGGGTGTCCTGAAGTACTGGAGACGGCAATGTGGCTCCTCTAGTTGCTACATCTTCAGCGCGAGGTGCGCCTAAAATTGTTCATGTTGATCGGCTGCCGCGATATGGGGCTAAGAATGCTCGGGACGAGCATGTTTTAGGAGGGGGCAGTGTTACGCCGAGGCTGTTAAACAATGAGTAATAATCGAACCTTCTCGAACGCTTTTGTCTTGCTGTGTTATTGTTGCTATTGTTTGTGGATTCGCAGAATGGGGAGTGGCCATTGTGTCGAGAGACCGACCCTTTCCTGGAAGGATCGACATCGTTCTCGAACAATCGAAATGTGTGCGATATAAATAGGCCGGAGAGATGGCCGGACAGTCAGTCTCGAATCAGTTAGTGAGTGAGTCTCAGCGAGGCCCTGGAGGACTGACGTGGAGAAGGGTCTCGCGTGAACAGTAGTTGCTCCCGAGTCAGTCTGGATTAAGCTATACGTGCGATCATTTCGGTGACTTTAAGTGGTGCACCAGTGGTGTGAATAGTGTGTTGTGATACGTGTGACCAAGTTCGTGTATTCATCGTTTAGTGTTGAATAAAAGTGTTATTTTGGTTGGATCGATTCCCATTATTTTATCCCGAACCCTCAGCTCGTAACATTATTATAGGTACATGCTCCCTGCGACATTAATAGCGCTTGTTTTGACATTCGTGTTACGATGGCATGTATGTAGGTAACTACCTTCCAGCTGGCTAATAATAACAAGGTATTACTCTCACTAGTTTATTTTTATGGTTCTTAAGGCGAACTAGGGACCCATAAAGTTTTGCCATGTCCGTCTGTCCGACCAGACAGAAGTTTCATTCGAAGATTAGTGATTAAGTGATAAATAAATAAAATAAATAAATATCGCTGGACATTTCACACAGCGCTATCTAGCCCCAAACTAAGCAGAGCTTGTACTATGGGAACCAGATAACTGATAGAATACTTATATACTTTTTTTTGTAAATACATAGTTATAATACATATAAAAACACCCAGACACGGAACAAATATCTGTAGATCATGCAAACATTTGTTCCGCGGCGGGAATCGAACCCGCTACCTCCTGCGTCTCAGCCGGCTATACGCCCGCTGCGCTACGGAGGCAGTCAATTAATTATTAGTCAGTGATGTAAATTTAATTCGATTTAGTGACGAACATAATGAAATAAAAACAAAAATAACTGTTTTTTATTAAATAAAATATATTGCAGTCACATGAATATTATAAATGTGAAAATTTGGATGTTTGTTTATTTATTTGTTTGATTGTTTGTTTGTTACTCAATCACGTCATAACGGCTGAACCGATTTCAATGGAATTTAGTATATACGTAAATTATAACCTGGATTACCACATAGACTACCTTTTACCCCACAAATCAGTTCCCATGGGATAAAAATGAGGTGACAAGTCAAGTTGCAACAGCGAGTTTAGCTTTATTTATAGGTTACATACACATTTAGTAGTGTAACGCGTACGAAGTCGCGGGCAACAGCTAGTTTTTAATAGAGACCGAAAAAGTGATGGATGGACTGTGTTAAGAATGTTATGGGTAGGAAGGAAGTGGCAACGGAGATGACGGCGGATAGAGAGATGTGGAGGAAGAATACATGTTGTGCCGACCCCAAGTAATGTGGGAAAAGGGCAGGAAGAAGATTGCAGTTTTTTTTTTTATTTCAATGCTGCAATTTTCTTTTTGGGCCTCTACGGCACGCGGGCGGCGCCGGCGCAGCAAACGTGCGTCGTCTGCCAAACATGTGTACGAGCGATAACGCTAATGACGTTCTCGAATGTGTAAATGCTGCAGGTACCTATATAATTTATTTTCCTCGTCCGTTTTTTGCCACACATGGTCATGGTACCTCTACCACATGACAAAAGAAATACTGTCAACCTTCACGCTTAAGATCGCATGACAGGGGGACAAATTGCGTTCTCG
This sequence comes from Philereme transversata, assembly GCA_963924445.1. NCBI lineage: Eukaryota > Metazoa > Arthropoda > Insecta > Lepidoptera > Geometridae > Philereme > Philereme transversata. The sequence goes on from OZ004346.1 coordinate 27,817,018, forward strand.
TGATGCTATGAATGATCTACTAAATTAGGTAATTTACATCAAACATAGAAACTCGGTCAGTGTCTGTCCGTTTTAGTCTTGCGATGTAAGAGGGTTCGATTCTCGCCACGGGTCAAATCTATTAAGTTCTCTATATATTTTGATTACTCATTTAGGTAGTATTCAGTATTTATTCATACATTGCAACACTATCTATAGAGACGAAAAGACAGCCTCACCACTTCAGCTTGCTAATCCTCAAACTGAATCTTCATATCTGATTGGATCTCGTAGAGAAATATCAAGCAAATAGCCCTCTCCATAGCAAGCTGAGTGACCTTGATTGAGCCTTATGAGAGACACAATTCTTTGCCTTATGTCATCACTGGTAGGACACACTGATCAAAGATTTTCGTCATAAGGCACTGAGGTATTTTGGATATAGCTTGAAGAAGTGCCGGCTATTGGGGCAGAAAGGTTCTCGAGTGGAAACCACGCACTGGAAACGCAACGTATGCGATGGAAAGCTCTACCTGATAAAGGTTGGTGGCGTTGGGTGCAGGCCGCAAAAGATCGGCCACTCTGAAGATCTATAGAAGAGGCCTATGTTTAGCATTGGACGCCCTATGGCTGATATGATGATAATAGTGGAAAATTGCAACTGTAACTGCGTAAAAAACGCAATTATTGTAGTGCTTATGACAAGATCTTCAATGGAGTAGGCTTGTACCTGTCTTCTAATCTAAGTCAGCTTAATTCACAGGAAAAACATGGTCAATCGAGAGCTAACTAAGCCATGGGTTTCCATACCCGTTTACGGCACTTTTTTCGAGAAGCTGAGGCTCCGCTTTGATGGTCACACATCCTGTTAAAGATAGCCTTGCTTTTAAAATAATTGAAGATGTCACGCGCTTCTTAAAATGGAGGTCATTTCAGAGATTATTTCGAAACGGTGGTGAATCACATAATTATTTAAGAGGATTTCCGGCCATTTTCTTTTCTGCACATGTTTTGAGTATATTATTATATATAATAATTATCTTATTTACATCCAGAACAGTCATATTTACAGATCATGCGAACATCTGTCCCGACGCGGGAATCAAAGTCTCACGTCGCAGCCAACTAGTCACCCATAGAGGTCATTCAATTAGCAAGTGGACTATTGTTACGGTGACCGACTGACAGACAATAGGACTTTCACTGATGGATTTGATTACGTATCGAACTTTTGAATAACGCTATAGAAAAGTGAGAAATAAACATGGGGCAATTATGTTGGTATAAACTAAACTAAATTTAGTTTTGACAGCACTTAACCCTACAGTGGTCGCGTACTAAAACCTGACCTGATTGGTCGCGTGGAGTACTATTGTATACCATTTATAAATTCAAATAAAAATACATTTGAGCTTCAACTATGTTTAATTCTTATTGTAATAGTGTTATTAAGTATTGTTGTATTAAAAGCAATCAATAAAAACGAATCACAACCTCTGAATATAAAAAAAATGAACAAAACAAAAAAAACCTCTAAAATGGCACAAAAAATCAAAAATACTAATTAATGTTTTCTAAACAAGACAGACAAACAACCTTCGAATGATCGCCACAAATAAACTTTTTGCACGTGTTGCATAGTTTTAGAGTGCTTTTATTGCGGCTTCTTCCGCAGTTGTGGCAGCGATCTATGGATCGAGTTGGTGTCTGTGCTGACGTTGTCGCTGTGATTTCTGGATAATTACAAGAAAATCTCGTGCGCAGCACTGAGTGCGTTTGTCAATTATTTAACTTAAAGTACCTAGAAGCGCTCGTAATTTACGTTAGCGGTTTTTGAGAATTTTACAATTCCGTAAGTGTGGATTACATACGTAATCCACGCGACCACTCTAGGGTTAAATTGCATGAGCAGTTGATCTATGTGTATATAGATAGTTTGCAGCGGTCTTTACATCACACTAATATTATTAATGCGAATGTTTGGATGTTTGTTTGTTACTCAACCACATCAAAACGTTTGAACCGATTTCGATTCAATTTAGTACGAATGTACATTATAACCTGGATTACCACATAGGCTACTTTTTATCCCATAAATCAGTTCCCATGGGATACAAATGGGATGTCAAAGTTTCTAGATATATTTTTGCACCCCCAGAACAACGCGGGCTCAGCCGCTGGCAACAGCTAGTTATTCATATTCAACTGTAGGTTTCATAGAGATAAATGTCAATAATTTTAGGTATAAGTAAGGAGATAGATAGATAGATAGATATATACATTTATTTCGACACAAGTAACAAACACACAGAAACTACATACAGTGGATAAGTGAAGACAGACAATTAAATAAACACAATAAAATACAGACAATTTAAAAAACATTACTTAAGCAAAAAATAATAAATAGTACCAAAAATACGTATCCAGTCACTATGAGCCCTGTGCCGAAAAAGGGGAATGGCTCAGCATTATACTGAACAATAAACCTAATTGCTCAGCGCTGGTTTACAGCCATTAAACCTGCATTGGCGCCACGCACGTCAGTCAAAAAAAAAAGTAGGTATTATTTCTGTTAAAATCATGGTACTCTTTTCTTCCATAGAGAAAAAAAATTCTAGGGTGTCTAAGCTACTCTAGCAAGTCAGAAGTCATGTGCTTAATGTGCTCAAGTGTATCAAAATAACGTGACATTTGTGTTTGGAGACCCCCCACTCGTTAAAGGTAATTATGTGTGACGGTCTAGTAACTTGGACGGTTCGATACCAACCGATTGTTACGGGAGTTATAAATAAAGTTTATTGATCAAAATTATATAAATAATTTAACATTACCATCTGCTGGTTCCTTTTATCATCACACCGCTCGCCATCGGTACGCGACCATGGACCACACGTCTCCAAGGAAATGCCTCTGTAACCTCACGAGGTTCAGTGGTGGATTTACCAGCAGGCTGAGTAGGCTGGAGCCTAGGGCGGCAGATTTTAGGGGCGGCAAATTTGGGGCAAAAGTCAAAGTCACCCACTGTTTTACCCACATTTGACCGGTTTTGTTGAATCACTCAAATTTATTAAAGACCAGGGTTGCCAAATTTTTTTTACGTGTAAAGAGCTCGCGAATTAAAAAGTTTGAAAAACACTGAACTAGGGTATCAAATTGTAGAGGTCGGTAGAGGCGGCCAAATTCGAATAGCCTACTGGAGGT